>CM062819.1:1840065695-1842465695 GCA_031772625.1 Pinus tabuliformis
AGAAGAGTAGGTACCTTTCTATGATTGGAACAACCACTCTATAAGAGTGGGTGCCTCTATCAAGCTCGTTTACTTGTTGAGTGAGCCTTCTGAGACCTTGGCCAAGATAATGTCAACCCTGTGATGTGAGGATCTATTAGGGGTTTTGACCCTGTGGTGTGAGGAGCTAATATGTCTAGGGTTTTGCCAAAACTTGTGTAGTTGGAAACTTGGAACACAGATGTTCTGGAGGTTTGACTGGTGATTGAAAACCTATACTAGTTTGTATACGATGTGGTTGAGGCCCTGATCAGATATGGTGACTAGTTGTTGTACCTTAGGCTAGGTAGTCTATATGATGGTACATAAAGTTGTGGTACCTTAGGTTGAATAGGCTGTATGATGGTACATAGGGTTGGTTCCTGAGCAGTAGCCTAGATGGTACCTAGATCCTTGCAAGATGTTGGGTTGGTACCTTGGCAGTAGCCTAGATGGTACCTAGATCCTTGAAAGATGTTGGGTGTGATCCTGTCCCGTGTAGCTAGTAGCCTAGATGGTACCTAGATCCCTGAAAAATGTTGGGTCGATAACTGGGCAGTAGCCTGGATGGTATCTAGATCCGTGAAATAATATGTTGTGTTGGTTTAATGCCTTGGAAATCACCTAGATGGTACCTAGACCTATAGATCAACATGTCTTTTGGATTTGTGTCTCAATAATAGCCTAGATAGCACCTAGAGTCTTGGAGAAGCATGTCTGTTGGGTTGGAATCATGGCGGTGAAGAAAGATTAATTATCATTGTGAACTTGGTTGAAGAAATTTTTGGAGGCAACTCTGATGAGCAGGTTCCTCCCAATATCATGCTCAAATCTTTCTAGAGTGAGCTTGTTTGGTATTAGGCCTAAGACGAGGCCTTTGGAGTTTCACCTAGACTATGTATGGAGACTAGTTGTTTGATGGTGAATTGTGATCATAATTATGTTATAGTACCATAGGATAATGGTACTATGAAGCGTGTAACCTTATTCTTAAAGAAAGATTTTAACAGAGAAAATCTGGATAGTCATTATGAATACCTCCCTAGCTAAGAGGGAGTGCTGATGTAGTACAACCGTTCATAGTCCCGAAGATTCCTACTCTCATAAGGTATGGGATGACCACTCTGCATCAACACTGCCCCAATGCCCTCACCTGATGTGTCACACTCTAGTACAAAGGGTTGGGAAAAATTTGGTAACGCAAAGACTGGAAAAGTACTCATGACCATCTTGAGGTGCTCAAAGGCCTCTTGCACTGTGTCTAACCAATTGAGTGCCCCCTTCTTCATGAGGTCTATAAGGGGTGCGACCAACTGAGAAAACCCCCTCACGAAGCGCTTGTAATATGTGGATATGCCCAGTAATCCCCTCAGCTCTGTCACATTACTTGGTGTGGGCCAATCAAGGATGGCGAGAATCTTCTCCTGGTGGACTCTAACTCCGTCCTCTCATATCACATACCCTAGGTACAACATCTCGATTAGCCCAAATTCGCACTTGGATGTCTTGGCATAAAATTGTTGCTCCTCCAAGATGCTTAAGACCTATTCCAAGTGTTGTAGGTGCTCCTCCCATGTCCTGTTGTAGATAAGCATGTCATTGAAGAACACCAAAACAAAACTGCACAAGTTCTTGCAGAACACATGGTTCATGCAATACTAAAATGTGGTTGCGGAGTTGGTGAGTTTGAAGGGCATCACCAGGAATTCAAAGTGCCTCTTGTGGCACCTGAATGCTATCTTCAGAATGTCCTGCTAACACACCCGAATTTGATGGTACCTTGCACGCAAGTCTACCTTAGAGAAGTACTTGGCTCCTCTAAGCTCATACATCAGTTGATCTATACGGGGCATGGGGTACTGGTTCTTCAAAGTCTTCTATTCAGTGCCTAGTAGTTGATGCACATGCGAAGGGTCCCATCCTTTTTCTTTCCTAGCACCGCCGATGAAGCAAAAGGGCTAGTACTAGGCCTGATATGCCCCAACACCAATAGCTTCTAGATGGACCTCTCAATCTCGTCCTTGTAGGCCTCAAGGCGTTGATACAGAGTAGTGATAATTGCATGTACACCCTCTCACAACTCAATGGTGTGCTCAAACCCTCGATTAGGAGGCCTTCCTGGAGGGATCTCCCAAAAAATTGTTTGATGCCTCCCCAACAACACAAAGATGTCTGGATGAACCAGTCATGCCTAAGTTCCTGTCTCTGAAATCATGAGCACCACCGCTCGCTCTATACCACCACGCCACATGTCTGCTTCCATCCGATGGATGTATATTGACTATGGTGGGTAGGAGTGCATACCCCTCAACACTACCAACTTCCCATCTGGGTCCATGAACTCCATCTCAGTTTCCTCCAATTGGTAGTGACCCACCCCAATGAATACAACCATTGGACACCCATCACCACATTAGTGTTTGGAACATCAACCACAAAGAAATGGTCAGTCATGGAATAGTTCCCCATAATCAAAGTTAGACTAGGGACATATCTCGTGCACCGCATAGTTCGGTCTCCTGGTACCAATATCAAAGACCCCTCAAATGTCTCCGTATGTATGCCTCTCTACTCCACCATCTAGGAATCAATAAAGTTATGGGTAGCCCCACTATCCACTAATACTGACACACACTACCCCTGCACTGTGCCCCTGATCCTGTAGCTACACATATGTCGAAGTCAAGACTTGGAAGTTCCTGAAGTGAAGCAAGAACTACCCTGGTGGGAACAATTAGCCCTCCTCACCGAGGTGGTGGTGGTGGCGGTGGTCCTCCTCCTGCAAACTATGGTCCTCTGTCGCCACTGTCTATCTCCTGCTCAGCCTCATCCTCCTGCTCGCTATCTGAGTACACCTCGATGTAATGGGCCTTGCCCTTGGTGCACTTGTGCCCTGGTGCCCACGAATCTTGGAACGTGAAACACAACTTCCTCCTCCATAGGTTCCTCCAAGTCTCATCATCCAACTGACCACACCCAATCTCCCTCTAAGGATGATGAGTATATTTGCTCCCCTAAGGAGCCACGGGCATGGTTGGTATAGGGGCATTGGTATTGGGAATTGCATCAATCATGTCTCGGGTCTTGGAAATGATGTCCATCAATGTCGTGGGCTTGTAGCCCCTCATCCATCCACACAAGGGATCTGATAACCCCTCTACAAACAACATAATCAACTGAGCTTGAGAAATGTATGACACCATCACAGCCAGACTCTGGAACTACGATATGTAAGCCTCTATGCTGCCCATCTGTCTCAAGTGTGCCAACTCCATGAAATGCAGCTTGGGATCCTAATAGAACTTTTTTGTAAAATTAGATTGTCCATTATTGAGAAAAAACATAGTTTTTGGAGATAGTAAGATAAAACATTCTTTAGCCAATGGAATCAAATGAGAGGGTGCTCATAGATGAAATTCGATGTTAACAGTCCAATGAAATCGATGATTTTTCGATGAGACTCATGGTTACAATTTAATGGCGAGATGCAAATCCCTTCCTAAAGCTCTTCAGGGAGACAATGGAAATTTGTTGCTTGGGCATAAAATATAAATCGAGCAACATAATTGAGTTTTGTAAGTTTTTTTCTAGTGTGTTCAACCAGGGACCAAGTGGGAAAGCTACCCAAAATCACCAGATTTATTGTCTTGAATAATAGAGTCTTAATGCATATATTACATTGTCCTTTACTAAGCAAAACCCTAGTTTTGGAGATTTGCAAATAAAACCTTTTTTAGGTGGTGGAATTAGATGAGAAGTTTGGCACTAGTTGTAATTCTATGTCAGGATTTCAACATAATAGACAGTTGTTTCGTGAAGTCCCATTTAGAGTTTAGACTTTATTGCAAGTTGCAACTCACTTCTTGAAATCATTCAAGGATATAATGAGAATTTGGTATGGAGGTATAAAATCCAAACCAAGTAGCATAATTGAGTTCTGTAAGCTCCTACAAGTGTGTTTGCCTAGAGACCATGTGGGCACACTACCGACAATGTCGTGACATATTGTCTTGATAAATAGAACCTTAGTGCAAGAATTACATTGTCCATTATTGACCAAAACCATAGTTTTGGATATTGTCAGATAAAACATTTCTTAGCTAGTGGAATCAGATGAGATGGGTGTGCCAAAATGTAGTTTTATTTTAGGAGTTCAAGGTAATTGATAGTTTTTTTATTGGTATCTTGTATAGGGTTTTCTGGCGTGTTGCAACTTGCTTCTTGAAGCCTTATAGGGATAGAATAAAAATTTTGTTTACGGATATATAATCCAAACTAAGAAACATGATTGAGTTTTGTAAGCTCTTACAAGTGTGTTTAGCCAAGTACCATGTGAGCACACTACCTAGAATTGCCCAAGTTATTGTCTTGAAAAATAGAATATTAATTCAAAAATTGCATTGTCACTTATTGAGCAAAACCCTAGTTTTGCGGATTGTCAAATAATACCTCCTTTAGCCAGGGGAATCAGATGAGAGGAGTTTCCCTAGCTATAATTTGATGTTATTATTCCATTGCAATCAAGGGATTTTCAACTGGATTTTCAGTTGGAGTTTTATGGCAAGTTGCAACTCCCTTCCTAAAACCATTCGAGGACACAATGAGATTTTGGTCCATGGGCATAAAATATAAATTGGGAAGAAAATGTAGATTTTCCTGTAGATTCACAAGCTCAAGTAATCTGCTAAAACAAGAGACAAGAATCTACTTCTACTTTCAACTAGTGGAAGCTAATAGATCAATGAATACAATAACACAAGAAGAAGATAAATCAATGGCACATAACACAAAAAGTTTTTCTAGGGAAAGCCACTGTTCAAAACCCCGCTTATCTATATTGCATTAATCAGAAATATGAGTGAAGATACAAAGCTTGTTCTCACAAGAACAATTCTGCACAAGTATGCTCAACTCTCTCCTTCACAAGCCTTCTCTTAGCCAACACTTAGCCAATTTCCAATGCCTGCCAAGCCCCTATTTCCTTGCGCAATTCCTAGGATGAATAGCCCATATTAATGGGAATCTAGTGCACCAAAACTGCGCAATCCAATCTAGGTCCTCTTCTTGAGTGCATGCATGATCTATACAACTCAAAAAATTATACAACAAATAGTACACTGTCCCTGCACTCTAGTCTCAACAGGGTCTTTCTCAAAACTAACATGCATGAGTTTCCGATGAGAGAATCTTCAGTTAACAGGAGTAACACTTGTGGATACACTAGTGCATTAATTGACTGCTAATCCTCTACTAGTTCAACAAACAGTTAGAAACTAGTTTAATTGTCTATAACTTAGTAAACTGAGTTATCTAGTTACACTCAATCTAAACTCATACTGGACCCTTAAAACTTAGGGAGAACACTTACATGACTTTCAAAAGACTTCCAACTCGAAATTCCTAAGTTAATTAAGCCAATTAAACTTAATTAACTATTTACAAGTTGCTATGAGAATAGAATTCTATTTTAATTCTCAGTTTAAATTCAAGGACAAATTTAATCTGGAATTTCTTGTTGCCATTTCTCAACAGAAAAATTGAATTTTCTATGCTCTTGCAAGTGTGATCAACCATGGACGACATGAACACACTGCCCATAATCACCTGGGCTATTTCCCTGAGAAATACAACCTTAGTGCAAAATTTACATTGCCCAATATTAAGCAAAACCCTAGTTCAGGAGATTGTCAAATAAAATAGTTTTCGATAGTTGAAACAAATGAAATGTGTGCCACTAGCTGTAATTTGATGTCAAGAACCCAACACAATCAACAATTTTTAAATTGTCATCCTGATTAGAGTTTTATGGCGAGTTACAACTCGCTCCCTGAAGTCATTTAGGGACTCAATAAGAGTTTGTTCTTGGACAAGACCTCTGGAATTATTGGTCTGGACATTGGGATAGGTTGCATAAGCTTGGGGGTGTTAGTTGCATTGTTGGTTGCCAATGGTTGAAAGGAGAATCATAAACCTTGCCCCATTGCCCACACAGTGCCGAGTGTTTAATTAACTAAGATGCCCAAATATGTCCATGCATGGTTACAAGGTTACATTTCTGTGTGTGTAGGTTCTAATTTGTAGAGAAGACTAATGGATATAAATTTGTAAACATGAGTGTGACTGGTAAAATTAAAACACTGTGTTGTTTTAACCTTAAGATAAATCTACAGATCTCCTGGATAGTATTACCCTTAAGTAATATTGATATAAGGTAAGATCTGTGGTTGAGGGTACCTTGAAGAAGGGAAGCCTCAGGTTGTCTGAAGACTAGGCCACTAGGTGTTCTGATCCTTTAAAAGTCTCATACATAGCATCTGCATGGTGTCCACTTATTGCATTAAAAGGCTCATTGGCATGATATCTGGAGGTTTGATGGAATCCTGATGAAAGTTGTCTGTTTATGACACAAACTTGTCCCAACTGACATATTGATTGTAGGTACACTAGACCTATACACCTTTATTCCCAGTATTCCCTGCAGTATCCCCTGCTCCTGATAATAGCTGCATTGTTATTGGTGTCTCTGATATAAATATGCAGTTGTGAAGGTAACTTCTGTACAAATATTTGAGCTCCTTACACATATAGTAAAGAGGTATTCCTCTGAGCACATGGAAAATGACAAGTATTACTCATCATAGTGTATTCAAAGGTCTTTGACATTCAATGTTAGATGCAGACACCACTTTCTAGCCTCAATCCTGTAATGCATTCTACAGTAAAAGACAAACATCACTTCCCAGCCCTCAAGACTGTAAATGGTAAACTTTTGAGTTCAAATTTAGCAGCAATTACAGTGGGTATGCACAGAAATGAGATGATTCCCTTAGCTCAGAAATGATGACTTGCATGTGTATCGTTGATATTTAATTGCAATGACAGTGTGTGCGCGAATGGAAGGATTTCCATTGTTTGTCAACTATGTCTTGTACTTAGATTGCTGATATTTAATTGCAGTGACAGTGTGTGTGTGTGAATGGAAGGATTTCCATTGCTTGTCAACAATTTCTTGTACTTAGATTGCTGATATTTAATTGCAGTAACAATGTGTGTGTGAATGGAAAGATATCCATTGCTTGTCAATCATGTCTTGTACCCACATTGCTGATATTTAATTACAATGACAATGCACGTGTGAATGGAAGGAATTCCACATCTTATCAATGGTGTCTTGCATTTGTATTGTTGATCTTTAGGTGTAACAGCAGTGTGTGAGTGAATGGAGAGTTTCCATAGCTTACCGATGATGCCTTGCATTTATATTGCCAATATTTAACTGCATTAACAATGTGTGTGTGTGAATGGAAGGATTCCCAAAGCTTATCAACGTGCTTGGCATTTGTACTACCGATATTTATACAATGGTATATGCAGGGAAGTAATTTTCCAAAACATGAATGATGCCTTGTGCTTGTAGTGAGGGTATTCAAAGTTTTCAGGTATACTCTCCACGACACATGCCAAATTTCATAAATGAACTAACACTACCACAAGCATAACCAAGCAGCCATGGTCAGATTGCTACAAGATGACTTTTCCATATGAAGCAAGGTCATCACATTATGTTAAAAGCCCATCCATAAGTCAGAACCTAAGGATAAGATGGTGACCATTCCTTAGGCAAGTTGACTCTCTACGTTTGAAAAGTTCTAGGGCTTTCATTAGAAACTCCATTGCCAGACATAAAGGATATCACGAAGGATGCTCCAACAAGCACCATAAATCCATGCACATGGAGGTACATGCACAATCAGCTGCCAAGAGGTGTAAAATAAGGAGTCAATGGTAGGAATAAGGAGACCATAAAACTCCTTGAATAAGGAATGGCAGTGAAACTCAAATAGGACGGTTTCACTGCCATTCACATGATCACCAAACACATCCCCTAATGAGTCTTGAAAGAACACGCCACCAGTCCCATGAGACCCATCACTTTAATAGATGTCAAATTGACTGTCATGGATATGTCTGCCAGAAAATATCCAAGTCCTAACATTTTCACCACAAATTTCTTCCACCACATTTGGTTCACCATTAAAAATGAGGTCTAGGCATTGAAAGAAAAGTTACACCAAATATCAGGTGCCTTTCCAACCATAAAGGCTACCTTCATCACTCTAATTCCAAAAGAGGACAAAGCACTCAATCCCTCCAAATTCCAAGCTATAGGTCTCTTCTATGTTATTTACAAAATGAGATGAGAGGGGTGCACAAGCTGTTGCTGTAATACAATGATTGCAGCCTATAGATCTAGTCACCTCTTAAGGTTTCCATCTCACACCTCTACTAGTTCTAACACTGCTGGGTTTTTACAATCAAGGGCTCTATACCTTGGCTCATTGAAGTTTTTTACTTTTCAACTTCCACTAGATCTACTCCCTTCAACCACCAAAAAATTGTGACGTGCATATTTTTTCACTAGTATGCCTGATTACAATCAAACTGCAAGATGCAGAATTTTGGTTCCATTTCCACATTGGAGTCATAATAGTGATTTTCTGTAGTATTGTAGGTGTTATGCCCTCAAGAGGTTTTCCCTCCATACATATCAAAGCCCTATCTTGCAATGTAAGTTTTTCCTTGCCTAGGAACTAGATTGAAGTCTGCCATCAAAGGCCAAATTTATATGCCACTTCTGAATTGGTATCATAATAGTGATTTTGAAAAGTATTGAGGAAGTTATGACTATTTTATGTTACGATTTTGTTCAAACTCACTTGGAGTCCCAGTCCTCGTGGAAAAGGGAGATCCATTGGATGTAAAATTTTCTTATTTTTTTACAAACTCTAGATCTATTTATGTTGCTTCATGGAATACTAACAATCACATAATCATATTTTCTGTGCAAGATCTAGCATACCAGAAAGATGCATTTGCAAAACCACCACATTTGGGAAACCATGATGGTCATGTTCAAGACCATGTCGCATGTCCTCCAACCATCATTGATCTCTAATCAAGAGATCTTACTTCTATGACTTTTTTTGTAATGTCAATGATTTTTATTTTGCTCCAACATCTTCTCTCTCACCTAATTCTCTTCTTGCTGACCCCTGCATGCTCAGTAGCAGCATATCACTATGAGCGTTATTATTCATTAAGTTCTGTACCTCTTGAATTGGAATTGGGTTGGGTAGCTACATAGCAACTTTGAGTTTTCTTCCAAGTCTGGGTACTTGTCTACGATTTCAAGCACATATGCAAGCTTTGAAAGCATGAGAATGTGCAAGAATAAACTCTTGGGATAAATACCCATTTCATTGTAAGGGCTTCTCTTACGTTGATGTCACAATGTCGGCAAGGACATTTGTAGATAGCTTGACACAAAGACAGTGTCAGCAAGGACATTTGTAGATAGCTTGACACGAAGACAGTGTCAGCAAGGACATTTGTTAGCTTGCATTTTGATGTATATTTGTGGCTTCTTCAGCACAAGCGTACACCACAGCGATGATTCAGTTCTGTGCTTGTGCTGAGGTGAGACACAACATTTTATGAATAATGCTGGTCAATGTTCCTAGAATAGAGTTTAGATTGTTATCATCCTTGCTGGCATGCGGGGGTTTGTTAGACCTTGTATATTCTCATGTTGTAGATGTATTGATTATGTTAGTGAAACTGGCACCTCCCCAGTGACATATTTTCATCACCAAATTGCCAAATGCTATTAAACGGTTGAGCAAGGTTGCAGTGAGTGAACTCTAGTGTTTTTACTGAGGCAAACACCATGCTTCTTTCAAGTAAAATTTCTAATGCTGCAATTCTCAGGGTACTTCAGGACTTGAGCTCTCTTGCTTCCTCACTTAACAAGGAAAAGGATGATTAGGTACTACCTTATAGAGATCATGATGAAAGTGTTATTATAATCAAGAGTCTAAATTTAGCTGTTGAACTTCTATGGCAACAATTGGGTCTCTGCATCAGTAAGACAGAAAAAACTGGTCATCTTCATTGTCTATTGTACCTGTGTCTTCTGGTGCTAATGGAGTTTTACTCCCTCTACCACCAGGCACACAGAAGATCTTTCCATATATTGACGTATTTTTGTAATATGTGAAAAGTTGCAACCTCATCAAATGACACTTACATAGCTAGAATACACCAGTGCTACAGCTAGTGAGATAAAATCAACTACAAGTTCATCTCATTCCTTAGTGCTCAAGATCCCGGCCCATTGATTACACATAATCCAAGGGAATATCCTTCACTTGACAAGTCAAATAACCAGTAAACTCAAGGAAACAATCTCAAGATGAGTCCATATGTGCTACATTATTAGATTGGCTGGGTAAACTGATATCCTATTGTTGTTCAGATTACTGGGGGTTTTTTTATTGTACAGAATTTAAACACATGCCCAACCCATTTCCTTGTAAGAACTACTAAGCATAGGATGATAATATGGGCATTTTCATGCATCAGATTCTAGCTAGCTATTGCCTCTGCTTTTAGGCATATGGAAAGTTAAGTTCATTATAGGGGAATGCAATTGCTTGTTTCTTTGTATCAAATTATCTACAAATGTCCTTGCTGACACTATGACATCAACGTAAGAGAAGTCCTTATAATGAAATGAGTATTCATCCCAATAGTTTATTCTTGCGTATTCTCATGCTTTCAAGACTTGCATATGTGCCAGAAATCATAGACAAGTACCCAAACTTGGAATAAAACTCAAAGTTGCTATGTAGCTACCTAACCCAATTCCAATTCAAGAGGTGCAAAAATTAATGAATAATAACACTCAAAGTGTTATGCGGCTGCTGAGCTCCATTCTGTAGAAACATAGATTTCAATGAGTTAAAACTCAATTCATGGACAATTGAAGAGTTAGATTCAACATTCAGTGTTGCAATGAGAATATATGTAGTACACCAAACACCTTTGGCATCTAGCTTTTAGTTTTTACTGCAGATGCATGAACCATTATATAAACAAAATGCAATCTTTTGGGAAGTCCATTCAAATGTGGAACATTACTATGGAAGCCAAGTTAAGCATTAATATAGCATCCATTAAATTTTTTTGCATTGAATTGTTGTTGTTTGCAATTTGCTTGTGTTTTCTCTAGAATTAAATCCACCACGCGCTAGATTTCATTTACCCTACAATGTTATTTCATGCTTGTGTCCTTCTAGTTGTTGGAAGAATTGTCATTGAGGTCAAAGGGTGAATGAGCCATATGCCTTGAGAGGCTTGATCAACATATCAGTGGGATTCTCAACATATATATGTTATTGGTGTTTTTGTTGGATGAGGACGATATATTTGACATCACACCAGACCTGTTCAAAACACTGATCATTGATGTGATCCAATTTCTTGCATGATTTTTGTTAATGCAGTTGATGATGACCAACTTGAAATTTAACTTGCCATAAACAAAGAGTACGAGGAAGTGATTCTAGCAATTACATTCACCTCCAGGTGGTGCGTATAACTGGAGGACGCGGTGAAGAGGAGGCCGAGTTTTCTTGTGGTGTCTTGCAACAGAGTTTGGTTGGGAGATTTCCTGGATAGGAAGCATAGGAATTTGCTGTCACTTTGGAGAGTTTGGGAGCTGGAGAGTGTACTTTTAAGTGTGACTTTTGCACTTCCTGGGCCAGCGTAGAGGCAACAGTTGGTGCACACGTGGGAGGTAGAGTATCAATATTTGAGGCTAAACTTTGTCGGGGAGGTTAAGGGAAGTATTTGAGGAGGAGATTGCTTCATTTGTGGAGCTTGGGAGGAGGATTTCGTTGGGGTTCTTTGCAGGTTGTTTTCTGGAGCAACTTGGAGGGCATAGGGCATATTGGAGGCCAAATTTGGAAGTTTGGATTCAGCCCAAACCCTTTCTGGGTTTTTGACAAGGATCCCAGATATAAAGTTTTAGCATTTTCTAAGCACCAGAGACTGGATTTCTTGCAGTTCCTTTCCAGCAAGCAGTGCAGTTTCTGGGGACAACACAGAGCATTAGAGGAGCAGTCTTTTCCAGCTTCAAGATTATTGTTTTATCACCTGGGTCCTATCAAGCTTTCCCTTGAGGCAAGCTCAGGTTCATTTCTCCATATTATTGTACTTGCTCCATTTCATTAATAAAATGGCTTAGCTGGTTCTCACTTTTGGAGTTTTAATAAGCATTTGTTGATTGTTTTAATTTCCTGTGTCACAAGTCGATTTTGTTTTGCATATCACTATTTATTTAAGTTTGTAACATTACACTATCCCTTTTAACAATTACCTTTATTAGCATTACTTAATGGAGTTTCATGGATAAATTATAAAAAATTTCCCACTAGGAACATTCTCTTCATATCATCAATGAGTAACACATGCAAAACTTCCAAACATCACAATTTCACACCATATCAAGTAGATTAGGGCATAAATCTTCACTATGAGAAGGAATTCCATGCATTAAACATTTACATAAAGATATTTGACAATAAAAAAGCACTTACTAGACAATATGAAGTATAGCCATCCATCAACAATGCATCTAGAAGCACCAAAAAGATAGCAATAAATCCATATATCAAAGAGCATCCCAAAAACATCCAAATCTTCTCCAAAATTGCAGGTCCAAATCCTCTAATGAGACTACTGAAAATCCCAAGTGTGATGGTTTGTAATGATACTATGTGTCATGTATTTATACAAACTCTAGCAATTCAAATTTCTAATTATGAAGCCCCTAAAACATAACAAATGATGTGAAGATCGTTGGTTACAATACAACCAGGATAACTTAACAATTAATCAATATTTAATCTCATTTTTAGCTCACGTAGGGATGATGTCATCCATGCGAAGTGCTCTCCAAGGCTAGTGTTGAGGCCTCTTGTGCTCAAAGTGTGGGAGAGGGCCTCCAAATCAATAAAGAAAGGGGACATGGCCTCGAAATGTTGCAAAACATCTCCAAATCCCTATTTAGGCTATGTGGACTCCAAATGGGTCTCATGTGTCTCCAAATGGCTCAATATCAAGTCAATGCTCCATTAATGAGGGCATGAAGATGACACAAGCCCTCCCATGTCTCTCCAGATGAGACAAAACCTCCTTTAGGCCATGGATTAGTTGCAATGTGTCGGGTGTCAATGTGTGGCCAACTGGGAAACATGGTCCAAGCGCATCATCTCTATGTTGTTGGGGCATGAACAAACAATTTGTGGTGTTGAAGAAGCCCGTAGTGGGACAATCAATGCTTTGCAATGGTGGAGGCCCATGGCTCTCAACGCTCACCCTTCAAGTGCCATTATGACCCACTGGAGGGCTTGGATCCTGTATAGGGAGACCAAGTTCAAGATGGAGACCCACCTGTAATCCTGTATAAGATCCAATGTGTCCTCCTCACCCTCCGATACGACAATCCATCAATGTAATTACGTAAATAAGCTTACTAACCAAGGGAAAAAGTGGACCCTTCATAGTGGAATGCCCTTCCAAATGGGATTTAAAATGTACAGGTGTTACCAAGCTCAACAAGAGAGGTTCATAAAGGACCCTATTAGGCGGTTTTAACCTATAAGAGGGTGACAGGTCCATGATACATCCATCAAATCACATGTGTGATGTGAAATGATGATGGAACAAAATGGGGGTAAAGGGAATGCTCTGAGCCACATGCCATGGCACTAGGGTAGCTATGATGAAGGAAACCCACACCAGTATATGGATGTAATATGCGGATTTATACAACCAATTTTAAGTCTATTTTAGACATCTAAACAAAGACAATACTAGACTCTCTAGGACATATTTGAAGTGTGATAGACTCCTGAAGTTTTGAGACTCGTAGAGAAAAAAACAAAATAGTTTCCTATTAGAATTCTATGGTGGCTGGAAGGTGGCATCAATGCCTCTAAAAGAAAAGGGACATTTGGGGTCAGAAAAGACTCTCGAGAGGACAAAGTCAATGAGACAATGATGATGGTAAAACTCCAACTTGTAGGTTTACTCAAACCTTTTCCTTATGTCCTATACTTTAGAAATTCATCAAATGGGAGATCACAAGTGAAGACAATCTCCAAGATGATGGGTTTTGTGTTGATCATGGACAATTTACTCATGCATTAAACCAAATGTAAAGAGACATACAATCATGTAAAATAATCAATGGAAAATACAAATAAAGAGAAATTTTGTTAGCTGATTTACCATCCCATAATCACCATCAAAGGCAATGGAAAAACCCAAAGGCAATGACAAATATATATAAGAAAGTCTACCATTCCTCTACAAGGTATTCAAAGTTATGATGTGAAATGATAAGTAGTTCCCTGAATAGGTTCATCAAACTTTAATGATCTCAAACAAGTATGATGGAAAACAACTATAAACAAGAACCTGATCATAGATGCAAATGACAAGGTTATGGTAATGGAACATATGTGGTTTTCAGAGACAAAGGAAGTTTGAGACCATGCCCTGACAATAGAAAACACAGGGGATGCACTCAAGGAGATCTTAATAAGGAAAGCATGAAAATGGTTATGCTAACCTACACGTCAACTTTATTGGTGGTCAGATGAGAAAGTGTCATGATAGGCATGACATTTGCCAATTATATTCCATCTGTTTTATTTCTATTTTTGGTCCTTAAGATCTTTCCATGAATCTCATAATGTGGGAGGTTTCCCCATTTAGAGAATTCACATTGTTCGCTTTATTTGGAGATTTAATTGGTTGTAAACTAATTGTTGAAAGAAAACATGCATGTGGTTGACATTTCCTAGAAGATTATGGTATGTGAGCAGCTATAGGATATGCCTTGAAAGCAACTATAAGAGGAGTGGACACCAAGGAAAATGGACTAAATGACTCCCCAAATCAGCAATGAGTTGACTTATTCTTATCAGTAAGGTTAAAAGGCAGGATTTTGCAACAAGATTCCACCGAAATAGCAAATCATAATACACTTGGCAAGCATGAAGACTTTGTCAAGCTAAGCATGTTTTCTTTCCTCTTCCATAAGAAGTTAAGGTGAATTTCTCTTCATGATTTGGGGCCTCTGTATAGGCAGAGTTGAGGGGATGTACAAGGGTTGAAGAATATTCTTTAAGTAATTTTATAGCAGTGTAACTCATCATTCTCTCACCTACCAATTCCAACGATCCACTCCACCAGTGCATGCTACTAGGATTATTGTAGCCTGTCATGTGTTGCCACTATGATGTAATTCAATCCCTTAAGTAATAGATTGATTTGGGTCAACTAGGCCTTGACTTTAGCTCTTCAAATATTTTAGTTGAAGAGTTGTTAGTTGTATTCAAGTGATTGGTTAGATTTAATGCACTTACAATATATCAATAAGCGACAAAATTTTTCCATAATAGAAAATATTGTACCCTCTAACCAAATGGCCAACTTCATATTTGACCACCACCATATTCATTATCTGAGTATAAAATTGAGGGCGTAGATATTTTACCATGCATATTTTATACAATACCCATAGGGGCATTTTACCAATTGCAAAATATGACACTTAATCGGATAGGACTTTAGATTTTGCATTGAATTTTCCAAACTAACATTGCTAACAAAATTTAAAATATAGGCAAACAGATTTAGACTCAAAGGATTAAATCATACTCAACTCCTTTTTTTCCTCGTAGTGTGGCTCTTCCACTGGATTTTCCGCAGTCCTCTAGATGGTGTCTACCGTGTTCTCGCCTTCCCCTACTCTTCATACCACTAGACCAAATACCCCCCCTCCTTGTTGTCTATTACCCCTTGAAAGAAAAATCCAATGCATGCACCTAACCGATGGAGGCCCACTCCATTTGTTTCCACACCCTTCGCCGACCACCAAGAAGGCTTCATCCTCCGATATTCTTTTTCCATCCTTGCATCGTGCTTCCTTGACCATTTTCCTGTCAAACAAAAGGTCCCTCCATCTTGTAAGAGTATGCCAACTACACGCAGCCTCCCAAATTTTATTATTATTTTTTTTTTTGATGTGGCTAGGAAACCTCCATGCACTCAGGTACGAGATCTCTTCTATGTGGCCCAATGCAGTTACAAAGAAGCATGTCCAGTTGACACACACACACACACACACACACACACACATATATGTATGTATATATGTATATGTATATGTATGTATGTGTTTTTTCTTCTTCTTTCAACTTGTCCCTTGTGCACACTTGTCGGTTGCCATGGCTACTACCAAACAAGTCAACATCCCAAGCAATATTGCCCTTCCTCCGCTTTGGAATAAGTTTCCTCAAAATCGACCTTTTTTATTTAGTTAATTTTACAATGTTTATGATAAAAAAGTAAGGTGTCTGGGACTATTATAAATACAAGAGTTATACCTCCTACAATTTAGGAGATCAGTTCGGTGAGAGGAAGTAACCTAGTGACTCAGTGAATAAATAAAGAACCAAGGTAGATTTGAGGTAAGATAGTCTAAGGTCCAAAAAGAAAGGAGAGAGATATATGAAGAATTTAGAAAAGGAACTCGCCAAGGAAAAAAATCTATATGGACTTGTGGAGTGCAAGGCATATTCCAAGAGGATTAACGAGGTCTGAGATAAGTAAACAAATATAAGTATAAGAAAGAAAGTGAAGACAAGCTAAGGAACCTGGTCAAGGTAGTGTAGACAAAATTCAAAAGGGACTACCACAAAAGTATATATCCGAGTAGATTTATGAAATATATATTTGAACAAAGTTTTGAAGTGTATATGTGTTAGAGCAAAGGTCTAAAGGAGCAAATATATGAAACATATTTCTGTGATATATTCTCTGTGGAAAGAGGGAGAGGTTCTTAGTAATAGGGTTCGTGTTTTCTTGTGGAGAAAGGCTATGATCAAGTTTGTCAAGTCTGAGTTGACTATAATCTAATTGCTATGAAGTAAAGATTGTCATAAAATCCAATTTGACCATATTGCTCAAACTAGTTTTTGAAGAGTTTTTTTGTAATAGATTATTTGGAGCACCTTTGAAGAAATCCTTTAAAGCATTCTTGAATAGACTTTATGTTATATCTGAAATAAAAGTAAAGTAATCCTTGCAGACCAAAGGACATTCTTTAAAGCACACATGAAGAGCCCAGGAGACACCTTCATCAAATGATAAAATGATAGCATACATTGAGCATCTTTTGAGTTAAAAGTAGAGTGCATTCATGATGACATTAATTGAACATTCTTCAAGCCTTTGTTGAAACAATAATCACTCTTGAAGCATAGTTGAAGGCTAACACTTGAAGACTTGTTTTGTTGAAGAAACCATCGTTGCAGTATAGTTGAAGGCCAACACTTAAAGACTTGTTTTTTTTGTTGGAGTAGTCATCCTTGGAGCATAGTTGAAGATCAACACTTGAAGACATGTTTTGTTGGCGCAACCATAGAAGTTTCGTTGAAGCAGACTTGAAGTTTTTGTAGAGGTATATTTGAGAGTACTTTGTAGACCTATCTTGGATACATTTTTTAGAAGTATTTGAAGTTTTTGATGGAGGCTTGAAGCAGTGTTTAAGCCACCTTAAGGGATTGAAGCAAACTGAGAGGGCTGGATCCCTAGAGGATTGGAGTGGTCATATAAGGTTGGAGCCTTGTGAGAAACTAGGTTGGAGCCTGGATTAATATGTGAGGATTGGAGTTCTCATACAAGGTTGGACTCTTGTGAGAGACTAGGTTGGAGCTTGGATTTGTAGTTGAATATTACAGTCCTCGCTTGGAGCCTTGAAGTAGTTAAAGATTTTGTTGTACTAGTTTGAGCTTGGGTTTTTAGAGTCCTCATCATTTTCATTAATAAAATTATTTTCTTGTTGCACATCTTGTGTTTTGGTTTAACTGGTGATTTTAATTGACATAATATAACAATTGTAAAGAAATATTGATTCAACCCCCTCTCAATATTTCCAACACTAGCACACCTTACATTTTTTTCACCTTGCAATATTTTTTTTGACATGCTAAAAGGAACTTTCACAATGTAATGTTATTGTTGGTAATCTGGTTGTTTATGATAGAAGGAAATCTAATACGTCTTAGAGTTCCTTCATCTTGGAATGTTCTTATTAGCAATGTATTTGTGTTTGTGTTAAAAGGAAATATAGCATGCACTGGATATAGCATGCACGCAATGTTATTGTTTGTAGTATGCTTGTATTTGTGCTATAATTAAAGCTAACACGCGTTAAATTTCTTTCAGCCTGCAATGTTGTTATTGGAAATGTTCTTGTGTTTGGGCTAGAAACTATGCTAGATTTTTTTTGCTCTGCAATGTTGTTGTTGTCAATTTGGTTGTTTATGATAGAAGTAAATCTAGCACGTGTTAGATTTCCTTCACCTTGGCAATGTTATTGGAACTGTGCTTGTGTTTGGGCTAGAAGTTGTGCTAGATTTCTTTTGCTCTACAATATTGTTGTTTTCAATTTGGTTGTTTATTATAGGAGGAAATCTAGCACGTGTTACATTTCCTTCACCTTGGCAATGTGCTTGTGTTTGTGTTAGAAGGAAATATAGCATGCACTAGATTTCTTTTGGCATGAAATGTTGTTGTTGGTAGTATGCTTGTATTTGTGCTACATGTAAAGCTAACATGCGTTAAATTTCTTTTACCTTGTGATGTTTTTATTGGAAATGTGCTTGTGTTTGGGATAGAAGTTGTTCTAGATTTCTTTTTCCATGCAATGTTGTTGTTGGCAACATGCTTTTGTTTATGCTGGAAGCAAATCTAACACGCTCGATTCCTTTCACCCTATAATGTTGTTGTGTGCTTGTGTTTGTGCTATGTGTAAATCTAGCACATGTTAGATTTTCTTCACCTTGCAATGTTGTTATTGACAACTTGCTTCTATTTTGGCTCGAAATAAATCTAGCATGGACTAGATTTCTTTTTCACTACAATGTGGTTGTTGGCAATACACTTTTGTTTGTGCTAGAAGTAAATCTACTATGTGTTAGATTTATTTTATCTAGAAATGTTGTAATGTGTTTGTGTTTGTGCTAGAAGGAAATCTAGCATACATTAGATTTATTTCACTCTTCTATGAGTTTATTGACAATGTGGTTGTATATGCATTAGAAGGATATCTAGTATGCACTAGTTTTCTTTTGCATTGCAATGTTGTTGGCAATTCAATTGTTTGTGCTAGAAGGAAATCTAGTATGCGTACTATTTCCTTCACCTTACAATGATGTTATTGGCAATGTGCTTGTGATTGTGCTAAAAGGAAATCTAACATGTGCTAGATTTCTTTTTCCCTAGAATGTTTTTGGTAATATGTTTGTGTTCATACTATAACAAAATCTAGCATGCGCTAGATTCTTTAACCCTACAATGTTATGTGTTTGTGTTCGTGCTAGAAGGAAATATACAACACATCAGATTTCTTTTGTCTTGCAATGGTGTTTTTTACAATATGCTTGTTTGCGCTAGAAGTCAATCTAATATGCGATATGTTTCTTTCACCCTACAATATTGTTATGTGCTTGTGTTTGCGAGAGAAGGAAATCTAGCATGCATTTGATTTCATTCACCTTGCAATGTTGTTATTGATGACATGTTTGTGTTTGAGATATAAGTACAAATAGCATGTTAGATCTAATTCACCTTGCAATATTGTTATTGGAAATATGCTTATGTATGTGATAAAAGAAAATCTAGCATGAGATAGATTTTTTGTACCCTACAATATTGATGTTGGCAATATGTTTGTGTATGGTGGAAGGAATTCTAGCATGCACTAAATTTATTTTACAATGCAATATTGGTGTTAGCAACGTGCTTGTGTTTGTACTAGAATAAAATCTAGTATGCAATAGATTTCTTTCACAATGCAATATTGTGGTTGGCAATGTGCTTGTACTTGTACTAGAATGAAATATAACCTACATTGGATTTCTTTTGCAATGCAATATTGTTGGAAATATACTTGTGTTTGTGCTAGAAGGAAATCTATCATGCATTGGATTATGTTTGCCCTACAATGTTATTGTTGACAACGTGCTTATGTTTGTGCTAGAAGTAAATCAAGCGTAGGCTAGATATCTTCCACCTTGCAATGTTGTTTTTGGAAATGTGATTATGTTTGTGCTAGAAGAAACTCTAGAATGTGTAAGATTTCTTTTACTTTGCAATGTTTTTGTGAGTAATATGATTCTATTTACTCTAGAAGGAAATTTAGCATGTGGTGGATTTCATTTGCCTTAGAGTATTGTTGTTGGCAATGTGCTTGTGTTTGTGCTAGAAGGAAATCTAGCATGCGCTAAATTTATTTGACCATGTAATGTTGCTTCTTGCAATATGCTTATGTTTGTAGTAGAAGGAATGATATTGATTGTTAGCTTTCATTTGAGGTGCAATGTTATTGTTCGAAATGGGCTTGTACTTGTGATATAAGGAAATCTAGCACACATTATCATTCCTTCATAATGCAATATTTTTATTAGAAATACATTTTTCGTTATGCTAGAAGGAATGTTAGAATGTGTTGAATTTCCTTCATCTTGAAATGTTATTGTTGAAAATGTGTTAGTGTTTGTGATAGAAGTAAAACTTGCACGTGTTAGATTTTTTTGCAACGCAACATTATTGTTGGAAATGTGCTTGTATTTTTGTTAGAAGGAATTATAGAATGCACTAGATTTATTTTTTCTTGTTCCAAAAGGAAAAATATCAAGATTTCACCCTCACCAAGGTTAGTGCTCTGATATTGTTGTTGGCAGTGCATTTCTGATTATGCAAGAAGGAAAGCTAGTAATTACTAGCTTTCTTCTAGACACCATTACACTTATGCAACCAATACTCTAGGGGTGACATTGTCTCAATAATCACAATGGCTAGAGTTATAGTTTTTGATGTGCTCTTTTATTGAATTTGGATCAATTTATGAAGATCAATAATAGTGCAAAAAAAGTGTATATAAATATATGTTGTTGTTGGCACTACATTTGTGCTAGAGTTAGAAGGAAAGATAATGGTATAGCTTTCCTTTTGGCACAAACACAATAATCCAATCATAATTATTTGATCCATGGAGAATAATGTGATCTCTGTATAATTTTCAATTTTATAAATAAATGTATTATAGAGGTATATTATACTTTTCTTCCAATGCACATGTAGGCAACTTTAAAGTATCAAGCACAATTTTTTAACATGTATTGTTTTTCTCTCCATTTTGTTGTATAGTTATGAACTTCCAAAAACAATTTCACTAATGTCTGGATGCATAAGATAAGACTCTTCCTCATCAACATAACAATCTAGGAAAACTTAAATCTACACTTTTTGAGGACCTAAAGTTAACATCCCTTTGTATCCATCCTAAATAGTATGTCCTTAGATGTGTATAGGTAGGAAGTGCTAACATTGGAACTAAAGATTTGTAAAATGAGTTTTCTTTGCTTTTAGAATAAAAATGAGAATTATCTAGTATTTATAGTACCAAAACTTTTGTTTGGAAGAAAACCTCTAGTTTGGCTTTCAATTCTCAAGTTCAAACATCAAACATCCTCACTAAGTGAAATATAAATATAATTTCTCCTTCTCATGGGGCTTTTAGACATCTTATGTAGCATCAATCTAATCTTGGAATTTCTTAGATTTTCCAAAGGACCATGTTTTGGTTCTTCAACTTCTAGAAATTTCTTATGATCATTATTCATACACATGCGTCAAGACTACAAGTGTCATTTCTTAAGTTAAATAGGAACTTGGTGGTTTGATATGAGTTGATATTTGTCATTCTATGAAACTATCTACATCTCTAATTTCCCGGTCTTTAGATATACTTTGTGTATTTTTGTATGTAAAGTACTTTTTGGTAGTAGGCACTAGATGGTGGGGAACAATGTTTCATTACATACAATATGACTACCATACTATTTAAATTATTAAATCTATATTACTTATTTGAAAGTTGTGTGTTTTTGTGAAAATATAAATTCACACTTTACATGGTTCAACCTTTTAATTACAAATTATGATTTAATTGTTGTTACAGAATTGGTACAAGCTACAATGGAAAATATAATTTTGGCAAAAGGAGACTATGTTGATCTCCTTATTAATGATCAAGTCATTGGGCTAGGAAGGGTTGAATCTACAGAGTTTGGAACTTATTATGTTAGAGAAAGGGTTAATGCAGGTTATGTTACAATTTTAATAATTGATGTCACTCAACCACATTTGATTGAGGAGGATGTTAGTGAAGGGGACATACATCCATGGAAGATCATGGATTTGAGGCACAACATAGGTAAATCAAAATATTGATGCATGTGTTAAATATTCTTGATAATATAATAAATGTTTTTTTTTTGAGTAAATATTAACCTTATTTACATTTGTTTATAGGTGCAAATGTTTCTTGTACATTTTATATTGGAGACAAGGCAGATCTTCTACAACATGGAGTGAAGGTGGGTGAGGGCTCCATATTCAATACAGAGCTTGGGCATAAAATGCATGGAAAGATGGTAAAGAAATGATGCATAGTGGTTAAAATTGAGAAGGTGTTAAAACATGCTGCTCCTCTACCACATACAACAAGAGCATACACTAGGGGGTGCATTGGAATCTTATGAGATTTGGCTAGAATCAGATTTGGAACCTCACTGTCATGATCATGCCATAAATATTCCCCAAGATAGGGTTAGATTCATATGTACAAATGTTTCTCTTACACATGAATGCATGGGAACAAGCATGTGTATTGCCAAAGGAATGCTAGTTAATGTTCATGAGGATGACATGCCATGAGGGTGAAACACTAGGTGAAATGGAATTTGGTGTTTTTTTGGAAGAGATAGATGGAAATTGTGAAATACGCAGAATTGGGGATAAGTCTGTACACTGTTTGGTTAGATGGCCAATAAACAAATTGGTGGACAACAAAGGTGTGATATTAAGGGTCAAGGAAAAGTTCAAGGAGCCACCCAAGGAAATGGTGATATGGGATGTTATAGAGGTCACACATCCCTTAAACAAATGGGATGGGTATATTTGTAATGGAAAAGATAGAAACTCAATTGATATGCATGTAACAAGGCCATATAAAATGATTAAATGAGTTATGGCTACATTTTTTTTGCAAAATGTCAAACAAAATTAGATGAAGAGAAAGAAATTTGACTTTTGGCAGCAATTGCATGTTGTAGAAAATATTGTCTTCAACATGTGGATAGGAAGGCCATTGCAGGTACTAGAAGGGGTACAAGACAAATAAATAAAAATGATATTAGGGAATTTGTCTTGAATTCACTAATGTCAAACATAGTCATGTCAAAGAGCCATGGCCTACCACCTATTGTTAGAAATGTAAAGGACATGAGATTTAATGGGAATATTATTTGTAAGAAAGCATGGTATAAGCTACATAAGATTCCTCAAAGAACATTATATAACTACCAACATTATTTCCAACATGGACAAATCAAATCTATTCATGGTAACACCAACACATGCAAATCACGGGCACATGCTGTGGTAGCCATAGAAATATTGCACATAATTGTAATGGATAATTTGGATTTTTCACCAAACCAAACATGTCAAGTTGAAGAAGATGGAACATCTACTCCTAAGATTGCTTCCTTTGACTTACAAAACTCTTTGTTAAAAGAGATCATTGAGGCTCTTCAAAAGCTCAATTACCCATCAATATCACAATCAACAATGAGCAAGATCTGGAATACTAAGTTTTGAGATGTGGCATTTTCAAAGAACACCAACTTCAGTAAATGCAGTGAATGTATTGTGTTGAAAGCATAGATGAAATCAGCAACTACAAAAGTGTTGGAGGAAAATACACGATGTAGGCTGAACAAACATAACAAGATTGTTATGTGTGGAAGATATTGCAACTATGCCCATAGAATTATGCCAGAGAGGTTTCCAAAGGAGTATTTGAGCTTTATCCATGATAAAATGGATAAAAGAAAGACTTCAATCCCAAGGTTACATGTCAAATCAAAATTTATTGTAGGAACAAATTTAGGTTTGTCATAGATATGTATGTTAACATGTGGGCACAAGATAGGAGGTTTTGGTCATTTCTCTCTACCATTTGTACATATGGGATCGCAATTTACTATTACATCCCTTGCAAAGTGCTTAAGGGCCTTGAAGACCCACAAATTGATATGTATGGTGATCTACTTTATGAGAGTGGAACTTCAAGAAACCCACTAACAAATGCATTACTTGACACCTCTATTTACTCAAAATGTCAAGTGTAAAAGGATGATTTTATATCTCATGGAAGATCAAAAAGTCAAAATGTTGATTTTAGACCTCTTCCTCCACATTTGTTGTTACAGTTGGACAATGCATCAAGTGATAATAAGAATCACTATATTTTCATGTTTCTATCACTTTTAACTGCACTTGGTGTCTTCATCACTATTGAGGTTGGGTTCTTGCATGTGGGGCACACCCATGAAGACATAAACGGAACCTACGGAAGAATGTCTTCCAACCTAAAAAGTAAAGATATATATTCTTTACTTGAAATGATGGATACATATCGCATAATTGAAGAAAATTGAGTATTTCCACCTACCTTATTGAAAAGGTCTATGACTTCAAAAGTTTCCTTAATGGATACATCAAAGAGGGTAAAAATGCACTCGTTGGACATCTTAATGTCTAATACTTCCAATTTCTTGTACTCAATGATGTTCCAATACTAAGGTACACATAATCTATTAGAGATATTGAGTGGTTAGAACCAATTGAGTTATGGAATATAGATGATAAAGGTAGACCTATAATTCCCATAGGGAAGCCATCTTTCTTAGCTTCCAAAAAGAATGATGCCCATTTAAAAGAACTAAAGGAAGGGATAACATCATACATAAAAATGTGGAAAGACACTATCAAGAATGAGGATTCACCAATTGTTATAAAGGAATGGAAAAATAAATTAGTGTATTGGGAAAGAGTTCTTG
Organism: Pinus tabuliformis; assembly: GCA_031772625.1. Taxonomy (NCBI): domain Eukaryota; kingdom Viridiplantae; phylum Streptophyta; class Pinopsida; order Pinales; family Pinaceae; genus Pinus; species Pinus tabuliformis. The sequence goes on from CM062819.1 coordinate 1,840,090,604, forward strand.
ATACATTAGATGGAATCTATAATGATCATAGAATAATAGATGGATGTGATTCATCTTTTGAGGATTTCTGGCCAAGACAAGGCACAATGTTGATGTTGATCGTAATCCACTGCATGTAATCTCAAGTATTATGGATGGAGATTTTGATAATGCGATAGATGAACCAGTATATGTTGGACCCAAATGCAACAAGCCAAAGCCAACATTCAATCCAATGATTGATGTTGAGAAAGGGAAGATGTTGCTAGTTAGATCAGTAAATGAAGATGTAGGAGAGATGATTTGGATGGAAAAATCCATCTCATATATCTTTAGGGATAATGAAAGTGAGAATATTCATGTAAAGGTCGATTGGTGGAAGCCTATATCAGGGAAATACAATGGAAATATTTTAGAGCAATATTGGGTACCAAATCCCGATGAAGTAAAATTTGGCTCTATTCTAATTAATACCATAGTGTGGGCATGGATGCCAAAGAAAGAACATTGTAAGAAGACCAACATAAATAAATATGGTGTATAAGTTGTTCTTGATCTACTTGAGAAAATATCTTAAGATTAGATTGATATGATTCATGAATGTAATTTTCTTTTTTGAAGCATCTATTAATATACATTCAAACACATTTTTCAATATTTGTTGTATATCAAATATTCTCTTCATATTATTTTTGGAGGAGTTTTATATTATTTAGTATTTCAATGCAATCATGTGGTGATACAAATTACATGATAGTGCCGTAAAATATTTAAGTTTTCAAAGCTGTGTTTGACCAACATGACTTCTCACAATATCAAATATGCATAATCAAATTCAATTTTGCACTTAAAACAACATCTTCTAAACATGGTCTATTAAAACAATAGCGGAGTAGCTAATTAGTATTCTATTTAATATAAACCATTTAAAAACTTAATGAATAAATTCTAGACACTTGTAATAATGTTTGAAGTGAGTTTTCCTTAATATTCCTTATTATAAGTGATAGAAATCAAATTTTCTATTTTGTTGCACTCTAATTTATAAAAAAAAATGATCATTGAACAACACAACTAGACTTATAAAATATTTCCTCTTATAAATTTTGAAGTGGTGCCAACATTGCACTAGTATAATAAATCTGTACTCAACATAGGAAAAATAGTTAATGTCAATTTAAAATGGTCAATAATAGTAAGAAACACAATATTAATATATTGTTAAATAACTTTATAGTAAGAATTGTTTTACAAATTCTATTATTCATGAGTCAAATTTAATACATTAATATAAATATTAATGACTATAGGAATATTGTAAGGAATATAAGTTTTAGATGAATGTTAATATATTCTTTTCAATATAATATCCTTAAACACTCCAGGAATAAAAACTAAACACTTGTAATAAATAGTTTAGTGAATTTTCTCTCTCTTGTATTTGAAAATAATAAAATTGTACTACTTTGTTACTATTCTAACTCATGATCGATTTTGATTATTAAAATGATTAGTAATATATTTCGGACATATTACTATGATCATTTGTCACTAAATAACTTTATACTTAATATATATCTTGCATATTAATCTATTATTCATTAAGTAAGCCTCAATCAACTTAGTTTTTAATACAAAAGTACAAATAATAAATAAAAATAAATTATGATACTACCCTCATTCAACATTTAATTTGATCGTAAAAAAATATTTTCTCCTGTCAACTCTAAAATGATGCAAATTTCCTACAATATTATGTAATGATGGTGGTGATAATGATGATTATCATCCATTAAGACTAAATATGGTATATAAGAATCCATAGAGATATTACTCAAAAATTCTTTAGAATTTTATTGTTATGCTAAAAAAACATTAAAATAAGTGTTTTAAGATATCAAAATTTTGTTTAGTTGAAAGATCAAGAAGGTTGGTAGCGTCACAAATGTTTTGAAATTTAAATCCAATATGAGTATAAACTTGATGATCTAAGAGAGTTTTTTCATCTTCCACTATATTACTAGTGTTGCAAAGGTGATAGACTTTTAAATTGTGCCAACCTTGTCTTAGTAATAATCATAACTTAACACATACATGATATCTACTATATCAGATTATAATTAAATGGGTTAATACTAGTAACATCCACAACATTCTTTTCATAAACTAACCTTAACAAACTTGGCTTTTAATACAAACCATAAAAAATATTAAAAGAGATAATGTAAGGAATCCAAAATTAAGATGTGAAAGATTTGCTTTTGCAAGTTTATATAAATGTGTTTTATATAGTTTATCATGATATTTTTTTCACAAAAAATGGTGAATATCTACATTAAAATTAGTGAACTACGTGATTTTTTAATTCCTCATTTTCAAACAAATTAAATGGGTTAATAATAATAACATACACCATTATTTTCATGAAATAACCTTAACAAACTTATCTTTTAATATAAACCATAAAAATATTAAAATAGTTAATGTAAGGAATCCAAATTAAGATGTGAAAGATTTGCTTTTGCAAGTTTATATAAATTTTATCATGATAATTTTACACAAAAAATGGTGAACATCTACATTAAATTAGCGAACTAAGTGACTTTCTAATTCCTCATTTTGAAAAAACTTAATCTAGTTAAAGTTCTAAATAATGATATATATTGGACACATCACTAAGATAATTTGTCATTAAATAACTTTATACTTAATATGTATCTTGCATATTAATCTATTATTCATTAAGCAAGCCTCAATCAACTTTTTTATTAACATAAAAGTACAAATAATAAATAAAAATAAATTATGCTACTACTCACATTCAACATTTAATTTGATACTATTTTTTTTTCTCCTCAACTCTAAAATGGTGCAAACTTCCTACAATAGTATGTAATTATGATGGTGATAATGATGATTATCATCCACTAAGACCAAAAATGGTATATAAGAAGGTAAAAAGATACTACTAAAAGTTATTTCGAATTTTATTGTTAATATGCTCAAAAAGTATTAAAAGAAGTGTTTCAAGATCATCATAATTTTATTTAGTTAAACAATCAAGAAGGTTGGTAGCGTCACAAATATTTTGAAATTTAATTCTAATATTGCAAAAAAATTATTTAAATAAAAAAGGTGAGCTATAATAAAAACATAAGTGAATATACATATTTGGTAAGATTTAATTAAAAGCATTATAAAAAATTAAAGATCTCACTTATATATATATATATATATATATATATATATATATATATATATATATATATATATATATATATATATATGGATCGAGCGGAATAAAACTAGATTATTAATGCTTTTAATTAAGTTACCAAATATGTAAGAGAGATTATTAATACTCTAGATTAGAAAAAAAAATCTAAATAAAAAAAATGTGGGCTATAATAAAAACATAAGTGAATATACATATTTGGTTTTTAATTAAAACCATTATAAAAAGTTAATATTGTCATTATTATTGCACTCTCTCTTTCTCTATATATATAAGGAAGAAATAATTACAAGTAAAATAATTCAAATTTTAATATAAAAATTATATGGAATTCAAAAAAAAAATTATGACCTGCATTGAATATTTTTCTTACTAATAATATTTTTTGAATTAAACATATTAATTTTATACTAAAAATTGAAGAATTACTTATTTCTCTTAGGAAAAAAAACAAATTATTATGTTTTCACTCTTCGTTTCACCATTGAGCTACACTAGGTTTCCCACTATATTAAAAAAATCACTATGTAATATTAAAGAATATTTACATGTATTTAAAAATATATTAATAAAAGAATAATATTTTACTATGATTTATAAATGAAATATGTCAATGTCCAAGTTAAATATTTCAATATCGACTATACATATATATGTATATTATGTAAGGCAATTAATAAATTTAAACTTTTATTGCTAAAAAGTAATCCTTCTCGAGCTTGTACATCCATGGTTAATATGGATCTATACTAGTTATTACTACTTTTATTATTTTTGTTACCTTTTTAATTTAATCATTATTATTATTTTTCAAACAATAATAATATTTTGAAAAAGAGAATCAAGTATACCTTTGTGGCTGCAACTTTGAAAATACAATAGGAAAACCTATTGTAAGAGAAGAATCAACAAAGGTGGAAGATGGAGTTACACCATAGGGAGAGACCTTTACTACTCCACAAGATACAACAAAGAAATTTGAAGAAAAATACCCTACTAACACACAAACACTAGTAGGTGAGATGGAAGATGAATAAATTGATGCTAGCCCTATAGTTGATGAAGAGCTCTGAACAAAAAATCATGTTGCAACACAAGAACCAACAAGAGAAGCCTTGGGGGAAGACCTTGCATTAGAGAACTTTTGAGGTCTAAAATGGGCCTCCTAAGAAAAATGTACAACCAAAATAAACTTTATAAGAACCAATAAGATTTAAAATGATGATGTCAACCATGGGGCACGATTCACCATTTTTGGGGTAAAAAAGTAAAAATATTAAAAAATAAGAAAATAATAAAACTACTTTTTCAACTTGTATTTTCAACTTATCTCCATAATGTTTTACTAATTTTCAAGTGTGAGTACTCATTGGATGCAAAATTTAATTCCTCATCCAAGGAGTTCCCATGTTGCATACTTTTGATGGACCCTACTATAAGAAAAGTAAGAAATACATGAAAAAACATGATTGCAATCACATTTTTTTTTATGTATTTCTCATTTTTCATGTAGAGGGGTCCATCAAAAGTATGCAACATGTGTACTCCTTGGACGAGGAATCAAATTCTACATCCAATGAGTGTTCCAGTTCGAAATTTGAGTAAACCATAAAGGGATAAGTTGAAAAAGTAATTTTTTCTTTTTTCCCCCTAAAATTTGATGATGTAATCTAATATCATTTTATTATTTCCACTATTATTTTATAATTTCCTTAGAAGGCACATTTTAGACCTCAAAAGTCCCCTAATGTTTCTATCTTCAAATTTTACCTTAAAGAGGAAGAAGATAAAGAAGTTGTTATTTTTGAAGAAAGCGTTGGTATAACACCCAAAATTAAGGACACTTAAGAAATTAAGTACCTTGTGTAAGTTTTCCATTATATGCATCTATTTTAAGAAGGAATAATATATTAGAGATGAAAAATAGGAAGCATTATGTTTTGTTAAGACTATATGGGATGAGCATAAGGAAATGAGGTCATTTGAAAATCTTGATTGTCTTTCCTAGGTAGTAAGTTCCCTTGTTACAAGACAACCTCACACTGAGATTAGAGAGATAGCTCAAACCCCTAAGAAGGAAACACAATATAGAGTTGTCAAAAAAATATCTCATATCTGACTTGATTGATATAACCACTCAGATTGAACAAAAAATAGTGGAATATAAGGACACACATGTGGATACCATAGATGAGTTGGGAAGGGAAAAATAAGATGGAATCAATTATTCACCTCACATGATGAGGAAGTGACTCAAATTAAGTATCATCACCATATTTTCAGAGTAATGAGAGAAAGGTGGACCAAATTCTACGAAACCCATACAAACATATGGGAGGAAGCAAGAGAAGAAAAGAAGTTCTTTCAATTAGAGAGACAATTCAACACATTAGAAATAGATAAAACACAACTTGGCTTGTTAGTAGAATCAACTCTTCATTATAGAGTACTTTCTGCATATTACGTGTTTTTACAAGAAAAATTCATAATGTTTTAGAGAAAAGCCATAATGACAAGTAAGCCATTTGAAATCACAATCTTAATCACATTTTTGGAGGCCTACTATGCATGTACCAATAAGGAGAAGAACCTCCTTTATGAGTTTTACCAACATAATTCTTTGTTATTTCATGATCACATTTGGAACCATAATAATTTTTCAAGGGATGTACAATTGAGATCATTTGATTCCTACCTCATTAACCATGCTGATTGGGCATCAACCCATAAATTCACACAAAATAATTTTCCAGTAATTTTTGGGTTAGGGGAGAGTACCACTTGCCACTACAAGTCCTTTGCAGACATGTGCAGTGGACTTGCTTCCCCCAACATGTAAAATTCATAGCCAAAAATAGACAGAAAACCATCAAACATTGTAGAAAATAGATTGTGATAATGGAGAAACTAGCCATGTAATGATTTGTGGAAAGGTGGAAGCAAGGTGCAAAGAACAAATAAAGAAAATACCCCTTCAATCCCGACAATATGAAGGTAGCATTGGAAAGAGTCCACACATACATTAAATGCGTGGAGAGCTATGGAAAAAATGGATTAGGTTGAACTTTCGTTATTCGATAATCTAGCTTCAAACTAGAGAGTATAGGAAGGATTATAAGTTGACCAGAAGAGAAGAATTCGTTTGTTTAAGGGAAATCTAGGAAAGAGGAGAATATTTTCATTGAGATGAGTTAGGATAGGATGATTACAACCTTAGTAACCTCCATTGGATCCTTTCCTTCTCATATTTATATTGACCACTGGTTACATGAGGACATGCAACAAGTTCAACTGGGGGAAGATGACAAGTTCTTGAATTGGTGGATTTTTAGCACCTATCAAGTACCTTTTATCGACCATTTTCACACTTTCCATCCTTTCTTACTACGTTTTCCATCCATATTGATACATGTTTTGGTTAAGGCTTGAATACTCTTCTATATTCCATTCTAATGCTTATTCTTATATATTTTTCGAGAAATTGTCGCCTTCCTATACTAGCAATGGCATACAAAACACAAGACTAGAAAAGTATTAATTTGCACAAGTGTCTTAAGATATTAGGGGAAATTCGAGGCCTAAAATGGGCATATAAGGAAAATAATAAAATAAGAGTTATGAATTCTTAAAAAGAAAGGAAAAGATACCGCATTTTTATTGTATTTTGTCTTATCCCCTTATATGTTTATTCAAATTACAAGTATAGACAAACATTGGATGTGGAATTAAATTTCACATTTAATGAGTATCCACTATGCATACTTCCATGTAGACCCACATAGAAAAAAATGAAAATACATGGAAAAACATGTTCAACATGTGTTTTCATGTATTTTATTTATTTTGATGTGGCTCTACTTGTAAGTATCTAGAGTGGGAATTTGTTAGATGTGAAATTTAATTATGCATCCAACAGGTATCTCCATGTGACATTGGAGTAAACCTATAAGGAGATAAGTTGAAAATACAATTAAAAAAACAGTTTTCTTCTTTTCCCTCCAAAATATTTAACCTTGGGGATGAAATCATCATCTTGAATCCTATTGGCTCTTTTAAAGTTAATTTGTTTGTACATTTTTTATTTGGAGGCCAATTTTTTACCTCAAAATTCCTCTAATGAGTTGTTGCAACTCCCTATAGGAGCCTCAACTAACTATCAGTGCTATCACTACCTACAATTGTTGCAAAACGTTTTTCTTGAGAAAAGTATAGTTGTTGCAACTATGAGATGTAACCATAGTTTTTGCAACTCTTGACTATTGCTACAATTGTTCAATTCTATTGTAAATCCAAGATACAATTACAAAGAGATGAAATTCTGGATCATTGTCATTGTTGGTGCAACTCTCTTGATATGATTCCTCTTGCTACGACTTCTGTTGCCCCTAATATCACTGATGAAACTCAATTTGGCCCTGATATAGTTGTTGCAACTCATGTTTCCCTTGTGAATGTTGTATTGTTGCAACTCCCCATTTTTCTTACTGCTGCAACATTGGTCATAGTGCTACAACGTTATGTCCATTATGCCAATGTGATAGTGTTGAGGGCCCCGAAATCGGGTCGACAACAAGGGGGATACCCACCCGGTCCGGAACCTCGTTGGCGGCTCCTTGCCCGTTTGGAGTAGCGGGTCCGACTTGGGGTAATGGGATTCGATGGTATTGATTTGAAGGTTTTTTCTAAACTAGTCTTAATTCTAACTGCTAAACTAACTCTATACTAATGTAATCTAATGAAGAAAAACAATAAATCTAATCTACGCTAACCCGGGGTGTTTTTCTTTTGTTATGCGATCTAGAAAGATTTCAAACAACAGCTGGTAATAAAGATCATTCAGCTATTATCAGAATATAAATCAATAAAGATAAACCACTTTGCATAAGAAATTAGACAGAACAGTTGTGAACAACATATCGCATAATTAGTTATTCATATGTCAAGCATAAATAAATGACTCCACCGTACAAAAGTGTCAAATGGTAATACACACATTCATACAGTAACATATAAAGAACTCAGCTGCATATCACTTTAGGAATACTAGCAGAACTTAGTCAAGAGATAAAAGTACCATTTATGACTGACTTCACTAATAAACTTCAAGCAATAATGATTTATTTCTACTTGTTCTAATATCTGGTAAGAGTACAGAAGTGAAACATCAGTAACCCACATTAAAATGTAAACATAAATAAATCTCGATCCATCCATTCATCAAGAACCTCCTCCGAGGGTGCAGAAGTGCATGTTCTGAGGACAAGTTTTTTGACAGATTTCCGGACCCTTCTCCAAATGCCATGAGAAGGGTTAAATACTACTAACTAATTAATCTTAATTACACGAATTTAGGGAAACAGCTTCAAATCACCGCCCTTTACTAAAAGAAAATTTATTTCTAAAACTAAAATCTAATTTCTGACCGTTTCTGTATATTCTCCTTAGTGCTGTAAACAATGCAACGTTTACCTGGGAAGAGTCGGCTGGTTGCCTTCTTCTTTCACTCAGGAGATAAAAGTGGAAATAACAAGAGCTAGCACCTCCTTCTGACAGACCAGAAGATATTTTCGAAAACCTTTCTCTAGCTGGGTGTATTTGCTGCGTATATACTTAGCACAACCCAGGTTCTTCTCGAACTGATTTTGTTGTTGCTATTTTGGTTTCTAGTTGTGCGAATGACTGAGTGAGTTAGGAGTCGTGCTGTATGGACAATTCCCTATGTTGGGAATTTCTTCCGTTCTTTGTTCCAGGCTTGTCTGGAGCGTCCTCCTTCTCTTGCGCTTCTTTCTCTGCTTTACCAAGTCTAAGCTTCAAGATCTTTTGCAAACACGCTGCTTTTGTGCGCCTTTGACTCTTCGTCTTGGACAGCCTAATTTCATCAGTGCCGGTTGGCTGATAGTCTGGAATCCGCAGTCCTGCTGCATGCGGCATCCATTTGCGGAGGCATCTTCTCTCTGTTATTTGATTGGCTCTTTCCCCTTTTCCTTAGATGTTTCTTGCATATAGATTTATATCAGTTGCGTGTCTTGTAGTCTACGCAAAGAAGAAGGGGAAATGAAAAGATTGACATGAAAGTATTAAATTCTAATGAATGCATAATCCTGACATTCATCATGACTTGACTCTTCGGAAAATGCGATGCAATCATTTCTGGATACTCAAGCATGCGGTCATTTATTTCATTTAAGGTGCGCACTCAATCTTGGGTCTATTGTGTATGTCGGAGAATTCTTGTGATGAGTCTTTTCATATCGCAGATCGCTGATCGCAGTTCACTGATATCGCAGATCGCTGATCGCGGTTCACTGATATCGCAGATTGCTGACGTCGCAGATTGCAGATCTCATTCAATGGTTTATGCTTCTTAGTGCGACGTTTGTGATGTGCGATGTCTCATATCGGCGATCGGCGTTTCTTGAAGCTCTTCTTTTTAAGAGAACTTGGAATGCATGCGACGCGATGAAATTCGCGTCGCTCTTTCACAGTTTTGCTTTTCGCGCTTGGGGGATGCTTCAATCTTTCCTTGCGATGCGATTTAAGCCTTAGGGAGAAAAATACAAAAGTTTTAACAAGATATTTTTTGGATTTTTTGTTCAGGGTCCCCCCTTTGCTTGATGTTATAGCTAATATCAAACAAAGAGGGGGGGTTGTTGGTGACCACAACAATGGCGATTCACTGTGAAGAACCAGTTATCTCTGTTTGTTCTATTGCACTTTCACTTCCAAAACAGAAAAATTTTTGTATATCTAAATTTTGTTATGGACAGATAGAGTGTTACCCCTTACCCTGTCAATGATGTTTTGTCACAACTTTTATTTCATTCTGATTGTTTGCTTCCTCTGGGTTATTCCTTGTATTCACACCAGACATTACTCGGTCTTTTCAAATATAAAATAAGGTCTTCTCTGCGTACTGGCTTTGTAAAATATGCTCATTTGTCGTAGGTAGAGCCTCTGCTGCCCGCAAGCGTCCATAGCCTCGACAGGGTTACCATGTTATCCGGCAATGATCCTTTTTCCTGCTTGAGGTCATTTACAACATTCCAGAGAAAAATCCTTTCGACCCCTTTTCTTTCTTTCTTAATTTTTTATTCTCTAAAGAACAATGTCTTGGTTTGGTGGCCAAATTATGACACAGTCATTCACTTGATTTACACTTTTGCTGAACAAGCTGGCTTGTGATGAGACCCCTTGCCTTTTGATTGCAACAATCTTGAGTCGTTGCCCTGTTTCAGTAGACAGTATTGGCAAAGTGAGCAAGTTATAATATCTGTGATCATGATAAGCCGGCTCGTGATGAGACCTCTTATTCTTTGAGATATGGTGTTTTCTTGGATTGTTTCTCTGGATGTTGCGATTTTCCTTAGCAGGGAGGAAGTCATTGTTTTTCCTTAAGAAAGCTCCAGACGACAATAATAGAGTTTAAAAACAACAGTTTTGCAGAGAATACTTATTTTATTATTGATGATACCTTTCATTGCGTTGGCGTAAAACAATTTTTTGCCAAAAGTTACTTTCATCCCAGATTTTTTGAGGTTGAAACTAACATCATATTCAAGCTAAAGTCAACTCTATCTGTCAATAATAAAAGCCAGATTTTTTGAAAAGATTTGCTATTTATACAAGTGAAATCAAAATCTGATAGAGAAATGGTATGTTCCTTCATGAATACTATTTATGATCATTCACAACCAACCTTATTTATAAGAAATGAAAAACTAAAATAAAACTAAAATTATCCTACAAAAATAGAAGAGTGACCTTCTATGGGAAATATATTTTGAGAATTTGTCCATTCACAGGCAGAGAATCTTTCCTGCCTGTTAAGTCCTGCAACACAAAAGTCGATGGGCCTATGACCTCTACAATCTGAAAAGCACCAAGCCATAGCTTCTGGAATTTCGTATGTTTGCCCTTTTCTGCATGACCCTTATCCCACTTCAAAACTAAATCTCCCATCTGAAAGTTTTTTCTGGTTATTATGTTTGAGTCAAAAGAGGATTTTATTAGCACTTGGTGGTGAGCATGGGTTTTCTTAGCCTGTTCTCATTGTTCTTCTAGCTTGATTATTTCCATTTGTCTTAGTTGTAAGGAGGAAGTAGATACTTCATCAATGTGTTGTACTAAGGGCAAGGAGGGAATGACTAAGTGAGTAGGAAGAACTGCTTCTCTCCCGTAAACTAAATTAAAGGGAGAAGTGCTGATAGAGGCTTTCTTTGTAATTCTGTCTGCCCATAAGGTGTTTACCAGCGCTTTGTGCCAATTCTTTTGGTTTTGGCCGACTGTCTTTTTAATAATCCTGATTAGGTTCTTGTTTTTCGATTCAGCCAACCCATTACCTTGTGGATAGTAGTTGGCGGAATACTTCAGTTTGAACCCTCTTTTGAGCGCGAACTCAGTCATGGTATTTCCAGAAAAATATGAAGCATTATCAAATAGTAAGACCGTTGGCAATCCAAACCTAGTGATGATAAACTGATCTATGAATTCAATAATGTTTTCAGAATTAGTTGTCTTGAGAGGAACCGCCTCTACCCATTTAGTAAAATAGTCAGTTGTTGTGAGGATATACCTATGTTGTTTAGAGGAGTGAGGAACGATCTCACCTATTATGTCCAGGCCCCATTGACTGATCGGCTGTTCGATGTTAACTGGCTGCAGTGGCATGGATGACTTCTTTTGTTTTCCTGCAGCAGTCTGGCAGACCTGGCATTTCCTTACGTGATTGTACGAGTCTTTGAACAGTGTGGGCCAGTAATATCCTGCACGGAAGACTTTATGTGCAGTGGCTTCTCCAGCATAGTGTCCACCTGCTGGTCCATCGTGGAGTTCCTGCAAAACCTTTTCGGCTTCAGTTTTCTCAAGACATCTAAGAAGCACAGAATCATAATTTCTTTTAAACAGGACATCATTTACGAGCTGGTATTGTTTAGCTTTAAATCTCAGGGCTCTCTTCTTGGTGTCATCCAGGTGAAATGGAGCATACCTGTCTTAAGGAAATAAATGGTGTCAGCATATAATGCTTCTACGTCGTTTAGGCTTACCTCATACTCGCGTACCTCTTCAGACGAGCTTTCAGTGATTTGCGATGCTCCAACTAACATTTTGCAGAAGCCTTGACCTCTTACGATGTGTGCCGGCTTGATCTCCAGGTCGTATTCTTGTAAGGCAGTGATCCAATTCGCTCACTTTTCGCCCACATCCTTCTGTATCAGGAGGTTTCTGCAAGAAAGGTCTGAAATATTTGATCGCTTTGAAAACGACGTATGCCTATTTCTATACGTCCGAATAATTGAGTTCAGCACCTTGTAAGTTTGAGCTAAAAAATGCGATTGGAGCTTCCAACTTTTCTTGATTCGCTTGAGTCAAACTTGCAGCATAAGAATTCTCTGAGGCAAACGTGTATAAGACAAAAGGTTCTGAAAAATTGGGGTTGCTAAAGATGGAGCATTGATGATGGCTTGTTTGATTAAGTTAAGCGCTTCGTGCTCGTCAAGACCCCATTTAAAGTTTGAATTCTTTTTTATCATTTTTTGTAAAGGAGAAATAATACGTGAAAAATCTGGGACAAACCTTTTCACAAAATTGATCTGTCCTAGGAAAGATTTCATGGTCTTTTTCTTATGGGGCATGGGTATCTCAGAAATTTCCTTGATTCTGTCAGGTTCAATGTGAATGCCAGATTTGGACACTATGAATCCTAGTAATTTCCCTTCACTCAACGCGAAAAAAGATTTCTTCGAGTTAAGCAAGATCCCATACCTTAAACATCTTTGAAAGATTTGCTTCAAATCTTTGAGATGGTTGCTTTCGTTCTTGGAGTACACAGTTATATCATCCAGGTAAATCACTACCGATTTGTTGACTAAACCTTTAAATGCAATGTCCATGGTTCTCTGAAAAGTAGCATCGGCGTTGATCAGACCGAATGGCATCTTCCGATACGCGTAGGTACCCCATTTGGTTTGGAAGGTGGTTTTTAACTGATCATCCGGGTATACTAGCACTTGATTATATCCTGAAAATCCGTCCAGGAAAGAAATTAACTCTGAGCTTGCTACTGCCTGTAATATTTTCTCCATCGGTGGGAGGGGAAAATTGTCTTTCTGACAGGCTTTGTTGAGATTCCGGAAGTTGATGCAGATTCTAATATCTCCGTTTTTCTTGCTAACAAGTACCATATTGGATACCCATTTGGAATGTCTGACCGGGAAGATTATTCTGGCTCTCAACAACTTATTCAGCTCAGTTTTTATCTGATTTTCCAAGTTGGGGTGGATTTTTTTTTTGAGCTTCTGTTGGACAGGCTTCTCGTTGTCAAACATAGGGATAGTGTGTTGAATGATAGAAGTGTTGTAAGTTTTCAGCTCGTCATAGTTCCAGGCGAAGACGTTTTTGTACTGTCGTAGAAGACGGATATATGCTGATTTTTCTTCGGGGGCTAGGCCTTGGCCTAGATTAACGTTTTGTGGCTTCTCATCGGTTCCTAGGTTCACTGATTCGTAGTTCAGAGTTGAACTGTAGAGATTGGCATTAGCTGACCTTTTGAACCGACTTTTTAAGTCATATAAGTCTTCTAATTTGACCACCGATTTGGGTATAACATTATCAGTGCTATTTTGTTGTATTTGCTGATCATGACAGTCTTCGTCAATTATCTGGTTTGAGTAGGATCCTTCAGAGGTGAGGAAACTTACGATGTCTGGGTCGTCGTTGAATACCCTCCAGTTGGTGATGTTGTCAGGGATGGACGGTTTAAAAATTAACTCTATCGAGAATCTATCTGGAATAAAGTCTTCGGAGGGAATGAGTCTAGAGGCTACGTTGGCTAACAGGTCTGCGCTTGCATTTTGGAGTCTCGGGACTGACGAAATATTGAATGCTATGAAATGTTCAGTGAGATCTTGAACTAACGATTGATAGTGCTTCAAATGACTTGACAGGCAGTGTATGGTGTTACGTACCTGTTTGACGACGATCTTGGAATCTCCAAAGACTTGAAGATACTTGACGTTCAATCTGATTGCTTTGTGTAGGCCTTGCGCCAAGGCCTCGTATCCCGTTGTGTTGTTCGTGCAATCGAAATCGAGTCTGCATGTAAGCATAGTCTTATTTCCGTCTGGGCTAATTAGAATGCATCCTGCTCCTGCTCCCTTGTTGGACTTAGAACCATCAAAATATAATTTCCAAAATAAAGATGTATTTACAGGGTTATCTAAAAGACTAAGACATTTTGAATCATCAGTCTGGGAAAAGTTTTCTATTTGGGACAAAATTGAATTTTCCAAATAAGGTGATGTGTGAGCATTGAAATTTTGGAGGAAAGAATCTACCGAGTAGTTGCCTATGATGCTGCTGTTGTATGCTATGGCTTCATTCTCTCCTTCCAAATCCGTCACTATGTATTTTTGGTGCAACTCTCGTTCAACCTTTATTTGATTTGGTTTCCCGTTGGAGGGTAACCACATGTGCGACCAGTCGGTCTAAAAGTATTCGTGGAGTTTCTCGGACCAGTCCCTGCTAAGAATCAAACCATAAAATTCAGGGATATCAGCCACTAGAATGTCGATAACCTGGCATACCTTGTGGTTAGACGACAGTCTTACGGTCACTTGGTTAAGTTCACCTATCACTTCGACTTGCGATTGATCAAGTTGAACTATGCGCACTGCGGATTTTTGCGGTTGAACATTCAGTTTGGCACATATTGACCTGGGTAAAATATTGGTTGAGGCACCAGAATCAACCAAGCAGTTGTGCACGTTTCTATTAAAGATTTCATAAGTGAGGAGGAAAGGAGGAGTATGAGATCTAGAGCTTCCTCCAATCAAAGCGATGTCATTCAGATCGATTTTATTGATCGTGTTGACCGGAGGTCTTCCTATATGGTGGGAAGCTACAACTATAGGTAAAGGTGTAGTAGGCACGGCATGTAACTCTTTCATCATGATTTTCTGTTGGTGTTTCAATTTTCTCAACTCGTACAGAGTGATATTAGCCCTAGTCTTTTTCATGTCATCGATGATGTTATACTCCATTTCATTCGACACTATCAGTGTTCTTGATGGAGGCGTTTGATCTGATTGGACTGGGCTAAATTGGGTCGCTTTAGCAGTTGTTTTCTTTGTTGCGACCTTTTCTTTTGCTGCAGGGCTTGCACCCTTCTGTTTGGGGGTAGTTTGGGGAGGATCAAGTTGATTTTTGCTTCGTGTGCAAACCGGAAATGCTTCTTGATCTTCTTCTTGTGGGAGGATGAAATCCCACAATCCTTGCAGTTCCACCACTTCTTCATCATCGGTCTGTGTTTTGATGGTGCTCTCTTCTTCTTCTTCTTCAGATTCAACGTTTGAGACCACATTGGGTGGCTTCGTCTCCATGGGATGATTTCTTTTAAAATTCCTAAAAGGCTTTCTTGGGGACGATTCTGCTACTTGTTTTCTTATGTCAATCATCTCATTAGACATGGCTTTTAATACCTTTTGTAATCCTTCCATATCGAAAGGATCTTTCGTTTTCTTCTTCTTGGTGTCTTCTTTGAAAGAGATTTTCTTAGATTTACGTTCTTCGATTGCAGATCTCTTTTCTAGGGCTACTACGCGTTTTTCAACTGCTAACACCTCAGTCAAATTTTCAACTAAGGTTGTCTTGCTTTCCCTATCTATGAAGATGGCCAAGTTTGAAGGTAAGGCCGTGATGTACCATTCACATCTCACTTCCTCGCTGGGTTGAGAAGCAACGGGGATATTGTTGAGGATCTTGTTGAACCGTAAGTTAAAATCTTTAATGGGTTCCCTAGCCTCAGCTTTGAGATTGGATAAATCCTTGATCAGTTTCGATGTCGATCTATCATCACCGAATTTGGTAAGAAATTGATTTTGAAAAATGTCCCAGCTCGTGATAGATCCAGAGGGAAGCGAAAAATACCATGACCCGGCTGTCCCTTGCATTGTATAGGGAAAAAGTCGGACCATGGCATCTTTGTTGGTAACTCCATTGAGATTAACAGAAAGCATGAAATTATTGATATGTTCTTCAACTAGCATTCCTGTTTCTGGATTGAACTTAGGTAGCCATTTCTCAGGATGGGTGGGTATTGGACTTAGGGGTGGAGGCATTAAAACCGCCCCAGGATTGTTCCACGGAGACTGGGCCATCGCTGAGTTGCTAGTTAACAAAAGTGCAGAAGGTGATTTCTGATGTTGAGAAGATGGAGATATTATGATCTTCGATGATTGCGGAGGAAGGGTAGTGGAAGATGGATGGGTGATTTGAGGTGAAGATGTGGGTGGTTGACTTCGCGGAGAGGGAGTTGAAATGGACGAAGTGGACGAAAGAGTCTCTCTGTCAGACTCTGGAAGTGCCTTCCTTGCTCTTTTCCTAGTGGGGAGAGGAATTTCAGTTGGCTGGATGCCAAACCTTTCACTCTTCAATCTGGTCAGGGGATGAGCAGGATTGTACTGCGAAGTCACGCTGCCTTTAGATTTATCAGACCTCTGAGTAAAAATGGAGAATCCCTGGAGTTTATGGATCAAAGTTTGAATTTCAGGGGGATCAATGATAAGTTGGTCTGATGTATTACGGTGTGTAGCAGCGGTGGATGCCCGAGCGACCTCTAGTTCCAAGTTTAATCATACCGGAGAAGTCGGGGAAGTTGGTGAGGGTGATTTACTCTCAAAATGGTATTTGGATTTTGAATTATGTGCCATTCATAGCTCAGCCCCTCCTTCTAGTGCCAGAAATGTTGAGGGCCCCGAAATCGGGTCGACAACAAGGGGGATACCCACCCGGTCTGGAACCTGGTTGGCGGCTCCTTGCCCGTTTGGAGTAGCGGGTCCGCCTGGGGGTAATGGGACCAGTTTCCCAATGTGAAGGGTGTGCGTGTGTGTGTAGAGTTCGATGGTATTGATTTGAAGGTTTTTTCTAAACTAGTCTTAATTATAACTACTAAACTAACTCTATACTAATGTAATCTAATGAAGAAAAACAATACATCTAATCTACGCTAACCCAGGGTGTTTTTATTTTGTTATGCGATCTAGAAAGATTTCAATCAACAGCTGGTAATAAAGATCATTCAGCTATTATCAGAATATAAATCAATAAAGATAAACCACTCTGCATAAGAAATTAGGCAGAACAGTTGTGAACAACATATCGCATAATTAGTTATTCATATGTCAAGCATAAATAAATGACTCCACCGTACAGAAGTGCCAATGGTAATACACACATTCATACAGTAAACATATAAAGAACTCAACTGCATATCACTTTAGGAATACTAGCAGAACTTAGTCAAGAGATAAAAGTACCATTTATGACTGACTTCACTAATAAAATTCAAGCAATAATGATTTATTTCTACTTGTTCTAATATCTGCTAAGAGTACAGAAGTGCAACATCAGTAACATACATTAAAATGCAAACATAGATAAATCTCGATCCATCCATTCATCAAAAACCTCCTCCAAGGGTGTAGAAGTGCATGTTCTGAGGACAAGTTTTTTGACAGATTTCCGGACCCTTCTCCAAATGCCATGAGAAGGGTTAAATACTACTAACTAATTAATCTTAATTACATGAATTTAGGGAAACGGATTCAAATCACCGCCCTTTACTAAAAGCAAATTTATTTCTAAAACTAAAATCTAATTTCTGACCGTTTCTGTATATTCTCCTTAGTGCTGTAAACAGTGCAACGTTTGCCTTGGAAGAGTTGGCTGGTTGCCTTCTTCTTTCGCTAGGGAGATAAAAGTGGAAATAACAAGAGCTGGCACCTCCTTCTGACAGACCAGAAGATATTTTCGAAAACCTTTCTCTAGCTGGGTGTATTCGCTGCGTATATACTTAGCACAACCCAGGTTCTTCTCGAACTGATTTTGCTGTTGCTATTTTGGTTTCTGGTTGTGCGAATGACTGAGTGAGTTAGGAGTCGTGCTGTATGGACAATTCCCTGTGTCGGGAATTTCTTCCATTCTTTGTTCCAGGCTTTTCTGGAGCGTCCTCCTTCTCTTGCGCTTCTTTCTCTGCTTTACCAAGTCTGAGCTTCAGGATCTTTTGCAAACACACTGCTTTTGTGCGCCTTTGACTCTTCGTCTTGGACAGCCTAATTTCATCAGTGCCGGTTGGCTGATAGTCTGGAATCCGCGGTCCTGTTGCATGCAGAATCCATTTGTGGAGGCATCTTCTCTCTGTTATCTGATTGGCGCTTCCCCTTTTCCTTAGATGTTTCTTGCATATAGATTTATATCAGTTGCGTGTCTTGCAGTCTACGCAAAGAAGTAGGGGAAATTAAAAGATTGACATGAAAGCATTAAATTCTAATGAATGCATAATCCTGACATTCATCATGACTTGACTCTTCGGAAAATGCGATGCAATCATTTATGGATACTCAAGCATGCGGTCATTTATTTCATTTAAGGTGCGCGCTCAATCTTGGGTCTATCGTGTATGTTGGAGAATTCTTGCGATGAGTCTTTTCATATCGCAGATCGCAGATTGCTGATCGCGGTTCACTGATATCGCAGATCGCTGATTGCGGTTCACTGATATCACAGATCGCAGATCGCTGACATCGCAGATCGCAGATCTCATTCAATGGTTTATGCTTCTTAGTGCGACGTTTGCAATGTGCGATGTCACATATCGGCGATCGGCGTTTCTTGAAGCTCTTCTTTTTAAGTGCGCTTG
Source organism: Pinus tabuliformis (assembly GCA_031772625.1). Taxonomy (NCBI): domain Eukaryota; kingdom Viridiplantae; phylum Streptophyta; class Pinopsida; order Pinales; family Pinaceae; genus Pinus; species Pinus tabuliformis. The sequence continues at coordinate 1,840,109,512 of CM062819.1, forward strand.
GAATGCATGCGACGCGATGAACTTCGCGTCGCTCTTTCGCAGTTTTGCTTTTCCCGCTTGGGGGATGCTTCAGTCTTTCCTTGCGATGCGATTTAAGCCTTAGGGAGAAAAATACAAAAATTTTAACAAAATATTTTTTGGATTTTTTGTTCAGGGTCCCCCCTTTGCTTGATGTTATAGCTAATATCAAACAAAGAGGGGTGGTTGTTGGTGACCACAACAGATAGTCAACCACCCACTTGTTTATTTTGAACTAGACAGGGAATCAATGGATGGTGTCTTATGAAGGAAGATGATAGGAGAAATAAAAAGGCTAAGGAAAGAGGAAGACTCAACCACCACCTAACACATCATTTAATCGAGTCAACAAATACCCATTTTTTTTCCATTTTATGAGAAAATAGATGTTATAGGATGAACAAACTTACTCTCATGTCTATTCATCCACACATTTTATTTCTTTAGCTAAAAAAATATCTTTTACAAAAATCTTGTGCTCTCCTAGAGCTAGGTAATCAGTGACTGGAAATCAATATTTTAGAGAGAAAAACAAGTTATTATATTTTCCATATTTCTTGTAATTTAATTTCCTTTTTGCTCCAGTTCGATTAATGGTGTGTTGAACATTGACACTCTGTTGTTTTTATAAGTAGTTCCTCACCTAAGGAGGTAAGGCCCCCTCCTTAGCCAAGTATCGCTTATCTATCTATCTATCTATCTATCTATCTATCTATCTATATATATATATATATATATATATATATATATATATATATAGATACATACATACATACATATATACATACATACATACATACATACATACATACATATCATAGCTACAATTTTAATTTATTTTTTGTCTATTTTTTTATTTACTCTACCTTTTGTATTGATATAACTTTGAATTACTAATTGTTGCAGTTCGATAAATTACATTTATGCATCCAGGAACTAAAGGGCTATTGTTGTAATGTCAGTGTCATTGCTATATTCATTTACTCATTAATTTATTTCATGAAGTATTTAGAACATCTCATGAGTTAGGATTGTTGTTGCACCCCCTCATGCTCCAACTCTATTGGATTATAAAAAATTACATTGTTTCTAGAATGATGATAACTATATTTTAATTAAAAAAATTGCATTAGTTATTTTATCAAGAATATGCTATATGGTTATGTTTTATTTATAGAAAAGTGTGAATTAATGGTTTATGATTGAATGTATTTCATTGCATGTTCAAATACATATTGGTTACGACAACCAACAACATATTATTACTTGAGGAAGTCACCTTTTGATTCTAGTTTGATTTAATTCCATACAAGAGTGATGTACTTTCCTACAAGGGAGATTTACTTTCTTGCAACATAGATTAGAAACTCAACCTTTACATTCCTGCAAGTGTGGATTGAATTGAAGGTGTTATTTAGATTACCCAAAGACTTGTAAAAACATCTTTATATCTTGAAATATGACAATCATTTAGCTACTATAATTTTAGACACAAATTAACACACTATCACATATGATGCATGATAGTTCACAAGTTAGCTATGAACCCCAAATTTACAATTAAACGATCAATCTTTTATTTGTCTAGGTAAGAAATTAGAAAAGTAATTAAACGGCCTATCAAGTGTTCTATAGATAAAACTATATATATATATATATATATATATATATATATATATATATATATATATATATATATAAAAACCTTAAAAATTACCTTGTTTCTAGAATCATAATAGTTCCATTTTCCTAAAAGTTTTGCATGGGTTGTTTTATCAAGAATTTAGTTTATGGTTGTGTTTTCTTTATAGAAAACTATTAGTTAATGGTTTATGATTGAATGCATTTCATTGCATGTAGAACTACATATTAGTGAAAGAAACCAAGATCATTTTAGTACTTGAGAAAGACATCTTTAGATGCTACTGTGATTTAATTTTGTGGAAGAGTGATTTACTTTCTTGCAAGTGAGATTTACTTTCCTACAACATAGATTATAATTTTTTCCTTTACATTCTTGCCAGTGTCGACTAGATTGAAGGTGTGATATAAATTACTTTGAGACTTGTAAAATAATCTTTATATCTTGAACCATAAAAATCATTTAGCTACTACAACTTTAGAAACATCTCTCTCTCTCTCTCTCTCTCTCTCTCTCTCTCTCTCTATATATATATATATATATATATATATATATATATATATATATATATATATATATATATATATATATATATATATAACTTAAATTGTTAATGTGGTTCATGGACACTGAGTGATTTCTACATCAACAGGAAAATCTAGGTAGATCAATGCGAAGGGATCTACCTACAGACCAAACTAGCAAGGCCTAATCCCAAGGGCTTCAAGGATATTTGACCCCGTGACCTCCTGATTGGCGAGATACTTAGCAATGGGAACTTGAGAAACTGAGAAATCCCTTGGGGTTTATCATTGACTCATGTAGGCTATTAAATACATTCTATTTTTAGAGCTACGTAGACCCAACATTGCAATGTAAGCTCGAGTAACATTTTATAACATACTTGGTCCCCAAGATGAACTAATGGAGCCAAGTTATACTTTCTTCCTGTGACTATCTCAATCCAATTTTATGATTTCATCATCATTTGCTTCTTATCAATATATTTCCGATGATATAAAATTTTCCTCATTCTAAATTTTAAACATAAAGTTATGGGCCTTATATTCTTTAATAGTTTGTTTGTAGGAATAATCCATACAAGTGACACTTGGTTGACATGTGGTGGTCCCACCAAGTGTTACCAACCTACTATACCTCATCATCAATCACAAGGGAAAGGCATGGAAGTTATTCACCCATGTGTTTCTTTTTTATTATGCCACCTCGACTAAACATACACGTCATATGTCAAGTCACATTCAATTCTATCATTCTCATAAAATTCATGTTTACAACGTTTATAAAAGTTCTTAGTTAATGAAGTATGGATCGAGATTTACTCGAGAATAGAAAATTTTGACTAATATGAAAAATAACAAAAAGTCCATCTAAATATCGGGGGAGGCTTCGACACCTAACGATTTGATAAATAACAACTTCTAATATGAATTCTATGCTCACTAATGAAAGTTGTATATTTTTGGGCTTCTTTTAGGGCCAACAGGTCAAATTTTGGAATACTCCTAGATACCATGTCATGTGCTAATTTAGCTTCCATGTTGGCTTCATTTTGACAATCATTATATATTAGCATGCCATGTCTTTTAGTTCTACCATCTAGCCATATGAACAAGCCACATCACAATGCCACGTTATCAATGAAATCATGAGTCACATCATAGGCCATGTCATGTGCAACGCTATCTACACAGATGAAATCTAGATATGGGTCTTTCAGAAAAAGGAATTTCAAAAAGTACATACTTTATAAATTTCTAGACTTTTGAATTTGGGTTTTGTAGGTCGATGGAAATTATTAACAGAAAAGGAAATTACTAGAATTTAGTATTGGTAGTCATCTAGATTCTATTAGGAGATATGATACATCTCGTTAATGATTAACCATTCGGATCTAGATAAATCTTTAAGTGTTTGTTTTAAGAAAAAGGAATATTTTCTAACCTTCACCCCTTTTTCTACCGGCCATGTGACCTTACTCTAGGATAATGAATTCCTAACATTTAGTTTTAGAGAAAATATTTTCATTTTTTTAAGAAAAAGCTAGAATTTTGGATCGCCATTCACATTATCCAAGCCACTGGGATAGTGAGCCACCTACAGAACTAAGAAATGATCCCCATACATTCACCTAGTCCCTTTGATGAAGGTTGAATAATGACTGTAGTAATAAGGCTCCGTGACTGGGTGATATCTAGATCTAGAAAATCTTTAATTCTTCCTCTTTAGAAAAACTTAGTCCCTAGTTTCTTTGTAACACCGAATTAGGGTTCCAAAATAATGGGTTCCACATCTAAATCTAGAGAAAATATTTTGGTATCCATTTTTGTGAAAGTTGGATCTCCAAATCCTCTGCAACACTAACTCTAGGTTCTAAAGTCATTGTTCCACCCATCCAGGTTCTTGGCATCTAGAATTTTTTTTAAGTCAACGTTTCTAATTTTTCAGATGATTTGTAATCCATGTAATAAGGATCACCTCTTAACACCTAGTCCAACCCCTTTAGTCCCCTTTCATTTAAGTCCATGGTCTCAACCTCTCCATCCATGTTATCTAGAGCTAGATTTAAAGGCTTCCAACACCAAATTTACAAAATTCCAACTCCATGCATGTCTCATGATTTGTTCACTTCATTCAGTTGGATATAAAAATCACATACTTTTACCCCTTAACCCTAATATTTTATGTCTTTCTCAATTCCATTCATCAATTTTAAGTATTGTTTTTTATTTTTTTTGGTGATAGTGTTTAAAGTGACATTGTTGAGATGACAATATTCAAATACCTTATAATTTTGTATAGATGATGTTATCAAATAACATTTAAAAAAATTCCCCGATGGGGGTAGTAGTTCAAGAAATGATGACTTGGGAGATAGCTCACAAATCCCCTTCCACATGTCATTAATGTCGATTAGACATGTTGAGGATGCTTCACTTGGCACTAGCTTGGTGAAGGTTCTAAAAAATCTCAAATGTTTAATTGTCATTGGTCTGGCCATGGGGTTAATTTATGGGTTTCAGGAGACGAGGGATAAGTATATGGAGGGTGGAATTTCTTTAGGTGAGTAGGATGGCTTCTAGCCCAAGCCATTCCTTGCCCCTTCTTTGAATGCCTCAATGTTTTGTTATGTATGTGGGAAGGATGGTGTTTCTTCAACTCTTTTGGTGGCACATGTTGTAGCCATTTGGGACTTGGGATCATTGGCTTTGACAACATCAAGCAATAATTCATTTAAGTTAGTGTGGGAAAGTGTTTTTCAGTAAGGGACGACTTTGTACTGGCTCTTGGGACCTATAGCTTCATTATCTCACAGGTAGATTCTTCTAGGTTGTCCTTTTCTGGTGTTGTTTTAGGGAGCTTTGAGTGGTTTGGTCTTGTGTTCTTCATGGGAGTTGGTGGGTGATAGGTGTTTAGCGTGGTGATTACAAAAGCCTGTGAAATCCCCTTGAGGTGGGTGGGAGCCTCCAAGGGTGTAATTTCCCCCTAAGACCTCAATACTGAGTGCGGTTAAGTAGCACATGGTGGTCTCTTTGGGTTGTAAGGTCGGGGCATTTCCTGGTGATTAAGGTGGTCAAGCGGTTATTGTGTCAAGGGTTGTGATGATCTAACTAGTGGTTTATGGTCTCGTCTTACATGTTTTGGGTTGGTACTCACATGGATTTTCTCAATTGGTGGTATGGGAATATTTGTCTATTCTAAGCGAGGGGGCAAGTTGGCAGGAGATGCAATGCGAAAGGGGACACGATTGTAGTGGTGTCAACCCTCAAGGAAACAGTGTCGTGCATCTTGTGCAACAATGAGATATTAGGGAGGAGCTCAAAAAGTAGCCAGCTAACTCTCCAGGTAGAGTTCATCTACCACTTGCATTCGAATGTTTTGAATCACAACTGCATTAGGTTACATTGTTGGTGGAGAAATTATCCCGAGATAGTCATGATGCCCACAACGATGTCATAGAATTTATGCATGATCTACAAGATAATGATTTTCACATTATGGAAAAACTAGTTTCTCTTTAGCGTAGGAGGAAATGGATTCAGGACATACATGAATTCTTGGAGGGAAGCTTGGTGCATATGGAAGCCCATGCGCATGAAGCTTTCTATCATCCTCAGCCACTTGACAATTTGATGAAAGGTCCTATGCTACTCACTAATGATGGTTGTTTCTAGGTTTTGGATCTCTTCTCGTTAATGTGGGCAATTTGCATGAGTTTATCTAGCTTACTCTTGTTGTTATTAATATGTTTTTGCCACTATCTCTTGGCCAAAAAGTACAGTAGGAATGAGGGCGGGAGAATTTTGTCCAACAACTTGTTATGATATACTCTTTTGAGGAATTAATAGAAAATATTGATTTATGAAAAAAAACATTTATAAGAAATAAAATTAAAAAATAAATATAGAAGATTATTTTTTTGAGGGGTGACTAGCGGAATCAATAATTAAGTTGATTTTGTATGAGACTTTATCATTATAACCTCTATACACTCATGTATGCACCTTTTTGGAACTGAATAATTCATAGTTTCTATCGATAACCTTTACATAAGGAGTGACTTGAAAAAACACCATATTACCAACTAGTGTACATCCTAAAAAACTATATATATATATATATATATAGATAAACTTTACCTTTTAATAAATAAAAAATTTAATGCTTTATTTCTAAAGTAAATTAATATTCTCATTTAACAAAGTTTTATACTAACTCGTGAGAACACCAAATTTACACAGAAACCATTCCACATCATTTACATTAATCTAAATACAATTTAGGTCTCATCTGAAATGAATATAGGGGGATAACAACATGCATGTCCTAGCACATATGACTTCATTCATTTAAACATTAGTGTATTAAATGATTCCATTAATGGATTTCAAATTGGATGATGGTTCAAAGATTTGCACATATAGGTACTTTACAACTTAATATTGGGGTAGATGTGTAGACATAGATGTTTTAAAATTTAACATTTAACATAAACATTTAAAATTTATAAATGGGATCAATTAAACAATAATAAAAGGTTAAAGTAATATAGAGCTATGGATATGTTGTAGTGTCTATAAATGAGTATAAGCATTTAAATCTTGGCTAAATTATGCTCTCGGAAAATTTGCATAAATAATTATAACTTACATTTGTTAATGTTAAATTAATAATGGTTGATAGACAATCATCCTATAGAGTTGCTTTGGCGGGAACTAATAAATTGAGATGTAAAGTAGACAAGTGAATTTCTTGTTAAACACTAGTAAGTCTACACATTTATAGTTTTATACCTACATTGGTCAATGTTAAATTAATAATGGTTGATAGACAAATCATCCTGTAGACTTTGTTTGGCAAGAACTAATAAATTGAGATGTGAAGTGGATAAGTTAATTGTTTGTTAAACACTAGTAAGCCTACACATTTCTAGTTTTAGACCCACATAAGTGCTGAAGAAAACATAAATAATGGTGGGAAGTAACTCTTGTAAGTATATTTTTTACATCTTATTCCTATCCATTTTTTATGCAAAGAATTACTTAAATTATAGTAGAAAGTAATTGATGGTAAATATGTTATTTAATTGAAAATAAGTTATTTTCAAGTATTTTATTTTTGGATGATTTTGAATAAAAATGTCACTCCAAAAACATCTAAAAGACATGCATCAATATTGCTACCATACACATAAATTATAACATAAAATATGTAAGGCAGTTATCCACATGGCATTATATTATGCAAAGGAAACAATAAGACCTTAAAATTATGGTCCAATGAAATATTTGAAAATTATTTTTTCCAATAATATTGAAAAAAAAGGTTATTTTTCAAAGTTAAACATTATAATTATGGCCCAATGAAATATTTGAAAAATATTTTTTTTTAATAATATTGGAAAAAAGAAGTTATTTTTCAAAGTTAAACATTATAATTTGCATTGGTCATTGCTAAACTAATATTTATCAACATCGAATGATTGTTAGAATATTTCCTTAACAAGGACTAATAATGATTCCATAACCAGATTTTAAATTTAATTAATAAGCACATAAAAACTTAATACTTACAATAAAGTTCCACTATACCATGTTTCTTAACGATGGATATCCACCCCCACTTTATCATGGATATTATTAAGATTGTAAATAGTTTTTGTTACAATATCATAATACCATGGTTTATCAATACCACATGCCCAAAAACCATAACTCATTCCTAAAATGTAAAGTATTTTAGACATCGCATACCATTAATTACATAGAGTGAAAATTCTTGATCATTTGGAGAGAGAGGGGGCGAGGGAGTGGGAGAACAAAGACATGGAGAAATAGATGTAGGGAGAGAGGGAGTGACAAGAGAGAGATGGAGAGAGAGTTGAGGGAGAGAGGAGAGGAGGGAAGAGGAAGACAATGAGAGGAGAGAGAGAGGGAGACATAGAGATGGAGGGGGAAGAGAGAAAAGGAGAGATGGAGGGAGATAGTGAAAGAGTTGTAGAGAGAGAGAGCGAGAGAGATGGGTGGGAGATAGAGGGATGTGGGAAAGAAAGGGAGATATAGAGGACTTGAGAGAGGGAAAGAGAGAGGGAGGAGGAGAGAGAGGGGGAAGAACAAAGACAAAGAGAGATAGATGTGGAGAGAGAGAGGGAGTGATAGGGGAGAGATAGAGAGAGAGTGAGTGAGGAGAGGACGGAAGAGAGAGAAGGAGAGGAGAGAGAGAGAGAGAAAGGGAGACACAAAGATGAAGGGGGGAGAGAGAGAAGGAGATAGGGACAGAGATTGTGACAGAGATGGAGGGCACAGAGAGAGAGAGAGAGAGAGAGAGAGTGATTGGGGGAGAGACAAAATGAGTTGGGAGAGATAAGGAGATAGGGAAGGAGAGAGAGGAGTTGGAGGAGGCAAGCGAGGGAGGGAAGAAGAAATACATAAAGAGAGAAAGGTGGAGAGAGAGGGGGTGACAAGAGAGAGAGAGAGAGAGAGAGAGAGAGAGAAGGAGAGACAGAGGAAGAGATGGATCTAGTCTAGATAAGGTATGTATGTCTACAAAAACCAACTTAGATTCATCTTAACCCTATATCTATCAAGCGTCGAGAGATCCAATCTCTTGAGGAGAAAACATCTTTTTTTATTGCAAAACTTGGGGAAATGTTTCCACATTGAAAGATTTGATCCCTCTCGGTGCTTGATAGGTTTAGGATTAAGATGGAACTAGGTTGGTGTTCTATGATTTGATGTTGAAACCTTGAAACCTTACTGCATTTTGGTTATCTAGTCTACAATTTTGAAATGACTTAGTCTAACTTATAATGAAAGTTTTTTTCATTGAAATGGACAATACAATTTCCAATAAGATTGTGATTTTTGTTATTTAAAATACATTTTTCAAATGCATAAATAAATTCAATACCCTAAAAAATTTCAACTAAATTTTAATTAAAACCAAAAAAACATACACTAAAATAACATAAAATAACATAAATTAGAATACCCCTAAAATTAATTAAACAAATATTAAAAACCATTTTTACTTCTCTCACCATCCCTCTGCATCACGACATCCTTGTACTCCAACTTCGCTCTCATATATTTTCCATTATAAGGAGCATCTTGTAATGGATTTCGTGTTCGAAATTTTTTGTCCAAATTCACTTTTTTCTTACATCGTGGATCACTTTATCTACTAAAATATTTTGGCCGGTCTAGCATCCATTGCATTGACGTAACATTATTGAACAAACACCGAAGCATTGCAGCATGAAGTGTAATTTTAATTTTATGTCTTGTATAATTATGTATTGTAATGGTGAATCGTGATATAAATATCAGTACAGGTATAGAATTTCCTTTACTTCGCTTTTAAGAAATCCAAGTATTAAAATATATATTATATTTAATGCTTTTCTGAATTATGCATAATGTTAGTACAATAATTCATTAACTTTTTTTATGATATTCCATATGGGTTGACGTGGGGGTGACAAGAGAGGCAGTTCCAAATGTGTGGGCCACCGTACGTTTAATTAAGGCAACAATGGCAGGCAACAACTCTTTCAAGATCTTGTTATGCTCGATTTTATTTTTTTTTGTAAAGTCACTACGGGTGGAGTGGGTGCACTAGCAAGTATAAGTGATTATAGCTGCCATGTAATCATGTTGATTTTGCATTGCATTTAATAGTTTTTATGGGCATTAACATTTTCATTTGGCTACAGTTCGAAATGTCTTTGTTTTTTTCTCGTCGTGCGTCTATTGGGTTTCTACTGTGGTTTAGTAGTTTTTCCCTCGTGTTTTCTCTCTTACCTCTGCATCAATGGACTCAATAATCAATTCTCCTCTTCTTTTATGTCCCTTGGTTCATTTTCATTCCTTCGTGTCTTAATCTATTTGTCGCATTTCCATTGGGTACAAGCTATTGCACTAGCTTTTCATCTTTGCCCTTCTTTTGGTGTCTTGGCTCTTTCCTTGTGGGCCTAAGTTTGCTCTGAGTCTTATATCTCATATGAAGTCGTGAACATGCCCCACTAATAAGCTCATTGTTGACATGGTGCTGTGTATTATGATGCCAAAGGAGGGGCATGAGTTTGCTATTATGCAAAATCCTCTCATAAACAGTATTATGATTGGATTGCAAAATTCATTCACGCTATATTTAATAATGGAAAATAAAATATAATTGATGAAAGAGGTTGTCCTTGAGATACTAATATTGTTGTAGAGTTGGTTTCCTAGAGACTCAACATGATTCATACCAAGGGTAAGCATAACCAATATCTGCACATAATTGACTTATATTAGCATATGAAGATCCTATTAGGAAGAGTTTCATTGGTTAGGAATGCTAAAGAGGAGATTCCTCTTATGCTTGATGAACTCCAACACTACATGAACCTGGATAATTACATGCAAAGGATTAAATATCGTTTGGGCCTCTCGCAAAACCTATGAAGTTCTCAATGGCATTACAAGCAGCCAATTGAGATAGAGTCCTCAAAATCATATTAGTCCCCATGATTTACTATTGCTCATACAATTTATTTTCCTAGTTTTATGTTTAATAATGCCTTTTAACTAATTGGTTAGAAAGTATCATTCTTTGGACTAGAACTTATGTCATTTTCTGTTTTTTTTATTATTATTATTATCAAATTCAAATTGTTAAAAGTTTAAGGTCATGCAAATGGTTTGTTTCCTATAGTGGAAAATCAAAGTAGATCAATTCTATGAAGTTTGTATTTCTTTGAACGATGAATAGAATTTCACCCACCCCTCCTCCCCCACACACATATAATCTTCATGGAACAAGTATTTACCATATGTACAATTTCAAGGAATCATAATTTAACAATGTTGCGTAGCTAAATAACATTATATTTATTCTCATAATTTTGAGAAATTTATATATATCTATATATATGAATATTAATATATTTATTATTATTATTAATCTTATGACATTTATAAAAGTAGTTATTATTAATTAAAATTAGCCAAAAATTATCTACAATATTAATTTACAATGAATTATTTTGTATAATTTTTTTAATTCAATTTTATATCAAAATAATTATAATAAAATTATACAAACTTATAATAAAATAATTACCCACAACATTCATACTTTAACCTATGTCAAAAGACATTTTACTAATAATATATTACTTTCTCATTTTTATCACTACACTAATTTAATTATCAAAACATAAAAATAATAACAACTCACACCCTAACAAATTTTCATAATTTAATCATTACATTAACACATTATCAAAACTTAAAAATAATAATTCAATTTTCTCAATTTAATCATTACATTGACTCATTTATCAAAACTTAGAAATAATAACTCACACAATTCACACCATAATCAACTTCAAATGATGTCATTCATTTTACACGATAATCAACTTCAAATGATGTCATTCATTTTGGGTTACTATTTCACTCTAATCATTGTATGAATTCATTTATCAAAGTGATTGCAGTACATCGGGCAAACTTCACCAAATTTGTATAACCAATTTCAAGCGGTATCTAAATGATTTTATATCCCAAAAATATAAATTGTTTATGACTAGGTTTAGCATATTCCAAACACCGAAGGGACTCATTAAATCAAGGTGGCAAACTCCAATTCACACCATAATCAACTGCAAATTATGTCATTCATTTTGTGTTACTATTTCACTTTAATCATTGTATGAATTCATTCATCAAAGTGATTGCAGTACGTCAGGCAAACATCACCAAATTTGTATAACCAATTTCAAATGGTATCTAAATGATTTTATATCCCAAAAATGATAAATCGTTTAGGACTAGGTTTAGCTTGTTCCAAACACCGAAGGACTCATTAAATCAAGGTGGCAAACTCCTAAAATTGCCGCAGCACCACACAGTTGATATACAATGATACTATATATATTATTTTCATTTCTCGATGCGTGTAAGATCTTTAGGTTTTTACCATTTCGGACCGAGGCAGCGATTCTCGATATAGCACCTTTGCCATTCTGGATACGGTGAGCTTCTGGGTAAGGCCGCCAGTAGATGGAGGCGGTATCGACACACTTTGTTCTGGTGCACGGAGCATGTCATGGGGCGTGGTGTTGGTGCAGGCTCTCAGATCTGCTCAAAAAGGCTGGTAATCAGGTCACAGCGGTCGATCTCGGGGGAGCTGGGCTCAACCTAAAGGATGGTGACGGGATTCGAAGCTTGGCCGAGTACAACAAACCACTCACAACCTTCATTAATGCGGAGGAGAAAGTAATATTGGTTGGTCAGAGTATGGGGGGCGTGAATTTGACCTATACGATGGACCAATTCCCACAGAAAATTGCTGCAGCTGTATTCGTCACTGCTTTCATGCCCGTCTCTGGTACAACACCACTACAGCTTATAGACCAGGTATTACAATTATATGTATACCAACACACTGGGTATATATATATAGAGAGAAAATTTATGTAATACTTGTATTATATTTCATGGATGGAATTTAACTAGGACATCTCATTAGGTTAGAGATGGATTCAAGGCCTCGAATATAAAGCTGAAATTACTGAACCATTAAAATTAATCCACCTAACTAGATGCTACACACAAAAGTGATAAACTGTTTATTTCATTGGATGAAGATGAAAATCATGCTTTGTTGCTTCTTCTTAGGTTTATCAGAGAAATCAAACATGGGGAGACACAGAATTCAAGTATGGAGATGAAGGACAACCGAGCAGGCCGACGTCTTTCAAATTTGGGAGCAACTTCGCCCAAGAGTATCTGTATGACAAAAGCCCCTCTCAGGTAACTAAGGCGCAGATGATAGCAATCTCCTGCTAACTAAATATAAATGGGAAGATTTCTACTGCATATTCTTCTTGTTCTTCTGAACGTTTTTGAGCCAATTTAAGGTGCTGAAAATGGTCTGATGCATGCAAGCACAGGATATCACCCTAGCGGGGAGCCTTCTCAGAAGTAGCCCTGCGTTGGACGAAGAGGTAGTATACAGCATTGAGAATTATGTCAGAGTCCCTCGACTGTACATAGTGGCAGAGCAGGATAAGGCATAAGGCAATATTGGAGGAACTGCAGAGAAAGATGACAGCGGATAATCCCCTGAAAGAGTCTACAAATTGGAGGAGTCTGATCACTGCCCCTTCTTTTCTTGCCCTGCTCAACTTGTTCAGATTTTGCAAGAAATTTCCAATACGTTTTAGTGGTAGAATAAGTGACTATCCATAACTAGAGGGAATCGCAGTGATTGGAAAATATGATAGCATAGAGCCTTGTTAACCAGGAAACCCTAATGTAAATTTCTATATAAAAAATTTGCTGGATGCTTGAATGTTCGGTTTCTTCTTAGATATTTTGTTTTTATTTTGTGATAGATCAATGCTTGTTTCTTGCTAGACACTTCATATTCTTTTATTTGGTTTAATGGCTTTTGTGGAAATTAATTTATATTATTGAATTTAAATTTTGGATGATAATAATATTTTTAAATTAATTTTGCTTCATATGAAAATTATATTGTAACTAAAAAATAGTTTCATTAGTTTATGTCTGTAATAAATTTATATATATATATATATAAAATAGTTTTATGTATGTAATTAATTTATAATTGGTGAGAGGATTAGTTTTTTTCATATTTAATAAACTAAAAATATATTTATTTAAGAATCATAAAAACTTATTTTAAATGCAATATATTTACTTTATAAAAATAAAAAATGAGTTCTTCTTAACTCGAAAATAATAATATTAATAAATCTCATTATTAATGATTAAATTGTAATAAAGTAATATTACTTCATAAAGCAATTATTAAAAATTACACTATTTTTAACTGAATAAATTAATTCAATCCATTTAAACTTATCACATAAATTTTAGGATATATCAAAGACACTATTAAATTATGAAAGGGGACATTCTATACATGTCATAGCATTATCAAGTAAATTTTAATAGGTAGCCAATACAGTATTGCACAACTTGTATTTTAACTCTTAATTTAAGTTTCATTTTTTTTAGCAATGATTATTGTGTAATGCATTATTTTTAATTTGTGTTTCTTAGCTCATGTTTTTTTTTAAAGGGATAATTATCTTGTTGAGAGTTATCATGTTTCAAATTAAATGAAAAGAGTATAGTATTTTATTATTATTATTTAAAAAAAAAAATTCTTATATAGTTCTCTCAAATTCAGTTTGTCAGAACAGTAAGAAAATTCCACAACAAATTAATCAATTGGACCTTCTTATCACTAACTAAACTTAGTAGGAAGACTAGTCCTCCTCAAGTAGGTTCTACATGCTTTGTCCTTATGTTTATGCTCTACTATTATGGCTCTTTCCTCCATCCTTAACTTAATCAAGATCTTGCAACATGGGTAACAAAATTGGAAAAAAATTGGGCACTTGTAGCTTGGGATAAGATCTACAAACCAAAATTAAAAGGAGAACTAAAGCTAAGACATCGTGAAATTGAAGGTTTAAGTTAAAGGTGAATGACTTCCATGACATCTAATTTTTTATGATTACATGAATCAACATATGTTGGGTGTAGCAACCTTTATGCTTTACTTTGTGAGGATGCATTTGAGATTACTAATATCACATTTTCTATTATGACTAGTGATATCTTTGATATCTAACTTCTAATTATCTTTCCATATCACTCTTAAGAAGTCAGGGCCAATTTCCATGGGTATTCTTCCCAAATTACTTGCTCATACAAATAGAAAAAGAAAGTTCCACGTGATGATTACATCTTAGGCTTATTAGATCCGTAAACGAAATTACAATGGTTTGAAAAGAAATTTAGATGCTTGTATAAAAATATGATGTTGTTTACAACACTCAATAAAGGGAATAAAGGGAAGTTAGTTGTGGTAGATTACCATGATTATTGAACATAATACCCTAGAAAAATAATGCATATTTCCACTTGTACAAGTCAAAGTTGACATATACCGAACTCCAAACATCTAAGATTGATTCAAGTAAATAATTGAATAAGGTAGAGGGAATATGTTCTTCTTCCAAGGAATGATTATTTTATTTACGAGTTTAACCATGAAACGATTTATCTTTCTATTTTAAAGAAATCCAACTTATTTGAAGTAGCTAAAGATGTGCATCATTTTCCATTAGTGAAAGGAATGATTTCATAAATAATTGAATAAGGTAGAGGAAACATGTTCTTCCTCAAATGATTGATTATTTTATTTACGAGTTTAACAATGAAATGATTTATCTTGTTATTTTAAAGAAATCCAACTTATTTGAAGTAGCTAAAGATGTGCATCAATTTCTGTCAATGAAAGGAACGATTTCAAGTTATTTTGAGGTGGAAATTTCAAAAAATATAAATATTGATCTATAGGCAATTTAACTAATGGTCACATTATAATACATGTGTGTGAGACCTGAAAAAATACTTTGATATTTCTAAATAGATTACAAATGAAAATGTGTTAACGAAACAATAGATCCTAATTGTAGAATTTCCTGCAAATTCTCTACAAATCTACCTTTGAAATCTATGTAGAAAATTTGACTGTGGATTAACTCGATAATGCAATATACCAAAGAAAAATACTATAATCTACTTCTACTATCAATCTTGTGGAAGCTTAAATATCGAGCTGAATCAAAGCTGAAGACATATGACCACAAGAAGAAGAATCAATACACATGAAGCATAGAAAATACTAAGGGGAAAGCCTCAGCTAAAAACCCCACTATTTGTATTATCATACAAAGTGGAAATATATCAGAATAATACAAAGCCTTCGCTCTTACAACTAACCAACTCTTAGTACAATCCTCCTGGATGCTCACAGGCAAACAAGGCTTCTCACAAACCTTCTCCTCTACCCTCCAAGCCTCCTATTTCCTTGCACAACTTCTCCTAGGTCATCCTCCTATTACCAAGTGTAACACTAATCTCTCACACCCTGTAAAACTGTGCAATCCTCAAGGAACCTTGTTCCTTCTACATGCATGAGTTTCCTTTATAAGAGAAAACATGCAACTGATAATACACTGTCCCTATTTTTAATCTCAACTAGGTCTTTCTCAGAATAGACATGCATGAGTTACTAATGAGAGAATCTTCAGTTATCTGGAGCACACTAGTTGGATGCACGCATGAATTAACTGACTGAACTCACAATTAGTTCCTCAAATAGTTTGGAACTAATTTAATTGGACTTAACTCAGTAAACTAAACTAACTAATTATAACTCAAATATAACTCAATCTTATCTCCTTAATTAAGGGATAATCTCCTTAATTTAAGGGATAACTATTGCATGACTCAAGAAAGACTTCTAACTTGAATTTATCCAACTAATTAATCCATAATGAGTTAATTAATTAATTCCAAGCAGCTAGTGAGACTAAATTCAAATTTTAATTCAAGGAAAAATTAAAATTTGAATATTCTAGATTCTATTTTTATCATTTCTTGTTGCTATTTTCACCACTCCCTCTCAACAAGAAAGGAATTCAACTCGATCCTAATCCTGAACCTTTGGAATGTTCTACATGCAACACTTCTCTCTAGTTTTGTTGCTCCAACAACTTCAGAAACAAAAAAAACATCCAACCTGAATCAGAATGATGCATCTGTCATCAAAGTCTCTGATTGCTATTGCCTCTGTCAACTAAAAAATCTGCACTTCTACTGACTTAGCCTTTTCTGCACTGTTGTCAACCCTTCTCTGCACTCTTCAGTATTTGACTGCTCTAGCCTCGGTCACTTTAATCTCTGACTGCATCAATCCCACTGATTCGTCTTGCTACTATGTACTTTGGGCTCCTATAGCAAGGTACGATCCACAAGATAAAACTTCTCAATGGACCTTGACCAATTTTAGCCTTCTTGGGACTATCACTCCACATCGCCCCACCTCACACCTGAAGGTATGGCTGCATGTGATCCCTCTGCCCACTTCTCCAATTGTGGCTCCTCCACAATTGTCTAAGACTTCTTCTGGGACTGCATGTTGAGAGGTAATTTACTCTCCCTCTCAACCACCAAGTCTCTAACATTTGCCTTGCTCCTCAAGGCTTTGCATGCATCTTGAACCTCAAGAGCATACAGGTTCTTGACTCGTGAATCGATCTGTTTCACCTGTCTCATGGTGATGTGTCTAAGGAAAACCTTTCCCTTACTAAAGACAACATTGTAGCCTTTGTCCTCCAACATCGCGACCGATACCAAGTTCTTCTTTAGTCCAGGAACATACTTCACATCTATCAAGGTGATAGAAGCTCCATGCTCCCTTTGAAAAGCAACTGTGCCCACTCCTGAAACACTAAGCCTTTTGTCGTCACCCATCTCTATGTGCATCTTGAGGTCTTTCTCCTCCAAGGCACTGAATAAACTTTTATTGTTGGTCATGTGGAATGAGACTCCACTGTCAAGATACCAACCACAACCCATCATCGATGACACCATGCATGCGATGAGCATGATGTCCATTTCACATAGAGAGGCTAATGGCTCACCTTTTGATCCTTTCGAGGATCACTTCTTGGATTTCTTTGATGGGAAATTAGTCGCATAATGTCCCATCTTGTTTTTTTTCTTAAACGTATGATATGAATTCGATTTCACCTGCAACCCCACACATCGAACTCTGAATTTTCTTCTCTGTATATTGTTCACAACTCCGATAAAACTTGGATGTGATAAACTTGGCTCTGATACCATGTAGAAATTTCTTTATAGATCAGCTAACTCTGATACCATGTAGAATTTCCTACAAATTCTCTACAGATATACCTCTGAGATTAACATAGAAAATCTGACTGTAGATTAACACGATATTGCAATATACAAAAGCAAAATACTATAATCTACTTCTACTATCAAACTTGCGGAAGCTTAAAGATCGAGCTGAATCATAGCTGAGAACATATAACCATAAGAAGAAGAATCAATACACATGAAACACAGAAATTACTGAGGGGAAAGCCTCAGCTAAAAACCCCACTATTTGTATTATCACGCAAGGTGGAAATATATCAGAATAATACAAATCCTTAGCTCTCACAGCTAACCAGATCTCAGTACAATCCTCCTGGATGCTCACAAGCAACCAAGGCTTCTCACAAACCTTCTCCTTTGCCCTCCAAGCCTTCTATTTCCTTGCGCAGTTTCTCCTGGGTGATCCTCATGTTATTAAGTGTAACATTGATCTCACACCCTGTAAAACTGCGCAATCCTCAAGGAACCTTGTTGCTTCTGCATGCATGAGTTTCCTTTATAGGAGAAAACATG
The DNA here is from genome assembly GCA_031772625.1 of Pinus tabuliformis. Lineage (NCBI taxonomy): Eukaryota > Viridiplantae > Streptophyta > Pinopsida > Pinales > Pinaceae > Pinus > Pinus tabuliformis. The sequence goes on from CM062819.1 coordinate 1,840,127,989, forward strand.
AAACTGATAGTACATTGTCCTTGTCTTTAATCTCAACAGGGTCTTTCTCAGAATAGACATGCATAAGTTACTGATGAGAGAATCTTCAGTTATTTGGAGTACACTAGTTGGATGCATGCATGCATTAACTGATTAAACTCACAATTAGTTCCTCAAACAGTTTGGAATTAATTTAACTTGATTTAACTCAGTAAACTGAGCTAATTAATTACAACTCAAATATAACTCAATCTTATCTCCTTAATTAAGGGATAATCTCCTTAATTTAAGGGATAACTTTTTCATGACTCAAGAAAGACTTCTAAATTGAATTTATCCAACTAACTATGAAAAACCTCATAATGTGGGATAGAAAGAAGTTCCTCTTTGAAAATTTAGTGACTACGGTTATCTTATATGGATGTGAAGTTTGGGGTTGTAGCATCTCTAGAGAATCATGGAGAAATATTGTGCAAATCCAAAAGACCTTTGTAATATATAACCTCAAAATTAAAAGAAACATACCCTATCCTATTCTCCTTATATAAGTGGGTCTTTCCCCTATCGAGAGCCTAGCTATGACTAGGATTCTCAATAACGTAGGAGACCACCGACTTCCTAAACTAGCTTTAAATTCCAGCCAAGACCACCTAAGGCTCAAGCGAGGTTGGTATAAAAACACCAGCTCCTTGTTAAACCATTTGGAGATTGACGAGAAATTTCGAGAATGTTGCATTGCAAAACATTAATAACATTAAAAATATTGTTACTTCTAAGTTCAAAGAAATGGGAGATCGACGAGAATGTTGCATTGCAAAACATTAATAACATTAAAATATTGTTACTTCTAAGTTCAAAGAAAAAATGTGGTGTGAGAAAGATTTGGAAGCTTAAAGAAAATTAAGATATTATAAGGACATCATAAACCCCACCCTAGAAGATCAAAAGTATCTCTCTGTTTTAACTAGCTCAAAGAACAAAATTAATATAGCCAAGATTAGAATGAACTCTCATGAGCTCTATAGTGAAACGGGTTGTTGGGCGGTTCCTACAACACCATGGATGGAAAGGTTCAACCATATCTGTGAGAATACGAACATCTAGGATGAAAATCACTTCCTCTTAGAGCGCCCCGCATACAACCGCATTAGATCTAAGTTTCAAAATATTTGTTGCAACACTGACCTTCCTAGCCTTTTACGATGTCAAAATTATAGTGAGCTTGGAAGGCTTCTCTGCAAGCATTTTGAGCATAGGAATAAAAATCTTAAATCAAACTAAATGATTCATTTCTTTGGGTCCAATAGACCAAAGTTTGGTTTCAGTGGACGTTAACCACCACCATCATCATCATCAATAAATTCATAAATGGTTAGAGAATTAATTTATTTATTTATTTAATAAAATAAAAATAGATTTATTTAAGAATGATCAAAAATTTATTTTACATATGATATGTTTATTTTATGAAGATAACAAATGAGTATGTATTAATTGGAAAAATATAATAATTATAATTCTCATTATTAATAATTAAATTATGATAAAGTAATATTATTTCATAAATTAAAGTAAGAAATTACTAAAAATTACACTATTTTTAATTAAATAAATTAATTCAATCCATTTGAATTTATCACATAAATTTTGGATGTAACAAATACGATCTTAAACTATGATATGCGACATTCTATATATATCATAACATTATCAAGTAAATTTTAATATGTAGCAAATATGGTATAGCACAACTTGTACTTAGGTTCTTAATTTATGTTTTATTTTTTAAAAGCAATAATTATTGCGTCTTGTATTATTTTTAATTTGTGTCTCTTAACTCATGTTTTTTTCCAAGTGATAATTATCTTGTTTAGAGTTATCATGTTTCAAATAAAATGAAAAACATTTAACATTGTATTATATTTATTATTATTTTAATTTTAATTTAATTTAATTTTTAATTTTTAATTTTTATTTTATTTTTTATAGTTCCCTCAAACTCAGTTGAGTAAAGTCAACAACAAATTAACCAGTTGGACCTTTTTATCACTAAACTTAGTAGGAATGCTAATCCTTCTCAAGTAGGTTCTATAGACTTTGTCTGTATATTTATGCTCTACTCTTATGGCTCTCTCCTATATCCTTAACTCAATCAAGATCTTGCAACAATATTTCTGGTGGGCAGCAAAATTGGAAAAAAATGGGCACTTATAGCTTGGGATAGGATCTACAGACCCAAATTAAAGGGAGGAATAGGGCTAAGAGATCTTAAAATTGAAGCTTTAGATTAAAGATGAATGACTTCCATGACACCTTAGTGGTGAATCACATCTAATTTTTGATGATTACAAAAATAGACATATGTTGGGTGTAGCAATATTTATGCTTTACTTTGTGAGGATGCATTTGAGATTGCTAATATTATATTTATGATTATGGCTAGTCATATCTTTGATAATTAACTTCGAATTACCTTTCCACATCACTCTTAAGAAGTCAGTGACAATTTCCATGGGTATTCTTCCCATATTACTTATATCATACAAATAGAAAAAGAAAGTTCCACATGATCATTACATCTTAGGCTCATCAGATCCATAAATGAAATTACAATGGTTTGAAAAGAGATTTAGTCTCTATACATATGGTGCTTAAATATGATGTTGTTTAAAGCACTAAATAAAGTGAAGTTAGTTGTGATAGATTATCATGATTATTGAACAAAATACGCTAGAAAAATAGTTCATATTTCCAATTGTACAAATCAATTGACATATAGCAAGTTCCAAACATAAAAAATTCACTAAAGTAAATAATTGAATAATCTAGATGAAACATGTTCTTTTTCAAAATCTGGATTCTTTTATTTACAAGTTTAATAATGGCATGATTTATCTTGCTATTTTAAATAAATCTAACTTATTTCAAGTATGTAATGATGTGCATAATTTTCCATTAGTGAAAGGAATGATTTTAAGTTATTTGGAGGTGGAAATTTAAAAAGATATAAGTATTAATCTTTAGGCAATTTAACTAATTGTCACATTATAATACATGGGTGCGAGACCTCAGAAAAGGACTTTAGTCTTTATAAATATATTATAATAGAAAAGTGTGTTAATGAAACAATAGCTCCTAACTACTTTAAGAGTATGAATATCACTAAAAAAGGTTATACAACTTTTAAATTTGTAAGATGGATATCATGAAATGATGGACAAAAAACATACACCCGTGGACAAGCTAGGGACACGAAAGACCATAACACTATAATTAAACCATAGCAACACTCAAAAGAAATTGATTCTTAGAAAGAAATTGATTATCACATAGATCAATCTTATACACTATCCTATAATTAGAAAGGAATAGCAATGTAGAAATTCCATGATCTCGAATCCCTTTCTTGAGAATCTCATGAGAGATTTAGGCACGTACAAAATGTAATATCATAAAAATAAATGGGAGAGAAGATGAGTGAGAGTAGAACTCTTAATATCCCTAAATTTTTAATCCAATTGAATTCATCTCTCATTAAATATCAAAATATTAATTATTAGCACTTTATAGGCCCCTCTTCAATTGCCAACGTTGAAAGGATATTTTCCCTTTATTTGATTACTATAATTTATGTTTATAAATTTTATCACTATTAACCCATGTATCCAAATTTGCATATAAAAGCACATTAAAAAAAATAATTAACACTAACAAATGAGAAACATGAAAAATAAATTCCCATCATCAAATTTTCAATTAACAACCAATGCATATTTTAAATTGAGTGATTGTGAAATTAGGGTAGAATGCCCAAAGATGGTAGAAAGTTGTAGTTTAATATTGTGTTGGTTATTATGTTGTTAACTTTGTTTTTACATGGTTAATTTTATTATCAACTTTCTAAAGATGGTAGAAAGTTGTAGTTTAATATTGTGTTGGTTATTATGTTGTTAACTTTGTTTTTACATGGTTAATTTTATTATCAAATTTCTAAAGATGGTAGAAAGTTGTAGTTTAATATTGTGTTGGTTATTATGTTGTTAACTTTGTTTTTACATGGTTAATTTTATTATCAACTTTAGTAAGATGTTAGATTTAATTAGATATGAGATATGCTTAGTGTCTTATTTGAGATATTGGCTCTTATTCTGACTAAAATAATGTATTTATCTTAAGGAAAGTTAATGTATATATACATGTACAATTACTTTGGTTAAAAACAAATCTTGATACACTCAAAATGACTTTGCCTCATTGAAACCATATCTTCTCTCTCACATCTCTTTATGGTATTACATTTGGTATGTACGTTAAACTCTCATGAGAGGGATCCAAGATCATGGACTTTCTGTAGTGCTAATACTTTCTATTTATTGGATAGTGTATAAGACTGATGTAGGTGAGAATCAATTATTTTGTGAGTGTTTCTATGGTTTAATTATAGTGTTATGATATTTTATGTCCCTAGCTTTTCCATGGGAGTATGTTGTTTGCGGGATTGTGGAGGATGTGTTATCTTTTGTAGCGATATTCGTAATCTTAATGTAGTGAGGATCTACTATTTCATTAATACATTTTTCAGTTGTAATCTATTTAGAAAGATTAAAGTATTTGTTTCATGTCTCACACACATGTATTATAATGTTCCCATTAGTTAAATTGCCTAAACATTAATATTTTTATGTTTTTAAATTTCCATCTCCAAACAAATTAAAATCATTCCTCTCACTAGTGGAAAATGATACACATCATTAGCTACTTGAAATAAGTTGGATTTATTTTGAAATAGCAAGCTAAATCATGTCACTACTCAACTTTTAAGAAAAGGAGTGAAGCCTTTGAGGAAGAACATTTTTCGTCTAGCTTCTTCAGTGATTTACCCAAATCAACCTTTGACATTTGGAGCTTGGTATATGTAAACTTTGACATGTACAATTGGAAATATGCACTATTCAATGTCTCAACTACATCTACAATTATCATCCTACATCTATAATTATTGTTAATGTTTTATCTATGTTTGTCTTATGTGTATCTTACATTTCCAACATCTTATGTTGAATAGTCATGGTAATCTACCACAACTAACTTGAAATTATTGTGTTATTTAGATATCATATTTGTATACAAAAACCATATCTATAGAGACTAAATGTCTTTTCAAAACATAGGAATTTCGTTTATGGACCTCATGGGCCTAAGATGTAATCATCATGTGATTTTTTTATTTTTTTTGTATGATAAGTAATCTAGGAAGAATGCACATGGAAATTGGAATTGACTTCATAAGAGTCATTATGGAAAGGTACTTAGAAGTTAATTATTAAAGACATCATTATCCATAATAAGAAATGTAATATTAGTTTTCTAAAATGCATTTTCACAATGTCAAGCATAATCATAAGGTAATTAGAAGTTAATTATGAAAGACATCATTAGCCATAATAAGAAATGGAATATTAGCTTTTTAAAATGAATCTTCACAATGTCACGCATAAACATACATATGTCTTATTTTTGTAATCATAAAAAATTAGACGTGATTCACCACCAAGGTCTACTGGAAGTCATTCACCTTTCATTTAAAACTTCAATTTCAGGATCTCTTAGCCCTAGTCCTCCTTTACTTTAGGTCTACAAATCTCAACCCAAGCTACATGTGCCCAATGTTTTCCAATTTTGGTGCTTGTGAAAAAAAGCTCTTCATTGAGTTAAGGATGGATGAGAAAACCATCAAAATAGACCATAAATATATGCGAAAAGCCTGTGGAACCTAGTTGAGGAGGACTAATCTTCCTACCAAGTTTAGTGATAAAAAAAGTATGACTAGTTAATTCGTTATTGAATTTGCTAACAAATCATCCCATAAGCAAAATTTGAAAGAACTATATAAGAATTCTATTTTTTTTAAATAATAAAAATAAAATAATAAACTTTTTTCATTTAATTTGAAACATAATAACTCTTAAAGATATAATATCACTTTGAAAAAACATAAATTAATAAAGACAAGTTACAAATTATCCAATACAAAATAATCATTTTAAAATAAAAAGAAACATAAATGGAGAAATAATTTATTTGATAATGTTGTGATAGGTATAAAATTTCATGTAATAAGTTAAAAAATTTAAACTAATTTGCTTGGTTAAAAATGATGTAATATTTAATAATTATTTTTATTTATTTATGAAGTAATATTTATTTTCAGTTAAATTCTATTTTAAATAATAAAATTTAAAAATTAATGTAAATTCATTTTTATCTTTATAAAATAAAAAATTAATATTTAAAACAAGTTTTTGATGATCTTAAATATGAAAGAAGCTAATCTTTTAACTAAATATAAATTAACTACTACATAAAATTATATTTTAAAATTACATTATAAATTTCCTATCGAACAAAATTAATTTAAAAGTATTATTATAATCTATAATTTATATTCAATAATACAAGTCTATTTTAGAAAAACCAATAAACGACAGAAAGGAATATGCCAAAATGAATATCAGCTAATCGCTTAGACATAATTAAAAGAAGGTAATTAATCATAAGAGAAAGTAAGCATGAATGAAGCATAATCATTAATGGAGAAAGCATGATCAAAGAGCGTGCTTGAATGAAGTTCATGGACATGGTGTGTTCACTGTGTGGCTGGGAAGGGATATCTATTGCAAATGAACCATTGTATAAAATGGAAAGATTAAGATTGCAAGGCCACCTTTTAGGGCCTTCATTCTGTAATTTAAAGACAATCTAAGTAATCTTCAACGGAAAGAGGGCAGGAAATCGAATTTACTCTTTCTGTCATGATTTTGTTGAAATCTTAATTTATGCGAAGACACTTTGTCCTCAGCTTTCTTGGATTCAGTTGCATACATATGTAAATAGATTATCACAGGTTCAAAAAGCAATAATTTATTATATGACATTTGTTTATATGTATTTTTTCAATTAATTAATTTAATTTAAAGAATAAAAATGATATATTTATTTTTATATAAATTTTAATTTATGATATATAATTACTATAATTTTTTTTTAGAATATTATGTGGAAGTTTAATTTTTACTAATTATTTATTAATTATTAATAGTTAAATTAAAAATTATGAAATATGTATTTCAAAATAAACACACTGATATATGACTGTAATAAAAATTATTCGAAAATATTAAATAGAAATTAATACTTACCAACCACATCATAATTATTAATAATTAAATTAAAATTATAATAATTTTATTTCAAAATAAAACTTTATAATCTAATTAAATATTAAGATTATAAAAGCTCCGTTTAAAATTTTGATAGGTACGTTAAAGCTTTGTAAATCATCACTGAAACTGAAAGTTCTGCATCTTTTCTGGAGCTTCAAACTCATGGGTGTTGAAACCTTTTTTTTTACATAAAATGTTCAAAAGTTTTATTTCATTTGGATCATATGGATGAATTCGTGACCATACATAAGGTTGTTAAACGTTGATTCAATACTACAAATATTAGATTATGGTTTCTTTGCAGAAATGCTTATATTCATAAATATGAAAATAATCTATTGAATTATTATTATTACGTCGTAAAGCATTTCCCTTTGAAATAAACTCTCATTTGATCTCATAACCCACTCCTCCTTAATGGGCTCCTTACCCTGACTCCTTACCTTTCATTGATCTCATAACCGACTCCTTTTCAGTTACGTCCTAACTACCCTCGCTTCATTATTATTCTCATTCTCCGTTCATTTATGTGTCTTTGAATCGAATTTGAATTGGTTGCAGCTGCTACATAATTACCTTGCATGCGTCGATCACATATTCCATTGCTACAGACCATAACAATGACAATGATGTCTCTCGACTATGTCAATTTCCGGCTAAGGAGAATCTTGAAGCAAGACAAAGAATGGAAGGTATAATTTGATTAATGCATATTTTACCCACCATACATCTCAACTCTCAGAGATTGACAACGGTGATAAGTGCAAACCTTGAATTTTGTTTTTCCTCTTTGTTGAATTGCGTGTGAAGTAAGTATATCTACGTGATTTATTTTAATATACCACATCGTTTTAATAAATTCTTCTGAAGAAAAATCCAATGGCTATGTAATACAAAAGTGGAGTACACTCTTTTAGTAATGTTTCGTTACACTGTAAGGTGTTTCGTTTTGAAATGAACTCTCCTGTGATCCTCGCTGACCATCGGATTAAGTGTTACATGATTAAATTGTTGCCATCATTTGATCTCATAACTGACTCCTCATTACCCGACTCCTTACCCTCCATTGATCTCATAACTGACTCCTTACCCTTCGTTGATCTCATAACTAACTCCTTTTCAGTTACATCCTAACTACCCTCGCTTCATTATTATTCTCATTCTCCCTTCATTTATGTGTGTTCGAATCGAATATGAATTGGTTGCAGCTGCTGCATGATTACCTTGCACGCGCCAATCACAAACTCCATCGCTATGGCCCATCACAACGACAACGACGTCTCTCGGCTGTGTCAATTTCGGGCCGGGGAGACTCTTGAAGCAAGACAAAGAATGGAAGGTAGAATTTGATTAATCCCTATTTTACCCATCATACATCCCAACTCTCAGAGATTGACAATAGTGAGAAGTGAAAACCTTGAATTCTGTTTTTCCTCTTCGTTGAATTGTGTGTTGAGTAAGTATAGCTGTGTGATTTCTTTTAATGTACAGTGTCATTTTAATAAATGCTTTGGAAGAAAAATCCAATGGCTATGTAATACAAAAGTGGAGTATGCTCTTTTACTAATGTTTCAAATTACCCTGTACGAGATTTACTCTCTTTTCGAAACTAATTACAAAGGACTTGATACACACTGTGCAGATAGATGATGTAAAGCATTCCGCACCAACAAAGGTGGTCCTCTACTTCACTAGGGCCACCAATATACTTTACACTTAAGGTTTTGAGTTTCAATCCCATGGCGAGCCACTAATGAAAGGTTTTGAGTTTCAATTGTATGGAACTGAGTTGACATTATGTTGCTTCTATTTTTAAAAAAAGAAATGGAAATAGTCGATAATGGTAAATGTTAATCACCATCAAATGAAAGGTTTTGAGTTTCAATCCCATGGTGAGCCACTAAAGAAAGGTTTTGTGTTTCAATTCAAGGGGCTGATATTATGTTGCTATTATGTTGCTTGCATTTTTAAAAAAAGAAATGGAAATAGTAGATAATGGTAAATGTTAATCACCATCAAATGAAAGGTTTTGAGTTTCAATCCCATGGTGAGCCACTAAAGAAAGGTTTTGTGTTTCAATTCCAAGGGGCTGATATTATGTTGCTATTATGTTGCTTGCATTTTTAAAGGAAGAAATGGAAATAGTAGATAATGGTAAATGTTAATCACCTTTTAGTTTCGCAATTTTTAAAAAAGAAATGGAAATAGTAGATAATGGTAAATGTTAATCACCTTTTAGTTGTTGTTCTAGTTAAAGCTCAAACAAAAAATTACGAGAAGTCAAATGAAAGGGCTGAGTTGATATTATGTTGCTTGCATTTTTAAAGAAAGAAATGGAAATAATAGATAATGGTAAATGTTAATCACCTTTTAGTTTTGCATTTTTAAATAAAGAAATGGAAATAGTAGATAATGGTAAATGTTAATCACCTTATAGTTTTGGACACAACATTTTTGAGTGAATATATGGTTTTTCCATATAATATTGGTGTTGGATTTAACCTAATCTTTTTCCATATAATATTGGTGTTGAATTTAACTTAATCTAAATGAACAGAAAATAAATTTTAATAATTATATTTTCCAAAAACCACATAGTAAATAAATATACATAATAGATGAATATATCCTTTAATTTAATGATTATATTTTTCAACAACATTACTCAAAATCACATAGTAAATAAGTATACATAATAGAGGAATATATGTCTTTTTATGAATATTATCTATTATGAGTATTTATTGGCCTATATTGGTCAATTTTAATGGACTACTCTTCCTAGAACTCACCAACCACATAGTAAATAAGTATACATAATAGAGGAATATATGTTTTTTATGAGTATTATATATTATGAGTATTGATTGACCTATATTGGTCAATTTTAATGGACTACTCTTCCTAGAACTCACCATATACAGAATGCTCACAGTAACTCATGGGATATAGATGCAAGTGTCCAATCTATGTATAAAGATTCATTCATAAAGTTGTGATGCAATTTCAAATGTGGAAATACCACCATCATGTTCATGGGATATAGATACAAGTGTCTAATCTATGTATAAAGAATCATTCATAAACTTGTGATACAATTTCAAATGTGGAAATAACACCATCATGTTTTTCACATCTTAGAAGATCAAGGACCAATATTTGTTACAAGCATTATACTATGGGATATAGATGCAAGTGTCCAATCTATGTATAAAGATTCATTCATAAAGTTGTGATGCAATTTCAAATGTGGAAATACCACCATCATGTTCATGGGATATAGATGCAAGTGTCTAATCTATGTATAAAGAATCATTCATAAACTTGCGATACAATTTCAAATGTGGAAATAACACCATCATGTTTTTCACATCTTAGAAGATCAAGAACCAATCTTTGTTACAAGCATTATACTATCTATAAACTTCAGATAATGTAAATAATTTAGCTTTATCTTCAACCTTTGAATGTAATTTTCTTTATTAATTCTTATTTTAAATGATCATTTACACGTCAAGATTGTTCCTCAATTTATGCCTTACGCTGTTTCCTTCACAACATCTGGTGCAAATTATAGTTATGTTTATTTTACGATTGGGAAAAATTAAGCAGATTCAGATGAGTCATTAGAATATTTGACCCAAATTTTACATTTTATTGAGCCAGATTCAACTAGAATATTTGACCCAAGAATATTTGACCCAAATTTTACATTTTATTGAGCCAGATTCAACTAGAATATTTGACCCAAATTTTACATTTTATTGAGCCAGATTCAACAACTAGTTATGCTTATTATACGATTGGGAACAATTGAGCTGATGAAGGTGAGTCATTAGAACATTTGACCCAATTTTTGCATTTTATTGAACGAGATTCAATAAATGCACGCATAATTAGACTATCCCACTTTGTTAGGATGGTTTCCTTGAACCTGAGGTGCACAAGTCCAATCATCTTGCATTCGTTGCAGAAAATTGCCACATGGAAGATGCATTTAAGATTCCTAAGACAAAATAGTATAAAATAGAAAATGGTCACCCTCTATGCCAATCCAACCAATGAACAATTCATATGTAAATACAAAATCAGCCATACAATGATCCAAGGTAGCACATAATTCTATTTCGTTACCAAGAGGGTGAATACCATGCAGACCCAACCAAAGGAATAATAACATCTACTACCTCTGATCATACCAAGCCAAGGTCCTTAACCTTGGGAGAATTCAGCACGGAAATATGCCATCTCAAAAAAGAGGTTGCTAGCCTGAAAGCACAGATCTCTCAGATAGAAAACAAGAAGGAACCTACTAAGAATGCTAATGTAGAGATATATGAAGATAAATCGTATTCTGGAATGGATTTGGAGAAATGAAAATAATGACAATACAATATCAACAACATCATGTGTTGTTGACCATCGATATCCAAGGAGAAAAGTTCACTTTAAGAAAGTTGATTGATTCAAGTGCGGATATTAATGGTATTAACAAAAATATTGTCCCAACTAAATAATAGAAGGTGGCTACATGTCAAGTAACTGGGGTTGGAACTTAGACTTTCAGTTATGAAGTTCCTATTGCCACCATGTATTTTGAAAATTATTTTATGAAGTTAAAATTTGTAGTAGGAGAAATTCTCATAGACTGCATATTGGGTAATGCGTTTCTAGTAGCAGTGGAACCCCATGGGTCAGCCAAATTGCTTGATGGCAAAGCAGGATTTTTCATTTCAGTCCCAAATCATAAAGGATTTCTAGAAACACTGACCATACCATATATTTCTACTCCCAGAATTTCCACAATGGTACAGACAATGCAGGAAGTAGAACTGTGAGAGAAAAATATTGAAGAACTAAAAGAATTTAAATGTTCAATCAAAATCAAAGAACAAATCCAACTTCCCAGAATCATATAGAAAATTATAGAGCTAAGAAATCACCTAGAGATTGAGTGTTTTTCAAAAAACCCAAAGGCTTTCTAGCATAGAAAGCAACACACAATAGAATTGCCTTTCAAAGAAAGATATGAAGGAAAACCTTGTAAAATTAGGGCAATTCCCATGAACAGAGACTATAGAAATCCCTTCCAAAAAGAAATCTCTAGTATTCTGCAAAGAGGACTCATTCAAGAATCCAGTAGTCCGTGGAGCTGCTATGGATTTTATATAAATAAGCATTCAAAACAGATTAGGGGAGTGCCCAGACTTGTTATAAATTATAAACCTGTAAACTCTGTTTTAGTAGATGATACTTATCGTATTCCACATAAAGGAAGTTTAATTTCAAAAATTGCATGAGCCAAAGTATTCTAAAAATTCGACATGAAGTTTGGTTTCTGGCAAGTTGCTATCAAGGAAGAGGACAAATTCAAAACTTCTTTCAACATTCCAATAGGGCACTATGAGTGGAATGTAAAGCGTTTTGGACTAAAGCGTGCTCCATCTAAGTTCCAAAAGGTAATGGATCAATTTTTCAAGCCCTATTTTGAATGGCTAATTGTGTACATAGATGATATGTTAATTTTCTCCAACACCATAGATGAACATTTCATGCATGTCCATACTTTCGGTCAAGTTGTGAAACAAAGTGATTTCGTTTTAAGTAAAAAGAAGATGGAATTGTTCCAGACCAAAATCAAGTTTCTAGGACATACAATAGAACTTGGTAAGATAAATTCGCAGAAGCATGCTCTATATTTTGCTAATAAGTTTCCAGATGTAATCATAGACAAAACACAACTATAGAGGTTCCTCAATTGCTTGAATTATGTTAGTAATTTTTATAAATATGTGTAGTAGACCAAAAGATTCTTAACCAAATATTGAAAAAAGAGCCATCACCATGGACAAATGATCACACTAAAGCTGTTGAGAAAATCAAAAGAAAAGTCCATACATTGCTAATCCTCTATTTGGCAGATGAAAATCTCCCCAAAATTGTTGAGAGTGATTCTAACAACCTTAGATGGGGAGGAATACTAAAGAAATCCAAGGAAGGGACCTAGAAAATTGTACAATTTGCCTCAGGTACATGGTACCCAACAGAGCAAAACTACTCCACTATCATAAAAGAGGTAAAAGCTGCCTGAAACTGTATAGAAAATTTTCATATACACCTTGTACATAGACAATTTTTTCTTAGAACTAATGCTTCAACCTTGAAAAAGGTACTAACTAAAGAAATAAAGAAGCCTGACAAAGCCAAGTTTTCCAGATGGTAAGCACTATTTGCTAACTTTGATTTTTAGGTTAAACATATCAAAGGAGAAGAAAACTGCTTGCCTGACTTCGTAAGTAGAGGATATCTAGAACAGAATGACCAGTTACTGGTTATAGTAACCAAGTGGAATCCAAACACTCAGCAAGAAGAACTCCGAAACATTTCAGATGACATTCCTTGGCTAGTATACACAGAATAACAGAAGCCAACATGGCAACTCAGAAACACCAAAGTCATTAATGCCAACTTGCAGCCCCACACAGACTTACAACATCTAGTGCCTGAAAGGAATATCTATCCAAAATCTAGCAAATGGATTCATGACATGGTCTGCAAAAGATATATACTAGCAGAAGAATATTTATATGAAAGCTTGAAATATATAAGTGTAATTTGGACCAAAGGGAGTGATAGGACAAGGATCGATCATAAAAATTACACTATAAACAAGACACAGGACCCAAACCATTTCTCAAAATACATGTGGCCACAGAAAGATCCAGAAATATTATTTCTATATACCATATATAACTTCAAAGGCTACATTAATCTATGGTGGGAGATTTTATGCCGAGATGAGAAAACAAAAATCCACTACACCATTTTAAAATTTGGGCCAACATTTGTAATCAACTTTTATGGCAACTGGAATGGCTGAAAACTTGGTTGATGTGGTTCGGATTCAATAAGACTACTATGGACCCCAGATATTTTGAAAATTTTACTCAAAGAGATTGCATGACATGTGCACAAAATTCTCATGATTGTTTCCACTACCCTTGTAAAACTATAACAGGTCTAAATTCATACTCATATGACTAGATAATGAAGAATTTTATGAGTGGACACTTCCAATGGATTGCGTTAACCAAAATCAAGAATCGGATTTTCTTGGGCAAACCAATGATTGTTAGAAGAATTTACACAAAGGATTGGGACACTTGTGGAGCATATGATCATCCGGAACTTGGGAGATTCCCTGGTACAAACGCACTAGGGACATAACCAAATATTCAGGGGTTCATGTGGGATCCCAATATGAAGGATCCACAGTGTACAATGAATTATTATATCTTGACTATGACAGAGACCGAGTTTTCTTTCTTGAGATTCTCGATAAAAATCTCACATATCTATATATAGAAATTATAGTTTTTGTGGGATTCTCTTAAATATCCACTTTGTATAGTTCTCCTATACTATTCCGAGACTCAGAGCACTTCATTGACTTTTGGTGTCATTTTATCCACATCTCAGAATTATTGTAAGAAAAATTATGGTCTACTGGGTTGTCATAAAGTTGTCCCATTCTCATCCTATATAAGGAGAGGAGTAAGGCTCATTTGGGCACCCGAGTTTTGGAGAGAGTTGAGTCTAAGTCTTAGAGAAATTTATAGCTTTGTGTGTTCTAAGTCTGAGAACTATCTCCCTGCTCTGCATTTGCAAACAATCTGTTTGATATGCTTGCATCAGGGAGCAAGATCTCTTTAGAGTCGAGTTTGGAAGCCTATGCATCAAGGACTAAAAACCTTGGTGAGAACCTGAAGTGGCTGAACTCTATAATTAGTGTCTTTATGATTTCATGTACTTCTTCAAGGACAAAGTTTATGTCGGGACATGAAGCCTCCAAGATCTTATCTATAGAAACTTCTGCTTAATAGATGATATAATTGGTAAATGCCCCCATAGTCAATATTTGGATTGAGAAGTTAAAAATATCAAAGTTGTAACCATTTTCTAAAATCACTATAAAGAGATATTTCCACATTTTATATACCCATTTGTGTCTTAACTCTGAGTAATATTTTTTTACGACTATTGAGTTGTTTTTGAGTAAAATCTTCATATTCTGTGAGAGGCTAAGTTTGTTGGAGGTTCTTCGAGTGTCTAGAGATGTCTCCATTATTATATCTTGACTATGACAGAGACCGAGTTTTCTTTCTTGAGATTCTCGATAAAAATCTCACATATCTATATATAGAAATTATATTTTTCGTGGGATTCTCTTAAATATCCACTTTGTATAGTTCTCCTATACTATTCCGAGACTCGGAGCACTTCATTGACTTTTGGTGTCATTTTATCCACATCTCAGAATTATTGTAAGAAAAATTATGGTCTACCGGGTTGTCATAAAGTTGTCCCATTCTCATCCTATATAAGGAGAGGAGTAAGGCTCATTTGGGCACCCGAGTTTTGGAGAGAGTTGAGTCTAAGTCTTAGAGAAATTTATATCTTTGTGTGTTCTAAGTCTGAGAACTATC
The DNA here is from genome assembly GCA_031772625.1 of Pinus tabuliformis. NCBI lineage: Eukaryota > Viridiplantae > Streptophyta > Pinopsida > Pinales > Pinaceae > Pinus > Pinus tabuliformis. The sequence goes on from CM062819.1 coordinate 1,840,143,677, forward strand.
TCCCTGCTCTGCATTTGCAAACAATCTGTTTGATATGCTTGCATCAGGGAGCAAGATCTCTTTAGAGTCGAGTTTGGAAGCCTATGCATCAAGGACTAAAAGCCTTGGTGAGAACCTGAAGTGGCTGAACTCTATAATTAGTGTCTTTATGATTTCATGTACTTCAAGGACAGAGTTTATGTCGGGACATGAAGCCTCCAAGATCTCATCTATAGAAACTTCTGCTTAATAGATGATATAATTGGTAAATGCCCCCATAGTCAATATTTGGATTGAGAAGTTAAAAATATCAAAGTTGTAACCATTTTCTAAAATCAATATAAAGAGATATTTCCACATTTTATATACCCATTTGTGTCTTAACTCTGAGTAATATTTTTTTACGAGTATTGAGTTTTTTTTGAGTAAAATCTTCATATTCTGTGAGAGGATAAGTTTGTTGGAGGTTCTTCGAGTGTCTAGAGATGTCTCCTTGCTGAGGCAAGGAGGTCGTTGAGAGCATTGATACATGACAGCACAAAGGTTCATGTATGGGTTCATGTATCACGACAGAAGAAAGGAGATTTTGAATTAGCAAGCTTCGAGAAATATGAAGAGGAAGACCCTGCAAATAAAATTGGTATCAGAGCCATAAATTTGGTTCTATCACGTATTTATCCTTAAAAACTCTTTTTAAAATGGATTCATGAAGAAAATTTGTTTCTTTCAAAGAGATACAATGAGCAGATGGCTTTAATATGGAAAATATTTTTCATTTTGCATCTTCTAGGGAAGTGAACTTTGCAGAATTAGAACTAGTTGAAAGTTAGCCTTCAGCTCGTTGGGCTTTTCCATCTATAAATCCATCCACTGCATATTCAGATTTATCTGTCTTTCATCTTAAAGCAGCCACTAGAGTAACTGTAAAAGAATGTGTGTCTCAAATTCAAAACTACTAACAGTCTTATGGGAGAATTGGCTGAGAAATTTAAAAAACTTTCCATAGCACCCAAAGATAAGAACATTCCTTCTTCTATAATTTTTAGCCACCTTGTAAATATCCACCATGATGTTAAGAAAGCAGAAAAATTCCATTTTTATTACCAAAAGACAAAAACCATAATTACACGAGAAATCTCCCAGAAGTTCACCAGAAGTCTCCTATTCATTGTTTTTAGAACCTTTCACTAAAACCAAACATCTTTTGTCCTCTAAAAATAATTTACTTCCCATCTATGAGCCCCTCTTAAGCCAATTTTCCAGATATCCAGCCCCTGACCTAGTTGGTAAGGGTAAACTTCCAGAAACATATACCTTTCAGAACAACTCTTATAAAGAATGGAACATTGACAATCTCAACCGTGGTCAAATCGAGCAAATGATTGATCAAATGTTTACTGAATATAAACTTATGTGTATGCAGGGAAAAGTAGAAGTTGAAGCCTGTAAAACAATCATACAATGTTTTACCGGTACATTACAAGTATGGTAGGATGTTGAATCATCTTTGTTGGGTCCCTATAATATTGGTGATTACCCCATTACTATTGTAGTTATACCCCTTATTTATATTGTTGTGCCCCTATTACCCCCTTGTTGTTATTTCTGTGCCCCATAGAATCCCTCTATTGTTATTTTTGTGGCTTTATATTATTATTGTTAGGTCGGTTGGATTATATTGCGACTCCTTAGACTCCTATATATAGAAAGGAGGTTTTGTCATTTGTATCATCCAAGAATTGTTCATTTATGTAATGTAAAGGAGGTTTCTCCCTCGAAGAGGCTGAATTCTAAGGCGTGGATCTCTCTTTTCTATCTTTTTGTGAGCTGGTTTCATAACATTTGGTATCAGAGCTTTGGATTCTAGGGTTTCGCTGCTCCAAACAGGTCATCGTGGCATTTTCGCTAAAACTTTTCTCTGTGACGTTTCAGAAGTTGCAAAAAAAACCCATTTGAGAAGCAATCGCGCTGAATCTTGGGTCCGAATTTTAGAGCTTTTCGCGTGATATTTGTGGAGATATGATCTGCGGAAGTTGGTCCTTTTGCAGACTCGTGAATTACATTCAAAACAGGTGACCTGGGGAAAATCGTCATAACTTTCTCTCTGGGGATCGAATTGCAATTTTGTAAGAAGGTATAGAAATAGAACAGACTGCAGTTTCTTGTATGCATGTTTCAGATTCAAAGGTTGAAACAGTGGCATGTGGCACGTCATACAAGTTCGCTCTACTGAACTAGTCTAAAAGCAAGTCACTATGGGAGATTTCACATAACTCTTCCTTGGAGAATCCAATTTGGGTCAGACTTGTGGCATTGCAAAGAGGACACAGAAGGCTACTACAGGTAAAAATTTCAGAACTGGATGATCCAAAATTATAGAGATACATCAGATTCAATATCAGGCTTCTATAAAGTGAAAAAAAAGGTGTGTAGTTTTTTTAAATTTTTGTGTAAGCTTGGTTTAACGGAATTCAAAGGGCATAGTAAAGCATTATTATCGGTAACTGATGCCTCGAGGAAATAAAATGCAAACACCTAGTAAGGAACCTGAAAGCTCTAGCATGACTCATGAAGAAGAGGTAGAAATGCTACATGATATATCAAAATTACAAGAACAAGTGCAACACATGTCACACTCACAAAAGCTAACAGAAGCTAAGATAAGTGGCGTGGAATCTAAGATAAATGGCGTGGAATATAAGATAAATGGCATGGAAGCTAAGATGGATGATTTGAAGATAGATTTGAAGACAGATTTGAAGAAAGACATGGAAAATTTCAAGACAGATTTGAAGACAGACATGGCAGATTTGAAGATAGATTTGACAAATTTTCTACAAGAGATACTTACTAATGGTGAAAAGGTTGTAAAGGAAACTCATGATGTGAACAAAATTAATGTTAATCATGATTCCATAGATTCTAATGTTGGATCGAAGACCCACCATATTCCAAAAATCGATATAAGGAAGTTTGATGACAAGGATCCCGCCACATGGATATTACAGATGGACCAGTTCTTCGATCTCAATAATGTACAAAACACACAAAAGGTACGTATGGCAACTGTATATTTGGAACCAAATTAGTTTGTATTGTATCAATGGCTTTGCTCTCGTAAAAAAATTATCACTTGGGCAATTTTTACGGAAGAATTGATAGCACATTATGAAGATACAAAAAGAAACACTTTTTTTAGCCAATTGATAAGTCTCAAACAAAATGGTTCAGTAATGGAGCACATTGAGGAGTTCCAAAAATTGAACATAAGGGCAAAATATATTCCAGAGGAGCATAGGATTGATGTATTCATAGGGTCTTTAAAGGATAATATCCAACATGATGTTCGCCTTTGGGAACCTGATTCATTAGAGAAGGCATTCAGGTTAGCAAGAAAAATGGAAAGAAAAATTATGGCAACCAGGAAGCATACCACTCACAACTATAAAGACGTAAGTGTTGTTGCCCCTAGTCTTCCACAACCTATAAGGTTGACACCACAATAATTGGAAGAAAAAAAAGCAAAAGGGCTTTGTTACAGTTGTGATAGCAAATACACTAAAGGTCATAAGTGTGCTAAGAAGAAATTATTCTACATAGATTGTGAAGAGGAAGAAGAAAAGGAGCAAGAAAGGTCAAAAGAAGAAGATATACTCCAGGAACAAAGCCTAGATGAAGAACAAATAAATCTGACCATATCTTGTAATGCATTGGCGGGAATTACCACTCCTCAAATCATCAAGATAGAAGGACACATCAAGAAGAAAAAGGTAATAGTGTTGATTGATTTAGGAAGCACCCACAATTTTATTCATTGTAGGGTTGAAAAAGAATTGAATTGCTTCCTATATCCAGCACCAGAGTGTCAAGTGATGATTGCAAATGGAGGAACAATAAATTGCTCTGGAAGGTGCCATAATATCAAGCTATCCATGGGAGAATATGTATTGACTAGCCCAATGCTTTCCATTCCAATGGGAGGTGTTGATGTTGTACTAGGAGTCCAATGGCTACAATCCTTGGGTACAATAGCTTTTAATTTTCAAGAACTTTTCATCAAATTTTCTATGGAAGGAAAGCAAGTTGAATTAAGGGGTATTGCAGGGAAACCAGGAAAGATAATCAGCTCTAATGGTATGACAAAGCTTCTAAAAAAGGAGCAAAGAGGTGTAATTGCACAATTATGTTCGCTAGATGTTTCCACATCGGAATCATCTATTTCTCTAGATCTCCAAAAAGTCCTGGACAATCATTCCAAGGTATTTGAGACTCCCAAAGGTCTCCCACCTATGCGTGATCATGATCATGCTATTCATCTAATTCCAGGAAGTGTTCCTCCAAAACATTAGGCCGTACAGATATCCCTATGTCCAAAAAAGTTAAATTGAACGTATGGTTGCAGAAATGCTAGAGGCTGGTATAATTCAACCAAGTCAAAGTTATTTCTCTGCTCCAGTAGTATTGGTGCACAAGAAGGATGGATCATGGTGCATGTGTTCGGATTATAGGGAGCTCAACAAGCTCACTATTAAAGATAAGTTCCCCATTCCTGTCATTGATGAATTACTGGATGAATTGCATGGATCAATTTACTTCACCAAGTTGGATCTTCGTTCGGGATATCATCAAATCAGAATGAAGATTGAAGACATTCTGAAAATGGCATTTAGAACTCATGAGGGTCATTATGAATTTTTGGTCATGCCTTTTGGCCTTACTAATGCACCTTCAACATTTCAAGGTTTGATGAATTCAATTTTCAAACCATTCCTTAGAAAATTTGTGTTAGTATTTTTTGATGATATACTAATCTACAACAAGTCTTGGAAGGATCATGTTGAACATGTTGACAGGGTGCTACAACTATTGGAGGAGAAACAATTATATGCAAAAAGATCCAAATGTTTCTTTGGAGTCCAGGAGGTGGAATATTTGGGTCATATTGTATCTCATGAAGGAGTTAAGGTAGACCCTAGCAAAATTAAAGCCATTAAGGAATGGAAAATTCCCACATCCATAAAGCATCTGCAAGGATTTCTTGGGTTGACAGGGTATTATCACAAGTTTGTTAAGAATTATGGGAGAATAGCAGCACCTCTAACAACATTATTGAAGAAAGATGCATTTTCATGGACTCCGGAAGCAACAAAGGCCTTTGAACATCTTAAAGAGGCAATGTGCCAAGCACTGGTCTTAGCTACATCAGACTTCACAAAAACCTTTATTGTGGAATGTGATGCTTCAGGAAATGGAATTGGTGCTGTTCTAATGCAAGATGAAAGACCCATTGCTTTTGAAAGTCATTCAATCAAGGGAAAGTTTTTAAGCAAAGCTATTTATGAGAAGGAAATGTTGGCAATACTCCATGCACTTAAGAAATGGTGACCCTACCTAATGGGTAGACACTTCAAGGTAAAAACGGATCATGATAGCCTTAAATACTTTTTAGAACAAAGATTATCATCTGAAGAGCAACAAAAGTGGGTCACAAAGATGTTGGGTTATGACTTTGAAATCATCTACAAAAAAGGGAAGCAAAATGTGGTGGCAGATGCACTCTCAAGAAAGGATGAGGATGTGGAAGCATTGTTGTGCGCCATTTCTATTATCCAACCAGATTGGATAAACGAAGCAAGAGAGGAATGGAAGAATGATGAAGAAGTGTGGGAACTTATTCGAAAGCTACAACAAGATTCCAGTACGTCTGATACATTTAGCTAGCAAAATGATTCATTATGGTACAATGATCGCTTATACCTCTGTAAGAATTCCCAGCTAAAACAAAAGATTCTTATGGAATTGCACACTTCTCCCTTAGGAGGGCACTCAGGATTTTTAAAAACTTACCACAGGGTTAAGAAGGAATTTTTTTGGGATGGCCTTAAATCAGATATTCAAAAGTTTGTGGCAGAATGTTTGGTTTTCCAACAAAATAAAGTTGAAACAATTAAGACACCGGGTCTATTACAACCTTTATCCATTCCAAGCCAACATTGGGACGAGGTTTCAATGGATTTTATCACAGGTTTACCCAAGTCTGAGGGAAAGAGTGTCATCATGGTGGTAGTTGACAGACTTACCAAGTATGCACACTTTTGTGCATTATCACATCCATTTAAAGCCAGTACAGTTTCTACTGCATTTATGGAAACAATTCAAAAGCTACATGGAAACCCAAAGATTGTTGTAAGTGATAGAGATCCCATTTTCACTGGAAATTTTTGGACATAATCATTTTCTTGTCTTGCTACTCAGTTAGCTCATAGCTCATCTTATCATCCTCAATCTGATGGGAAAACTGAGATAGTAAACAAATGTTTGGAAGGATATCTTCATTGCTTTGTATAGGATAAACAGACGCAATGGGTCAAATGGTTGCCTCTGGCTGAATGGTGGTATAACACTTCCTTCCCTACAGCAACAAAAATGACCCCATTTATGGCACTTTATGGGTATCAACCACCATCCATCACATCATATTCAAGAGAAAATTCTAAGGTTCAGGCAGTGGAACATCACATCGAACATCAACAACAAGTCCTCCAACCCTTAAAGGATAACCTCGTGTTGGCACAAAATAGAATGAAACAATAGGCAGATCAACATCGTAGTGAAAGAAGTTTTGATGTAGGTGATTGGGTATTCCTACGGCTACAACCATATAAGCAAATGCCCCTAAAGCAAGCTAAGAATGATAATAAATTATCACCAAAGTATTATGGGCCATACAAGGTGTTGCAAAAGATTGGTACTATGGCATACAAATTGGAGCTTCTTGCAACTTCTCGATTGCACCCAGTTTTCCATGTTTCATGTTTAAAGAAAGTTATAGGCGACAAGCTCCCAGTTTAAACAATATTTCCAGAACTTGATGAGGAAGGAAAAATTATATTGGAATTGGAAGCAGTCACAGAAACAAGAACTCGACAGCTACGGAATCGATCAATTTCAGAGTATCTTATCAAGTGGAAGAACTTATCCGCTGAAGATTCCACATGGGAGGATGAGAATTTTATGCAGAAGTATCCAGAACTACTCAAGCGTTGAGGACAACACTTTTTTGAAGGAGAGGGGCATGTTGGGTCCCTATAATACTAGTGATTACCCCATTAATATTGTAGTTATACCCCTTATTTATATTGTTGTGCCCCTATTAACCCCTTGTTGTTATTTCTGTGCCCCATAGAATCCCTCTATTGTTATTTTTGTGGCTTTATGTTATTATTGTTAGGTCGGCTGGATTATATTGTGACTCCTTAGACTCCTATATATAGAAAGGAGGTTTTGTCATTTGTATCATCCAAGAATTGTTCATTTATGTAATGTAAAGGAGGTTGCCCCCTCAAATAGGCTGAATTCTAAGGCATGGATCTCTCTTTTCTATCTTTTTGTGAGCTGGTTTCATAACATTATTTTGCACTTATTATGAAAATGGAAGCAGAAGTAGTTAAGGATGAAGAAGGTGATATCATCTATAATGAAGATGGTACTCCACAAAGCAATATGATAGTTGCCCTCACCTCCTTCATTCTTAAGCACTGGTGTGGAGCCACAATTGAGATTTCTAATAAGCATGAGATGGTGTTGATGAACCTCAAGTGTAAAAAAATGTCCCAATATGAAGACTTTCATCGTGATTCAACACAACAAATTTATGAAGTTAAAGAAATCCAAAATGCATTATGGAAGTAGATCTATCTTGTTTCTCTACCTTCTAAATTCATTGAGTATATCCAAAGGCAAGAAGTCTTCTAGAATTCTTTTGAAGCATACACTTGGGGAAAAATTTATTGCAACATCACCAAAGCACCGGTAGGACTTTTCACCAGCATGAGGGTGAAAAAATCAATGCAAAATTTGTCAAGACTTCCAGATAGCAAACCAATTTGCAATAAGTATGGGCTTGAAATTGATGATCCAATTGTTCATAGAAGAAAGAGTAAGAAAAGTAGCAAAAATGCCCAGAGGCAGTTTACAAAAAATTCAAAGGTCTGTGCTTATAAAACAAACTAGCACACGAAGGGATCTTAAAGATGTGTCCCTAAAACTCATTATTATGAACCAAAAGATATCCATCTTAAAACACAAAGACAGGATGGGATATTATGTTGGTTATGTGGCCAAAAGGGACATAAAAAAAATAAATGTCCTAAATGTAAAGAATCTAAGATGAATAGAGGCAAGAAATCACAAGAAGCTGCCTCACAAAGGTTCCAGAAAGAGACAATGAGGTCTCATGGAATCACCTTCAAAGAAGAAGTGCATTTAATGAAGAATGACTGTTGCAACACTTCGGAAATGGGCAAACAGGAGCAATGGGCAAATCTATGAAATAAAGGAGGGTTAAAATACAGATATGACATCTCTAGGAAACATCTCAGCCTTGCGACTGGGATGATGTTGAAAGAGACTCTTTATTTATCCTTTACAATTATAGGATGGAGCCTTTAAGCCTGAATCTCTTCTGAGATGGTGTCTTTGGCATCATGGCCTCTTGATTTTTGTGTAATGAGAAATTGGTCCCTCGAATCCATGTTACTTTGCGATTAACCCTACACTGGATTGATGGCTCATGGCCAACATGTATGGCCTTTCAGCCCTCCAATATTGGTGTGTTTTCTGTATGGCATCGTAGCCTTGGAGGTCCTGTCCAACTTATTAGAGTGAAAACCACCATCGTAGTTGATTTGTAGTGAGAACGAAATCGTTAAACTATGCTAGAATTAATCTTGCCACCTTCTCACCCTTGGACCTTGAAACTCCAATTGATTGGCCTCATGGTCCTCTAATGCTTGCATGTTAGACGTATGGACCCCATGGCCTTTAGACTCTCACTTGTTCTGTGTGTGACCTCAAATCACTGTGATTGAACTCAATTGTCTACTTGGCCTCCAATATCTTTTTTAGCTGAAGAAATTCTACCTGGAGCAAGCTTTCAGGCATACATGGTCCTGTCAGGGATGAGACCACAATATATGTAAAGACTAAACCTCTCACCTAACCATTAGACCACATCCTCTCCCCCTCAAACACTGTTGTAATGATTCTTATCTCTTGCTACGGATGAGACCACAAGACATGTAAAGACTAAACCTCTCACCTAACCATTAGACCACATCTTCGCTCCCTCAAACAATGTTGTAATGCTTCTTAGCTGCAAACAATGGCTCTACCACAATGATGCAATAATTAGGCCACTAAATATCGATCCTCAAATGATTTGACGATGCCAAAATAGATTGAGATTTGATAAGGGTTCGATCTCGTCCCTAAATGATCAAATCTTGTACAATAGTCTTAGATATGATTTGAAATCACCTCCAATAACAAAAAAAGGTAATTAGTCAATTAGCTAGGGTGATATTTGGTACCACCGAAGTTGGGTTGCTGGCTAGGGTGAGACTAAACCCTATTGAATATAACTTGAAGATATTTCTTGAGACCCTCACTTGCGGAAAACTTGTTTGAGATTCCACATCAATTGCAAGAGAGAAAATCCAAATCAGTATCCCCATTTCTCCTCCCTTCTTCCTTTATAGCTTTCCATTGGGTCTTTTTCCAAGTTTCTAGAATTTACTGTCAAATTGGCAAATACCATTAGAAAATACCATAATACGACACCTTCCTTGATTTTTTACAATAATCCCCTCTTTTTCCCCTTTTCTTATAAATCAAGTGTTCCCTTCTTCCAAAACTTTCCCTTTTGCTAGCCTAAGCGAACAAGGGCCGAAAAGGGTGCTATCTTCTAACAACCAATTAGTGAGGGATATTACAGTCCTCCCAGACTAAAATTTCTTGTCACAAGCAATTCAATTGTATTCCAGAGTCCCAAATCAGTATAAAAGGCCCATGAGGTACACGTTCCAGAGTCTACATAAGTGTGTGATGATCCAAAATATCTTGTGTTTAAGAATATCATCTTCCCATTGAACTAGTTGCTTTAGTTATCTCCTGGTCGCGATAATCACACATTGTGGTTTGAATAGTAGAATTTCCATGAGGATATTTTGTCCAATGAAAGGGGGTCCATCCATATGCATCTCAAAAGTTAATCGCAACACCATCATCGATTGCACACTCAATTTGGCCCCCCTAGTCTTTACTTACTTCTTCCAAACACAAAATAATATTTTTGATTGTAACATATTCATATGTAGCATTGTCTAATGTTGAACTTTGGTTTTATTCTAGAGTGAAACATGCAAGAAGATTTAACCTTCAACATAAGTTCCCCATAGACTTGGTTGGCTTCTATATACTTTGGAATACTTTTACTAACATGACCGTGAGGCTTAACAGTACATCCTGATTCTCTTGTTTCACTGCAAGCTTCTTGACATCTCCATTCCCTGGGCATATGAGGAAAGCCCATACATAAAAGTACACCTTCCTAAATTATCTTGGTAGTGACTTCAAAGATACAACACCACAAATATCCCAATGTATTTCTTATGAAGTTGTCGACTCTCAAGACCTTTGGATTTTCAAAACCCTTCATCTCTTCCAACTTATAGAAACGACTAAGTCCACCTACATTGAACACGTGTGTCATAAGTGAGTCACATCTCATTCTGCCATTTTCATAAATTCATGTTTATAAAAGTTCTTAGTTAACGAAGTTTGGATCTAGATTCTACTTGAGACTAGAAAATGCTGACTAGTATGAAAACTAATATATATATATATATATATATATATATATATATATATATATATATATATATAGATATATAATAAATGAGGCCTTGACACCTAATGGTTTGACAAGAACTTCTAATATGAGTTTTGTCCACAGCTATGTTTCTCACAAAATATTCACTAACAAAAGTACTAGAATTTTGACTTTCTATTAGGGCCAACATATCCAATTTTGGAATACCTTGAGATTCCATGTCATGTGCCAATTTAGATACCATATTATCTTCATTTTGACAACTATTCCATGTCCACATGCAATTTCTTCAAACTATACCATCTAGGAATTTCAACAAGCCACATCAAAATGCCACATTGGTAATGACATCATGAGCCACATCGTGGGCTACATCATGTGAAACACTATCTACCCAGATGACATATAGATATGGATAGTTCAAAAAAGGGCATTCTCCAAAAGTACTAATTTTCCAAATCCAAACTTTTAGATTGGGTTTTGTGAGTTTACAGAAACTACCAGAATCTAGTATTGGTTGTCATCCTAATTTTGTTTGGAAATGTGACACATGTTGTTAATGGTCAACCATTTGGATACAGATGAACCTTCAAGTGTCTCTCTTTTTTTTTTTTTTTTTTTTTTTTACGAAAAGGTCATCCTAATTTTGTTTGGAAATGTGACGCATGTTGTTAATGGTCAACCATTTGGATACAGATAAACCTTCAAATGTCTTTTTTTTTTTTTTTTAACGAAAAGGTATATTTTTTAACCTTCACGTATTTTTCTACCGGCCAAGTGACCTTTAGCTAGGATAACAACTTCTAACATTTATATTTAGAGAAAATATTTTCATTTTATTTTGAGAAAAAGCTAGGTTTCTAGATATCCATTTCCATTAACCAAGCCCCTAGGATAGTGAGCCACCTAGAGAAGAAAGAAATGATCACAATAATTTCACCTATCCCAACTGATGAAGGTTGACTAATGAATGTAGTAAGAAGGGAAACTATGTAGCGGTAGTCCCAGCGGATATGCCCAGGTTATAACATCGTATATCCAAGAAACAAAAGAAAGATACTTCAATGCCATCCAAATTATATAGAGGGAGTTAGCCTAACCTTGATATGTCTATTTAGTTCAACACATGAAGGTTTCTAGACTCACATATTTTAGTCATTATTATAGCCGACCCAACTTTAGTCTAAGAATAACAACACATCATATTGCAAGCTCTGTTTTTGTAGCGTAAATCTAGGAAGCATTACAGTCATGGAAAATAATTCAACACCATCAATTATCAACACATCATATTGCAAGCTTTGTTTCTGTGGTGTAATGCTAGGAAGCATTATTGTCATCACCAATAATACCAATAAGAACACAACCCATCCTTAAATTGATGGAAGAGACTTGTTGATATGTCCAAAAGAAATAGCCAACTTCTCGCTGTGTTGAAACATAAAATCCTCCTTTTTCACCTCTTCCATATTGTGCAAATTTATTTTCCCAGTCATTTCCTCTAGTTTTGGTATATCTCCTCTATTTGTGGGTGTTGCCAAAACACTTACCAGATTACCTAAATGCAATGGAAAAATAGAGATCACTTTTGCCATTTCGAGTGTATCATGCAAATATCACATTCTATGAGAAAATATTTCATTCAGTCATTTGATTGAACATTTTAGATGCATTGCTTATGCTCTTTCATTTAACATACATATCAATGAGAGAAGCAAACATCCTAAACTAGCACAGGCCTTGGGAATACTTGAAAAGGTCATATGGTTTTCCTTCATGTATGTGATTATTGAAAGGGAAGTTTTAATGCATCCTAACTAAGATCTAATGGACCCTAAGTCATGTTCCTCATCCCTTACATTTCTTAGGAAACCTGAATGAAACATTAGGAAAAATAAGGGTGGGTATGAGAAATGTCTCCTTTGTAATGGAATGGGTGATACAATGAAAGAATTCTCTTCTAGAAGGCTATCTAAATATTTCAATTGAGGCCTTAGTAAAATCGTTACCAAGAATGTGGCTAGGGGTACCATTGGAGCTTGGACGCCCATTACCTTCCTCAATATTTCATACAAGATCATGGCTAAGGCAATGGATTTGAAAATACACTCAATTGCATAGAATGTAGTTCCATAAGAGAATACAGGTTTTGTACAGGGTCCAGTTATTCTAGACATGCAATATAGACTTGAGGAGAATTACAATGGATTGGAGACACTGGCTAGTTCCCTATGATTTTGCAGAGTGGAGCTTCATCACAAACATGTTGGTTTGCTTGGATTTGATAATAACTTATTATCCCCTCAAATTTTGATGAATCAATCCATTTTTCCAGGATACTTGTTTGCCCCATATTTATATATTTGAAAATGGATGTCTTGGATCACCTATTGGAAGTTGCTAGAATTCAGGGGAAGTGAAGGACATCTTACATCTAGATGGGTTGATATGGTCAACAATAATTTTGCTAATGGATCCTTATTTATGTGAGTGTTAAGCAGAGGTTAGTTATTGGTGCCCATGCTTGTCTGGACATCTTCGTTTCTACATTAAATGTTGTGGTCCCACAAGACAAATATTTAGTTGTTAGAGTTAGAGTCTCGGCCTACTAGATTTCCATTGCTTGGACTTATGTTTCACACACGAAAATTGTGAGGTATCTAGGACTTTCATTTTTGGTGTACCATGTCTTCAACAATTTCAGAGTAAGCATTGATTTTGGCATCATAAAGACCTCTCACTAGATGGGAATTTAACAAGGGTTGGATCATATAACCTAGGGACAGACAAAAAAAATTATTGGTGGAAAAACATACGACACTATAAATACATAATTATCAGTGACCTTTGAGTGCAGGTTACATAAATTTCTTTAGTTTCTTGTATCAACTAAATTGATGCATCTATTTGTTGTTGTGAAAATTACTAAATCGATTTGAATTTGGTGTGTTGGACTTAAAATAGACAAGGAGAATATGTCTTGTTTGGATTGGCCTTGTCTATATCGATATTTCTCATAAATGTTGATAGGTTTTGTTCTCTACATATAATTACTTATTTGGGGAATTTCTATGCTCACCAACATAAATCAAGGCTACGTAAAAGTTTTTTCTTGTCATTTTTTCCTATCCATTGCGTTGATGCTATTGGTCCTATATCCTAGTTAAAGCTTTCTGTTTACTTCCTATTTTGTGATAATCTCATTATATAATAAATAACATGTCCTTTTATTTTTTCAAGCATAAGATCCCATACCTCTACCAGCTAAGGCTTTTGACATATAACATTATATATGTCAACCAATATACTCATTCATGTTGCAAGACAAGGTACTTATTCCTTGCCCTCTTTTGCAATGTACCAACATTTCCATTTTAAAGGAATTATTTATTAAAATCCACAAAACCCAAAACTATTATTGAATGAATGCTTCCCAAATGTGAAAGAAAAGCCAAAGATCTTAACAAAGCTAGATGTGGTAGCAAAGGAGGTAAGATATCTAGGAAACCATTTCTTTATACGTAAATTTATAGGTTCTTGGCCATTGGAGAAAGAATTAAGGGGATATATCTCATACAATTGACATCTAAAGGGAGAGTTACAAATTATTCTTTGCCCAAAAAGCCTTTTATTTGTAGTACTCACTAGCCTTGAGGATGAAAAGAGAATAGCTCAAGGAAGACTTATGATTTAACATTATAATATTGCATAAGAATAACTAACATTAGAATTTGAAGTGGAAAATGGAAAACCTAATAGAAGGATTTAAAGTGGCAAATGATTCCATACTATCTGCAACAATTTGGATCCAATTCTGTTCCTTCTCACTGGAACTATGGAACTATGGATTTTTGGAACAAAAAGAAAACTTATTTGGGGAATCATTAGTTTACGTGACAATAGAAAGGGTTGAAGCAACCAACATTAGTACTTCTTTGAAACAAGATATTAAAACCCAATCCCTAAAATATAATTCTTATTTGATACGTCATGATGGGAAGAATGGATTAGATACAAAAGGATCTGATTTTAACTATAGGTCTTGTTCTTGTGGGGTGAAATGTGCTTTTACAATGCAGGGTGGGAGAGATATCCTACATTCTTAACATTAATAAAATAAAATGCAAAAAAAAGAGCAAAACATTTGATCCCATTCTCATGACTGTGCATTGAGAATCAACTCTTCATAGAAACCACCTCTCGTTATTGAGGTAAATACGGGGGTGTGCTGCAAGAAGATCTTATATAATGTACTTTGATGGGCCACCAAAATTTGATGATGAAGAACTGCACTATGATGAAAGTTGAGAACAGATATTCAAGGACGAATGGGAAGGACATGTTCCAAATCTAAAAAGGGATGAAGAGTTTGAAGGCTTTATAGATATTAATCCAAATTATGCTCATGCTAAAAAAACAGGCTAAAATGTGAAGAGCTCCTTATCCTTGATGACTCTACAACAGATTCAATCAGTATGTGGTATGAACAGACAAATTTCTAATGTATTTGTAAAGAATTGGCATGGAAATATGATGCAAATCTAGAATGCAATAATGAAAACGAGCACAAGGTCTCTTGGTAAGATGATGGGCAACAATTCCCATGTATATAGTAATAATAAAGAGATGAACATTGAGAAAAAGGAAGTTGATGGATTTTCCTTCAATAATTCAAAGGAGGTTAACGCTAATGAAACAAGGTCCATGTTTTCTAAACTTAAAGGGGATGCTCATATATTCAATTATGAGCCCAATACAATCATAAACCAAACTTAATGTATTTCATGGATGCTCCAAATTGTGGTGAACGAGTTTTTTAACTATCAAATTAACAAATTCCAACATCAATAAAAGTGGGCAACCCACCAGTTGTCAGCCTCTATAGTTATGTCAACATAAAGCAATAATTATAATTATATATATATTGACTTACGTATATTTTTATTTTATTTTATTTATTTTCCATTGGTTATTTTTTTATTAAAATATCTTGTCTAGATTAGGCTCTTGACTCCTTTTTATAATTTTTGACTTCCCTCCTTGTTTGGAGTTTGACTTTTATTTTTTATTCTTGTTAGTTTTTTTGTTTCTTTTTATTTTTTTTTCGATTATTTCTCAGTAATAGAAGTTTTTAATAATATCTGATTTTAATAAATTAATTTAAATATTACTTTTAAAAAACTAGTCGTTACTTATTAGTATTTGTTTTAATAAATTAATATCATAATTTAAATATCATTTTTCAAAAAATAGTCATTTCCGTTACTTAATAATATTTGTTTTTAATATATTAATAAATTAGTATCATGATTTTAATTTTAATGTTAAAATATAGTTGTAACTTGAAATTATGGCCTCTACATTGTTCTCTATTTAAGACATTGCCATGGTCTACCTTTTCATCTAGTCTTGATGATGAACCACACTTGTTGGTTCGAAATGCGTTGGCCAAAATTTTCTCTTATGTGATTTCTACCAAAAGAATTTTCATAATAAAGCAACAATATCAATCATAACTCATGAATTAGCTTTCTTAGTTATTATTCCGAAAAACGAAAGGAAATTTGGAACAAATATCACCAATGGTAATGACAGAGTTTTTTAACTATCAAATTAACCAATTCCCATATAGCTTGTACCAAGAACCAATAAAAATGCTTTCAAATGAAAATCAAAACCTTATAAAATATAACCAATCATATAGGTGTATTTCAAATGTACCACAACTTGGTAGTAAATATCATTATTAATGCCCACCTGATTTGTAAAATAAGCAATAACTCACAATAGCTTAGGCATTGCCAACCAAATGTCTTGAATTCTATCAAACTACATACGACCTTACAATATCATAAACATAAATCTACTAAGAATTTGAAAGTTTCCACTCATGCAAAATAAAATAGTTCTAAAATTGATGTCCACTTTCCCTGTTTAACATTCCATCTTGCCTTTACTGGAAAAATCAACAATATCAAAATTGAAATATTGAAAAACAAAAAGGTCATGTTCTTTTAAACAACATTTGGCTCCAAAACAATCTGGTATTTCCCTTGACGTTAAATTATCCACACACAGTATAAATTTTCTGCGATAATAGAACTTTATTGAACGTCCAAAATGCCAATCTGATTGTAGCATTCCTACACAAAACCAAGAAAATCCTAATGTGATAAAAAAGAGAAGAGGAAAATAGATCTTATCCCACATTAAAGTACCACTAAAGGTGTTTCTTGACTAATAATAGAGAGAGAGAAAGAGAGAACAATATTGTGCCATTTTAAATATAAAAATTGTGATCCAAAGCTCATATGCCTCATGAGAGAGTCAAACACTTGTAAAACCAACTAGCATTGCACTAAGAGTCAACAGATAATTGCAAAGCTCTTTAGGATTTACAAGTATTCAAATTTTTACTAAAATGACCTGTGATTTTTTTACAATATGTCTCAAGTCACTAATTATCTAAAATTAATACCTAATAAACCTATTGATGCGACCATTACGCCAAGAAAATTCTATTTGTGTCAATTCATGGTTATATTGGAAAGAAGCTCTTGTGCCAAAAAAAAAAAATCAACTTATCTTGACCAAGTGGCTAGCAAAAAAATTCTATAATCCACCTCTGACTAGTGCAAGAAATCAAAAATTTAATATGATCATAGTGGAAAAGAAATTCCTAGAATGTATCCATTATACCATCCACAACCACACATCCTAATGGCTTGTCCATGCACCACATACCCATCTCAACTATACACCAACAAAATGTTTGTAAAAAATGTACCTTTTTAACCAAAAATTTGTTAATTGCCCATAGACTGTGGTCTAGCACCAAGGTAGTCAAGATTGTATTGACACAAATCCTAGGGTTTGGTTGGCACTATGTTAAGGAAACTAGATATGCACAAAAAAATAGGCTTGTGCAATGCAACAAACCTGGAAATCAAGCTGGTTCTGCAAAGGTGCATTTGTGGACTGCAGACAACTCATAACCAAAATTTAGCTAAGTTTTTTGGAAGCCTGTCGACATTGGCCTAAATACACTGGTATCAACTTTGATCACCTAACATCCTAAAAAGATCAAGAATTGTTGTATGGAAACTGAAAATTTCACCTTTAATCCCAGTAACAAGAAAAATACCTTAGTGGACACTTATAATGTAGGTTTATGTTAGCTAATAGAAGTTATGAGAATATAGAGCTACTTTTGGAGGTTTTGCAAGAGAATGCACAATATGCTAGATGACTGAGTCCCCTTTGCTTACTTTTTTTTGCCTATTTGACTGAAAAGTCTAGCTTATTTGTATTTAATAAGTTTGTAATTTGGAACATTGTAAATCTAAATTTTATTATTTTAAATGAAATCCAATATAGTATCACCTTTTGGGAGCTAAGACTTACTTTACCTATTGCACAACAATCCATATATGTTTGTCAGATAACACATTATATGTGATAAACAAGGTTATTTTTATATTTGGAATTCATTTATTTATTTCTAATTTCATAGCCTTATTTTTTGTATCCAAAACCTTTTGAGCTCACTACTATTTTCCATTTCCTTTTCTTTTTCTCACTTCGCTTTTTTGGTAACATAGTATATGTTCATGAGCACTAACATAACATTATATTTAGTAGGAACATGATAAATCAACAATATAAATGTGTTTCAAAATGGCGTGGAATGCTTATGTCAAATGTACAAAACAACACATTATCATTGCCATTGAAGTAACTTCCATCAAGTATACTCTGTGTTTTAAGAAACAACATGTTCTCTTAAAATTATGATCAACTAAACTATAGTTTTTATTAAATCCACTACTATGTATAATATAAAAGGCATAAGAACAAACTCTTGAAAGAAACTATGCTTAACTGGGATATTCTTTTAATTGTATTAGCTATTGTTGGGGAAATATATTCATAGAATTGCAATATAGAATTGTAGTCCTATCTATTATTCATGTCCTTATTTAGTGAGTGATTTTATTTTGTTAGCTATGAATGTTTCTTTTCACAATTGCTTATTTTCCTTTAGTTGATTTTGATTTCAATGTCAAGGAAAGCCGATATGTATGGTTATAGTTTATTACATCCCTCATTACAAGTTTATATATATTGGAAATGCATACTATCAAATGATTAGCTAAGGATGAACAATCGAAAAAAATAATATGCTAGATGATAAACATAGAGATGTAAAGGAAAAGATAATTATGAAAGAGAATTATGCTAGAATTGTCACAATGGTAACATACTACCATCATTGTTGCTAGATACCCTACAAGAATAACTGATTCTTTAGAATATTGCCATCCATGTCTAATTTTGCAAAGGAGTTGTAATAGTTAGGGAATACAATATTAATATGTTTATACACTTAATTTAGCTTCTTCCTTTCCCCTTCTTTTCATTCAGGAGATAGTAGCTGGATTAAGGATTTTTATATTGCAGGATTCGATTTTCCAGCTTCGGGGTGAGCTATTATTAATGCTAGTTGTTGGCCATGAGACCATGGCCTCTGTTTTAACATGGACACCATATCTTCTGATCCATGTATACTGTATTAGTTAGCATTTCTATGTCTGGCTTTAAGATGATTTATTACCAATGCTAGTTGTTGGGCATGAGACCATCATGGAAAATTTTAGGGGCTAATATTCGTAGGTGGGCTCATTTCCCATGATTTTTCCAAAAAACGATTCACCAGTTTCCATTTTTTATAAAAATGATTCACCCAAATTTTAAAATATAAAATCATTCAACCTTAAAATCGCCAACATTATATATATAATATATTAAAAATCATTATAAATTTGAATAATTTTAGACATACATCAATAAAATTTTATAAATTTCATATTAGGTACTAGTGATGTTCGCCAATGTTTTTAAACTTCAAGATAATTTTCAATCCTTAAAATTTTCCTTGGAGACCATGACCTCTATTTTAACATGGAAAATGTATCATTTGAGCCAGATATACTATAATAATTAACATTCCTTTATATAAATTTTGGGTTATTGTTGTTTTGGGATATGTCAATATTCATTACGTAGTCTGTATATAGAATTCAATTTAACACTGGATAACTTTCATTTGGGTTTTGTTGAATTAAGTTGAAAATGGTATTTATACGATGATTGAAATTTCTAGACATAGCAAGTACATAATATGCATTGTTGAAAACATCAACATTTCCAAAAAATCATTGAGGGTATAGAAATTGGAAAATTTATCAAATCATTAAAGATAAGATGAAAAACAACCATCAAAGATAAGATACAAAAAAAATTTCATAACTAAGATGTCCTTTCTAAAACATCCCGCTTTAACCAGTATACTATGTTGTCAAAGAATGCATAAAAAACAATTGGTCTTTGAAATATATTACAGGCATCAATGTTTTATAATATATTTGGATACTAAAGATGATTCTAAACTATTGCGCTTTCTTACTAGAAATGACAGAAAAAATCTGTGATTTTTGGACTTACTAGTACCAGCTCATTCATTAACCACGGAAACGAATATATTGATTCAACACACAATCAAAGAAACTTTTTCTGAATTTAAGCCAAAGAGCTAATTTTCAAGACCAAGACACAAAGCCCTGCTCTACAAAGTATCATTTTTGGAAGAAGGAAGTTGAAATTCTTGTGCTATATTATTGAACTAAAAAACTTACAATATTTCATTGGACTCCTAGAGAGGGATTTGTATAGTCAGTCTCAAATAGGGTTACAAGATGACCACTGGTGCTTTAATCAATCACATTCTATTATAGTTTAAAAAGAATAACAATAACACTCGCTCACACACATATACTGAGTTGGACACACACAAAAATGGGCGAGGATGCATATCTAGGTGATGGTGCATATATGATCCATGGAATAAGAAGGCACAAGTGAGTAATCGAAAACAAAAATTTTGGGGTTCTCAGTAGCTTCCTTTGTCAGAGTGCTTTGTAAACTTAATGAATCAAAATGTTATTCAACAAAGTGCTTTGTAAACATAATGAATACATGACCTTGATTGTGGACCCTCACATGAGAGACACGTGATTCCTCTCTCCATCTCCATAATATATCATGTAAGCTCCACACCATGCCACTTAAAGTTGCAACATGCTAATAAGCCTATATTGAAAGCAACTGTCTCCCTCACATGTAGTATCATTGTGTCAATCTTTACTACTGGACCTCTAAGAATTTTATGGTGCTATCTGGGCACCTGCAATTGATAGTAGTAGTAGGCTTTGATTTCAAGTAGAATTCTATCTCAGAAACTATGATAAAGGTGCTTTGTTGTGACCTGGTTTGAGTAGAAACATAAGAAAGACATAAGGCTTTATCTTATTAAAAGGTGGTAATGGTAGGATAAAAATAAAGAAGGTGGTTTTCAAAGCATACTTTTGATTGAAGGGTTGGGCAGATAGTTAAGGGGTTGGGTGAGGCTAACCCACTTTGCAACAAAGCTCTAAAAGTGGAAAAAAGTGAAAGAATTAATGAACTCTTTTCTGAGTTGAAATATTGATGTGAAAAATGATCTAAGCTTGATTAGAAAATCAAGGAGACACACAAATAGAGGGGCTACCTCAAAATTGTTGCATACCTTATTAGTATTCACATTGCATCACCTTGTTGCAAATCTCTTCAACCCACATCAACCCTTGGCACAAAGCTAATCAACCAATAATCACATCTTTCAAGGGTTCAGTCCTTCCTCAAGTACTCGGATAAGTAGTGACACATTGATAGAAGGTAACTGTACTCATCATAGGTATGCCAACTAATGAACCCAATTACAATTATTGTTCAAGAAGTAGTTTCACCATAAGAACTAAATGATAAAGCAATTTAAGCAACATTAGTTGCAGAGCTGTTCATTGAAGATTCAAAGAGATACAAACACCCTGTGCCTACAAAAGCAGGTGTGACTTAGGAACATAGCTTGACTCATACCTAGTTCCAAAAGGTCGATGGACACACAAAGGGAGGTAAGACAGTGTGGGTTGTCATTCAACTCAATAATGTCCATATTTTTTTTTTTTTAGACAATGTTCGGGTGCTATGTATTGATCTGAAAAAAAGAGGAGGCAGATTGCCTTACATAAGATGCTTCAAGAGCATTTTGTTGCCAAGGAGTTACAAAAAGGGATATTTCCTTGGTTCTTACTTTGATTAGATTGTGCCTATTGCTGCTTATACTACTGTAAACTTTAACATATTGCCGACCCCAAAATTTACATTTACAAAGCATGACTAATCAATCTCAATATGGCTCATCTTTCTTGCAGTTGATCCCTCTGGATCCTGTTCAGCTTCAATTGGTTTAGCGCTGGAGGAGGAAGTGGCATCTTTCTTTTCCATCATTTGCTTGAACTGATTGGTGGCGCTGCTCCTTTGCTTGTCTTCTTGCTTCTGTCGATTTGCCTTGCTGATATTAAGACCAACAGTAGTCAGATTCTCGGAAATGCTGAGAACGTTTGGGGGAAGTCGATCAGACTGACTGTAGCTATCGCTGATTTCGCAGGAAGAAGCGCAGCGAAGCTCTGAAGAAGGCCCGCGAGTTAGCTTACGGAGATAGGCTTCAGCAACGATTCCTTTCTCTATCTTACAGCAATAGACTTCAAGTGTGGGGAGTTTAGTTTGCATAACATGAATATATAAAGAGTTTCTATGTCTGCGAGATTGGAAAGGAGAGCTGCACTTCCCGATAATTCTCTGACTCGTCCTGCACATATCTTGACCCAAATCGATTTTTTGATGGCGAGGACGATCTTCTGCGCTATGAATCCTGATTCCCATGCCCTGAACTGGTTGCTTGATCAGACTTTTGACAAAATTTCTCCCATCCTTATCTGTTCTATCCTCTGTTTTACTGATTTGTTGGCTGTGGCAGATTCTATTGGGTGTGGTGCCCCGCGTGCTGATTGGATGTATGACTTTCATGGCAGTGGTTGGATGGTTAGAGTATCATTGCAGCTGAGCTGGCCTTTAGGACGAGCACAGGCCTTGCTGGCGTGACGGTCAGCTTCCTTATTGAGATCCCTTAGGATGTGGTAGTAGTGGGCTTCCTCCAGCATACCATGAAGAATTTGATTCCTGTTGTTAATTTGTTGCAGCAGAGTATTCGGCGAGTTTTGCTTTTGTTCCATAAGCCGGATTATGATCGCAGAGTCGCCAAAGACATTTACCTTTGTGATTCCCAGATTGATTGCTTGGTTGAGACCTTGATATAGGGCCAGACCTTCAGCCCTATTGTTTGAGAGGTCGCCCAATCCCCATTCGAAATGCAGAATAGGCACACCATTTGCGTTGCATATGAGACCTCCTGCGCCTGCTTGGCCAGGATTAGATTTTGAGGCACCATCGAAAAAAAGGCAGTATCTGTTGCATTTGCTCAACCATAGAGCAAATTCCTCTTCCTTAAGCCTAAGTTTCCAAGCCGTAGATGACTCCTTCAGGTTTGATTTTTCTTTTTCTAATTCCTGGGAGCTGATGGTGCTACTGTGTCCAAAATTAATCAAGTTTCTTTCTTCTACACTGTAATTACTGAGATTGATTTTACTGTGATTGCGAATTGTGACAGCTTCCACCGCAAGACTCATGGCTTTGTGACACATGGTTCTTGTGTTATGTCCTTTGTCTTGGAAAACTTTCTTATTTCTAGCTAACCATATGCTCCAAAGGAGTGTTAGAGGTAATGTGTTCCATATCCTCTGTGATAATTTACTCTTTTTGCTCTTCCATGGGCAAAGTTTCTTCCAGCTATGGACTGTCTCTGCTATGAGTGGTTTTGGATCCCAATCGACTTCCCCAACTGAAGCTATCTCCTTCCAACATTTTACAGCAACTTGGCAGTCTAAGAACAAGTGCTGCATAGTTTCTTCTGCTTGGCAACAAATTGGGCACCTGGAAGGGCCCAGAATGCCCCTTTTTTTTAAGTTCTCAGCGGTTAAGATTTTACCTTTCAAGAGTAGCCAGCAAAAGAATTTTACTTTTGGAGGGGCTTCCGCCTTCCAAACTAATCTCCAATGATTCCAGATGTCCTGTGGGAAGGCGCTTTCACATAGGTGATGGTACCCTGCTTTAGATGTGTACATGGTTCCCGAAGGATCCCAGCGGTAGCTATCTGTTCCTCCTCTATATATCGGGGCCTTGCTATGCAGTTGGTTCCTTAGAGAATTGAAACTTGTTTCCAATTCCCTTGGATATTCCGGCAGAGTCCAGCCTGTCCAAACTTGGGAGGGGTTTCCCCACTGAGCGATTTGAGCTAGACACCAAATGCCTCTGCTATTTAGCCAGTTTATGGCTGGAGTTGCATCTGCATTGGACCCTATAGGGCTCTGGCCTAGGATTCTGTCTCTAGAAATACTGATGCTGCTTCCCCCTCCTGGTACTTTTGATATGTGTTGAGCCATAATTGGGATTATTTTCTTACATAATTTCCAGATGTTGGAGCTGTCCCTGATGGGGATATTGGATTCCAAGAGCTTATGCCTAGTACTGTTGAGATACTTGGCTTCTAAAACTGATTTCCACCAAGCTGTGTCCCCTGTGATTAGTCTCCAAACAGTTTTAGCCCCGAGAGCTAAATTCAAAAGTTTTGGAGACCTTATTCCAAGGCCTCCTTTTTCCTGGGGTTGGATGACGGATTTCCAGCCAACCAGGTTAAATTTTTTCTTTTCCGATTTCCCTCCTTGCCAGAGGAAATGTCTAAGAGCCTTTTCCAATTTATGATGGAAAACCATTGGAGCTTGTATCAATGAAAATCGATAGATGGGAAGAGAGGCCAAACCTGATTTGAGAAGGACAAGACGTCCAGCTGGGTTGAGCCACATAGTTCCCCATTGCTGGATTTTCCTTTTGATTTTGTCGAGGATCTCATTCCATGTTTCGATCTTCAGGGGTCCTGTACTCACCGGCATACCAAGATAGATGAAGTGACTCCATTCAAGCTTGTATGAGACCTCTAATATATTTGCGATGCTGTGAATGGTGTGAGCTGTTACATTCCATCCATAGATGCAACTTTTAACTTGATTAATTTTCCCTCCAGAGCAGTCCATGAATTGATCCATAATCTTTTTGAATCGCCTTGCAATGGTGTTTGAGGCTCCGCCCATCAAGAGGGTGTCGTCTGCGAATTGGGAGTGGTTGATATTCTTTGTGCCCTGCTCGAATTGGATACCTGTGATGAGACCTATTCTTCGGTGGTAGTCCAAGGCTTTGCTAAGGGATTCAGCCATGAGGATGAATAAGTAAGGGGACAAGGGACAGCCTTGCCTGAGGCCTCGGGAGGATTGAAAGGCTGCACAAGATCTTCCATTCACCAAAGGGGAAACCCAGGGGTTAGAGATGCAAGCTTTGACCATATTTATGAAGGAGGTATTGAATCCCATTTTGAGCAGAACAACAAATAGGAAGGAGTGTCTGACTCTGTCAAAGGCGTTGGCAAGGTCTAGTTTAAGAATGAATCCTTTTTCCTTGCGACTGATGCTAGAATGGATGGCTTCTTGAACCAAAAGAATGGAGTCGGAGATGTGTCGATTGGCTAGAAAGCCTCCTTGATTTTCAGAAATTAGGGAGGGGAGAAGAGGCTTGAGTCTAGAAGACAAAATTTTTGTGATTATTTTATAAGCAGAGTTACATAAGGAAATGGGCCGGAATCTGGAAAAAGTAATGGGCCTGTTCTCTTTTGGGATAAGAGCTAAGTACGTTGAGTTGGTGAAACCCCCTAATTTTCCTTTCCTAAGGACCCATCGAATCATCTTTAGGAGATCCTTTTTTAACATTTGCCAGTACTCTCTGTAGAAACTGATAGGAAACCCATCAGGGCCTGGTGCTTTATCCGGGTGGAGGCTCCAGATGGCCTTTTGAACTTCTTCCTCTTCAACTTCTTGGGTGAGTTTGTTGTTCATTCCTTGAGTGACTTCTCTGGTCATATGCTGAAGGAAACTTGAGTAGTCCTGCTCTTCTTTGTCCTCTGTCAGGAGAGTTTTAAAATGGGAAGTTGCAGCAGCTTTTATGGAGTCTTGGGTCTCATGAGTGTTCCCTTCACTATCTTGGATTTTGCTAACTGTGTTCCTTACCTTCCTGACTGTGGCTTGTTTATGGAAGTAGGAGGTGTTTTTGTCACCTTCACGCAGCCATATTTGTCTTGATTTTAACCGCCATTTGATTTCCTCGTCTCTGACTGTTTGGCGCAGCTTGGTGTATAACCTGATCTCTTCTTGTTTTGCGTGCTGGGTAAGTCCTATAGTTTCGATGCTTTGCTGTATTTCTTCAAGATTTTGTTTGATATCCTTTTTTAGAGCCTCGGGTTCCTTGTAGTTGGACTTTGCCCAAGACTTAAGAGCCTGTCTTGTTTGCTTCAGTTTGGATTCCCAAATGAAAATAGGGGAGCCTTCCACGTGCTGTGACCAAGCTTGCTTCACCGCATAACGGGCTGCGGGGATTTGGTTCCAGAGGGAGGAATATTTAAAAGGGAGGGGACCGAGGTGGCTGTGGATTTGCAAAGAAAGGGTGATTGGGTAATGGTCCGAGGCGGAAGTATTGAGAATGTCTGACTGACCGTTGGAGAAAGAGGACAGAAAGGCAGTGTTGATAAGGAAACGGTCCAGCCTTTCCATAATGTTACCGGCTCCCAACCGCCGATTAGTCCAGGTATACCTTCGGTTCTTAGGCTTCATGTCGACCAAGTCCTTCTCTTGCATGATATGCTCGAGCCGGTTTCTGAAGTGATCAGTGCCGAAGTTCCCTCCCCTTTTCTCATTGGCGTGCATGACCAAGTTTAGATCCCCTGCTAATATAAGATTGTTGTTTTGATCTTCGTCTAGGTCGGCCTCTAGAGTGTTCCAGCATGCTTCTTTCTCCCTGTAGTGGTTTGGTGAGTAGATGTTGTAAATTTTGACTTCATTGCCATTGTCCTTGCTCTCTAATTTAACACTTATCCAATGTTGTTGTGTTTTGATGAAGCTGCAGCTCCATTTGCTGATGTCCCACAATGTTAATATACCTCCTGAAGCTCCTCTTGCTTCACTTGTGCAGCCGCTGTACTGTTTTTGCTGATCAATGAGTTTGCTGATTTCAGACTGTTCTAGCTTTGTTTCCTGTATAAGGATGATATCGGGCTTTTCACTATGAATTAGCTCCTTGAGGGCCGCTTTTTTGGAGGGGTGCCCTAGTCCCCTGCTGTTCCAAGAAAGTATTTTCAACATGATTTACCAGTGGTATGCAGAGGTGCTCGCCTCTCTTTGCCTTTGATGTTGTTTTCCTTATCCGAGATTCCTAGGATGTAGGTTTCAATCGGCGTCTGTGATCCCATTGCTATATCTTTCTGCGCGCTTTCTTCTCTGTGTTGTTTTGCCGACTTCCTACCTGGCCCATGCTTTTTTGGTATCTCGCTAGGTGCTCCATGGTCTTTTGACGAGCTTCTTGTGATCCTTGTTGATGTAGAATCAGGGGAGGGCGGAGAGGGATGAGGGGAAGAGGGGTGGAGGGGCTGATCTGCTGAGGGGTCCTGAATAGGGTCATCTTCAGATAGGGATGCGAAAGGGTTGGATGAAGGAGGGATGGAGGGATCTGAAGGACGAGGGGGGGAGGAGGGAAGGTGAGAAGGGGGCTGCAGAGAGGACAAAGATGGATGCTGGCGGGGAGAAGGAGGATGGGAAGGTTGAAGATGGTTTGGTCCCAGTTGTTCAGATTCAGATTGCTTGAGGTTTGGAGCCGATTTTTTCCTTTTTACCGTTTCCCATTGTCCCTCTTGCTCTGTTGATTCAACATTAATAAGTTTAGGGCATCTATTAGCAAAGTGTCCGTATTCGTGGCATACCTTGCATTTGAATGGGATCTGTTCGTAGTCCAGCTGTTGGATATGGCACCAGTCGTCCACTTTCAGTTTGATTGCTTCCGGAAGACCACGCCCCAGATCGACTTCGACACATATTTGCGCACAAGCTTGCATGTTGTCCTTGGGTTCACTGCGATCTATATATTTTCCGACCGCGTTTCCGATTGCCTTAACCGAGTCATCGCCCCAGCAATGCAGAGGGAGATGAGGAAGCCTGACCCAGACAGGAACTGCGCTTGGAATGTCTAGTTCAGGATCGAAGTCCGGGGTCCATTTGTTGAGATAGAGACCCCTGGCATCCATGAAGTAAGGCCCGTTTCTGAATATCAGGTCCTTGTCCTCCTTGGTTTCAAAATGGAAGGTGAAGTAGCCTCTGCCACAAAACCTTATTGAGATTTTTCCTTGAGTCTTATCTGCCCAGTTTCTCTCTACCCACCGTTGCACAGTTTTTGGTGAAGGCCACAGTCCTGTAAACTGGCCGATTAATCCTTTCTCTGCTAGTGAGATAGCTGCCATGCGAGGAATGGTCGGAGGCAGTATAACTTCCTGAAGCACATCCAGTTTTTTGACGAACTTGGTAGCCGAAGGTCTTGGTCTTTGCTGGGGCAAAGATTTGATCAGATTCGAAAAGGCTTGCTGCATTGCTGGGTCCTCCCCTGGAGGATCCGGGGGATCCATGGGATCCGCGGGACTGGTCAAGGCTGGATCGAAGGCTGCAGGCCGAGGGCTGGCTCAGGCGCGCGCGCGCAGAGCAGGGCAGCAGCGATTCCTCAATAATGTCCATATTACACATTAGGAATATGTAAAGTATTTTGGATTTGACCTCTTCCCCCAATTTAAAATATATCCATGTAGGCATAAAGATAATTGGTTATACATCAAACAGGTTCTTCCAAAAGTCAACCTGGAAAAGATTGCTTCTAGATTCATTTTTTTGTTCCTGGGACTGCTACAAAGTTATACGTATAGGTGAGTTCTATACACTAGCCATGAGATATAACCTAGTTAATCTACTAAGAGTTCACCTCCTTATGAATATTAACAATAACTCAGTCAACCTCCTAATTCTTTTCCAATACTTCTTATTCAAGGTGTTTTAACAAGAATTCTGCGTAGGAGTTGTCCTTGCTTCCAGAGAGAAAAATTTGACCAACTCACAACATAGGAGTTGTCCTTGCTTCCATAGAGAAAATTTCATCAACTCACAACATAGGAGTTGTCCTTGCTTCCATATAGAAAATTTCACCAACTCAAGGCATAAGAGTTATCCTTGCTGCAAGAGAGAAAAATTTCAGCCCCGCAGACTAACTAGCTTTAGGTTATAGCTATAGCGTAAAGAAAGTAGGTTATAGCCAGCATTTGTTTTTTTTAGAATGTAAGAACTAATGGGGAAACCTAACCAATAGACCTTTCCAGACCACCTACAAAAGACTTCTTACTGGTCTCGAACTTGAAACTATACTGCAGTTAATGAAAAGGAACCAGTTAAATGCAGAAATGAAGGAAATGAAGCTATCAAACAAGAATAAATTATGCTAGCTTCACGTCTATATAGTTTGTAGAATAATATTTTATTTGAGCTTTTTAAGCTTACCCATCTAAGTTATACCAAAAAATCAAGGTACACGCGGAAGGAGAATTCTCCAACATTTGGCATCAATAACATGTGGCCCCGGTGCTAAAAACGACATTGGATATAAAAAATATTTCTGCAAGTGAAAATAACCTGGATTTTTGACAAAATATATATTGTCACAACATTTCCGTTACATAAGCTAAGCCTGCAATAAGAGGTCATTTGTTCTCAATTGAAAACTACAGAAAACTTTCATTAATATTTCGATGGAGGAAAATAACCATATAAAAGTTTGGTTAAATGGTGATTAAACCAAAAACAATCAGTCAATGACTCAAATAATTGTGAATTAATGATCTACCAATCACTATAGTCCTACTGAAGGTAGGGACTAATAAGGATTCATCACTTGATGATATTTAGATCGAGAAAAAAATAAATTGTTCCTTTAGAAAAACTTTATCCCATGTTTCTATGTAACACTGAATTAGGGTTCCAACATCATGGGTTCCACCTCTGAATCTAGTGAAAATCTTATGTTGATCATTTTTGTGAAATTCTGCTCTCCAAATCCTCCACAACACTAAATCTAGGTTCTCAAGTAATTATTCTACCCACTTGGGTTCTGGCATCAAGATTTTCGTTAAGTCCTTTTTTCTAATATTTTAGATGCTCGCAAATCTAGGCAATAAGGATGCATTCTTGATTCCTATTCACACCCCATTAGTCCCCTATTGTTTAATTGCATGGTCTCAACCTTTCCATCCATGTTATCTAGAGCTATAACTAAAGCTTTCTAATGCCAAATTTACAAAATGCCAACTCCATGCATGTGTCGTTTTCCAATTTTACCCTTTAATAAATAAAATAAATTAATGATTTACTTAATTTTTATCAATAAGTTAATAATTTCTAAAATAATACTTAATAGATTATCATTTAACATAGCTATATACTAACTTGTGAGAAAACTAACTTTACACACGAATCATTCCACATCATTTATATTAATCTAAATATAATGTGGGTCTCATATGAAATGATTATACAATGCTTGTATACATGTCTCAACACATATGACTTCATCATTTAAAGACTAACACAACCACATTAATCAATGTGGTTGATATATCTCGAAAGGTGCATATAACTTACATATACAACCACATTAATAAATGTGGTTGATAAACGCCAATTAGCATATATCAACCACATTTACTATCATGTATTTATTAATATAAAGAATAATCATTTTATTATCACTTATAAATTATATATTGTCATTCTTATTTTTATCATTGAGTATTATTAATTAACCAATCGATAAAAAATATAAAAAAAAAATCTAAATATTAATAGTTTAAAATTAAAAATAATATAAAAAACAATATTAAAAATTAATATTTCTAAATTATTATTAATTAATAATTATTAATTATTAATTATTAATAATAAGTATTAATAATAATAATTTTAAATTATTAATAATTAATAATAATAATAATAATTTTTAATATTTTTATAATTATAATTATTAACAATTAATATTTTTTATAATTATTGTTCATAAAAGGATAAATATTATAAACCAAATGAACCATAAGGATAAATATTTTAAACCTTAGGGATTATAAGACAAACAAATAATAATATAAATTAAGGTGACACGAGAGGTTGGTGAAAACAAGGTGAAGTCTTCAAAATAGACTACTGGTTACTTTAGAACCAGTCGGTTGATTTCCGCAAATTCTATTCGTGGCTCACTTTACACTAAGGGTCCCCACATTTTCCACTAAAACTTCGGTCCCATGTTGACTTTCACTTTATAAACAACACTTTAATCTACACCGTAGATCTCACTCCATCAGATCTGACGATTGATATTAAACCTGATCAACAAAACACTTCGGGATCACTCTAGGCCACAGATCTCTTCTCTCCAGATCTAATGGTCCTTACTCAACCCGATCAACAAAACCATCTATTACTTCTCCACCATTGATCAATCGTGCATTTGATCCAATGGTTCACAAGGATATTCGGTGAACCACATGCATGGAGAATACCCGCCTGATAGGGCAGTTTTCTCTCTCCACCCGAGTGCTACATGTCGCTTGGTTAGTGGAATCAAGTGACTACACTAAAATACCACTTACAACCTTTCTTCTGCTCGATAACCACCTTCACTGTTTAAAACCCACCTTTCGGATATAACCACGTGCATTAACTCAATACTTAAGTAAAGCACTTAATCAATTGTTTTAGCATTTAATCACAAGATTAACCCTAAACACAAAATAGCCGCGATTTATGAGAAAATACATTAAACACTGAGATTTACGTTTAAAACATAAAAAAGAAGAAGAAAATACTCGATTAATTGTTTGAACGTGGATACACAACAGTAAACGAGAGTTCGCACCAGAAATACTATATTAACACACACTTAATAATTTTCATTAATATAATATCAGTTATAGAGCCTTGGCCCTCTTGGCTCAATTACAATAATATATTGACCTCTGTCTCAATCTCAAACCCTCTCTAACACTCAAACTCTCACCTCTCACTCAAACCTCAATCATCTCAACTTGGCTAATATTTTTCCATTACACTTTTTCTCTTTTATGAACCAATCCTATTCTAACTTCACTAATCACTCGATCTCTATTTTGATCAATCTAACAATCAAATCTCTATTTTCAAACTCTATTACACACCTATGCTAACAAATTAACCTTTAGTCTAAAATAAGAATAATGAAGTAAAACTCATCTTCGATAGATCCAACCCTCTCTACTAAAAATGAATTTTTGACCACTTAGGTCATGAAATTCAACTCCTTTAGCCACAACATGTGAACAAACAATTACATTGTTGGCTAAGTCCAAATGCTCCTGCATTAGACTCCTATGGAAGAAAAGAATCATCCCTCAGACTTTCAGGTTTAACTCCATACTTCTACAACTCTGCTACTATCAACCAACTAGCATCCTCCACTGGTTGTCCTCTCCATTTGACTAGATATTGAAAATAAACCTGTCCTCTAGTTCTTTTAGATACTCTTTTCTCCAGAACAGATTCCACCTCTTTCTTAATTGTCTTTGGCATTTGTTCTTCCTAGTTCAATGTTTGAACTTCATCTTTTGTAGTCTCCTCCTTTAGCTCTATCTTTGTCTCTTTGTATGGATATAAATCTGTAACATTGAAGATAGGTGATATCCCAATCCCTTCTAGCAATTCAATTTCATAAGAATTACTTGAAAACTTTCTTATAATGCTACATGTCCCTATCTTTTTCATTTTCAGTTTATTATGAGTCTTATAAGGAAATCTTTCTTTTCTCAAACACAGTATCACTAAATCTCCCACTTGGAATTCTTTCTCTATTATTTTCATATATGCTCTATGTTTGTATTTACCATTGCTTTCCTACAATCTACTTTTGACATCTTCTTGTAGTCTCTGCATCTACTCTACAAACTCTTCAGATTTTGCACTTCTGATCTCCTGTTTACCCAAATATATGAGCTCATACACACCTCTTGGATTCATCCCAAAAACAATATGAAATGGACTCATTCCAGTACTTTGGTTTGGAGTGTCATTATAAGCAAACTTAGCCTAAGCTAGTGCTAAATCCCACTGCTTAGGACTTTGATACACTAAACTTCTCAATATGTTCCCCAAGCTTCTGTTTACCACTTTGGTCTATCCATTTCTTTGAGTGTGGTATGCTGAACGGAAACTAAGGTTAGCTCCTAGTTTCTTCCAAAGAGTTCTCCAGAAATTCCCTACAAACATTGTATCTCTATCAAACACAATACTTACAAGCAATCCATGTAATCTTACAATTTCTGAAAAAAATAAATTAGAAATATGTGTTGCATCACTAGTCTTCTTACAGGCAATGAAATGTGCCATCTTGGAAAATCTCTCTACCACAACATAAATAGAATCATTCCCCCCTTTGAGTTTTAGGTAACCCCAAAACAAAATTCATGCTAGTTGCATCTCATGGTTGGTCTGGTATTGGCAATGGAAATCCTGTATTATGGCTTCCCACTTTAGGATGCTGACATATCCTGCACTTCTCAACAAATCTCTTAACCTAAGTCTGCATCTTTGGCCAATAGGAAAAAGCATTTACCTAAGCAAAGGTTTTGTCTTGTCCAAAGTGACTAGATAATCCTCCACTACGTTTCTCCTTTATTATGTTTGCCCTCATAGAACATTTGGGAATGCACAACTTGTTGCCTTTAAACAATAAACCTCCTTAGATAAGATAATATAACCACTGACTTCTGTTATGAAATATTGGATTTTGAACTGCTATATAAATATCTTTGAAATTTTCATCATCTTTATACATTTCAACCATTTCTTCAAATCCTACAACACCAACTTTGAATTATTACACAATAAAACTTACCCTGTGTAAAGCATCAACAACTTTGTTTAACTTACCAATTGTGTGCTTTATCACAAAAGTAAAGCTTTGCAAAACCTCTTCCCACTTGGCATGTTTTTGGTTCAATTTTGGCTGGTTGTTTATGAACTGCAATGCATGTTTTTCACAATACAATATAAACTCCTTTAGTAGAAAATAACATCTCCATTTCTTTAAGGCTTGTACAATAGCATAAAATTATTTATCATAAGAAGAACAATTCTTCTTAGCTTCATTTAGTTTCTCACTAAAGTATGCTATTGGTCTCTGTTCCTGACTCAAAATCACTCCAATTGCAACTCCACTAGCATCTGTTTTAACATGAAATACCTTTTCAAAATCTGGTAAGCCAAAACGGATTTCTCTGTGATTTTCCTCTTCAGTAACTTAAAGTTCTTATTTGTTGCTTCTGTCCACTTGAATTGTTGATTAGCATCCTTGTTTGTTTCAAGAATTGGTGCACAATTCTGACTAAAACCTTTGATAAATTTCCTATAAAAGCTTGCAAGACCATGAAAGCTTCTTACCTCAAATATATTCCTTGGAATAGACCAGTTCCAAATTTCTTGGAATTTATGTGGATCCATTTTCAACCCTTCTTTAGAAACTACAAATCCCAAGTAAATTAATTCTTCTTTCATGAAACTACGTTTCTTTAGATTTATTAGTAGTTTCTCTTTCTGCAAAGTTCTTAAGAACAATTTAAGATGCTCTAGATGTTCTTCTTTACTTCTACTAGAGACTAGAATATCATCAAGATAAACAATAGCAAAATTGTCTGCATATTCCTTTAATACTTCATTCATCAATCTCATGAATGTGCTAGGTGCATTAGTGAGTCCAAAAGGCATCACTAACCACTCATACAACCCACTGTTTGTTTTAAATGTAGTCTTCCACTCATCTCCCTCTCTAATTATTATTTGATGATATCCACTCTTCAGATCTATTTTAGTAAAATACTTTGACCCTCTCAAACAATCCATCAAATCATCCATGCGTGGTAAAGGAAATCTACACCCGATAGTGATATTTTTATGGCTCTGGAATCTATACACATTCGCCATTCACCTCCTTTCTTTGGACTGAGTACTGTTGGTACAACACGTGGACTAAGACTGTTAGGCCCCTATACTACTAGTGTAACCCCTTATTGTTATTAGTACAACCCCTTTATTATATTGATGTACCCATGTAGTGCCCATATTGTTACTATTGTGCCCCATAGAAGCCCACTAATGTTATTATTGTGCCCTTAGATTATTATTGTTATCTCAGCTCTGATTATACTATGACCCCTTAGACTCCTATATATAGAAAGGAGGTCTTTTCATTTGAATCATCCAAGAATTGTTCATTTATGTAATGTAAAGGAGGTTGCCCCCTCGAAGAGGCTGAATTCTAAGGCATTGATCTATCTTTTCTATCTTTTCTTGAGCTGGTTTCATAACATTTGGTATAAGAGCTTTGGATTCTAGGGTTTCGCTGCTCCAAACAGGTCATCGTGGCATTTTCGCTATAACTTGGTTTCTGTGACGTTTTAGAAGTCACAAACAAAACCCATTTGATAAGAAATCGCTTTGAACCTTGGGTCCGAATTTCAGATCTTTTTGCGTGATATTTGCGGAGATATGATCTGAGGAAGTTGGTCTTTTTACAGACTCCTGAATTACATTCAAAACAGGTGACCTGGGGAAAATCGTCATAACTTTCTCTCTGGGAATCATATTGAAATTTCGTAAGAAGGTACAAAAAGAGGACGGACTGTAGTTTCTTTTATATCTTTTTCAGAACCAAAGATCGAAAATTGTACCCGTGGAACTTCATACACATTCGCTCTTCTGGAAAGGTCTATAATTAGGTCATCTTGGGAGATTGTGCATAACGCTTTCTTGGAGAATCCAATTTGGATTAGACTGGTGGAATTGGAAAGAGGACATAGAGGGCTACTACAGGTAGTAGTTGCAGAACTTAAATATCTGAAAGTATAGAGTTACAGTCGTTTCAATATTGAGGTCCTAAAATCAAGAAAACGAAAGATGAGGAAGTTTGATGGCAAGGATCCAGTAAATTGGATACTTCAGATGGAAAAATATTTTGATCTACATGGTGTACCACTATTACAAAAGGTATGTATTGCATCTTCATATTTAGAACCGGATCAATTTTTATGGTATAAAGGACTTTTTTCTTGTAAACAACTTGTTACGTGGTCAATTCTCACGGAGGAAATGATAGCACATTATGAGGATACAAAGAGCAACACCTTCTTTAGAGCAACACCACAACAATTGGAAAGAGTAAAAGGGCTTTGTGACATATTGGAAGGTAAAATTATGGCAACAAGGAAGTCTACCCCTCATGACTATAAAGATGGAAGTGTTGTTTCTCCTAGCCTTCCACAACCTACAAGGGTTACACCACAACAATTGGAAGAAAAAAGAGAAAAAGGGCTTTGTTACAAATGCACTAAAGGTCATAATTGTGCTGAGAAGAAATTATTTTACATAGAGTATGAAGAGGTGGAAGAAAAGGATCAAGAAACATCAAAAGAAGAGGATATACGCTAGGACCCAACCCCAGAGAAAGAAGAAATGAATCAGACCATATCTTGTAAAGCATTGGCAAGAATTACCACTCCTCATACTCTCAAGATAGAAGGACATATCAAGAAGAAAAAGGTGCAAGAAGTGAAAGATCACATCGAGAAAAAAGAAATGAAGCCAACCATATCTTGTAATTCATTGGTCGAAATTACCACTCCTCAAACTATCAAGATAGAAGGACATATCAAGAAGAAAAAATTTCAAGAAGTGAAAGATCACATCAAGCATCAAGAAATGAATCCAACCATATCTTGTAAAGGATTGAAAGAAATTACCACTCCTCAAACTCTAGAGATAGAAGGATATATCAAGAAGGAAAAGGTTCAAGTAGTGAAAGATCACATTGAGCATCAACAACAAGTTCTCCAACTTTTAAAGGATAACGCCACTTCGGTGCAAAATAAAACAAAACAACAGGTAGATCAACATCGTAGTGAGAAATGTTTTGATGTAAGTGATTGGGTATATTTACCACTACATCTCAAGTAAGCTATTTATGAGAAGGAAATGTTGGCAATACTACATGCACTTAAAAAATGGCGACCTTACCGAATGGCAAGACTCTTCAAGGATGAGGATGTGGAAGCGTTGTTTTGTGCTATTTCTATTATCCAACCAGATTGGATAAACAAAGAAAGGGATGAATGGAAGAAGGATGAAGAAGTATGGCCACTTATTCAAAAGTTGCAAAAGATCCCAATTCAAACAATATTGCCAGAAATTGAAGAGGAAGGAAAAATCATATTGGAACCTGGAGAAATCATGGAAAAAAGAACTCGACAGCGATGAAATCTATCAATTTCAGAGTATCTCATCA
This sequence comes from Pinus tabuliformis, assembly GCA_031772625.1. NCBI lineage: Eukaryota > Viridiplantae > Streptophyta > Pinopsida > Pinales > Pinaceae > Pinus > Pinus tabuliformis. Next base: position 1,840,180,644 of record CM062819.1, read on the forward strand.
AGTGGAAGAACTTTCCCGCCGAATATTCCACATGGAAGGACAAGAATTTTATACAGAAGCATCAAGAACTACTCAAGCGTTGAGGACAACGCTTTTTGAAGGAGAGGGGCATGTTAGGCCACTATACTACTAGTGTAACCCCTTATTGTTATTAGTACAACCCCTTTATTATATTGATGTACCCATGTAGTGCCCATATTGTTACTATTGTGCCCCATAGAAACCCACTAATGTTATTATTGTGCCCTTAGATTATTATTGTTATGTCGGCTCTGATTATACTATGACCCCTTAGACTCCTATATATAGAAAGGAGGTATTTTCATTTGAATCATCCAAGAATTGTTCATTTATGTAATGTAAAGGAGGTTTCCCCCTCAAAGAGGCTGAATTCTAAGGCATTGATCTATCTTTTCTATCTTTTCTTGAGCTGGTTTCATAACAAAGACTCTCTATAATTAGCCCCTTATCCATCAGTTCTTGCACTTGTCTTCCAACTTTTTCATTCCCTTGAGGAGTTAGTCTGTATGCTACTTTGTTTAGAAAACTTTCGCCTGGTATTAGATCAATATGATGACTAATACTCCTAACCGGTGGCAATGCATTTGGAAACTCATCCACAATAATACTAGCAAAATCATTCAACAGAGTTTTGATTTCTTTAGGTAAATCATCTAAGTTTTTGGAATTCAAAATTACCTTAGGTTTCCTTATGACAGAAAAATGCATTTCTTCACCTTTTTCAACCTCTTGCAACATCTCCTTTCCACTCATCAGCATAATACTGTTTCCAGGTGCTCCTTTTTCAGCTTCATCCTTCAATGGCAACAATGTATGTTTATTTCCATCCTTATCCAGGGTATAAGTATTTATCCTCCAATCATGAATAGCTCTCCAGTCAAATTGCCAACGTCTTCCCAACAATACATGGCATACATCCATTGGCATTACATCACACAATATAACATCTTTATAATTACCAGGGAAAATTTTAAGAACCCCCCCTAAATTTATAAATATAATAAATGGGCGAATCTCCATGGTATATAGGAAAAATGGAAGGCGATTTTATCAATAATATAATATGTATATATAATTTTTTGGCGAATCTCTCACCAAGCATCGCGAATATTTTACTCAATTATAAAATCTTGTAAGATCTTGGTGAGTCTTTCACTAAATAATAAAACTTTGTAAAGTCCTAGTGAATCTTAGCATAGGCTACATGCTCGTTTAATTCCCCCATTTAAATAGGCTACATTCTAGGTGAATACCATGGGTCAATACCATGTGCCATTTTGGTGAATACCATGGGTCAATACCATGTGCCATTTTTATTTTTATTAATTCTAATATTAGGGTTAATAATGGTTTTTTGCATGGTATTAATAACAATCTAGTCCATGGTATTTGTCCCATAGTATTTTGGCCATAGGTTTCACCTAAATATAACCCATTTTTTGAGTGTTCGTAAATATAAGGTGACTTATGGAGTAAATATAAAAAAAAGTTTTATTTGTTTACCATATCTCTCGTTTATTTATATTTTTATTAATTTACCATACCTCTTTTACAAATATGGTATTTGGCCCATAGGATTCACTTAAATAAAACCTCTTTCTTGAGCCTTCATAAATAGAATGAGGGTTATGGACTAAATATAAAAAGAGGTTTTATTTATTTACGATACGTCTAGTTTATTTATATTTTTATTTATTTACCATACCGTTTGAGTAAGTATAAAAAGACGTTTTATTTATTTACCATACCTCCACTTTACTTATATTTTTATTTGTTTACACCGTTACATGTATATAAGGTGACTTATGGAGTAAATATAAAAAAATGCTTTATTTACTTACCATACCTCTCATTTATTTATATTTTTATTAATTTACCATACCTCTTTTATAAATATGGTATTTGGCCCATAGGATTCACTTAAATAAAACCTATTCTTGAAAATGGGTGAATGGAAGGTTGTAAGTCCTAATTTCAAGGGCTAAATTTACCTTTTTTACCCTCTCCCTTAAAATAAGGTGGGCTATTTGAGGTGATTTGTAAAAATATACTATGATACAAAATATTCGCCCACTAAAAATTTAAAACCCCTTAATTTCTCCAAAGGGTGAACATTCGCCCCTAAAATTATCCTTCATAATTACCAATCTGTATCTCTAACTTGCATTGTTCTGTCACAATGATCTGATGTCCTTTCTGCAACCATGACACTTTGTAAGGAGTAGGGTGCAATGTCTTCACTAATCCTAGCTTGTCCACCATCTCTATAGAAACAAGGTTATTAGTGCTTCTACTATCAATTATAACTTTACAACACTTACCTTTGGATTTGCATGTAGTTCTGAATAAACTCTTCCTCTGAGCTGGTTCTCCAATCTCTTTCTCTGCCTTAAGCAATTCTCTTTTCAACAACAGGGATTCTCCTACTTCAGGTGATTGTTCCTTGTTTGTAACTTAAGCTTTTTCTTCCTTTGGCTCAACCACATTCACATTCCTCTGACTTTTTGTTTTATTATGAGGACAACCCCATGATCCATGTCCCCATTCTCCACACATGTAACATCGAATATCTCTTTCTCGGCCTCTTCCTCTGGGTGTAAATCTTCCTCTATTAAAATCTCCCCTCTGTGGTGGTCTACTACTTGAACTGCCTACTTCATGTTGATGTTGCTAACCTCTTGGTTTGGTAGTTCCTCTACCTCTTAATAAACCTCTTCCTCTATTCCTCTGATTTTGTTTCCTCAACATCTTCTCTTTTTCCTTCAAACCCGCTTGATAGGCATCTTCAATAGTCTTCAGACTCAGCAAGTTGATCTCATCCTGTATTTCATATCTTAAGCCATTGATATATATGTCTACCTTATCCATGTCATCCTCTACATGTACTGCTCTAATACTTAATCTATAAAACTCTTATGTATATTCTTTAATAGACATTCCTTTTTGCCTTAAATTCTATAACTGTTTGAAAAGATTTAACTAATTATCTTTTTGAATAAACTTAGCTTTCATTTTACTGACCATTTTATCCTATTGCTTGATCTTAGACTTTACTTTTCTCATTCTAGATGTTTGTAGCTCATCCCACCAAATCGCTACATGACCCTTCAATCTGGTAACTGCAAATTTCACCTTATTCTTGTTGTTAGCTTGTTCTTCATAGTCAAAATATTTATCTAATGAACTAATCCAGTCCATTGGCTCTTCTGCATTGAGACTCCCTTCATATGTTCCACCTTTGGTTTTCCTCCTACTTTCTCCAACATCTTGATAGCTTTGGTAGTTTCATTTTCCTCCTCTTCTTCAGAAGATTCTTCTTTAGCACTATCAACTCCTTGATCATGTGTTCTTCTCTGAGCTATCTCAATTATTTCCATCCTCATACGCAAACTCCAGATCTCTTCCAGTAGAACTGCATTTGCTTTAGTACTTGCTCGACCAATGCCAGCTCCTCTCCTTGGTGCCATGTTTACTGCAATCAACCTTAATCTCTATGCTCTGATACCAAATGACAAAGGATGTTGGTGAAAACAAGGTGAAGTCTTCAAAATAGACTATTGGTTACTTTAGAACCAATCGGCTGCTTTCAGTGTTTTCTATTCATGGCTCACTTCACACTGAGGGTCACCACTTTTTCCACTAAAACTTTGGTCCCACATTGACTTTTGCTTTATAAACAGTGCTTTAATCTACACCGTAGATCCCAATCCATCAGATCCAATGGTTGATATTAAAACCGATCAACAAAACACTTTGGGATCACTCTACGCCATGGATCTCTTCTATCTAGATCTAATGGTCCTTACTCAACCCGATCAACAAAACCATCCATTGCTCTTCGACTGTTGATCAATCACACATTTGATCCAAGTGATTAGTATTATAAAACCAAGGGATTAATAAACCCTAATTTTCTAATGTTGAGAGGTGACAATAAATAGATTGCAATGTAATGTAATATTGTGAAAATCAACATAGAATTGATTTCCATCTTGCAAAAATGTTTGTCAGAATTCAATGTTGGATTTATTTTTGTAGCATGCAAACATCACACTATGAAGCATTATTATAGTGTCGCAATGTGATATTGAACAAATTGCAATGTAATGTAAGGTTCAAACAATGTGTTGTAAGGGTTATAACCACCCTCCAAAATTTTGGCTCGCATGCAAATTTCATAGCCTACCTTGGATCATGCGATCGATCATCCTTGGTCACTTGTTGGTCAGATCATGATTTCAAGATCCCCTCCTTGATATTAAGAGTTTTCCGTGTTCTCATCTTTATCCAGAATGTGTCATATTTGGGCATAGGAGTTTTTTTGTTTCATGCAAAGGGGATATTGTTTTGCTTAAATGGAAAGCATGCACGCATGAGTTGTTATCATCAGATAGACATATTTCACACTCACTACATACACTCTTGTCATGAAGGTTTTTGCATCAGGAAGAGTATATTTATACATTCTGGATGGTCTATGTTGTATCACTCAGTGTTGGTGTGTGATCATAGTCAAGTCTTATCAATATTTACACATGTTTCATTGATCTCACACTTAGCCAATTTCCCAAGAAGCTTAGTCTCATCCAGCCTCCTGGAACTATGCACTTTTCTTCTGCAACCGTTAAGATTTCTCCATTTCCTACTAAAACCCCATAGTGTGCAGATACCCTAACATCCCTTGGCATATAGTGGTTCCCACTAGTGTCCTTCCTCTAATCGGAACCCACTGTATTCAGAAAGTCCACAATGTTGTCCCTCAGCTGCCCAACCAACACTGCTCTCCAAAAATGCGTAGATTTGACCAGCTGCACTACACTCATAAATTTTGCAGAGGTACCCTCCCATGACCCTCATCCCATAGCAGTGTCCTATTCTTAAAAACTGCACAGTGTTGACCAAGATGCCCTATCTGTCTTGCATTCAGAAACTACACAAATGGGCCTCCCATGGTCTCATCCCAACGATAGTCACTTCACGCTGAAACCACATTAATTCATCTCTTAATGACTACAGAAAAAGTTGACATGCTGAGATCACTCCCAAGAATTTGAGGAAGAGGACCAAGAGACTAAGTGATGGAAAATGATGAGGACCACATGCAAATTCCATCGGATGGATGATCATCTCGAGGGTAATTATGGTAAGTAAAGAACACCTTTCAAAGTACACCTTTTAGTTGATATTGCTCATTTTCATATCATCTTGTCCTCAGTAACATGCATGTGCACAAGTACAAAAGTAATTTCATGTGTTTCCTCTACATGTCTTGCTTCCTTTTCGTTTGTTCTCCCAATTGTCGTCTTCGACATGTTGATTTCTATGTCATGCTTGTGACCTTGTTCTAATGATATTGAAGGTTTGTGTTTGAGTTGTGTTCACTATGTAAACATCTATCGTACTCACACACAATGTTTTAAGAATTGTTGCACAAGTGTCGTCACGATCATCCAAAGGTCTATCTCATTAGAAAATTATATATTACAGAGAAATGGAATGCATAGAATATAGAAAAAATATAAACACAGAAAACACATAAAAAAAGAGAGACATAGATATACATGGTTCACCAAATTTGGGCTACATCCATGAAGAAACATTCAGTCCTTCCTTTTATATCATCTAGAAAAATGAAGAGATACAACCTACAACAAATCCGCTATAATTCCCCCTTCTCTCTCACACATTCTCCTTTGTCTTTCTCGCTTAGAATACACATCTCCATAGACACAAGACACTACCGTCATATATAGTGAGCGGTTTCCTTCTAGGAAAAAATACCCTAAATTAAATATAATTTCTACCGTCAGATGTTCGCCTAATGAAAGACCCAGATTAACTACGAAATTACAACATTTTACAAGGTAATTTTACATCTACTTTTAGCTTCGGGGGCACTTCCCCCGATCCCCCACTAGGAGGGGGCTTCAAATAATCACTGTCACCCACCCTGGACCCCCTTGGCAGCATTTCTGCCACATTACGAAATGGAGTCGAATGCAACGATACCTCTAAATCAAGAAGATAATCAGGCTACACGCCCAACATATCTAAAGTATCGCACTTGTTGCTTTCATTATTAGACAATCCCATAGTCAGTAACATTGAGCATATGTTTTCTTGTTGGTTCGATATGTCTTGTTGTCAATTCATGTTGAGTGTGTGTTCGTAAGGTCATGTATACACAAGTCCACTCACTCACACACTTAACCATTTTTCTAAAGATCTATTGACTAAACCATCCTCAATAAATCAAACCTCTACTGAGTTGCAGTGCACAGTCTCAACCCTCATTGACCAAGTAATGCTGCCCAGAATTGTGTATAGATTGAATCTTCCTACCAGGTAGTTTGCACTGCGTAATCCTAGCATCGACCTAACTGATTGTCACGCAAAACAATGCAGAAGTTTCCCAAGAAACCATCTCAATCTACGTTGTGCCTAAGACAAACTATCAAGCCTCTTGTCAGTCAACTAGAGAATTTGACAAGGAAGTGACCTCGTGCTTCACTTCTTCCAAAAGTTGCACAGAATATGTCATCATGCGCTCATCTACTTACTGAAGAAATTGCATAGACATGAGGGACAGGCACACGCTTCCTGTCAATACACTATCCCTGAAAACTATGCAGTTTTGTAAACCAATCCCCCTATCAACCATCCTACTGCTCCTCCTAAAAACTGTGTAGTTTTCTTGGACAATCCTCCAGTTTCCTAACACCCCACTCAGCTTGGAAACTATGCAGAAGTGTCCTGCATGCCTCCCTCACCGTTCTATGAAATTTTGGTCAACAAGCTCTCATGGCCCACTCCCATCCTCCTTTGAGAATCTGTGCAGTTTTCACTGCAAATGTCCTCTCTACTACCCGCACTCCCTCCCTAAAAAAATTGCGTAGTTCTACCTCCCAACTGAGTTAGATCACACAGAATGTCATTGCTGTTACAGACTACTCATCCTAGCTTCCTAGTGACCTCTGCATAATGTTTCTTGATAGTACCCTAGAGCCTTGCATCCTGGACTGACATGTGCTCTAAGTTGTTTTAGAGCCTTGTCCTCTCTCCCGATCACTTGCACCCAAAAACGAAGCATGATGCATCATGGTAGACTATGCGATTTGTGGATTTGATCTCATTTCATCAGGAGTGATTGAAGATACATGTACATGAATTATACATGGCATGATGAAATGGGATGAACAAGGAGCGCATGCTAGGAGACTTGTTCACAAACATATGAACACATAATGCATGCCAAGTAGAAAGTAAGGAGACACATGCGCATGCATGAATTATGAGACAAACACCAAGATCATTTAAGACTTTGCGCACTATTCCATGTGGAGGTGAAGCTATGGTACACCATAAGAACACTCCTCACTTAGCAGCACAACAGATCGACACAAACATCATAGACAACATGTGCATACTTGCAGCGTCATGTCGAGCTGTGTCATGAGTCGCCTAAGCCACATCACTACTTTGCGTCATAATTTTGTAATCATTGTAATGTAATGTGGAATTCCATGAGAGCCATGAATGAAGTCAAAGAGTAATGTAAGTTGAATAGTCATGAGGGAAGTCGAACAATCACAAGGGTTAGTTTCACCTTTATCTGTATATACCCCTCATTTGTAGATGCAAAGTACTTTTCACCTTGGCTCCTCCGACATAGCCTTGAGAGTCTATAGTCTTTTCTTTGAGGAGAAAGAAGTGGCTCCAACGCTCTACTATCGGAGTTAGTGATGTATGGTGTATGGATGTGTCTTGGAACTTTTTACTTAATCCATAATCCTGTTAACATGCCAACACGTTTTCACACATGTATTGTATTCATTTGCAAGACTATTCTTTGGACGCTTGTAATGCATGCGGTTTTAACCTATACTAAGATAGTTGAACTATTTCGATTGTTTTACTACATATGTTGTGGGAAATGTGTTGTATCACTTGTTAATGTTTTTTCGCTCGTGTGGACTATTCTGCCAGACACTCGAGAGACTCATTCTTGTAAACTTTTTATAACGACCATCACACTTGTGTGGAATATTTTTTTGGGTGTTGTACGTGATATGTGTTCAATTTGTGTTTGTGACTGCCGTATCTATGTGGACTACTCCATCGGAAGCTGCACAGATCTTGCTGTTTTTTTTGTCTCTAACAGATTTGGGAGTATTACTTTTGAATTGAGACTTTCTCACCCTCTCCCTCCGCAGTCAAACGATTTAGACAAAAGTTCCACTAAACACTTGCCAATCATGTGAACCTTGCTATTCAAAGACAAAGTAAACCACTCTCATGTGCTGACAAGCAAGAGTTAAGGAAAATCTTTAAGATAATGGAAACCCAACCATCATATTGGATGAGACTCCCATGAAAAATGGAGTGAGGTCTAGTTGGTAATTCATACCGGGGAGAACCCATGAATGTTGGTGGGTCAAGCACCATGAACGCAATGATTGTCATATTTCTTGACACATTGTGACAATGTCTGAAATAATGTGATATTGGATAGATGTTTTCACCATTTAAATGTCACAAAATTAAACCCTAATGTATTATAAACCAAAGGAATTATATTATAAACCCTAGGGATTAAAAACCCAACATATTAATATTATAAACACTAGGGATTATAAACGAAAGGGAATAATATTATAATCCCATGGGATTAATAAACTCTAATTTTTCAATTTTGAGAGGTGACATTGAATAAATTACAATGTAATATAATACAATGACAATGAGTATCAGATTTATTTCCATCTTGTGATAGCGTTTGTCACAATGCAACGATGGATTTATTTTGGTACCATGCAAACATCACAATACAAATCCCTATTATATTGTTGCAATGTGACAGTGAAATATTTGCAATGTAATGCAAGGTTCCAACAATGATTGTCATATTGATTGTCACATTTCAATAATGTTTGTTACAATGTGTCGTTGCATATATTTCTACACCATTCAAATGTCACAACATAAAAAACTAATGCTATACCATATATTATAAACGCTAACAATATAAAGGAAATATTATAAACCTTAACATTAAACCCAATATTATAAAAATAAAATTAAACCCAATATTACAAACTCTAATATTAAAACCAACATTATAAGCCATAATATTCAACCCTACTATTCTAATGTGGCGATGTAACCCAATAAATTTCATATTAGGTTTCATACACCCAATATAAAATCCATTACTAAAAGCCCTCATTTTAAAACCTAATTTTATAATGTTGAGAGGGGAAATTCAATAAATTGTAATGTAGTGCAACATTGCGACAATGAGTATCATATTATAAACCCAAGGGATTAATAAACCCTTATTTTATAATGTTGAGAAAATAAATTGTGATGTAATATAACATTGTGACAATGAGTATCAAATTATTTTCATCTTGTGAAAATGTTTGTCAGAATCCAACGTTGGATTGAATTTTGTAGCATGCAAACATCACAATATGAAGCCCTATTGTAGTGTTGCAATGTGTCGTTGAAAAGCATGCAATGTAATGTAAGGTTCCAACAATGATTGTCATATTACTTGTTGTATTGTGACAATGTTTGTCATAATGCAACATTGGATAGATTTCTACACCATTGAATTCCCACAACATTATACTGTAATGTTATTATAAGCCCAATATATTGATATTATAAACCCTAGGGATTATAAACCCAAGGGATTAGTATTATAAACCCAATGAACTAGTGAACCGAAGGGATTAAACCCTAATTTTGCAATGTTGAGAGGCAAAATTGAATCAATTGCAAGTAATGGAACATTGTGATAATGAGTATTAGCTTTATTTTCATCTTGCAACAATGTTTCTCACAATGTGACATTATATTAATTTTTGTACCATGTAAACGTCACAATACAAAACCCTGTTATAGTGTCGCAATGTGACGTTGAAATATTTGCAATGTAATGTAAGGTTAGAGAAATTATTGTCATATTGCTTGTAACATTACGACAATGTTTATTACAATGAGACAATATTTGTACAATGTGACATTGGACCACAATTGCCAATGGTTGAAAATGATTATAAACCCAAGGGATTTATATTAAAATGTAGGACTAATATTAAATAAACCCTATGAATAATATTATACCCTAGCAATATGGATCCTTAGATAAATAAACCCAAGGAATTGATATTATAAACCCAAGGTAATAATAAACCCAAGTGATTAATTCTAAAACCCCATGGTATTATAAACCCAAGAGAATAATATTAAACCCAGATGATTCATATGATAAACCCATGGTATATAAACCCTAAGATAAATATTATAAACCTTAAAATAAACATGGTTGATCGTGGTTGACTATGGTTCATTTTCATATTGAGACAATATTTGTCACAATGTGATGTTGGACCATGGTTTATTTTAATATTGAAAAAATCTTTGTTACAATGTGATGTTGGACCATGGTTGACCGTGATTATAAATCTAAGGGATTTATATTAAACCAAAGGATTTATATTATAAACCTTATGACTAATATTACAGCCTAGGAATATGAGCCCTTAGATTAATAAACCCAACATATTGATCTTATAAACCCAAGGGATTAATACTAAAAACTGAAGGGATTATAAACCCAAGGGAATAATATTAAACCCAAGGTATTAATATTATAAACTATGGGTATATAAACCCTAAGATAAATAATATAAAACCTAAAATAAACATGGTTGATCATGGTTAACCATTGCTGATTTTCGTATTGAGACAATATTCATCACAATGCAACGTTGGAACGTGGTTGACTATTATTCAATTTTATATTGACACTAGCTTTGTCATAATGTGACATCGGACCATGGTTGACCATGATTATAAACCCAAGGGATTTATATCAAAACCTAGGATTAATATTATAAACCTCATGAAAAATATTATGCCCAAAGAATATGAACCCTTAGATTAATAAACCCAAGGGATTGGTTTTATAAACCTAAGGGATTAATTCTAAAACTCCAGGTATTGAGCTATAAAACCTTAAATAAACATGGTTGGCCATGACTTGCCATGGTTTATTTTCATATTCAGACAATCTTTATCACAATGCAATGTTATACCATGGTTAACCATAATCGATTTTCATATTAAGACAACATTCGTCACAATGCGATGTTGAACCATGACTAACGATGGATGAGCATCATTGATTTTCATATCTAGACAATCTTTGTCACAATGATACATTGGACCATGGTTTAATTTCATATTGAGAAAATATTTGTCACAATGTGGCGTTGGACCATGGTTCACCATGATTATAAACCCAAAGGATTTATATTAAACCGAATGATAAATATTATAAACCTTATCAATAATATTACACCCTGGGAATATGAACCCTTAGATTAATAAACCCAAGGGATTTATATTATAAACACAAGGGAGTAATAAACCTAATGGATTAATACTAAAAACCCAAGGGAACAATATTAAACCCAAGGGATTACTATTGTAAACCCAATATACATAAGGTCTAAGATAAATATTATAAACCCTAAAATAAACATGGTTTACCATGGTTGATTTTCATATTGAGACAATATTTGTCACAATTCAACTTTGAACTATGGTTCACCATGGCTGACCATTATTTATTCTCATATGGAGACAATCTTTTTCACAATGCGACATTGGACCATCATGATTTTCACCTGGGGAAATCTTTGTCATAATGTGACGTTGGACCATGGTTGGTCATGATTATTAACCCAAGGGATTTATATTAAACCTAAGCATTAATATTATCAACCCTATGAATAATATTATATGCTAGGAACATGAACCCTTAGATTAATAAGCCTAAGGGATTGATATTATAAACCTAAGGGAAAAATAAACCCAAGGGGTTATAAACCTAAGGGAATAATATTAAACCCAAGGGATAAATATTATAAACCCGAGGTATATAAAACCTAAGATAAATATTATAAACCTTATAATAGACATGTTTGACCATGGTTTATCATGGTTGACTTTCATATTGAGATAATGCTTGTCACAATGCGACATTGGACCATGGTTCACCATGGTTTATTTTCATATTGAGACAATCTTTGTCGCAATGTCACATTGGACCATGTTTGACCATGATTATAAACCCAAGGGATTTATATTAAACCCTAGGATTAATATTATCAATTCTATGAATAATATTATACCCTAGGAATATGTACCCTTAAATTAATAAACCCAAGTGATTTATATGTGGTTGTCCAAATTCACCATGTTTAAACATTGCTAACTATGTTTTGATTATGGCTGACAATTGCATGACTATGATTGATCATGATTGACTGTGACCATGATTTGAATATGGTTGATCATGATTCACTATGGTTTAATATGGTTTGACTATGATTAGCCATCATTTGACCATGGTTTTCCTATGTTCAACCATAGTTGACTTAGATTGACTATAACTGACCATGGTTTGAATACAACTTGACTATGGCTAGTCGTATTTTGATTATGGTTTGTTTATAGTTAACAATGATTTGACTATGATTTGTCTATATTTGACCATTAATTGACCATGGTTACCATTGTAATGGTGGTTCTATTAATAGTTCTACTTAATTCAACATTTTGATGAAAAAATATTTTCATTCGCACCACTTTATTCAAGTAAACTAAAATTATCCAAGGCTTCACTTATTTACCAAAAACTAATCCCATAGACCTCCTAGAGACCTCATTTTCTTATCAAGATTTTTTCATGTTGTTCATTTTTTAATTTTTTCAAATATGTTGCAAGTAACAATGATTTTATTTACTCTTAAATTTAGAATATTATTTTTGAGAAAATTTAAATTATAGCACATATTTCAATATCATCATTCCTTCAATAAATAATTAACTCTCAATGCTTTTCCTCTATTAAAATTTGGTACATTAAACCTTCTACAAAGTTAGCACTAATTACATATGTTAACTGTGTAGATTCAAATATTTCAACATATTGTTGTGATTTCCTCTACGTCAATACAAAGTTTTACGATTAACTTTACATATCTATATCTTTTATATTTAAAATTATATAACCAAATATAATTATAAATTTATGACTCAACCTGAGAAGAATAATATAATTTTATTTTAGTTTTATTTTAATGTTTAATTTTTAAATGTTGATATTGATGTTTTACTATTTATCATTTTAACTTTATGTCTCTCTCATTCCCTTTATCCCCCTACCCATTCCTATTAAATTTAATAACAAAACTAATTATTCAAAATTTATTGAAACTTATCAAACTTATAACTTGTATATATGTTTGTTAAAAAAAAATCATATACACCTACATTCAAAAATAATTAATACCATTTGCCTATAAATATTTCATTACTAGAAATATATTAAAACTTGTAAAATTCATTAGGCGCAAAAATTAAATTAAAATAAGTTTATTTAAAGTCAAATCACATACATCTATAAATAAGAAAAGTTATATCTACTTTATACACCCATACAATAACACAAAATGATACCAAATCATTAACTTATCTAAGATTAAAAAATAAAATAAATTATTCTTAAAATTTCAATAATATATTAAAAAAAATAAAATCAAATATACTTATACACCTCTATCACAAAGAGAGCCAAATTTATGTATCATAAGAATTTCTTTTCACTGTTATGGTTAAACTCATTTAACATAAAATTGATTTTATCATTTCCAAATGTTATTACAATATATGGTTTTGTGTTTTCCAAAATAAACGATAACAATCAAACTATGATTTTGTCACATATTATATACAAATAGAAAGTCATTATAAAACTATGACATTTATAATTAATTTACCATACTTATTATATTATAGAAAAGATATGAATATCAAAGTATGTAAAGTTTTCACTTGGATTTATGATGGCAACAGAATATGTTCTATTATATAACTAAAAAAGGGAAAGCTAGAGCTCCCGACCTTAACATTCCTAAAAGGCTATAACAACTACAACTAACGCTTTTTGTATCTACCAAATTTCAATATGTTGAATTCTCGAGTAATAAAACTAAAATATTTTTATATAGTTTTCGGTTTAGTCTAACCTATTTTTGCAAATTAAACTATATGAACATATATAATTTCTTTTATGAAAGAACACAGAAGGAATGATCAGAAATATTAAAAATAACTAATTAAATGCTTCTTCTCTCATAACATGAATTAATAATATTCTTCTCCCATAATTTGAACTAAAAAGAGGTTGAGTATGGAATTAAGATAGGAAAGTAAATATTTTATTCAATTTCATATATTTATATTTTACCGTAAAATTGAATGTAACTTTTTGAAATAGGAATAAGAATAATTAAACAATGACTAATATTTGAAATAGGAATAAGAATAATTAAACAATGACTAATCATATATATTGTTTCAGATAATAAATATTTAAACAAGATTGTCAACTATCTAAAGAGAGCGTTGATCTCTCTACCGACCTTGCTAGGCTTTTTCAAACATTCATTCTACATGTTGTCATGAGGGGGGCTCTTAGGCCCCCTCCTTTTGAGAAAATGTCACGGGAAAAGGTACGGAACCAAAGTCCTCTTTTTTTTCAGAAATATCACCACCTATAATGCATACAACGCTTTTAGGAAGTCGAACACCACTCACCTTGGAGAGGGAGGGATAGGAAAATGTTCTAACCATAAGACCAACTCACAATAGGTAGATGCAGGTGAGAAAGTTCAGACTCAAGCATAGTTGAAGAATCATTGCAACCAAAAATGAATAAAATCCAAATTCTGGAGATACAAGACCTAGATGTAGTGGCATTGAGGTAGTTCAAGTAAGAATATGAAATTATTTTCAAATTTATGGGCCTCTTGCCCTTAAAGAAGACCTTAATCTGGTGGGTACAAAATAGGTCACGCCCCAAGAGGGAGATCAGGCTTCATCTAGGCTCTAAAGGATTATTCACAATAATCTTTGATCTCCTAGAAGATAGGGATCGACTTTTTTAGGGAAGCCCATATTTCCTCAACTCAGTAGGAGTCTACATGTGTTAATTGAAAGATAATTTCACTCCAGAAAGAGAGGATTTCACATGCTTCCTATTTGGGTAAGGTTATTTTTCCTACCCATAGGTTATTGGTCACCAATAGTTCTCAAAGGAATTGGAGATGAGATAGGAGAGTATATAAAAATGTCTAAGGGAAAAGGAGTTGGTCACTACATATCATATGCTCGCATTTTCATCTATATCGATGTCTCTAGCACACTTCCAGAGGCTATCAAGCTGGTGTTCATGGATGAGGTGTGGTTCTAAAACATAGACTATGAACACATACCCTTCAGGTGAGAGGTACGTTAGTGACTCGACTGTAAGGGAGAGGAACTGACTGAACCTAAACTACCATATGCTCATATATAATTACCACCATTTCACCGGGCTATCAATTAAGAATGACCAGCAGTCACTTACTCATTGTCTTGGTCGGCATTCATTATATATGTAATTACGTCATTCGAGATAGGAACTAGATGTGCACCTCGGCTAGATAGCATAATGACATATATAAGAACGGTGATAGTGACTTGCGTGAAAGCGATTAGCCAAAACTGAAACAGCCGTAAGGCCGCATCTAGGGACGGAGTCACTCACTATTCATATGGTGAGGGTTCTCTAGCCTCCTACTCGATAACAACCCATCAGGACCTTCATCTATGGGGGGCATCCTCATTCATTGTAGGGGGAGCATCCTCACACATAGTCACTTACTCATTGTCATGGTCGGCATTCATTATATACGTAATTACGCTCCCGATATAAGATAGTTTCATGAACACACACACCTCTTTAGAGACTTCCCCCATAGTGTCTCTCAAACTACCAATCCTCAAGCTCAGGAGAATACTAATGAATAGGGTTTCATAAGAGTAGCCACTATACATAGGAAAAACAAAATAAATCAAGGGAATCAAGGTCAAGCGTACTAATTCAATATAAATAAATTCAAACCCCTAGTAGAGGAACATGGAAAACATAACATAAAAGGAATAACAAATGAGTAAGGCAATATAATGCATCAGGATTAGAACTAGGAGGTCACTCCTAACCCGAGCCTCAATGAGAAAGGAACACTCTTAGAGGACGTAGACATGAACCAGGCAAACAATGATGACTTAGAATATGAATAGGTAATAAAAGTGGCCCTAGGAGGAGTCAATCTTAATACAATACTAGAAGTATGGGAAAAGAACAACTTAGAGGCCATCGCGGAGGAATACGTACAAAAAATAGAAGGAGCATACCTAATCCAAGAAGAGCTAAAGTATACCACAACAAAGAGACTCCAGGGAGATCACAATACTAATGGTATAATATCCAACACTCCAATCGATTAGGACAACCCCAAAGGACTAGGTAGAAAGCGAGGTAGGAAAAAAACAAGTCAACTCCTGCAAGAACTTGGTTCCAAATTAATCAATGAGGAAAAGGTAAGATCCCTCACCCTAACTCCAAATATTTTTCAATGAATTTCATCTCATGGAACATTAGAGGCCTAAACAACCCTATAAAAAAAGGCTCCTAAAACTGAGTATAATGACAAACAAGCTAGAAATAGTGCTCCTTCAGGAAACCAAACTAGATATGGAAGAACTACCAGCACTTATGAAATGGTGTTCCAAAACCTACAACTATATAGCCAATGCAGCACTAGGCAAGATAAGAGGGTCGTTTTTCTATGGAAGGACTTGCTTTATGATCTCATCTCTTCAATAGCTACTAGGATTTCAAGAAAAAAAGTCTTGAAAGTCACAAGAACCTCTAAATAACATGTAGTACGAACATCTATGGACCTCACAAAGTAGAGGAAAGAATCAAGGTGTTGAACTCCCTAAAGAGAATGTTAGGTCCCTATACGACTAGTGTAACCCCTTGTTGTTATTCTTACAACCCCCTTATTGTATTATTGTGCCCATGTAGTCACCATGTTGTTATTATTGTGCCCCATAAAAAACCATTATTGTTATTATTGTGCCCCTACAATATTATCGTTATGTAGGCTTTGATCGTATAAGGACCCCTTAGACTCCTATATATATAAAGGAGGTCATGTCATTTGTATCATCCAAGAATTGTTCATTTGTGTAATGGAAAGGAAGTTTTTCCCCTCAAAGAGGTTGATTTTGAATTCGTTGATCTATATTTTCTTCTATTTTGTGATAGGGTTGCATAACAGTTGTCAAAAGAGCTTGGATTCTAGGATTTCGCCACATCAAATTGGTCATTGTGGAATGTTTCCTATAAATTTGTTTCTACGAACTTCAAGTCAAAATTTTAGATCTTGTCTCCCTATATTTTTGGAGATATGATCCCAGGAAGTTAGGGTTTTTGCAGGCTCGCGAATTATATCTTCAACAGGGGACCTTGGGAAAATCATCGTAAGTTTCCCTCTGAGCATCAAATTGAAATTTCGTAAAAAGTTACAAAAATAGTACGGAATGCAGTTTTCTTTATATCGTTTCTAGGTTCGAAGGTTGAAACAACGAAATGTGGCACTTCTTACAAGTTCACTCTATTGAATGAGTCTATAATCAGGTCATTGTAAGTGATTTGGAATAAATCTTTCTTGGAGAATCCAATCTTGATTAGACTTGTGGGGATTGAAAGAGAAATCATAGGGCTACCGCAAGATGAAATTTCAGACCTTAATGATCCAGATTATAGAGATACAAAAGATTCAATATCGAACTCCTACAAAGAGAAAAAAAGGTGTGTAGTCTTTTAAAAATGTGCATAAGTTTGGTTTTAGAATTAGTTTGAAGTAATTCAAAGGGCATAGTGAAGAATAATTATCATTAATCTATGCCCCGAAGAAAGAAAATGGAGACACTTAGTAAGAAACCTAAAAGCTCTACCATGACTCATGAAGAAGAGGAAGAAATGCAACATGATATATCAAAATTACAAGACCAAGTGCAACAAATTTCACTCTCCCATAAAGTAACAAAAGCTAAGACAGATTGTTTAAAGAAAGGAATGGAAGCTAATGTGAATGGTGTGGAAGCTAAGATGGATGGCGTGGAAGCTAAGATGGATGGCATGGAATCTAAGATGGATGGTTTAGAAGTAAACATTGAACATTTGAAGAAAGACATGGAAGGTTTGAAAGGAGGTTTGGAAAAGTTTCTTCAAGAAATGCTTCCTAATGGCAAAAAGGTAGTAGAGGAAACTCATGACGAAAACAAAATAAATTTTAATCATGATTCCAGAGAATCTAATGTTAGATTTAAGACCTACCATGTTCCATAGATCAATATGAGGAAGTTTGATGGCAAGCATCCAGTAACATGGATACTAAAGATGGAACAATATTTCGATCTCCATAATGTGAAAAACACACAAAAGGTAAACATTGCAACTTTATATTTAGAACCCAATTAGTTTGTATGGTATCGATGGCTTTCCTCTTGTAAACAAATTGTCACTTGATAAATTTTTATGGAGGAAATGATAGCACATTATGAGGATACAAAAAGAAACACCTACTTTAGCCAATTGATAAATCTCAAACAAAAGGGTTCAATGGTGGAGCACATTGAGGAATTCCAAAAATTGAATATATGGGTAAAAGATATTCCATAGGACCGTAAAATCCATGTGTTCATAGGGACTTTAAAGGATAACATCCAACTTGAGGTTCGCCTTTGGGAACCTGACATTGGAGAACGCATTCAAGTTAGCAAGAAAATTTGAAAGAAAAATTATGGCAACAAGGAAGCCTACCACTCACAACTATAAAGATGGAAGTGTTGCTACTCCTAGCCTTCCACAACCTACAAGGTTGACACCACAACAATTGGAAGAAAATAGAACAAAAAGGGATTTGTTACAATTGTGATAGCAAATATGCTAAAGGTCATAAGTGTGCTAACAGGAAATTATTTTATATAGATTGTGAAGAGGAAGAAGAAAAGGAACAAGAAATGTCAAAAGAAGAGGATATACTCCAGGAACCAACCCTAGAGAAAGAAGAAATGAACCTGACCATATCTTGTAATGCATTGGTAGGAATTAACACTCCTCAAACTATTAAGATAGAAGGACATATCAAGAAGAAAAATGTAATAATGTTGATTGATTCAAGTAGTACCCATAATTTTATTCACTGTAAGATAGCCAAGGAATTGAATTGCTTCCTATATCCAACACCAGAGTGTCAAGTGATGGTTTCAAATGGAGGAACCATAAATTTATCTAGAAGGTTCCATAATATCAAGCTATCCATGCGAGAATATGTAATGATTAGTTCAATTATTTCCATTCCAATGGGTGGTGCTCATGTTGTACCAGAAGTTCAATGGCTACAATCTTTAGGTACGATGGATTTTAATTTTTCAAGAAATTTTCTTGAAATTTTTTTGGGAAGGAAAGGAAGTTGAATTAAGGGTTATCGTAGAGAAATCGGGAAAGAAAATTAGCTCTAATATCATGAAAAAGCTTCTAAATAAATAACAACAAGGCATAATTGCAAAATTATGTTCACTAAAGGTTCCCACATCGAAATGATCTACTTCTCTAGATCTCCAAAAAGTTTTGGACAATCATTCCAAGGTATTTGAGACTCCCAAAGTCCTACCACCTATTCATGATCATGATCATTCTATTAATTTGATTCCAGGAAGTATTCCCCCAAACATCAGGCCTTACAGATATCCATATGCCCAAAATAGTGAAACTAAACATATGGTTGCATAAGTGTTAGAGGTTGTTATAATTCAACCTAGTCAAAGTTATTTCTCTGCTCTAGTAGTATTGGTACACAAGAAGGACGGATCATGGTGCATGTGTTTGGATTATAGGGAGCTCAACAAACTCACTATTAAAGACAAATTTGCCATTCCTATCATTGATGAATTATTTTATGAATTACATGGAGCAATTTACTTCACCAAGTTGGATCTTCATTGAGGATATCATCAAATCATAATGAAGACTGAAGACATTCCAGAAACAACATTTAGAACTCATAAGGGCCATTATGAATTTTTGGCCATTGCTCTTGGCCTTACCAATGCACCTTCTACATTTCAAGGTTTGATGAATTCCATTTTCAAACCCTTAGAAACATTTTGTTAGCATTTTTTGATGATATACTAATCTACAACAATTCTTGGAAGGATCATGTTCAACATGTTGACAAGGTGCTCAAACTATTGAAGGAGAAACAATTTTATGCAAAAACCTCCAAATGTTTCTTTGGATTATAATAAGTGGAATATGTAGGTTATATTGTATCTCATGAAGGTGTTAAGGTAGACCCTAGAAAATTAAATCGATTAAGGAATGGAAAATCCCCACATCCATAAAGCATCTGTGAGGATTTCTCAGGTTGACAGGGTATTATTGAAATTTTGTTAAGAATTATGGGAGAATAATAGCACCTCAAGCAACGTTACTAAAGAAATATGCATTTTCATGGACTCCAGAAGCAACGAAGGCATTTGAACATCCTAAAGAGGCAATATGCCAAGCACCGGTTTTAGCTATGTAAGACTTCACAAAAAACCTTATTGTGGAATGTGATGCCTCAGAAAATTGAATTTGTGTCATTGTAATGCAAGAAGAAAGACTCATTGCTTTTAAAAGTCATCTAATCAAAGGAAAGTATTTACACAAATCTATTTATGAGAAGGAAATGTTGGCAATATACATGCACTTAATAAATGTTGACCTTACCCAATGGGAAGACACTTCAAGGTAAAAATAGATCATGATAGCCTTAAATAATTTTTAGAACAGAGATTATCTTTAGAAGAGAAGAAAAATGGGTCACAAGCATGTTGGGTTGTGACTTTGAAATCATCTACAAAAAGGGAATCAAAATGTTGTTGCAGATGCACTCTCAAGAAAGGATGAGGATGTGGAAGGATTGTTTTGTGCAATTTCTATTATCCAACCAGATTAGATAAATGAAGCAAGGTATGAATGGAAGAATGATGAAGAAGTGTGGGCACTCATTCAAAAGTTGCAGCAAGTTCCTAGTACATCTGATACATTTAGTTGGAATTTTTTTTTTTTATGGTACATAGGTCACTTATACCTCTATAAAAATCCCAACTCAAACAAAATATTCTTCTGGAATTGCAAACCTCTCCCTTAGGAGGGCACTCAGTATTTTTAAAAACTTGCCACTGGGTTAAGAAATATTTTTTTTGGGATGACCTTAAATATGATATTCAAATGTTTGTGGCAGAATGTTTGGTTTTCCAAAAAAATAAGTTGATACAATTAAGACCCGATGTCTGTTACAAACTTTATCCATTCCAAGTCAACATTGGGAGGAGGTTTCAATGGATTTTATCACCAGTTTACCCAAGTCCAAAGGAAAGAGTGTCATCATGGTGGTAATTGATAGACTTACCAAGTATGCACACTTTTGTGCATTATCGCATCCATATAAAGCCAATATAGTTTCTAATGCATTTATGGAAATAATTCAAACGCTAAATGGAAACTTAAATATTATTGTAAGTGACAGAGATCCCATTTCCACTGCAAATATCTGGACAAAATTATTTTCTTGTATGGGTACTAAGCTAGCTCATATCTCAACTTATCATCCTCAATATGATGGGAAAACTAAGATAGTGAAAAAATGTTTGGAAGGATATATTTTTTGCTTTGTATGTGATAAACAAACATAATGGGTCAAGTGGTTGCCTATGGCTAAATGGTGGTATAACGCTTCCTTCCATAATGCAGCAAAAATGACCCCATTTATGGCACTTTATGGATATCGTCCACCATCCATCACATTATATTTAAAATAAAATTCTAAGGTTGAAGAAGTGGAAGATCACATCGAGCATCAACAACAAGTTCTCAAACTCATAAAGGATAACCTCACTTTGGCACATAATAGAATGAAACAACATGCAGATCAAGGTTGTAATGAAAGAAGTTTTAATGTAGGTGACTGGGTATTTCTTTGACTACAACCATACAAACAAATTTCATGCAAGCAAGCTAAGAATGATAATAAAGTATCACCAAAGTATTATGGTCCATACAAGGTGTTACAAAATATTGGTACTATGGCATACAAATTGGAGCTTCTTGCATCTTCCCGAGTGCACCTACTTTTCCATGTTTCATGCTTAAATAAGGTGATAGGTGAGAAGATCCTAGTTCAAACAATATTTCCAGAACTTGGTGTGGAAGGAAAAATCATATTGGGACTTGAAGCAGTCACATAAAAAAGAAATCGACAACTACAAAATCGATCAATTTCAAAGCGTATCATCAAGTGGAAGAACTTACCCACTAAAGATTCCACATGGAAGGATGATAATTTTATACAAAAGCATCCAAAACTACTCAAGCATTGAGGACAACACTTTTTGAAGGAGAGGGGCATGTTAAGTCCCTATACTACTAGTGTAACCCCTTATTGTTATTAGTGAAACTCCTTTATTGTATTATTATACCCATTTAGTCCCCATGTTGTTATTATTATGCCCCATAGAAGCCCACTATTGTTATTGTTTTGCCCCTATAATATTATTGTTATGTAGGCCCTGATTGTATTGGGACCCCTTAAACTCCTATATATAGAAAGGAGGTTTTGTAATTTGTATCATCCAAGAATTGTTCATTTGTGTAATGTAAAGGAGGTTTCCCCCTCGAAGAGGCTGATTTAGAAGTCGTTGATCTATGTTTTCTTCTATTTTCTAAGTTGGTTGCATAACAAAGAATCACCGAGGGCATACTTCAGCCCCATAAAATCATTGGGGGAGATTTTAATATGATCCTAAACCTTTCAGAGAAAAAAGAAAGACTTAAGAAATTGGACAAGGATGCAAATGTTTTTGAAGAAGCCATAGACTTGACAATACTAGTGGATATGTAGAATGTAAATGGAATCTACACTTGGAACAACAAACAAGAGGGGATAGAAAGATAGAATCTTGAATGGACAAATTCCTCATCTCAGAATCCATCTTCCTTGCCTCTATGGAAGTCAAAAGTCATATTCTCCCACAATTGGGATTAGACCATTAGCCTGTAGATCTAAAAATTCACATTTTCCCCTAGGAACAAATCCTTTAGCTTTGAGGCTTTCTAGCCAGATCATCCTAATTTCTAAAACAAATTGAAAAATTAGTGAACAAACTCCCCTCTTCAAACACGCTCCCAAATGTACCAATTCCAATAGAAACTAAAGTATGTAAATAAAAATATCAAAAAATTGAACAAAAAGGTTTTGATTGGAAACATAATTAAGGAAAAGAAGGATCTAGAGAAGAGGATGGAGGATCTCCAAAAAAGAAATCCATTCATCAGGGCATCACTAATAAGATGAGGAAGAGGAAAATAAATTTCCAAGGAGGTGGGAAGGGAGATTCAAATAGGATGAAAATTTGTGGCAACATAAATATAAGGTGAAATGGATAAAGTGTGTGGAGAGAAGTACCAATTTCTTCCATAATTCCATGATTCAACACAAGAGGGCCAACACAATTTTCATCCCAAAAAAAATCGATGGAGGAATGGAAAGAACTCAAGAGGATATATTCGCAAAGTTGAGAAAATTCTATGTTGGACTCTTGGAGGAACCACACATAGACACATCCCAAGCCATCAGAGAAATTATTAGTAACATTCCTTGAATTAGGACGACAATAACATGCTTCTCAAAAAGGTCCCCATGCAAGTAGTAGAGGAAGCAGTAATGGCTATTCCATTGGGCAAGGTCCCAAGGCCCAATGAGTTCACCATAAACTTATTTAAATCATTCCATTCCACTATAAAAGAGTAGGTTCATGCAATTGTGGAAGACTAGAGGAAAAATAAAACGATACTAGGGGCCTTTAATGCAACCTTCCTTAACCTAATACCTAAGGAAGAAGGTGCGAATACTCTATATCGATTCTGAGCTATAGCCCTCTACAAGGTAATCTACAAGATCATATGAAAGGTTCTTTCCAACATACTTAAATCAATGTTACCAGTTTTGATCTCAGTCAATCAAGCAAGGTATGTTGAAGGGAGGAAAATTCTAGATAGTATCATCCTCTATCCTGAGATCATCCACTCATTCCAATATCTAACGAAACTTTTGATGCTAGTGTAACTTGATATATGTCAATCCTTTCAACAAGATAAGTTAGAATTATATGGAAGATGCCCTCAAGGCCTTCATATTCCACAAGGATTTATTGACTTGATAATGACCCTAGTCTCAAGAGATTTCTTCTCCATCCTTCTTAATGGAGCCCCTACACAAACTTTTGTTTCTTCGAGAGGAATTAGACATGATCACCCTCTCTCCCCCTTCCTCTTTGTCATCATGGAAGATGGTCTTGGGAGGTCCCCACAAGTGGACCTAAAAAACCATAACATAACTGGTCTAAAGCACCATGCCTTTCCCCTCCTTCTACCTGCCAACAATTTATTGATGACACCCTTGCCATGGGTATCCCAACTATTTAACAAGTTCAAACCTTGAAGCATATTCCGAACCTCTTCTCTGAGGTGTTTGGAGCCATGATGAAACTTAAAAAATCAAATTTTTTTCTTCAATAGCCCCATATATAAATAAATATTATGAGAATCTTGGGCTTCCATATTTTATGTTTTCCTTTGAAATACCTAGGTGTACCCCTAACTCATAAATCTTAATGAAAGAAGCCTAGGATGATATCCTTAATATGTTGCCCAATAATCAATCACATTTTACATTTCAATCCCTCAACCATTTTTGTCATCTAATTATAGTAAAATATATACTCCAAGCCATGCACCTATATCTCTTCTCTACTCTTGCAACCCAAAACAATGTTTTAAACTCTATCCATAGCATCCAAAGGAACTTTCTCTTGGGGGAATATAAATAAAAAAGGAAATGGGCCCTAATTGGATGGGAACAATTTTGCAAACCCAAAAATGTAGGAGGGCTTGGTCTTTGTTGACGGTGTTGAACCGCCAACATGTCAGGGGATCTCCCTGGTAAGAAGTCCCAATTAGACCTCAAACCGTTTAGTGTAGGAGTCCCAGTAGTGGGTCGCACGGTAATGCCTTGATCGTGGTTTCACATAGAGGCAAGTAATATGTCCATGTTGGTAGCAAGGGTGTGAAGGTTGTAGTAAGTCAAAAAGGTGCATGAGAGGTTCTAACACCCTCAGGGTGAGGTGAGTGTGCCCCTTGGAAACATGTAACAGTACCCATCTTGGAAGGGAACACACAAGCGAAGATGCATCACAAGCTGGAAATCAACTTAGCGAGCAATCTAAAGTGATGTTTAAGCCAACACCACATTTCAGAAAGATTCATACATGCTTATATAGAATGGTCCATACATGCATGTATAAGAAAAGAAATACATATATAGTTTAGAGTAAACAAGATAGCTGGAATACAATACAACATATGCATGAAATGTGCTGGCTTCTTTATATTAAGAAGTGTAATTTCCAACCATACAATGCATCCATGTCCAACCACTAGTTCTGATATAGGAACCTTACATCCACAACTTTTTACTGCTCCAAAGAGATATACTAGTTGTACATAGTGGAGAAGCCAAGGCGCATTACAATATTGTCCAATCTTTCTCTAAGATATTCCTATCGCAGATTGGATAACCAAAAGCTTTTACAATGAGTTATGAGGGACTATTTATAGCAAAGGGTGTGGTGACCATTGATATTCCCCTTTGTGACAGTTCATCTACCCTCATGACCCTTCATCTACTCTATGACTATTACATCTAACTATTGACACTTGAACTTACACTTGACAAGACGTTACATTACAATGCACATGTATCCATGTGAGACAAAATTTCTTGAGCAAGCAATGCAAGACATCGCTATGGCTCGGACAACTGTTGGAAGGCCAACACTTCAACATCCTCACAGTGGTTGATAGTAGCGAACTGATGCGAAGATCGATATTCCACAATGAAGTCTTTGTACTCTAGGATGAAATCTTTCTAGAACTTGACTCTTACATCCATAGTATCAGGGTACATAGCTCGGGCTCCTCTGTCCAACTCATCTGATAGCATGCACGTCATTGTCTTTAGCATAGTCAGACCAACAACATACTTGTGCATGGTTTCTACACTAATCGACAAGTTTGGGCTGCTAGTTATGGGCATCAACTCGTCAAAGTACGAGTCAAGATCTATTCGTAGCTGTTCCTTTGTCTTCACCTGGGTGAGAGTCCCAATAGATGGGATCACATTTGTGTGCACAACAACATCCATACTCTTGAATACACATGTATGGGAAGCCTATAGACTAGTGATGAGTTGTGAGAGCTCTTCATAGTTCGGGATTTGACTCTAGATGCGTGCCTTCAGCTCAACCTCACTAGACTTCATCATCTTAAGAAAGTGAAGTAGATTCCTTGTATCTCATTGTTCATGTTTGCATGTAATCAACAACAACATGCAAGTTTGACAAGATACATTCTCTTCTAGCACTTCGTTGCCGCCATCCATTAAGATGACCAAGTACCTTATGCATGGTACCAAACTTGGAATATAATGCCCAAATGACTGTATTAAGGGACAATTATTCATCCAGTATTTCCTTATTCAATTTTTCTCGGGCGAATGTTGTAACCAATTCTCCTCCCTGCTTGGTAATTTGTAGATCCTTCATTATTCGCTTATTCTAAGTTATCAAAAACTCAAGCTAGTGGCTTCGACATATTCTTTGGTCGCATTGGCCAATGTTGTTGGATGTTTGTGAACGTCATACACGATCACTCGTTCCTTGAACTGCGTTGGAGATGTATACTCTTCTGAATTTTGTACTCTACAAGATTGCACAACTCTATTTTGAGACTCGTCGAATGAGATGTTGTGCATATCTCCTTCCAGCTGATCTCTAAGGATCTTAGTGTCTCCTTGGTCGCTTGGGACTTGATCATCTTCTGGATGGTGTGAAGCTGGTGGGTCAACCTCTTAGTGGTGTGGCATGAGGTTGATGTCTTGATCTAACTCCTGCTGCTTCATTTCTGTATCCATTCGTTGAAGTGCTCTCTCTATCTCCTGTGAAAAGTCCTCCTCGTACAATGGTTCACCCTATTCTACTGATGCTAGCTATTCTGATAAGTCCACTACCTATATGAGCATTGTTTCATCTGTCTGCACAAGTCACGCCCCCTAATATACATGTTCTTGTTGCGCTTCCTTCTCCTATCTGCATAGCTCTTGTTCCTTCCATAGTAGCTCCTTCAACTCATGCAACTCCTTCTCTATTTCCTCCATTCTTCATTTATTTCTCTACCTTTACACATTTCACTTATCGTGTTGTTGACTCTTTGCCTCTATTTCCATAGCTACTTTCTCCAAAAGTGGATTTGCTCGGAACTTGAAACTTTTCTCTTCTGCCATGCTATAGAAAATCTTCCTCTTTCCCTTGTCGCACACTAGTATGTTCACCTTTGTTGTTGTTGCTTCTTCTAGTGCTCTCTGGGATGCTGCTTCACATTGTTTCGCTAACCATTCCACAACGAAGCCAACCGGTTCATTGTGTTTGGAGGAGTTGTAAGAATATCTCCATGGGTCCTCCTCTGCCCAATGACATGCCCCGTGAATCCAGTTGAACTATACTCTCACGCAGTGATATTTCACAAGATAATGTGGATCATACCGATTGTAACTTCAGAGGTCGAAAGGATACTTCTTCATATGTTCTACTTCGACATGCGCATGCTTGAAACTATGATTCTCGTATAACCCAATGCGCAGTGAAATAGCAAGCAAAGATGCCTTTTTCTTCTAGTGTAGTCTAGCTATCAATCCTATCAAGATGTGATATGCTACTTCCTACATGATGACTATGTCCAAGGAAACCTTCGGTAGAACATGCGAGGCTTATCCACATCATACATCTGTATGAAGGGACTGGACAGTGAATCATACCAATTATTTATTTCTATCAATGCCTCCATTGTTGCCTTCAACATGCAGGGTGGATCCTGTTTGAATATCATCTCGTAAACCGAGGTGAAAAAATGATCGGATAGTGATGTGAGAACTCCTCTGAAGCTGCATTCAGACAACATCTTACAATAAGTTTTCACAACAGTCTCCATCGGTGTCCATGCCCATTTCAAGCCTGAGAACTGTTTTTGGGAACAGATTGCATCCAAGATGTACATGGACATGTAGATCTCTGCTTGCCTACCTTTGGGTAGTTGTTGAGCCCTTGTTACCTGTTCCTTCAGTGGATGAGCTAACATGTCGGACCAGTTACATACTTTTCCTTCTCTGGCTTGTTAGTCCCCCATGATCACCCAAGTTTGTGAGAATGTTTCTATGCTTTCTTGACCATATAGTTGACATGAAAAGATGATCAAGTATTGATACACCTTCCACAGTATCTTTGTCTTGTAGATCTGGTTGGTTGTCATCTTGAATTCAACCAGCTCCTTTACCCAGTTCTTCAAAATTCCTTAGGAGTTGGTATTGCTGCTGGGTAAGTTGAAGGGTGTCTCCAAGATGATCATGGGCTCCGAAATATGATACATATCATCATAATATTGAGCCTTGAAGGTAGAAAAATATATCCCACTCACACTGCTCAATGTTATTGTCTCAGGATCAGTGTGCAAGACGATCCAATGTATCATGCCCGTGCATGGGAATATGGGGTATCTGCATGCAATCTAGTACAAGTCAGACTTGTGAATGTTCACATATACTTGGTGGTCTTCAATATCTTGCCCAAATGTGCCTTCAAATGAATTATTGACCTCTTTCCATTTCATCTTTATGTCCTTGTCTACAATCAACTTGGTGTCTTCATAGATCAGCAAACTTGTAGACACTCACTCAACTGCTGCTCCAGTTGCACTTCTATGAGTGTCCGTTGATATTTCTCTCTTGGAGGCCATTGGTCTTGAACTAATAAGAGGTGGACAAACACCTCCAAGATCTAGAGACAAAGTGACATGCATGGCAAGAAATATGTTAGTGAAAACCAAAGCAAACTTGAGGAACGACATGCAACATACCTGGGGAGAGACTCACAAGGATTACACAATTTCTCCGGGGAGGCTGGCTGACTAACTTCTAGAACTACACAAAAGGTAGTTTGGGCTATATGGGATGCTAACTGACTATTGGAATTGCGTAATGTGCAATCCAACCTTGCTAACTGGCTCTTGGAATTATGCAATGTACAATTTCAACAGGCAAT
Source organism: Pinus tabuliformis (assembly GCA_031772625.1). Taxonomy (NCBI): domain Eukaryota; kingdom Viridiplantae; phylum Streptophyta; class Pinopsida; order Pinales; family Pinaceae; genus Pinus; species Pinus tabuliformis. Next base: position 1,840,209,894 of record CM062819.1, read on the forward strand.
GGTTGCAGGCTCACTGAATGCATTGTGCAATTTTCTGTGCCAATAGTCATTTTCCCTATAATTTCACAAATCAAGCCTAGAGGACAGTCCCTAGGTAGAAATGCAAATTTCCTAAGGGAAAGATAGAGCCTTCCCTCTCAGGATTGCACAATGCTATCTTGGTGAGGCAGAGTCTGGGCCAATGCTTCCCAGATCCACCAACAGACAACTGAAAGAAAATGTGAAAGTGACAGCATCGCAATAGTTAGTGTAAGCAAGAGTGAATGATCATGCATGCAAACAATGAATAAAAGATTTAGAAAAAGGAAAAACATGCATGTGGGTGAAGCAAGTCACCAAATCGACGATCGTTCGTGCAAAACAGTTTCATGCATGCGATAATAGTGAGATGCTAACAAAAATTGAAATGGTGCTAGTACAAGATAGTATACATGTAAATGACAAAAAGTGTTCACAAAGATCAAGAAAGCAACACTCATAGAAGTGAAAAGACAAAAATCAACATAAATGCTGCAAAAGACAAGTTAAGACCACCTACCGGTGAATAGTTGAGCTAGATGTGTCAAAGAGTCTTGGATGTGTTGTGTGATGTTAGAGCTCCAAGATTGATGTGAATAAAAGAGCTTTGAATCATTGAATAAATAAGTTTGAGGCTCATGACGCATGTGCCACAAATCTAGGAAAAGGCAACACTTGGAGGAAATATTCTAAAATGATCTTTGCATGTAACCTCCAGCTGCTAAAAATATCTCCCTAAAATCTAGGGAATATTTTTTCACGTAGCTTTTTTTATTCCAACAAAAGGTAGGCCATGCATACAAGTCAATTTTTCTTGGTCCCTAGTGGAACTGGTCAACTCAAATACACATGCAATAGCCTGCTCAGCTGGGAGGAGAAAATGCACATTTCTAGGAGGGAGCTAGGCTGGCTACCGAGGAGATTTGTGCAATTTCTAGGCAGAGCAGCTGACTGCTACCCACAATTGTGTAATTCTTGGGGTGAGCAGCCCTGCTGGGAGGAATTGTACAATTTTCTTGGTGAAGCTTGACTCGCAGTTTTATGCAATTTTGGATCCAAATAGGCTACCAGATAGAATTGCACAATTTCTGGAGGGAAGGCTAGCTCCCATCCAGAATTGCACAATTTCTGGAGGGAAGTCTAGTTCCCATCCAGAATTGCACATTTTATTAAGGGAGCTACTCAACCTACTGCTGGACCAAGTTCGAAGAATCAACCTGTGGGGGGGGGGGGGGGGGGGGGGGAAATCTTTCATGGATAGGTTGTCATTCTGTAAGAAAATCACTGAAGCTTATGTACTTGATGAAGTAAGACATGCTGTTGTGAAAGGTTGGTAGGGAGGCTCCAAAATGAAGCTAAGGAAAAATTTTGGAGGGTGGTTGCAGCCACCACAACACTTGGCGACACACTAGTAGAACTCTAGCTCTCTGAATGGACCTTGTTCGTGAAAAGCAAGTATAACACCTCTGGAAGTATTGTTCAGTTCTCAGTTCATCTTGGTTTCACACTAGCTTCATTGTAAGATGTAGCATATCCCAAGATCTTGGTTGATTGACACACATTCCAAGCCAAGGAAACACAATTGTTTCGATTGGGGTTGAGGGGTATATTGGTGCACAAGCAATATAGTCATTAACGTCTTAGTTTCATCTTTGGTGTTGCTCCGTTGCCAGTAGGCCTCGATAATACCCCGACGAAGTCATGCAGGAACACAAGCATAGCTCTGCTGCCAGCGATCCTTGTTAGTACCCCAGTGGAGTTACTTGCATCTCCTCTCTGCGTAGGAAGCCTTTCTCTTCTTTTTCCTTATTCATTTTTCATTTTTTTTGTTTTCTCACTTTTCATTTTTTCCATTTTTCGATAACTATGCATAGCACTTATTCATTTTGGAGGCAGAAGAGGGATCCGAACTATTGAGAGTACAAGATATTTTTCCTTTAGAGAAGTAGTTTATTATATACCTCTAATGTCCCTATTAAGGTTTTCCCCCTCATCTTACTCTACTTGATTGAGCTTACAAGGGTTAACCCAAAAAAGCTAACTAGAGTAGATGACACTAGTTAGCACACAAGCATTGTGTTTTCACTAAGGTTCACTTTCAACAGTACGTATTTTCCATCGAAATATGATGGACTAAAAGTAACAAGTTCTTCATATAGAGGCAGGAAGATAGATATCCAAGTGGTGAAGGTAGTACAAGGCCTCTTGTACTTTACCCAGCTTGTTTCAAGACTTTTGTATGGTTTCATGCAAAACTAACCTATGAAAAAAAAACAAACAACAAGCCAAGAAGAAGTAGAAATAAATTCAAAGTGAGTAAGAAAAAAAATAGTCAAACAAACATGCAAGAAAACACTACTCCTACTCCTAAGCTAACAGTGCATGGGCCTGATAACGTGAAGTGATATTTCTAATGCAACCATCAGCGGATTGGTTTACCAATGTTGGTAAAGGCTTGGTTCATGAGCAACCCGGTTGTGCAAACTAGGTAAACAAAAAGATATAATAATGAAGACAAACACACTTCATGTTTGAAAGCATCCACGGGACATAAGTGAGTGCAATAACATGGCATATGGTTCATGGACTTGCCACAATGTTGTGCATTAATGCCTACATCTTTGAAGCATATGCATACTCTTGACTGTGACATGCAAGCAAACGAAAACAAAGAAAAGTTGTGTTGTGCACATGCGCTTGCAACGTAATATTCCTCCAATGCATGAGTGATGGGATCATGCAGTTCAAGTGGAGGAAGCATGATTTGTGTGTGAGATTGATCTTTACTGCATACAAATGAGTGATGAGGAGCCTTGGGTGAATGAAACATTTCTTGATCGAAATTGAAACCAACCTTCGGATGGCGAGGGCCCAACATAACCATCAGCTCGGGCTGAAGTTCCATGATAGTCTGGGTTGTTTCAACGTCGTTGTTAGATAGATCATCATAAAAAGGTGGCTTCAAAATATCAACTGCGATAGAATCAATGTCGTGATCAAATGTGGGAGTAAATGGATCATGATAGCCATGATAAGAAAAATCAATAATTTCTTCGAAACACTCATGATATGATAAATCAAATAGAGGGGTAGATGAGAAACGAACAAATTCATCCTCTGTGTTTCCAAAAAAGGCAGATGAAATATCAAGTGAATTTTCAATGAATAGATCATCCTCTCCATTGTCGAATGATGGAATGACATCTGGTGTGTCCTATGAGTGATCAACAATGGGTGTATCTATAGATGAAGATACAGATGTGAAATGATGGATGGAAAGTTCACCAAAGATTTCAAGAAAGAATGGAGGAGGCTCAAATTAAAGGGATTCATCCTTCACCAAGTGTTGATTCTCAAGATCCTAGTCATACTCTTCATGAATGATAGTGCATGTTGGTTGTGTAACACCAACTTCATTGATGGCATGATCCTCATTCACAACAAGTGTAGGATTTGGAATGGAAGAACACAATACAGTATCATTCGAAGGAATAACTGAGTATGAAGACGAAGGCTGTGGTACAGAACGCATATGACAACTTGATGGACTCACAACCAAATTTGCATAGAAATTAAGTGACGTGATGTTGGGAAGATGTGACAGTTGAATAGATGTGTGAGCATGATCCCCCACATCACTTTGCAGTGGTGGAGTTGTTTGATGAGGGGACGACAGAAAATCACTTGTGACGATGATTGGATCCCTCTGTGATTGCATAACTCCATCACTGAAGAATGTTGAGTGAGGCTTGAGTTCAAAATTCTTCTTGGGATGGGCAGATTTCTTAAGAAAATACTCGAATGTATCCCAAAGATAGAAATATTTCATCTGGCACTTCAGAGCCTGAAATTGCAAATCATGGAAGCGCTACCAAAAATCCATAGGTGATTCATGTGGAGCCTTCTGTTGTTGTCACAATTTTTAGTGAAGATGTTCTAGATCAAAATGATAGAAAGTGTCTTCAATGAGATCACAAAAGTGCTCAAGTGAGTGCACGTTGTCAACTAGTATGTTTCATAGCCACCAATGTGGAGATTCACAGGCTATGTATGCAAGTAGTAGATTGGCCTATTCGTTAAAACATCCATCGTCCTCATGAAGCATGGAAAGGATGTCAAGTAAGAACTTAGGCCAGGCCACTTCGCCTTCACCATCATACATGTATGTGGACAAGAGATCGAAAAACTCCCTGTGATGATAACATATTTGGCATGAAAAAAACATCGTGGAGGGAGGAGAGTGTAAGACTTCGTGATAGATATGCAAAGGTTCAAAATAGGATGACAGACATAGCTTGTCATCTGGTCCTCCTTCTACTACCAGAAATGTTGATGTTGTTGGACCTACCAACATGTCAAGGGATATCCCCAGTAAGAATTCCCAATTAGACCTCAGACCATTTGGTGTAGGGGTCCTAGCAGTGGGTCGTACAGTAATGCCTTGATTGTGGTTTTGGATAGAAGCAAGTAATATGTCTGTGTTGGTAGCAAGGGTGTGACAGTTGTAGTAAGTCAAGGAAGGTGCATGAGAGGTTCTAACACACTGAGGGTGAGGTCATTGTGTCCCTTGGAAACCTGTAACAGTACCTAGCTTGGAAGGGAGCACACGAGCGAAGATGCATCACAAGCTGGAAAGCAAGTTAGCAAGCAATCCAAAGTGATGGTTAATCCAACGACACATTTTAGAAAGATTCATACATGCTCATATAGAATAGTCCAGACATCCATGTGTAAGCAAACAAATACATATAGAATTTAGAGTAAACAAGATAGCTGGAACAAAATACAACATATGCATGAAACATGTTGGCTCTATTATATTAAGAAGTGTAATTTCCAACCATACAATACATCCATATCCAACCACTAGTTCTAATAGAGGAACGTTATAGCCACAATTGACTACTCCTCCAAAGAAATATACTATCTTTGCGCCATTGAGAAGCCAAGGCGCAGTACAATACTGTCCAATACTTCTCTAAGATACTCCTATCGAAGCTTTTCTATCCAAAAGCCTTTACAATGAGTTATGAGGGAATATTTATAGCAAAGGGTGTGGTGATCCTTGACATTCCCCTTTGTGATAGTTCATCTACCCTCATGACTCTTCATCTACTCTATGACTGGTACATCCGACTATCGACACTTGAACTTACACTTGACAAGATGTTACATTACAATGCACATGTACCCATGTGAGACAAAATGGCTTGAGAAAGCCATGCAAGACATCACGATGACTTAGACAACTGTTGGAAGACCAACTCTTCAACATCCTCACAGTGGTCGATAGTAGCGAACTGATGCCAACATCGATAGTTCGCGATGTTGTCCTTGTACTCTAGGGTGACATCTTTCTCAAACCTGACCCTTGCCTCCATAGCATCTAGGTACACAACTTGGGCTCGCTTGTCCAACTCATCTGATGGCATGTGCATCATTGTCTTGAGCACAGTTGGACCAACAACATACTTGTGCATGGTGTCTTCAATGATCAACAAGTCTGGGCTGGTGGCTATGTGCATCAACTTGTCAAAGTAGGATTCAAGCTCTAGTTAGACCTACGCCTTTGTCTTCACCTAGGTGAGAGTCCCAGTAGATGGGATCACATGTGTGTGGACAACAACATCCATACTCTTGAATACATGTGCATTAGAGGCCTATAGAATAGTGATGAGCTATGAGAGCTCTTCATATTTCTGGATCTGACTCCGGATGTGTGCCTTTAGCTCGACTCCTCTAGGCTTCATCATATTAGGCAAGTGAAGAGGGACTCCCCTATATCTCATCCTTCATGTTTACATGTAATCAGTAGTAACATGCAAGTTTGAAAAGATACGTGCTCTTCTTGCACATCACTACTGTCAGCCATTGAGATGAACAACTACCTTATGCATGGTACCAAACTCGGAATACAATGCCCACATCAATGTGTCAAGGGACAATAATTCATCTAGTATTGCCTTTTTCAATTCTTCTTGGGCAGATGTTGTAACCAATTCTCCTCCCTACTTGGCTATATGTAGCTCCTTCATCATTCACTCTTTTCTCAGCTATCAGAAAGTGAACATTCAAGCTAGTAGCTTCGGCATATGCTCTAGTAGAATCAGCCAATGTTGTTGGATGTTTGTGCAAGTCATACACGATCACTCATTCCTCAAACTATGTAGGAGATGTATGATCTTCTAGAGTTGACACTCTGTGAGATTGCAAAACTCTATGTTGAGACTCGTTGAATGAGATGTTGTGCATCTCTCCTTTTTGCTGATCTCCAAGGATCTTGGTGCCTCCTTGGTTGCTTGGGACTTGATTGTCTTATGGATACAATGAAGCTGGTGGGTCGACCTCTTGGTAGTGAAGCATGAGGTTGATGTGTTTCTATAACTCCTACTGCTCCATGTATGTATCAATTTGTTCAAGTTCTTGCTCTATCTCTTGAGAGAAGTCCTGCTCCTTTGATGGTTCACCCTATTTGCTTGATGCCAACTATTTTTGATGAGTCACCTACCTATATGGGTGCTATTTCATCCATTTGCACAGGTCATGCCCTTTGTTGTACTTATTCTTGCTGTGCTTCCTTCTCCTCTCTGCGCAGCTCTTGTTCCTTCTAGAGTTTCTCCTTCAACTCATGCAACTCCTTCTTTGTTTCCTCGATCCCACATTTCTCTCTCTTCCTTTGTGCATTTATCTTATTGCACTATTGCCTCTTGCCTCTATAGCCATAGCTACTTACTCCACAAGTGGATCTACTCGAAACTTGCAGCTTTGCTCTTCCTCTATGTGATCGACAATCTTCCTCTTTCCCTTGATGTGCACTGGTATGTTTACCTCTATTGCTGTTTGACATTGCTTCACTAACCATTCCACAATGAAGTTGGCCGATTCATTGAGTCTGGAGGAGTGGTAACAATATCTCTATGGGTTGTCCTCCGCCCAATGACATGCCCCATGGATCCAGTTGAATTGTACTCTCACGTAGTGATCTTTCACAAGATAATGTGGGTCATACGAATTGTAGCTTCGGAGGTCGAAAGGATACTTCTTCATATGTTTTGCTTCGACATCTGCATGCTTGAAACTCTATATCTCGTATAACCTAATGCACAGCTCAGGAGCAAGGCAAGGTGCTTTCTTCTTCCTGTGCAGCCTAGTTGGTAAAATTGTCAAGATGTGATATGCTACTTCTTTCATGATGAGTATGTCCAAGGCAAACTTTGGTAGAACATGCGGAGGCTTCTCCGAGTCGTACATCTGTATGAAGGTGCCAGATGGTGAGGCATACCAATCATCTATGTCTATCAGTGCCTCCATTGTTGCCTTCGTCATACAGGATGGATCCTGTTCGAATATCATCTTGTAAACCAAGGTGAAAAAATGATTAGACAGTCGTCTGATAACTCCTACGAAGCTGCATTCAGACAACATCCTACAATAAGTATTCATAGTTGTCTACGCTGGTTTCCATGCCCATTCCAAGTTTGGGAACTCCTTTCGGGCATAGATTTCATCCAAGATGTAGGCAAAAATGTAGATCTCTAATTGCATACCTTTGGGTACCTGTCAAGCCCTTGTTACCTATTCCTTCAGTTGATGAGCCAACATGCCAGACTAGCTACAAACATTGCCTTCTCTAGCCAGTTGGTCCATCATGATCACCCAACTTTGTGGGAATGTTTCCGTGCTTTCTTGGCCATATAGTCGACATAAAAATATGACAAAGTATTGATATGCCTTCCGCATTATCTTCGTCCTGTAGATCTGGTTGGGTGTCATCCTAAATTTAGCCAACTCCTTTACCTACTTCTTCAAAATGTCTCTAGAGTTGATATTACTGCTAGGTAAGATGCAGGGTATCTCAAAGATGATCCCAGGCTCCAACATCTGATACACTTCATCATAATCCTCAGCCCTGAAGATAGCAATGTTCATCCCACTGACACTACTCAATGTGATTGTCTCGGGATCAGTGTGCAATATTATCCAATATATCATGTCCGTGCATGGGAACGCAAGGAATCTACATGCAATTAGGTACAAGTCAGACTTGTCAATATTCACATATATTTGGAGGTTGTTCAGGCCTCCCCCAAATGTGCCTACAAATGCATCATTGACCTCTTGCCATTTCAGCTTGATGTCCTTGTCTACAATCAGCTTGGTGTCTTCATATATTGGAAGACTTGCAGACACCCACTCAACTACTGTTCCAGTTGCACTTCTGTCAGTGTCCTCTCAGCATGATCTCTTGGCGTCCATTGATACTGAATTGCTAAGAGGTCGATGAACACGTCCATTATCTAGAGACAAAGTGACATGCATGGCAAGAAATCTGTCAGCAAAAACCAAAGCAAACTTGGGGAATGACATGCAACATACCCTGGGATTGACTGGCAAGGATTGCAAAATTTCTTCTAGGAGGTTGGATGACTGGCTTCCTGAATTGTGGAAAAGGTATTCTAGGCTATCTCAAAGGCTAACTGAGTACTGGAATTGTGCAATGTGCAATCCAGGATGGCTGACTGGTTGCTGGAATTACGTAATGCACAATTTCAGCTAGCAATGTTTACAGGCTTAGTGATTGCATTGCGCAATTTTTTGGGCTAGTAGTCACCGTCCCTCAAAATTGCACAAAGAAAACCTAGAGGGCAGTCACCAAGCATAAATGTGCATTTCTTAAGGGGGAGACAGAGCCTTCCCTCTCAGGATTACGTAATGTTGTCTTGGTGTGGCTGAGAATGGGCCAAGGCTGCCCAGACCCGCAAACAGGCAACTGAAAGAAAATGTGAAACTGAATGCATGGTGATACTCAGTGTAAGTAGGAGTGCATGATAATGCATGAAAATAGTGAATGAAAGATTCAGAAAACAGAACAATATGCATGTGGGTGAAGTGAGTCTCCAAATCGACGACCATTTGTGCAAAACAGTTTCATGCACGTGACGATAATGAGATGCTAACGAAAACTAAAACAGTGCTAGTACAAGCTATTATGCATATAGACAACAGCAAGTGTTCACAAAAATCAAGAAAACAACACTCACATAAGAGAAAACACAAAAAGTGACAGAAATTCTTCAAAAGACAAGTTAAGACCACTTACTTGTGAATAACTAAGCTGGATGTGTCGAAGAGTCCTAGATGTGCTGTCGGATGTCCGAGCTTCAAGATCAATGTGAAGAAAAGAGCTCTGAAGCATCGAATAAATAAGTTTGAGGCTCATGACGTGCATGCCACAGATCTAGGAAAAAGTGACACTTGCAGGAAAGATTCTAAAATGATCTTTGCATGTAACCTCCAACTGCTAAAAATATATCCCTAAAATCTAGGGATTCTTTTTGCATGTAGCTTTTCTATTCTGGGAAACAGCATACCATGCATGCAAGTCAAGTTTTCTTGGTCCCAGGTGGAACAAGTCAACTCAACTGCAATGCAATAGTCTGCTTAGCTGGGAGGAAAAAATGCACATTTCAGGGAGGGAGTTGGGCAGCCTGCCAAGGAGATTTGCGCAATTTATGGGTAGAGCAGTTGACTGCTACCCAAGATTGTGCAATTATTAGGTTGTGTAGTATTGCTAGGAGGAATTACGGAATTTTCTCAGTGAATCCTGAGTGGAAGATTTACGCAATGCTGGAGCCTAGTAGGCTGCCAGAAATAATTTCACAATTTCTAGAGGGAAGATTGGTTCCCCTACAGAATATCGAAATTTTTTGAGGGATCTTCTCAGCCTGTAGCTGGACCAAGTCCGGAGAATTAGCTTATGAGGGGGGGCATTAAGCTTTCATGGACATGCTGTCATCTACAAGAGAATAACTAAAGCTTGTGTACTTGACGAGGCAATACGAGCTGCTATGAAAGGTTGGTAGGGAGGCTCTAAAATGAAGCTAAGGCAAAATTTTGGAGGGTGGTTGTAGCCGCTACAACAGTTTCAAAGATCCTGAAATATTGGTGAAGACACTGGGGGAAAAACATGGTGGAGGTGTCTGGATATCCCAAGCACCCCTTGGGCTCAACTTTGGAAAGAAAAATATGCTCCCAACCATAGTAAAAAGTATATCATCACGCTCTCAGTTGAGGCTCTGGGATCAACCATTTGGAACCAAGCGTGGAAGAAAAGAGAAGTGATACAAAGGAATTATTTATCAGAGATCCATAATGGGGAAGGTGTCTTATTTTGGGAGGATGCTTGGCAGTAACTCCCAATGCTCAATGATCAGAAACATGCCCCTCTCTAAAGGTCCATGTAGGAAAAATGGAAAACTCAAGTGGCTCATGACTCAAAAACCATTACTCAAGGTAGTAGATGGAGAGAATGGATTAACGGAAAGGACTAGAAGCCCTTTCCAAAAAAATTGAACTAGGACTCCTTTAATGGCCTTCTCTAGGAATGTCAAATCCAAGTGGACCACAAGGAGGATAGATTAAGGTGGGGAAGAAACTATGCAAGACTCATCAACCTTAAGGAGGCCTACGATTACCTTGCAAATCACGAGCACATGGAGAAGAATCATCGATGGATCACTCTATGGGGCAGACAACAAATGCCAAACAAAACTCTCTTCCTCTGGCTCGTTCTCCTCAAAAAATCCTCACCCGGGACAATCCCTAGACATGGGGTCTCTTTGGACCTTCCAGATGTTTTCCGTGTGAAAATTAGGAAGAGTCCATTAATCACCTACAAAATATCTATGATTATGTTTTCATGCTCTGGGGCAAGGGGGGAAATATTAAGGACAATTGATAGGAACAACGTCTCTACATAAATCACCTTTGAATATTTGAGGCCTAACATTTCCTCTCACCTAGTGGTAAATCGAGAATTTAATCTCCTCATAGGGGCCATCACTTCAGTCATTTGGAAAGAGAGAAATGCGAGAATATTCAGAAATGTGAAAAGTATAGGGGATTGTCTTCTCACTGTTGTAAGGCATATAATTCGTGAATCTGTTTCCATATCTAAACTCCCTCTTGGGTAATTCCTTCCCTGGGCTACCAATCTCCACATCCTATAACTCCTAAACCTTGAAAACATCTCCATTATCACTCCCATCCCTCTGCCACCCTCCCCTTAAATCCCTAACACCTGGACTTGTTCGAAAGAAAATGTGATCAAAATCATTTACAATAGAGCCTTCAAAGGTAACCCAGACACAACATGCTTAAGTGGTCTTCATAAATCATAAGGGTGACATTTTACAGGCCTTTCATGGAAAATTAGGGATCAACACCAATAATGTGGTAGAGCTCCAAGCCATTATGCATAGTCTTGCAATAGAAAAAGTCCATCATTTCATCTCGTTGATCATTGAAGGTGACTCTACGATGGCCACTCTTACTTCTTGCAAGCTCCAACACAATTCCTCATTTAACAAAGTAACTGACAATTGGAGGTTGACGAAAACTCTCAATCACATCTAGCAACACATCAATGATTTGGGTGGGGCACACTTCCAAGCGGTTTGAAGAAAAGCTAACAACATGACAGACTATCTAGGCAATGAAGGGACAACTAGAAGGGACAAGTTAATCTCCCTTTTATGTTATGATATAAGGGAAAGTCCCCTCTGTTGTGATTGTGAGGAAATTATTCAAAAGCACAAAAAATTATTAAACATTAATGAGCCTTCCACTGGCTCACAAAGTACATCTACATGACTCGTACAAGTCCTCTAAGTTCATGTGATGGACTCTTCTCTGAGCATCATGCTCCATGATTTTTATAAGGTCCCTCAAATCTAAAACATGCCTCCAGTTTGTGAATGCCACCTTCCCGACCTTCTGGCCAATAATGTTCCTCGATCCTTTGCGGGAATTGACTTTGTAGATCATGTGAGATTTCATGGTTTTATTACTGTCATTATTCTCCTTTGCCTCCTCAATTCATGTATTCCCTATGAATACCCCATGCCTCACCGTCTCCTCCTCCATCCTCTTTCTGGTCTCTCATTCTCATTTCCCCCCATATTCTCTCACTCCGCTAGAATCAACCCTCTCTATCGCTATCCTTACCATTTCCCTATCAGTATGGCCCACACTACTCATCCTGACCGTGATCCTTTAATCAGCGAGTGTAGAGCCCATAACATGGACCATTAGTGTCAAGACAACTTAAGGCGGAGAATTAGAGTTGAAATAACTGCTCGTCAAGCCACCTTGAATTTTCATAATTTTGTCCCTCATAAGACCTGGGACTAGACTAGTGACCTAGAGAATCAATGTTGAGACATCATAAGGTAAACTAGCACAGAATAAATTGTCACTCAATTCAAGTGGATTCCCGACTCGGGTCTAATGAGAGCTCTGGAAAATATGTATAAAAAAACCATTGAGCTATCTTGAAATATGAAGACAATATTGGGTCTAGTGATGCAAGAGAATATCTAGGTCAGTAAGACTTTAGATGACAAGCTAGGTTAGCTGAAGAAGAAATTCACGGCTTATATAGAAATGGACATATGACATTTGTCACCAAGGAATTCCCTCACTTTTCTCTATTCAAGCGCAAGATGGAGACTACGAATGAAAGGATAGGGACAACACGTAGAATCAAGAAGGACCTTGGAGGCACCTTTTCCATCTAGTCGACTAGTGAGGGGGATCCTATGGGTGGTACACCTAAGAAGCCCATCTCATTCAGATGAGGACCAATCTGTTCGATAAGTCTATGATGCAGTATGTAAGTACACTGTCTTGTATTTTTGCCTATTGGGTTTGTCATTTGTGTCTTTTTTCTTAGAGTTCTAAGGGTCAAAAAAATAGTAGTAGTCTTGGCAATCTCGACGAGGGGTATTGTGCCACTTATTTTTTTTATGTTGACATTCTAAGATTGGTAAGGAAAATAGTTTCAATCTTTATAGACAGTAAATTAAAGAGCTATTTTTTCGGTGGTTAGGCATTCAGTCTAGCCAACTATACTCATCTCATATTAAATCTAATCATTTGGTTTTGAAAATATAATATATCTCTCTCTTACTTAACCAAAGAAAAACCTTTAAACAATTTCCATGTTCAACAAACATTTATTCCCACTAACTACATACCTACTTAGAAATTTGGTTACCCCAGTGAGATACAATAAAAAAGGAAAAGCCAAATGATAACTCCACATGTATTAATATTGTGAGGCAAAGCGAAATGATAACTAAGAGACATCCAAACAAAATTATTGATTTTATGCATCATCTATGTCATATCATGAGAAAACGACGAAGGAAAGATAAAATTTATAATAAAATGAAGAACATTGATAGCATGTTTCTATAGAAAAAGTAGCATAGTTTTTGTTAACATTTTCACTTGCAAATTATACTACCAAGATAAGTGCAGTTTATTGCTCATGTACTCAAAATTTGAATGCCTGCGTTAGAGAAATTGTTTGTGTTAATGTCCCTTTCTTTTAATAGTTTGGGAATGTCAGGTAGTAATCATGAATGGCACTACTCACTGTTTAGATGGCGTCGATCACTATTAGGCAGTAAAGACATTCGGCGCAGTTATTGCTCCTTTGTGGCTGAAAACCTCTATGAATTGTAGTGTTTAGTAATGAATTGATCAAGTTTTGGTGTGTATTTTGTTCTCTGTTTTGGTATCAGAGCTGTGAGCTGTGAGCTATGAGGAGAATGAGTTGTGTTTGGCCAAGCTCGCGAGTGCTCTGTGGTGTGAAGGGCAGGCAGAGTCTCCTCGTGGTCTGTGTGTGAATATTGGTGCAGCTAAGTGTGAATGCACTGTCTGAATCAAGCAACACTGTGGAGTGCGTAGTGTGCTGTGATTGACTGGTTAGAGAAGCTGTTGAGCTATTGCCTTGAGTGCTGTCTAGAAGTGTTGCTATCGTGTTAGTGTTGGCTGCTGGTGAGTGGCTGGTGATGGCTAGTGCATGTTGCGAATGCTAATCCTGTGAAGTTTTTCTACCTGAGGTGAAGGCTACAAGTGTCAGGCTTGTTGTAAGTAAATGATGTTGTTTCTAATATTAGCTATGTTGTAAATACCATAGTGGCTATAGCATTGACGCAGAGATTTTTTCATGTTGCTTGAAAATCGTAGAAGTAATCTGAGTTAAAATGTTTCAGCCATTTTTTTTTACCTATTTTAAAACAAAGCAAATCAAGTTTGGTTTGTGTTTTGTTAGGAGAAGTTTTTAAGAGATTTTCCTTATTTTAAGTGTTGAGACGAAAGAGATGTTTGTTTTTTTAATGAGAAGATTATCATGGAATAATAAGGTTTTTGAGTATTTGTTTAATGTGGTGAAAAGTAAAAATAAAAAAAAAAAATGGAAATTTTTAATAGTGAAAAGGAGCTAGTAAAGATTTTTATGGTGCATGTGTGGTGAAATTTTTCTGGGATTTAGTGAAATTTGGTGCATTTGGAATTAGATTTGGTGGCATTTTGGTGATTGGAGAAAGTTTTTTTTTTTTCATCAGGGCAAATTTGTTGCCAGATACTTATTTGAATGAATCCACCAAACTTGATGGAGGAAATTATGTGAATTGGAAATTCAAGTTGCTGACTATTTTATAAGGTTATAATTTGTCGTCCATTGTGAGTGGGGATGAGCCCAAACCCACTGTTGCAGCTTCTATTCCAGATTGGGAGAGAAGGGAGATGAAAGCAAAGGTGTTTCTGTGTATGTCCATAAAGGACAACATTATTCCTCACATCAGAGATTGCAAGACATCAAAAGAAACATGGGATATGCTGAAGGGTTTGTATGAAACAACAAATACAAACCAGATCTTGTTTTTGAAGACTAAGCTTTTATCTCTAAAAATGGAAGCAAATGAAAATATAAGCAATTTCATATCTCATGTCAAAGATTTAAGTGATAAGTTAGGAGATATTGGTGAAAAGGTGTCTAGTACTGACTTAGTCACCATCACATTAAATGGCTTAGTGCAAGATTATCAAATTTTTGTTTCAAGTTTTTCAGCTAGAGAGAAACCCCCTACATTTGATGAATTGACAGGAATTCTTCTACAAGAGGAGGAGAGGATGAAGAGCTTTAATTTGGGCTCTAGTAGTTTAGATTTGGCGTTGGTAGCCAAGGGAAAATATCCATGCAGATGTAAGCCATGGGACAAGAACAAAGGAGGCAAGTTTCAAGCAAAATAGAAAGGTATGACACAGTCTAAATTTCCAATCCATGATAAGAGAAATAATGATTGTTATTATTGTGGCAAACCTTGGCATCCTTCTAAAGATTTCTATAAAAGGAAATATGATGAGTCTAGGCAAAGAAACAGAAGGCATAATGGAAATTTTATGGACAAAGATACCTCAATTAGTGATGGATTTAAAAATCTTAAATTGTTTGCTTCTATTGTTGCACTTTCTGTTTTAAATGATGATGTGAATGCTTGGTTCATTGATTTTGGTGCATCACTCCATATGTCTTGTAATAAGGAGTGGTTTTATGAATATTATGAAAACATTGATGGAACATATGTTTAGCTAGGAGATAATAGATCACTTAAAGTTCAAGGTTATGGAGTAATAGGTGTGAATTTTCCCAATGGACAAGAGAGACAAATCCATAATGTGATGTATTTTCCTGGTATAAAAAAGAATTTAATTTATATTTCTACTATTGCTGACCAATATTTGAAGGTGGAATTTGTTAAATCACAGAGTGTAGTGAAATACATTCAAGATCAGTACAAGGTTATTGCCACAGGTACCAGAGTTGGAGGCTTGTATAAGTTGGATGTGACCAGGAAAAGTCATCAAGCGTTGGAATCTACAACAATATCAACGGTAGATTTATGGCATCAAAGGTATGGACATCTAAATCACAACAATTTAATGCTACTTCAAAAGAACACAATGGTTGAAGTTATTCCTGTCTTGAAGAATGATCACATTGAATGTGAAGCATGTGTACTTGGAAAACAACATAGGGAGGAATTTCCTATACATAAAGAAAAAAGGCAAAGTGAAATACTTGAATTAATTCATACTGATGTATGTGGACCTATGCAAACTAGATCTATTGGTGGAGCATGGTATTTTATTATTTTTGTGGATGATAGATCTAGGTATACATGGGTTTATTTCATAAGAAAGAAGAGTGATGTTTTTGAGTACTTTAAAGAGTTTAAGAGTATGGTGGAAAAACAAACTGGTAATTACATCAAAATTTTGAGATTTGATCAGGGGGGAGAATACAAATCAAGAGAATTTAATCAATATTGTAAAAGAAATGGGATTCTGCAACAATTTACAGTGCCACATACACCTCAGCAAAATGGAGTTGCTGAGAGGAAAAACATAACACTAGTTGAATGTGCATGTAGTATGCTTCAAGGTAAAAATATCTCTAATGGTTTTTGGGCTGAAGCTATTAATACTACTGTTTATTTGAAAAATAGGTGTACAACCAAAATTTTAGAGCTTAAAACACCTTTTGAAGCATTTTATGGGTACAAACCAAAAGTGAGTCATTTAAGAATTTTTGGTTGCAAGGCATTTGCTCATATTCCAAAAGATGATAGAAGAAAACTTGATGCAAAAGTCAATTAAGTGCATATTTATTGGTTAATGTGATGATTAGAAAGCATACAAGTTTTTTGATCTCAGTACTCATGGACTTCTTGCAAGTACGGATGTGATGTTTCAGGAGAATGCAAATGAAGGTGATAAAATGAATAATACTAGTGTATGGCATGATATTGATGATTATGTCAAATTAGATACAAGTGTTGAACAAGAACAGGAACAAGAATAGGAACAGGTACAAGTTCAAGAGCATGTAGCATCAAGCGGTCATGACATTCCAAGGAGAGGAGAGGAGACTCTGCAAAGCTGAAAGAAAGATGAAAGCAGTAAAACTCCAAGAAGGTCATCGCGTCAAAGTCAAGTACCTGTAAGGAATAAAGATTATGTATTAATGGCTCTTGTTATGAATGTTGTAGAACCTTCAAGATATGATGAAACTAAAGAATATGAAGAATAAAGAGATGCAATGAATGAAGAATATAACTCTATAATGAAGAGTGATACATGGGAATTAACAGAATTGCCTAAAAACAAAGTTCCCATAGGATGCAAATGGCTTTATAAATCCAAGTTTAATGTTGATGGAAGTATTGATAAACATAAAGCCAGATGGTTGCAAAAGGATTTTCACAAAAGGAGGGCATTGATTATGAAGATACTTTTGCACCCGTAGCTAAGTTGAACAAAATTAGAATCATGATTGCATTAGCTACAAAATATAATTGGAAAATGCATCAGTTAGATGTGAAATCTGCATTTTTGAATGGTGAGTTAAAAGAAGAAGTTTATTTGGTTCAATCTGAAGGGTTTGTAAAACAGGGACATGAGCATTTGGTTTGCAGGTTAAAGAAAGCTTTATATGGTTTGAAACAAGAACCAAGGTCATGGTATGCGAAAATTGATTCTTTCTTTTATGAGAAGAAAAAATGATCCTAACTTGTACATCAAGGAAGGTGAAGGCAAGAATGTTGCTTTAATATCTGTATATGTTGATGATCTTATCATAATAGAAAATGCATGCAAGTTGATTGAAGAAATTAAAAATCAGTTGTCACATGTATTTGAGATGAAGGATCTTGGTGAATTGCGTTATTGTTTAGGTCTTGAAGTTTGGAGGGAATCTAGTCAGACTCTAATCACACAAAGCAAATATACAAGGGAAATCCTTAAAAGATTCAATATGACTAAATTCAAGGCAACATCTACTCCTTTAGAATAGAATGTAAAATTGTGCAGTGATGATGGAACCAAAGAGGTGAATGGAACTATGTATCGTCAACTGGTGGGAAGTCTGAACTATCTCACCACTACCGGGCCAGATATAGCATATTCTGTCAACATAGTTAGTCAGTTCATGGCTAAGCCATGTGAAAGCGATTGGAAAGCAGCAAAAAAAGTCCTTCGATATCTGAAAGGAACACTTAATTTTGGTATTGTGTATACTGATGAATTTGATGTTGAATTGGCAAATTATTCAAAATTTGAATGTCCGCGTCAGAGAAATTGTTAGTGTTAATGTCCCTTTCTTTTAATAGTTTGGGAAGACATGCTTGAAACTATGCATGAAGCTGGAAAAGACACTATTGTTTGAATCTACATTTGCATTCATACGAGTGTTTCGATAATCTATCCATTTTCATTTTTTTTTATCAAAATACTAAATGGCTATTATTTTAACAATTAGTGGGGAAATCCGTGAGTAATACCATAAATCCTATGTAATTCTTCCTAACAAGGAATTAACAACATAAATTCAGAAGGGAGAAATTTAAATTAACAAATTGAATTGTCATTAGTTAGTATTATTAATTATTATAATAATATTTCTTGCATGTTCACTTTACTTCAAACCCAATGGCCTCAACAATGGTGATGGTCTCACACAAATGCCAAGGACTAAGTGTATCAGGATTGGATGACCACACATGTTGGGGGTCGGCCCCAACTTTTTGGTAAGACGTCGGCCTCCTTTGAAGCCCAACGACCAACAAGCACCATGAAGACCCGACTTTGTCTTGTGGTTAACTAGTTAACAGGGTTCCATTGGAGGTCAGGGACAATGATTTGTTTTTTTCGTGAAAGTCAAATACCCTGCATGTAACCCAACTTTTGATTATTTATGGCTAACGATGGTATCAAATGGAGCCTACTCAATAAGTATCATCAACGCAATTCTCAATCATAGAGTTTTCTAAACTGGTCGAATTCATAATTCGGATGCAACAAAAGGAAGAAAGAAAGTTGGGACATACAGTGACTTGGTTCAAGCTGAAAAATCCTACTGGTCAGAGGTTCTCTCCTATATGTATGCCTTTCGAGAAAAAAAAAGCCAATTAAAATTTGAACTCGACCTTGCTAATATATTTTTACCCACACGGACTTAACTCAATGAACCTTTTACATATCACCTGCATTCATGGTATAGTAAACAATACCCCTAATTTAACTATATACTAAAATATATCTCTAACATCACATTATTTAAGTCCCTGCCAATAGGACTATAC
Organism: Pinus tabuliformis; assembly: GCA_031772625.1. Taxonomy (NCBI): domain Eukaryota; kingdom Viridiplantae; phylum Streptophyta; class Pinopsida; order Pinales; family Pinaceae; genus Pinus; species Pinus tabuliformis. The sequence goes on from CM062819.1 coordinate 1,840,228,904, forward strand.
ACCATTCCTATTTATAAAACCCCTAATTTCACTAGATATTGTAGCTAACCATTTTTTCATTAACATTTTTTATACCCCTTTATTTTCTTTTATTAAATCTAAGCTCCAATTTTTATAACCACCAGCATAGATCGAACTTAAATATGGATCTAACATGCACTAAGAGGGATCTAATTTCTTCACATGTAAATTTTTTTATGAACCAACATTATTTAAATATTTTTTATAGTTATTTAAATTTTTTATTTTTAAATTTTTATTTGGACTGACATGAGCAAAATTTCAACTTTGATGATGGACAGATAGAATTACATATCATACTGGGTTGTATAATGAGCCTCTAGGCTCAACCAATATAAAAGCCATTTATCCCCCAATATATGCTGAATATATTACGTGATTTTTTCCTCAATATAAATTCATGTTATATGGTATTTCTCGCTTAGTGAAGCCCTCATGTTTTCACCACGACTTCATGATTTAAAGATCGATCTCTTTGTCCTATTTGGGGTCTCGCATAACCAATTGTGCAATTTTCCCAACGATTGATATCAAAGGGGTTGTGTGTGAGGCGGAGGAAGAAATTGGTTAAAGGAAAAGGACCAGCCTAGCATCCATCCAGGATCCCAACAAATCTTCTCTTCCCTGGCTAACGACATACAAATCATCCCCTCCCTTCCACTTTTATGGAGACCGCTTGCTTGGAAACTAGTTGTCTAAAAAACCTCTCACCCATTCTAAAAGTGGCCAATTTTAAAATTAGGAATCTTTGCATTAGAAAACACCATTTAGAAACAAAAATTCACTGTGGAGCCATACATTTTTTTTAGTACGAAAAAAGCATGATATATTATATTATATAATCAATATACAGGATATAAGCAATTCCTCCCAAGTCCATCACATCATACAATTCATCTGGGTGTGCATATCCAGCTTCCCATCCAAATGATATCACAACAAACACAATACAGAAATAAAAACAGTCCATAGACCCAGAGCTATTCTAGAATAAACATAAGAAGACATAGATGATTATAGAAAAGACGAAAAAAATGGTATGCACATGGCATATCTAATACTCCACCATTCCATCTATCAGAGCGAGTGAGCAAGCAGCATGTCCTTCCATCCAAGTGAGTGAGTTGACATATATTAAACTAGTAGACATACAAAAAATATACAAAAAAGAGGGGATATAGAAATTACCTAGGAAAAGGAAAATCTCCAACATCTAAAACATTGTGATTCAATATTATTTCCATGTGCATATTACCAAAATTACCTAGTAGTCCCCCCTTTGAAAGTTCATCATCTTCTTTGTTCTACTCTCTGCCAATGTGCATAATTGTAGAATTGTTGAGTTGATTCCCTAATAGGTTCTTGTCAGCCAACCATGTAGCAAAGTATTGTTGATGTTTGCACTGCCCTTGATTTGATCTATGATAATCTTGGAATCCCCATAGATATGAATAACAAGGATACCAAGGAAGTAGGTGACCTATAAGAGGCCCCATAAAGCCATTGCTTCTGCCCTCGTATTGGTGCCATTTCCCCCATGCCAGTGAATCTTGTATGCCAATTCATCTTGAAATGGAAATCCAAAAGATAAAGCCATGTGTTCCATTGCATAGCACCATCAGAAAAACTCATTTGATATTCCATATGAAGACAGGTCCACTTGTGTTGTGTTTTTTTGGAGCATGAATCATAAGAAGTGTGCATGGAAAGATTAGATAAAGTTCTTTAAAAACTTTATAGAAATCATCTGTGGAGTTCTAAAAGATGCATTTATTTCTCCATTTCCATATATCCCAAAAAAGTATAAGTGGAATGGATCTCCAAGTTGTCTTCTGAGTACTCCACCACTTCATACAATCCACAATACAGTCATGTTGTATATAAGGAAAACTGATATGTGATGACAACATTTTATATACTTGAACCGTATGTTGACACTTGAGGAACATGTGATTATTGTTTTCCGCTTCCATTCTGCAAATAGAACAAATACTTGGACCATGCCACTACCTCTTCTGCAAATTCTCCCATGTGATATTTTTGTTATGGAATACCAACCATGAAAAAAGGATGATTTTGTTTGGGATTTTGGTCTTCCAAAAGGAATATAAGACATGTTTCTTCCCCTGTCGAGCATCCTCGATATAGAGAGAAAGATATGTATCAACAACATTGATGTTTCCAAACTTCATCTTCCCTGTCCAAATAACATTGTCATGAAACCCCGCATGAAAAATACCAAGATGTTTCATACCAGCAACAATTTGGTTCCATTCCTGGTCCCATCTCCCAAATAGACCCATCTCTTGTACACTTTTCCAGATAGGGTACGGACCCGGCCATTGTGCAATGACTTGACTCCAAAAGTATATGCCACATCTATTTAAGAACTGTATGAACCCCTCAGTGATAATACAGTCATTGCCAGCACCCAGAATTTGGTCAATACCGATAAGGATCCTGTGGCCCGATCCCATGGTCCATGCCAGATGTTGAAGAAAGATATTAGCAACTCTGTGAAAGCTAAGCCAGATTGTCGATCCATGTGTGGATCCAATAGTGCCTTTTCGGTACCAAAATAAAAAATCATGGTCCTTAAGATATTTATGTCTGATAACCCTACTCCAAGACCCAGACCCAAAAATACCCCTCCATAGCGATTTGATTAGTAACGACCATCCAAAGTGACGTAGATCCAAAATCCCCCAACCACCCATGACCTTTGACAATGTAATGTTAGACAGCTTAACCAAATTAAATTTCTTATCTCAATAATTCCCTCGCCCCCATATGAAGTTAGCCATAATACGATTAAGACTGTGAAGTGACAAGAATATGAAAAGGATGTGCCTAGTAAACCCCCAATTGAGTAAGGACAACTAGGGTAAGGATGACCCAAACCCCCAGTGATAGACATCTAAATTCCCACCTAGATATTCTCTTAAAATGTCTATCCAAAAGCCATTACAAATGAACGATCCTGTAACTACATGGTTTGATATGGTACCCCAAGTACTTCATACCATTTTTCATCATCTCTACCTCAATACCAAACAAAGTTTTTATATATGCAATAATATCCATATCACAAACTCCATGAAAGATAATAGGCTTATGAACATTCATATGCAAGCGAGTGGCATTAGAAAATTCCCTAAAAATATGAAAAAGGCACAACCACGCAAACCGATTTAACATACCTTTGATGAGTATTTCATTGACAAAGAAACCATGCGATATTTTGATGTTGTTTCCCATCTGTAGAGCCTAGAATTGATCGTGCTCCACCACTTTTTTAATATGCAACTCAGTCCATCCATCTCCAAAATGAATAAAAGCAGAGAGAGTGAGAAACCCTGTGAGAGTCCTCATCCAGCTCGAAAGAATTGTCATGGGTATCCATTAATAATCACAAAATAATTGACATTAACAACACTCTACATTATCCAATCTACACATCTCGGTTGTATTCCTATTTTGAAAAGAACCAATCTGAGATATCCCCAATCCAAAGAATCATATGCCTTCTGCAAATCCACTTGCATAATGGCAACATTGAGATGTTTTGTATGAATTGAATGCATACATTCTTGAGCATTTTCTACAGCATCATGTATTTATTTGTCCTGAAAGAACCCATGTTGTTCTGGAGATATATGGCGTAATAGAATACCCCACATATGCCTAGAAATGGTTTTTGAAGTGACTTTGTAGATGAGGTTACACATTGAAATGGGCTTGAAATCTGCGAAGCAGGATGATCGGCAGTGCTTCGGGATAAGAACAATATATGTGGAGTTAATAAGGTGGTGAATATTCCTAGTGATCCTCGACTCCTCCACCATGTTCAGCCGGTCATTTTTGAACAGATCGAAGAAATATGTGAACAGTTCCACCATCCACCTCTCAGACCTCAGACTTTTATCACCATTGAAAGATTTAAGGACTTCAAGTAATTCCTCTTCGGTGACGCTCTTATACAGTTCAATGTTTGATTCCTCATCATACATAACCGGATGTGGTTCAATCCCCCATATGGGATCTTCTACAACAATTCCCTCGTTACGGCCATCTGACAACTGGAAATGTGAGATCGCAGCTTTGCAAATATCCTCTTGTGACTGAATATATTGCCCATCAGCATCTTCTATCTCCCATATAGTATTTATATTGTGCCTATGATTAGCAAAATGGTGGAAAAATGTGTTTCGGTCCCCTTCCTTGATCCAAATTGCTCGACTCTTCAAGTGCCAAGTGGCTTCTTTTATAGCATGGAGCTTTTTCCTCTTTAACTCAAGGGCTTGTATGTGTGTCCGGGTAGATACAAGAAGATTGTTTGTGGCTATCAAAGGGAGTAAATCATCCCGTTCACATTGGATATCAAGTATTTCTTTTTGCACAATCTTAAACTTCCTCTTCTACCAAATTTTAACTTCCCCACGGAGGGCCTCCAATTTGTTAATTATGTGAGCCACAAGGGAAGGTCTCTTTACATGATCACGGCTCCATGATTCCCTGACCCAATATGTTAAAGTTCGGATCATCTAACTAGGTTCTGTTGAATTTAAAAGGCATGCCCTATTGAACTTTTGCCCTCCATTTTAAAGTAATAGGTCTATGATCTGACAGAAAGTTACGTGTACATCACCAAGATGCACCACGACTGCTCATGCATTAAAAGTCGATCCAATCTCTTAGCCACATATGCCACACCAACATGACCATTATCCCATGTGGGAGCCATTTTAGCCATGCAAATATCCACAAAATTGTGTGCCAGAATTGCGTCAGGAATCATCCCAACCAGGGGATCAATCTTCCGGGACCCTTCCCATACTTCATCCAATCCAATAGTGCAGTTTAAATCCCTAGCAATGATGAGGGAAGCCAACTCCATAATCCCATATGAAATCAACCGTCCCAGAACACTGTCCTATTCCTGTATGGACACGACCACCTAGTCCGCGGATTTCCCTTCAAGAAGAATACCTGCAAAGCATCTATAAGCTTTGATCTTGACCCACCGAGGATCCCATAATACCACCAAACCGCAAAAGGACCTGAAACAAAACCGCCAAAGAGACCTGCTTTGAGCCAGCGTAGTATTGTACTCATGTAACCAGTCTCAAAAGCTATGGCGCTGAAATCTTCTTCACGATTCTCTTCCAGCTCGACACCAGTGACCCTTGTGCTATGGAAATTTGGTACAACCTACCATTATAGTAGTTAATGAAAAACATGCATTAGCTTCCAGAAAAAAAAATCCGCAAACCTTAAAACTGATTTAATACCGCTACGACCATGTTTCGGATAGCAATAACGACCACACGCCCTTAATCGTTTCCATTACCTCTACAGCGACAATACGATTACCGAGAAAGATCGACCAACCTCCACTGCGATGTTAACATGCCTCTTTGCACTCCCTCTTATTGCAGCCATAAATTAATTTTTTAAACGAAAAGTATTCACAACATAATCCATCGTGGCCCTTGATAAGAATAAATAAATTTGAAATTCCACAATTTCTCTCATCCACCCGAAGTTGAAAGGGTAAACTGGGTGGCTTAAAATGGGATAATGGTTCAGCAATTTGTTGCTTTTCCATCATATTATTGTCCTCCAACTTGACTTTTACCCTTACCCTTCGTCGTGACTCACTTTAATTATTTAATTATTTTGTGTCTGTCTTGCATTCATAAAATCTAACATAACATCATTGAAGAAACATCGAATCATACAGCACTAAGAATTATTTTGCTGTTGAGAAATCAAAATGAATAATCGTATATCTAAATATATATTATATTTAATACTTTACTGAATTATGAATAACGTTAGTATAATCATTAATAATTATCTTTTGTTTATAATATTCGTTATCTTTACTTTGCATATGGGGTGAATTTTACTTTGCATATGGGGTGATTTGGGGCTTACGAGTGTGGCAGTTCCATCGAATAGTTATGTGAGGAAATGTGTGGTCCACCTCTACGTTTAATTAAGTTTAATTAAGGTAACAATGGTAGGTAACATCTTTTATAAGGTTTTGTCATGTTTAATTATTTTTTTTTGGAGTCACTGCACAATAGTGTAACTTTGTTATGCATTAGGAAGTATAAGTGATTAGAGTTGTCATGTTATCCTATTTTCTTATATTTAATAGTTTTTATGGGTTTTAGCATTTTGATTTCGTTGCAATTTGAAAGGTTTTCTTGCTTTAGCATTTTGATTTCATCGTAATTTGAAAGATTTGTTTTTTGTTTTTTTATGTGCCCATTGGGTTTCCATAGTGGTTCCATAGTTTTTTCTTTTGAGTTGTTTCTTGTTTTACTTTTTGTATTAATTGACTCACCCGTTATTTCCCTCCCTCATCTATTTAACTTGGCTCATTTTCATTCCTTATTGCCTTAGCCTCTTTGTCACAATTATAAGTTATTGTACCAACTTTCCATATGTGCCCTTCTCTTGGTGTCTCCACTCCCTTCTTGTTGGCATAAGTTTCTTTGAGTCTTATCTCTTATTTTAGATCACAAGGATGCCCCACTAGACTTGTTGTCAACATGGGGTTGTGTATTATGATGCCAGAGGAGGGGCATGAGTTTGTTATTTTGTAAAATCCTCTCACCGTAATTACTATGATTAGACTCCACAAGTCATTCAAGTTACATTTAACAATGCAAATAGGACATAATTGATGAAAGAGGTTGTCTCTTAAACATTAATACTGCTGAAGAGGTGGTTGCCTGGTTACCCAACACGAGTCATACTAAGCATAATCAAAATCAATATATGTGCATAATTGAATTATATTAGCATATGAACTGATTAGGAACAATGTTGCTCGATAAGAATGCTAAAGAGGAGATTCCACTTATGCTTGACGAGCTCCAACACTACATAAAGAACTCTGATCATCCCATGCAAAGGATTAAAATCATTTGGGACTTGCACCATACCTATGAAATTCTCAATGGAAAAACAAGAAACCAATTACAACGGAGCCCTCGAACTCATCTTAGTCCCCATGATCTACTATTGCTTATACAATTTATTTTATAAGTTTCCTATTTATTAGTTTCTTTTAGCTACTTGGCTAGACAATATTATTCATTGAGCTAGAACTTAGTCATTTTTTTGTTTCATCTTGACTATCAAAATTAGATAGTTAAAAGATTAAGTCTTACAATGGTTTGGTTCACCTAATGGCAATCCAAAGTAGACCAAGTCTATAAAGTTTGTGTTTCTTTGAATGATGAATAGAAGGTCAACTTCTCTCTCATTCACACACACATTATCTTCATAAAAAAATATTTACCATATGTATAATTTCAAGGAATCATAATTTTAACTAAATAACAAAATATATATATATATATATATATATATTTATAAAATTAGATTATTTATAACTAAAATTACTCCATACAAATTGAAAATATCCCTATCATAATTAATCATTTTACATCATTTTCTCAATTTACTCATTATATTGACTCTTTTTTCTAAACTAAGAATAATCACTCACACCATTCACACCTTAAGCAACTTCGAATAATGTCTCATTCATTTTACTGTTGCCTTTTCAATTTAATCATTATATTAATTCATTTATCAAAGTAGGATCATGCAAACTTCACCAAACTCGCATAACCAATTTCAAATTGTATTTAAATGATTTTATATTCCAAAAATGATATTTGTTTATGGCTAGGTTTAGCTTATTCTAAACACCGAAGGGACTCATTAAGTCAAGGTGGCAAACTCTTAGAACTTACCGCAGCACCACACAGTTGATATGCGATGATCGAGATATTTCCATTTATCAAGGCGTATAGGACCTTACGTTTTCACCATTTCGGACCGAGGCAGCCATTCTCGAGATAGGATCTTTGCCATTCTGGGTAAGACGGCCAGTAGATGGCGGCGGGATCGAAACACTTCGTTCTGGTGCACGGAGCGTGTCATGGAGCGTGGTGTTGGTACAAGCTCTCAGATCTGCTCAAAAAGACCGGTCATCAGGTCACAGCGGTCGATCTTGCGGGAGCTGGGCTCAACCCAAAGGATGGTGACGGGATTCGAAGCTTGGCCGAGTACAACGAACCGCTCACAAACTTCATTAATGCTCTTCCACATGGAGATGGAACAGAGAAGGAGAAAGTAATATTGGTTGGTCACAGTATTGGGGGCCTGAATTTGACCTATACGATGGAGCAATTCCCACAGAAAATTGCTGCGGCTGTATTCGTCACTGCTTTCATGCCCGTCTCCGGTACAACACCGCTACAGCTTATAGATCAGGTATTACAATTATATGTATACCAACACACCAGGTATATATATATCTGGAGCACTTTCTTGTATTATTTTAACTAGGACATCTCATTAGGTTAGAGACAGATTCAAGGCCTAGAATATAAAGCTTAAATCACTGAATCATTCAAATTAATCCACCTAACTAGATGCTACACACAGAATTAATAAGCTATTCATTTCATTTGATGAAGATGAAGATCATGCTTTGTTGCTTCTTCTTAGGTTTATCTTGCTTCTTCTCTGATGAAGATGAGGATCATGCCTTGTTGCTTTTTTCTTAGGTTTATCTTGCTTCTTCTTAGGTTTATCAGAGAAATCAAACATGGGGAGACACAGAATTCAAGTATGGAGACGGAGGACAACCGAGCAGGCCGACGTCTTTCAAATTTGGGAGCAACTTCGCCCAAGAGTATCTTTATGACAAAAGCCCCTCTCAGGTAACTAACGCGCAGATGATAGTGATCTCCTGGTAACTAAATATAAATTGGGAGATTTCTGCTGTATATTCTTCTTCTTCTTCTGAACGTTTTTGAGCCAATTTAAGGTGCTGAAAATGAACTGATGCATGCAAGCACAGGATATTACACTAGCGGGGAGCCTCCTCAGAAGTAGCCCTGCGTTGGACGAAGAAGTAGTATACAGCAGTGAGAATTATGGCAGAGTCCCTCGAGTGTACGTAGTGGCAAAGCAGGATAAGGCAATATTGGAGGAACTGCAGAAGAAGATGATAACCGATAATCCCCCAGATAGAGTCTACAAATTGGAAGTGTCTGATCACAGCCCTTTCTTCTCTTGCCCTGCTCAACTTGCTCAGCTTTTGCAAGAAATTTCCGATACGTTTTAGTGGTAGAATAAGTGACCATCCACGTTTTACTGGTAGAATAAGTGACAATCCATAACTACAGGAATCACGATGATTGGAAAATATGATAGCATAGAGCCTTCTTAACCAGGAAACCCATGTGTAAATTTCTGGATAAAAATGTAGAGTAATTTGTTGGATTTTTGAATGTTCAGTTTTTTTACATATTTTATTTTTTATTTTATTTTTATTTTGTGAATGATCAATATTTATTTTTTTCCTTTTGGAATCTATTTGTAAATAGTCTTACACGTGTCTAAATGCAGATACTTAATATCAGTTCATCTTAATTTTGTTTTCATTAAAGTTAAAATGTAAAACTTCTTACCCAAAGACATTTTATGTGAATTTCATTTTGGCATATTCTTTGCTTTGGTTTAATGGTTTTTTAAAAATAAATTTATATTATTGAATTTAAAATTTACCTGATGTTAATATTTTTAAATTAACTTTGTCTGATCATCATGTTTTTAAATCAATATTCTTTTGATATGAAAATTATATTGCAACTAAAAAATTAGTTTTATTTCGGTAGTAAATTTATAATTTTGTAATAATTCTATGTATGTAATAAATTTATAAATTTTTAGAGGATTAGTTTTTTTGATATTTAATAAAGTAGAAATATATTTATTTAAGAATTATTAAAAAATTATTTTAAATTTGATATGTTTATTTATAAAGATAATAAATAAATTTATTTTAACATGAAAAAAATAATAATTATAATTTTCATTATTAATAATTAAATTCTAATAAAATACTATTACTTCATAAATAAAAGTAAAAGTGACTCATTGCTAAATATTACATGATTTTGAACTAAATAAATTAATCTAATTTATTTAAACATATTACATAAATTTTAGGATGTAAAAATATGATCGTAAATTATGACATTAGACATTTTATACCTATCATACCATTATCACGTAAATTTTAATAGGGAGCAAATATGGTATTGCGCAACTTGTAATTAGGTTCTTAATTTATGTTTATTTTTTTTAAGTAATGATTATTGTGTATTGCATTATTTTTTTATGTGTTTCTTTTAATTTATGTTTTTAATAAATTAATCTAATTTATTTAAATATATTATATAAATTTTAGGATGTAAAAATATGATCATAAATTATGACATGAGACATTTTATACCTATCATACCATTATAATAAATTTTAATATGTAGCAAATGTGGTATTGCGCAACTTGTAATGAGATTCTTAATTTATGTTTTTTTTTAATTAAAAGTAATGATTATTGTGTATTGCAGTATTTTTTATTTGTGTCTTTTAACGTATCTTTTTTTAAAAGTAATCCTTATTTTGTTTAGAGTTATTATGTTTCAAATTAAATGAAAAATGTTTAGTATTTTATTATTATTATTTTAAATATATCTTTCTTATATAGTTCCCTCAAATTTAGTAAGAAAATTCAACAACAAATTAATCACTTGGACCTTCTTATCACTAAAATTAGTAGAAAGATTAGTAATATTACATTTAGGATTTGAGCTAGAGATATCTTTGATAATTGACTTTGAATTACCTTTCCATATCACTCTTAAAAAATCAGTGCCAATTTCCATGGGTATTTTTCCCTAATTATTTATATCATACAAATAGAAAAAGAAAGTTCCATGTGATGATTACATCTTAGGCTCATCAGATCCATAAATGAAAATACAATGGTTTGGAAAGAGATTTTGTCTCTATAGATACAATGTTTTTATAAAAGTATGATGTTGTTTAAAGCACTCAATAAATGGAAGTTAGTTGTGGTAGATTACCATGGTTATTGAACATAATACACTAGAAAAGTAGTGCATATTTCCAATTTTATAGCTCAAAATTGACATACCAAGATCCAAATATCAAATATTGACTTGAGTAAATAATTGAATAAGCTAGAGGAAAAATGATCTTCTTAAAAGGCTTCAATTTTTTATTTACAAGTTTAACAATGACATGATTTATCTTGCTATTTTAAGGAAATCCAACTTATTGCAAGTAGCTAATGATGAGAAATCCTACTTATTTCAAGTAGATAATGATGTGCATCATTTTCCATTAATGAAAGGAATGATTTTAAGGTATTTGGAGGTCGAAATTTTATAAAATATAAATATTAATCTTTATGCGATTTAACTAATGGTCAAATTATAGTACATATGTGTGAGACCTTGAAAAAATAATTTAATCTTTCTAAATAGATTACAACTAAAAATTGCGTTAATAAAGTGATAGCGCCTAAATACTTTAAGAGAACGAATATCACTACAAAAAGTTACACAACCTATGAAATGTAAAGTCAATATCATGAAATGATGGACAAATAGCATACTCCCATGGACAAGTTAGGGACAGAGAAGACCATAACACTACAATTAAACCATAGCAACACTCACAAAGAAATTGATTCTCACATACATCAACCTTATACACTATCCTATAATTAGAAAGGACTAGAAATGTAGAAATGCAATGATCTTGGACCCCCTTCTTGAGAATCTCACGATAGAGTTAGGCACATACAAAATGTAATATCATAAAAAGAATGGGAGAGAAGACATGGATTCAATGACGAAAAGTCATTTTGAGTGTGTCAATCTTTCTATTTAACCAATGTAATAGTACAGGTATATATACATCAATTTTTCAAAACGTAGACACACTACTTTAGCCAAAATAGGTGCAACTATCTGGAATGACGCACTAAACATATATCCAATTAGTTATAACATCCTCCTAGAACTTAGAATAGCATTGCTCATGGAGAGGAAAAATTTTCAAAGTAATATCCAATACAATATTAAACCATAATTTTCTACCCTCTTTGGGCACTCTTCCCTCTAATTTCACAATCAATCAATTTAAATATACATTGGTTGTTAACTGAAAATTTGACAGTGGACATTTTTTTTTCATGTCTATCAATTGTTAGTGTCAATTACTTTTTTGTGTGATATTATATGAAAAGTTGGATAAGTTAGTTAATAGTGATGAGAAATTTTTTATATAAGTTTTTTCATGAAAAAATTCAAAGAATAAGTTACACATAGTCAAATGAAGAGAAAATGGATTTTCAATGTTGGTAACAAAAGAAGAGGCATGTAAAGTGCTAATAATGAATATATTGATTTTTAAATAGAGATGAATTCAATTGGATTAAAAGATTAATTAAGAGTTTCACTCCCATTGAAGTCAAAAGTCCTATGGGGCATCCCATGAGTAGCATGATTTTTATTAATTGAGATAAGTCCAATCTTCTTGGGGAATTCATTATTTTGTTGAAATAAGATGACTTCTTAATCCTTAATATTTATATAGGTTAGATCCCTACAACAACATTAAAAACTCCAATGAGAATGGGGGGAAAACGAGGGAATCGAATATAGTGCAATACAACACAATTCCAATCTCATGGTACAATTTTCAAAATTAAGAATGACAAATCTAGATAAATAAGAAAAAGAGTGTTTTTATTAGTATATTAGGATTTCACTGTGAGCTTCTAGACATAAATTAATGGGAAAAACTTGGATGATTCCTTATTAAGTTTAAACCTCCTATGTAGGGCCACTATTTTATAAGATGTGGTCTCTAATGGTTTCTTTTCAGAATACACTTTGGATATCCCACTAGGAATGAAATTGATAAGCACCCACTTTTTCAAAGTATTATGAGTATTTTAGGGTTTTCTATTAGACAACTCAAGTGATAACACAAGAATTTGGGTTAGATTAACATTACTCTCTATAACATAGGTCTATAAAAGTTAACTACTAGATGAACAATTCCACTAGACAAGTTATTGAAAGAGATAGAAAACACTACTACAAATAATGGAAGCTATGTTACTAGATTAAAGAAAAAAGAGGGATGGAAGGAGTGAAAGTTGATGATTGACTAAGGAATGGGTACAAGGGTTAGACTAGATAGACTAGAAGTGCACTCACTAACAACATAAAGGAATATGTTAGGTTAGTGTTACAAGCACATATACATAAACATATGTAGGAGGCACAAACACATATATAAAAAAAGTGCACATATAGAAGAAAAATTTCATATACCAACACCACCCATACACTTGCACTTCCATATATGTGTCGCTTCCATAGATGTGTGCATATATAGAAACTAGTTTCCATATATGTGTTACTCATGTATGTTCTTATATATGTGTTGGCATTATGATGCATGCATTGTACTTGATGGAAAAACACTTGTAGTAGAACAAATCACTTGTATATGGTAACTAGATGAATCTACAGAAGAGATATCATATGTGATAGAATGCATGATAGTTCTGTTTACATATGTGACAAAATACATGGCAGTTCAAAGGAATCAGTTCAGAAGTAATGTACAATGGCAACTCTCTCAGATGAAAGTTCACAGTACAGTAGGTTAACAACAAAGAATTACATATTAGACTACAAAGAATGAAGAAAGAGAGGTATATGCAGGTCCACCTTGACCAAGCTGCGTATACATGCAGGTTCCCTGAACACAAGTAGTTTATACGTACACAAGGACTTTCACAAAAAGAAAAATGCATATATGTTGGAAAGCAAATTTTTTGGTCGGAGGTATTTGGTCGAAGGTATTTTGATCCATGGTATTGGTCCAAGGTATTTGGTCTGAGGTATTGACCCTACGTATTTGGTCCAAGGTATTGGTCCTAAGTGGTTTTGATCCATGGTATTGAGAAAGGCCTAAAACTGTATAAGGAGGAGAAGATCATTAGGCCAAAGTGTGCAAGTATTGAATATCTAATGAAGTGTGAGATCTAGTATGCAGGTTATCGGCTTATGGTGCTTTACTTGATCTGAACCAAGGATGAACCTTAGTGGTTGATGGGGGATAAGATCTAATGATGGATCTAGACCTTAAGGCTTCAAATGAATTATCATTATGTGGTTTCGATAATGTATAATATAGATTTGAATACTGACGAATGTATATTCTATAAATGTTATGATCTAGGTATAACTGAAGTCTGGAATAGCTACAAAATTATGAATGAATATTTACAGATGTGTACGCTGGTTGGCCTTGACAAAAGCGCATATACACGTTGGTTCGACACATGGAAGTAGCGTATAATTTATGAAGTATGTTTTAGTTGCTTCTATTTGCTGTTGTAGAGTTCTGGGTTCTGCTTTCAGTTCTGGTGACTGTATTTCGGTGACAGTATTTTGAATGATCACATTGATTGATTATGATTTGCTATAGTGAGGATGGGTTGTCAAAGTGATTGATTGATTCAGTTGTGATGTTTTGAGTTTCAGTGATATGTTGATGCAGGTGTATTTGGTATTTGTATTGTAGTGGTGATTGATTTTGAGCTTCAATGTTCTTGGTGGGTCTAGTATGAAAATTGGATGAAACATCGCCTTCAGATTATGGTGTCATGTTCTAGGAGTATCCAGTCTAAAAATTTATGAAACGTGGTCCTTGGAAGAAGAAAGAAGGGTGTAGCCTTCTGTAGGTCAATGCCTACGTACTAGTAAACATATTAGCTAGTACAAGAGCTAGGGGGTTGTAGCTCCCTTCTAGTAGAAGCTAGAGAATGAGAGTTGGTTGTATTGTGCAGGTAGAAGCCTACGTATTGGTGTGAGTTTGCACTAGTACAATGTTGTAAACATATTTTCTTATTATTAAAAGAAGACGGAGATGACAGCAGCAGGTGGTTTTCACCCACTTTTGGTTTCCACCTTAAATCTTGGTGTTCATGTGTGTTGCTTTTGTGTGATGGTTCATTTTGTTATTAGCTGCTCATGGTTACTGTTTAATGTTTAATAAAGTACTGATGCACATATTAAATATCAACATATGATGAATTAACTGAATCATAATTTCACTAGATATACACTAGTTGCCTTAAGAACAGTTGCATGCATACGCATGTTCCCTTCACTGAAGTAGCATATATAAATCTGATTATGGAAATGAAAAAATTATTGATTTACAAATACTGATTCACCCCCCCTCTCAATATTGTTTCCAACAATATGAAGGTAGTGGATACACGGAACCACTACATATACAAAACATATCTTCCATATATGTTCCACTCACGTATATGTGTGCATATATGAAAGTGAGTTGCACTTCATATATGCATGCATATATTGAAGATACTTAAACATGCATATATGAAAAAGTATGAATATATGTTCTTTCAGATATATATGCTTATATACCTTGCTTATATGCACATTTTTATATGTGTACAAATATATGGAAGTTGCATATGTATAGAATCAAAATTTCTCTGGGTGTGCATGTAAGCTATATTTTCTTTTGTATATGCAATTGCACTTCTGTATATGCATTGTTTCTACATATGCATTATAATTTCTATCTCCTTTCTAGCTTGTCTGGTTGAATTGTTCATTTAGTAATGAGATAGTATAGGCCTATGCTATCAAGAGTAGTGCTAATATGACCCAAAGGCTTATGTTATCCTTCGAGTTGTCTAGTAGGCCAACCGTAAGCTAATCGATTTTTATTTTAAATATGGGTCTCATGAGTTTGATTCATGATGGACTCTCCACAATACATTTAGAAAAGAAACTAATAGAGATCATGTCTTATAACATAGTGGATATGTTGATGAGGGTTAAATTTAATAAGGAGTCATCCAAGTTTTACTCATCAATCTATGCCAAGAAGCTCAAGGTAAATTCCTTGGATATAGATGAAAACAATATTTTGCTTGTTTATCTAGATTTCACATTGTTGATTTTGGCTGTTATATCATGAGATTGGACTCATGTTGGATTTCACTATATTTGGTTGACTCATTCTCTCTATTCTCACTAGATATCTCAATTTTATTGCAGGGATCCAACTTATATAACATTTCAAGACTAAGAAATCTAACTTCAACAAGATTATGAGTCCCTTAAGCAATGACAAATGGAATTCTCTCAATTAGTAAAAAACATGCTGCTCATGGGATGCTCCAAGGGACTTGTGACATTAGTGGGAGTGCAACTCTTAATACCCCTAAATTTTTAATCCAACTGAATTAAATTTGTAGAAATTTTGAATAATAAACACTTATTCATAGAGATTATCCAGACTACACACTATTAATGCATAATACATAACCTCCTCTACGTTGATCATCAATTTAGCAGCATTAAAAACAATGAAACATCAATCGCATGCACACATTAACACAGTATGTAACCCAAGGAAAGCATACAGCTGAAAACCACACACTATCTGTATATTATAATGATTGAGAACATGTAATAATACATAGTACAATACTCCTCACAAGTACTCAGTACTATCTCCACCTGCGACACACAAAACTAGCTCAGATTCGAACAAATCACAGGTTCAAATCTCCTCCGCTGCTTTTCCTGCCTCCACTGCACAATCCAAAGTGAAAATCACGTGAGAACAAGCTACAATTTCCTTGGTATTGGCCCACACTGCGTAGTACCCATTGGTATAACTCAATCCCATTGATTGTACAAGATCTCATGCACAACTATAGTCACAACTGCTAGAAATCTCAACCTATAACACCTGTCTCCACTGAACTGTACATGTTCTGAGTTAACTGATGTATTCTTCAGTTGCATTATCAGTTAATAATTAGTGAATTAATTAATATTTAATTAACACAACTCATCACTAGTGTATTCTTTAGTTAGACTAAAATACAACTAGTTCAACCAAGTCAAACTGAACAACTCCATCAACTCCACCAAAACTCAACCACATGAGTTCTAACTGAAGTCCTGCATGCAATAGCTCAACTAACCCACAAAGAAAGCGTATTTCCTTGTGACAGCTGCATGTGCCACATCTGTAGCTCAAACTGAAGTGCTCCAAGAGGATAAGATAACGTTTATGGTCCAAATATCATTATGAGACAATAATATTCGACTATTCTATTTTTAGCTTGGCAGTCTAAAAATAGAAACCTGCCCATATGTCTAAAAATAGAAGTCCATCTATTTTTCCGACATGACCAATCATCCACAAATAACATCCTGCAACTCATATACCATGATCCATATGACTAAAAATAGACATAGTCTAAAAATAGACTTTGCACCAAAAATAGCCTGTGGGCCCACTTAGTGAAGGCCGCTTCTTTCCACTAAGCTCCATCATCTTGTTGCATTCTCAACACTCTCTCTCAACAAGATATGGATTATTAAGAAGATACATAAGCGACCGTACCAACTATCGATAAACAGTGGCATCCACTTCTTCTGCTAAAGTGGCATCCTCCTTCCTCCAACCTCTAGGAAGAGGAGTATCAATAGGCTTGCATCCATGCATGTTGAACTTCTATAGTATCTCCTGAGCATACTTACCCTGAGAAACAAATAGTCCATCACTGCGCTGCCAGATTTCCAATCCCAGGAAATAATGAAGGAGGCCCATGTCCTTCATCTCAAACTCCTTAGCAAGATCATCCTTGCATGAAAGTATCAATAGCTCATCACCTGTTAGAATCAAATCATCTACATAAATTACAATGATAAGAAACTTACCCTCCACCACAATCTGGTATAGGTTAGGATCCGCCTCACTCTTGGAGAATCCAAGTCCGGTGAAATAGCTGTCTATCTGTGCGTACCAAGCACGTGGTGCTTGTTTCAACCCATATAGCACTCTCTTGAGCCTGCACACATGCGACTCACTGTTGAAGATCTCGAAACCTTCGGGATGTTCTATGTACACCTCCTCTTCAATGACTCTATTGAGGAACGTAGTCTTCACATCCATCCGATGAATGTGCCACCCCATCTGCATTGAGAGAGCAAGAATCGTCTGTATGGAAGAATGCCTTGCGACAGGTGCAAAGGTCTCCTCATAATCAATCCCCTCTATCTGTGAAAAGCCTCGGGCAACAAATCTTTCCTTGTACTTCTCCACACTCCTGTCATCTTCCTGCTTAACTTTGTAGATCCATCTCGAACCCACCACTGATTTCGCTTCCAGTCTTGGGACAATCTCCCATGAACTGTTTCTGACAATTGAATCATACCCTTCCACCATGGCGTCTACCCATGTGGGATCCTCCACAGCTTCCTCGAAAGAGGATGGCTCAGTCACAACACATTTGCTCACAAGAGCCATTTATCCAGTGTACCAATTAGGTGACTGTCTCTGCCTGCGTTGGGCTATAGGTGGTCCTACAAATTTCTCTCCATCTTGAGCTAGTTTCTCAGCTTCTGTCAAGTGCTTTCGCCCTCTGATGGTTGGCGCTGCATGAGTGGTCTCTTCCACTCCATGAACTTCGTCCTGTGGCTGATCCATGTCCTGAAGCTCATCTTTAGGAACTAATAGCTCCTCATCTACATGCAAGTGTGGCTCCCTCTCAAGCGAACAGTTCATGGCTTTCTCCTCCTGAAATTTTATATCCCATCGCACAACAGTCTCGCCACTGTCTGGAAAATACACATGATAGTTGTGGGGTGTATCAGTGTACCCCACAAATATCCCAATCTCTGTGGTTGGCTCCAACTACTTCCCGGCATCCCTCATCACATGCATGTAAACGTTAGCACCAAAAATCCTCAAATGAGAAAGATCAGGCTTCTTACCAGAATAAGCCTCCTCGGGTGTACTCATGCCAAGTATCCTGTGAGGACAACAGTTTTGCACATATAATGTTGTATTGCATGCTTCTGCCCACAAGTGAAGGGGTAGGCCCTGATCATGCAACATCACCCATGCAGTACCCAAGATCATTCTGTTCTTCCGCTCAGCAACCCCGTTCTGTTGTGGGTTATGTGGAGCTATGAGCTCTCTTCGAATCCCTTCTACACTGCAGAAATACTTGAACTCGCTAGAGATGTATTCACCACCATTTTTGCTCCTAAGAGCCTTCACCTTCTTCCCCAACTCCTTCTCAACCAGTGCTTTGAACTCACAGAACTTTGAGTATGTCTCGCTCTTCTTCTACATGAAGAAGATCCAGCACTTACGAGATAAATCATCAACAAATATCACATAATACCTGTGTTTTGCAGTCGAAGCTACTGAGAAAGGTCCACACATGTCTGTGTGAATTCTCTCAAGGATCGTCGTGGCGCGACTATCCTTCTCGTGAAAGGTGGCTTTCACAAACTTTCCGAAAGTACACCCCTTGCACTGATCTGACTGTGCAAGAGTGCCTTTAGGAAGCCTTGTAGTGATCTGTTGCAGTATCTTCAAGGCTCCATGGTGAAGGTGACCCAATCTCCTGTGCCACAACTTGCCATTATCCCGGCTCACCAATCCTTCTGCCTTGCACGCCATTGCTGCGCAGCCATCTACATGCAACTGATAAAGGTTCCTCACTCGAACCCCTATCTTCCGGGTTTCTACAATTGTCTTTCTACGTAGGAAAGCCTTTCCCTCGCTGAAAACAACATCATATCCCTTATCTTCTAACATCGCCACAGAGATAATATTCTTCTTCAATCCTAGAACATGCATCATTTCCTTCAATACGAAGGGTTTACCAGACTCCCTCTCAAAGGAAATGGTACCGATACTAGTCGCACTGTATCTACCATCATCGCCTATGTCGATGTGCACTCCAAGATCTTTCTCCTCCATATCATAAAAAAAATCTCGATCTCCTGTCATGTGAAAAGATGCATCACAGTCCAAGAACCACACCGATCCCATCACGCTTGAAACCAAGCATGCGATGAATGAAAAATCAAGCTCAAACTGCGAGGCTAGAGCCTCTCCTACTTCAGATCTAGCAGCTTGCTTGTTCTTCTTCTTCTGTGGACAATTAGTGGCATAGTGTCCGTGCTAGTGACAGTGAAAGCACTTCACCTTGGACATGTCCTGCTTCTTCCCTTTCGCACCAGACTGAGAAGCCTTCTTGTTCTTCCCATTCTTCTCTTTCGCAGCCAAAGCGCAATTTTCTTCATTAGTTCCCTTTGATGAAGATCCGTCCCTGGTATTCCGCCTGATCTCCTCCTGCATGAGATCTGACCAAAGTCTCTCCCGTCCTGGCAATTTCTCCCGACCATTAATAGAGTCCTGATAGGAATGCCAACTCTTCGGAAGACCAAGGAGAGCCAAGCTCACCAAGTCCTCATCATCAACAGTTACCCCCACACTTCCCAGCTCATCCCGACACTGAGCGAACTTCGTGAGATACTTGGGCATACTGTCTCCCTTCTCGCATATGATGTCTCCGAGTTTATCTTTGAGTGCCAGCTTCCTCTGATCGCTCATGCTTTGGAAGAGATATGTCAATGCTTTCCACATCAAGTATGGAGAAGCCTTTCCATGCAGGCTGGACACAATGTGATCCTTCATGCCCTCCAACAGAATCCTTCGACACTTTGCTGTCTTCTTTTGCCAAGCATCAACTTGCACAGTATCAGTAGGCTTTGGGACATCAGCCTCTATGAACTCCTTCAGCCTGTTATCATCTAACACTGGCTTCTTGTCCTTCCATGCAATATAGTTCGATTTTCCCTCAAGAGCATACTCCAATCGCAATCCGTTGAAAGACATTGCCACGTTGATACCAAGAAAAAACTGCTGCAAATTTGAATTCCACTAGCTCCAAACTCAACCGCCTCTGATCTAGAATTGGTGAGAACAAAGTATTTCTCGTAGAGAGATTGACTATATGGGATTTTACCAGATATCTCACCTTCCAAAGGAAGCATGAATCTAGAGGCTACCTGGCCTGATTACAGACTCTGCCTGAAGAAATAAAATGTAAACACTTTCTGAAAAATAGAACTGATGATCAACTGCTCTGATACCATGTAGAAATTTTGAATAATAAAAACTTATTCATAGAGATTATCCCGATTATACACTATTTCGGAATACATGCATAATACATAACCTCCTCTACGTTGATCATCAATTTAGCAACATTAAAAACAATGAAACATTAATCGCATGCACACATTAGCACAGTATGTAAACCAAGGAAATCATACAGCTGAAAACCCCACACTATCTGTATATTATAATGATTGAGAACATGTAACAATACATAGTATAATACTCCTCACAAGTACTCAGTACTATCTCCACCTGTTACACACAAAACTAGTTCAGATCCAAACAAATCACAGGTTCAAATCTCCTCAGTTGCTTTGCCTGCCTCCACTGCACAATCCAAAGTGAAAATCACGTGAGAACAAGCTAAATTTTCCTTGTTATAGGCCCACACTGCGTAGTCCTCATTGGCATAACTCAATCCCATTGATTGTGCAAGATCTCATGCACAACTATAGTCACAACTGATAGCAATCTCAACCTCTAACACCTGTCTCCACTGAACTGTACATGCGATGGGTTAACTGATGTATACTTCAGTTGCATTATGAATTAATAATTAGTGAATTAATTAATATTTTATTCACACAACTCATCACTAGTGTATTCTTTAGTTAGACTAAAATACAACTAGTTTAACCAAGTGAAACTGAAGACAACTCCATCAACTCCACAATCAACTCCATCGAAACTCAACCACATGAGTTCTAACTGAAGTCCTGCATGCAATAGCTCAGCTGACCCACAAAGAAAGTGTATTTCCTTGTGACAGCTTCATGTGCCACATTTGTAGCTCAAACTGAAGTTCTCCAAGAGGATAAGATAATGTTTATAGTCAAAATATTATTATGAGACAATAATATTCGACTGTTCTATTTTTAGCCTAGCAGTCTAAAAATAGAAACCTGCCCATATGTCTAAAAATAGAAGTCCATCTATTTTTACCGACATGACCAATCATCCACAAATAGCATCCTGCAACTCATAGACCATGATCCATATGTCTAAAAATAGACATAGTCTAAAAATAGACTTTGCGCCAAAATAGTCGGCGGGCCCACTTAGTGAAGGCGACTTCTTTCCACTAAGCTCCATCATCTTGTTGCATTCTCAAAACTCCCTCTCAACAAGATATCGATTATCAGCGACCCCTATCCTGCCTCGGTGGCATTCGACTTTGCTCTTGGTGAGCGCCTTCGTCAAGATTTCAACATCCTTATCCTCCGTAGGAATTTATGAAACTAACATGATTCTCCACTGCACACAATCTTTGATATGATGGTACCTGATGTCAATGTGCTTAGATCTATCATGAAATATAGGATTAGCCGAGAGTTTAATGTAACTCTGGTTATCACAGTAAATCACAGTAGGCTCCAAGTAAGAACCAAACAACCCGACCAGAATCTTCCTCATCCATATAGCCTCGCATGCAGCCAAACTTGCTACCATATACTCGGCCTCTACGGAGCTGAGTGCCACGGATCTCTGCCCCCTGCTGTACCAAGAAACTGTTGTCGACCCAATACTGAAGACTCCTCCTAATTTTCTCTTTCTGTCCGTTGGGCTCCCTGCCCAACCTGCATCCGTGAATCCACATATATTCACCTCATCCTCCTGTCTGTACCACAATCCATATCTCGATGTGCCTCTCAAATAACGCAATACATGCATGCCTGCCTTCCAGAAGAGCTTGGTTGGCTTAACCATAGCTTGTGAAAGTTGGTTAACAGCAAAGCATATATTGGGTCATGTATTGACCAGATACATAAGCAACCCCACCAACTGTCGATAAACAGTGGCATCCACTTCTCTTTTTGAAGTGGCATCCTCCTTCCTCCAACCTCCAGGAAGAGGAATATCAACAGGCTTGCAGCCATGCATGTTGACCTTCTCCAGTATCTGCCAAGCATACTTACCCTGAGAAACAAATAGTCCCAGGAAATAATGAAGGAGGCCCAAGTCCTTCATCACAAACTCCTTAGCAATATCATCCTTGCATGAAAGTATCAATAGCTCATCACCTGTTAGAATCAAATCATCTACATAAAGTACAACGATAAGCAACTTACCCTCCACCACAATCTGGTATAGGTTAGGATCCACCTCACTCTTGGAGAATCGAAGTTCAATGAAATAGTTGTCTATCCATCTGTACCAAGCACGTGGTGCTTTTTTCAACCCATACAACGCTCTCTTGAGCCTGCACACATGTGACTCACTGTTGAAGATCTCGAAACCTTCGGGCTGTTCTATGTACACCTCCTCCTCAATGACTCTGTTGAGGAACGCAGTCTTCACATCCATCTGATGAATGTGCCACCCCATCTGCACTGAGAGAGCAAGAATCGTCCGTATGGAATAATACCTTGCGACGTGTGCAAAGGTCTCCTCATAATCAATCCCCTCTATCTGTGAAAAGCCTCAGGCCATAAATCTTGCATTGTACTCTCCACACTCCTGTCAGCTGCCTGCTTAACTTTGTAGATCCATCTCGAACCCACCACTGATTTCCCTTCTGGTCTTGGGATAATCTCCCATGCACTGTTTCTGATAATCGAATCATACTCTTCCACCATGGAATCTACCCATGCGGGATCCTCCACAGCTTACTCGAAAGAGGATGGCTTAGTAACAACACATTTTATCACAAGAGCCGTGTATCTAGTGTACCGATCAAGTGACTGTCTCTGCCTGCATTGGGCTGTAGTTGGTCCTACAAATTTCTCTGCATCTTGAGCCAGTCGCTCAACTTCTGTCAAGCACTTTCGCCCTCTGATGGTTGGCACTGCATGAGTTGTCTATTCCACTCCATGAACTTCGTCCTGTGGCTGATCCATGTCCTGAAGCTCATCTTTAGGAACTAATACTCCTCATCTTCATGCAAGTGTGGCTCCTTCTCAAGTGAACACTTCATGGCTTTCTCCTTCTGAAATTTCATATCCCGTCTCACAACAGTCTTGCCAGTGTCTGGAAAATACACACGATAGTTGTGGGGCGTATTAGTGCACCCCTCAAATATCCCAACCTCTGTGGTCAGCTCCAACTTCTTCCTGGCATCCTTCATCACATGCATATAAGCGTTAGCACCAAAAATCCTCCAATGAGAAAGATCAGGCTTCTTACCAGAATAAGCCTCCTCGAGTGTACTCATGCCAAGTATCCTGTGAGGAAAATGGTTCTGCACATATACTGTTGTATTGCATGCTTCTGCCCACAAGTGAACGGGTAGGCCCTGATCATGCATCATCGCCCGTGCAACACCCACAATCATTATGTTCTTCTGCTCAGCAACCCCGTTTTGTTGTGGGTTATGGGGATCTATGAGCTCTCATCGAATCCCTTCTACACTGCAGAAATCCTTGAACTCGCTAGAGATGTATTTACCACCATTTTCGCTCCTAAGAGCCTTCACCTTCTTCCCCGACTCCTTCTCGACGAGTGCTTTGAACTCACAGAACTTTGGGTATGTCTCGCTCTTCTTCTCCACGAAGAAGATCCAACACTTACGAGTGAAATCATCAACAAAGATCACATAATACCTATGTTTTTCTGTCAAAGTTACTGAGAAAGGTACACACACGTCTGTGTGAATTCTCTCAAGGATCGTCGTGGCGCGACTATCATTCTCATGAAAGGTGGCCTTCACAAAATTTCCCAAAGTACACCCCTTGCACTGATCTGACTATGCAAGAGTGCCTTTAGGAAGCCCTGTAGTGATCTACTGCAGTATCTTCAAGGCTCCATGGTGAAGGTGACCCAATCTCCTGTGCCATAGCTCGCCATCATCCCGGCTCACCAATCCCTCTACCTTGCACGCCATTGCTGCATAGCCATATACATGCAACTGATAAAGGTTCCTCACTCGAACCCCTATTTGCGGGATTTCTCCAATTGTCTTGCTGAGTAGGAAAGCCTTTCCCTTGCTGAAAGCAACATCATATCCCTTATCTTCTAACATCACCACAGAGATAAGATTCTTCTTCAATCCTAGAACATCCATCACTTCCTTCAATACGAATGGTTTACCAGACTCCCTCTCAAAGGAATTGGTACCGATACCATTCGCACTGTATCTACCATCATCGCCCATATCGATGTGCACTCCAAGATCTTTCTCCTCTAGATCAGAAAACAAATCTCGATCTCCTGTCATGTGAAAAGACACACCACTGTCCAAGAACCACACCGATCCCATCACGCTTGAAACCAAGCATGCGATCAATGAAAAATCAAGCTCAAGCTGCGAGGCTAGAACCTCTCTTGCTCCAGATCGAGAAGCTTGCTTGTTCTTCTTCTTCTGCGGACAATTAGTGGCATAGTGTCCGTGCTGGTGACAGTGAAAGCACTTCACCTTGGACATGTCCTGCTTCTTGCCTTTTGCACCGGACTGAGAAGCCTTCTTGTTCTTCCCCTTCTTTGCTTTGGCATCCAAAGCACAATATTATTCATCAGTTCCCTTTGATGAAGATCTGTCCCTGGTATTCCGCCTGATCTCCTCCTGCACGAGATCCGACCAAAGTCTCTCCCATCTTGGCAATTTCTCCCGACCATTGACAGAGTCCTGATAGGAATGCCAACTCTTTGGAAGACCAAGGAGAACCAAGCTCACCAAGTCCTCATCATCAACAGTTACCCCCACACTTCCTAGCTCATCCTGACACTGAGTGAACTTCGTGAGATACTTGGGCATACTGTCTCCCTTCTCGCATTTGATGTTTCTGAGTTTATCTTTGAGCGCTAGCTTCCTCTGATCGCTCTTGCTTTGGAATAGATCTGTCAATGCTTTCCACATCAAGTATGGAGAAGCCTTTCCATGCATGATGGACACAATGTGATCCTTCACGCCCTCAAACAGAATCCTTCAACACTTTTCTGTCTTCTTTTGCCAATCATCAACTTGCGCAGTATCAGTAGGCTTTGGGACATCAGTCTCTATGAAATCCTTCAGCCCGTTATCATCTAACACTTCCTCCATCTTGTCCTTCCATGCAATATATTTCGATCTGACCTCAAGAGCATACTCCAATCGCAATCCGTTGAAAGAAATTGCCATGATGATATCAAGAAAACATTGTTGCAAATTCGAATTCCACCAGCTCAAAACTCAACCGCGTCTGATCTAGAATTCGTGAGAACAAATTATTTCTCATACAGAGATTGACTGTATGGGCTTTTACCAGATATCTCACCTTCCAAAGGAAGGATGAATCCAGAGGCTACCTAGCCCGATTACAGACTCTGCCTGAAGAAATAAAATGTAAACACTTTCTGAATAATAGATCTGATGATCAACTGCTCTGATACCATCTAGAAATTTTGAATAATAAAAACTTATTCACAAAGATTATCCCGATTATACACTATTGTTGAATACATGCATAATACATAACCTCCTCTATGTTGATCATCAATTTAGCAGCATTAAAAACAATGAAACATCAATCGCATGCACACATTAACACAGTATGTAACCGGGGAAAGCATACAGCTGAAAACCCCACACTATCTGTATATTATAATGATTAAGAACATGTAACAATACATAGTACAATACTCCTCACAAGTACTCAGTACTATCTCCACCTGTTACACACAAAACTAGCTTAGATCCGAACAAATCACAGGTTCAAATCTCCTCCGCTACTTTGCCTGCCTGCATTGCACAATCCAAAGTAAAAATCACATGAGCACAAGCTATAATTTCCTTGGTATTGGCCCACACTGCGCAGTCCTAATTGGCATAACTCAATCCCATTGATTGTGCAATATCTCATGCACAACTATAGTCACAACTGATAGCAATCTTAACCTCTAACACTTGTCTCCACTAAACTGTACATGCACTAAGTTAACTGATGTATTCTTCAGTTGCATTATGAGTTAATAATTAGTGAATTAATTAATATTTAATTCACACAACTCATCACTAGTGTATTCCTTAGTTAAACTAAAATACAACTAGTTCAACGAAGTCAAACTGAACACAACTCCATCAACTCCACAATCAACTCCACTGAAACTCAACCACATGAGTTCTAACTAAAGTCCTTCATGCAATAGCTCAACTAACCCACAAAGAAAGCGTATTTCCTTTTTATAGTTGCATGTGACACATCTGTAGCTCAAACTGAAGTGGTCCAAGAGGATAAGATATTGTTTATAGTCCAAATATTATTATGAGACAATAATATTCAACTGTTCTATTTTTATCCTAGCACTCTAAAAATAGAAACCTGCCCATATGTCTAAAAATAGAAGTCCATCTATTTTTACCGACATGACCAATCACCCACAAATAGCATCCTGCAACTCATAGACCATGATCAATATGTCTAAAAATAGACTTTGCGCCAAAAATAGCCTGCGGGCCCACTTAGTGAAGGTGACTTCTTTCCACTAAGCTCCATCATATTGTTGCAATCTCAACAAAATTCTCTTTAAACATCAATATAGTCATTGTTAGCACTTTATAAGCTTCCTCTTCTGTTTCCAATGTTGAAATGATATTTTCCTTTTATTTGATTACTGTAACTTATTTTTATATTTTTTTCATGGAAACACAATATATAACATATTTTTCATCACAATTTACTACGCATCCAAATTTTCATATAAAAGGACATAAAAAAATTTAACGCTAACAAATGATGGACATGAAAAAATAATCCTGTCATCAAATTTTCACTTAACAACCAATGCATATTTAAAATTGAGCGATTGTGAACTCAGAGGGTAAAGTGCCCAATGATGGTAGAAAATTGTGGTTTAATATTATATTGGTTATTACATTGTTAAATTTGTTTCTATATGGTCAATTTTATTATCAATTTTAGTAGGATGTTAGATAATTGGATATGGGATATGCTTAGTGTCTTATTCGAGGTATTGGCTCCTATTCTGGCATAAATAGTGTGTATATCTTAAGGAAGGTTGATATATATATATATATATATATATATATATATATATATATATATATATATATGATGATGATGATGATGATGGTTAACGTCCGCTGAGACCAAACAATGGTCTATCGGACCTAAAGAAACAAATTATTTATTTTGATTTAAGATTTTATTCCTATGCTCAAAAAGCTTGGAGAGAAGCCTCTCGAGCTCACTATAATTTTGACATTGTAAAAGGATAGGAAGGTCAGTATTGTAACAAAGATTGTGAAATTGAGATCTAATGTGGTTATACGCGGGGCACTCTAAGAAAAAGTGGTTTTCATTCTCGATGTTCCTATTCTCACATATATGGCAGATCCTTTCCATCCATGGCGTTTTAGGAACTGCTTAACGAATTGTTTCACTATGGATCTCATGAGAATTCGTTCTAATCTTTGCTATATTAATTTTCTTCTTTGAGGTAGTTAAAATAGAGAGATACTTTTGATCTTCTAGGGTGGGGTTGATGACCTTCTTATAATAACTTAATTTTCTTTTAGCCACTAAATCTTTCTCACACCACATTTTTTCTTCGAACTTAGAAGTAACAATATATTTAATGTTATTTATGTTTTGCAATGCATCATTTTCGTTGATCTCCCAATAGTTTAACCAATCCCTTGTGTCTTTATGCCACCCTCGATTGAGCCTTAGGTGGTTTTGGCTAGAATTTAAAGCTAGCTTAGGAAGTCTATGATCGTCCATGTTACTGATTGCGTTTGTACAACAGAAACCTAATCATAGCTAGGCTCTCAATAGGGGAAAGACCTGCTTCTATAAGGAGAATAGGATAGGGTGTATTACTTTTAATTTTCAGGTTATAAGTTATAAAATGCTTATGGATTTGCTCAATCTTTCTCCATGATTCTCTGGAGATGCTGCAACCCCAAACCTCACAGCCATATAACATAACAGGAGTGACTAAAGTTTCAAAGAGGAACTTCTTTTTATCCCACATTACGAGGTTTGCTATTTTACAATTATTTTCAAGACCAAAATAAGCTTTCCACCCCCCATTAATCGTTTTCTCAATGCTATGGTTCCAATTGAGCTTGTGATGAATATGAATTCCTACGTACTTGTAATAATACACTTCCTCCAAGTTATTATTGTCATACATAAAATTAGCGTAAGTGTCCTTCTTGGATTTGATAATCATAACTTTTGTTTTGTCAGTGTTAACAGTCATACCCATGGTAGAGCAGAAATCCTTAAGAAGCCTTAGTTTCTTATTAAGATCAGATGGGCACCTTGCCAAAAGAATAATATCGTCAGCATAAGAAGAAGGATGACGACTATCCCAACTAAGATCGTGCCATCACATCCTGCTTCCTCTAAATATCCTTCGAGCTTATCGATGTAAATGCCAAATAGGGTAGGGGAGAGGGGGCAACCTTGTTTAACTCCGATGTTACACTTAATATCTTTCGACCACCCCTCATTGCTCTTTAGCTTGCCAATTACATTCTCGTATAACCTTATAGCGGCACATCTCAACTCGAGAGGAACCTTTAGCTTTTCTAATCTATTCCAAAAGTTGTATCTAGGAACCGTACCAAAAGCCTTTCTAAAGTCCAGAAAGCAACAAAATAAATTGGATTTATCATTACGACATTCCTCCGCAATGATCCTAAGCGTAACAAGGTGGTCTGTTGTTGAGCGATGCCTTCTGAAACCTGCTTGGCCTTTAGCCCGCTTACCTTCAGTTTCAAGCCATATGCTTAACTTCTTTTCCAAAATTCTACCATATAACTTGGCTAAGAGAGGGCTGATCATAATTGTTCCATAATTAGAGGGGTTATTTGTATCCCCACTTTTAAAAATAGCTATATATATATATATATATACACCTGTATAATTACTTTGGTTAAATAGAAATCTTGACAAACTCAAAATAACTTTTCCTCATTGAAACCATGTCTTCTCTCTCATACTCTTTATGGTATTACATTTGGTATGTACCTAAAACTCGCATGAGTTGGGTCCAAGATCATGGCATTTCTACATTGCTAGTCCTTTCTATTTCTACAGTAGCATATATATAAGATTGATGTAGGCTAGAATCAATTATTTTGTGAGTTTTTCTATGCTTTAATTATACTGTTATGATATTCTATGTCCCTAGCTTGTCCATGGGAGTATGTTATTTGAACGATTATGGAGGTTGTGTAACTTTTTGTAGTGATATTCATAATCTTAATGCAATCAAGATCTACTATTTCATTAATACTTTTTTTAGTTGTAATATATTTAGAAATATTAAATTATTTGTTTCATGTCTAACACAAATATATTATAATGTTGCCATTAGTCAAATCGCTTAAACATTAATATTTTTATTTTTTAAAAATTGCGTCTCTAAACAACTTAAAATCATTCCTTTCACTAATGGAAAATGATACACATCATTAGCTACTTGAAATATGTTGGAATTCTTTAAAATAGCAAGCTATATCATGTCATTAAACATGTAAGCAAAAGAGTGAAGCATTTGAGGAAGAACATTTCTCCTCTAGCTTCTTTAGTTATTTACCCAATTCAACCTTTAATGTTTGGAGCTTGGTATATGTAAAATTTGACCCGTACAATTGAAAATATGCACTATTTAATCTCTCAACTACATCTACAATTATAATCCTACCTCTATAATTATCATTAGTGTTTTATCTATGTTTGTCCTATGTCTACTCTACATTTCTAGCATTTCATGTTGAACAATTATGACAGTCTACCACAACTAACGTACTATTATTGAGTTCTTTAGACAACATATTTGTATACAAAAATCTCTAAATCTTTTTTCAAAACATTGAAATGTCATTTATGGACCTGATGGGACTCAGATGTAACCGTAATGTGAAACTTCCTTTTTTATTTGTATGATAAGTAATCTAGGACGAATATCCATGGAAATCGATATTGACTTCATAAGAGTCACTATGGAAAGGTAATTATAAGTTAATGATAAAAGGCATCATTAGCTATAATGTGGAATATAATATTAGTTTTTCTAAAATGCATCCTAACAATCTCAAACATAAACATCAAAAAAATATTAACAAGTGCCAATTTGTTTTCCCAATTTTGGTGATTTTGAAAAAAAATCTTCATTGAGTTGAGGATGGAGGAGAGAGCCATCAAAGTACACCATAAATATATGGGAAAATCCTTTGGAGCCTACTTGAGGAGGACTAGTCTTCCCAACAAGTCTAGTGATAAAAAGGTCTAACTAATTAATTTATGGTTGAATTTGCTGACCAGATCATTCCATAAGCTCAATCTGGGGAATTATATAAAAAAATATTTTTTTTTAAATTATAAAATTAAATCCTAAACATTTTTATTTAATTGGAAACATAATAAATGTAAAGACGATAATATCACTTCAAGAAAACATAAATTAATAGACACAGATTACAAATTATACAATACAAAATAATCATTTTAAAATAAAAAGAAACATAAATTAAGAGACAATTTACTTGATAATGTCTGTATAGAATTTCTTACAACATAATCATGATAAATCCTAAAATTCATGTGATAAATTTAAAAAATTGAACTAATTTACTTAGTTAAAAATGATATAATATGTAGTAATCGATTTTATCTATTTATGAAGTAATATTTATTTTCAATTAATTAAATTTCATTTTAAATAACAGAACTTATCACTGATAATAAAATTACAATTATTAAATTTTAAAAATTAATACAAGCTCATTTTTTATTTCTATAAAATAAAAAATTAATATTTAAATTTACTCCTGCTCTCTTTAGTTTAGGCAGGAAATCGGATTTACTCTTTCCCCGTGATTCAGTTCAAATCTGAATATATGCGATGACACTTATCCTAAGCCTTCTTCGATTCAGTTAGATGAAACTGCATACCAAAGTTTTGTGTCTCCAAATTTTGAGATCACATCAGATCTTATCCGGCAACACCTTTATAAGATTACCGCTTGTTTATCTCCTAGTTCAGTGTCACGTTAAGCAAAATAAAATTCATGGAACAAATGGGTAAAATACCCTTTGTTTATTTCCTGGTTCAATGTAACGTTAAGCCTAACAAAATTCATGGAACATGATCCGGGTAAGATGTCAAAGTGGCCAACATATTCAAATATAACAATAATTTAGATATTGGTCTTGGTACTAAAACTTTATAATCTAATTAAATATTAAGATTGCGAAAGCTCCGTTTGGAATTTTGAAAAATACGTTAAACCTTTGTAGTTCTTCGGTGAAACTGAAAGTTCTCCATCTTTTCTGGAGCTTCGAACTCATGGATGTGGAAACCTTTTTTTACATAAAAGTTTTCGAAAGTTTTGTTTCATTTGGATCATAGGGTAGATCATAGACGTTAGTTTGGATGAATTCGTGACCATAAATAATGTAGTTAAACCTTGATACAGTACTACACATATTAGATTATGATTTCTTATTAAAAACACTTATATTTATAAATGGGAAATAATCCATTGAATTATTATTATTATGTTTATTTTACGATTGGGAACGAGTGAATTTATGAAGACGGATCATTAGAACATTTGGCTTAGTTTTTTCATTTTATTGAGGCAGATTCAACAACTGTACGCATAAGTAGACTAACCCACTTTGTTAGGATAGTTTCCTTGAACCTGAGATGCACAAGTCCAATCATCTTGCTTTCAATGCAACAGATTACAACATGGACGATGCATTTAAGATTCCTGAGACAAAATACGATAAAATAGAAAATAATTCTTCCAAACCTTTTTAATACCCAACCCTTTATTTTATTTTAACTGGAGTCAGGAATCTGCTCAAATATATAAGCCAAATAACCATACAATAGATTATAATGAAATGATAACCATACGATACACTATAATAAAATGGCGTAAGACTTTATTTGACTATGGCGACCATCTACGCCAATCTAACCATTGAGCAATTCGTATGTAAATACCATATCAGCCATACGATGATCCAACCTTGAATGTAACACATAATTATATTTCGTTACCACCAAGGCCAATACTGTGCAGACCCAACGCACAGGAATAATAACATTTACCTCCAATCATGCCAAATAGAGCAGGAGCAGTGGGAAAATATGTTAAATAAAGGAGTGTTAAAATACCGATATGATGTCTCTAGGAAATGTCTCAGACTTGCAACCTGGATGAGGTTGGAAGAGACTCTTTACTTTTCCTTTACTTAAAAAATAAGAATAAATGTGGAGAAAAGGATATCTTTCTCAAGATTATAAATTAGTTAAATAAGATTATATTGGATATATTAACATTAAATGACTGCAGTGAGATTGAATTAAATTGGACTAGCTAAAAGTGAACTAATACACTTGGATGGACAGTTTTGATGCTATCATTTGGTTAGAATTAGATTCTCCAACACTCCCTTTAATTACAACCACATAAAAATTCAATTAAGCTTTGTTGGTCTATGTCTCACTTAGGCTTACAATTTAAAAAAATTGACTTCAAGTACATTTACTTTTCTTCTTCTCTTCTTCAAGATTCTGTAGCCTCTAAAAAAGGTTGACTTCAAACATGTTGTTCTTCTTTCTTTGCCTATGCCTCTATCTGTATTTTCTCTTTGTGAGATGCCTGCTTTGTTTTTGTCTCTATATTTGTTGTTGTCTTTGTCTCTTCCACTTCTGTACTAACCTATGTTGCTGCAGACTGGGTGTCTTCCACTTGGTTTTCAGATTCAAGTGGAATTATCTCACCAAATAGCATCATGTCAATATGGTGTTTTTGTTGTATCATCTGTGCAGCCACTCATCTTCAGTAAACAAATCTTCATCAAAGTTTATATCAACAATATTAATTTTTGTATTCACCATAACATTGACTGCTCCGATGAGAACTTCATTGTCATCATCAAACTTTGTTGATGGATTAACCAAATCTTCATCCACTTGTAATGGGAATCACTAGTATCTATGTGCTCCTCCTCTACTTCTGTAAATTTATCACAACCATCATCCACTTGTAGTTGTGCATAGTGGGATTCAACAAACTTTTCATCTTGATGTAGAGCCTTCATCTTCAACTTCAATGCTCCCCCTTACACCAAAACACCTCTCAATGGTATCATGGGCCTCCTTGGCTATCTTGGCATCTAAAATGAGGGGAATAATTTTTATTTATTTGTAGAAGCAGTAGAGGCATTTTCATTGCAGTAGGTCACTATGTCAGCAAATTTATTTATTTGTTGAGCCACAACAAATAGTAAAAGCCAAAAGTGTGAGAAATTCAAAGCTAAAACAAAAGATGTTTAAGATCTTTTCACCTCCAAATCTAAAAATATCTCAAACATTTCCTATTGTTGCTTTGATTGTCTCAGCCTCTTGGCTTTTGCTATTTGTTGTGGCTCAACAAACAAATAAACTTACAAACATAGTAACATGCTGCAATGAAAATGCCTCATGATGACGGCTCTGCTTTTAGAAACAAATAACTCTACAAATTTTCTAATACTTTCCCAAAAGATTTCAAAAACCCTTTAAAAAAATACACCGTCTTTGTTTCTAATAGAACCTTCTTTTTTTAAGCTTTGAATACTTTTTATTTTTTTAACGGTCTGTGAAAAAGTTCCTTTTAAAAAAATTTCATAAGCTCTTTTAAAATATCAAAGAGCATTTTTTTTCAAAATTACATAAGGATTTTCAAAATAATACGAAGGACAAACCGTAAAACCTTAAAACTTTTGAAATCAAATTCACCAAACGAAGCTTTATGAAGCCTTATTTGAATTTGTTTAGAAAATATGAAGCCTTGGTTTTAAATGAATAAAATGGAGGATTCTCTTCTACATACGAGGCACGGGCTTTAAGCATATGGGATTCTCTTCTACATACAAGGCACAGGCTACGAAAACAGAAAAAAAAAAAAAACTCTGCTTTGACCATCCGAAAAAAAAATTAAGTTTTGAAAATTCGTGGAGCCTTCTACCGTGACCTTTTCTATCTCAGGAGGTGCACTTCACGATGCTGATGTGCAGTGTTACAGAGAAAGAAAATGTGAATTTGGTGTGTGAAGGTCAACGCAGTTGGTCACTATGGACGGATGCGTTCATGATTCAAAAAAAAAATTAAAGAAAAATTCTAAAACTTCTCTCCGCCTTCGCTTTCAACTAAGGGGAAGATAACGTTGTGCTTTTCCCTCTCCATATAACCGGCTTCACACAACTAGCTTCTTCCAAAAAAAACAGAGGCTTCTTCTCCTCATCGAATTCTTGGTCTCTGCTGCTCTCTCTCCAGTCTTATTTGACCTGAAGCGCTAATACCATGGAAAAAAAGGAATAAATGTGGAGCAAAACATTTCTCTTTTAAATATTACGAATCTTATAAATAAGATTACATTGGAGACATCAACATTAAGTGAGTGTAGTGAGACTAAACTAAACTAGACTAACTAAAATTGAACTAAGACAGTTAGATGGACAATTTTGACACCTAATATTTAGTTGGAAGTAGATTCTCCAACACTTTACAATTACAGGATGGTACCCTAAAGCCTGGCCCTCTTTTGAGATGGTGTCTTTGGCATCACAATCTCCTATTTTTGCACAACTAGCAAATCGTCCCTCGACTCCATGTAACTTTGTAATTAACTCTGCACTAAACTAGCAAATCGTCCCTCGACTCCATGTAACTTTGTAATTAACCCTGCACTAGATTGATAGCCCATGGCCAACATGAATGACCTTTAGTCCCTCTATTGTTGGTGCGTTGGTTGTATGGCACCATAACCTTGGAGCTCCTGTCCAACTTATTAGATCTAAATTGCAACAACTACGCAATTGGTCAACCAACGTAGTGGCTTTGCAGTAACAACGAACACACCAAACTTCCCTGCAATTAACCTTGCCACCTTCTGACCCTATGCCCTGGAAACTCCAATCGATTTGCCTCCTGACCCTCCAACACTTGCACTTTAAATGTATGGACCCCATGGCCTTCATACTCCCACCTGTTCTTCCTGTGCCCTCAAACGACTGTGAGTGGACTCGATTGTCCACTCAGCCTCCAATACCTTTCTGAATTGAAGAAATCATACCTAGAGCAAGATTTTAGGTATACATTGTTCGGGATTTCACCACAAGAACTATGGGGACTAAACCTCCCCACTTAACGGTTAGGCCACATCCTCACTCCGTCAAACACTGTTTAATGGTTCTTAGCTACAAATAATGGCTCTGCAACAATGATATGATAAACAATCCCTCGAGAGAAGCTTGACTTCTTAATTCTGTGCTTATGACTGCTAAGGATTATCCTCAAATGATTTAACAATGCCAAAATAGACCCTAGATCTGATAAGGATTCAATCTCAGCGCTAGATGATCAAGTCTTATACAGTAGTCTTAGATCTGATTTGAAATCATCTCCACTAACCAAATAAAGTAATTAATCAAAGAACTAGGGTGATATCTCCAATTCTATTCAACCCGTTATGCCCAGTTTTACAAGACCACGTAACCTTTTTATTTTCCTCACTTTACAATTTTGCAATTCTACTCCTTCGAGTGCCATTGGTGAATTTCCAACCGCCGCCAAATCATTACAATAGATGACGTCAAGTTGTTGAAGGTTGGGGAAAATCCTTCGCCAAATGATATCGTATCCAAATGTTTAGGCCAATGCATGCAATATTGTTCACTTTCATCCTCAACAGGCCTTTCAAAAGGTCACTCTCACAAGGAACGTTGCGAGACTTCCAACCATGTGGACCGATTCAATTGTATAATGAATTGCGACTAACATTTCAATGCAGGGCTACATGCAAATGCTTCACACTACAACATAGAGGGGTTTTAAGATATGTTTTACATTACAATATAGAGGGGGTTTTAAGACAATATTTGAGACAATTTTTGGGTCAATTTTCTTAACTTGAGGTAGAAAGAAATTGTTTATTGTCTTATATATTAAAGAACAAATTTTTTCGCTAGAAATCACATAGTAGAAATTTTGGCTGACACGTTTTGAACCATCCAGTGTGGTTTGTTGCCAAGGTAAGATGAAGATGCATATCATGGCAATAGCTTAAATAGAGATCGATGTAGAGCTACTATAATGGCTAGTTTACTAATAATATTATTTAATTAATAACATTAATAATATGAACAAAGTCAAACAAAAAACAAAGCTTGAAGTCCAAAAATATTTTTAATTATCAACCAAAATAAACAACTAACTAAAAAAATATTATTTATTTAAATAATACCAATAAATATTAGCAACCAACTTTACTAATTAAAATTAGGAATTGCATTAAAATTACAAATTAAAATAAAAAATATAAATATAAAAACAAAGTCAAACAATAACCAAGGAGCTCAGTCAAAATTAGCCAAAGGAGTCAATATCCTAGAAGGCAAGACCGACTAAATAGCTAAAAAACAAAAATAAAAAATCAATGTAATCCTAATTGTTATTGTTTGACTTGGTTTTTATATTTTTATTTGTAATATTAATGCAGTTCCTAATCTTAATTATTAAAGTTGGTTACTAGTATTTATTGGTATTATTTAAATAAATAATATTTTCTTAGTTAGCTGTTTATTTTGGTTGATAATTAAAAAAAATTGACTTCGTGCCTTGTTTGTTGTTTGACTTTGTTTTCTCTTGATTTAATTAGTATTATTTGTTCCTATTATTAATGTTATTAATTAAATAATATTATTAGTAAACTAGCTATTAATTATAGTCGTTATAGTACCTCTACATCGATCCCTATTTAAGTTATTGCCATGATCTGCATTTTCATCTTGTCCTGATGATGAACCACACTGGATGGTTCGAAACACATCGGCCAAAATTTCTCCTATGTGATTTCTACCAATGTTTTTTTTCTTTAATCAATATGGATCACAAAAGCCTAAATTCAGTCTTAAATATTGTCTTTAAGTGAGTGTCTCAAATTATTGTCTTAAAAAATAGTCTCTATAAAGACAATATATAACACAAGCACTATTGTCTCTTAGGAGACAATTTCATTTTTGTCTCTCTAAATAATATAGTTGGGATTAAAGACATATTGTCTTTATAGAGATAATATGTCTTTCATTCTAGCTACTGTCTCTCTAGAGACAATAAAAAATTATGTTTAAAAACAATACAATATCAATTTTGTCTCTTTAGAGACAATATAAAACAATGAATCCAGAAAAATATCTCACCATTGAAATAAATCAATATATAAAATATTTAATTAAAGATAAACTACAATAACTACAATATCATTGATTAGTTCATGTAAGGGAACAGTGGAATCATACCACTGACCTTCTGCTTATAATGTTGGTGCTCTTCCATTAGGCTAGAACCCTTTAAATAATTATGATTAGCTATGTCAAGGGGCTCAACAAGTAGTCTGTAGAGAGTGCCCAGTCCTATCCACACTTCACTACACTAGAAATATTTTGTTGATTGGTCCTTATCAATCATCATCATGATTTTTTCCTACCAACCTACGAGCTTCAATCTATTGAGATTAGCATTGAAGTTTATAATAGATTGCTTCTTTCTAAAATTTATAGTATCTAATGACATTTTTGAATCATTGTACATGATACTCTTCTACTTCTTTGATGACCACTTCTATCTTTTCTCTTCATTATCCAATCTAGACAAGTTTTCCCATTGTTGCTTCCAAATTTGTCCCGTTGCTCTTAAGGAAAGACTTGCTTGATAGTTCTACACAAAATTTCTCAACCCACACAATTATTCATAAAAACAAATTCCTACTAATATTACTAGCAAAACATAATTTTCATTAAATTATAAAACAATTATGTTGTTGGGAAAAACACTCGGAGGGGGAGGAGGGTGAATCAATATTTTAAAAACACACAGTAATAATTTTTCTTTTCTGAAATGTATACCCGACTTGACTGAACCCAACTAGCATATATACACGACTGTTGTAAAAGAAACTACCCTATTCCCAGTAAAGTTTGTAGAACGACTAATTTATTTATCTGTTAAAATTTGAACCAGAATGTAAGAGATTTATCAGTCATTTGATAAGTAGTAAATAGGTGCAGTAAGAATAGAATAAAGTATCACGCATAAGTAAACACACATGAAAACCAGGATTTAAGCTGGAAACCCAATGTTGGAGAAAACCACTACTATTGTCGTCTAAGTCTTCAAAACTTATTAATATCAAAAACTGCTTACATTCTTGTACTGG
Source organism: Pinus tabuliformis (assembly GCA_031772625.1). NCBI lineage: Eukaryota > Viridiplantae > Streptophyta > Pinopsida > Pinales > Pinaceae > Pinus > Pinus tabuliformis. The sequence goes on from CM062819.1 coordinate 1,840,268,061, forward strand.
TGCAAACTGATACTAGTACATAGGCACCCACCTGCTGAAGGCTACAACCTTCACTCGTTCTCTAGATCTTAATGGAATGGAGCTCCAACCCCGTAATCTGATCACCAGTGACTATTGGTAGGAAGCTTCGACTTCTTCACTGAAGGCTCAAACCCGCAGCAACATCCATGGACCATGTTTCATAAAAAATTTAGATTGGATCCAATATAAACACTTATGATCAATCATCATTATAAAAAAATCATCAATATCTAATACACGGAATCAACCAATCACTGAAACGCAAACAACTGATACATAACCAATGAACTGGAACAGTTAGATCATTGTAATCAGTACACATAATTGAACTCAGAATGTTGCATCAACACAAAATCAATTGCAACCTTGATCATTCTTTTGCCAAAATGTATAAGGCACCCTGCATGCATGCATTCTTTTCTAGAAAGAAACTCGTGTATAGATCTTAATATACTGAAAACTGAAAATTTGACCACGCAATTTCTAAAAAGAATGTCGAATCACACTCATATCTACTGCAACACTCTGAACGAATCACAAAATTGCTTCCGGTATTCAATCACAATCAACAAGTAAGCTTAACATTCATCAATCAATTAATACCCAAATTGAGCATCATCATTCAATTAGATCTATTTCAAACGTTGTCACTCAACCTAGATCAATATGAGGACATCATTGAGAGACAATAGAGAAATAGAAACATTAATCAGGTTGATTAGTCATTTGTGAACATGAACTCCTTACCTTATATACGCGACTTTGTAGAAGTGAACCCGCATGTATGCATACTTTTCTTGAAACTAACCAGTGTATAGATGTCAAAATTTTTGACCTAAAATTGCACAGATCTTCAGAACTTCAGAAAGACCTAAATCACAATAATAAAATATAAAAACAGATGTCAGTACTTAGATCCAGTCAATCCTTGAACAGATCATACAATGAACAATCATTTCAGGTCTCATGATCCTAATCCATTTCATCGGTGCATAATTATTTCAGATAAATATGAGAATTATAGCCCTTACCATGAAAATATACTGCAGATTGAAGTATTCATCAAAAAATATTTGACTTGCACACTTAGCCCTTTTATCTTCACTTATTTATATATTTTATCCCTCATACAATACCATGGTCAAAATAATATTATTATTGGTGGTAATCTCTGACGGGATTAATATTTGTTTCCACACTCATTACTATGGTCCAATACCATGGTAAGGACCCCTGGTATTTAGAATACCATGGTACAAAAATCATATGCTACTTTTCTTCACTGAACTCATGTGCATACGTGACTTGCCTTAGCAGAACCCATGTATAGTTCTTGAACTTCTAGCTTTATCATTCCTCTGAATTGATTCCTCTGAATAGTCATGCATTACGTTACATCTGTATTCATTCTAGTATTCTATGGTATTCATTATGTCACCTTTGAACTGACCTATGAATTCAGTTATACGTGAGTTTCCATCAAGGAAAACAAATGCATCATAATTCCAATATATGTGTGGCACATGCAATACCTTCCCATAACAATGGATAATAAATAGTGTCAATTTCTACTTTGTAAAAAGTTTAATTCATCACCAAATATCATTAATGTTATAAATAAAACTAAATCTAAGGGTTAGGGCTAGACAGAATATGAGCGAGAGTTATAGTGATATAATATTTCATTGGAGTACCCATAATTGAATGCCTACTACCATACTGAGCTATAAACCCAAATAAATCTAAAGATTTAGAATCAAACATAGTATCATATGGAATTACATCGATCCATTATGTCATTGAAAGTTCCAATAATTTAATGCCCATTATGATACTGAGCTGAGTCCTTATTTATTTTATCTTATTTTTATAGCTTCTTATCCTTAACTGACTGTTAACTACCCAACCTTGTAATTATAACTATGTTTTTCTTTTCTCAGAACACACACACACACACTACTAAAAATTTAACTCTATAATAATAACAAATAATAAAATCTTTCCAGACATGAGGCTAAACTATAACCAAGGGTAGTAACTAGTCTCATGTATGGGACTAAGGCTAGATGCTACTTGAAATCTCATGACCCCATTGTTGTAGCCTCAATAATGATAGTAGAATATACTAGCTTTCTTGCAAATATTAACTTGGTTGAAACCGCCTTTTGGTCTTGGAGTATGAACTAAAACTTTCTTTGATTGGCTAAGAGCTTATCTTTTTCAAATGTAAGGAAACAAATTAATAACCCAAAACTCAAAGGAATTTGGAAAATGTGGGAATATGTCCCCTTATGGACCACTAGTGGATTATTTCATGTGACTAGGTTGTCTGCACAAGATGATGTTGTTGCATGATAAGGTCTTCAGATTGTATCATACATAAAATGTTTTTATTTTAGATAATTTTGTAACTATGATATCAAATTAAAACTAGCAAATCAATCCATGCGTTAATCACATCATAACATTTTACATATACCAACAACCTCATTACCTCATTCCATTGGGTAATGTGTCCCTTGGCGAGTGGGAAGAGAGCCAAGGGCATCTTTCCAATCATTCCAAGACATTCCATTCATGCACTAATGAACATAAATTTTTTTTATTTTATATAATTTTATAATTGTGATATCAAATTAAATCTAGAAAATCAATTCATGTGTTAATCACATCATAAATTTTACATATACTAGCCACCTCTTTACCTCATCCCATTGTGTAATGTGTCCCTTGGCTAGTTGGAAGAGAGCCAAGGCATATTTCTAATCATTCCAAGACATTCCATCCATGCACTAATGAGAAAGGCATTGTGGCAATGGAAACCATTCTAGTAATGTCAATACTCAATAAAAAGAACGTGTAAGGATACATATGAACTATTGTGTATATGAATAGATATTCATCACCATATGAAAAAATATTAGAACCAAAGTTAAAAGTAATTAATAAATTACAATTACATTGGACATCAAATGAACTTGTGAAAACTTATCGAATCTATATGGCTACTAATTAAACATGTCAATTTTCAAACTTGATAATTGAAATATGGCAAACATAGTGACTTGAGCTATGAAGGGACCCCATGTAACATGAGTAAGGAGCAACCTACATCCTCTCCAATATGTCCACACTACTCTCAATAATATGAGGCTTTGGGATGCTAACCTCATCTCTAGGTTAGAAAAGCTATAAAGAAAAGGGGTGGGAAACCACTGGCTCCCTAACAAATAATGATATGGGTCCAACATTGATGGATAGGAGTCAATCAATATTAAGTCAAAGCTTTATGTTACTAGCTAGGGCCAACTGATAGAAAACATGATTATCCATCATATAATATTGTCCTCTACTCATCGCTGCCAAATGTTTCTCGCCATGCGTTTATTCCTAGGCCACTGCATTTGTGGTGCACTATTTTTTGTATTAAATATACACACAAATGAGGGGTTAGCTCAACCAATTGTTGCCAATGTTATTGAGTATTTGTCTATGCAAGCAAGTCCCTAATATTATCCCCTGTAGGTAAGTTTCACCAATATGTCAATAGGTTTACTATGGGTGTCACCCATAAGTGTTGAGAATCATCATGTGGGTTTCCTCATGAACGTTTCCTTGAAAAAAGAGAATACATATATATATATATATATATATATATATATATATATATATATATATATATATATAAGGAATCAACACTCAAAAATTTCACTTTATAGCCACTCCATGATGATATACAACACTAAATGACAACCTTCCCACACACTTCTTTGTCTCACATATACAGGGATAGGAACAAGGTAGTTGATGGCCTTTCAAAGAGGCATTGGGGCTGGAGTGGGGTGTTTGGACCATTTCAGTTTCTTAGCATGGGCATACAAATGATTTCATTCATGAACCTTAGTTATAAAATTCTCTACATATAGATACTCTAACTTCTACACTAATATATTTTTGTTTTTTAAAGCCATGAAAAGTTTGTTTTCCATTGTTGATATAGCTCACAGGTCCTGTGATAGTCGAAAACTTTCAAAGCTTGATTTTGAAAGGTCTAACATATTTCCCTTTAATTCAAGAAAAATCTTTTTCTTTTTTTGACTTAGCTCACTGATATGTAAGCCATGTATGCAAACTTTTCATAAGCCAAATGTTAGACATCTCACCCAAAGTTAGGGAGGTTACAAATGCAACTCTCTTGATCCCCTAGGAGTTAAGTACCATAATTAGGGCCACTGCTTTAACGAATATACCATCTATGGATCATGGAAAAGTACTTGAAGGGTTTTACATGAGGTGTTCTCCTAAGAAAAAATTACACATGAGGTTTCTTTGCAAAAGAAAACAAATATGTGTATATATATCTAGATAGGTAGGTAGGTAGGTAGGTAGGTAGGTAGATATATAACATTGTTTGATAGCCACAATGGTTATTTCAAGTGATTTGGCATGTCATGCCAAAGCCATAATTACCACAAAGATCACAAGGTATAATGCACTTGGGTCCCTTCAGGGTTGGCACATGTCTACCAATAGCAGAGCACGACTGACAGAATGTGAACAAACAATTGGAGGGTTTCCAAAATGACGTTGTACATTGAAAACATGATATTATCATCATTTATACCAATACTTAAAGAAGAGTTTTATCAACAAAATAAAGGGGGAAATAACACGCAAAGGGGAAATAACACTCTACTGTTCTCTTAATTAGGTTTATATTGGAGAACCTAGAGGCAATGTTGCACATGCTTGGAACCTGTTATTACATTTGGGAGTGTCAAAGTAAGGCTTATGTTTATTATTTTTTTATTTTGTTTTAATAATACAACGAGTACAACTCCAATTCTCTGGTGAGTTATCACTAGCATAGTACAAAGTGGCTCTTTAATGGGAGGGGACGAAATGTAAAATCCCCTCCATCTATGGCTTAATGTCACAATATGGAGCATTTCTCAGTGTGTATTCATCTGCAGTACAACTACAATTTATCTCAAAGTTATGGTGTATTTTGAAGGCATCCTAGAGTCAAGTTTTCCTCATGAATATCTTGAGTTGCAACCAATAATATGCAATGTTACGACCTTTTCACATTATGCATTTAAAAAACATGGCTGCAAAGTTTTCATAAGACTCATTCCTTTGAAAATATTTGGAAATGGATTTTCCAAAGAAACACACAATATGTTTTTCACACACACACACACACACACACACACACACACACATATATATATATAACATATATTAAAACAATGGAACATTGTTTTTCTTTTCTATAACCCTGTCTAGTGTGCTTTGAATATTAAGTGTTTGAATCCTAAAAAAAACAATCTACTACTTTTGATCATATCAAGCAATCAATTTCAATTGCAACCTACTGCAATATATCTTTCCATTAGTTACTTTTTCACTAAACTAATGTCAAAAGAATTACATGATATAAAAGTAAATAAGGATTAACTTAAAGCCAGGGAATCATACCAATGGACACTTAAAAGATATATCTATGCAATTCACATTATTGACCTAGAAATTATCCCTAAGATTCTCCACAACATGTCTAGAGAACATGTAAGACTAATGAAAGAAGGAGAATGAAATCCCTTCAAAATATACACACATTGATTTGGTATATAAGGCTCACCTTGCTATCTTAACTAATTGATCATGGTTATCGTGCCCATAAAAAAATGGCTCCTTCTGAAATATTTGCAACAATAAATAAAGTAGTAAAAATCATAAGAAAAACCATATATAAAACTTAAAATAGGGCAAGTTACTCATGAAAAGAATTTGTATGAATAATTAATGTATTCTCTTAACAATGTTTTGTTTCTTACTATTCTAGAGAATCTACAACCAAGGCTCCACATATCCAGAGAATAATCATAATCTTGAAGGTCAAGAAGAGGTTTAGGACCTTTGAAGTATCTAATACACAAAGATGCCTCACTATTACCTGGCTACCCATTTGAACACAGGAAATACTAGATCATAGAAATATCCATCTTCTAATTCTTTCTCCTTAACACAAAAAAGTGTGTTCCCAGTTCTTACCAGTGTTTCGAGCACCAACATGGTCAAGAAAATATGAACAAGTGTAAGATACACATATCAGAGTATTCAAAATATGATAAAACAAGAACATAGAAAAACATACACGTATCCGAAAAAATGTCGGTTTACCTAAATTACAAATTTTTAAATGGTAAATATTATTATTAATATGGATTCAACCAACTATCAAAATCAATATCTTCACAATAGATTAGAAGGTTCAACCACATGAAGCATGTGATGGGGAGAAACAAGGCATAGAATTATATGCCTGGCATTGGAACTTTGCATTCATAATTTTCATTTTTATTTTTCCTTTTGACTTACAAACATGTTCAATGAGGCCAAGAGCTAGCTCTGACTAGTCAATAAAGTTACATAACCTTCAATAAATGTTTTGATGAAAATATAATAAACTGGAGGGTATGAGCACAACTCATGGATCCATTATAAATAGTAGGTATAGTCAATTTCCTATAAACCATAGTAAGGAGAAATATTTTTTTTTGGACCATAATAGTGCTTGAACTTAAGGCCTGTATCCAAATAAAAATCAAGACAATGGAAAACAAGATACAACAATGAAACTTAAGGAATTCATAAGGTAATTGAAGCTTTGCAATTCTTGAAATAATACTTACTTGAAACTTGCTTTGTAAAGGACCACTTTATAGTAAAGGGGAAAATGCTAAAAAGGTATCAAGGAAATAGTTGTAGACTTGATAATCAAAACTCGATAAGGTGTGGAAATAAGCATGTAATCAATAACTAAAATTTTCCAAAACTTTAAATTTTTGGTTGCCTGCAATGAGTTAAATTATTATCCGTCCCAAGTTGTTGGAAAGAAGGCACTAGGCTAGTTATTGTTAGAATCTTAAATCCCAGGTGTTATATTTTTACCTTGTTCTCTCAGTCATTGATTCTCCTCCCTTATAGTGCAACTTTAACAATAGATCCATGCCTCGATATATGTTTATAACATTGATAACAAATGAAGCTAGGCATAGCAATAGTTTTCTTTGGGAGGAGTGTTATTGTTATGTAGATAAGTTTGTAGGGGGCGGAAGCATGCATGCATGCACCATCATTAGTTAATTTCCTATTTTATATTTAGAGAAGGCCCAATTATCTATGATAAAATTTCATGTTGTATGGCATAGATCCCAAGAAGGTCCTGCATTAGTTTGTCTTCAATTCAAAGGTTCAGTGCATGCATGTAATGACCTAGTCTTCTCTAGTTGAGCACACTATTTTTGGAAGCATTATCCATGCATGAGGGCGCACCCACCTATGAGATTAGGGTTAGGTTTTAAAACCATCACCTAGGGCACATAATTATATGTTTGTAACAAACCCTAGCCACCCAACTGAGGGTCATTACCCCTGAACTCTACTTCCAATGCCATAAATTCAACATTTCTTTAGCCCTAGTGGGAAGGTAGTTCAATGTCTTATCTAAATACATTTTCAACAACATTTTCTTAGGGAATAATGTTCTAGCTTTTGCACAGGAGAACCTATCACCTACATTATGGAGCATTACGTCTCTTGAAGCATTACCTCATGCTAAAACGATTACTGGCTATAGTGAGTCCTTCAAAGTTTATAAGATCTACATTATGTTAGAACAATAAGACAATAGTGAGTCAAAACATGAAATTTGATGAGAAGGCTTGGTCCTCCAAGTCTTAGGAGCATCTTGGGAAGGTTGAGGAGGGAGAGATAGTTGTTGTTCCAAATTATTCTCCACAGATTTGAGGGAAATCATATTCATATTAGCAAAGTTCCAATGCAAACATAGAGCATGCATGGCACACCCACACATTTCACAAGACACAGGAGCAAGTTGGAGCTCCAAAGACTTATTTTCAAGTGAGTCATCCTCCTCATGAAAAACCACAAGATATTAAAGGGAATGACTGGAAACAATGATTGAACCTAGGTGGTTGTAGAAGATGAAGCATGTGGCTAACAAGAGTAGATAGAAGTACAATGCTAGATTCAATGGATGAAGAATCTCAGAATCAGAGGTTACCTCCAGTATTTGGTGAATAACCAATCTCATATTTTTCTTTTTCTTTTTAAAAAATAGATTGAGCGAGTTCAAGTAGAACTCACTCAACTACTACAAAGAATTTATTTCACTATTTTAAGGGCACATTTCATTATTGGAAAATGTATGTTAAGGATGGAAAATTGATGTTTCATAGCTTTGTGGATTCAAAATGGAAAGGTGATGCTAGTTCTAGGAAGAGAACTTCAAGGTTTTGTTTCAACTTGGGGTCCCAAGTATGATATCTTAGATCAGTTGAAAGAAAGCAACAGTGGCATTCGTGTGTTGGAGCTAATCGTTTTAAGTATTGTGACAATTAAAACTACTCAACTATCTACAAATCTATTACTTCATGATCACTCTGAGCATATCGACATTTGGTACCATTTCCTAGAAGATAAGTTCAAGAAGGGAGCAGTGGTTCTTGAGTATGTTCCCTTGAATTTGCAAGTTGTACACATTTTGACTAAGCCCCTATCAAAGGGGAAGATTGAGATGTTGAGGGAGAGAGTAGGCTTAGTGGAGAACACCTTTTCTTAAAGAGATAGTGTTACACATTTTTACCTTCTTTGCTCAATAGTTAATTCTCCTTCCTCATAGCATGAGATTTATGGTATGTCCATACCTGGGAGAAACAAATCCTTACCATTAGATGTGAGCGGAGCATTGATGGCCGATGGAGTTAAGCACAACACTATTTTACTTTGGGACAAGTTTTGTTGTCAATGTTGCATCGCATAGTGAAATATAAATGCATACATCCAAAACAAGAACATGTTGGAAACATGAACCCAAAAAATTAGGAAACAAGGAAATATATCTAGATATATATATATATATATATATATATATATATATATATATATATATATATATATATATATATATATATATATATATATATATATATATATATATATATATATATATATAACTTTGAAAGTATTTACAATACAGATATAAATTCATAAAAAATCGAGCAAGTGCTAAGACCCAAGGCCCAACAAAAACATGCTACAAAAAATACTTACATATCATCGAAACCATCAATATCACACACTAATCATTGAAATAGGATAAAAAAAAAATACGTCAAATCCATATTTTGTTTAAGTGATGGGTACAATCTTAATAGGGTCATGATTAAATTCTATTCCCATACCCTCATACATCATATAAACATTGTAACCACCCCAATCCTGAAATCCCAAAAACTATTAAGTCTACTGGATTTTGAATGGAATATAAAATTTTACTTTCTCCATATGAAAATGAGGTTGGAACCACTCTCCAACATCTTAAAAATAAAAACTTTAATAATTTACCATTCCTTATGATCAGGAGGATGTGTTTGGAGCATCCTTACACCATCCTGCTATCATTCCCCAATGTATGAGTCCTGAGGATAATCAAACTATATTGATTTCTGTTTCTCAATATGGTCCTTGTAATAAACAACCTTGATGTTGTGATTTTAGATGTCAATCATCTCCTTTCTTATGCCCATTCCAACATGTCCCCATGGGTGTTGAGAAGAATAACATGCCTAAGGAAGTCTCTGGCAAGAAATGATTGGGCTTTGATCATTTAATTCTCTATAGTCAAGTTGGAAGTCATGATCTAGTTGTAAGGGTATGACTCCCATTTTCCCTCCTATCTTTCTTCATTTATGGCCCTTTTCCATGATGCATGGTTGTGTTATTTTCCCACCTACCACCCTTGTGTGTAATTGTACCAATCCTACAAAGGGAGATGTTGTATTTCATTTCCCTATCTCATATTCATTCATAAGTGCAAGATTTATTTCATTAATCTAATTATATAATGGCTACGTTGGTTATATCACTATAGTTGCCATCCACATGTAATACATTGTAGTGTAGGTGCCTTGCATATTCCTTTTACATAGCTAACATAATCATATTATGTTATCATGGTAGATTAGTATGCATGTATATTACAACATGCATCTTATATTAGATTTAATTTTTGTATTGATTATTATTTTCATGAAAAACATGGGTGATACCCTATGCCCAATGAAAATGTTTCCAAACAATTGTATTGTAATGTGCATGTTATAGGTTTGTAGTCCTAGGAGATTGTTGGGGTTTTCATGAAATCCTCATTCAAGTACATGGATCATCTGCTCTACAATGATTTCATGTCCCAATTGGATCTAGATGTTACCTACAAAAAGTGGGTGGTCGCTAGGAGAAATGTTTCCTCCTATTCATCTCTTGTAGCCAACAACCAACAATCCCTAACAACCATCAATAGTTGATGTGATGTGCTATTCATATATTTGCCACATGTGTCAATCATATGTCTCCTTGCACATTTTCCAAGAGAACACATTGGAAGGTGAGCAATCCAACCCAAAAACTCCTTAAAATTGTAGGTTTTAACCGCGTACAGAAATTACTTGCATACGAATTCTAAAACACATAAAATAAATAATGGTGAGAACATAACACATAAAGCAAATATACACAAATATTTTCCCCTGGGTCCCAAAACCGAGACTACCAGATTTATTTTTCATTATGTTCCTTTCAATGTTATAATACATATATATACACGCTGAAGCATCCATAAACCCTGGATTAGAACATAACCATAGTTCCCTGACCGGATCTACATAATACCATGGACCAAAAACCATCATGCCCAAAACCATGTGCGAAATACATGCACAAAACCATAGGTAACATAGGGTCTAAAAAAAAGTTCCCAGGGCACTGCCCTCTAAACCCTGTGTAGGGGAGACCACTGCATACCCCATGACAAGGGGGCTGCCAACCCCCCTGTGACCCCCCCGCTAGTCGTGGAAAGAATATAACTCAACCTAAGAAAATATATTCTTTCATTTTACATTCAAGTGCTTATGCTTATTTTTATTTTTGCCATTTGGCATGGATTATGGGGTAACTTGGAATAAGGAATCGTTTTGACTATGGACTTGTTCTCTCACCTTAAATGGGGGGTTAATTTTCAACTATATTCTAGCAGGACCTAACTTAATGTCCCATGGATTTAGGAAGGGAACTACTTGGAAAACCCTCTACACTTATCACAACACCTAAGGAGTTCAACACAAGCCCTAGAGGGGAAATCTACTATCATGATATCTACCTTTTGTCACTTTGAATCACACATGTGGAGATATTTTATGGTTTTATGAAAGTTACAAAGTTGGATTGTGACTATTACTATAGCTTTTGGGAAGAAGTATCATGTTATCATGGAAATTAGAGAGTGAGTAAAGTGTCATGACATCTCTCTATCTATATTGAGTGAAGAAGCATGCATAGAATCTTTGAAAACCTACCATATTTATATTAGTGATCTTACTAGTGTCTTTACCAAAATTTCTGAATATGCAGTGAATACTAAATTGGGTTTCCTCTATGTTTGAGCAGTGGATTTCCCTATATGTGCTTAGTGTGGATGATAGGGCATATAAAAATAATCAACCATGGGTTTACATACTTTCAACACTATCCAATTTACATTTTTTATTGTACTTTTGAGGTGAAACATAGGTTGTCCAATTATATAACATGACTTACAAAGAATTTTTTTGTATGTTCAAAAAGTTTGATTAAGTTTAAATGTCTACATGATTGAATGATATTTAAAACTAACATCTGTCCCATTTATAACTAACTAAGAATGGGAAATGGCAGGCAACCTTCTGACATAATGGTCTTTAGAAATGATTGACCCTCAAGATGAGACAAATCATAATGGAAAGAAAAAGTGAAAAGGATGATCAATGGCAAACTCCCATTTGTATGTGTCGATATTTAAGATATAAAAGACAACAATAATGCTAGTGACAACTAGGGCTTAGGACTTAAGAGACAACTTTTGATTGTTTTGGACCATCTAGTCAAACCTTGGCTTTGTTAAATGTAAGATGATGACCATCATGACCCTCCTATGATAATAATTTGATTTTCCAATGCCTTAATTTATATAGATTTGCATGCATGATCGAGGTGGCTCCACGCACACACAGAGTCTATAAATATCTCAAAAATAAAAGTTGTTAGATTGATGTGAAACTAGGAAAAGATCTTAGTCCTCATTTCCTTGATTCCAAAGGTGTGAACGATACTCCAATCCGAGTTTGAATGAGGGAGATAGAGATGGTCAAATTTTTGGTCAAAGTGGGCATGTTGGCCATGTTTAACGATCCCATAAATTGACAGAGTCAGGGACATGGAACTTGGCTCTTGAAAGCGAGAAAATTTGTCAAACAATTAATTTGTCTAATGACCCTTAGTTTTGGTCAAACTGACAAAAATATTATATAACATAAAAAAACTAGAAAAAAGAAAAATAGTGAGGTGGTGGGCCACCACCCCCGCCAGCCTCCAAATCACAATGGTCATATACTATTATGGCATAACAAATTCTATGTTTGGGGGGCATGCCACCCTCGATAGTCCCACCGACCCTGTTACCTAATGTCCAGAGCATTTAACAGTGGGCGAAAATTATGTTGAACCAAACTTTGGTTTAAATTATATATTCATTACTAAAATATGCCATATTTTTGCCACATCAAAACAAAGCACTCCAATATGGGTGGGAGGGGGATTGAACCCTTCCTGTCCCCCAACCAACATCCATCAATATCCAACATGACAATGACTTAGGTCATCGCAACTTTGCCGTACAATTGTTATTAAACCCCCCACTTCATTCAAGTGGGCCAGCAGAGGAGTGCCAAATTGATGCCAAGGGCAACAAAAGAACCACAAAATTTTGGAACCGTGACTGTGCGGAACCATGATGCAGTTCCAGGAGGGGGAACCTTGCCCAGGAGGAGGTGTGGAGCCATGAAGCTAGAGAATCTTAACATGCAGAAAATATTCGCTTGAGGGCCAAAGATTCCGGTGACATAATTTGATAATTGGATTGTCATTTTTTCACATTTTCTTGCCAGGAGTCCAACCATGCAATCAAACTCTCCATCTGCGCAGAAAAATTTCAGGTGTCCAGTAGCAAGGAATATTTGAAGAATTTTTTGGAATCTTAAAGATTATCTTGGAGGTGATTTTTGACCAAGGCAGAATATTGTTAACTTTATAGTCATTTTTCACAAAATTTCATAGGGACTGTATAGGTGTGCTCAAAATATTCATCTGGGTAATGAATTTTTTGGACATCTTAAGGAAGGAATCTTTGGTGTAATCTTCAAGATTCCCAAGGGTCCAAAATTTGATGGTGTCAGAATTGGAAACGTTTACAGTTGATTTTCCACCACTCATCTCCAGGAATTCACTAGTGTAATCCATTTCAACAACTGAGATTCTCTTTTTTCAGCCATCTCTGAGAGTGGAGGTATATGATATAGATATTTCTGCTTTTCTCCTATTTTACTAAGATGATATTGCTATTTTTGATATCCCCAATTACTATTATGTTGAAGGACGCTTGTTTCCACATCATGTGAGATTTTTTAGCTTGTCATGCTGAAGGAGGACCCATTTGAGTGAAAGAGCCTGTAGGGATAATGCCTCGTGGAGATACATTCCACTCTCGTTGAGGGTATTCATCCTTGTAATGGAAAAGAACATTTCATGTACATCATCATGATTTGCAACATTTAATGAAGTGGCCTCCCCACTCTTGACACCAGGGCCTGGAGACATAACCCACATTGGGTTAACTCCATTATTAACGTGTTATGTGTTCTTGTTTTGATGGTTTTTGTTATGTTTTATCTTCCTTAAGGCATGCACATGTGGTTGTTCAATACTCTTTCATATTCAATTCTACTAAAATTAGAGAAGTAAAAGATATTGGATAATTCCAGTAGTTGAAGAGATCGAGATAAAGTTTGGTATTAGAGCAGTCTTCTCGCTGATATGAATTGTGTGTGAAGGATTGAGCGTGCATCAAGAAATAAAATGGAGGGTGAGAGAGATATATAGAAGGCCTTCCTCAAGATTTCAAAAAAGGTGGACATAATGTAAGAATATTATGAGAATAAAATGGCAAGAGAGGAATAGGAGAAAGAAATAGTAGAGGACGATGCTTCATCTACCCCCCCGAGTGTAAATTCATCTTCTTTGTTGTCTTCTCATCATTAAGATGAGTAGATTAATCAAAACCTTCAAGTAGATAATTCTAAAGTGAGGAGATGTATATGAGCAGAGAAAGAGGAGAAGCAGAGATTGCAAATTAAGCTATGAGTCACAAAAGAGGAATTGGGAGTATTGAAGTGCAACGAACGATTAGTGAAGCCATCCTCACCTGTTTCAAAATCGACACCTAAGGTAAACAACTTTGATCATTCACTAGTTTTATATTCACATGACACTATTTTTTTTTGGAAGTATCTAGGTACCCATTTTAAGAACTGGCGTGAGACTCCTTACCAAGAGGGGATATCAAGGAGGAAGACTTGATGTTAGTGGAGAAGGAATGACTCAGCCATTGGAGGTGGTACAGAGACCTCAATTTACAGGTTTGGTATACACTAAAGAAGAGTGATCAAAGGTGTCAGAAGATTCCAAGACATTGTTGAAACCGTCGAGGAAAGAGAATGATGGGAGCACATCATCATCCTCCCAGGACAATGCACATCGCAAGAGGAGAGCTAAGGAAAGATCTCATCGTGAGAATCGCACCAAAGACAACCAAGAGAGGTATAACAATTTTCAGTATTCTAAATTTCATTTTGATTACAAGCATGTTAATGATGAACATAAATCATGGCATAGAAAAACTTGTAGTTTTTGTGGTTTACATAACCATGTGGTTGCTGAGTGCTGGAAGAGAATGGCAGAAAGAAGGACGATGAGGTGTGAAATTCCTTCTCCACATCAGGGAATGAAGCAGGTTAAGAAGGTATGAGGAAGAAGAATTTTTGCAGTCATTGCAATAGAGGTATTCATCAAAGAGCCACATGTTGGAGGCTCCATCTAGAGCAATATCGCAAGGACAAAGCATTCATGCAAAAGCCAGTTGGTTAAGGTGTTCAACAAGAAAATATGCCACATTCCTGTTGGTACATTTTGTTGAGTAAATTATGCTTTTACTACATTTGATAGCTTTTCATGGCCACATTTTGTAAATCATGTGTTCTGACATAAATGTAAAAGTGATGATGTGTTTTCCATTTCTTATTAAAGAAACAAAGATTTTTTCCCTTTTATTGATAGTTGGGGTGTTTAATTTCTATTATGGTATAAAATTGACCAAAGAGTTTGTCTTATAAACTCTTGGAAGGTATGGGGATGATTGGGTCATAGTTGGCCATGTAATTAAACATGTAATTTGCAAAGATTGTAAAATAGGTTTGTAGAGGGTGCACATGTCGGTTCATTGCTTATGGCTTCAAAGGACAAAGGTGAAGGAGAAGGAAGGGTGACTTGTCAGGACACTTGTGGGGCATAGAATGTAACACAACAATTGCAGATTATGTTCATGATTTTGGAGGACCAAAAGATCCTTAGTGGTGAGGAATTATCTAGGTGGCTCCAGACACTCTTAGAATCTAGAAATAACCCAAAAATAAAAGTTGTCAGATTGATGTGAAACTAAGATAATATCGTATTTCTCATCCCTTGATTCCAACGATGTGAAAGATACTCCAATACAAGTTCGTATGAGTGAGATAGATCAATGTTTTGGTCAAAGTGGGAATGTGGGCTAGGTTTAATGATCCTACAAATTTACTGAGTCTGGGACATGGAACTTGGCTCCCAAAAGCGGGAAAATATGTCGAACACTTATTTTGTCTAATGACCCTTGGTTTCAGTCAAACTAGAAAAAATATTATATAACATAAAACAAAAATAGTGGGGTGGCGAGCCACCACCCTCGTGTCCGCCACCGCCAAACCACAAGGGTCATATATTATTATGGCATAGAAAATGGTATGTTTGTGGGGTAGTCCACCCCAAGTGGTCCTGCTGATCATGTTACCCAACAACCATAGCATTTAACAGTGGGTGAACATTATGTTTAAACAAAACTTTGGTTTAAATTATATATGTGTTACAACAATATACCATATTTCTGCCACATCAAAACAGAGCACTATAATATGGGTGAGTGGGGGTTTCAACCCTACACACCCCCCAACCAACTTCCATCAATAGCCAACACGAAAATGGCTTAGGCCTTAACAACTTCACCCTCGAATTGTTATTAAAATCTCCACTTCATTCGAGTGGGCCAGTGGAGGAATGCCAAATGGAGTGAATGGTAGAAAAGGAACCATGAAATTTTGGAACTGTGACTGTGGAGAACCATGAGGGAGTTGCAGGAGGTGGAACCTTGCCCAAGAGGAGGGGTGGAACCATGAACTTGGAGAATCTTAAGATGTTGAAAAGATTCCCTTGAGAGCCAGAGATGCCAGTGACCGAATTTGACAAGTGGATAATAATTTTTGCACTTTTTCTTGCTAGGAGACCAACAATGCAGTTAGAATCCTCATATGAAAAGAAAAAATATAGGTGTCTAGAAGCAAGGAATCTTTGGAGTATTTTGTGGAATATTAAAGATTCCCTTGGAGGCTGAGTTTTGACTGAGGCAGAATGTTGTCAACTTTATAGTCATCTTTTACAGAATTTCATAGGGAGCACAGTGGTGTGCTTGGAATATTCATGTAAGAAGTGTATTTTTCGGCCATCTTCAGGAAGGAATATTTGGGGAATCTTGAAGATTCCCAAGGTTAAAAAATTTGACAGTGTCAGAATTCGACAAGATTACAATCGATTTTGCACCATTCATCACCAAGAATTCAGTGGCGCAATCCATTTTAGTACTTGAGCTTTTAATTTTTCATCCATATCCAAGAGTGGAGGTACATGATACAGTTATGTCAAGATTTTC
Organism: Pinus tabuliformis; assembly: GCA_031772625.1. Classification (NCBI taxonomy): domain Eukaryota; kingdom Viridiplantae; phylum Streptophyta; class Pinopsida; order Pinales; family Pinaceae; genus Pinus; species Pinus tabuliformis. Next base: position 1,840,285,051 of record CM062819.1, read on the forward strand.
TTCTACTTTGCTGAGATGATGTTGTTATTTTTGACATCCTTGATTACTATTATGTTGAGGGATTCTTGTTTCCACGTCATGTGAGATTTTTTAGTTTTTCATGTTGAAGGAGGAACCATTTGAGTGAGAGTTCCTATAGTGAGAATGTCACATGGAGAGACATTCCACTCTAGTTGAGGGTATCCATCCTTGTAATGACAAAGAACATGTCATGTACATCATTATCATTTGTAGCATTTAATGAAGCAACCTCACCACTCTTAACAACAGGGCCCAGAGACGTAACCCACACTAGGTGAACTTCGTTATCAACGTGTTATTTTTTCTTGTTTTTATGGTTTTAATTATGTTTTATCTTCCTTAAAGCATGCACATGTGGTTGTTAAATACTCTTTCATATGCAATTCTGCTGACATCACAAAAGTAAAAGATATTGGATAATTCTGGTCGCTGAATAGATTTAGATAAATGCATGTCCTCTTATGGATACATAACATATCCTATTTCAGGTAGCCCAACTATATTAAATACTAAATAATATATCGAATGTAATTATCTCTTATACTGAATTTTTTCCCGCAACAAAAAATAATGTAACTTTGGCATTCTAGGAATTTTATAATAAAACATGTCATTATCGTGCTTATCTTCTTCAATATATTTTTTGCATCTTTATTTCCATTTTCATTATGTGTTATAACATCAATTCTTTTTGTTTAGGCTTTCATTATTAAAAAGGAAGGAAACATATCACAATCATTGGAGTGTAGTATATCCATGTTGGTTAAGACTCCATTATGCTTCTAAACTATGGGAATGATTTTTATTCATGTGATGTATAAGAAACACCTTCACTATATCCTTCTCTTAAAAAACATAATATTCAATATAGCATCTATAGGAAGGCTAATTCCTTAGTGGTTTGTAGACTATCCATCTAGTTCTTCACCATGTGTAAATCAGAAAATGGAGTTTTATGTTTTATACTTTGGTACTAATCTCATAGCAGAATATGGATGTGAACCTTCTGGGTGACATGAATATGTAGTGAACACCATGAAACAAACTCCTAAGGGAAGGAATCACTAGTTAATTTTTAAACTTATGATAAAAATATTTTAGCTTGATCTTCTCGGTGGCCTCTAGGATCAGGCCAACATGTTCTCCATGTGTCTCTAGATTTCTTATCAATATAGTCAATTATTCCACTAAAGTACTTGGCTTATCATTCACATCAACAAAGTGAAATAAATATTATTGCATACACACTAGTAGAAACAAGAGGTGCACATTGATTCTGGAAAGCATATTTAATTTGTAAGACAATTTATCAAGCCAAATCCATACATTTTCATCTATAAACCAACAAAGCATACTTAATTTGTAAGACAATTAGTCAAGCCAAATCCATACATTTTCATCTATAAACCAACAATGCTTGTTAGCAAATTATATGAATATTTGTATGCTTCATTTTATCTCATCTACACTGAAGTCGTTTTATAAGTTGACTACTTTGCATAAATGCATGAGCCTCAAATATTTTTTCACATGTCATGACTAAACACCCTAAGATCAGATTCAACCCTTTCTCTCCATTCCAAACTCATTTCTAAAATAAAAGTCACAGTTTCCAAATATGAGGAGATACAAGTAGAGGAGTGCTACTAAACTCAATTGCATCAATATTTTTATGCTTGATGTCAGTAGTGGAGTGCCAAGATGTGAATTGTGCCAAAGAAGTCACAAAAGAATCTCGTTGTGCTAGCTGACAGAGGTAACATGAATTGAATTATGGAAACCTTCAAGGAACTAGTAGATAAACACCTCATCATTACTTAGGCCAAGAGGAATATTAAATGTTTCTAGCATTGGAAACTAGCAAACCTCCACCATGAATCTTTATATTACCACATCTATAGCGGCATAATACACAGACCTGTAGCTCCCACAACAAGAGTTATGTTACATTTTATTCAGAAGATTAATCTAAAATAGATCATTGCATCATGACATTGTTGATTTCACTTACTCAAACTTACAAGCCTTTTCTTTAAACTACCTTTTCATGTGCAAAATAAGATCATCACTCATTTCTAGATATTTTTCTTACCCACTTTTACAAATTACAGTATTTGGTATACTATCTAGCTCTAATATTTTGTTTTCATTTATGGGAATTTTATTTTGTGGCATCAAATTATCATCTTCATCTTCATTTCATTTTTCATGATATGACCATACAAGGATCCCATATAGTCATCTGGTAAATCTTTTCCATCATCTATACCTTGGTTTTTCACTATGAAATCTGCCTTTGACATCTTCAATAACACTGCAAGTTCAGAAAGGACCAGTTGGACAAAGGATGATCCCAAAATAATTTGAAATATGATGATCCATGAGAACTTCCAACTAATTCCACAGATGAACAAGGCATACCTTATTCTTCATGATTGGATTATTTACATAAATTTTAAACATGATCCCAAAGTATGCAAGAACATAAATAGTGTATGTTCTAGTGAAAACCTTTGGGTTGCACTTACAATAGCACTTTGGAAATTTTTCTATGATGCAGTCAAATTTCTGTGCTTCTCCAAGTAATCTAAAGCCATTTAAGAAGGCACTGAATGCCTCATTGAATTCCATCCCTTAAAAATTAAAGGAGTCAACATATGCATTCATCACACTTAGAGAAAAATAATTTATCTACCTAAATAGTCACCAATCAAGTTTTTGTCCATAGTAGATGCATTTCTTGGAAAAGTAGTTATCTCCTCAGGGGAGTCTCCAACTTTATTTGGTTTGGCAATGAATTAAATTCTCTTTGGAAACAAAAAAGCAATGGAAAACTTTTTAAAACAACACAATGTGACCTTGAGAGATTTGGGAACAACCTATCACATACCTGGGTCACCTTCAAAACCCCAAGAAACAAGGCCTATAAATCGATGGAGGCAAGGAAATGTAACCCCAACGTGAGGTTTACTCATTCCCATTGATCCTTCCTACACCCATTCCAAGTTACCAACCAAACAATAGAGATGTACTCACTCAATACATACCCTATTTCATTCATAAACTGGAAGATTATATTAGTGAAAGCTAGCATTGGGCGGTATAGGGATACTAAGCACACACTAGAATAGTTACAGGCTTGGATCGTAATGAATAAAGGTATTGTCCTCAGGACATTAGCTGTGGTATTGTTATAAGAAATGGAAAACTCTTTGAAACAAAGGGATTATTCTCAAAATACAGAAAATCTACCCTATGTAATGACATGTAACTTAGTTGAAGCACAAGTGCAAAATGAGCCCCTTGGCTTTTCAAAAAGCAGCTAAAAAAAATGGAAAATCCTTCATAACAAAGGGCTTTTCTTACAAATGCGATGAGACCAACATGCATAATGGAATTTAGCTCGGTTAAGGAACCGCACAATGTAAATTTGTCAATAGTAGAATATATAAGCGTGGATCATAGGTCCTAAGCATCATTTGAGAGCTCACGCTTAAATTATTGCACAAAAATAAAAAATCTTGAATAAATAAATAAATAAATATTCCACAATCTCTAGGATTTGAACTTTACAAAGAAGCAAAAAAATATAAATCTTATTATCCATACACCATTCTTCTCAATTCATTCAATCGACAACAATTTTAATATTCTAAAATAAAAACTATTAGCACCATGGGAAGGAAACCTTTATGGTGCTGTTGAGTGTTGGTTTTCATCAGAACCGGAAGATTTTTCTATGAAATTAAAAAGGCAAGAACCTTGTGCATGGCCTGTAAGAATCCAAGAAATATATTTTGGTGAATATGAAGCTCTGCAAAAGAAAGAAAGACCGAAAACCTCTCCAACACAAAGTGGTTTATTACGACCCCGGATGATCCAAAGATAAGGTGACTGTTGGGTCTCCAAAATGTCATACAATTTCACTTTCATTTCCATAATTTTACCCTCATTCCATAACTATATAACCCCATAACCTTACATTAAGTAGCCATTTTCATGATTGTATGGGTTTATCATTATTATTTTCGAAGTCATTGATATTAATTATTATAAGTGAATTTGTGATTAAATATTGGGAAATTAACATTTTTTCATGTATATCTAAAAGTGTTATGAGTTTTGTGATATTGTAGGCCTACTTGGAGATTCTAGAAGGGTCCTATTTGGCCACCCAACAAAAAATTCAAATTTCAAATTCCAACACATGAAGATTTATGGAATAATTGTAGAGGATGTGGATTATTGACTATGCACATTCAAAGGAGAAGAATAATGAATGAGAGAATTTTGAGAGGATTTGTATCTTATATTTTTAGGATATTGGTTGTAGCCACAAGAGATAAATTTGGATTTAGGAGAGATCTAAGTATCTATATTTAATGAATAGTTATCCTCAATTTTTTTATAAAGAGGAGTGCATCCTCCATACAAGAGGTTACTAGTTAGTTGTTGGTTGCCAAGTTAGGAGGTTTCTAGGTAGCTAGTTGTTAGTTGGAGGTTCCAAGTTCCATCTAAGTTGTGATTTGTAAAGTGAGGTTAGATAATTCTTGTAATATCTTGTAACTTCATTTTATGAAATAAATACTACCACTTTGACCTTCAATATGTGATAGTTGTTCAGTGTGCTCACTAAGGAATGGAGGGCCCCCATCAACCACAATTTGCACATCTTTGTACATATTGGTAACATAGTATAGTTATGCTATTTCATTTATTTTCAGCAATTGTGTTTTAATTTTATGCAAGTGTGCTTTTACTTTCAGCAAGTGTGATTTCATTTCAATAGGTGTGAGTGTGATTTCAATTTAGCAAGTGTGGTTTGATTTCAATTCAGCAAGTGTGATTCCATTTATGCAAGTGCGGTGTGATTTCAATTATGAAAATGTGATGTGATTTTGATTTATGAAAGTGTGGTGTGATTTCATTTATGCAAGTGTGGTTTCATTTTCAAGAAAGTGTTATTTCCTTTATGAAAGTGTGATTTCAATTTCTTTATGTTTGGTTTGGTTTCAATAAGATTGATTTAATTTGTTTTGTAATTAGTTTTAATTGTATTAGATTAATCTAATATGATAAATAATCATCTAGTAAATATAGTACAGGTATACCTCATCATTCTATGAACCCCAGGTTGACAATTAATGGCAGGTATTTAATTCACAAATCAATCACCTGAAAATGACCTAAGGTTCACCATTGAATGATTTTGAGAGACTTTGAAGAAAAATTTAAGTATGGTGCCCCTAGACAATCCAAAGATACTGAGCTTTTCCATTGACTGGTTTTAAGAGTTCGAAGAAAAAAAATGTGACAACGTTGACATGGAACCATCATTCAACCCAATTAAAATCCTTTCCACCAAAAAAATACTTTATCATTACGCCAAAAAAAATCCTTTATCATTCCACCCAGAACAATATTTATGTGGTCAGATCGACAAATAAATATTTATCATTCTGCTCAAAAATCATTCATGTCACTGTTGGCATTGTGGCACTAATTTAGAGCTATGGCAGAGGTGTTGTCCTTGATGGCAACTCACTTTGGTGACAGATCTCAGTACAGGCTCTCAGAATGAAGGAAAAAGATATATACGCAGGTTCACCTAGACGAAGCCGCGTATACATGCGAGATAGACGCTAGAAAGGCCCGTATGCGTATACCTGCACTTTCACACAAGGAAAAGCACGTATATGTTGGAGAACTTAATTTTGGTCCATGGTATTTAGTCCTTGGTATTTGAAACTATGGTTTTGGACCATGGTGTCTCATCATAAGTGTTGATCCCAAGTATTGGGTCCATGGTATTGTTTTATTATGGTTTTGGACCGTGGTATTGTGGAAGGCCTAAGACTATAAAAGAGGAAGGAGATCATTTGGCAAAGGATCATCTGAATTAATTGAATATCTAATAAGTGCTAGATCTACAATATTGGTGATTGGGGTTATGGTGTAGATATGGATTTGAATGAAGGAGGAACCTTAGCGCAAAGAGGAGGATAAGTTCTATTGATGGGTCATAATCTTAAGGCTTGAATAATAGTATCTTTGTATGATTTTGATTTCTTATATGTGGTGCATGCTTGATCTATAAATCTGATAATCTGGGTTAATTAGTGTTTGAATATTTGAAAGAGTGAATTATCCTTTATAGATCTGTACGCAGGTTCAGTGAAGCGAAGGCACGTATACACGTTGGTTCAGTGAATAAAAACAGCGTATACGCAGGTTGGTCCAGACACAGAAGCGTATGCACGCAGGTTTCAGGTTATTGAAGTAGCATACATCTCTTGAGTTGGGTTCTAGCTGCTTCTGTTTATTGTTGCAGTGTTATGGGTTCAGAATTTGAAATTCTTCAAGATTGATTGATGTTCATGGATCCAGTCTGAAAATTTATGAAACGTGGTCCCTGAAAGAAAGAGAAGGTTGTAGCCTTCTGTAGGTTAGCACCTACGTACTAGTATCTTGGCTAGTGCAAGAGCCAAGGGGGTTGTAGCTCCCTTCTAGGAGAAGCTGGAGAATGAGAGAGGGTTGTAGCTCTCAGCAGGTTGCAGCCTATGTACTGGTAAAGGACTGCACTAGTACATAATCATTGTAAAAATAAGTTTCTAATTAAAAGGAAGATAGAGACGAATTGTAGCAAGTGGTTTTCACCCACATTGGGTTTCCACCTTATATCTTGTGTTCTTGTGTGTGATTGTCTTTTGCTCTGTTTTACTATTTAAGGTTATGGTTTATTTGATTTTGATACACATATTAATAATCAACATCTGTAAGATAAAGTAAATTATAAGTTTGCATGGTATACGCGGGTTTCCTTCTACGTAGTTGCGTATATACGTGGTTTTCATTAACTGAAGTAGTGTATATGATCTGGATTTGAGAAAGGGAATATTTGAATTAATAATATTGATTCACCCCCTATCTCAGTATTATTTCCAACAATTGGGATTAGAGCAGGTCCTTCTGAAGAAGCTTGATCGCTTGAAGGAAGATCCATCATCATGAGCAACTACGAGAGAGAAGCATCTATCAGGCCACCAATTTTTGATGGGACCAACTTCGTCTATTAGAAGGTAAGAGTTACAACCTATCTTCAATATCTTGGTACAGAAGTATGGGTATCATAGATACAGGGTACACTTTTCCTTCAACGACTCCTACAGATCCGGCTGGTAAGAAGCAATATGAAACAAATGCAAAGGCTGTCAATACTCTATTAGGATGTGTATCTCAATCAGAATTCGTCAAGGTTATGCAGTATAAATCCGCAAAAGAAATATGGGACAAGATTGTTTTGAGCTATTGAGGAGATGAACAGGTAAAATGAGAAAAACGTCAAACCCTTAGAATTCAGTATGAAAATCTCAAAATGCACAATGATGAAAGTGTGGCTAACTATTTTCTTCATGTAGATGAGGTTGTTAACTGTATGAAAAACTTGGGTGAAGAAATAAAAGAGGCTGTTGTGGTTGAAAAGGTTCTAAGATCTTTGTCCCCTAAGTTTGAATCTAAAGTTTCTGTAATAGAAGAAAAAGAGAATCTACGAAACCTTACCATGTCATTGCTGCACGGAATTCTGACTGCTTATGAAATGAGGAAAGGAGGACCATCAGACAAGATAGAAGCTACTTTCAAGGCTTCAGGCAAAGGAGATTACTATGAGTTAAAACACGTGTCAGAAGAAGAGGAAGAATCAAATTTTGTCAAGAACCTTCAATGGTTTGTTGGAATATTCAGAGGTAATCTACCTTTCAAATGCTTTGCTTGTGGAAGAGTCAGTCACTATGCTGCCAAATGTCCTCATAAGGATAAGATTGACAAGGGTAAGGAACCTGTTAGATGGAACAAGAAACAGAATGTAAATAATAAAAGCTATTACACTCATGAAGATAGTGATGGACTTTCAAATATTGATGAAGATGAACAAGGTAATAAATATAAACTTTTAATGGCTTTTGAAGATGATGATTTTGTGGATGCTATAGATGAAGAAAGTCTTTATGAAGAGATTTCTAGACTCAAAATTTGTTTAGAAGAGAAGAATGTGATCATAGATACTCTACAATTCCAACTTGCTGAAAAGGAAAAACATCATGAAAAGTTAGAATGTGAAATTGTGGGACTGAGAAAAGAGATTGAGAAAACAAAAGCTCTTAATCTTAGATTTGTTAAAGGATCTAACACTTTAGATGAGATTATCAAAGTGCAGCGCTCTCCACTAATCAAGACAGGTCTGGGATATAATGAAGAAACAACTCAAGTGCAGAAACCATCTACCTCCAAGAGTTATCTTGATGTTGCAAGGAGAAGTGAACAAAGACCCAATGGAAATCGCCAGCTAAATCAAGGACAATTTACCTCAAGAATGAACAAAGACTACCAGGTAAATCGGGGGCAATCTACTTTAAGGACAAACAAAAGCTACAACCAGCCACATGTAAAACCTTCTCAATTTGCCTCGAGAATGGATGTCAATAGGAACTACAATAATTTGGCTGGTAGATTTGATAATCACAAGAGGTTTTTCAATGGGCAATGTTTTTCTTGTCATAACTTTGGTCACAAAGTAGCTCAATGTGTTGCCTCTAAGACAATCATGACTAGAGAAGCTCATAAACAGAGGAGTATTACTGGGATCATGAAAAGGACCTACAACAACTTCTCTTCTATTGAAAATGAAATAGAATGCTCTATTTGTAACAATTTCGGTCATGAAGATTCTGAATGCATGAGTAGGTTTCGGTAGACAACTCAGAAGGAGCAAGCCTCAAGTGCCAAATCATGGAGAATAAAGGAACCACAACCAAAAAGATGTGATATAGTGTTATATGCGGAAGGGCAGGAAAATCAATGGTACATTGACAGTGGATGTTCGAAACATATGACAGGTGATAAAGAAAAACTCAAGTCATATAGTGCCTTAGAGAAGGAGAAGAAGATCTCTTTTGGAAATGACACCCCCGCTCTCATAAAAGGTAAAGGTTCTGTTCAATTGAAAGAAAGGGTCAAAGCTGGAAATGTCATGTATGTTGATGGCTTAAAGCATAATCTATTAAGTGTCAGTCAGATGTGTGATCAAGGAACTAGTTAATATTTCAATCAAATGGATGTAGTGTTCATGATCTTGATACAGGAAAAACAATGATCAAGGGCATAAGAACTTCAAATAATTTATACATATTCAAAGAAGGACAACATCAATGTTATCTAAGCAAGAATGATGAACACTAGCTATGGCACAAAAGACTGGGGCATCTTAGTTTCTCACAGATAAGGAAAGCATGAAAATACTAGACAGATCGTGGTCTTCCAGACATCAAAATTCCAAACAATACAATATACAAATCGTGTCAATTTGGTAAGCAAACCAGAACTAACTTCCCTTAGAAGCAAGGATCAGCCAGCAGGCTGCTTGAACTTGTCCATATTGATGTATGTGGTCCTTCTAAGAAAAGGTCACCTCGAGGAGAAGAATACTTTATATTATTCATTGATGACTATTCCAGGATGTGTTGGATAGGACTTATGAAGCACAAAGATGAAGCCTTTGAAAAGTTCAAATCATTCAAAGCCTTGGTGGAGAACGAATCAGATCACAGAATCAAATGCCTTAGGTCTGATCGAGGAGGAGAATTTACCTTGAATGAATTTTTTTATTTTTGTGAAGAACATGGAATATGAAGGGAATTCTCTACAACTAGGACTCCTTAGCGAAATGGAGTAGTAGAAAGGATGAACAAAACGGTTCAACAAATGGCTCATGCTATTCTTGATGAGTCTGGAACTCCCGCAACCTTCTGGGGTGAAGCAACATTTGCTGCAGTTGTTATTCTCAACAAAATGAATGTCCGAGTGAACAACACTCAAACTCCACATGAGCTCTGGTATGGTGAGACTCCTTCGGTAAAATATTTCAAAAATTTTGGAAGCAAATGCTATATCAAAAATACTGATGAGAATCTTGGCAAGTTTGAACCTAGATCAGATGAAGGCATTCTCCTTGGTTACTATCCTCACAACAAAGCTTACAACTGTTACAATAAAAGGCTTAGAAAAATTGTTGAAAATATTGATGTAGTAATTGATGAAGAAGAAAACACTCCTAGGCAGGTAAGATCTGAAGATTTCAAAGATGATGAGGACTATCCTTCAACATCAAATCAGACTTATGATGAAGAAGAAGCTCAAGGGGCACCAGAAGAATAGATAAGGATAGAAGATAAGACTCCATCCAGGTACGTTCAAAAGAATCGTCCAGAATCTCAAATTTTGGGGCAGAAAGAGGCAGGTATACAAACAAGAAGAACAACTGCAGAAGCCTCAAGCTATTTGGTTTTTCTCTCCTCCACTAAACCACAAAATGTAAAATAGGCATGCAAAGATGAATGATGGGTCAAGGCAATGGATGAAGAACTTGAGTAGATCGAAAAGAATAACACTTGGGAGTTGGTTCCTAGACCAAAAGATAAGAATGTCTAAGGGACAAAATGGATCTTCAAAAAAAAGTTGAATGGAAATGGGGAAGTGATTAGAAACAAGGCCAGACTTGTTTGTAAAGGGTATGCTCAATAAGAAGGAATAGACTTTGAAGGAACTTTTTCTCCCATTGCTAGACTTGAGGCCATTAGAATGTTCCTTGCTCTCTCTAGCTTTCAAAAGTTCAAAGTATTTCAAATGGACGTGAAATCAGCCTTTCTGAATGGAGACTTAGAAGAAGAAGTGTACATTGAGCAACTAGATGGTTTCATTCTTGGGAATGATCCAAATCTTCTATGCAGACTAAAAAAGGCTCTCTATGGTCTTAAATAGGCTCCAAGGGCTTGGTACTACCGTTTGGACAAATACCTTCATCAACAAGGTTTTTCAAAAGGATCAGCAAATAGCAATCTTTATATAAAAATTGAAAATGACAAATTGCTAATACTTATTGTGTATGTAGATGATATTATCTTTGGCAGCAATGAAGAAGCTATGAGTCAAAACTTTGCCTTGGTAATGCAAAAATAATTCGAAATGTCATTACTTGGAGAGGGGACATATTTTCTTGGTCTACAAATCCAACAAAATGAAGGTGGTATCTTTTTATCTCAAACCAAGTACCTCAAACAGATTTTGAAGAAGTATGGCATGGAAGATTCGAAACCAGTATGTACCCCTATGGTTACAGGATGCAACCTCAGTGCAAATGATGAATTAGCAGCAGTGCATCAACCAACTTATAGATCCATGATTGGAAGTCTTCCCTATTTAACAGGTACCCGACCAAACATCATGCATGCAGTAGGAATAGTTGGAAGATTTCAGGCAAATCCTAAGGAAACTCATCTTCAAGTAGTAAAGAGAATTTTCAAGTATCTTCAAGGAACTCAAAACTATGGCCTGTGGTATCTGAGAGATACAGATCTCACTCTTCATGCTTATACATATGCAGATTGGGCTGGAAGTGTGGATGACAGAAAAAGCACAAGTGGCGCTGCATTCTTTATGGGTTCCAGATTAGTATCTTGGTTCAGCAAGAAACAGAGTTCGATTGCCTTATCTACAACTGAAGCAGAATATGTGGTTGCTGCATCTTGTTGCACTCAACTACTTTGGATGATGCAAACTTTGTAGGATTGTCAAATCACTTGTACTCCACCTATCTCCATCTTATGTGATAATACAAGTGCTATCAGTATCTCAAAGAACCTGTCATGCATTCAAAGACTAAGCACATACTGATCAAGTATCATTTTCTCCCGGAACAAGTATTGGAACAAAAATTCAAATTGGAGTATGTTCCCTCTAAGCAAGTTGCTAATATTCTCACCAAACCACTGCCGAGGGAAACATTTGAATACCTGAGACAGAAGATGGGAGTAGTTGATGCTTCATCCTGCTATTGAAACTTGTCTGTTTTAGAGAAAAGTGGTTGTATGCGAGTTGGATGAATAGGATTTGTGTACATACGCTGGTTTATACAAATATAGTCGCGTATATGGAGGCTTGATGGATAATAGTAGGGACAGGCTCTGGTTGAAGATAGTCTGATATGGGTCTAACAGAGACCATCTGGCATAGGTTCAGGGGGAGCAGATAAACTTCTAATGATGCATTGTTGGCATTATCTTAGAAGCTTTTGGTTCAAGTTTATAGCTGTTGTCAGTTTCAGGTGGAACAAATGCAAAGGGAGAATAGAAGGAAATCATGGTTGCTGATCTGAATGGTGATTGACAGATGCTGCTGATATCAGTTATTGGTGACTTTCATAAGTCTTGCTCTAGATATTTCGTCTCTATGTCATGTATCTCTTTTATGGTGTCAAGGTAATGTAATGGCCTATTTTGGTTTCCCCACTATGCTTGGGATGAAGATGTAATGTACTTGGTTGTCATATTGTTGTTGGGAAAAGTAACTATTCAGAACGCCCCTATCCCACTCTAAGGTGTGACAGTTCCTTAGCAACAAACAAGGAAAAACTACTTGTGTATTCTTCTTTATGAAATGTAAACGAAGAGGAAGGATAAACTAACCTATGTCTTGCGCTAGTTTGTTGATCCAATCGCTCTCCTCTTTGTTGGCTTCCAACTACCTGATCCCTTACTGGCCCAGCTTCACCAAGTTCCTGCAAGATCAAAGAAGAGAGAAACTACACGAAGATATAGATTTACATTCATAAAAAGCTTAGGATCAGATTAAGCTAAACATGCAAATATAACAAAACATCACTGATACACAAGCATGTAGAAGAAACTCAAATAGTTTTATTAATGCAATAAGAAGATCCAGGAGGAGATACAACCAAGTGAGTCCTGATCCAGCATCTACCTCCCAGCAAAGGAATCCCTTCCTCACCTCCAACAAAGCATAAATCACCCAATGCACTAATCTCAATCTCAAACCAACAACAATTCTCTGCAAAGTACAAAATTTCAGCCTCTGGATCTCTGGGATGAGAGATCCATATATAGATGTAAGCAGAGAGGATGAGTCAGCTTATGTTTTGACTTGTTTCTTCTCTCTGTCAGTTCTTGCTTCCACTTGGAGGCTGAGAGCCTCTTACTCATCCTTGGTCGAACTCAGTGAGGCAAGTGTCATTGAGGAAGATTCTGGAAGCTTCCATTGTCTTTCCACCTCGTTGAATGACTTTGCCATTTGTCATTTCCCGCTCAACGCACCCTGGTAGTGCATTCACCTGCGTTGCAACGCACCTAGCCAGTGTATTTGGTTGCTTTGCAACACAAGCAGCTAGTGGAGCTTCTGAATTGATCCTGATTTGACTAGTTTTGAGCAGTTTCTGGTGGAGAACTTCTGGGAGAAGCTGTAATTTGTTGACCTTGTTTCTTTAGGAGCTGGAACAACATCTTTAGGGACTTAGGATCCCTTGGTTTATGGACATTTCATGCTTATAGCTGTAAGGCACAAAAATGTCTATAACAGTTGCCCCCTAAAGTATGAGGCCGTTTATTGGGTGAAATGCTTTATTAGGAGGATCCGAAGTTCTTTCAATGCTGGGAGGAGACCTGTAATAAGATACAATACAATACATTATTTTCATACTTTTTTCATGATCTAGCTGAGGTGGGCATTCCATGCTCAGCTTTATAAATTCATTTTTATGTACATAGGACAGACAATCGTCTGATGGTAGACTGATGATTCTGATGAATTCATCATCCTTTTAGTAGGATGATTATCTGTGCTGCGATGCTGTACATGTCAATGTCTTTATTTTTCCTGAATATATATCGCAGCCCGGATGGATGAATCTAGATCTGGGGTCTTCAATCTCGTCCGATCTTCACGCGAAGTACAAGTCGGTCCATGTGAGAAATGTTTTGAAGTCGAACATGGAAAGACATCGCTTGATTACCAATCAATGATGCAAATTGTTAACAAGCGTGAGAGGAATCACTGATAATGATAATGACCCTCAAGGTACTGCAGTACAATTCACGTGCTGTGAATAAAGGACTTGGCGTCGAACACCATGCAAAATCTTTCAGTCGAAGGTCATTGATGTATACTTGTCGCCGGAAGTGACAAACTTGCCATTGAGGCATGCAAGCTTCAAAGTACTGAAGGGGTGTTCCTAGATCAACTTCTTGGATAATGAGCTGATGTCGACAAGAAGCGATCCATCAAAGGAGGGCTTTGATGTATCCCACATCAATGACATGGAACGGAGCAAATGATTTTGATGGAGGTGAAAACGATCTGATGATATATGGTTCAGGATGGCGGTCATGAAGGAATGAAGTATAATGTATGGTAGTGGATGGGACACGGGTGACTTCTCTTGAACATGTCGGCGACACTTATATGATGGATTGGTAGCATTGACCCCAATTGTGGATGGTATGGCGAGACCATGGTGATGTGGCCGGTGAATGAAACAACCCAACCCAACTTAGGCACGGAGTGGAAGTGTCATGTTCAAGAGCGACTTGCTACCAATAAATATTCTTTGAGTTTCTTCCCAATTTTCCCCAGTCATTGCTGACCAGTACCTCTTTATTTTTGTCAAGCTTGAGGAGGATAACATATGCTTGTTCTATAATTTTCCCTTCGGGCAAACCCATTGCTATGTTTTAATGAGCCTAGCGATAGTGAAACTCATTCTCGTCTAAAGACAAGTTTGTCGCTATTAATGTTTTTAACGAGTTTAACGACAAAGATAACTCGGTCCTTTTCATTTTTAGAGAGTCTGAAAAGGTACGTAAAGTTAATTCCGGAATTCCTTTTTTGTCATCTAATCCCTTAAGTCCGAAAAAGTATAAAACAATACAGAAGGGATGAATTTTCGATAGTTTTAACAAGCCGAACAAAACAAGCGCTCGATATTTTTGTGCAATAATCCCTCAGGTCCAAAAAGATTAAAATCTAGAGGAGGGATAGCACTTTTGATCGCTTTAACGAGCTGGAAGGCCAAAACTCGGCAATCTTTTCATATTTTACGAGTCAGTTGAAAAGAGCTTAAAGAAGACTCGTCTTTTGAGGAACGAGTGATAAAATGGGTAGCAGTTGATTCCAGGTAAGGTTTGGAATTTTCTAATCACGGCAGTGTCACAAGGATGGCTAGTGAAATCACTCTTCGCAGCTGTTCCTCAAAATGGGTAAACAATCAAATGGAGGTGAATGATCGGCCAATGGAAAAGTGGAGGTGATGGTGCAAACACAACCAAGGCTTTAATGGCTGAAGTACTACATTCACGGTGGTTATTTACTGGGGGATAGTTCATTTTTTAACGAGCTTAAACGCGGGTGGAAACATTTGCTCGGTCCGGGTTTATTTTTTAACGAGCTTGAACCTCGCGGTAACACTGCTCGATGCGGGTTTATTTTTTAACGAGCTTGAACCCTGCAGTAACACTGCTCGTGATAAGTTTGTATGCCCCCAGCATAATAACGCAAATCGAGGTGCATGCCCCCCAAGCTTCATTGCATTCAACTTGGTGGTTGGAATGAAGGTTTACCTTTGAGATTTGGAAAGGGGATTGTTTCATTTTTTAATGAGGTTGACACAGTAAAAGAACTATCCTCATGACTCCTTGTTTCATTTTTTAACAAGGTTGACACAAGATAAGAACCGTCCTTGGAGTCCAAATCCATTAGATATAGAAGGTTTCATATTCCACTGTGGCCACTTCCGCCAGATTACTCGGAGGCGGTAGGGCAAAAGTACCCATTAAGGCAGGGTCTTTTAGGAGACCTACTCCGATATTTTGGAGCGAATGATTGCTTCCATGGATCATTGGAATGCTTCCAGTAACTTGAGAACCATTGGGGAGGAAGTTTTACTGATCGACGATTGTAATCCCTCCTTGAAAGGGAAATGCAATCTTTCTGAAATAGGTCGACACAACAGTTGCCATGGCATATATCCATGGTCTTCCTAGTAGGATGTTGTAATCAAGATTCCCATCTATGACTTCAACATCTATTTCTACTATTTTCCCTCCTAGTTCAACTTTCAAGTTATTTAGGATACCATATGGGGTATATGTCCTTCCGTTGAATGCTTTTAATGTCGTCGAAGATCGCGACAAGGATGGAGATCCTAAAGTTTTCCAGCAATTCATCGACATAATACATGTAGATGCCCCCTCATCAATAATTGTTCGATGAACATTTTTGTTGAGGGCTTTCACTTGAATAAGGAAAGCTAGTTGAGCTGGTAACTGAGGGTCATATCCTTTGTGATTAAAGGCCACAAGATTGGAATCCATTGGGTCAATCCCACCTATTGCTGATAATAAAGCTTGCCCTTGGGAGAGGCAATTTTGGGGTACCTCAAGTGTCGATTTGTGCACTACTCCCTTTGGCGACTTTATCATTTGTTCAGGAATGATGGGTGGCACAACTTTGGTCAAAGTTGTTGTCGAGCTACTAGGTTGTTCATTAGCCTTGTTATACGACACCTGTGGATTCACGTAATCTTTATTCCTTGCCAAAGCATCATTTTGCTGCTTTGAGATAGACAACATAAGCACTTGGGATCGGGAAGCATTTTGATTAGCAACTAGTTTGATTCCCGGGCTTGGAAACGGATCAGTCAACACTGCTGAGGTTTTTGAACTCTTAAAGAGTTTCTTAACTTCAGCTTTATGTGGACAATCTCTCGTCCGATGATCCTCATCGCATATATGGCAGGGGGTTACCTTTGCCCAGAAGAGAAGGCTTTTCAGAGATGACTCATCCTGCTTCCTTTTTCTCCCTTTATTTTTCTTCTTGCCCCCTGGTTGCTTCAGTTGTTTTCCCTTGTCAGTCAACACGGCATTTACTTCCGAGGCAAGAATTTCCTCATTTGCATTTTGACTAGAAATCTTACAGGCCTTTTTAGATGTAGCCTTTGTCAATTTTGTGTTTGTCGTGCCAATCATACCATCGCTGGCGTGAGAGTCATTGTTTGATTTAGGAGGAGGAGGAATTGAGAATTCTGGTCTAGGGGCGTTAGGTATTTTGTCGTAGAGCGTACCAGACTGAGTATAGACCAAGTCCAGATATTGCACACGAGCGATGACTTGCTCTTCCGTTACGACTCCCCCCTTTGCCACATCTTCCGTGATGGCAGGAAGTAAAGACTTGATAAACCATTCAGCTAATAGCTGATCGGGAATGTACGTTTTTACCATCCTACGACGACGTCGCCACTCATGTATATGATCAGATATGTGAGTGGTCGTTGTCTGTTTGAAGTTGGTAATGAGTTCTGTTCCCGTTTCATACCTTAT
Source organism: Pinus tabuliformis (assembly GCA_031772625.1). Lineage (NCBI taxonomy): Eukaryota > Viridiplantae > Streptophyta > Pinopsida > Pinales > Pinaceae > Pinus > Pinus tabuliformis. The sequence goes on from CM062819.1 coordinate 1,840,302,291, forward strand.
CGGTAATTGAAAATGGGTTAAAAAGTTTGTGGCTAAGGTACTGAAGTTGTCGAACGAAGCTCTAGGCAATTCAATATACCATTTTGCCACTGGACCCATTAACATCCTCTGAAAAAGGCGAAGCCTTATCGAATCATCGTTTAGGGTGTTTGATGAACACCATAGATGAAATGTCATCATGTGATTCGATGGATCTTCACCTGGATTTCCATTAAATTTAGGAATATCTGATGGAATTTTATGCGGAATCGCTGGCCACCAAGGGGCGTAACCAATTGGATCGTTTGTTAACCGGTGTAAACCAGGTAACTCTAAAGTTGCCACGAATGGTAACTGTTGATTCAGGTTAGGTGAAGCATACCCAGGATACAATGGAATTGCCTGAGCAGTTGCCCTTTGCATACCAGCATAATGTAGTTGATGCTGGTACGAATGATACGGTTGGTGGACATGACCATTATAAAGTGGTTGATTTTGACCGTTTTGAATGTACGGCTGTCCACTGTTCGCAAAGATCTGCTGCTCAGAACCTTCGTATACTTGTTGGAATTGTGGTTGCTGGTATTGCACCAGCCATGGTTGTGAAGCCATGTTCTGTTGCACTATACTAACCGTTGGACCAAGGTGTGGGGTAATTGTAACCATTTGGACCTGTGTCGCCCCACCAGTCAGCGATTGTGGTTGAGTCACAGGGTCAAGGGGCTGTTGCATTACAACTGGAGAAATCTGAGGTTGACATACAATAGGAAGCGTTTGAACTTGTGACACTGTCACAATAGCTGGTGTAGTCGGGATGTTCGACATAGGTACACATTGTTGCATAGAATACACAACTCTTGGTTGTTGGGGTAGTATAGGTACCCAACCACTTGACGTAACTCCAGTATAACCTGAATACTGTTGTGAACTCCCGTATGGATATCCTCCGGGAGGGGGTAATGAAATGGCATACTGCCCCCCATACGGTGGTAATCCAGAACTCAAGGGGATTGTCTACCCTTGGGGACTGGATTGCCCAAATTGACCTCCAAATGGATCAATTTGTCGAGTCTCAACATAAGAGTTGCCGGATATTATTCCGGAGGAACAAATAGGAACGGACCATACTATCGAAATAGCCCCTGGATGGACTCCTTCCAGCGGCTGTGAGCTAGTTGGGACAGATGGTACGCCGGCAAACATTGTCGGAGTGACGAGAGGGAGTTCTGTTGTCGCTGTGTCAGTCGACACAGTCCTAGATGTTGACGGTTGTTCAGAGATTTTGAGTCTATCCAAAATATTACCTAGGGATTCTACAGGAACTTTTGCTGGTGGTGGACCAACTTCTGATGCTGAAGGAAATAGAGTGACCCCGACTCCAAAATGTGTTGGAGTACTTGCTTGCGGATCTTCTACAATTTCCTCTATCGCAATCAAACCAGGTGGAAGGGGAAGACCGTCAGGTCCGTAAAATATTTCTGGTGCCGAAGAAGGGGTTGAATCGACAGCGATAGATGTTTGAGGAGCAAGACTCTCCGAACCGGTTGCAGATGGAACTGGTTCAGTAACACAAGTGTTTGCTCTCAGACTAGGATCAGTATCACTGTCCCTCTATGGCTGTTGAACTTCTTCTGTAGAGGCAGGGTTTCCAGAAATTTTTGGAGTAACCAGAATCTCGGATGTTGTTGGAACACTTGTTCTAACTTTAATAAGAGATTTTGAACCGGTTAAACGAGTTCGCTTTGCCCGTACTGTTTTCGATTCCGGAGACAAAGACGGTTGACTCGCAAGCCTCCGCGAACGATGGGGTTTCAATTGACTTTCTTCCACGATTGCGGATTACTCGATCAACCAAAATACAAAAAGGGGAAATATGTTTCCGAATTAAATGAATTTTAGACGCTTTTAGACACAACTTGTTTTTTCAGTTTTTAAGAGTCGAGAAAAAACGAAAGATGACTCTAGTCTCCTTCGATTTTTAATGAGCCTTAAGTAACAAGTGCTCAGATGGACCTTTTCTGTTAAGGATTCTGAAAAGGAACGAAAGGGACTACTCTGGAGATCTAGGTAGAGGGTGTGCCAAACCAATCACAAAACTGCAGAATACTTTTTAGGGTACGGGCGGTCAATCTTCCTGAATGCTGTGTTCAGTGCATTACGATCAATAGGGCGGCCGACACGGCTTCCTATGGATAAAGGTTTTATGCCTATAGGGGTCTCCCAATATATACTCGACGGTACGTGGGAGCACAATCTGTACTGGCAGTTATCGTCTCACAGTGGAGGAATCACCCAACCAACAGTGAGGACAACAGTTACCAGGCTTTACGACGCCGGAACACGTCTCTAGCCTAGACCTCTATGTTGTGCGTTAAGTTACAAAGCGTTTTTAAGTTCATTCAATTTATTTTAGGTTGATCTTTCTTAGAATTTTGCCTTTTTGGATCACCACGAGATGTAGATATAATTCCTAAATGCAGTCTAAAGATGATAAGCAAGCTTTTATCTCTTTTCAACCATGAAAATCCTAGCTACAAGGGGAAAAGAAACACACAATCTTTTCTCAAAGAGCAAAGAGCACACTATAAATGCACTTTTCCTAAATCAAACCATTCAAACTGTCAAAATTCAAATGCACATATGCATTTATTTGTTTTCACTTTCTTAATATTGATGCCTAAAAAGAAAGTTGTTGTACAAACTTGAATTCGATTTCAAGTGAAAAACACAAACAAGCTTCTTTTCGAAATCATAAAGACGATTACGACACTTTATGATTTTGAAGTAAACACTTGTTTCGACACTAGAAATTCACAAATTAAAACCAAAAGACAAAAGTAAAAGCGTAATCAACTGTCAACAGCAAACACACTTACTCCTAAGATCAAAACGACACTTACGACAGGTCTAGATCTAAGGGCGACAATATGAGTAGTTTACTTCTGTAATGGGAAACTGCAAATGATGTAACAAATACACAAAAACAAGTAAAGTTTCTTTTATAAAACTGAGGCGGAATTAAGTCAAAGAAAAGGGGTTTTCAGATAGGTACACATACTGATAACACGCTGCAAAAATCAGAGATAAAACTGAACAAAATGAAGCAAAGAACCACAGCTGCACAGGGGAAAGGCTGATTAGCGCACCTGTTGCACAGAGAAACTGAATTGCAGCGCAGGTAGCCCTCTAGGGACCTGCATTGAAATGTAGAACCTCTTCACAGAGCCTGCGTTGAAGCAGAAACGAGAGTTTTATCTGGGTTCTGGGTCACGGTTTGCAGTTTAATCTATGGTTTTTGGCCGGATAAAAGCTATCAGTAAGGTACAATTAGAGGGATGATTTAAAGGAGGACTAAGAGCTATCACAAAGGGAAATTAGAGCATTTGTGGATCAGATGTTCAGATCATAAACAGGCCCAGTGAATGGACTAGAGTAGCAGATCTCTACTTTGCATTTGTAAATGGCAAATGCAGTTCGATTCGCCACTCCTAAGTTTATGAGAAGAACAACAATAGAAACACAAATAAACTAACTAGATACGATCCCCAGCGGAGTCGCCATTTTGTTGTTGGGAAAAGTATCTATTCAGAACGCCCCTATCCCACTCTAAGGTGTGACAGTGCCTTAGCAACAAACAAGGAAAAACTACTTGTGTATTCTTCTTTATGAAATGTAAACGAAGAGGAAGGATAAAATAACCTGTGTCTTGCGCTAGTTTGTTGATCCAATCGCTCTCCTCTTTGCTCGCTTCCAGCTACCTGCTCCCTTACTGGCCCAGCTTCACCAAGTTCCTGCAAGATCACAGAAGAGAGAAACTGCACGAAGATATAGATTTACATTCATAAAAATCTTAGGATCAGATTAAGCTAAACATGCAAATATAACAAAACATCACTGATACACAAGCATGTAGAAGAAACTCAAATAGTTTTATTAATGCAATAAGAAGATCCAGGAGGAGATACAACCAAGTGAGTCCTGATCCAGCATCTACCTCCCAGCAAAGGAATCCCTTCCTCACCTCCAACAAAGCATAAATCACCCAATGCACTAATCTCAATCTCAAACCAACAACAATTCTCTGCAAAGTACAAAATTCCAGCCTCTGGATCTCTAGGATGAGGGATCCATATATAGATGTAAGCAGAGAGGATGAGTCAGCTTATGTTTTGACTTGTGGCTTCTCTCTGTCAGTTCTTGCTTCCACTTGGAGGCTGAGAGCCTCTTACTCATCCTTGGTCGAACTCAGTGAGGCAAGTGTCATTGAGGAAGATTTTGGAAGCTTCCATTGTCTTTCCACCTCGTTGAATGACTTTGCCATTTGTCATTTCCCGCTCAATGCACCCTGGTAGTGCATTCACCTACGTTGCAACACACCTAGCCAGTGTATTTGGGTGCTTTGCAACGCAGGCAGCTAGTGGAGCTTCTGAATTGATCCTGATTTGACTAGTTTTGAGCAGTTTCTGGTGGAGAACTTCTGGGAGAAGCTGTAATTTGTTGACCTTGTTTCTTTAGGAGCTGGAACAACATCTTTAGGGACATAGGATCCCTTGGTTTATGGAAATTCATTCTTATAGCTGTAAGGCACAAAAATGTCTATAACACATATGTAAATTTCTGATGTATCCCCACCTAGTTGGGTGGATGATCCCCACTTGGTTGGGTGATGGATGTAGGTATTGAGTCTTTTGGTGATAGGAAGGTCTTTTATGATGTATGAGTCATGGTTCTTCTTGAAGAACATCATTTTGCAGATCTTGCCTACAGTCAGGGGTAGCATGGTCAGCACAGCAGAGCAGAGATTTCAGTATGTACTTAGGGGGAGCACAACCCTTTGCCCTTCATGACAAAGGGGGAGAATGATTTTGAGGATCTTGGGGTTGTGTTGGGTCCCTATAATACTAGTGATTACCCCATTACTATTGTAGTTATACTCCTTATTTATATTTTTGTGCCCCTATTACCCCAATGTTGTTATTTCTGTGCCCCATAGAATCCCTCTATTGTTATTTTTGTGGCTTTATATTATTATTGTTAGGTCGGCTGGATTATATTGTGACTCCTTAGACTCCTATATATAGAAAGGAGGTTTTGTCATTTGTATCATCCAAGAATTTTTCATTTATGTAATGTAAAGGAGGTTGCCCCCTCGAAGAGGCTGAATTCTAAGGCGTTGATCTATCTTTTCTATCTTTTCTTGAGCTGGTTTCATAACATTTGGTATCAGAGCTTTGGATTCTAGGGTTTCGCTGCTCCAAACAGGTCATCGTGGAATTTTCGTTATAACTTTTTTTCTGTGAAGTTTCAGAAGTCGCAAAAAAAACCCATTTGAGAAGAAATCGTGCTGAACCTTGGGTCCGAATTTCAGAGCTTTTCACGCGATATTTGTAGAGATATGATCTGAGGAATTTGGTCTTTTTGCAGACTCCTGAATTACATTCAAAACAGGTGACCTGGGGAAAATCATCATAACTTTCTCTCTGGGGATCAGATTGAAATTTCGTAAGAAGGTACAGAAAAAGGACTGGCTGTAGTTTCTTGTATGTATTTTTCAGATCCAAAGGTCGAAACAGTGACTCGTGGCATGTTGTACAAGTTCGCTCTACTGAACTAGTCTATAATCAAGTCACTGTGGGAGATTTCACATAACTCTTCCTTGGAGAATCCAAATTGCGTTAGACTTGTGGCATTCGAAAGAGGACACATAAGGCTACTATAGGTTGCAATTTCAGAATTGGAGGATCCGGAATTACAGAGATACATCAGATTCAATATCAGGCTTCTACAAAGTGAAAAAAGGTGTGTAGTTTTTATTTTTATTTTTGTGTAAGCTGGGTTTGAAGGAATTCAAAGGGCATAGTAAAGAATTATTATCGGTAACTGATGCCCCACGGAAAAAAAATGCAAACACCTAGTAAGGAACCTGAAAGCTCTAGCATGAGTCATGAAGAAGAGGAAGAAATGCTACATGATATATCAAAATTACAAGAACAAGTGCAACAAATGTCACGCTCACAAAAGCTAATCGTGAAATATTTTCTACAAGAAATACTTACTAATCGTGAAAAGGTTGTAAAGGAAACTCATGATGTGAAAAAAAGTAATGTTAATCATGATTCCATAGACTCTAATGTTGGATCAAAGACCCACCATATTCTAAAAATCGATATGAGGAAGTTTGATGGCAAGGATCCCGCCACATGGATATTACAGATGGAGCAGTTCTTCGATCTCAATAATGTGAAAAACACACAAAAGGTACGTATGGCAACTGTATATTTGGAACCAAATCAGTTTGTATGGTATCAATGGCTTTGCTCTCGTAAAAAATTTATCACTTGGGCAATTTTTATGGAAGAATTGATAGCACATTATGAAGATACAAAAAGCAACACCTTTTTTAGCCAGTTGATAAGTCTCAAACAAAAAGGGTTCAATAATGGAGCACAATGAGGAGTTCCAAAAATTGAACATAAGGGTAAAAGATATTCCAGAGGAGCATAGGATTGATGTGTTCATAGGATCTTTAAAGGATAATATCCAACATGATGTTCACCTTTGGGAACCTGATTCATTAGAGAAGGCATTCAGGTTAGCAAGAAAAATGGAAAGCAAAATTATGGCAACCAGGAAGCATACCACTCACAACTATAAAGACGGAAGTGTTGTTGCCCCTAGTCTTCCACAACATATAAGGTTGACACCACAACAATTGGAAGAAAAAAGAGAAAAAGGTCTTTGTTACAGTTGTGATAGCAAATACACTAAAGGTCATAAGTGTGCTGAGAAGAAATTATTCTACATAGATTATGAAGAGGAAGAAGAAAAGGAGCAAGAAAGGTCAAAAGAAGAAGATATACTCCAGGAACAAAGCCTAGATGAAGAACAAATAAATCTGACCATATCTTGTAATGCATTGGCGGGAATTACCACTCCTCAAACCATCAAGATAGAAGGACAAATCAAGAAGAAAAAGGTAATAGTGTTGATTAATTCAGGAAGCACCCACAATTTTATTCATTGTAGGGTAGCAAAAGAATTGAATTGCTTCCTATATCCAGCACCAGATTGTCAAGTGATGATTGCAAATGGAGGAACAATAAATTGCTCTGGAAGGTGCCATAATATCAAGCTATCCATGGGAGAATATGTATTGACTAGCCCAATGCTTTCCATTCCAATGGGAGGTGCTGATGTTGTACTAGGAGTCCAATGGCTACAATCCTTGGGTACAATAGCTTTTAATTTTCAAGAAATTTTCATCAAATTTTCTATGGAAGGAAAGGAAGTTGAATTAAGGGGTATTGCAGGGAAACCAGGAAAGATAATTAGCTCTCATGGTATGACAAAGCTTCTAAAAAAGGAGCAAAGAGGTGTAATTGCACAATTATGCTCGCTAGATGTTTCCACATTGGAATCATCTATTTCTCCAGATCTCCAAAAAGTCTTGGACAATCATTCCAAGGTATATGAGACTCCCAAGGGTCTCCCACCTATGCGTGATCATGATCATGCTATTCATCTGATTCCAGGAAGTGTTCCTCCAAATATCAGGCCGTATAGATATCCCTATGTCCAAAAAAGTAAAATTGAACGTATGGTTGCAGAAATGTTAGAGGCTGGTATAATTCAACCAAGTCAAAGTTCTTTCTCGCTCCAGTAGTATTGGTGCACAAGAAGGATGGATCATGGCGCATGTGTCCGGATTATAGGGAACTCAACAAGCTCACTATTAAAGATAAGTTCCCCATTCCTGTCATTGATGAATTACTGGATGAATTGCATGGATCAATTTACTTCACCAAGTTGGATCTTCGTTTAGGATATCATCAAATCAGAATGAATATTGAAGACATTCCGAAAACGGCATTTAAACTCATGAGGATCATTATGAATTTTTGGTCATGCCTTTTGGCCTTACCAATGCACCTTCAACATTTCAAGGTTTAATGAATTCAATTTTCAAACCATTCCTTAGAAAATTTGTGTTAGTATTTTTTGATGATATACTAATCTACAGCATGTCTTGGAAGGATCATGTTGAACATGTTGACAAGGTGCTACAACTATTGGAGGAGAAACAATTATATGCAAAAAGATCCAAATGTTTCTTTGGAGTCTAGGAGGTGGAATATTTGGGTCATATTGTATCTCATGGAGTTAAGGTAGACCCTAGCAAAATTAAAGCCATTAAGGAATGGAAAATCCCCACATCCATAAAGCATCTGCGAGAATTTCTTGGGTTGACAGGGTATTATCACAAATTTGTTAAGAATTATGGGAGAATAGCAGCACCTCTAACAACATTATTGAAGAAAGATGCATTTTCATGGACTCCGGAAGCAACAAAGGCCTTTGAACATCTTAAAGAGGCAATGTGCCAAGCACCGGTCTTAGCTACACCGGACTTCACAAAAACCTTTATTGTGGAATGTGATGCTTCAGGAAATGGAATTGGTGCTGTTCTAATGCAAGATGAAAGACCCATTGCTTTTGAAAGTCGTCCAATCAAGGGAAAGTTTTTAAGCAAAGCTATTTATGAGAAGGAAATGTTGGCAATACTCCATGCACTTAAGAAATGGCAACCCTACCTAATGGGAAGACACTTCAAGGTAAGAACGGATCATGATAGCCTTAAATACTTTTTAGAACAGAGATTATCCTCTGAAGAGCAACAAAAATGGGTCACAAAGATATTGGGTTATGACTTTGAAATCATCTACCAAAAAGGGAAGCAAAATGTGGTGGCAGATACACTCTCAAGAAACGATGAGGATGTGGAAGCATTGTTGTGCGCCATTTCTATTATCCAACCAGATTGGATAAACGAAGCAAGGGAGGAATGGAAGAATGATGAAGAAGTGTGGGCACTTATTCGAAAGCTACAACAAGATTCCAGTACGTCTGATACATTTAGCTGGCAAAATGATTCGTTATGGTACAAAGATCGCTTATACCTCTGTAAGAATTCCCAGCTAAAACAAAGGATTCTTATGGAATTGCACACTTCTCCCTTAGGAGGGCACTCAAGATTTTTAAAAACTTACCATAGGGTTAAGAAGGAATTTTTTTGGGATGGCCTTAAATCAGATATTCAAAAGTTTGTGGCGGAATGTTTGGTTTGCCAACAAAATAAAGTTGAAACAATTAAGACACCGGGTCTATTACAACCTTTATCGATTCCAAGCCAACGTTGGGAGGAGGTTTCAATGGATTTTATCACAGGTTTACCCAAGTCTGAGGGAAAGAGTGTAATCATGGTGGTAGTTGACAGACTTACCATGTATGCACACTTTTGTGCATTATCACATCCATTTAAAGCCAGTACAGTTTCTACTGCATTTATGGAAACAATTCAAAAGCTACATGGAAACCCAAAGATTATTGTAAGTGACAGAGATCCCATTTTCACTAGAAATTTTTGGTGAGAATTATTTTCTTGTCTTGGTACTCAGTTAGCTCATAGATCATCTTATCATCCTCAATCTGATGGGAAAATTGAGATAGTAAACAAATGTTTGTAAGGATATCTTCGTTGCTTTGTTTCTGATAAACAGACACAATGGGTCAAATGGTTGCCTCTGGCTGAATGGTGGTATAACACTTCCTTCCATACAGCAACAAAAATGACCCCATTTATGGCACTTTATGGGTATCAACCACCATCCATCACATCATATTTAAGAGAAAATTCTAAGGTTCAGGCAGTCTAACATCACATTGAACATCAACAACAAGTCCTCCAACTCTTAAAGGATAACCTCGTGTTGGCACAAAATAGAATGAAACAATAGGCAGATCAACATCGCAGTGAAAGAAGTTTTGATGTAGGTGATTGGGTATTCATACGGCTACAACCATATAAGCAAATGTCCCTAAAGCAATCTAAGAAGGATAATAAATTATCACCAAAGTATTATGGTCCGTACAAGGTGTTGCAAAAGATTGGTACTATGGCATACAAATTGGAGCTTCCTGCAGCTTCTCGATTGCACCCAGTTTTCCATGTTTCATGTTTAAAGAAGGTTATAGGCGACAAGCTCCCAGTTCAAACAATATTGCCAGAACTTGACGAGGAAGGAAAAATTATATTGGAACCGGAAGCAATCACAGAAACAAGAACTTGACAGCTACGAAATCGATCAATTTCAGAGTATCTTATCAAGTGGAAGAACTTATCCGCTGAAGATTCCACATGGGAGGATGAGAATTTTATGCAGAAGTATCCAGAACTACTCAAGCGTTGAGGACAACACTTTTTTGAAGGAGAGGGGCATGTTGGGTCCCTGTAATACTAGTGATTACCCCATTACTATTGTAGTTATACCCCTTATTTATATTGTTGTGCCCCTATTACCCCCATGTTGTTATTTCTGTGTCCCATAGAATCCCTCTATTGTTATTTTTGTGGCTTTATATTATTATTGTTAGGTCAGCTGGATTATATTGTGACTCCTTAGACTCCTATATATAGAAAGGAGGTTTTGTCACTTTTATCATCCAAGAATTGTTCATTTATGTAATGTAAAGGAGATTGCCCCCTCGAAGAGGCTGAATTCTAAGGCGTTGATCTATCTTTTCTATCTTTGCTTGAGCTGGTTTCATAACAGGTTGCCATCAAGTCCAAAGGGGGCGATTGTTGGCATTGTGGCACTGATTTAGAGCTATGGCATAGGTGTTGTCCTTGATGGAAACTCACTTTGGTGACAGATCTCAGTACAGGCTCTCAGAATGAAGGAAAAAGTTATATATGCAAGTTCACCTAGACGAAGGCGCATATACACGTGGGTTAGACGCTACAAAGGTGCGTATGCGTATACACGCACTTTCATGCAAGGAAAAGCACGTATATGTTGGAGAACTTACTTTTGGTCCATGGTATTTAGTCCTTGGTATTTGAACCTATGGTTTTGGACCATGGTATCTCGTCAGAAGTGTTGATCCCAAGTATTGGGTCCATGGTATTGTTTTATTATGGATTTGGACCGTGGTATTGTGAAAGGCCTAAGACTATAAAAGAGGAAGGAGATCATTTGGAAAAGGATCATATGAATTAATTGAATATCTAATAAGCGCTAGATCTGAAATAATTGTGATTGGGGTTATGGTGCAGATCTAGATCTGAATGAAGGAGGAACCTTAGCGCAAAGAGGAGGATAAGTTCTATTGATGGGTCATAATCTTAAGGCTTGAATAATAGTATCTTTGTATGATTTTGATCTATTATATGTGGCACATGCTTGATCTATAAATCTGATAATCTGGGTTAATTAGTGTATGAATATTTGAAAGAGTGAATTATCCTTTATAGATCTGTACACAGGTTTAGTGAAGCGAAGGCGCGAATACACGTTGGTTCAGTGAATAAAAATAGCGTATACGCAGTTGGTCCAGACACAGAAGTGTATGCACGTAGGTTTCAGGTTATTGAAGTAGCGTACATCTCTTGAGTTGGGTTTTAGCTACTTCTGTTTATTGTTGCAGTGTTCTGGGTTCAGAATTTGAAATTCTTGAAGATTGATTGATGTTCATGGATCCAATTTGAAAATTTATGAAATGTAGTCCCTGGAAGAAAGAGAAGGTTGTATCCTTCTGTAGGTCAGCACCTACGTACTAGTATCTTGGCTAGTGCAAGAGCCAAGGGGGTTGTAGCTCCCTTCCAGGAGAAGCTGGAGAATGAGAGAGGGTTTTAGCTCTCAACAGGTTGCAGCCTATGTACCGGTAAAGGACTGCACCAGTATAGAATCATTGTAAAAAGAAGTTTCTAATTAAAAGCAAGATAGAGATGAATTGTAGCAGGTGGTTTTCACCCACATTGAGTTTCCACCTTATATCTTGTGTTCTTGTGTGTGATTGTCTTCTGCTCTGTTTTACTGTTTCTGGTTACTGTCTATTTGATTTTGATACACAGATTAATAATCAACATCTGTAAGATAAAGTAAATTATAAGTTTGCATGGTATACGCGGGTTTCCTTCTACGTAGTTGCGTATATACATGGTTTTCATTAACTTAAGTAGCGTATATGATCCAGATTTGAGAAAGGGAATATTTGACTTAATAATACTGATTCACCCCCCCTCTGAGTATTATTTCCAACAATCACTAGAAATACAAAAATAGATAAATAAATATTAATTAAAATAAATAAGTAAAAGGTTGAGACGAAAGTGTTTTTTTCTCAAATTAATGTCTTAAAACACCCTATCGTGTAATAATGATATCTTTCCTTGAAACCGTATGGTGAGTAGGTCAAGACTTGAACAAGCCTCCAATGGAACACCATTGCTATCGAATTTGTGAAGTCTGAGCTTATCTAGGATAAATTCCAAGCCTCTTCTGTGAATGTTGGTAGGCTAAATTGTTTCATTTTTAACCCCTTTCCCTTCAAAACCATAACTTTAGAACTCTGTTTTAACTTTGCAAAACTTCCTATTCTTGCACTACTCCAAGAATCTTGCCTTTTCCTACACTAGCTTTATATTTCATGTTTAAGGGTTACGAATGTGCTTAATTAATCATTTTCATAGATTTTGTACCTTTAGTAATCTTTGCAACTAATATTTCTTTCCCTAAATTATTTGATAGGAAATGTATTAATCATATTGTTAGCATGGTCGAGTCCAGGTAGGATTCATGCACCAGTAGAGAATCTTTAACTGCAGTGACAACTCACCACCTCATGTGGAGACCTTTTTCGAGAATGATCAATTGGATTTCAGCTCGAACCGGAGAGAAAAGTCAGGGATATTGTGGAGATTGGGTCACTGACCGAATACTTAGATTAGCATTTTGTTATAGCCAAAACGCTTGGTATGAATTGTTATTGTTATGTTTTTTATAGCCGAAAGGATCATATTAGAATCCATGGTGTAATTTAGTTACGGCTGAAGGCCTGAACGAATGTATAAAATATAGGATTCAGATAGAAAATGGTAACAAGTGATAGCTATAGCAAGGATATTTTAAGTTCGTTCTTCTGTAATTTTGTTGGTATCACCCTCGTTTTGGGCTAGATTCGAACTCATGATGTACATTTGTTGATTATCAATAGAAAGGGAATGTGCCATGATTTCTCAATCTTGCATTGTAATTCTGTGTTGATGCGTTGAGTAAGAGTTGAATATTTACGTTTCCTAAACAGGGAAACGAGCTGGTTGGCTAGGACCCAGCCAACCCATCTCATTTTCCCTCATGTTCTTCTTTTTCGATTAAGGTGTGTTAATTTCGTTTAATGCAAAGTGTGAAGTAAATATATGCTTTTATTATTCTGCAAAGTTTAGATCAGATTTCATCACTATGTGACAAATCCGTGGTGTGCATGCTTGATTGAGTTTAACTTTATGATTTCTTTTCCCCAAAGTTTAATCTCATTTCTACCTGGATCATGCAAGGACACTTTCATGCACTAGTGCATTTACAGCTTCACAAATTGATTCCTCTAGTTCATTACAATAATAGTCTTTTATTTTTTATGATTGATGAACCTTAATGCATTTCTATAGTGTGTGATTTTCATTCTGGAGTGTTCTTGATATCTCGAACTAAACATGCTTTTGATTGTGACAAACTAATCTGTAGTTGTACTTCATACTATTGAGGAAATACCAGACTTTATGTGTAATTATTCTAAAATAGAATCTTTTTGAGTTAAGAAGGTTACGAATGTAGATCAGTTCATGTGAATAACTATTACAGGATTGAAGCTTGCTGTCACAATTAGATGATCTCTTTGGGTTGCATGAAGAAGTTCCTTGATTAAAGAAGAGTGCACATTGAATCTAAAAATTAATTGTTATTTTAGATATTAATATTGGTTGAAGCATCTTTTGTTTTGAGGAATTTATTTTGAAAGTTTTAAGTTATTTTCCTAAGTTAACACATTCTTTATTTTCTTATAAGAAGGTCTGAAAGCTTGATGCAAGAATCACTGTTTCATTACAGGAATCGATATCCTGATACATGAACATAGTGCTCTAGTCCTGAGGCTTAGAGCTCCTGCATGAAGACATAAATCTTCAATGCAGGTGCAAAATATACTTCCAGTACCTAAACTTTGTTCTGGTACTAGTGCAAGCACATTCCAGAAGTACATGAATAATAGATTAGTGCAGGAAGAAAAATATATAAGAGTCAGATATCTTCAAGGGTCCAATTATTAACCTGGCACACAACTATACTGAAGATAAACATATATTTACATTTTAATTAGTCAATATTGTTTGCAAGAAGTTTGAGAATTCCTTTCATGTATTTTCCTGCAAGAGTACTTTCTTTCACATTTCAGCACTAGAATATCTTTGGTGTAAATTTCTGAGTGATCTTTTCCTTTTGGTTCTGTATGATTACAATTAAGGAAGTAGGAAAAGAGTTTGGAAAATTTCATATCACTTCTGGAATTTCTTGTGCTTCATCTCTAAGTTTACGAAACCCCCGGGTTGATAATTAAGAGTTGAAGGAGTTTTCCTAACTGCAATTCCTGTACCCAACATTTTGGCGCCGTTGTTGGGGAGGCGATTTGAAATTGGTAAGAACTTTCCATTTTCTACAATAGGGGTAAGTTTGCTATTATTTTTTCTGCAGTATGCTTCTATTGTTTTGAGGATTTTATGAGTGTTGATTTTTTAGTCATTGTAGCAATTAACAAATTATTTTTCTTTATAAGAATTTGATTTCTTTTTTTTTTGGATTTGATTTTTTAAAATGAATGCTTAAGAAATGTAGGGGTCTGAAGCCTAATAATGGCCGAAAAAATCCTGTAAAATCTAAAAATTGTTCTCATATGAGACCTTCTATAGGTAGAAAGTCCAAACAAACCCAAACTCATTACGCCAGAAAAATCCACTTGGATTCTGGAAACAATGATTCAAGTGTGACACAACCCAAAAATGGGAATAAGGAGGCTAACGGTGATTGGAAAGTTCAATTCAGCATTAGACAACCTTCATCTTCTAGAAGTGGTCCGATTGGAGGCACAACAATGGCTAATCATGAAGACCATGTAGAGGGGACTGGCGAGAACCAGGTAAATGAAGAGAATTCCACTTTTGGATTTCCAATTGTGAACTCAGAAGTGAATGTACAAATGAATAATATTTCACCTTAAACTCTTCCACACTTTCATGGTAAGGTGCACGAAGACCTAGATTCATTTCTTTTCAAGTTTGATATATTGTGTCAGAGTTATGATTATTCTTCTGATAACCAAAAATTATAGTTGTTTCCTGCAACTCTCAAGGATTCAGCCTTGTGCTGGTTCATGGGACGAGGAGGAAACACTGTAAGTCCTTGGGACCAAATTAAGAGAGTATTTTTGAATAAATATCAGGAATATTGTAGAACTAGAGCAATGCAGGACGAGATCTTCACCATTGTACAAGGTGATGATGAGACTTTGGAGGATTCCCTAGAGAGATTTTTGTATATACTCTAAAGGTCCAAACACAAATTTGATTTAAGTACTATTTGAACCTTGTTCCTATGAGGAATTACTGAGGATTCTAGACATAATGAAAATTTGTTAGGAAGAGGAGACATCGCTCAGAAAAATTTTAAACAAATTTGTGACTTGTGCAGGAAGTTCTCTAGAAATCAATCTAGATCCACTAGAGCAGGTCAAAGCAAAACTAACAAATTGGGATCTACATATGTTATGATAATGGACCTGGAGAATGAAATGAACAAAATGAAAATTGAAATAATGAACACTGTTAGCAAACAAATAGACTCTTTGAAATTTTAGCAAAAATTATAAAAGGAATAAGAGTCATTGTCTATTTTTTATCCAAAGTGTAGGAAAAAACATCCTTTAAGAGAGTGTACTATTGATATGAAAGGTGCTAATAAATGTGTGATTTTTGCAGAGAACCATGCCATCGAGGAGTTCCCCTCCATACCTAGATTAGAAGTTTTACTTAAAGGAGAGGATTTCGAACCTGAGCCATTACATGCCATTGGAGCACGAAGAAACTGGAAACAGGTAAGTGCAGGTATGCCTCCTAAACCACATTTTTATGACTATAATGCACCTCCATATTCCTATAATAATAATAATAATAATAATAATAATAATCACTCTCAACATTGGCAACATGGGAATCATTTTGATCATGGACAGTCCTCTCAACCTTGGCAACAAGGATGGATAAGGCCTTACCATTCATTTCATTCCTATCTTTCTTAGATGCCATCATATCCTCCTTCCTATGCACCACACCTTATGTCACAACCATCGTTTCTCTCTCTACCTCAGCAAAGTCAATCAATGCCACCATTGCCTTTTCCACCACCATTTATACCACCTCAACTGCCTACTCAACTAGTACTGAATCCTAATAATAAGGCGGTATAATTGATTCATTCAGTTGGATTGTCCCCTCTTCCTTCCTATTGAACCCTACTGGTTGGGATAAATGAGCTTCAATTGAGATCGGGAAGTGTAGTTAAACTAGAAAAACAAAAATAGTCTACGATGATTATTGAAGAGAAAAATGAGGCGGTAGCTCTTAATCATTCGAAAAATAATGTCACGTTTAGCCCATTCTTGTACCTTCAGATTCACCATCTTCTTTGAACCAGCCCCCCTATCCAGAGTGGTTGGTCATGGAGAACAGTGGCCCCAAGTCCACTCAGGCTTCTGAATTAAGGAATCTTTGTATAAAGGTCCGTTCACTTCAGGTTATCCGAGAAATTCCCATTTGTACAAGGATCATTCAGGAATTATGTCTTAAAATGCCAGGGAGGAAGAGAGTTGAACCTCAGACCATTTAGTTTGTTGGTAGAGTAGTTGAGTTGATGACACGATGTGTATCAATGGAGAAATACACAAATCCTGTAAACCCAATAGTTTCCTTCCAGATAGGTGATATCCTTGTCTCTAATGTATTAATAGAGTTGGGGGTGGCCATCAATGTGATGACCAGGAAAACCATGGAACAACTTGGGTTGGGCCATATTCATCCTACACCCACTGTGCTTGAACTTGTAGACAGATCTAAAATCAAGCTCGATGGAGTATTGGACAACGTGGTTGTCTCTATAGATTCATGGGAATACCCCATATATTTCATTGTGCTTCAACCAAAGAATCTAGTGGGAGGACATCTTTTGATTCTGGGACAACCGTGGCTTGCCACAACCAATGCTTATATTGGATGTTGCTCTGGTGATATGTACATTTCACACGGAGACTCTAGGAATAAGGTCACCTTATACTCACCTACTAGATCTATTCTGGAACTAAAGGATACCTTATTATTAGATTATGATGGTAGTGATGAGGAGATGCGACCTATTTCTTCGATTTAGCATCATACCGACTTTAACCAAGATAGTGAATTGCAAGATTTCTTGAACAATCTAGAAACTATGACTAGTTTTGATACACTTCATTAGATCTTTAGTTTTGATTTCCAAGAAAATTCTGATTCCAAACCTTCCTTATCCCACACTGAGGAATCATCCTCCTATACTCTTGAGCCCAAGACCACTCTTGTTGAAATTAGTCAAGGAAAATCTTTACACATTAGTTGAGAACTGGATTCATCTCAGCAAGAGCACCTTGTTACCTTGTTGTGATATCACTTGGATGCATTCACTTGGAGTTATGAAGACATGAGAGGCATTCCTCCAAAGACTTGTACTCATCATATCTATATCCAGGAGGGAGCCCGACCTATTCGACAACCCCAGAGACGAATGAATCCCACACTAAGAGATATTGTTAAGGAGGAATTACAAGAACTCTTAGATGCTAATTTCATCTACCCCATTTCTGACAGTCAATGGGTCTCTCTATTAGTGATAGTCCCTAAGAAATATGGGATATGGCGTATTTTCATTGACTATCAAGAATTAAACAAAGTCACTCTCAAGGATTACTTTCCCCTTCCTTTCATCAATCAGGTGCTAGATACCCTTGCTGGTAAAAAGTACTTTTCATTTTTAGACGGCTTCAGTGGGTATTACCAAATCCAGATCACACCCTCACATCAAGAAAAAACTACATTTACATGCCCTTGGGGTACATTTTCCTACTGAGTGCTTCCTTTTGGGTTGTGTAATGCACCCACTACTTTTTAAAGGGTTTTGCTGGCTCTTTTTTCTAATCTTGAATGTGTTGAGATTTATATGGATGATTTTTTGTGTTTGGTAACTCATTTGATGAAGCTCTTAAAAATCTATAAAAAGTGATTTTACATTGCCAAGAGGCCCATCTTTTTTTGAGTGATAAAAAATGTAGATTAATGTGCAAAGCATGAGCGGTTCTTGGTCTTTTGGGTTCTGACAAAGGTATTCAGGTGGACCCCACTAAAATTGAAGTCATTATTCTTCTGCCTACACCCAAAACCCAAAGGGAAGTGAGAGGTTTCTTGGGACATGCTCGTTATTACCGGAGATTCATTGAAATTTTTTCGAAGATTTCTACCTCCCTTTTTTGATTACTAGCTAAGGATAGTGAATTCACCTGGTCCACAGCTTGCCAACAGTTGTTTGAAACATTGAAGGAAAACCTAGTACATGCACCAGCTTTGATAGGACCAAAATGTTCCTTTCCATTTCATATTTCCTCTAATGCTTCAGACATTTCTATTGGTGCAACCCTAGGACGAGAGGAGAATAAACATTCCTATGCTATTTACTATACTAGTAAAAATTTGTCACCTGCTGAATTTAACTACACAATGTCTGACAAAGAATTTTTAGCCGTTATTTTTTCTATTAATAAATTCATACATTACATTACAGGATATGAATTTTATGTGCATACTGATCATTATGCTATAAGATATTTAATGAATAAACATTTAACTAGCAGTACAGTGACTAGGTGGTTACTTCTATTACAAGAATTCAATGTTACAATTATTGATAGATTAGGAAAGTCTAATGTTGTAGCTAATTACCTTTCAAGATTAAACAATCTTGGTGAAGTAATTCCTATTTATGGTGATTTCCTTTATGGGCATCTTTTTTCTATGTCAGCAAAATCTCCATGGTTTGCTGACATAACCAACTATTTAGTCCCAGAAAGAGACTAACTCACTTATCCGCTCGTGAAAAGAAGAATATTATTGAGAAAAGCGCTTCATATTCTTGGATACAGGGAGACCTCTTTTACAATGGACTGAATTTTGTTATTCGTAGATGTGTAAGAGAGAATGAAATGTTTAATATCTTAAAATCTGCCCTTGATGAACCTTGCGGTGGCCACTTCATTGATAAGCGAACTACATATAAATTTTTTACACACTGATTATTTTTGGCCTTCTTGGTTTAAGGATGCCAAGCAATATGTTAGGCATTGTGATAGTTGTCAACGAATGGGTGAACTTGTTCAAGCCAATGAAAGGCCTTTACATCCTCAAGTCATGATTAAGCCCCTTGAAAAATGAGCTATTTATTTTATAGGACCCATAAACCCCACATCTTTAAATAGAAAGCATATCTTGGTTTGTATTGATTTGTTACTAAATGGGTAGATCCTAAAGCTATTTCTTTTGCCACTGAAAAATTAGTTGTTGATTTTTTTTTCAATGAAATTTTTACTAGATTTGGTGTTCCTAGATAAATTATTTCTGACCATGGGCCATAGTTTGTTTCTAACTTGGTATAGGAATTCATGAGTCAATATAAGATTTGGACCAGGAAATATACACCATACCACCCACATGAAAATGGCCATGTGGAATCGACAAATAAGGTGATCAAATCCATCCTCACCAAAAAAATAAACATTCCTAGGAAGGATTGCACTAGCCGATTGCTTGAAGCCTTATGGGATTATTGAATGACTTCGAGAAAGAGAATGGGGCATACACCTTATGAGCTGGTGTACGAAAAACAAGTCCGTTTTCCGATTGAATTTCAATGAAAGAATTTCAAAACTACATTCAGTTGGGTCTAGATCTCTTGGAAGAACAACAACAACGTCTATTGCAGCTAAACAATTTGGATGAATTTTGAAGGGATGTTGTTCAACATAATAATTTGGTGGAGCAACAATGCAAGAAGTGGCATGACATGAGGGAAGTTCCATACTCGTTGGATAGGACCGTATGAGGTCATTCAAGTTTTCGACAATGGGGTTGTAGAAGTCAAAAATATTGATGGGAGACATTCAATTTTCCTTATGAATGGGAATAACCTTAAAATATATTTTCAGCCCATCACAAAGGAAGACTTCGTGCAACAAGTGCAGCAGTAGTCTGAACTTTAGTTTGTAGGTGGCTGTGCCAGCCTATCGTAATTTGATTTCTTCTCTCTTGAAATAAAGTTTAAAGAAAATCCACAAAAATTTAAAAAGAAAAAGAAATATTTTTTTCCCTGTGATTGTGAAAATCAGTTTTACTGACATGATTGCAGAAGGGTCAACCTAAAAACTAGTTTGTTGGTAGGAATATCAGTTCTAATAAAATGGGAATGTTGCTTGACCTTTAGATTTTTTAACTGTCACCAAGAAAAAGCAGGTTCAAGTACAGGAACTAGGCATTTATCCAAGTTTGGGATAACTGGCACATAATTTTTTATTTAGGCAACACTCAATTCCTAGTGCATTTATTTTATGGATCAACACTATACAGGCAAATGTTAGGTGAAATTCTGCCATTCTTCTATTCCCATTTTCATAAAATAAATTCCCTTATTTCTTATTTTTACACCATAAAGTTTACCATCCCTTTATTCAAAGAATTTTACCCTATCCGATTTCGTATTTCCCTCTTTTCCCTTGAATTTTTTCCCCAAAATCCCTTTTTGCTCTATCCCTCTTGGTGGTTTCGCTCTTGAATTCATTGTCATAATTTCCTTCCCATTCTAAAAACTTACGCTTTTTACCACTTCTTTTTTTCCCCTAATGGATTGATTGCAGGATTTGATGTGAGCTTGTAAATCAGATTGAAAGGTATATGCCAACACCAAAGAATGGTGAATAAAACCTCCTTTGTATATTCAACAATTTTTTTAAGCTAGCCTATGAATTATATCCTATTAGAATTTTCTTTTGGTTCCTGTTATGATACAAATATCCCTGGTATGGAATGTGTGTTCGGGTGCAAGAAAATTCGGTGTAGGCATGGGTAGTGCAATCATGTCTAAGTGAAAGCATGCTTGTTGTAGTCATGGTTGGTGCAAGCACGTCTAGTACAAACACGTTTAGTATAGGAATCCTCACTGTTGAGCACACCCAATTCAAAAAAACACATGTTCTGGTGCAAGAACACCTAGCGCAAAAATATGTATTGAAGCTTATCTTTTGTTTCATGAAATTTTGTACAGGTAGAATAACTGTACCACCTGTAGATCATCTCATTCAGTTTGTACTATGATTAACACTTTGTTTTATCATTTACAAAATTAGGAAGAAATCATTTAAGTACAAAGGTATTTTAGGTTATGAAATCTTATCTTTTTAATCAGTACTAATTACATCTTATGTGAAATCATGGAGTAAATGCGGGATGGTATGATTCTCTCGAAATCCAATACTTACCTTCCCTTAAGAAACTCATCACCTGATAATAATGGCCTTACTCCATATCCGACCTTGCATGACTGTTATGTCAAATTATTTTCTAAAACATTGCCTCTTCCAATCATCTTCGACTGCATGTACTAGAACCAATTCACATTCACATTCGTGTAATTTTAATAATGAAGCATGAACTTTTGGGAAATGGTTAATATAACAATGGATGTATAGCTCGATCACAATTTGAGTTCTTTTTGTTGTAATATCTTTTTAAAACTTGAGTCAAGATTGGGTGAATTCAAACAGATATGGAGCCTGTAAGGATTGAGCCACGATCCATACAAGAGATGGAACAGACAACTGAGTACAGGAATAGTCTTGAAATATTGCAGGAATCAAGGTTCCTCCCATTTCAGTAGAAGTTTGATGGATTTGACTCAGTTGTGGCAATAGCATTTGCTCGGACCTTTGGTGGGAGCAGAGCCAAGGTTGGTTCATTAGAATTTACAGTCAGGAGAGAATCCATATCTCAGGCTACAAGTTTACCAACAGTGGGGGAGCAATGGTTCAAGATGGAGAAGTTAGAAAAGAAACTGTGGGGCTAGTTCGTGGTCAACCAGAAGTAGAAGGTTGACTAGAAGAATGGCCTCCAATGGAACGCTATGATCGGGAAGTGGAAGGATCTCATGTATGTGTTGCAGAAGTTCCTCACTAAATTTCCTCTATAACATATGCCTACTCTTGCACTTTGAGTCTGGTACACTCATCAATTTCCGATATTATTTGCTCAGAATATTATAAAATATGGCGAAAGGGGTTCAGAAAGGGAAGTCTAGTCAGGTCATATATAAATTATATCACCACAGGTTGATCACAATCTTAATTAAGGAGCTGGAAGCTAAAAATGTGACTTGGGAGGAATTTTTGAAGGAGTTTCAGGGGTGGAGCAGAGAGAAGTTGACTCGGAAGAAGAGTGCATCAAAGTCGGCTCAGAAGAAGAGTGCATAAATGCTGGCTTAGAGGAACAGTGCAAGGAAGTTGGCTCAGAAGAGGAGTGCAGGCAAGAATGAGAAATAAAAAATGATGACCCCACATCCTACCGAGACTAGGATGTTGGACAGGAGAAGGACTTCTTGTTCGAGGGTGGGTCATGTTTAGTCAACCTCTTCGATATTGTTGGATGAATCACCACCTGCTTCACCAAGTAAATATAATCTTTCAGTTCTCACTGAGGCAACATCTCATACAGTGGTTGATGGTGACTATGTGGAGAAGGAAGACTACACACCCTTTTCGGTCCTCTTTGGTAGGATGAAGAAAAGAAAAGTGATATCGAGTGCAAGTAAGGACTTGGCAGAGGGTGAGGTGGAAGACAAGACACATGGTACTGAAACCCTCAATTATTTTGAAGAGCAGGGTATTGAAACCATTGGGAAGATGGATGAGCAGGGTACTGAAACCCTTGGTGTGAAGGATGAGCAAGATATTGAAACCCTCAACGATTTTGAAGAACAGGATACTGAAGCCCTTGGTGAGATGGATGAGTAGGGTATTGAAGCCCTTAATGACTTTGAGGAGAAGGGTACTGAAATTCCTGGTAAATTGGACGAGCAGGGTACTAAAACCCTTGATAAAGTAAAAATGTAAAGCACTGAGACCCTTAGTGACATTGAGACTCCAGGTGTTGAAACTGTTGATGATATTGCAATGAAGGAACTGAAAGGTGGCTAGGATAATCTTCACCTTGATGATGATGACACATTTCTGGAATCGACTGCTGAGAAGTCTGCACCAGACGAATTGGGAGTGGAGAACTCCACCCTCTGTCTGAATAGTTGGATAGAAGAGCTCAAGCAACATGTTTACAACTTGGAGGTATTAAACCAAGCCATGAAAGAGCAGAGTACAGTGCAAAAATGAGCAAACACAGAGTTGGTATGAGAGGTGAAGGATAAGAAAAGACAATTTAAGATATGGAAATATCGGGCCTCGAAGTGTCATGAACGTCTTAAAAAGGTGACCAAGAAACTCAAAAAAGTCTTGAAGTAGGAAGGCAAAGAAAATGAAAGTAGGGATCAACATACAAGTTCAAAATTGAAGGGAGGCTCTTTTGTTTCAATTTTCTGTAGCGGGTAAAGGTTGTGTGAGGACCCACAACAGCTTAAGGAGGGGAGGATGTTGGTAGGCTAAATTGCTTCATTTTTTACCCCTTTTCCCTTCAAAACCATAACCTTAGACCTCTATTTTAACCTTGCAAACCTCCTTATTTCTGCACTAGTCCAAGAATCATGCTTTTTCATGCACTAGCTTTATATTTCATGTTTAAGGGTTGCGAATGTGCTTAACTAATCATTTTCATATATTTTACACCTTTAATAATCTTTGCAACTAATATTTATTTCCCTAAAGTATTTGATAGTAAATGTATTAGTCATCTCATTAGCATGATCGACTACAGGTAGGATTCCTGCATTGCTAGCGAATCCTTAACTACCGTGATAGCTCACCACCTCATGCAGACACTTTGTTCGAAAACGATCAACTCGAGTTGGTCTCGGAGCGGAGAGAAAAGTAAAACATATGGTGGAGATTGGATCGTCGTCTGAATACTTAGATTAGCGTTTTTTTATAGCCAAAAGGCTCAGATTGGAATGCTTGATGTAATTTGGTTACAACTGCAAACCTAAACGAATGTAAAAAATATAGGATTCAGAAAGAAAATAGTAGCAAGCGACAACTATAGCAAGGATATTATAATTTCGTTCTTCTATAATTTTGCTGGTATCGCCCTCGTTCTGGGCTGGATTCACACTCATGATGTACATTTGTTGATTATTAACAGAAAGGGATTGCACCATGATTTCTCAACCTTGCATTGTAATTCTGTGTTGAGGCTTTGATTATGTTAGTAAATTATATATTACAGAGCAATGGAACGCATAAAATATTGTAGAAATATAAACATAGAAAATGCATAAAACAAGAGAGACACAGATATATGTGGTTGACCCAGTTTGGGCTACATCCACAAAGAAACAACTAGTCTTTCTTCTATTATATTATCTAACAAACTGAAGAGATACAACCTACAACAGATCCATTGTAACACCCTCTTCGCTCTCAATCTCCTCTCTCTTCCTCACTCAGAATCAGATATACATAGACACAATATAATTCCCTCACATATAGTGAGGGGTTGCCTTCTAGGGAAAAAAGCCCTAAATTAAACATAACTTCTACCATCAAATCATCTGCCTAATGAACAACCCAGATTGACTAGAAAGTACTAGACTTTTACAATGGAGTTTTACATTTATTTTTAGCCTCGGGGGTGCTGCCCCCTAATCCCTGCCAGGGGACCGCTGGCTCCTTGTCCCCCACTGGGGGGACAAGTTCCCCTTGCACCCCCCTTTCGTGGAGGGGTGTATAGTCTTCTTGGGGTATACATCTGGCTGAAACCTTTGAATACGGAAGATAATCAGGCTCCACACCCAATAGATTAAGAGCTGATTCTTTACGTTTCCTAAACAGGGAAACAAGCTGGTTGTCTAGGGCCTAGACAACCTAGCTCGTTTTCCCTCATTTTATTTTTTCCTATTAAGGTGTGTTAATTTCATTTAATGAAAAGTGTGAAGTAAATAAATGCATTTATTCTTCTGCAAAGTTTAGATCTGATTTGATCGATGTGTGACAGATCCATGGTGTGCATGCTTGATTGGGTTTAATTTTATTATTTCTTTTTCCCAAAGTTTAATCTCATTTATTCTTGGATCGTGCAAGCACACATTCCTACACTAGTGCATTTACAACTTTGCAAATTGATTCCTTTGGTTCATTCTAGTAATAGTCTTTTATTTTTTATTATTGATGAAACTTAGTGCATTTTTGTAGTGTGTGATTTTCATTCTGGAGTGTTCTTGATATCTCAAACTAAACATGCTTTTGATAATTTGAAATTAAGCACTGTTGTGACACACTAATCTGTACCTATACTTCATAATGTTGAGGAAAGATCAAAGATTATGTGTAATTATTTTCAAAGAGAATATTTCTGAGTTAAGAAGGTTATGAATTCAGATCAGTTTGTGTGAATAACTATTATAGGATTGAAGCCTGTTGTCACAATTAGATGATCTCTTAGGATTGCATGAAGAAGTTTCTTGATTAAAGAAGAGTGTGCTTTGACTCTGGAAATTAATTCTTATTTTAGATATTAATATTGATTGAATAATATTTTATTTTGAGTAATTTTTTTTGAAAGTTTTTTTCATCTTTGGAAGTTCTTTTCCTAAGTTAACACATTCTTTATTTTCTTATAACAAGCACTGGAAAACTCGGTGCAAGAATCCTTGTTTGGGTACATGAATCAATATCCTGATACAGGAGTAGAGTGCTCTAGTCCTGAGGCCTAAAGCTCCTGCATGAAGACATAAATCTTTAGTAGAGGTGTAATATATACTTCCAGCACATAAACTTTTTTCTTGTACTAGTGCAAGCACATTGTAGAATTATAGGATTAATAGCTTAGTTAGGGAAGAAAAATCTATAAGAAGTCAGATATCTTCAAGGGTCCAATTATTAGCCTGGCACAGAACTATATTGAAGATAAATATAGATTTACATTTTCATTATTCAAGATTTTTTGCAAGAAGTTTGAGATTTCCTTTCATTTATTTTCCTGCAAGAGTACTTTCTTTCACATTCCAGCACTAGAATATCTTTGGTGTAAATTGTCGGGTGATCTTTCCTTTCTGGTTTTGCAACATTAAAATAAAGGAAGTAGGAATTGAGTTTGGAAAAGTTCATATTATTTCTGGAATTTCTTGTGCTTTGTCTCTAAGTTTATGAAACCCTCAGGTTGACAATTAAGTGTTGAAGCAGTCCGCCTAACTACAATTCTTGCACCAAACAGTGATGAAGTTTGAACCCTTTCTAAGGGTGAATTTCAAGCCTTGTGTGTGATAATATCTGAGCCCATTTAGATTTTAAATCAAAGTCGATTATGTTGTGAAGACCGAGCTTTTTGTGATAGTAAAGAAAACATAAATTTGGCCCTAGTACAAATCTAAGCTAAGACTTTGATCGAGTGCATTATGGATAGTTGAAAGACAATTTGTGGACAACTTTTAGAGGGCTGGCTTGGTACTTGTTGGAAACTTGTCTATATCACATTATGAGAGAAAAGAAATTTGTGCATGTGTGGCATGTTATATTATTACATACATCCTATTTAATGTTTCAACATGTTATTTCGACACCATAAAATGTAGATTTCTTATCATTATCTTAGGAAGGATATGATGGCTTACATCCTTATAACTATGGATATTTTCATTCGAATGTGGCCATGGAAATGGAACAATCTTATACTTTATATAATTCCTTTTGTTCCATCTGCTATTTTGTAGAATTTCTTTTTCCCAAACCAGTTGGACTCATTAACATTGTAGAAGTTTCAAACGTTAGTGATACCATAATTGACTAGTATTCTCTACAAATTATTGATGCCAGGATTATCACTTATTAATCCCTTGACCTCGTCACCTATTATTCTAGAAATTTACTCATTTCATTTATCGAGCTCACCATTATTGAAAGTGACATCACTCTTTTTCATGTTTGTCATGCAAATTTCACTAGATTCTAAGGGAGGTGTATGAAAAAGGATTACAAGGAGAAAACAAGGATTTCTTCATGTTCAAAACACCGAATTATGTTCATAACACTAGTTTTTCAATAAAATTTGATTCCATCTTGCTTCACATTGTTTCATATGATAGGCCAATAGATGGAAAGGCTCATTCCAGTTAAGTGAATTGTATGGACTTGACCCATAATTTTTTTTTGAAATGTAATTGTCCCATTTGAGAAGAAGCCTTGACCACTTTACCTTAGAATTGCTTCTCATCTAGGTTTCATTCTTACTAAGGGAATTCCTAGCTTTTTGAAACTTTTGTTGCTCCCTATCTTGTTGAAACTTGCATTACTTCCACTAAACATTATCATTCTTTATGCAATGTAACTTAGATATTTTTTACTTAATTATCCTCCTTATCAAATTACTTCATCTATCGAGGTTACATGCTCACTAATGAACAACGTAACATGCAATTCTATAGTTTACATGTGTCCCATTTCCAAAACTTATGACGTCGATTGGAGCTAATGAGGAAAATCACATGAAATTTTGAGAATTTGGAATATGACCGAGGATATATTGTGTATGCATGAAAAACGTGACCTTAGCCTGATCATTGAGAAATAATTGGATCCAACATGGATGGAAACTGACTTGAAATTTGACACATAAATATTCTTTTTAATGCTCACATCAAATTCAAAATATTTGTAGAAGCATTTATGTGGAATCATATTGTATCAATATTTGCATCCATATCTTGTTATAGTTCAAATTCATTTCCCTGTGTTTCTTACTTATTTTGGTTCTTTAATAGAATTGAATTTTTTTATGGGATTGTCAATTTTGGTCAATTGCCATAACATTATAATAAATAATATTAAAAGCTTGTATCTCTAATCTTCTCATATTTTAGATGCTTCACAATGGTAGAGTTTATTATAGATTTAATTTAATGGACTTGGCCATTGTCTTCAGTCCATTGAAATTATGGACATTCGATTACAAAGTAAGGTTTTGTCCTACTTTGTGGACCTCTTATGATACTATGAAATTGTATCATAAGAATATCCCAAAACCTCAAATTGGATAGTACAAGATACTAGGCATTGTTAGATAAAAAAATGATAGTCCAGATGTAAAATTAGAAGTTCCTTTAAATCTTATATTCTAGGATAAATGACTCTTAACCATAGCTCAATGGTTAAATGTTATCTTCATTCTTCTTAATTAGCTTATGTCTTGTCTAGTTGCAAGAAAGAGTACATTGATGGTTAAATATTATCTTCATTCTTCTTAATTAACTGATGTCTTGTCTAGTTTCAAGAAAGAGGACAATGAATTAAATGGATGCAAGGTGGCTTGGTACTTCAAAGAATACATTTCAAGAGAATTTTCATTATTTTTTTTGGTTAGCTTTGATGGAATGGGGCATTGCTAAGATACATTTAGATGATCAGAAAAATGGAAAAGGACTTTGTGGAATCATTTGGATTATAATTATTTCTTCCTGTAGAGAAGAAAATATAAATCTACATTCAAATGAGGACTCCACCAAGCTACAATTTGGAGAGAAAATGCCATATTAGCTGCACATGAACCCATGGATGTAATGAAATCATGTTGAATATTTAATGTAATGTCAGATGCATTATAATCAAAACTATTGGAACATCCAAAACCATTGTTAAAAGTCCTTTCTCCACATGGAATAATACTTTATAATTATGAAAACCTTTTTGAATCAACCACTGTGTTTCGTGAAATTCCTCAAGATCGTTTCATAAACAATATCCCAAGAAAAGTTTGGTTATAATGTTTTTACTAGAACACAATAATGTAATAAGGACAAACCCTTCACTAAATTTCTAACACATGCCACAACCAAACTTTAAAGAATGAGATAAAAGCCATTGATTATTTTGGGTGTGTACCATATACAAATATATCACTTTTTAGAATAACATAGTTATTTTCTTTATATATTTTTAGTTTTAAATAGTTCATATGATATCTTGGGAAAATTATATAATTTGGGTCACAACATTGTTCTATCACAATTGCAACCTAAAAAGTTTCAAAATGCAATAATTTGCCTATATTTCACAAATATTTATGCTTATTACTTCATCTCATAATTGAAATCCCACAAGAAAACTTGACACATATGTATCTAACTTGGGGCAAGAGGAAATAAAGAATTGGATTAGGTAAGACTAAAAAATTTGGAACAATATAGTACCAATAAAGGTTATTTTAGTGAACAATATAGTACCCATACTAACATCATTCCACAACTTGGTAATTCGGTCTTTTGGTTGAAGTCTGAAAAAAATAACTAGAACCTAGTAATTGGGTATTGTGGTTGAAGTCTAAAAGAAGGAACTAGGTGTAGCAAGTTGGTCAATTGGAGGAGCATCAATGACCACACTTTTTGTCAATGGCACCAAAACTTCCATCGAATGTACATCCAAGAGAAACCAAGATACCATGGCGAAATAAAATATCCATCATGCATATAATTAATATGTCCAATAAAGAAAAATAACTTAGCGTGGAAGAAAAGTATCCACACAATCAAGCTAATGTATTGAAATAATTTGAGAATCATCCATATAGTCATCCAATAAATTTTGCTGACTTGTGAGTAGAATTTGCATTAAAGGAGCTAAGAGGGGTCTCCCTTTGTAAACAAGCATCCATAGGCTTGTTAGAGTCAGTATGAATATTTACTAGAAGTTGAGTAGTCTTCACATCATTAACCATATACAATAGAAAGGTATCAACCCCTACAATACAAATGATGTCTCCAAATAAAGTGTAGTCAATACCAATAATATCATCTTCTGAATCTATTACAATATAATTTAAAAAATACATTTCCATACGCGTGTGAAAGAAACAATCCATATGCTTAGTAAAAGGAAGTCTTTCTGAAGACCTCAATAAACCACCTTGAATGAGACAATAAGGGTTTGAAACCATCAAATGCAAGTTGATCTATGAACCCTAGTTCTGCAGCCCTTAGGAGAAATGGTACTAGTTAATAGTTTGATTGATCAATTAAATAACCAAGGAAATTTTGTTTCCATACGTGTGTGAATGAATCAATCCATCTGGTTAGAAAAAGGATTTTTTTTTAATATGTAAAGAAATCCCCTTGAAGTAGACAATAAGTGTGTGAAACCATAAAATAAAAGATGATATATGAACATGTTATCACTTAGAGAAAACCCTGGTTGTGGGGAAAAAATCTAAGGTAACCTCTAACCTCTTTTGAATTTTAATCTAGCCATTTCAATTTCAAAGGGGGATCCCTTCTATAACTCAGTCAATATGACTAGTTATGTATTTAAAACAATGACTAGATCTACTGTAAGAAGGATTTTAAACATGTGGTAGTGTTTGATAGAATTCCATTGGGCATGGAGTCAAATATTTGGCTTAACAAGAAAAGAAACCAAAACACTCATAAAGGAAGGGTAGATGAGATACTTTAAGATTTTAAATTGATAAGATGGAAAGTAAAATATGAGGGGAGCAATTAACTTATAAGAGCATCACAAGGATGAATTCTACAAAACATAAGTTGAAAAGATATAGATGACTGAAAATATAAAGAAAGCATAGTACATATGAATTATGTTCATTCACTCTTATCAGTCATAGAACGACATACATATGATAATGCATATATGAAAATAGAAACAAGAGAACATATATCCAAATTTCCCAACATAAGAATCTTTGTTGCAGAATTAGGCTTCCTTCATTAAAATTTCAGAAATATAGAATGCACAATAAGTCTTTTGATAAAAAACAAACCCATCTTCATTCTAAAGAGCTTGTCTTTATAAGAAAAATTGCAAACTAAAAATCAAGTATCTTGTATGTTCTTAAATACAAATTTCTAAACATTAAGAGTGCATATATAATACACGAATATACTACATAAAATCGGAAATATATGTATCTAAAGATAAAACATTCTCCCAAAATATCAGCTAGAAACTATACAAAATCATTGACTGATATTTTGCCTAGTTTCTTAGAATTTGTGCCTCATCCCCATGTTAAAAATTGCATCTGTTATGTTTTTCCTCCATTCAAGATTTCCCAATCTCCCAGTGCTAACCAATCCACTGATACTCTTTCAAAAGATGATAATGGTGAAGATCTCTGATGGGTTGGTTGTCAATTCTTTTATGAAAACCGATACAAATTTGTGCTAACACTCAAATTGTCAATGCTTATTGAAATTTCATAAGTCAAATCACTGACATGCTAGTTATCGGCCTTCAGTCAAAATTCCATTTGAAAAGTTGGTATTCAAAACCTAGTTGTGAAAATAACTAGTTGAGTGTGCTAGTTGCCTCCAGTAGAATGTCTAGATTACCTTTTCTTGGTTTCTTAGTCCCATGGGCCTCTATAGCAAAATATTTCCTTGAGCCTTCAGCATCCTTGGGTTTCTTTGAGCTTGTGGACTCCTCCCTATTTATAATTAAGTCCTTATGAGTGGCTTTGTCTACACCGATGACTTATTTTGCCAACTAAAGGTTCTGCTTCAGTTTTATGTTCAATATCGATTTATTCCATGGTCTTGTGCATTGTCTCTTTCCACCTTTGAACATTTATGCTAAGGTGGGTTCTTTGTCAACTTGTGTCTGCTCTGTTTTAGGCTCAATCATTTTTCCCTTACCCTTCTTTATTTGTTTTCTAACTTATGTTTTTGCAGGTAGAGGTACAATGGGAGAAGGGGCATCCTTTTTTTCTTAACCTATCACTCTTTCTGGTATAAACATTTTATAATTGGGAACTAAAGGAGGAATCGATTATTCTTTTTTTTGACTCCTTGTTTCCATAGATCAGGTCCCTTGCTATAGGTTTTGGGGTTTTTTAGATTTATTTTTTCTTCCTTTCCTTCTAACCCTTTTTGGTTTTACAGTTTGAAGTTCAAACCCTACCAAAAACAGAAAATGTTCCTAAGTCCTCCCTACCTTTCTCAAGTGGCTTTCAATCAATAGTTTAATGACACCTTTATGATATATGAAATGAGTAGATGAATTTGGTCTTTCCCTAACCCTAGTAGACATATGGTTCAGACTCTCTAACAGAAAATAGGGAGTGTTCATCCTTAATTGATATGCTATGTGAGCTAGGAACTGAAAATGGTAGAGATTCACCTGATTGTAGTATCCTTCGCATGTGAATTAAGATTAGGCAATATGTAGGAAACAATTTCGCTCATCCTTCAACTAGGACCTCTGAATTTCTAAGTGCCATATCCTCTCCTTAAACTCATCCTTTAAGAAAAAATGGCACATCAATTCTAGCCAAAGCATGACTCTTGAAGTCGTTTTATCCATCTACAAGTAGGATTGTGACTTCTACAATTACCCCCTTGGTGACAGGAAATCAGATTCCCCCATCACTAACTTTCTAATCATCGAAGCCCTCTATGAAAGCTCTGGAAACTCCATCGTGATAACCTATACAATGAGAGAAGAATTGTTCCCACCCTTCATCCTGGAAATGTTGTTGAATCTCTAGATAGATGATGAGCCTCATAAATGGGTAATTATATGGGCTCATTCCATTGTCTTAGCTTATTGTACAATTTTCTGATTATATTTATGCTTATAGACTGAGTTGCATTAGTTATGATGCCATGTGGTCTAATACGTGTTTAATGCAGCTTATTATTGAATTTTGAGGTGAAAGTCAAGGATCCAGTGGACAAATGGTAGCAATAACTTGAAGTGGACAAAGGAGAGGACTTATAGGAGGGAATCCCCATCATTTATTACTCCTCACTTCAAATTCCCCTTGATTCAACTCGGAGTACAAGCAGCCAAGTCATGCACTAGAAGGCAGTCGAGCAAGTGGAGGATGACTGATGATTATCTCGAGTTTTCGGAGCCAAGCCTCCCTGATTTTAAGGAAGCTATTGGTAGCTTCATTTGTATAAGTAGGGAGGCCTATGGCCTCACTAGGGTTTGATTTTTGTTGTACTTTTGCTTATGTAACCTCTGCTCAACTTCGAGCTTATTATTTTGACAGGTTCATGTAATCTTGTTATTGTTTTGGAAATAAAGATGGAATCCTTTTTGAGTTAGCACTGAGTTACCTAAGAGTGCTGAAGCTCTTGGGTTAGGGCCTAATCCAAGCAACCAAGCTCCCCTTTACTTGTTTTTGTATGTTTTATTTCAGTTGTAGATTAGAAGGTTGTTAGATGTATTTCTTTCATGGTTAATAATAGGTTGCTTTTGATGATTTAGTAGTTTGCTTCCATTTGTGCTTTCTATAGCAGGTTAAGCAATGATAAAGAAAAGATTCAAAAGGCTAGAAATAGTGCCTTGGCTTCTCTTCCTCCCTTTGGGACCATGATCTGAGGAAAATATCCTCTCCCTGCCCCAAAAACAGAGATTTTCCTCATTCATAGGACTTCTAGTGTTTGCAGGTTTTTAATTGATTAATAGTCTATTTTTATTTTCTTTAGAACTTCTCCATCATGCCCATTTCTTTATTTAAAATAGTATTCTTTCATGCTTTCCTTTCTTGTAGCATTTCTCAAGAATTTCCTTTCATAGATCATAGTTTAGACTAGTTTGATGCAAAACTCTATTTTCTAGATGCACTTATTTCATTGCTTGCTTGATCTCATTGGTTGATTGTCAGTTATGCAACAGATATATCCTAGCAGAAATTTAGCCTATCAAACATCCCATCCTCCATCTGATCCATGCCCTACAGGTCACCCAAGTCTCCCCTCAATTCTGCCTTAGTTTCCTACATTTTCCATAGAACTTCTTCCTCTCTCCTTGAGAAAATCCAATCATTTTTCTCTCTTCTAAGGATTCTTGGTAAACCCTAGGTTCCCTAACACTTCATTCCAACCTTCATCCACCTTTTCCACCCACTCTCACACCTTCAAAATAGCCAAACTGCTCTCGGCCTCCTCCTATAGGCCTCCTGTAGAACATTGTTTTT
This sequence comes from Pinus tabuliformis, assembly GCA_031772625.1. Taxonomy (NCBI): domain Eukaryota; kingdom Viridiplantae; phylum Streptophyta; class Pinopsida; order Pinales; family Pinaceae; genus Pinus; species Pinus tabuliformis. The sequence goes on from CM062819.1 coordinate 1,840,336,366, forward strand.
CCTCCTGTAGATTCCCTGTGTCCTCTTATAGATTTTCCTATAGGTTTTCTTTTGAAGGCTGAGTGTGGGAAAATCCTTCATAAGGCCACCTGAAACCTCCTAGGACCCAACCACACCATCCTACATCCTCTCAAGTCCCAAAACCTCCCTTTAACACCACCTATTTGCTGCCACATTTACAAACAATAAATTACATGCATGTCAAATTGACATAAAAGTACATAAAAATCCAGAACGATGTTTTTTGCTCATTTACTTCCAGAAATAGCTTAGTTAGATGTTGTTTACTTCTTTGAATAGATATTGGCATTATTTTCATGGTTTTCATAGTGCTTTATGCAAAACTAGGATTAGTTGGTTAATTAGGATTTACTTGGTTTGCTTTACATTTTAGTCTTTCTCCTCTCTGCAATTAGAATAGTATCTATCTTTCTTTCCTTTCATCACATATAGAGCTTCTTCTAGAATCCATAGAAGTTGGCTTGAGCTCCTTGTGATCTTGCACCAGCTGACCAAGTGACAACCTATAGTAAGAACTAGAACTTGTGCAGACAGCACCGTTGCTTCCAAGTTTGTTACGAACTACCAGGTTGATAAGAGTAAAGTAGGTAGCCCAGGAGTTGCAACATTATTGCTGCAATAATGGTGCTCATCGTAGTTTTTTGTGCTATTGCTAGGGAAGCGTCAAAGTATTCTGTGATTACTGCTTTCTTCTATTTTCTTCTTGCAACATTCTACGAATAGTTTATTTCAATAAAAGTAGACTAGTCCTTTCTTTTCCTTCAGTTCTGGATTTTCTTGCTTTCCTTTCAATTCTACAAATTTCATTTCAGCAAGAGTAGATTAGTCATTATTTTCCTTCAAGTTCTGCATTTCCTTCATTTCCTCTTCAATTCTGCAAATTTCATTTCAGCAAGTTCACTTCAGCTAGTTGCAATTTGTTTTGTTCAATCAATTTCAGTTTTGCAGGTACTGTCAGTGTGGGAAAAAAAGAAACAAAAACCAACCAAAAAGATTTCCTTTCATGCCTCGTAGGAATAGAGATAACTCAGGAAAAAATTTTGCCCAACACCTCCACTGCTTCACACAGCAAACCTTCTCTCTTCTTCGGTGGTTGCGATTAAGAAGAACCCTTAGGTGAACAACCAGACATATTTGAAGAACCTATAGGGGAAGAAGAAGAAGAAAACATTCCTTTGGAGCCAATAGATAAACACAGAAATGCTAGGGGGAATGAAGAAAGAATAGAGGGTACCTTTCCCATTCAGGAGACCAATGGGGACACCAAAATGAAGAATATAAGCCCTCCTGCCCTTCCTCATTTATATGGTCTAACTACAGAAGATCTTGACACCTTTCTGTTTGAGTTTGTTGTTATCTGTCGAACCTATGACTATGTAGAAAATGAGAAAAATTTGAAATTGTTTCCTTCCACTCTCAAGGATGAAACATTGCATTGGTTCATGGGATTACCTAGAAATAGCATCACAACTTGGGCTCAGATGTAGCAAGCCTTTAACAACAAGTATCGAAACTATTGTAGGTAAAAAGATAATAAAGAAGAAATTTTCTAAATGACTATAGGAAGTGATGAGTCCCTAGAAAATTATGAGGAGAGGTTCCAGCTCAGTTACAAAAGGGCTAGGTGTACACTTGACCCTGAATCTCTGAAGCTGGTCCTGCTTAGGGGAACTCGAGAAGATCCTTTAGACACCATCCATTTACTAGCCGGGGGACACATCTACCAACTATCCTATGAGGACATAAAGACTATTTTCAGAAACCATTCTAGAGCAGCTAGAAAGAAAGGTAGGGGGAGTCAACCCATAGATAGTACCTCTTCCTCTAACTTATCCATTAATGGAGAAATTGGAAACATGTTGGAAAACTTCAAGAGTGAGATGCCACAGACCCTTGCTATGCAAATGGATACCTTGCATATCAGAAGGAAACAAGAAGAAGTAGAGAGGGCTTTGGCCTTTTTTTGCCCTAGGTGCACCAGGAGGCATCCAGGAATGAATTCCCATTGAAATCTATAGAAGTTTGTTCATTTTGTGAAGAAAATCATTCTACGGACAAGTTTCCTTTCTTACCTAGACTTAAAGTTGTATATCAAGTGGTTGAGGGAGTCACTGAACAACTCTATTACATAAACCAAAGGAGGCTGCATGGACCTAGACCATATCAGTAAGGGATGCAAGGGACATCTCAGGCATACTACAACCCCAACCAAGTCACATCCATACCTTCTTGGGGCCACCCTACTCATCCTTCCTATTCCACACCTCCTCCTTGGTCCTTCACATCTCCATATCATGCCTAACTAGCCACCCATTCATTTCAATCCTATGCTCAGTCGCAACCTCAATGGAATGCATCTCATCAGGGGTGGAGGCCCCAGTACAACTCTCTTCCTACTCTTTTTCCTCCACCACCTGCCCAACCACAACTGTTACCTCCTTCTCCACCAAAGCAACCCCAAATTCCTACCTAGCCAAATCCAAACCCGAACAACAGACATGCTTAGCAAGTGTATAGTGGGGAACCATCATGCCCAACTTATGCTATGGAGATTCAGGAAGTTGACTTGTGATCTGGGAAAGTTCTCCCAGATAGCCATCCTCCACCCAGGAAGGTTGAGGAAGATAAAGAGGAAAGTGAACATAAAGCAATTCCACCCTTTCCTCAGAGACTGCCTGTGATAGTCCAGCCTACCCGAGAAGAAACTGAACTCCTAGGGGAATTCAAACACTTATGTGTGAAGATGCCACTTCTCCAAGCCATAAGAGATGTGCCTATCTACAATAGGTTGATCAAAGAGAAGTGCTTTAGGCATCGAGGAAGGCGCAAGAGATATGTCCCAATCATCAATGTCATAGGGCAACTGTCCGACCTGATGTTGGGGCAAGTAATCTGTCCAAAGTATCTAAAACCTGGAAGCCCAGTAGTGGATGTCCACATCAATGGAACCATGATCCCACACACTCTGATTGATGTGGAAGCTACCATTAATGTGATGACAAAAGACACAATGTTCAAACTCAACCTCCAGGGCTCCTCGAGGAAGACCATGACCTTGCTACAGTTAGCAGACCACTCCAATGTGACCCCTAAGGGGATTGTGGAAGATGTGATGGTCTCCATTGATTCCTGGGAGTACCCTACTAATTTCTTAGTTCTCCAGCCAAAGGTAAAGCTCACTGGGTATCCTCTCATTCTGGGAAGACCCTAGTTGGCTACTGTCGATGCCTACATCAGCTATCGAGCTGGGAACATGACCATAAAGAACGAGCATATGTCCAAGCAGCTAATCTTATATCCTCCTGCCCAACCCTTGTTAGAACATGATCTGCCTCTCTCGTTGGAGAAGGAAGATGAGGATCAAGTCTATTCTGCACCGCTTTGTGCATTAGGAATCGCCATGGGGGGAAAATGACAAGATGAGAATGATATGATTCAAAATCTGGTTCAGAATCAACCTCCCAGTGTATCACCATTAGAGGACATAGTAAGAGAAACTGAAAAAAAACCCCTGAACTAATCTTTGTGTAGTCGACTCCACCTCTCTCTGTGTTAATAATATAGAGTTTGGCCTAGAAAGAACCTTGAAAATCAATCCATCCCTATCCACTTCCCAAGAGAAGGAACTATGCATCTTGCTGAGAAAACACCTAGATGCCTTCGCCTGGAGTTATAAGGAGATGAAGGGAGTGCACCCTTTAGTATGTACTCATCATATATACATCAAGGAGGATTGCAAGCTAGTTAGGTAGCCTCAAAGGAGGATGAATCCAACACTTAAAGATACTGTTAAGGAAGAATTACAGAAATTTCTTGATGCAGGATTCATCTATCCCATCTCTAACAGTGAATGGGTCTCTCCTTTGTTGCTAGTGCCAAAGAAAAATGGTAAGTGAATAATCTTTGTCGACTATCGGGAATTGAACAAAGCCACTAAAAAGGACCATTTTCCTTTACCTTTCATAGATCAAGTGTTAGATGGTCTGGCATGGAATTTATTTTTCTCTTTCCTAGATGTGTTTAGTGGGTACAATCAGATTCAAATCAGCGTGGAAGACCAGGATAAGACCACTTTCACTTGCCCTTGGGGTACCTTTGTATACTGGGTCCTTCCTTTTGGTTTGTTTAATGCTCCTGCCACTTTGCAAAGAGTGGTATTTAGTATATTCTCTAAATTAGTTCATGATTCAATTTAGATATACATGGATGACTTTACTCCTAATGGCTTTGACTTTTAGGAAGCCTTATCTAATCTACGAAAAGTTCTAGACAAGTGTATTGAGATGAACTTGTCAATCAGTCCGAAAAATTGTGAATTTTTTATGACTGAAGGGATCGTGCTATGCAATATCTCAACAAGGACTGCAAGTGGATCCCAACAAAATTGCCATCATCCCAAGGGTCCCACCTCCTCAAAAATTGAGAGATGTTAGAAGTTTCCTAGGCTTAGTCGGGTATTACCGGAGATTCATTAAATATTTCAGCAAGCTAGCCTTTCCTTTGTTTAGCCTCTTAGGTAAAGATGTCAAGTTTGTATGGTTGGAAAACTGTCAAGAAGCTCTATATGCCTTGAAGAGCAAGCTCATGACTGCCTCAATTTTGAGGGGCCGAAACTGGGCCCTACCTTTCCGCATTCACATAGATTCCTCAAACAAATCAATAGGAGCAGCCTTGGGACAAATTGATGAAAACTTGCCTTATGCCATATACTTTATAAGAAAAAAATTGTTAAAGGCCAAGTTAAACTATATGATGATTGAGAAGGAACTCCTAGCTGTCGTGCATTCTTTAAACAAATTCAGACATTATATCACAGGTTATCAAACCTTCGTGCACACTTATGATGCTGCAATTAGATATTTAATGAAAAAATTGGATGTGAATTCTCACATTATTAAATGGTTGCTTTTACTGCAACAGTTTGATTTGACCATTATTGATAAGCCTAAAGAAAATGGTGTTGCTAACTTTTTTTCTAGAGTAAATTTTCCTGTAGGTGAAGAAGGAATGGTGGATGACCAAATTCTAGATGAACACCTGTTTGTTGTCTCAGTACTCTCCCCATGGTTTGTTGATATAGAAAACTACGTTGTTTCAGCATAGTTTCCACCACACCTGTCGTGAAAAGAGAAGAGAAAGATCGTAAGGAAAAGCACCCCTTTCACCTGGATTGGGGGAAATCTCTTCAAACTTGGCTCAGATCACATCTTTAGAAGATGTGTCAAGGAGGAGGAAGTCTAACCTGTCACAACAGGCCTTGTGGAGGCCATTTTGTAGCAAAAGGAACTGCCTTCAAGATACTGAAAGCAGGCTACTACTGGCCCACTCTCCATCAGGATGTGAGGAGATACACCAGCCAGTGTGATCAGTGTCAGAGGATGGGAAAACCTACTCCAAAGGATGAGATGTCCATGCAACCTCAAGTGACCTCTGAGCCACTTGAGAAGTGGGGCATGGAATTTGTGGGGTCTATCAACCCTCCTTCAAAGAAGAAGCAATACATCATTGTGTGCATCGATTACCTGACAAAGTGGGTAGAGACAAAAACAATCAAAGCAGGGACAAAGCCAAAAGTAGCTGAATTTTTGATAGAGAACATCTTCTACAAGTTCGGGTATCCAATATAACTGGTTACAAATCAACGTAGTTAGTTTACTTCCAATTTGGTTGAAGACATGCTCACACATCATAGAATCAAGCACAAGACTTCAACCCCTTACCATCCACAAGCCAATGGGAAAGTGGAGGTCACTAACAGAGCACTGAAGGGAAACTGACAAAGGTAGTGAGCAGCAGCAGAAAAGACTGGGCACACAGATTAGTTGAGGCCACTTGGGCCTACAACACAACATGGAATACCACTACAGTGCTCACACCCTATGAGATAGTCTATGGGAAGAAGGCTTTGCTGTCAATAGAGTTTGAATTCAAATTTTCTGAGGATGGCAGCTCAGTTGGACCTAGACCTTAGCCATGCACAGAAAGAAAGATTACTTCAGCTCAATGGATGGGATGAACACATAATGCAGGCCCTTCTCCATTCATAGGTAGTTCAGCTTCAGAGAAAGATATGGGATGACAAAAATATTAAGGAGAAGCAATTCCAAGAGGGAGATTGGGCACTACTCTATGATTCAAGATACAAATATTTCAAGGGAAAGCTAAAGACAAGATGGCTGGGACCCTACATTGTGGAGAAATGCAATGACAATGGTTCATTTTTTATCAGAACAATTGATGATAAAGCCATCCCCATGCTTGTCAATGGACATCGGTTGAAAGTCTACAAGAGACCCCTCTCCAAGAGAGAGTTCATTGAGGATTTGAATAAGACAGTGATGGTAGTGGAGCATGGCTTAGCCTCCACTTCACCCACTCACTGAAGAGAAAAGAAAAATAAAAAATAAATAAGGACTCAAGTGAAAAGCTCCATGAGGCGCGTGAGTCCCATCATTGGGTTGAAAACCTCTTCTAAGGCGGCCGAGTGATGTCAAAAAAAAAAAAGAAAAAAAAAAGAGAGAAAAATAAGATCCCTGGGTGAAAACCTCCCTTGGAGGCGCCCAGGGCAGGCAATTAAGGTGAAAACCTCCCTGAGGCACTCTAGTTGTTTTCAAAAAAAAAAAAAGAGAAAAAAAAGAAAAAAAAAAATTGAATTTTCAGTTGCCTTGCAGGTTTGCAAGAGGACTACAGGAAGCAGTAGAAGGTGCCAAGGGAGCCCTGAAAATAACACCAACACCTATCCTACCTTCCCACACCTTTCTCCATCATTCTTGGCCTTTTTTTCACCTCACTGTGCTTCTTTTTCAAAAACTGTGTTTTCTACAAGAGGCTCTTGTAGGAATTATAGAGAGATAGAAATGGATATAAAAGTAAGTTTGAGGGATAGGGAAGCTTCATAAAAAATCTATAAATCCTCTTGCAGTCTCCAAATCTGCTTGCCATCATTTCCAAGCTTGCATCACATCCCAAGCATCATTCTTCTTCTTGTCCAAGAAAAACACAAAAAAAACAATCCTTCAAGAAAAGAAAAGAAAAAAACAAAAAAATAAGAAAGGGAACAGCACCATCAACCTCACCTGAAGCCCACCTATTACCTCTCCATCTCTATCTTCATCTATAGTATCATCCTCATAGTTCCAAGCATAGAAAAAAGCTGAAGTTTCAAAGGGAGAAGTAGCTACAGGAGCTCCTATAGGAATTCCTGTAGCAGCTGATCCCATTAAATTCCAGCATCAACAACAAGAGGGTGCAAATATGAAGGTTGAAGAAGACACCTGAAGCTTAGATCTAGCCAAAGGACAACCTGCACAGGGCATAGCCACACATCAGCAAGTAGACAACATGCAACAAAAGAAACAAAGGCATGCAGCAGAGACAGAGCCACAACACCTCACAGCAAATGCATTCGGATCTTAGGTAAGTAACTAACCACTACTCTGTTTGCATTTGTGTAATTAGAAGGCATGCAACAACAACGAGATGGTTGAGGTTGAACTAGGGAAAGGTGGCTAGCTAACTTGGCCACCTTCATCTAGTTGACTCCACTCATCCGAAGATGTTACCCACATGTGTGCATAGTCAACTCAAGAAAGATGTCAAGGATAGGTAGTGGAGGAAGTGTGAACTTCGATGCAATCATGAGGGATGATTATGAGGAAAGGGCCATGATGACAAGGTAGGTGGGGACCAACGGTCTAAATATGGCCAACTTACACTTTTCCAACTCACCCTCCATCACTGGAAATATACATAAAAAGTATTAAATACTCCTCCCTGAGCACTCTCACTACCTTTTCCTTCATTCTCTCCTCGAAACTCCGCTCCTGCAAATCTCCTCATGCCCCCACAACGTTGTAACCATCATTCTCTATTAATCTCTCTCATATTCCTACTCTTGGAATTCTCTACAGGATCACTTACAGGTTCTACAGGAGCACCTACAAGAATTCTACAGGAGGACATAATAGTCTTCTATAGGAGGGCCAATGAGTTGTTTTGAAGGGGGAAAACACGGGTTTGAGCACGATTCTTTGGCTGGGGAGGTAGGTTCCATGCACACTCCCATTGAATATCAAAATATGCATGCAGTGGTTTAAATTTGAGGGTGAAATCAAGCCTCTAAGTGGAGGAAATAAAAAGGAAAATTTTTGGTTATTTCTTAAAAAAACATATTCTCTCGGTTTCTCTGCTTTTCTCCAAAAATTGTTGTCTCCTTCTCCACATTTGGTTTCCCAAAGAATTTTGAACAAAATTACAGGAGGTTTTATGAGGAAGGAGCCCACCAACTCTTCGAGGCTCCATGCACATCCCCAAGTAGTGGACATATTCACAAGAGAAAATTGGATGAACGTTTTTGAGAAATTCTGAGGGTTTGATGAGGAGATTGCTCAAGAATTTTCCCACTCTTTGGTCCCTCACACCAGAACACATGCCACTATCACCTTTAGAGGTCTTTCCATGGAGATAACCCCTGAATTTATCAGTAGGGTCACCACTTCCTCAAGGGCTACCTTGGAGTAAGGATGAGAAACCAATTGGCTAGGCTACCAAGAAAAACTTCTTCCAAAACATTGAAATCACTATAGAGGATAAAAATGGCATTAGAAGGGCTAGAATACCATATCCTTTGGATGAGGTTAGCTACCAAATAATCAAGTATATTTCCTGTGAGGGGAGGTACAACATTGTCTATGGTTACCATTTTAGAATCCTTCATGAATTAAGGTATGGCATGGACACTCCAGCCCCTCAGAAGCTCAGCATCCCCTACTTCCTCCTTCAGTCTCTCATTGACTCTAGCATTAAAGTTCAAGTAGGAAATTCAGAGCAGCTAGCTCACCATGGGTTAATCACAATTCTAGTGGAAGAAGCCCTTCATACATTTATACTCTCTATAGGATGGGAAATCTTCTGAAACATGATAGCTAAGGATGACATAAAGACCCTAACCTATGATATCAATCTTACTGGCAGTGAGGAGGAAAAGCAGCAATGGGGAGAAGGTGAAGCAACTAGTGACTTAGTAGAACAAGAAGGGAAGAAGGAAGAAACTAAGATAGAGGAGGAGAAAGCTGAAGAAACAGAGCAGGAGGAAACATAGCAAATAGAGACAGAAAAAGAGGTAGAAAAGACAGAACAAGAAGAATTGTCACCTCAGACTATAGAAAGAGAGGTAGCAGTTGTTCTCATTTCCCTCAGTACCCCCATCAAGCCAAAACAAAAGAGGAAAAGGCAGACCCCCATGTATTTCAGGGCTAGGAAGATTACAAGAATCAAAACAGGAAAACCCCAGCCTTCTTCAAAAGTGCCAATTATAATTGAAGATTCACCCTCTGCCCAAGGAAAGGAATCCCCTTCTAAGGCACCTATCACATGTGAAAGGGGGGCTCCTAGATCTCCTACATGGAAACAAAAGGTAGAACTACAGGACCCAAAAACAGACCTACAAGAGGCACAGACAGTTCTACAGGAGACCCAAAAGCTTGAGAAAAGGGTAGAGGGATAGCCACAGGGAAAGGAGGAAGAGACAGAGCTACAAGAACCTGATCCCTAGCCCAGTCTTGGTTCCTACAACAATCTTCTTGAGGGAGGAAGAATAATTCCACAAAAATTTCAATTCCACTATTCTTTGAATTAGAGAAAGTGAGAATAAGAACACACAAGTGGATGCAAATAGCCAAATCCAAGGGAGTTGAGGATATTGTCCATATGGAGAGCAAACTCAGAGAAATGGGTAGAGAGTTGAGTGCTATCAGACAGAGAGAAGCAACTACAAGAAGCCAACTTGAAACAGAAAATGAATTGCTAAGAAGGCAACTGTAAGAGAAGGAGACCCAACTGGCATGCATGGCTAGCTGGTCCATGGAGGCATTGCAATGTAGAACACCAACAAAATCCTATGGCCTATATCTCAATGACCAATGGTTGCAATTTCAGATAAAGACTTTTGCACAAAGAGGCACAATGCCTTTCCAAGATAACAGGTAATTTATGGACCTGTGTGACCAAAGCACATCAGAAGATAAGGCAAAGATGGTAGAATTATACCTGCATAACATGGCCCTCACAAACATGAATGTGCGGGACCCCAATGCCAGGCTAGGGACCTGCAACTAATGGCATGGCCTCATGGATGAACCATGAAGAGTTAAGGGAAGCAAAAATAAGAAGGTTGATGATAATGAGTGGAATGAGCCATTAATGATCAAAGACGAGTCATTAGACCCCATGGAACTCATCAACACACATATATTGCTTGCCAATAATCCTTAGATTACCCCTAGATATATAAGGGATTAGGCACAAGCCATTGCACACTTTGAGGATATGGAAAGACTACTTGGGGATGACTATGTGCATGCATGTATGAGGAGATGGAACACCTTACCACACAGTTTGCAGATCAGGGAATATCATTCCCCAATGAGGATGAAGGAGGGATTAAGGAGAGTGCCCATGTAGAAGTGCTCCATGCAAAGGCTGAAGGTCAATTGGATTGGCCTCAAATTGAATCCCCCACTATTGCTAGGCATGTTGGAAGGTAAAAGAGAAGAAGAAGAGCAAGAGCAGTGGAAAGAGATATATAGGAAGGAAGGATTCTATGACAAGGAAGAGGAGACCACATTAGAAGCATGAGGTGCTAGGGAGGCCACCAAGGCCATAAAACATGAGGAGATGGACTAAGTTTCTCAGAGGATGAGAAATAATTTTAGTAGGGAGTGATGATGAGCCTCATAAATGGGTAATTATATGGGCTCATTTTAGCTCCTAACCTAGTCAAATCAACCATTCTCTTCGCTTATAGTATGATATTCTGATTATATTTATGCTTAGAGAGTGAGTTGAGTTAGTTATGATGCCATGTGGTCTAATATGTGTTTAATGCAGATTACTATTGAATTTTGAGGTCAAAATCAAGGATCCAGTGGACAAATGGCAGCGATAACTCGAAGTGGACAAAGGAGAGGACTTATAGGAGGGAATACCCCTCATTTATTACTCCTCACTTAGAATTCCCCTTCATTCATCTCGGAGTACAAGCAGCCAAATCATCCACTAGAAGGTAGCCAAGCAAGTGGAGGATGATTGATTATTATCTCGAGTTTTTGGAGCCAAGCCTCCCTGATTTTGAGGAAGTTGTTGGTAGCTTCATTTGTATAAGTAGAGAGGCCTAGGGCCTCACTAGGGTCAGATTTTTACTGAATTTTTGTTGTACTTTTTCTTATGTAACCTCTGATTAACTTCAAGCTTATTATTTTGACAGTTTCATGTAATCTTGTTATTGTTTTGGAAATAAAGATGGAATCCTTTTTGAGTTAGCATTGAATTACCTTAGAGGGCTGAAGCTCTTAGGTTAGGGCCCAATACAAGTAGCCAAGCTCCTCTTTACTTGTATTTTTATTTTTTATTTCAGTTGTAGATTAGATTACTGTTAGATGTATTTCTTTTATGGTTAAGAATAGGTTGTTTTTGAGGATTCAGTAGTTTGCTTCCATTTGTGCTTTCTATAGTAGGTTAAGCAGTGATAAAGAAAAGATTCAAGAATCTAGCAGAAGTGCATTGGCCTCTCCTCCTCCCTTTGGGAACATGAACTGAGGCAAAGACCCTCTTGTTTCCCCAAAAGCACAGATTTTCCCCATTCATAGGACTTCTAATGTTTGCAGTTTTTTAGTTTGTTAATAGTCCAGTTTTCTTTTCTTTAGAATTTATCCATCATGCTCATTTCTTTATTTACAATAGTATTCTTTAATTCTTTCCTTTCTTGCAACATTTCTCAAGCATTTCCTTTCATAGACCATAGTTTAGACTAGTTTGATGCAAAACTTTGTTTTCTAGATGCACTTATTTCATTGCTTGCTTAATCTCATTGGTTGACTGTCAGTTATGTGGTAAATATCTCCTAGCAGAAGGTCAGCCTATCAGCCATCCCATCTTCCATCTGATCCATGTTCTACAGGTCGCCCAAGTTTCCCCTCAATTCTGCCTTAGTTTCCTACATTTTCCATAGAACTTCTTCCTCTCTCATTGAGCAAATCCAATCATCTTTCTCTCTCCTAATGATTCTTCGTAGACCCTAGGTACCCTAACACTTCATTCCAACCTTCATCCGCCTTTTCCACCCACTCTCACACCTCCAAAATAGCCAAAACTGCTCTCGGCCTCCTCTTGTAGGCCTCTTGTAGAATTTTGTTTTTCCTCCTATAGATATCCTATGTCCTCCTGTAGATTTTCTAGTAGGATTTCGTTTGAAGGCTGAGTGTGGGAAAATCCTCCAGAAGAACACCTGAGACCTCCTAGGACTCAACCACACCATCCTACATCCTCTCAAGTCCCAAAACTTCCCTTTAACACCACCTATTTGCTGCCACATTCACAAACAATAAATTACATGCATGTCAAATTCACATAAAAATACATAAAAATCAAAAAGATGTTTTCTACTCATTTACTTCCAAAAATAGATTAGTTATATGTTGTTTACTTCTTTGAATAGATAATGGAATTCTTTTCATGGTTTTCATAGTGGTTTCTGCAAAAGTAGGATTAGTTGGTTAATTAGGGTTTGCTTGGTTTGCTTTACATTTCAGTCTTTCTCCTCTTTGCAATTAGAATAACATCTATATTTCTTTCCTTTCATCACATATAGAGCTTCTTATGGAATCCATAGAAGTTGGCTTGAGCTCCTAGTGATCTTGCACTGGCTGACCAAGTGACAACCTACAATAATTACTAGTACTTGTGCATACAACACCATCGCTTCCAAGTTTGTTACGAACTACCGAGTTGATAAGAGTAAAGTAGGAAGCCCAGGAGTTGCAACATTATTGCTGCAATACTGGTGCTCACCAATAGACTTCAAGTAACTTGAGTGCTTTGGGCTCGCCTATGTTTATTTTTCTTCTCTTTCCCATAGCTCTCACTATCAAACACTAACACTAAAAGTGCGATTGCAATTCAGTGTAGGGTTTCCGGGTTAACTTAGTAACCTATCCTCTTTTGCCATAAAATATACAACAACTTAACCATGTGTTATACAACTTTTACCATGTGAAGTAAATTATTTCATTGCATGGAAACTGATACATATATAATGAACTTGATAGCCAATGAAAAAAATATTAATATTCAATCACGACTCTTTAATCAAACATTACCTCTTGGCAGCGTGATCTAGGTGGATATTGGTGGCCACCTGCCAAGTCCACTTGGACCCCCACCATTATTTCTTTCAGCGTTTCAGTTTCCTTAATTGTATCACACTTTAGTATTTTTTGTAGTTTTTCGAGTCCTGAACTTCTGGAGCCGTTTTGAGGCACTAAACGATGTTTTTTGGGAAAACCGGGAGCAACATGGGTCCATGGACTGATGTTTCTCTTACCAAAGTTATAATTCGTGGATAGATATTTTTAATGAGATATTGTGTGTGTCAAATGGAGATCATATGCCAAAATTACTACCCCGCGAAGTTGATATACCAATTTATCCAAACGGGGCCCACAGTTTGCCATTTTATCTTCTAGTGTTAGGTTTTTTGGTTTTTTAGGGTTTCCATTGTTTTTGAACAATAAATAGGCCTTTGAGCCTCATTACTACATAGTTCGTAGGCATGTAGCCACCACATCTCTTCACAGAGATAAGCTACCATCGACCTAGCTAGTTTATTTCCATTTCTGTTTGTAAGCATATTTTAGTATTTTACATTAACGAAATGAAGTATTATTTCCACTGCATCTCTGTGTTTATGGTTATCTCTATAGTTTGTTGCATTCCTGCTTAAATCTGGATCAGTCATATCAGAGCGGTCTACTTTTTCTCTATTTATTTCTTTGCATGTCCCCAATGAGGTCGGATATAAGGAGTTAGCGCTTGAACCGGTCGAACCTTTGCAAGACTAGCCTCGCAAATCCCAACGGCCTCGCATGGCAGATGAAAAGAAAAACGAGGGGGTAGGAGATACTATCAAAATCTTTCTCGAAGAATCCCTCGAGTGACAAAGGAACGTGATGATGGAGAACTTTTCCCAGGTCCTTCAGCGGCTACCCAGGGGCAACGCATTGGCTTCCAACAGCTACTCTAGAAATGCCACACCATTTAAGGTACAAGTTAATTTTGAAATTCCCTTATTCTAGGGTGAGATAGATGTAGATGCTGTCAATAAATGGTTAAATATGCTAGAGGGTTATTTTTCTACTCTGATTTCCCCAGTTGGGAAAATATTATTTTCACTCTTCTCTAAGTAGCCCCTCACGTCAAGGACTGTTGGGAAACCTATTGCAAGTAGAAGGAGGAAAGTACAGGCTCACTATTTTTAGCCGCATCCACTTGGAACTCATTCAAGGATGACATCAAGGAGCAGTACTACCTTGTTAGAAGCTATGAGGATCAATACATAAAGTGGACCATGCTGCGGTAGGGAAGGGACCAAGACATGCTGGAGTTTACCAATATTTTCCATACCCTTTGCACAAAGTTGGGTATCAAGGATTCAGAGCAACATTTGGTACTAAAATACCACAACTGCCTGCACAAGTACATCCAAGAAGAAATAGAATTCCTTAACATTTCCTCGCTTGGCACGACATACCGATATGTCATCAAGGTCGAGCAAAAGTTTAAATAGAAGAAGCGAGACTTTGGATCTGCAGATCCAAAGCAAGGGAAAGGTGCCCCCAAACTGCAGAACAAAGTACAAAGCCAAGCCAGGGCAGCTCAAGATAACTCACCAAATATGCAAGCAAAGAATAGCGTCGCAAAGCCAAAAAAAGACACAGGAAAGTGGTGTGAATTGCATAAGAGTTCCACTCACAACACAGGTGAGTATCGAGCCAAGCAGTCACTGGTGGTCGAGCTAAATGTTTTATAATTAGATGCATGTTCTGATTTTGAGTCAGAACCTGACAAGGGAAATGACAAAAGAAAGTAGATTATCAATGCAGATCCCAACACCACCATTACCACCATGAAGATCTAGAAGGAGGAACCTAAAGATCGAGAGGAGGAGGAGCATCTCTTCCACTCCCAGATGTGGGTAAAGGGCCCCCTACTACAGTTAATTGTCGATAGTGGAAGCCAAAAGAACCTCATTTCGATAGAGGTTGTGAAGCAGTTGGGCTTACCAACGACAACACATCCGTAACCATACACCATCGGGTGGCTTCACCGAGGACGAGATCTTTGCATGAGCCACTAGTGTCACCTTCCATACAACATCAAGCCCTTCACGAATGAGGTATTGTGTGACATTTCTCCCCTTGAAGTTTTTGATGTATTATTAGGACTAACATACTTGTGGAAGCGACATGTTGTGTATGAATCAAGGCCCCATGCTATTATTATTACTTTGGGAAATAAGTTGTATGGGATACCGGAGGTAGCATCGCCTACCGCCATCTCTTTGGTTACTGCAAAACAATGCAGTAAGATCATTTCCAAAACCAGGAAATTTGTTTTCTTGATGATACACCCTCAATAAAAGAAGAAGACAGTAGCCATGACCTCTAGATAGGGCCCCTCTACACGATAACTACAGATGGACAAGGTCGTGGAGGAGTATGAGGACATCTTCACCTCTCCCGCAGGGGTTCCTCTACACTGTCAGGTCAAGCAGTCGATCGATCTGACCCTAGGCGCACCATTGCCCAATGGACCAATCTATGGGCACTCTCTTCTGGAGAACGATGAAATCAGGAGGTAGATTTAGGAAATGTTGCAGAACGATCACATCTGTATGAGTTCATCACCTTGTGGGAGCCTGATCGTGTTGGTACAAAAGAAGTATGGGACTTGGAGACTTTGTATTGACGATCGGGTGCTGAACAAGATCACTGTCTGTAATAGGTACCTGGTCCCACAGACTGATGACCTCTTGGACCAACTGAAGGTGGAAAAATATTTCAGCAAGATTGATTTGAAGTCAGGATATCACCAGGTACCAATCGAAGCCTCCGATGTGTGGAAGACTGCCTTCAAAACCAAGGAGGGCCTTTTCGAATGGTTGGTCATGCTTTTCAGATTGACGAATGCTCTTGCAACCTTCATGAGGCTAATGGATGACATCTTGTGGTCATTCACCAACTCATTTGTAGTGGTATACTTGGATGACATCCTGATCTTCAGCCAGAGTTGGGAAGAGAAAATCCACCACATCCAACAAGTTCTCCAAACACTGTGGCACACAAGTTATGTGCCAATTTGGAGAAATGCACTTTTGGCATAACCCAGGTTCAGTATATGGGATACATTATTGATAAACAGGGGGTGCATGTGGATCCAGCCAAGATGCAAGTCATTCAGGATTGGCCATCTCCAACCACTTTGATAGAGCTTCGTAGCTTTCTAGGTCTTACCAACTTCTATAGCAAGTTTGTGTTGGGATTTTCTCATATATCTTGGCCTTTGAGTCAAGTCACCAAGGGAGGAGCAAAAGAAAATTTCTTTTCGTCTAAATCTCAACAGAAGGCATTCACATATTTGAAAGATCGCCTGTGCTCGACACCAGTGCTCGCATTACCAGACTTACAACAACCATTTGAGGTCGAGAGAGATGCCTCTAACTATGCTATTGGGGAAGTCCTTACTCAACACGGGCATCCAGTGGCCTATCACAGTGAGACACTTTCAGACACAGTCCGGAATTATCCCACTTATGACAAAGAGATGAATTCCATTGTGCAGGCATGCCGACAATGGATGAATTACATTTTGGGGAAGGAAACGGTCATCCACATAGACCACTGACCCCTGCAGTTCATACAGACCCAAGGGAAATTGTAGAATGATCGCCATCAAAAGTAGTCCACATACCTGCAATAGTTCAATTTGAATATCAAGTATAAGAAGGGAAGCACCAATAATGTTTCAGATTGCCTCATTCGACCACCAATCATGGCGTTAACCACTGTCCTCAACTCTTGTGGGCACGAGACTTCTGATTGGCCACTTCTCTACAAAAGCAACCCAGAATTCGGCCACACATAACAGAAACTCTTGGAGCGTTAGCATGTTCCAGATTTTCACCTCCAGGATGCCCTATTATGCTACCTGGGTCACCTTTATGTTCCTTCAAGCGAGTGTGGGCTAATGGGCATTTCGGGGTCGAAAAAACGGTGGCAATACTGGAGAAGTATTTCTATTGGACGAATCATTGACAGGATGTCGGGAAGTACATCATATCATGCACTACCTACGCCATTGCCAAACTGACCATCAAGAAGCAAGGCCTCTATACCCCGCTGCCTACCCCTAGTCGAACTTGGGAATCCATCTCCATGGATTACATGTCAAGCCTTCCTTCCACTAAGCATGGAAATGACTGTGTTTTTGTAGTCGTCGATAGGTTCTTGAAGATGACCATTATGGTGGCCTGTAAGAAGAATATCACACCAGAAGCCACTGCTAAATTATTCTTTGAATGAGTATGGGTAGGCTTTGGGATCCCACAGTCTATCATCTCAGATCAGGATAGCAAGTTCCTCAGTACATTTTTGTCTACTCTCTGGTCAATGCTAGACACCAAACTCACTAAGTCCACAACCTTCCATGCTCAAACTGATGGCCAGACAGAGGTTGTCAACAAGATGATCGTACACATTATGCACATGTACAACTCAAAGAATCCACGCAAATGGGACGAGAGCCTCCCCTATGTTCAACATAGCTACAGTCGGGCTCTCTACAGCTCGACTGGTCACAACCCTTTTCAGGTGGGCTTGGGATTCCAGCCACTATGTCCCATTGATGTGGCCATGCCATTTGCAGCTACCCACGCAAATTTGGCTCATGTCCGATCCAAAATAGATAAGGCAAATACCTTCATAGAGGACATCCAACATATTCTCCAGCAGGTCCATGACATTCTGGAGAAATTAAATTCCAAGTACAAGTAGTGACATGATCAACAATGGGTGCCACACAAGTTTCAGGTGGGTGACAAAGTCTGGTTGCAATTGCAAAAGGAACGGCTTACTAGAGCCTATCGGAAACTCAGACCACTCTGATATGGTCCTTACACCATTACCAAGGATGTGGGAGATAATGCATTTGAGCTTAGCATTCCCCCATTCCTTTGCCTACACCCAGTGTTCAGTGTGGACCACCTTCGGCCTTACTTTCCACCATTACTAGACACATCTAACATTGTAGAACAACTCACACCCATAGAGTTAAATCCAGATTACATGGAACAAGCTACAACTAATTTGAACATGGACACACAGATCAAGCACACTCACCAGCAGAATATCCAACTGTATCGAGTTTTCAAAGGAGGCCAACTCCTTCACCAGGGCAAGAAGCTCACCAGAGACCAAGCTCAGAAGAAGTTTCCTCATCTCATGGAGGAACTCAACGCAATGGGGACCATCGCTTCCTAAGGGGGGAGGAATGATCCAGGTGGATATTGGTGGCCACTCGCCAAGTCCACTTGGACCCCCACCATTATTTCTTTTAGCTTTTCAGTTTCCTTAATTGTATCACAATTTACTATTTGTAGCAGCTTTTTGGGTCCTGAACTTCTGGAGCCGTTTTGAGGCCCTAAACAACATTTTTTGGGAAAACTGGGAGCAACATCTATCCATGGATGATGTTTCTCTTTCCAAAGTTATAGTTCTCGGATAAATATTTCTAACGAGATATTGTGTGCATCAAACGAAGATCGTATGCCAAAGTTATGACCCCGGGAAGTTGATGTACCAAGTTACCCAAATGGGCCCACAGTTTTCCGTTTCATCTTCTAGGGTTAGGTTTTTTGATGTTTAGGTTTTCCATTGTTTATCAAGATTAAATAGGCCTTCGAGCCCCATTATAACATAGTTCAGAGGCATGTAGCCGCCAAATCTCTTCTCAGAGATAAGCTACCATCGCCCTAGCTAGTTTATTTCCATTTCTATTTTTAAGCATATTTCAATATTTTACATTAATGAAATGAAGTATTATTTCCATTGCATGTCTATGCTTATGGTTATCTCTATAATTTGTTGCGCTTTTGCTTAAATCCGGATCACAGCAGAATCCCGAAACCCATGATGAAACATCACCATATGACTTGTCAACACTCGCTTGATAAATAAGTGTTCATCTGCTAACCTATTCTCCGTCAACGCATTATTTGGATATAAAATAAAATTTGAATATATCCTTTGGTGCTGATACTCTAGTTGTTAGGGTTTTAACTAACCATTTTTACAAAATGTGCAACTATTCTGAATGTCAGTGCATTTTTATTTTTCAGAACTTAAAATAACGTTGATATTCTATTTGTTAGTGTTTTAACCCTGTTTATTACAAATTGGAGTTGGCACTAAAACTATCACCGCTTCAAAAGTTTTGATTCAAATTATGATAACGAAACCCTAGTTCTGCAACCCTTAGGATAAATTCTACTAGTCAATAGTATGATAGATCAATTAAATAATCAAGAAAATTTTCTTGCCAACTAATCCTCTGGATCAAATATCAGAAGCAAGCCCCTTCAAATCCAGTAAAGAAGAGATCTAATTTCTTCTCAATAAATTTCTATTTGGAAACTGTAGATTAGGTTGTCAGAAGATTGTTTAAGTAGTTGCCATTGCAACAACAATTTCTTGTGAAAGGTTTGATCCACGATTGTTAGTGTTAATCTTGTAGGATTTTCTTGGTGTTGTAATATCTTTTGGCCTTTGCCAAGATTAATGGTTTGATTTAGCATCACAAACCTATGAAAAAATCTAGGACTAGAGATTCTAAAAAAAAATAATAAATTGTTGGACCATTGAGAGATTTGATCCGAGAAGTAATTACATGACTTGGCGTGTCAGATAGTCGTTATAGATGCATTATAATTATAATGACATATATTATAGGTTCTAATTTATTAGTGTAGTCATATGCACATGTGTCAGATGGTCATGAATGACTGTAACCTATGGTTGTATGCATTATTATTGTGGTTTTGTGTTAGATAACTTGATGGTTATTTTATATGTTGTTGATGAGTATGTTATAAATTAACTTGTTGTTTTTATATGCTACTAACTTGATGATTAGGGTTATGGTATTAATATCTTAATGTTATATGTATCATACTAATTTGGTTCAGTCTATGAAAAGGGTTAAGGTTATGACATTTACATATGAGTTAAAAGATTGTGATATTATGTCATACCAATCTCGACTAACAGAGCATATGTGATTATTATGCATAAATGACAATTTTTAATGAGCTTATGATGTGAACATGTTAGCTAGTGATCATTATGGATATCATGACCTTATTTATGTTTGAGTTAGTATGTCGTGAAGTTATATCATGATAATATGGATTGATTGTGAAAACAAGATAACCTCCGATGAGATAAATTAAGGTATGAGCTTGCTTATGTCGTCTACTTTGTGATTGAATGTTTGATTATGTCGTATATTTGGTATTTAAATGTTGGTGTCCATTATGTCATCTATTTGTTGTTGAATTTTTGATTAATCGCATGATACGAGTATGTGTTTATAAGATTGCATGAAGGAATGATCTTTCTTTAAGATGGTTGTACTAACACATATGTGTTGAGACAACTGATATATACATGAGTGTAAATAGGTGATAGTTGTAACATTATGTCTAATGACTATGAGTTGACTATGGATTATGACATGATTATTAGTCTTGGTAAATATTGATTTAAAGTTGATAGATATGATTGTATTGATATTTCAAACATGTGGTTTCCATGTGTGAGCATTTCTAGGGTAACATGCTTGGCATTAGTATGACAAAGTAACGTAACTAGTATGTTTCTATGTTTTACTTATTCACTGACAGTTATGTGTTTATGGTAGGATGATTTAGAGGACTGCATGGAAAAACATATTGCCATAAAATCTTAAAGAAGGCTCAGGTTGAACTTTCACTTGGAGGCACTGGAAACATGGCGATTTAGTCATGGTGTCTTTTGAGACTCTTGTGCTTTTGGTACCTTCTCATTTGGATTTTCTTGATTGCAGCTTTGTTTAGGTCTGGTGTATGGCCATACCGGTTTGTTTTTGGTGACATGTTTTTATTGGTTTTCATTGTTTTCTATTGCTTTCTTCTTGGTATTTCCTTTTATGTTTTGAGAGTCTTGGAAATTCTTTCAGAAAGAGGAAATTTAGTGGATCTCGGGGAGAGCTGAATGAAATCCAGCAGACAATGTAAGACTAAGATGAATCCAGTGCATGTATAAGGGCAACTGAAGGCAACAATATGACAACTAGTTGGATTGGTTGGGTCCATTGGTGTAAATGGATGAGGGAAAGAGAGTCATGATAAAAGTAATCAGGAAAGGTAAAGTAAATATTTTTGAGGCATCCGATGCTTTAACTATGTTGGGAATCATTGTTCTCAATGTTGTGCATTCTGTGGATAGATAAAGGGAGTTCTATTAACCTTGACCTTATATTATATTGTAATTATGTTGTGATCATGATTGTGTTGATGTCTATATATGTGTAAATGTATGCATGCATGTATGTCATGCCTAAAATGGTCATCATAGATCGTTCTTGAGGAATGATTACTTATGCAGGTGAATGGCATGAAGCGATTCCTGGTTCATGAGGAATTAGGTGGGAAGAGTAGCCTGACAGATCTCTGAGGTGATTATCATGTGGATATGAATTGATATAATGTGATTATACTATGTCTATGTTTATGTTATGGACATGTTGATGTTGAGAGATACATCAGAGAAATGAAAACAATGTGATCTGCGACATGTTAAGATAAGCATGGATGGTGGAGAGACACTGGAAGCAAGGTTGCTTGGTAGAGGCAATATGGTTTTGGACGTGAATTTCTATTGTTGTGTATATGCCATGCATGTCATATATTTAGTGATTGTACCTATGGTGATGTGTAAGGTTGTATATGTAGTATTGTGTACATATCATGTTGTATGTCTATTGTATATATGGTGTTGTGTGTATATTACATATGCAGTGTTGGGTGTATATGGAGATATGTACAAGTTGGATATTCGGTGTTCTGTACATATGATGTTATGTACATGTTGCATATGCAGTGACATGCACATATGGTGTTGTGTGCATGTTGTACATATGGTACTATGTACATATGTTGTTGTGTGCATGACTGTACATGTGGTGTTGTGTACATGTTGTACATGTGGTACTATGTGCAAGTGGTGTTGTGTGCATCTCGTGCATGTGGCACTATGTACATGTGGTGTTGTGTACATGTCGTGGATGCGGTGCTGTGTACACATTGTACATGTGGTGTGGTGTACATATGGCGTTGTGTACACGTTGTGCAGGTGGTGTTGTGTACATGTGATGCTATGCACACGTTGTGCACATGGTTTAGTCTACATATGGTACTATGTATATGTTATACATACGGTACTAGTGTACATGTGGTAGAGTGTGCATTTCATACGTGTTGTGTTGTTGGCATGCAGTATTATATATGTGAATTGTGTAGTCATTGTATTGTGACATGTGTATTCATTGTGTTGTACTTTGTACGTATATTTATTATGTTGTACATAAGGTCTAGGTGTATGTTGTGTTGTGGTGTACAATAGATGTAGGAGTATGTATTTTGTTCTATTGTACACTCGGTGCAGGTGTATGTGTTGTATATCAGGTGTATGTGCATGTATTGCATGGTGTTGTATGTCGCGTGTTGTTGTATGTGTGTGATACACATTATGTGTATGTGTACATGGTTGAGGAGAAGGCACTGGGTGTTTATCAGGTGTGGTAACTGATCCATAGTGCATACGAAATAAGGACAAAGGTAGAAGCTAAGGATTAATTGAAGGATAAGTATCCATATGTCATTCATTTTTATTATGCATGCGATTTATGATTATGGTCTATGATGATTACATGTGATCTATGATTCTAGTTTATGATGGTTACATGTGATTTATAATTTTGATCTATGATGGCTTTGCTTTGAGCTAACCTAATGTGATACATTTGTAAATGATGATTTGGTCAAAGATGCTAGTTTGACTTGTTGTGGCAGGAAGGGAACAAAATTACAAGTATACCTTATTCATGGGCCACCAATGAGGTATGATTTGAAGTTATTTCAATTTATTTTTAACCTAATGGAAATTATGTGCTTGGTATAGGAAGCACAAAAATGTATGGTTTGGTGGTTGAAATTGAATGCAAGCATTAGCAAAAATAGTAAAAGGAATGGGAAAAGGCAGTAGTATGCTAGTAAAGCATTTTAGGAGCAGGACCATTGTGCGACACTAGTGCCCAATACTATCCATTGATTTCCATGAGCATGCTATGATTCGTATGATGGTTTTGAGGCGCGTATATGCTTTAGTTGTATGACCTTCCGATGCGAGGAAGACTTGCCAAGGGATGGATCGTGCTGGGATAGGGGATGCCAGGGAACTTGGAAGGTCAATAATTGCATGGAAGGGGTGACCAGATTACTTGAGGGACTGTGTAGTAGAGAAGGGAAGGTCGGGGATGGATTTTTTTTGTCATTAGCATTTCCATATGGAATTAGATGCACATTGGGAGTGTACCATGGAACAATGAGTCGGTAACTGTTCACTGAGAGGACAAGTGGAGTAGGATTATAGCACTGGACATTAGATGTAGATTTGACCTTATAGTGGATTTTGGACTTCCTAGGAAGGAGGTGAATCCTGGTATTACTTTTAGCGTGGAGGTGTGAGCCTCTGGATTCCCTCATTGATTGGTATGACATTGTATTATTTTATTTGTTGGTTGAGAAAATGTGTATGTGTGTATATGTGTTTACTATTATAAATATCGTAATGAGTTGTGTTATAAGGCTCTTGTAAATGGTAATGGTATGATTTTCATGTCTTAGTAGTGGTCATTATAAATACTGCAATGAGCTATGTTATAAAGATCCATGGGTAGTATGTTTTATTTTCAACAGTCTTGGTGGTTATAGGTGTCATTGAAAACTGAGGAGGGTGTTCCCCCAAGGGGGAGGATTCTATAATAGTCCTAGTTAAAAATCCATGTAAAAATATATTAGACCACGATCATGAGACATGTATTCCAAGAGCAATGTTGGGAAAGACATCCTACTATGGGTGTTCATTCGATTTATTATGGCAAAGGATTTTTGGCTCAGGCTTGGTCAATGTAACCTTTTATCAGTTCGGTTTTGAATCTCTCTCGTTACTCTCTCTCTCTCTCTCTCTCTCTCTCTCTCTCTCTCTCTCTGGACAGTTAGATTTTTCTTGGAGCACTTTAGCATTAGATCAAGAAAGGAAAAGAAGGCAAGAGGAAAGAAGGATCAATCAAGGAAGAGCAAGATCAAACATCAGATTTAGGATTCTTTGCAGGTATAAATTTGTATGTGTGGTTTCCTTACTATATTTTTCATGCATGGTATTGCATGTGGTTCTTTTCTTCCATGGCATGGGTTTTTCCAAGTGCAACAGTTTGTTCAACCTAGTCTTTCCATTTTTAGATAACCATGGCGTGATGGGGTCTCATGTCTTTCCTGAGCTAGATTTTCAAATGGATTTGAAGTTGAGTGAGGTGGATCTCTGAAAGAAAGAACACATGGCCTAGTGATCCCTGAAGTAAACTATGGATTGTGGTAAATCCACTGTCCTAGTGACCCCTGAACCCAACTATGGGTTGCGATAAAGATAAGCATTGTGTGACTTAGTGGGCCTAGGAATCCTTAACTAGTTAATGGAGGGATATATGGTAAAGCCTAGAGGTGGTTGTAGAGCCTAGGAATCCTTGCTAATGAATGGCGAGATACATGGTAAAGCCTAGACGGTGGAGTCTCCATTTAGGGCCTATTGATCTGGTGTGGATTGCGAAAAAGTTTGAGAGACTAGGAGGAAGGAAAATTCCTCACGGTGTAGGTGGAGAAACCCAGTGGCATCCATACTTGTTTTGGACTAGTGATCTAGTGGAGATCATGGTAAAACCTATTATTACATGTTTATTTTGATGGCCTAATGATCCAGGATGGATTGTGGTAAAGCATGGCTCTATTGATGAGGGTGAGGTGATGTAGCCTCGGGATGCCCTGGTTAGCTCTTTTCGTTTGAGTCCCACATTCATGCTTGGAAAATGGCACGGGGGTGATTGGCTGAAGAGAGATATGGCTCAACCAATCTAGGGTAAGGTGTAAAATGGTAGTCTCATACTAAGTTGGTTGTTGCATTCATTAATATGAAATTATTTCTCCTTCTTAATTCATGAGTATTATATTGGTTTACCTGTGGACTCTATGGGTGATGTATAATTTATATTTTTGTTGTTATTATTTTGGTTATAAGCATGTATTGTGACAGTGATGATGTATGGCTCTCCTCATGTTTTGATTTGTAAATGAATGAAAAATGTATCTATGACATAATAGGTGATATTGCAGCTACTGATATGCTCAGATTTCTTATTTAAATCTATAGATTACATATTTGTGACATGTTTGACGAAATTCTTGTCATGGTTAGTAGGGGTCTAGTCTATACCTTGTCAATGTTTTTTAAAATGTATCATTGTTCTATTGTGTTCTGGGCTGTGGTCTAGGCTCTGAGCTTGAAAAAGTGGCACAAATCCCAGTCACAAGCACAGGTATGAGGAGAAAAGTCCCTAGATGTACACATGCCTTGTTGTGTAAGCATATGGATCCTCCGAAATGCACCCTTATCCATATGAAGGGAACGTCCATGGGTTTAATGGTATAAAAAGTCAATGGGAGACAGGGGCTTGTTACCTAAGTGGTTTGTATGGCTCCTAGGAGTTTAGTCGCTGGTGTGGGAGATCTGTATGATGTGTTTCCATTGATTCCACTTCCTTAAGGTGACTTAGGAGGTTGAATCCTATTATAGTGGCCTCTCATCGCATATTTACCCCAATTGGTTGGTTACTTGGGTAGATGTGGGATGAGAGTGTTACATTTAAGAAGGGGTTTATGAGGTTTAACACAAAATTTGGGTAGGAAAGGGTTATATCTCTCTCTTGCTTGATATTTCTAACAACTACTATAATGGGACACACTATTGTTAGGAAATAAATGGTAAGGATCAACCCAAATGCATGGAAAGAAACAACCAAAGGTAGTTAAATGAAAGGTTTGTTAGAGCATTCCCTCACCCATTAGAGGCAAATTGTAGTAGAAGCCTCGACTTGGATCAAATTATGCCTATGATATTGCTGGTACTCGTGCCTTTGAAATTAGAAATTTAATTAATTAAGAACGATGAACTAGTTTATTTTTAGTCATTAGTAGTCAAGCCAAGGGCCAATGGATATATTATGGGGCATTTCGAGGTGCACCAATGACGAAAAGGTATATGCAATACAACTACTAAGCTATGAACTATTGTGCATCTATCAAATTACCAAATAATAGGAAACTACTTATCAACCTAGCAAACTAGGCTTGTAGGCCTACATTAAAGAACCCTTAGAAAAGGGTGCATCTTTAAAATGCCCAAATATAGGCATCAAACCATTACAAAAAGGTCAAAGCCCCAACATATAACCATGAATAAAATGGCACAAGGCTGCCAATAGAGTTGTCATGGAATAACCTAGAGCATATCTGATAGGAACCAAAATGATTGTGAAGCCCCAACCATGGCCACCCTAATGCAAGCCAACAACTCGCACTAGAAAATAATTAGAGAAAAGGACCACAAGGCCCATGGAATCACAACATTCTTCACATTGATGAATTGCATCCCTAATTGTCTCCATAATATTGTGCCTTGGCAGCAGCTAACCAACACAACAACCCATTGAGGATAACGTGCCATTTATGATGGTGTTAAAAAAGAAAAAATACATTTTCCAATGCCCCCTTGTTGTGTATAGCTCTCGCCAAAGAAGAGGAGTCTAATATTCTCTTCCTTAGTGAATAAAAATTGCCATTTTCCTTGTTGGTTGCTAAATTTTCCTACTTTTCACTTGCATTTTTATCCATTTCCTGTACTCATTTCATGTCCTTGTTGGTTGATTTTTATTCTAAATAGAAAAATGTATACCCTTTTTTTTTAGTGTGGTTCACGAACACCCTGGTTAGTGAGTGGTCGCTACATCCACGGAAAAATCTGGGCTAATCGCCCCTCGGCCTACTAGCAAGACCTAACGCCAAGGGCTTTGGGCAGAATCAACCCTGTGACCTCCCGATGGCGAGGCACGGTTTTTGACCAACTAAGCTAACCCTTGGGGCTTAGAAAAATGTATACCTATTATCATGTCTTTATGAATTATTAATCGGTGAAGTATATTCATAGGGGATTATTACCTAAAGTGACTAGCTAACTTAATTTTCCTTATAAATTCAAAGGAATGATGATCAAGACCGTGATTAGACGTATGATGACTATCGAGTTGGCAGCGCTATCTTTGCATATTAGCTACAATGATGTTCAACTTATCGACCAACACAAGTGCTATCTTTATATTCTATTATATCTTTAGAATCACTTTGTATTTGTAGGAAGACAATTGTTGTAATCTTAGGCATTGTCATTTTTTAAATGAAATGTTTAAGTAGCGTTATGGGGTTGGGAAAGCCATCGTTAAGAGATACACTAGAATTATGAGCTGTAACAATAGACCTCTATAATTTTATTTTGATTAATGCAATTCCTGACCTTCTGAGCATTTTATAGTTCTTGATCTTGTCGCATCCCTGATCAGGAGTTGGGACCACTCTCCTAACCAAGTGCTGTTGGATTAATAGTGTGCATAGTTTTGTTTTTGCTACGTTATTTCTTGATATGTAGTGATTTATTAGTGTGTTGTTGTGAGTCTTAGCTTGTTGTTACTTTGATTGGTGTTATAGTTATTACTTGTTTTTACACATTGTTATGCTTATGATTGAATGTCCAATGTTGGGTAGGGAAATTGTTACCTTCATATACCTTACATGATAGCCTTCAAATAACCAGTCGAGCCCCAGGTTGACAATTAATGTGGAACTATGTGAATTGTATGATTCATATATGAACCCAACAGTTTGGCATAGTTTCAGGGAGGCTATCAAAGGCGTGAAATTATGACCAGTATTGACCATAGGACCACTCTCTCATCCTGGGGAGGGAAGTTTTTCACCCTGCTCCAAGTCCTCAAAGACCCCCCAAAAAGAAAGGAAATATCTACGATGAATTACCTACATCGAAGAAATCATTTCAAATGCTGAGTCAGGAGCATCATTGTGGGCTATTGTTAGGGTGAGATCTCATACGAGATCTAGAGGGTAGTTAGTTTCACAACCAGAACCTCCCCCAATAAAATTATCATAATTCGAGGAAGAAGAAGTATCAAGCAGAGGAGCAAAGCAACTGAATGTTGTGAATTTAGAAGAAAAGAGTTGAGGGAATTCTCTGCACCATTTGATCGAGGAAGTGTTGTAAAACAACCTCAACTGTGCATTATAGAACAACGAGAGCCTGTTGAGGTTCCAAGTAAATATTGGAAGTATTCACGACTTCTACATCTTCTTCGATTGAGTTCCCAATTCGTTTGACATCATTACCTAACTTCCATAGTCTTTCTTTTGAAGATCCAGACACATTCCTGTTTGAATTCGATGTTATATTTTGGGGGTGTGACTATATTTTTGATGCCCAGAAATTGAAGATATTCCCTGCCACTTTAAAGGGAACATATTTGAGATGGTTCATGGGTTTATGGGGGAAATATATTACTACATGGGATGATGTGAAGATGATTTTCCTTGAAAAGTATCAAGACTACTGCAAATCTCAAGATGTTAAGGAAGAAATATTTAATATTATGTAGAAAGAGGATAAGAACATGGAGCACTTTTTGGAACATTTCAAATATAGTTTGCAGAGATCAGGCCACAATTATTAAGATAAGGACACCTTGAGGATAATTATTCTCTAGGAACTAAGGGAGGAATCTTTGGAACTTTTGAACATAGTAGGAAAGGGAGATATATCAAAGGAGGAATCTAACACCATCTACGAATTGTGAATTAAGTGTTCACGTGGGGATGTGAGGCATGGGTAGGGGATCTGAACCCTCAAGACATCCAACGGTGGAGTTATGAAAGTTGAAATTTGAAACTTGTTTCACAACTTGAGGACCGATATCTTGAGCACATTGTCCTCACAACTAAACGTTTTACAGGGAAATAGAAGCAAATGGAAGAAGAGAAGGCTATGTCCATTTTATGCCCTCAATTCCGGAAGAAGCACCCACTAAAGGAATGTCCACTGAATAGTGTTGAGAGCTTTCCGATATGTGATCAGAGTCATTCCATTAGCACTTTTCCATCTCTTCCTCAACTGAAGGTAGTTTTTTAGGGAGAAAATGAAGAGGTGGATCAGTTGTACTTCATGGGATCAAGGAAAACATGCCAACCACGACCACATAATATAAATCAAGGTATGCCTAAAGACCCCTCTCAGTATTTTAATAATTTTAATTTTTTGACTCAGTTTGTACCTTTTTCACCTTCATGGTTATAGTCCTGTTAATATCCAATGTCGTGGCAACCATGGTTCCCTCAATCTGGTCCAACTCCTTCATGGTCCTAGAAATTCGTGTGGACCTCCTCCTCCTTTGGGATAGTTCTCCCAGCCTATGCCACAATAGTAGTTAGAAATTCCCTATAATGCCTCCACCAATAATTCTCCTCTTTGTCCACAACTTCATGTTCAATCAAACCCAAATTCAAACAGTAGGGGTGCTCAACAGGTTGAGACACTCAACCTTCCTGCATATAGTATTACGACCGTGCAATGTAATGAATTAAATCTCTGGTTCGGTCGGGTGGTAAATACTCAGACTTCACCAATAATTATTGAAGATATTGACGATGAAGTCTCATAACCTAGGAATTTTTATGGAACAACTTGAGATTAGTCAACACAAACTCCTATGGAACAAAAACCCCCTTCTCAAACAATTGTTACTGGAGGATTTCATATTGGTCCACCTTATCCTGAGAGACTGTCCTTGAGCTCGTCCTGAATTTGACTTTTTAGGGGAATTGAAAAAATTATTTGTCAAAATCCCATAAATTCAGGCTATGAGGGACATACCAATTTATGCCAAAATGATCAAAGAATATTGCTATAAGAAACCTGAAATAAAACCAAAGGATCCACTCACTATTCACGTCATGGGAAAATATCAGACATAATGTTGGGGAAGCCTACACTTATTAAATACAGGGATCCAGGGAACCCGATTCTTACAAGATAGATTAATGGGGTTGATATCCCAAATGTGCTAGTAGACTTGGGGCAACAATTAATGTCATAACCTCTGAAACATAGATTGCCTTGAGCCTCCAAAACCTTAAACCAATTCATCATACAATCACAGGAAAAGTTAGCAGAGGTGAATGCAGTAATATTTTAGAGCTTGTCGGATTTGGTGCGACAAGGACAGCTACGAATTAGTCATGAGAAGGAAGATAAAACTAATGGGGAATATGCTAGTAAATCTCATGGCAGTCACCAATCAGATAGACAGGACATAATCCAGGATGTCGGATTGTTGGAAACTTCAGAGAAGATAAGGGATAGACATAGGTATGATTCTAGTTTCGATTCAGATAGGAACTATGATCGTTATCGGTATCATCCTTAAAGGGGGAGTGATAGGGGCTATTTTCCAGAGAAATTTAAGAAGGCAAAGCCACCTACTTTTGATGGAGAGATAAATAGATCACAAGATGGAGAGTCATGGCTGCTTCGTATGAGGAAATTCTTCAGGTTGCATGATTATTTAGAGAAAATGAAATCTAGAGTAGCTACTTTCAGTCTTAAAGGTAGAGTGGACATCTAGTGGGAAGATGTGAAGAATGTTAGAGACATAAATAAGGAAGGTCTAACTTGGAGTGAATTTGAGCGACTATTCAAGAAGAAGTGTTTGCTTGAAAGGTACTTTGATGACAAAAAAAATAAAAAGAATTACGAATTAAAGATGGGATCCATGATAACTGATGAGTACACCAATGATTTCTTGGAACTATTGAGGTATGTGTCTTACCTCAAGGAGGAGAAAGCTAAGATTCAGAGATTTGTTAGTGGGTTACCAGTTGCAGTCAAAGATAGGGTTGAATTCGATGAGACTAGATCATTAGAGGAGGCCATTCAGAAGCTAAAGGATTGTTATGAGAAATCGAAGTGGAGAAATGAGACTAAGCCATTCTGGATAGGTAATGAAAGGAACAAAGGAAAATGGGATAAAAGGAAGGAAAGACCACATAGTACAAATAACAAGGAGAATGTTTCCCCATCGGAGAGGTTCACTGCATCAGATAGAGGACAGGGACATAGAGCTGAATAGAAGAAGAATGATGGAGGCTGGAAGCCCATAGAGGATTGGACTTGTGGCAAAGACCATCGCAAGATAGATTGTTCGTAGAATTAGTGTGGTAGACCCCAGATATACAGTGCAGAGGAGGCGCAAACTGTTGGAGATGTTGGCCAGAGTATTCCTCGTATCTATGTAGCTGTGGACAATAGACAAGAAGAACACTAGTCATCTATCATTCAGATGGACGGTAAGCTTTGTGATCAAGTTATTTCTATTTTGATTGATCTTGGATCTAATTATAGCTATCTTAGTCATGACTTGGTGGGTAAGTATGGTTTGAGTAAGGAATTGCATGCAAAGTCTTGGTTACCTTAGTTGGCTACAGGTACGAAGAAGAAGGTTCATCATTGAGTAAGAGCTTACAAATTTGATTTGAATGGTATGCCTACCACAACACATTTGAACGTTTTACCATTGGGTTCATATAGTATGTCATTGGGCATGGGTTGGTTGTATCTACATAGAAACAAGGTTAACTGCTGTGACAAAGCGATTGAATATGTTGATGACAATGGGGAACCAAGAGTTTTTCAAGCTAAGAAGAAAGCCACATTAGTGAGGATGGTGATAACTATGCAATAAAAGTGTAGCCATAGGAAAGGGTGCAAGCTATTTGCAATGCATATTTCTAGTGATAACGGTAAGGAGGTTGAGGATGCATATGTGTTGAAAAAGTACCCGGTATTAAAGCAGTTCAAGGATGTATATCCTAAGGACATTATAGAGTTTCCACCTCATAGGGAGGTAGACATTTCTATTGAGTTAGTGCCAGAGTCATCCCCAGCATCGAAAGGACCTTACATGATGATCACACTTGAGTTGGTTGAGTTAAAGTTGCAGCAAAAGGAGATGTTGGACTAGGGGTACATTAGGCCAAGTGTATCACCTTGGCGCGCACCATTCTTGTTTGTGAGAAAGAAATATGGTACCCTTAGATTATGTATTGACTACAGGGAGTTGAAAAAAGTGAGTATAAAGAACAAATACCCTTTTATGAGGATTGATGACTTATTCAATCAGCTAAAGGGAGTATCAGTGTTCTTGAAGATTGATCTGAGATCATGATACCATCATGTATGCATCAAATAGGAGGACATATAGAAGACTTCTTTTAGGACCAGGTGTGGGCATTATGAGTTTGTTGTTGTTCCATTTGGATTAACTAATGCTCCAGTAGCATTGATTCATTTGATGAATAGTGTGTTGCGTCCATATTTGGATAAGATTTTTATTCTGTTAATTGATGATATACTGGTATATTCTAAAAATGAGGAAGAACATGTCAAGCATTTAGCAGCAGTATTGAGGTTATTGAGAGGGCATCAATTGTATGCTAAGCTCAACAAGTGTAGTTTCTTTCAGACTAAGGTGCACTACTTGGGACATGTTGTATCCAAGGAAGGTATTGGAGTAGATCCAGAGAAAATAGGGGCCATCATGGAGTGGGTAGCTCCTAAGAATGTGGATGAGGTGAGATTTTTCATGGGTCTGGAAGGCTATTATAGGAGGTTCATCAGGAACTTATCGCATATTTCTTATCCTATTACATCATTACAGAGGAAAGGTAAGAAGTTCGAATGGACTGTGGAGAGTGAGACTAGCTTTAAGCAGCTTACAGAGTTACTGACACATGCACCAGTGCTATAGATTGTAGATCCAGACAAAGAGTTTGCAGTGTGTACAGATGCTTCCAAGAGAGGTCTTGGTGTAGTCCTTATGCAGGATGGGCAAGTGGTATGTTATGAGTCCCAAAACTAAATGAGCATGAGCAGATTTATCCCACGCATGATCTCAAGTTCGTAGCGATTATACATGCATTAAAGACGTGGAGACACTATCTTCTTGGTAGGCAGTTTGTGCTAATGAGTGATCACATTGGGTTGAAGTATTTGTTTGATCAACTGAATATGAATGCTAGGTAGGCTAGATGGTTGGCCACGATCAACGAATTTGACTTTGATATGAGGTACATCAAAGGCAAGGAGAACAGAGTGGAAGATGCTCTCAGTAGAGAGATAAAGATACATCACTTGGAAACTATTGTCCCATATGGGACAAATTTATAGGACACGATCATGTGGCCAGGATAGCAGGATGTCAGATATATGGAGATTGTGCATAGGTTACAATAGAGTATAGTTATAGGTGATAGTAAAAGTACAGGTACAAGTGACAGTACATGTATAGGTAGAGTTGATGACAAAGGTATAGGTACAGGTAGTGGTACAGGTACAGGTGCAGGGGCATAGGACTTGGATCATTGTCTTATATAAGATGGTTTGGTCAGATTTTGAGATAGGATATATGTACTAGATAGAAGCGAACTCAAGAAGGTGATATTGAGGGAATTTCACACAGAACTATATTCAGGTCACCCAGGTTATGACAAGACACTCAGAGGGGTGAAGAGATATTACTATTAGCTAATTCTGAAAAAGGATGTAGCAGAGTTTGTGTCAAGATGTTTCAATTATCAGCGAGTGAAGGAAGAGTGAAAATATCCAGATGGATTGCTACAACCGATTGTGATTCCAAAGTGGAAATGGGAAGTCATTTCCATGGATTTCATCACAGGGTTTTCTATGACAGTGAAACAACATGATTCCATCATGGTCATTGTGGAAAGGTTAACAAAGGTTGCACACTTTGTTCAGGTGAAGTCTATGTTCTCAACTAGTGATGTGCATAGGTATTCATCTGAGATGTGGTTAGACTACATGGTGTTCTGAAGAAGATTGTGTCTAACAGGGATGTGAAGTTCACTTCCAAATTTTGGAATGTGTTACTTGTCGGTCTAGGCATAGAGTTAGCCTTCATCACAACTTATCATCCACAAAAAGATGGATAGACAGAGAGGGTCAATAGGATATTGGAGGACATGTTCAGGATGTATGTGATGCATCAACATACGAAGTGGGAATATTATCTCCCTTTGGTTGAGTTTGCATACAACAATGGTTATCAGGAGTCACTGAGGATGAGTACCTTTGAGGTGTTGTATGGGCGGGGTTGTAACACTCCCATTAGGTGGAGCGATCTGGTTAGTAGAGTATTGATTGGATCAGATATGTTGGCAGAAATGGAACAGGAGATGAAGGTGATGAAGAAAAATCTTAAGGAAACACATGATAGGCATAAGAGATATGATCATAGGAACATGTTGTTCAAAGAGTTTCGGGTTGGGGAACATTTATACTTGCGCATCAAATCGAAGAAGAGCTCCTTGTGGATTGGCTCATGTGCCAAGATGGCACCACGGTTTTGTGGAACCTTCAGTATCATTAAGCAGATTGGGCTAGTAGCCTATCGACTTGCACTGCCTCCGATAGTGAAAGTCCACAATGTGTTCCATGTGTCTTTGCTTAAGAAGTATGTTAAGGATGTTGATCATGTGATTGACTAGTCTGTATTGCAGGTGGAACCAGATGGAGAATTATAGCCAGAGCCTCATTGTATATTGCATAAAATGGTGCTCATGCTCCACAACCGACCAATAGAGAAAGTTAAAGTGAAATTGATGCACTTTGGGCCTGATCAAGCTACATGGGAGATGTCGATCAGATGGAGGCCATGTATCCTTCCTTGTCTATTGGTTGATGCGAAGCAACCTTGATATGGTGGTTTGGTGATTTCTTATGGCGGTTTGGTGGTTTCTTATGGCGGTTTGGTGATTTCTTATGGTGGCTTGGTAGTTGCTTATGGTGGTTTGGTAGTTTCCTTATGGTGGTTTAGTATTTACTTATGATGGCTTGGTATATGATTTATGGTGGTTTAGTACTTTCTTTATGTTGGTTCAGTATATTTTTTATGGTGATCGATATATGCTTTATGTTGGTTGATACATGCTATATCATGTTAGTGTATGTCTGATATATGTTTGGTATATGATTTAGCATACGTTTTGGTATATATACTTTGATGATGTTGTTATATGTACACCCATGTATGGATGTAAATATTGTAACGAGTTGTGTTATAAAGCTCTATTATGCGGTATGGGTGTTATGTTATTACACTATCATGTGGTTATGTTATCGTGATGTCATGATGACATATTAGTTTTTATTGAGCAAGAATTTCCTTGTAAATACTATATCGACCTGTGTTATAAAGCTCCATTATCTGGTATGCTATCTTGGTGTCATGAAGTTATTTCTTGAGTATATCTTTCATTCTAAATACTACTTTGAGCTGGGTTATCAAGCTCCATGACCAATATGTCTTCTTGCAGTAGGTTTGTGAGGTATATGTGTGATTGAACATCGAGGACAGTGTCCCTAAAGGGGGAGGATTCTATAACAGCCTTGGTGAAGATTCCATGTAATAAATGTTAAAAAACAATAACCATGGGTGACTGGGACACTTATTCCAAGCTGAATGTTGGGCAAGACATCCTACGAGGTGTTTGCTTGATTGTTTATGGCTAAGGAAATTGAAAAAGGAAATGGCTAAGGCATTAAAATGACATTTTGGCACATTTATTTATGAGAATAATGGAAATTAGGAGAAAAAGGAGGTGAAAGGTCATAGGTTGCATGTGAGGAGTAAAATGAAGGAAAATAATGGAAAATGAAGAAAATATAGGCCTCATTCATAAAAAATATTATGAGGATCAGTTGGTAACCTTTTGTCAGTTGAGTTTTGGAGCTCTCTCACTAATCTCTCTCTCTCATGCATGATCTTGGATACTTAGATTTTTCTTGGAGCACTCTTGGAGGGTGTGGCATACTTGGATTCTTGGAGAAATAAGGAAACAAAAGAGTAGGAAAGAACAAGAAGGGCTCGACATGAGCAGCTACATCACATTTTCTTGTAGGTACCAAGTTGCATGTATGATTTCTTCACTATTTTTGGGCATGCATGGAATATGCATGTGGTTTCTTGGTTGTCATATTTCATTAGCATGGAGGATTGCCTGAATCAATAATGGATGGCATAGCGTTGCCATTTCCTGGATAGCCATGGTGATTGTGGATTTACTTTCATTGTTTTGTTTTGGTTGGTTCTCATGTTTCCTTATCTTGGGTTAACTTATTAGTGATGGAAGCCCTGGTTGAGCAAACACTTTGGAAGCCCTATAACATATTGGGTTGAGTTACTATTCCTAGAAGCCCTTGGTGGGTTGAGTTACTAGTTCTGGAAGCCTTGGTTGGACAAATGTTGTGGAATCCCTGGAAGGCTTGGATGGAGACCAATCTGATGATGGTTTTTGGTGATGTCTGACCATGAGGTGAAATCACTATTTGATGGGTTGAGGTGGATGGTCTCTGGAAGCCCTAGAGGATTTTTTATTGATGTGTTCCTTGAGATCCCACTTTCATGCTTAGAATATGGCACGAGGGTGAATGACTGAAGAGAGATTTGGCTTAGCCATTTTACTTTCACGTGGAACGTGGTAGTCCCATCTCTGGTTGGTTCATAACATTCATTAATGGGAAATCCATTCCATTGATTTTCATGTGTAAATGTATTGGTGTATTTATGGATTTGATGGTTGGTATGTTTATTGTATTTCTGTTCCTATTATGTTGGTTATATTCACATTTTATGACAACAACTATATATGGATCTCACTATGTTTCTACTTGTATGTGAATAAATAATGTGTCTATGAAGTAATGGAGGTTAAAGGAGCAAATGGCATGAGGGAAAAATGGTTTATAATGGTTTTTAGATAACTTTGAGATCCATACACTTAATTCTGTTATTTACACCTGTAGTTTACATGTCGATGATATTTTTGATGAAATGCCTTTCATGGCTAGTAGGGTTCTAGTTATGGTCTTTTTCGGTTTAATGATTTTTCATCCTTGTTTCCTTGTATTCTTACCAATTTTAAGTGATCATTCCATTTTGGGTAGTGTCCCGGGCTCTAGGTCAAAAAAGGTGTCTCAAATCCTAGAATGCTAGCAAAACAAAGCATTAGTTTAGAGACTAACTACCCTGGGAAGTGTCTAGGGATCGTTACCCTGCCCTAAGTTTCTCAAACAACAATGGGACCCAGGGACAGGCTACTTGAGTGGCTGACTTGTCCCCTTAAGGTTGTATTGATGATATTGGATGACTATGTGTTATATTCCATTGATTCTATTTCCTTAAAGTCACCAAGTAGGTTGAACCTTATCATAGTTGCATCTCATCACATGTTTACCCCGATTGTCCAGTTGCTTGGGTAGATGTGGGAGGACGCTGTTATAGAGTGGTATCAGAGCATGGTTCAACTCTAAGATTGAATGGGTTGAATGTGCATTGGTCATGAATGCATGCCAGTTTTATGTGTGTATCTTACACTTGTATACTTGTTTCATTTTCTTGATGATGGATTAGGGTTGTAGTATGGTTATCATGGAGAATTTGATATTGATGTCATGAAGTATATTTGAAATGAGTATTTGATTGACTACGTATGGATTATATGTCACTTACATGTTGATTTCATGATACCTACTTACATCCTTGTATGTTAGGTTACATTTTTTTTAACATTTTGATTACATGCATCATTCTTGTAGGTTGATTACAAGAACAGGTTGATTATGTATACGATGGGGCAATGGTGTTGTCATGCATGAGGTCATAGCATGCATTGTTGATATGAGCTTGCATTGATGAATAGACCCTAGTTAGGGTGATGTTTATGAGTTGATACATTTACTTGCATATGCCTATATGCTATTATGATTATGTTATACATGTATCACACTGATTTAGTAATATTCTAGAAAAGTATCCTCCCGGAGCTATACTAAGGTACATTGGTTTATTGTGATTAGGTTTATCTGGCATATTATGCCTTATAGAAAGAAATATCAAATGGCTAGCAAGATGGTTTACTATAAAGACTCTCCCTATGAATCCGAAGAGTAGTATGGTGTTGTGAATCCCTCTAAGTTAGCAGTTACATTGAGATGTTTAAAGGAGGAGATAAGGAGTCGTAAGACAAATAGTGAAAAAATCATACAGTCACATGAAACGTTAGCAAAGGTGAATGCAGTAATACTTCAGATCTTGTCAGATTGCAGTGACAACGACCACTATGGATGAGTGATAAGTAGGAAGCTAAAGTTAATTGGGAATATGCTAGTAAATCACATGGTGCTGATCGATCAAATAGAGAGGAAATAATATAGGATGACAGATTGTTGGAAACTCTAGAGAGGAGAAGGGATAGACACATGTATGATTCTAGTTCTGATTCAGATAGGCACTATGATCGTCATTAGTATTATCCTTATAGGAGGAGTGATAGGGGATGTTTTCCGTATGAATTTAAGAAGGGAAAGCCACCTAATTTTGATGGAGAGATAAATATATCACAAGATGCAGAGGCATGGTTGCTTGGAATGAGGAAATTCTTCAGGTTTGCATGATTATTCAGAGAACATGAAATCTAGAGTAGCTACTTTTAGTCTTAAAGGTAAAGCAGACATCTTGTGGGAAGATGTGAAGAATGTCAAAGGCATGGATGAGGAAGATTTGACTTGGAGTGAATTCGAGCGACAATTCAAGGATAATTATTTATTTGAAAGGTACTTTGATGACAAAAAAAATAAAAATTATGAATTAAATATGGGATCCATGATAGATGATGAGTACACCAGTAAGTTCTTGGAACTATTGAGATATGTGCCTTACCTCAAGGAGGAGAAAGGTAAGATTTAGAGATTCGTTAGTGAGGTACCAGTTGCATTCAAAGATAGGATTGAATTTGATGAGCCTAGATTAGTGGAGGAGGCCATTTAGAAGCTAAATCATTACTATTAGCAATTGAAGCGTGGAACTGAGACTAAGCCAGTTTGGAGAGGTAATGAAATGAACAAAGGAAAATGGGATAAAAAGCGGGCAAGGCCACATAGTATAGAAAACAAGGAGAATGTTACACCTCCTAAGAGGTTCAATGCATTAGATAGAGGATAGGAACATAGAGTTGAAGAGAAGAACAAGGATGGAGGCTGGAATAGAGTGTTGGACTTGTGGCAAAGACCATCGCAAGGGAGATTGTCTACAGAATCAGGGTAGTAGACCCTAGAGATATAGCGCACAGGAGACAGACTATTGGAGATGTTGGAAAGAGTATTCCTTGTATCTACACAGCCATGGAAATAGGAAGGCAGAACACTAGTCATCTATCATTCAGATGGATGATAAGCTTTGTGATCAATTTATTTCTATTATTATTGACCCTAGATCTAATTATAGCTCCATTAGTCCTAACTTGGTGGATAAGTGTGGTTTGAATAAGGAATTGCATGCAAAGTCTTCGTTAGTTTAGTTGGATATAGGTACGAAGAAGTGAATTCATCATTGGGTAAGAACTTGCACATTTGATTTGAATAGTATGCCTACCGCAACACATTTGAATGCTTTATCATTGGGTTCATATAGTGTGTTATTGGGCATGGATTAGTTGTAACTACATAGAACCAAAGTTGACTGCTATGACAAAGCTATTGAATCTGTTGATGACAATGGGGAACCAGGAGTTTTTCAAGGTAAGAATAAAGCCACATTAGTGAGGATGGTGACAGCTATGCAAGCAAATCATAGCCACAGGAAAGGGTGCAAGATATTGGTAGTGCATATTTCTAGTGATAAGGGTAAGGAGGTTGAGCATGCAGATGTATTGAACAAGTACCCAGTTTTACAATAGTTCAGGGATGTATTTCCTGAGGACATTACAGAGTTTCCACCTCATAGGGAGGTAGATGTTTCTATAGAGTTAGTTTCATGGGAAGCCCCAACATCTAAAGCCACTTACAGGATGAGCACACCTGATTTAGTTGAGTTAAATTTGTAGCTAAAGGAGATGTTGGACAACGGGTACATTAGGCAAGGTGTATCACCTTGGGGTGCACCATTCTTGTTTATGAGAAAGAAAGATGGTACCATCATATTATGTATTAACTATAGGTAGTTGAACAAAGTGACTATCAAGAACAAATTCTGTTTGTTGAGGATTGATGACTTGTTTGATCAACTAAAGGGAACAATAGTGTTCTCGATGATTGATATGAGATCTTGATACCATCAGGTATGCATCAAAGAGGAGGACATATACAACACTGTGTTTAGGACCAGGTGTGGGTATTATGAGTTTGTTCTTGTTCCATTTGGCTTAACTAATGCTCCAACTACATTGATGTGTTTGATGAATAGTGTGTTTCATCCATATTTTGATAAGTTTGTTATTATGTTCATTGATGATATACTAGTATATTCTAAAAATGAGGAAGAGCATGTCAAGCATTTAGCAGCAATATTGAGGTTGTTGAGAGAGCATCAGTTGTATGCTAAGCTTAGCAAGTGTAGTTTATTTGAGACTGAGGTGCACTACTTGTGATATGTTGTCTCCAAGGAAGGTATTGAAGTAGATCCAGAGAGGATAAGGGCCATCATGGATTGGGTAGCTCCTAAGAATGTGGATGAGGTGAGATATTTCATGGGTCTCTCAAGATATTATAGGAGGTTCATCAAGAAATTCTCATAGATTTCTTATCTTATTACATCATTAAAGAGGAAAGGTAATAAGTTCGAACGGACCGTAGAGTGTGAGACTAGCTTTGAGCAGCTTAAGGAGTTACTGACACATGCACCAGTGCTACATATTGCAGATCTAGACAAAGAATTTGTAATGTGTACAGATTCTTGCAAGAGAGGGCTTGGTGGAGTCCTTATGCAGTGTGGGAAGGTGGTAGGTTACGAGCCTCAGAAACTAAACGAGCATGAGTAGAACTATCCCACGCTTGATATTGAGTTGGTAGCAATTATACATGCATTGAAGATGTGGAGACAATATCTTCTTGGCAAGCCCTTTGTGATTATGAGTGATCACATTGGGTTGAAGTATTTTTTTAACCAGCCAAATATGAATGCGAGGAAGGATAGATGGTTGGCCACAATCAACAAATTTGACTTTGAGCTTAGGTACATAAAAGGAAAGGAGAACAAAGTGGAAGATGCTCTTAGTATATGGATACAGATACATCACTTGGTAGCTATGAACTCGTAGGGGATAGATTTATAGGACAGGATCTTGTGGGTAGGACAACAGGAAGTCAGATATATGGAGATTGTGCATAGGTTGCAGCAGAGTAAAGGTACAGATGATAGTAAAGTTACAGGTACAATTGATAGTATAGGTACCGGTACAGTTGATGACATAGGTACTTGTACACGTAGTGGTACAGGTACAGGTGCAAGTGTATAGGACATGGATCATTGTATTACAACATATGGGTTGGTCATATTTCGAGAAATGATATATGTACTAGATGGAAGTGAACTTAGGAAGGTGATCTTGAGGGAATTTCATGTGAAAGTGTATTCAGGTCACCCTAGTTATCAGAAGACACTCACAACGGTGAAGAGATATTACTATTGGTCGAATCTAAAAAGGGATGTAGCAACATTTGTGGAAATATGTTTCGATTGTCAGCGAGTGAAGGTAGAGTGAAAACATCTAGGTGGATTGCTACAACTGATCACAATTCTAAAGTTTAAATGGG
Source organism: Pinus tabuliformis (assembly GCA_031772625.1). Taxonomy (NCBI): domain Eukaryota; kingdom Viridiplantae; phylum Streptophyta; class Pinopsida; order Pinales; family Pinaceae; genus Pinus; species Pinus tabuliformis. The sequence continues at coordinate 1,840,378,203 of CM062819.1, forward strand.
AGGTCATTTCCATGGATTTCATAACAGGGTTGCTGAAGAAAGTGAAACAACATGATTCCATCATGGTCATTGAGGAGAGGTTAACAAAGGTTGCACACTTTTTTCTAGTGAAGTCTATGTTCTCAACTAGTGATGTGGCATATGCATTCATCCAAGATGTGGTTATACTAGATGGTGTTCCGAGGAAGATTATCTCAGACAAGGATGTGAAGTTCACTTCCAAATTTTGCAAGGAGTTATTCACAGGTTTGGGCATAGAGTTGGCATTCAACATAGCTTATCATCCGTAGATAGATGGATAAGTGAGAGGGTCAATAGGATATTGGAGGACATGTTGAGGATGTATGGGATGCATCAGCAGAGGAAGTGGGAAGAGTATCTCCCTTTGGTTGAGTTTGCATAGAACAATGCTTATCAGGATTCACTGAGGATGAGTCTCTTTGAGGCATTATATGGGTGGGGTTGTAACACTCCCAATAGTTGGAGTGATATGTTTAGTAGAGTACTGATTGAACCAGTTATGTTGGTAGACATGGAACAAGGGATGCAGGTGATCAAGAAAAATCTTAAGGCAACACAAGATAGGTAGAAGATCTATGCTGATAGAAACAGGTTGTTCAAGGAGTTTTAGGTTGGGGAATATGTGTACTTACACATCAAAATAAAGAATATCTACTTACGGATTGGCTCATGTGCCAACATGGCACCACATTTTTGTGGACCCTTCAGTATCATTGAACATATAGGGCTAGTAGACTATCGACTTTCACTTCTTCTAACAGTGAAAGTCCACAATGTTTTCCATTTATATTTGCTTAAGAAGTATGTTAAGGATGTTGATCATGTGATTGAATTGTTTGTATTACAGGTGGAACCAGATGGAGAATTCTAGCCGGAGCCTCATTGTATATTGCAGAAAAACATGCTCATGCTCCGGAAGCAAGAAATAGAGCAAGTTAAAGTGCAATGGAAGCACTTTCGTCCCCATGAAGCTACATGGGGATGGTGGATTAGATGCAGGCCATGTATCCTTCCCTGTTATCCGGTTGAGGCAAAGAAACCTTGATATGGTGGTTTCGTGATTTCTTATGGTGGTTTGGTGATTGCTTATTGTGGCTTGGTAGTTTCTTATGGTGGTTTGGTAGTTTCCTTATGGTGGTTTATTATTTACTTATGATGGCTTGGTATATTCTTTATGGTGGATTAGTATTTTCTTTATGTTGGTTCAATATATGCTTTTTGGTGATCGATATATCCTTTATGTTGGTTGATACATGCTATATGATGTTTTGATATATTTCTTATGATGTTTTGATATATGCTATATGATGTTAGTGTATGTTTGATATATGTTTGGTATATGATTTGGCATATGTTTTGGTATATATATTTTGATGATGTTGTTATATGTACACTCGTATATAGATGTAAATACCATAACGAGCTATTTTATAAAGCTCCACTATGTGGTATGGATTTTATGTTATTACACTATCATGTGGTTGTGTTATCATGATGTCATGATGACATATGCATTTTTATTGAGCATATATTTCCTTGTAAATACCGTAGCAAGCTGTCTTATAAAGCTCCATTATGCAGTATGTTGTCCTAGTGTCATGATGTTATGTCTTGAGTATACCTTTCATTGTAAATACTGCATCGAGCTGGGTTATAAAGCTCCATGATCAGTATGTCTTCTTCCAACAGGTTTCTGAGGTATATGTGCGATTGAACACCGAGGACGGTGTCCCCCAAGAGAGAGGATTCTGTAACAATCCTGGTGAAAATTCCATGTAATAAATGTTAAAAAAGATGATAGGGACACTTATTCCATGTTGAATGTTGGGCAAGACATCCTAGCAGGTGTTCATTTGATTGTTTATGGCTAAGGAAATTGGCAAAGGCAATGGCTAAGGCATTAAAATGGCATTTCGACACATTTATTTATGAAAATAATGGAAATTAGGAGAACAAGAAGGTGAAAGGTCATAAGTTGCATGTGAGGAGGAAAATGAAGGAAAATAATTGAAAATGAAGAAAATAGAGGCCTCATTAATAAAATGGCTTATGAGGATTAGTTGGTAACCTTTTGTCAGTTGAGTTTTGGAGCTCTGTCATTACTCTCTCTCTCTCTCTCTCTCTCTCTCTCTCATGCTCTTGGATACTTAGAGTTTTCTTGGAGCACTCTTGGAGGGTGGCCTAGTTTGATTCTTGGATCAAGAAGGCAAAGGAAGAGTAGGAAAGAAAAATAAGGGTTTGGCATGAGAAGCCACATCAGATTTTATTGTAGGTAATGAGTTGCATGTATGATTCATTCTCTATTTTTGGGCATTCATGGCATATGCATGTGGTTTCTTGGTTGTGATCTATCATTGGCATGGAGATTGCCTAAATCAACAGTGGATTAGCTAGACTTTCAATTTCCTGGATAGCCATGGTTATTATGGATTTACTTTCATTATTTTTTTTTGGTTGGTTCTCATGTTTCCTTATCTTGGGTTGAGTTATTAGTCTTGGAAACCTTGGTTGAATAAACACTCTGGAAGCCCTCTAACAACTTGCATTAAGTTACTAGTCATGGAAGCCCTGGTTGGAAAAATTCTCTGTAAGCCCTTGTTGGGTTGAGCTACTAGTCCTGGAAGCCTTGATTGGACAAACACTCTAGAATCCCTATGTAAGATGTGGGTTGAGTTACTAGTTCTAGAAGCCTTGGTTGGACAAATGCTCTGGAAGCCTTAGAAGGCTTGGAAGGAGACCAACCTGATGATTATTTTTAGTGATGTCCAACCATGAGGTGGAGTCACTGTTTGATGGGTTGAGGTGGATGGCCTCTGGAAGCCCTAGATGAGTTTTTATTGAAGTGTTCTATAAGATCCATTTTCATGCTTGGAATATGGCACAGACATTAAATGGAATTTTGGCACATTTACTTATGAAAATAATGGAAATTAGGAGAGAAAGGAGGTGAAAGGTCATAGGTTGCATGTGAGGAGGAAAATGAAGGAAAATAATGGGAAATGAAGAGAATAGATGCCTCATTCATAAAAAGGCTTATGAGGATCAGTTGGTAACCTTTTGTCAATTGAGTTTTGGAGCTCTCTCATTATTTTCTCTCTCTCTCTCGTGCTCTTGTATACTTAGATTTTTCTTGGAGCACTCTTGGAGGGTATGGCATCTTTTGATTCTTGGAGCAAGAAGGAAAAGGAAGGGTAGGAAAGTGCAAGAAGGGCTTGGCATGAGCAACTACATCATATTTTCTTGCAAGTACCAAGTTGCATCTATGCTTTATTCAGTGGTTTTTGGCATCCATGACATATGCATGTGGTTTATTAGTTTTGGTCTGTCATTGGCATGGAGGATTGCCCGAATCAACAATGTATTGCCTAGCCTTTCCATTTCCTGGATAGCCATAGTCATTATGGATTTACTTTCATAGTTTTGTTTTGGTTGGTTCTCTTGTTTCCTCACCTTGGGTTGAGTTATTAGTCTTGGAAGCCCTAGTTGAACAAACACTCTAGAAGCCCTATAACAATGTGAGTTGAGTTACTAGTCATGGAAGCCCTAGTTGGACAAACACTCTGGAAGCCCTTGGTGGGTTGAGTTACTAGTCCTAGAAGCCTTAGTTGGACAAACGCTCTGGAAGCCCTATATATGTTGTGGGTTTAGTTACTAGTTGTGGAAGACTTGGTTGGAAAAATGCTCTGGAAGCCATGGAAGGCTTGGATGGAGAACAATCTGATGATGGTTTTGGGTGATGTCCAAGCATGAGGTGTAATCACTATTTTATGGGTTGAGGTGGATGGCCTTTGGAAGCCCTGGATGAGTTTTGATTGATTTGTTCTATGAGATCCCATATTCATGCTTGGAATATGGCACAGGGGTGAATGACTAAAGAGAGATTTGGCTTAGACATTCTACAGTCTTGTGGAATGTGGTAGTCCCATCTATAGTTGATTCATTGCATTCATTAATGAGAAATCCATTCCATTGATTTTCATGTGTAAAGGTATTGGTGTATTTAGTGATTTGATGGCTGATATGTTTATTGTATTTTTGTTCCTATTATGCTCGTTATATGCACATTTTATGACAGTAGCTATGAATGGCTCTCAGCATGTTTTTACTTGTATGTGAATGGATAATGTGTCTATGAATTAATGGAGGATAATGCAAAAAATGGCATGAGGTAATAATGGTTCATAGTGATTCTTAGATATGTATGAGATCCCTACACTTAATTATGTTATTTACACCTATAGATTACATGTCGATGATATGTTTGACGAAACGACTGTCATGTCTATTAGGGTTCTAGTTATGATCTTGTTGATTTTATTTCTTTCGCATCCTTGTTTCCTTGTATTCTTACCTATTTTAAGTGATCATTCCATTCCGGGAAATGTCCCGAGTCTGGTCTAAAAAAGGTGTCTCAAATCCCGAAATGCTAGGAAAACAGAGCATTAGTTTAGAGACTAACTCACCTAGGCAGTGTCTGGGGAGCATTATAACGTGCCTTGCTAGTGTCTGGGGGGTGTTACCCTACCCAAAGTTTCTCAAATAGCAGTGGGACCCAGTGACAGGTTGTCTGAGTGGATGACTTGTCCCTTGAAGGTTCTATTGATGATATTGTATGACTATGTGTGATGTTCCATTGATTCCATTTCCTTAAAGTCACCAAGAAGGTTGAATCTTATCATAGTGGGCTCTCATCGCATGTTTACCTCGACTAGTTGGTTGATTGGGTAGATGTGGGAGGAGGGTGTTACACCTACTCCCATAAATGTGGCGGCTATTTTGGAAAGTATATTTTGAATATATATGGTTTCCCCCACTAAAATTTGAATCACCTTCTCCATTATTGTTTTTCTAGTTAGAATTTCCATACTTAGTGTGGGACATTTTGGTGAGAAGTTGCATAATAACTTCTTGAGTTGAGGTGATCTATCAAGAAAATTTTCCAATCTTGAATCCTTTTAGTTTCCCAATAGTTATTCTTCTTTCCCTTTAGATTTTCTTGCGATCACATCCCACAACTGGACAAGAATGTGGCTTTGATACCACTGTAGGATTCATGAGAAAAATTATGATAAAATAGAAAACAATTCTTCTAAACCCTTTTAACACCTAGCACCTTATTTTATTTTATTTTATCTTAAGTTAGGCATCCACTCAAATTTATAGTCCAAATAACCATACAATAGACAATAATGAAATGATAGCCATACTATGCACTATAATGAAATGGAATAATAATTTATTTAATGATATAGACCCTCTATGCTAATCCAGCCAATGGGAAATTAATATGTAAATACCATATCAACCATATAATGATCTAACCTTAAAGGTAGCACATAATTATATTTCGTTACCACCAAGTTGAATATTATGCAAAACCAACGCACATGAATAATAACATCTACCTTTGATCATGCCAAATTTAATAGTAGTGAGAAAATGTGTTAAATAAATGAGGATTATAATACTGATATGGTATCTTCATGAAATGTCTTGTCCTTGCGACCCAGATGATGTTGGGAGAGTCTCTTTAATTCTTCTTTACAACTACATGATGGTTCCCTAAGGCCTAATTAGCTTCTAATGTGGTGTCTTTGGCATCAAAACCTCTCGATTGTTGCACAATGAGGAAATGGGTCCTCAAATCTGTTCTCCTTTGCGATTAACGTTGTGCTAGATTCATGGACAATGACTAGCATGTATGTCCTCTCGAGTCTCCAATATTGGCGAATTGTCTATATGGAACATAACCTTTGAACTCCTATCTATTGTATTATATCTAAATCTCAACCACTGTGGAATTGGTCAATGTGATAACCATTGATGCAATCACTTTTCAATGAAAACAAACATGCCAAAATCCCCTATGATTAACCTTTCCACCCTCGAACCCTTAACCACACAAACTCTAATCGATTGGCCTCACAACCCTAAAACATGTGCACATTAGACATATGGCCCCCCCGACCTTAAGACTCCTGTTTGCCTTTCCTGCACCCCGAAATGATTGTGAGGGAACTTGATTGGCGACTCAGCCTCCAAAACCTATGCACCCCCTCAAACACCAGTGTAATGCTTCCAGACTGCAAAAAAATACCCTACAACAATGATATGATAACCAATCCTAGGAGAGAAGATTGACTTATTAATTTGATGCTTACGACAACTAAAGATTGTTCCTCAAATGATTTGACAATGTAAAAAAGACCCCAGATATGATAAGGGTTTGATTAACCTTATATGATAAAATATTGTACAATAGTATTATATGCGATTTGAAATCACCTCCACATACCATATAAGGTAATTAATCAACCAACTAGGGTGATATCTAGTACCATTAAAGTTGGGTAGCTGGATAGGGTGATAGTGGATCCCACTAAATATAGATTGAAGATCTCACTTGAGACCCTCACTTGTAAAAAACTCCCTTGAGCTTCCAAATCAATTGCGAAGAGAGAAAATCCAAATCCATATTCTCCATTTCTCCTCCATTTTGTCTTTATAGCTTTCCATTAGGTATTTTTCTAAGTTTATAGAATTTATCATCAAAGTCAACCAAAATACCATTGGAAAATACCATAATACCAAATATTCCTTGATTATTTACAATAATCACTTGTTTTTCCCCTTTTATTATAATCCGAGGGTCCCTTTCTTCCAAAATTTTCCATGTTTCTAGCCTAAGGGAACAAGGGGCTTGTAGAGTTTGTTCACCCCTTGACCACCTTATGTTGTGCAATAAGAGTATGGCCTACTGGCCTTGAGATGAAGCGTATGAATGGACCAATGTGATGTGTCTATTTACAACCCTTAATCCCTAATGATGATGTCTGAACATCTTGATGTGCAATGTTGAATAACCTTTGAGTTTGGCAAGAGTCCTCCGCACCGTGGAAATAAGGATGTAACCATGACCTATTAAAAAAAAGGAATCAACATTCGAGATTTAAATGGGTCCTTGATATCCACTGGGAGTCTTATATATCGACATATTAATGAATAAGGCCTACATATCACCCTAGATCTAATGCTTATCCTCCATGAATTGAATACCGAAAGTAATTGAACCAACTAGGGTTATATTTGATATAATCAAAATTGGGTTGTTGGCTAGGGTGAAACTCGCTCACACTGAATCTTCTGAAAGGATTTATCATGAAACCCTTCCTTAATGAAAAATCACTTGCGCTTCCAAGTAGAATGCCAAAAAATAAAATTTAAATCCATCATCCCTTTCTCCTCCCTTATTTCTTTATAAATTTCTATTGGGTCTTTTTCCTAGTTTCTATAATTTACCATCATATATTGAGGACTAGAATATCATTAGGAAATAGCACTATAAAATACCATAATGCCACATCTTCCTTTATTATTTACAATAATTCTCTCTTTTTCAACTTTTATCGTAAATCAAGGGTCCCCTTCTTCCAAAATTTTCCCTATTGTTAGCATAATGGAACAAGGGTCTAGTAAGGGTGCTATCCTCCAACAATTAGTTGGTTAGGGATATTGCAATGCATGAAAGATGACTCTACCAGAAAAATTTGTCAACATTCCGTCACTATTATGAAATAATGTCACACATTTGATGGAAAGAGATTACCATATGGAAGATGTAGGGAGGCTTACTACACCAAACATTCATCATAACATATCATTGTATTTGTGACATAGTATCCTATGTTCGATAAGCAAAGATTTCAATGTGATTTACAACACATTCTTAATCCCCTAAAATTTTGCCAAAATTTTGTATTTGGTTTGTGAATGGATGGTTATGCATTTGACAATTTTTAGTTGCACATGGAATTTATACAGGGACTTAATATATCAAGAATTTGTCAAAATGTCTAACACTTTGTTGAAGCAACCAAAATATACAAAAGAATAGTCATAACCCATTTTGTAATGCATTATTATACATCATCTGCTGCAATAACAATGATTTTTAAGCAATTTCTATCAGAGGTGGGTGTCAAAGTGATGATGCATTGTGGCATTATCGATGCATTGTGAGAATTTTCGATCCACTATCCACATTTTTTAAACTAATTTTTCCGTTTCCATTTTGACGAACTAATGATAATTTAACAACAACAACAACAAATTTGATGTACATTGAAATCTATTATTATGATGGATTTGACATAGTGCGACAATTTCATCCTTGTTCCATAGATTCCATTAAGAGAAATGAGCGGCTCCCAAAAATTCTCCACCTTTTCACTTCGTTTCAGGATTTAAAATTACGACCATCATCAGAGTCATCTCTTTAAGATATTTCCAATTATAGAAACATTTTTCAATTTTGATTTATACAAACAAAATTTCTTCCTTCTAAATCTCTCTTACCATTTTGCGACCATGCCCACAATATGCACACCTAGAATACTAAATGCGTGCCACAAGGATTCCACTAATGCACACCCATAGGGAAAAAATTAATGGCCAATTCTCAAGAAAATTCCCTCTAGGATTACCATGTCCACAACATGCACTAATGGGATAGTAAATCCATGAGGTATTTTGTTTGACCAAGTGGGTCAAGAGGCCTTGGGTTCAATATCCATAAGAAGGTTATAATCGATAAAGTGGGTAAAGTAGTCTACAAGGGGATATTTCCTAGCAATAGAGCCATTCATTCACGTGAATGTTGAAGTTTAGATCTCCTCTAAGGATGAGGTGGGAGAAGAGTAAGATGGTTTCGGACTTGAGCAAATCCTATAATTCTTGCCTTCCATGTGAAGGTGAAGAAGGCAAGAGTTGTAGAAACATGAGGCAAGGATCTAATGTGGGGTATTACCGAGGAGTATAGAAGGATGGAGGAGTTCCAAACCATCCCAAACCATTCCATCGCCAAGGCTAGTAACAGGGATGTTAAAATAAATATTCACAATAACATTCACAAAAAATTCTATTATAGAAAACTCAAATGAATAGAATGAGTAATCTTATAACACAAAATTTATGGGATAACATGATGTAAAATAAGACATATAATTAGGTAAGATGAAAGTAAAATACTTGCTCATTTTTCATGTTGTAGAAGTGTATGATTCATTTTTGTTGACGAATAAATGCAATGGTGTCTAGCAACCACAATATAACTTCACTCATCATAAGATTTACCTTCAAATTTATGAAAAAGGCTATGTATCAAAGTGCAAAGGTAGAATGATACATGCATGCAAACTCATGAACATGCAAAATTACATAAATGAAAAGATTTTCTCCACATTCTATGTTAATAGTGAGGTGATTGTCTAAATATTTTGCAAGGTTAGGTGGATGTTTCTGGTTGGATGTTCCCTTGCTCTTATTAACAATTTTTTGGGTGTGTCATCAAAATTTTATCCATTACAAAATTTTAAACAATGTAACGGAACAAGGCTATTTGAAGGCGATGTGGGCTCTAAAATGATGTGGGAGAACTACCATTTTTAGAAAAGTATAGTGGGAACATCCCACATTTTAAGTCTCACTACAAAAATGGGATGACATGAATAAAAACATAACATCCAAGGGTTTCTAAAATACCAATGTCCTACTATACAATTCTTTTGCTTTATAATAACTTTTATTAAAGAAATTTCTTTTGAAAGGAATGGAATTTCTTGATGGGGTATTTATGATGTTATGATTCCTACTGTCTCGCAACATACGAGCTTCTCTCAACACACTCACTCTCATACCCATTTATTACTCTAGATTTCAATGCTTGTTACCCATCTATACTACTCACAAGGCCTCCACTCATGCGACGTTTTTTCCAATTCTAATGTAGATTATTGTGCCTCCCCTCATGGCTCAATTTGTATTTTGTGATGGATTCTAGAGTCTCATGCTTGGAAGACTAGCCCTCACTCTTATCATTCATAATTCGCATCACCTCTTGACATACCCCTTCGAGGGTTGGTCGCATTTTGTTCTGCCTAGTATGGAGGAGATGTTGTCACATAATGTTACATTAACAAATTAAAAATGGTAGTAAAAAAAATAATGTTCGACATAAATAAAATGCTTTAACTTCCACCTTAATTTTACATTAATTTACTTTTTAATATAAGGGAGATTTGTAATTTCTCCACTTTCTCACTAAGAAGTTGACATAAAATGATATTTGGATATTAAATGATGTGCAATTCATTATAGGTCCAATTTACATGTAATATTTAAAATGAAAATATATTAATAACAAAAATTAATTTACTATTAAAATATTTCAATATCCATATTAAATAACATAATACAATTTTCCCCGGATGCGGGTGTTCACGCGGCAGAGGTAAGGAGGCCACATGGCCAACAAGTGCCACCTTGTGAGAATATCAGGAAACATTCAGAACGTCGCCGAGGTATTAAATACCGAGGCATCTGCTCCGCGTTATCAATGAATCCTAAGGTGAACTGGTGCAGTTTCAGAGTGCATTTATGGCGCTCAAGGCCCAAGAGAATGTCGAATGGGCTATATCTGAGATGGGCAGGGGGACGAACCATTCTCAGAGTGAGAGGCTCGCTGTGCAGGCTGGTGTGGGCAATTTCTTTCTTTTGGACGACGCTGTGGATGCTACAGGCGTTGTGGCAACCAAGGAATTCTTCGCGCCTGTCCTCCGAGGTGCGGGTTGTATGGTATTATTGCCAAGAGACGAGGAAGGATTACTGTGTTGCGTTGGGAGGAGACTCAAGCAAGAGCTTCCAGCAACAGAATCTCTGTTTTTCGCCGTCAGCTCTTCAACCAAAATGGTCAAGCTACGGGAGAGGATGCCATGTAGACGAGGCTCGGGTCGAGGAAGCTCCTCACACCATCTAGCAGCAAACACCCACCACCATTGCTGCTGCTGCTACTGTCATAGAAGAGCCGGGGCACCCCACATGCAGGCTTCCCAATTTATGGATGCGGGCAACCCCAATTCAGAACCACCCTCCCTTCCAGCATTTGGCACCGCTGTCTTTACTCTGGGAAGCATTAGTGCTCACCTCTCCGTCCTCTTTGTTAAGGAAAACAAGAACTATGAAGATGGGGAGGGCAGCGGGGCACCGCCACTCTCAGAGCATCAAGCAATTGATGAGGAGGGATCGGGAGGAGCTCCAGAGTAGGCTCCCGCCCAATCTCAGAAGCCGGAAGCGTCGTCCTCTAGGAAAGCCGCAGAGGAAGAAGGGGAAGGCGTCTCAGAGGAGTATGGATGGGTCCCAATCGTTGAGGAGAAGCCTGAAGAGTAGCACTCAGCAGCAGGCTGCGTCAACCATCTTTTTGTTCAGGTTATGTTTAAGTCCTCTGTCTCGTCTGATATCTGTGTCTGAGTATGGGATTAGTCACATGTTTATGTCTGAGTTTTTTAGGTTCAGGTCCAGGTTTCTGCACGCTTTGTTTCAGTCAGTTGGTCGCCCCTGCGAGGGTAATTTTTGGCTTCATAGCCCCTACGTGGGTGTTCAAGGTCTGGAATGAAAACTATTTTGTGTTTTGATGTACTGGCTGCAAATCGGAAGGAAGCCCACAGCGCCACAGTCGACCTTGGGCAACATGTTTCTCTGTCTGTAATGTTTCTTTGTATATAATATAATTTAGTAGCATAGTTTTACTGAGAAAAAAAAAACATAATACAATTTTATATAGAAAATAATAAAGTAATTTAATTTTAAAATTTTTCTTTTATATTCACTTTCCATTGAGATGTGAAATTTAATAATTTTTAGTATGGAGTCGATATATACAATTTAAAAACATTAATAAAAAGAAAAGTCTAATGTAGGTTATAAATCAAATATTTTGATATGCATGTTGAATAAATGATTGTAACATAAAATAAAAAGAAAAGAGTGAGATAATTCTTATTCCATATATAAGTGCTTTCTAATTCAAAGTATGAGGGATTTCTTTTCAATATTTAGTATCACATGTAAAAAATTAATACATATAGAAAAATCTCATAATAAAAAAAATAATTGAATTGAAGAACTTTAATTTGGGTTGTGTTGATGCATCTAAAATCTTAGCACTAATATGGGGGATAACAACCTGGTCCGGACCTTAGTGCAGCTCCTTTGTCGTTTGGTGTGGTGGCTCCGGTTGGATATTGTGGGACCAATTTCCCATGAAATGAATGGTTTGATGGATGATTGGTTTATAATGTATAATAAGGATGATAAGTGTTTTAATCCTATAACTCAGACATATACAAATATATTTATCTAAACCTGGGTAATGTATTAATAATGCGATTTCTGATTATTTCTAACATATAAATAATCATATAGATGAATTATTAATCGATAGAAAGATGCATTCATGGATAATGGTTACTTTGTTTAAGAAATTAAACAAAGTAATTATTAATAAAACATATCGCATTCATAACAATGTATATCGCTGACATATATCTTTGAAATATAAAAATTCTAAACCTTGAGAAATGACATGATAAAGAATTATTTGACAACATAAATATATCAACAATAACAACTTTTTAAAGGGAATGCTTCATTACATAAGGAAATGTTAGGTCCTTATAATACTAGTGATGCCCCCATTAATATTGTAGTTGTATCCCTTATTAATATTGTTGTGCCCCTATTGTCCCCATATTGTTATTACTATGCCCCATAGAATCCCTCTATTGTTAATTTTGTGCCTTTATATTATTATTGTTAGGTTGGCTTGGTTATATTGTTACCCTTTAGACTCCTATATATAGAAAGGAGGTTTTGTCATTTGAATCATCCAAGAATTGTTCATTTGTGTATTGTAAATGAGGTTGCCCCCTCGAAGAGGCTGAATTCTAAGGCGTTCAACTATATTTTCTATCTTTTTGTGCGCTGGTTTCATAACATTTGGTATCAGAGCTTTGGATTCTAGGGTTTCATTGCTCCAAATAGGTCATCGTGGCATTTTCGCTATAACTTTTTTTCTGCGATGTTTCAAAAGAAGAAAAAACCCATTTGAGATGAAATTGCACTGAACCCTGGGTCCAAATTTCAGAGCTTTTTGCGCTATATTTGTGGAAATATGATCTGAGGAAGTTGGTATTTTTGCAAACTCCTGAATTACATTCCAAACAGGTGACCTGAACAATGTAAACTTTGAAACGGGAACTATAAACTCAAAACGGGAATTCTAGCCAAAAAACCTCAAAAAAACATCAAAAGTAGTGCTAAAAATGAAAAGTGTTGATACTGGAATAACACTTGTTTCTTTCTTGGGTAAATTTTCAACATGTTTTAAAAATGGCGTTGAAAACCAATTTTTTGCGCAAAAATTGTCCAGAAAACACCCTCAAAATGAAAAGTGTTAACGCTCGGAAAACACTTTTTTTTTCAAAAATAAAATTTTAACATTTCGAAATAATAGCCTAAAATATTTTATCATAACCCCGAAAAACATTAAAATTTTAAAAGAATAATGAAAACATAAAATAAAATAAAAATAAAAAATTAAAACAATGAAAAAACACAAAACAAAAAAAAAGTTTAGAAAATAACAAAACATAAATTAAAATATATACTAAAAACAAAACGTAAAAAAAAACAAAAATGAAAAAACAAAATCAAATATATAAAAAAAAATCAATCATAAAAATGTAAAAAAAAAAAAACAAAACTAATGATAAGAATTAAAAAACTAAAAAAAATTAAACATTGTAAACAAATAAATAGTAAAAAAAAATATTTAAAAAAAGTGGAAAAAAAATTATCTTGTAGGCCATAAAAAAAATTTGGCAAAAGAAAAAAAAGACAAAAATATGAAAAGAAAAAAAAAAATTTAAAAAAACTAGAAATTAAGTAGGTAAAAATAGAAAAATAAAAAAAATTAAGAAAAAATTTAAAAAATTAAAAAAAAAAATACAAAATTAACAAAAAAATAATTAAAAACTACTAAAATTAAGATTAAAATGTTGATTACTTAAAAAAACAAATATAAAAATATATATAAAAAAGACAAAAATAAAAAATAAAAAAATGTTAAAAAAATTATCTCATAGACCATAAAAGAATTTAGAAAAAAAAAAACAAAATTATATATATATATATATATATATATATATATATATAAATACAGAAATTAAAAAAGAACATTAGAAAAAACTAGGAAAAAAGTTTAAAATTAAAAACAAACTAGTTAAAAAAAAATATTGAAAAAAAATTGAAAAACTAATAAAATTAATACTAAAAAAACAAAAATAAACTCAAATTATTAAAAAAAAACCCAAAAAAGTATGAAATTTATTAAAAAAAAAAACCAAACAAATTTTAAAATTTAAATTTGTTTTTTAAACAATTTTTTTTAGTAAACAAAAGTATTATTACTATTTTTTTTAAAACATTGTTTTTTTATTTAAATTAATTTTTTAAATAATTTCATATTTTAATTTAAAATTTTAAAATTTTAAAAAATCATTAAAAAAAAATTAAACTTTTCAAGTGTTTTTTATTGTAATTTAAAATTTAAAGAATTTAAAAAAAGTTTAAAAGAAAATTTAAATTTTTAAATGTTTTTTACTGTTTTTTTTTTATTTTAAAAAAAAATTTGCATGTTCGGCGCTCCCCCGCCGCCCGTGGTGGTGCGGCCATGGGCGAAGGGGCTTGCACGCAGGCCCCTCCGCCCACGACAGCGCCACCAAGGGTGGCCGTGGGGCGGTGGGCCAATTCAAAGAATCGGCCCACCACCCCCCGGCCACGCGTGGACGGAGGGGCCTGCAGGCAGGCCCTCTGCCCACGGCCGTGCCACCACGGCCAGTGGGGGAGCGGCGGCCATGCATTTTTTTTTTTAACAAAAAAAGAACAATAAAAAACATTCGAAATTTTAAAAAAAAATTAAAATCGCTTTTAAAATTTTTAAATTTTAAATTACAAATAAAAAAAATTAAAATTTTATTTTATTTTTTAAATGGTTTTTTAAAATTTTAAATTAAAATACGAAATTCTTAAAAAAATAATAATGTTTTTTTTTAAATAAAAAAAAATAGTAATAATAATTTTTGTTTAAAAAAATATATATATATATATATTTTTTTTTTTTTTTTTAATATTTCATATTTTTTTGGTTTTTTTTAATAATTTTCAATTTTTTTGGGTTTTTTTTTATAATTTGAGTTTATTTTTGTTTTTTTAAGTATTAATTTTATTAGTTTTTAAATTTTTTTTCCTCTTATTTTTTTTTAACTGGTTTGTTTTTAATTTATTTATTTATTTTCCTAGTTTTTGTTAATGTTTTTCTTTTAGTTTCTCTATTTTTACTTATATATATATATATATATATATATATATATATATATATATATATATATATATATATATCTTAATTTTTTTTTTCAAAATTCTTTGATGGTTTATTAAATAATTTTTTTTAACTTTTTTTATTTTTGTCTTTTATATATATATTTTTATATATGTTTTTTAGAGACAATTATATCGTGCGGATTGAAAATTTAATTAACGGTGTATAAATATGTAGAATATAAAAAATGCAAAATATCAACTTTCTTCTTTAAATATGCAAAACAATAAAAACCTCACTACCAAAAAAAAAAAAAAAAAACAAGAAAATATGAAGAAGAACACCACTTCCAAAATTATTAGATTTACAAAATAATTATTTACATTTCATACATTATAAAATTAAAAGTTAAAAAAAAAAACCTTTTAATAAAAGGGCATGGTGTAGAATTACCACTTTTTTAAATCAACATCAAAATCACTACCATTCTAAAAAGCAATGTACATAAAAAAATTTATAGTGCCAAAAACTATTCTTTAAAAAGAACATGTGTGTTCTCCATCAACCCTTTCCAAAATCAGATCACCTTTTTGCTATCTCTACAAAATGGGTAACAGTATCAGTTCCCATTTCAAAGTTTACATTGTTCAAAGGTCAAGATAGTGAAACGTGGCAGGTTGTACAAGTTCGCTCTACTGAACTAGTCTATAATCAGGTCACTGTGGGAGATTTGACATAACTCTAACTTGGAGAATCCAATTTGAATCAAATTGGTGGTATTGGAAAGAGGACGCAGAGGGCTACTGCACGTCACAATTTTAGAATTGGATGATACAAAATTACAGAGAGACATGAGATTCAATATCAAGCTCCTACAAAGTGAAAAAAGGTGTGTAGTCTTTTTATTTTTTATTTTTGCATAAGCTTGGTTTGAAAAAGTAGTTTGAAGGAATTCAAAGGGCATAGTAAAGCATTATTATCTGTAATTGATGCCCAGAGGAAATAAAATGCAAACACCTAGTAAGCAACCTGAAAGCTCTAGCATGACTCGTGAAGAAGATGAAGAAATGCAGCATGATATATCAAAATTACAAGCCCGGGTGCAATAAGTGACACTTGCACAAAAAGTAACAGAATCTAAGATGGATGGTTAAATAAAGATGTAGAAGCTAAGATGGATGGTTTAAAGAAAGGCGTAGAAGCTAAGATGGATTGTTTAAAGAAAGGCGTAAAAGCTAAGATGAATGACATGGAAGCTAAGATGGACGATTTGAAGATAGATTTGAAGACATGCATGGAAGATTTGAAAACAGATTTGACAAAGTTTCTACAAGAAATTCTTACTAATGGTGAAAGGGTAGTAAAGGAAACTCATGATGAGAACAAAAGAAATATTAATCATGATTTCATAAACTCTAGTATTGGATCGAAGACCCACCATATTCCAAAAATCGATATGAGGAAGTTTGATGGCAAGGATCCCACAATATGGATACTATAGATGGAGCAATTTTTCGATCTCAATAATGTGCAAAACACAAAAAAGGTACATATTGCAACTTTATATTTGGAACCAAATCAGTTTGTATGGTATCAATGGCTTTGCTCTCATAAACAAATTATCACTTGGGCATTTTTTACAGAAGAAATGACAACACATTATGAGGATACAAAAAGCAACACTTTTTTTAGCCAATTGATAAGTCTCAAACAAAAGGGTTCAATAATGGAGCACATTGAGGAGTTCCAAAAATTGAACATCAGGGTAAAAAATATTGCAAAGGAGCATAGGATTGATGTGTTTATAGGGACTTTAAAGGATAATATCCAACATGATGTTCACCTTTGGGAATCTGATTCTTTAGAGAAGGCATTCAAGTTAGCAAGAAAAATGGAAAGCAAAATTATGGCAACCAGGAAGCATACCACTCACAACTATAAAGATGGAAGTGTTGTTGCCTGTAGCCTTCCACAACCTAAAAGGTTGACACCATAATAATTGGAAGAAAAAAGAGCGAAAGGGCTTTGTTACAGTTGTGATAGCAAATACAGTAAAGGTCATAAGTGTGCTGAGAAGAAATTATTCTACATAGATTGTGAAGAGGAAAAAGGAAATGAACAAGAAAGGTCAAAAGAAGAGGATATAATATCGCATTGATACGTCCTCGCCCTCCTTATGTCTTTAGAGCCCTACGTCCTTTCCATGGCAAGCCTTTCCAAACAAGTAAGTATCCGTCTGCCCGTCCCGAAAAGCTCAATAGTGGTACCCAACAGAAGAATTCCTAAAGTGTATCTTGGGCAAGGCTCGGCTGGACCAGAAGAAACTCTGTGGTACCTAGAAGATAATACGTGGTACTAAGAATACTTAATAAGGGGTTGTAGAGTAAAGGGTGAATAGAAGAGTAAGTGATGTACCCCCGATTCTTGGCTAGCTAAAGCTCGAGGAACAAAGCCTAGATAAAGAAGAAATGAATCCGACCATATCTTGTAATGCATTGGCTAGAATTACCACTCCTCATACCATCAAGATAGAAGGACAAATCGAGAAGAAAAAGGTAATAGTGTTGATTGATTTGGGAAGTACCCACAATTTTATTCATTGTAAGATAGCAAAAGAATTGAATTACTTCCTATATCCAGCACTAGAGTGTCAAGTGATGGTTGCAAATGGAACGATAAATTGCTCTGGAAACTGCCATAATATCAAGATATCCATGGCAGAATATGTATTGAAGAGCCTAATGCTTTCCATTCCAATGGGAGGTGCTGATGTTGTACTAGGAGTCCAACGACTACAATCCTTGGGTACAATAGCTTTTAACTTTCAAGAACTTTTCATGAAATTTTATGCGGAAGGAAAGCAAGTTGAATTAAGGGGTATTGCAGGGAAACTGGGAAAGATAATAAGCTCTAACGGTATGACAAAGATTCTCAAAAAGGAACAACAAGGTGTAATTGCACAATTATGTTCGCTAGATGTTTCCACATCGAAATCATCTATTTCTCCAGATCTCCAAAAAGTCTTGGACAATCATTCCAAGGTATTTGAGACTCCCAAAGGTATCCCACCTATTCGTGATCATGATCATGCTATTCATTTGATGCCAGGAAGTGTTCCTCCAAACATCAGGCCGTACAGATATCCCTATGCCCAAAAGAGTGAAATTGAACGTATGGTTGCAGAAATTCTTGAGGGTGGTATAATTCAACCTAGCCAAAGCTCTTTCTCTGCTCCAGTAGTATTGGTGCACAAGAAGGATGGATCATGGCGCATGTGTCCGAATTATAGGGAGCTCAACAAGCTCACTATTAAAAATAAGTTTCCCATTCCTGTCATTGATGAATTATTGGATGAATTGCGTGGATCAATTTACTTCACCAAGCTAGATCTTCATTCATGATATCATCAAATCAAAATGAAGACTCAAGACATTCTGAAAACAACATTTAGAACTCATGAGGGTCACTATGAGTTTTTGGTCATGCCTTTTGGCCTTACCAATGCACCTTCTACATTTCAAGGTTTGATGAATTCCATTTTCAAACCCTTCCTTAGAAAATTTGTGTTAGTATTTTTTGATGATACACTAATCTACAACAAGTCTTGGAAGGATCATGTTGAACATGTTGACAAGGTGCTACAACTATTGGAGGAGAAACAATTATATGCAAAAAGATCCAAATGTTTCTTTGGAGTACAAGAGGTGGAATATATGGGTCATATTGTATCTCATGAAGGAGTTAAGGTAGAACCTAGAAAAATTAAAGCCATCAAGGAATGGGAAATCCCCACATCCATAAAGCATTTGCAAGGATTTTTCGGGTTGACAGGGTATTATCACAAGTTTGTTAAGAATTATGGGAAAATAGCAGCACCTCTAACAACATTGTTGAACAAAAATGCATTTTTATGGACTCCAGAAGCATCAAAGGCCTTCAAATATCTTAGAGAGGCAATGTTCCAAGCACCGGTCTTAACTACACCAGACTTCACAAAAACCTTTATTGTGGAATGTGATTCTTCTGGAAATGGAATTGGTGTTTTTTTAATGTAATATGAAAGACCCATTACTTTCGAAAGCTGTCCAATCAAGGGAAAGTATTTACACAAAGCTATTTATGAGAAGGAGATGTTGGAAATACTACATGCACTTAAGAAATAACAACCTTACCTAATGGGAAAACACTTCAAGGTAAAAACGGATCATGATAGCCTTAAATACTTTTTAGAACAAAGATTATCCTCTGAAGAACAACAAAAAAGGGTCACAGAGATGTTGGGTTATGACTTTGAAATCATATACAAAAAAGGGAAGCAAAATGTTGTGGTAGATGCACTCTCAAGAAAGTATGAGGATGTGGAATCATTGTTGTGTGACATTTCTATTATCCAACCAGATTGGATAAACGAAGCAAGGGAGGAATGGAAGAATGACGAAGAAATGTGGGAAATTATTCGAAAGTTACAACAAGATTCTAGTACATCTGATACATTTAGTTGGAAAAATGATTCGTTATGGTACAAAAATCGCTTATACCTCTGTAAGAATTCCCAACTCAAACAAAATATTTTTCTGGAATTGCACAGTTCTCCCTTAGGAGGGCACTCAGGATTTTTAAAAACATACCACAGGGTTAAGAAAGAATTTTTTTTGGGATGGCCTTAAATAGGATATTCAAAAGTATGTGGCGGAATGTCTGGTATGCCAACAAAATAAAGCGAAAGCAATTAAGACACCAGGTCTATTACAACCTTTATCCATTCCAAGCCAATGTTGGGAGGAGGTTTCATGGTGGTAGTTGACAGACTTACCAAGTATGCCCACTTTTGTGCTTTATCACATCCATTTAAAGCCAATACAGTTTCTACGACATTTATGGAAACAATTCAAAAGCTACGTGGAAACGCAAAGATTATTGTAAGTGACAGAGATCCCATTTTTACAAGAAATTTTTTGATACAATTATTTTATTGTCTTGGTACTCAGTTAGCTCATATCTCATCTTATCATCCTCAATATGATGGGCAAACTGAGATAGTAAACAAATGTTTGGAAGGATATCTTCGTTTCTTTATATCTGATAAACAAACATAATGGGTCAAATGGTTGCCTCTGGCTGAATGGTGGTATAACACTTCCTTCCATACTGCAACATAAATGACCCCATTTATGGCACTTTATGGATATCAACCACCATCCATCACATCATATTTGAGAGTAAATTGTTATGAAACCAGCTCACAAAAAGATAGAAAAGAGAGATCAATGCCTTAGAATTCAACTTCTTCGAGGGGCGACCTCCTTTACATTACACAAATGAACAATTCTTGGATGATTCAAATGAGAAAACCTCCTTTATATATATAGGAGTCTATGGAGTCACAATATAACCCAGCTGACGTAACAATAATAATATAAATCCACAAAAATAACAATAAAGGGATTCTATGGGGTAGAGTAATAAAAATATGGGGACAATAGGGGCTCAACAATATTAATAAGGGATACAACTACAATAGTAATGGGGTAATAACTAGTATTATAGGGACCTAACATGCCACTCTCCTTCAAAAAAGTGTTGTCCTCAATGCTTGAGTAGTTCTGGATGCTTCTATATAAAATTCTCATCCTCCCATGTGGAATCTTCAGCAGATAAGTTCTTCCACTTGATGAGATACTTCAAAATTGATCGATTTCATAGCTATCGAGTTATTGTTTATGTGATCGCTTCAGGTTTCAATATAATTTTTCCTTCCTCATCAAGTTCTGCCAATATTGTTTGAACTGGGAGCTCGTTGCCTATAACCTTCTTTAAACATGAAACATGGAAAACTGGGTGCACTCGAGATGCTACAGGAAGCTCCAATTTGTATGCCATAGTACCAATCTTTTGAAACACCTTATACAGACCATAATACTTTGGTGATAATTTATTATCCTTCTTAGCTTGCTTGAGGGACATTTTTTATATGTTTGTAGCTGTAGGAATACCCAATCACCTACATCAAAACTTCTTTCGCTATGATGTTGATCTACCTGTTGTTTCATTCTATTCTATGCCAACACGAGGTTATCCTTTAAGAGTTGGAGGACTTGTTGTTGATGTTCGATGTGATGTTCCACTACTTGAACCTTAGAATTTTCTCTTAAATATGATTTGATGGATGGTGGCTGATATCCATAAAGTGCCATAAACGGGGTCATTTTTGTTGTTGTATGGAAGGAATTGTTATACCACCATTCAGCCAGAGGCAACCATTTGACCCATTGTGTCTGTTTATTAGAGACAAAGCAACGAAGATATCCTTCCAAACATTTGTTTACTATCTCAATTTTCCCATCAGATTGAGGATGATAAGATGAGATGTGAGCTAACTGAGTACCAAGACAAGAAAATAATTCTCTCCAAAAATTTCTAGTGAAAATGGGATCTCTGTCACTTATAATAATCTTTGGGTTTCCATGTAGTTTTTGAATTGTTTCCATAAATGCAGTAGAAATTATACTGGCTTAAAATGGATGTGATAATGCACAAAGGTGTGCATACTTGGTAATTCTATCAACTACCACCATGATGACACTCTTTCCCTTAGACTTGCGTAAAACTATGATAAAATCCATTGAAACCTCCTCCCAACGTTGGCTTGGAATGGATAAAGGTTGTAATAGACCCGGGGTCTTAATTGTTTCAACTTTATTTTGTTGGCAAACCAAACATTCCGCCACAAAATTTTGAATATCCGATTTAAGGCCATCCCAAAAAAATTCCTTCTTAACCCTATGGTAAGTTTTTAAAAATCCTAAGTTCCCTCCTAAGGGAGAAGTGTGCAATTCCATAAGAATTTCTTGTTTGAGTTGCGAATTCTTACAAAGGTATAAGCGATCTTTGTACCATAACAAATCATTTTTCTAGCTAAATGTATTAGATGTACTGGAATCTTGTTGTAACTTTCGAATAAGAGCCCATACTTCTTTATCATTATTCCATTCCTCCCTTGCTTCGTTTATCCAATCTGGTTGGATAATAGAAATGGTGCAGAACAGTGCTTCTGCATCCTCATCCTTTCTTGAAAGTGCATCTGCCACCACATTTTTCTTCCCTTTTTTGTAGATTATTTCAAAGTCATAACCCAACATCTTTGTGACCCACTTTTGTTGCTCTTCAAAGGATAATATTTGTTCTAAATAGTATTTAAGGCTATCATGATTTGTTTTTACCTTGAAGTGTCTTCCCATTAGGTAGGGTCGCCATTTCTTAAGTGCATGTAATATTGCCAACATTTCCTTCTCATAAATAGCTTTGTGTAAATACTTTCCCTTGATTGGACGACTTTCGAAAGCAATGGGTCTTTCATATTGCATTAAATCAACACCAATTCCATTTCCAGAAGCATCACATTCCACAATAAAGGTTTTTGTGAAGTCTGGTGTAGCTAAGACCGGTGCTTGGCACATTGCCTCTTTAAGATGTTTGAATGCCTTTGTTTCTTCTGGAGTCCATGAAAATTCATCTTTCTTCAATAATGTTGTTAGAGGTGCTACTATTCTCCCATAATTCTTAAAAAACTTGTGATAATACCATATCAACCTGAGAAATCCTCGCAAATTCTTTATGGATGTGGGGATTTTCCATTCCTTAATAGCTTTAATTTTTCTAGGGTCTACCTTAACTCCTTCATGAGATACAATATGACCCAAATATTCCACCTCTTGTACTCCAAAGAAACATTTGGATCTTTTTGCATATAATTGTTTCTCCTCCAATAGTTGTAGCACCCTGTCAACATGTTCAACACGATCCTTCCAAGACTTGCTGTAGATTAGTATATCATCAAAAAATACTAACACAAATTTTCTAAGGAAGAGTTTGAAAATGGAATTCATCAAACCTTGAAATGTAGAAGGTGCATTGGTAAGGCCAAAAGGCATGACCAAAAATTCATAATGACCCTCATGAGTTATAAATGTTGTTTTCGGAATGTCTTTAGTCTTCATTCTGATTTGATGTTACCCTGAACGAAGATCCAACTTGGTGAAGTAAATTGATCCATGCAATTCATCCAGTAATTCATCAATGACAGGAATGGGAAACTTATCTTTAATAGTGAGCTTGTTGAGCTCCCTATAATCTGGACACATGCACCATGATCGATTCTTCTTGTGCACCAATACTACTGGAGCAGAGAAAGAACTTTGAATAGGTTGAATTATACCAGCCTCTAGCATTTCTACAACCATACGTTCAATTTCACTCTTTTGGGCATAGGGATATCTGTACGACCTGATGTTTGGAGGAATACTTCCTAGAATTAGATGAATAGCATGATCATGATAACGAATAAGTGGGAGACCTTTGGGAGTCTCAAATACCTTGGAATGATTGTCCAAGACTTTTTGGAGATCTGGAGAAATAGATGATTCTGATGTGGAAACATCTAGCGAACATAATTGAGCAATTACACCTCTTTGTTCATTTTTTAGAAGCTT
Source organism: Pinus tabuliformis (assembly GCA_031772625.1). Lineage (NCBI taxonomy): Eukaryota > Viridiplantae > Streptophyta > Pinopsida > Pinales > Pinaceae > Pinus > Pinus tabuliformis. Next base: position 1,840,401,927 of record CM062819.1, read on the forward strand.
TGTCATACCGTTAGAGCTGATTATCTTTCCCAGTTTCCATGCAATAGCCCTTAATTCAACTTCCTTTCCTCTGATAGAAAATTTCATGAAAGTTTCTTGAAAATTAAAAGCTATTGTACCCAAGGATTGTAACCATTGGACTCCTAGTAGAACATCAAAACCTCCCATTGGAATGGAAAGCATTGGGCTAGTCAATACATATTCTCCCATGGAGAGCTTGATATTATGGCACTTTCCAGAGAAATTTATCATTCCTCCATTTGCAATCATCACTTGACACTCTGGTGCTGGATATAGGAAGAAATTCAATTCTTTTGCTACCTTACAATGAATAAAATTGCGGTTACTTCCTAAATCAATCAACACTATTACCTTTTTCCTCTTGATTTGTCCTTCTATCTTGATGGTTTGAGGAGTGGTAATTCCAGCCAATGCATTACAAGATATGGTCAGATTCATTTCTTCTTTATCTAGGCTTTGTTCCTGGAGTATAGCCTCTTCCTTTGACCTTTCTTGCTCCTTTTCTTCTTCTTCTTCACAATCTATGTAGAAGAATTTCTTCTCAGCACACTTATGACCTTTAGTATATTTGCTATCACAACTGTAACAAAGCCCTTTTGCTCTTTCTTCTTCCAATTGTTGAGGTGTCAACCTTATAGGGTGTGGAAGGCTAGGGGTAACAACACTTCCATATTTATAGTTGTGACTGGTATGCTTCGTGGTTTCCATAATTTTGCTTTCCATTTTTCTTGCTAACTTGAATGCCTTCTCTAATGAATCAGGTTCCCAAAGGTGAACATCATGTTGGATATTATCCTTTAAAGTGCCTATGAACACATCAATCGTATGCTCCTCTGGAATTTTTTTTACACTTATGTTCAATTTTTGGAACTCCTTAATATGCTCCATTATTGAACCCTTTTGTTTGAGACTTATCAATTGGCTAAAAAAAGTGTTGCTTTTTGTATCATCATAATGTGCTGTCAATTCTTACGTAAAAATTGCCCAAGTGATAATTTGTTTACGAGAGCAAAGCCATTAATACCATACAAACTGATTTGGTTCCAAATATAAAGTTGCAATACATACCTTTTGTGTGTTTTGCACATTATTGAGATCGAAAAATTGCTCCATCTCTAATATCCATGTTTCGGGGTCCTTGCCATCAAACTTCCTCATATTGATTTTTGGAATACGGTGGGTCTTCGATCCAACATTAGAGTCTATGGAATCATGATTAACATTTTTTTTTCTCATCATGAGTTTCCTTTACTACCCTTTCACCATTAGTGACCATTTCTTGTAGCAACTTATTCATATTTATCTTCAATTCTTCCATCTTATCATCCATGCCATCCATCTTAGCTTCTACATCTTTCATCTTAGATTATGTTGCTTTTTGTGCATGTGACACTTGTTGCACTTGGTCTCATAATTTTGATATATCATGTTGCATTTCTTCCTCTTCTTCATGAGTCATGCTAGAGCTTTCAGGTTGCTTACTAGGTGTTTTCATTTTCTTTCCTCGGGGCATCAATTACCGATAATAATGCTTTACTATGCACTTTTAATTCCTTCAAACTAATTTTTCAAACCAAGCTTAAGCAAAAATTTAAAAAAAACTACACACCTTTTTTCACTCTGTAGGAGCTTGATATTGAATTTGATGTATGTCTGAAATTTCAGATCATCCAGTTCTATAACTATGATCTATACTAGCCCTCTGTGTCCTCTTTCCAATGCCACCAGTCTGATCCTAATTGGATTCTCCAAGAAAGAGTTATGCATAATCTCCCAAGATGACCTGATTATAGACCTTTCCAGAAGAGCTAACTTGTATGAAGTGCCACGTGTCGTTGTTTCAACCTATGGCTCTGAATAATATATACAAGAAACTACAGTCCGTCCTCTTTCTATACCTTCTTACAAAATTTCAATCCGATGCTCAGAGAGAAAGTTATGACAATTTTCCCTAGGTCACCTATTTGGAATGTAATTCAGGAGTCTACGAAAAGACCAACTTCCTCATATCATATCTCTGCAAATATAGCACGAAAAGCTCTGAAATTTAGACTCGAGGTTCAATGCGATTTTGTCTCAAATGGGTTTTTTTTTTTGCTTCTGAAATGTCACAGAAAAGAAGTTATAGCGAAAAGGCCACGATGACCTATTTGGAGTAGTGAAACCCTAGAATCCAAAGCTCTGATACCAAATGTTATGAAACCAGCTCACAAAAAGATAGAAAAGAGAGATCAACGCCTTATAATTCAGCCTCTTCGAGGGGGAAACCTCTTTTACATTACACATATGAACAATTCTTGGATGATTCAAATGACAAAGCCTCCTTTCTATATATAGGAGTCTATGGAGTCACAATATAACCTAGCTGACCTAACAATAATAATATAAACCCACAAAAATAACAATAGAGGGATTCTATGGGGAACAGTAATAAAAATATGGGGACAATAGGGGCTCAACAATATTAATAAGGGATACAACTAAAATAGTAATGGGGTAATAACTAGTATTATAGGGACCTAACAAAAATTCTAAGGTTCAGCAGTGGAACATCAGATTGAGCATCAACAACAAGTTCTCCAACTCTTAAAGGATAACCTCATGTTGGCGTAGAATAGAATGAAACAACAAGTAGATCAACATCGCAGTGAAAGGAGTTTTGATGTAGGTGACTGGGTATTCCTATGGCTACAACCATATAAACAAATGTCCCTCAAGTAAGCTAAGAAGGATAATAAATTGTCACCAAAGTATTATGGTCCATACAAGGTGTTGTAAAATATTGGTACTATGGCATACAAATTGGAGCTTCCTACAGCTTCTCGAGTGCACCCAGTTTTCCATGTTTCATGTTTAAATAAAGTTATAGGAAACAAGCTCCCAGTTCAAACAATATTTCCATAACTTGACAAGGAAGGAAAAATTATATTGGAAATGGAAGCAGTCAGAGAAATAAGAACTCGAAAACTACGAAATCGATCCATTTCAGAGTATCTCATCAAGTGGAAGAACTTATCCACTAAAGATTCCACATGGGAGGATGAGAATTTTATAGAGAAGCATCCAGAACTACTCAAGCGTTGAGGAAAACACTTTTTTGAAGGAGAGGGGCATGTTAGGTCCCTATAATACTAGTGATGCCCCCATTAATATTGTAGTTGTATCCCTTATTAATATTGTTATGCCCCTATTATCCCCATATTGTTATTACTGTGCCCCATAGATTCCCTTTATTGTTATTTTTGTGCCATTATATTATTATTGTTAGGTCGTCTTGGTTATATTGTGACCCCTTAGACTCCTATATATAGAAAGGAGGTTTTTTCATTTGAATCATCCAAGAATTGTTCATTTGTGTAATGTAAAGGAGGTTGCCTTCTCAAAGAGGCTGAATTCTAAGGCGTTCAACTATCTTTTCTATCTTTTTGTGAGCTGGTTTCATAACAGGAAACAAGACAATAGAACAGAGATAAAAATACCGCATGAATTTGAGTCTTTCTGATGTAAATAACATTCTGATTCCACTTTCTTATTTGAGAAAACCTTCCAGGAAATACAAAAACCTAGGTCTTGAAAAAGTTTCTTCACAAAATTGTAGAATCTTGACCCACTACTGATAAAAAATATTTAGAAGTACAAAAGTGCAACTTCTCAATTCAAATCTTATACAAGTTGAGGAACCTTTCTTCAAAGACATGAAAGGGTATAAATAAAAAAAATAAAACTAACTGTCAATAAAAATCACTCTGAGCTGTTGAAACTGCTAACGTGAAAATCCTGGATTTGATTTGAAAAATAACAATGCGATAGCCTTTTAATTGATTCACTATATCTACTTCTTCTCTTGCACTTGCAGTTGAAAAACTAAGAGCATTTGATGAATTTCCAGAGGGTGACTCAGCCTAGAATGTAGTTGAGCTGCGTACGTAGCATCTGAAAGTTCAGGAACCATGAGATTGACAGCATCGACAAGGAATTTGGTGGCCATCTGTTAAATGTGCGACTTTACTAGGAAAAACCAAAATGCATCCCAAGTCAAGTCTTGTACTTTTCCAATTTGTTCTTCTCTACTAGACATATCCTCTCTCCATTTATCTTTTAGCGCTTTTGCTTTCGGGAGCTTTCTTGGAGAGCAATCAGAGATCAAGTTAGTTAGATATAGTTTCCATTTACCAACTCAATCATGATGTTCCTTGTAACCATGACTTTGGAAGTAGCTCTTTTGGCCTTAATTAACTATGATTCCCACTCCAAAAACAAGATTTCTTTGTGCGATTCTTGGATTTTCGGCAGATCAGTAGCCATGCCTTCTTCTGAACTTTGCCAAGAGAGAAATTTTGTTACCTTATGATCTGCATTTTTGAATTCTAGCCTGGTAACAACTGCCTGTTAAATGAGGGATGTAGTGATAGTGCACAATGGGTGAGCTAATGATATCTTATGGCAAAGGGTATTTAGTTGCCGAGATAAGGCTTTATTCATTTCTAGGGCTTCTTTTTTGAATTCATTAACCTTCAGATAACACTTGAAACTTTCTAACTGTAATTGTAGCTGTGAAATTTTTTCTTCTTTAGTTTTCTTCTCCTATTGAATTGCCACTTGAATCTTGCCGAGTTCTTGAGACAACTTTTGTTGTTTCTGAAGAGCTTGCTGATTGATCTTTCGCTTCTCCAATCTTAGCTGTTCTTTTAGTTGCTCATTCTGCTATTTTTTCTTTGCTAGTTGTTGCTCAAGCTGACTAATCTTCTACTGTTCTTCTGTTGTTTTCTCTTCAAGTTGAGTGATCCTTAGATCCTTTTCCTTGATTAGTTGGCTAACTTCAGAAGCCTTGTCCATTGTAGCGGTTGTATAGGCACCTGCATACTGAGACAACTTTGTTAAATCCTCAGAAGGGTTGACCTCTGAGTCTTTCCATACCACATTCATTAGTTCAACTTGAGGAGTTGAGAGTGTTCCCTGGTCAATTTTCCTCCTTTTCCTTTGTCTTTTGACCATAGCCCTATGCTTTGGACTGTAAAATACATCCAGGGGTGGTATTTCCTTTACCTTCAATACAATTTCTTCAAACGGATTTTCTAGAATTATTTCAATACCCTGCTGAGTGTTCACTGTGCTGGCTGCCCCTTCAATTATAGCAATTGTAACAATAGGCTCCTACGTTGTGGTCGATTCTGGTGTAACGATGTTTTGGGAGTCATTCTAGTTCTTGATCATTTGATCGAACTCCTCCCATTCCTTGAGTAAGTTGGAATCAATATTTACATCGGTATCAAGGAGTTTGTTGGTCTTTTCATTTGTCTGCTCATTTTTGGGACTTTGCTTCTTTTCAGGACTCTTATCCTTTTCAAGAGTCGTCTCCTTTTCAAGGTTCTTCTCCGTAGTTTGTTCTTCACTGTGGCCTTCTCGCTGCATCATAGGGGTAGTGGCCAATAAATCTATAGGCAATGTTTGTAACCTCTGTGCCATGAACTGCATAAATTTATCTCTCCCCCCTTCTCTTAATTTGATCTTTGCTAGATGTTTTACTCGTGAAAATAACTTAGCCAAGGTGAACAAGTCACCATATTCATCTATCTCATGTTCATATTTGGCAAGTTTCACTTGACTGGTGAAGCTGTAAGCCACTGCTCTTGGATCATACTCCCTCTTAGGAATGACTGTTAACTTTAGAATTTTAATCTTCTCTATTTCTTTCTCTGCATTTTTGAAGTCATGTAGTGTGTAGGTACCATAGCGGAGGGGAAATGGAGGCCACATTTGTTTCTTGGACTCTTTGAGGTTCCTTGACATTCCTGTTTCTGTTATCTAGTTAGCTATTTCTCTGGCCAACAACTTATCAGGAATGTACAAGGGGAGAACATGTGGATCTGTGGTGCTGCCAAAAATTCTGACATAGGTGAACATTTCTTCACCAAACCAACTATCGATTGATGTTAGGTAAATGCTGGCCTCATCGGATAACTGAGGAGCAAGTTTTTTGAATATGGCCTGATGGACGGGTAAAATAAAATGATGAAAAATTCTATATATATGATATTTATAATGGGCCTTCCACAAATACTTATGATAAATGTGAATAGGTGTTGGGTCTTGAGGAGTCCATTTCCAACCTAAGATGGGGTAGTCAGAATTGAAATAGATGGTATCCATGATGTAGGCACTCATATAGAATGGGGGTATTTTATGGGTAGTTACAAACCTATTTATTCTATAATCAAGGATTTGGTTGCCCATTTTATCTGATAAAATGGTTGCCCAATCCATGATGTAAGAGTGGATTGCTGCTTCCATTAAAGGCACCATTTCTATAGTAAACCTAGCTGAATCAGAGACTCCAAAGAGTCTACATAACATAGTGCTAGCATAGCAATAAGGAGATGCTAGGGAGTCTATGGAGTACATAATAGAAGATTCATGCTTATGCTTATTCGAGAAATGTCTCCATTGCCTGATAGGGTCCAATTCTATATCATTCTTCTTGGCAAAAGCTTCTAAAAATGCTTTATTGTAATGTTTTTGGGGGTCTAGCAATTCATACATCTTCTTGATATCTTCTTCCTTGAACATCCCAAAAATCCTTCCATCGGCTATATAGAAGGCCTTGTTGGTTATTTTGATACTTTCTATAACCCATCTCACCATTTCATTGTATGGTAACACTTTCGTTCTGGTTGTTATTCTATGGAGGAAGGAGCTGGCTAAATTGTAAAGAGTATATTCTGATTTATCAGTTGAACTAGCCATTGCTCCTCCTTCTTCAACTTCACTTGGATCCTCGGCTTCGAGTAAATTATATATACCCTCCCATGAATTCTTCCTGAGGTTTACACAGGTAGTGTTAGCTATCAGTACCAGCGTTGATGGTTCATCTTTTGCTATGATGGGGGCCTTTGCTTTCTGAGCTCTCTTGGACATTTTTGCTGGACTGATGTTTTCAGATTCACTCTGCAAAATGAAACAGAAGGACGCAACAATGGAAAAAATTGTTCAAATCTAATACGCAACGCAGAGGAGTAACAGTAATTAAGCGCAATAGATGCTACACTTCTATGATATATTAAGCTACCATGGGTGAAATCATTGAAAGATTCAACCATAACTGCTTCTTAATGATTTCCTCATAGCTTCCAACATGAAAATTTAATGCCATGATGATATGTTGCATCGCCAATTTATAACGGTCCTTTTTAGAATTGTATTATGACTTCCTCATCAGCGATTAGCGATAATTGCATATGGCAGATTGGGAATTACAAGTGTCGTGCTTAAATGATTCCATTACATGATTGCGATTACGATTAGTGGTGAACTGGCATGGGGAGGTGGCATGCTTTAAACTTAATAAATCTTTTTAATTTTTCTTTGTAATTGTTTTATAACTTTAAGTCTCACATGTTCATGATATTTCATGTTTTTCCTTTTATCAAAAGTGCGCTTCTAGATAATAAAATCGCATCGGAAGATTTCAAAGGAACTTTTTGGGATGTGTCTTATGATTTTGGCGATGCATGATTCCGATCGGCGTATCACATCAGATGTTTTCAATGGAAGACTTGAAGTGATTTGTTGATGAGAAGCGATATACAATTCCCCGATAGAGTTATCGCATCAGTGGATTTCAATGGAACACTTTAAGTCCATTTTTGAAATAAAGGATGTGCACGATGCGATACATTCTTTTTATAATTTCTATCATTTGATAAAGCTTTATGATAAGGTTTTAGTGTAATTTGAAGTCAGATCAGACCTTATCAAGAGGACTTTCATGGGTTTGATAGATTGCCAATTGCGATTTTGATTTAACCTATTTTAAAAGCAAGTTTTATATGAACTATTATAAAAATTATTTCAAACGTTTTATTGACTTTATTTATATTCTAAAGGGTACCCATTTCTTATAAAATTTTTTATGAAAAATTTTAAAATGGGAAGGGTTGTTGTATAGCATAAGAATTGGCGATTCACTGGGAGAAAGAGTTATCTTTGAAAAATAATGCAATATCTAAACTTTCTTAGTTTGGAAACAATTGAGGATAAAGAAAACCATCTAAGAATAGCTAAACAAAAATTAACTCTGAATAAAATAACAATTTTTGGAATTTCTTTTGCAATCCCTTAAAAATAAAATCATTTTTGGTTTCTTCAAGTTTTGATTGGTTGATAAAGATAAAGTAGGGGCCTATTCCAACTTAGTTTCTAAATTTACTCTTTTGTCACAAGTAGTGCGTCTGCTTCCAGCAAACATCTATAGTCTCGGCAGGGTTACCTTTTAACCATAAATCATTCATTGTCCCATCCATCTAAGAGCATAACTTTTGAAAGATAAATTCAAAAAGATATGTTTACATATATTTTTTGATTTTATATTCTTTTATTATTTTATTTTATTTTTTAAGATAAAAAGTCATTGTCCTAGTTTGATAGCCAGCTTATAACAATGCCATTCACTGGTTTTAATTGAACTGAAAAAGATGGCTCGTGATGAGACCCCTTGTCTTATGATTATAAGCCATTACCCTGTTTTGATATGCAGTATTGGTAATGTCAGTTTAATTAGTTCCCTATGATCATGGTAAGCAGGCTCATGATGAGACCTCTTATCTTTTATATCAGACATATTTTAGAATTACACTCTGAAAAATCATAAACTTAGTGGATGGGGTGAATGAATTTCTCCTTAAGAATTTAGGGATGACAATTTTAGAGTTATGGATGCTAATATTGGAAAAGTCTTTACTTTTTATGAATAACCTCTCTTAACTTTAATAAAATTTAGAATGATTTATAGTATTTTCATTGCTTTAGAAGATTTTGCAAACTTTAAAGAGGTCTTCAGAGTTTAATGTTTTATTCAACTTTCCAAAACTGTAATCATTCCCTTAAATGTTTCTAGCATTTGAAAGCAAGTATTCACAATATTCACTCAAAGAGATTTTCAATAGTAAAATGCTAATGGAAGACTATTTACAACATTATTTTCTAAATAAAAAAAACAAACTTGCATGAAGAATATTTACAGATAAGAAGGGGTTACCTCCTTAAGAAAAGAATTTCTTTAAGATAAGTCCATTCACAGGAAAATAATCTCTCTTTCCTGATAAATCTTTTAGTATGAACATTGATGAGCCTATCTTTTCAATGATTTGAAATGGTCCAAGCCACATCTTTTGAAATTTGGTATGTTTACCTTTGTCTTCATGTGCCTTGTCCCATTTCAACATGAGATCACTAATTTGCAATGTTTTTGAACCAGTAGAACTTGCATCAAAAGAAGATTTAATGACTTGTTAATGTTTAGCACGAGTGATTTTGGCCTTCTCTCTTTCCTCCTCCAATTTGATGATTTGATCAAATCTTAATTGAATAGAGGAAGAAGGATTCTCTTCAATAAATTGTACTAGGGCTAGAGATGGGAGTGCTAAGTTTGAAGGTATTGAAAATTCTTTCCCATACAGTAGGTTAAAAGGAGAAGTACGTATTGAGGCTTTCTGTGTTATGCGATCTACCCATAATGAAAATATTAAATATTTATGCCAATTCTTTTGATTTTGATCAACAGTTCTTTTAATAATCTTAATGAGATTCTTATTAGTTGATTCTTCCAAACCATTACCTCGAGGATAATAATTTGAATAATATTTTAATTTAAAACCTCTCTTAAGAGCACATTCAACCATACTACTTCTAGAAAAATAAGATGCATTATAAAAAATAAGTGCATTAGGTACACCAAACCTGGTAATGATGAATTGATCAATGAATTCCATGATTGCATTAGAGTTGGCTACCTTCAATGGAATTGCTTCTACCCACTTTGTGAAGTAGTCCATGGCTATAAGGATGTATCTGTGTTGTTTGGAAGAATGTAGAACAATCACTCCTATGATATCAAGCCCCCACTGTTCAAATGGTTTCTCAATGTTTATTGGTTGTAAAAGAAACACTGGTTTCCTTTGTCTCCCGCTAGCAGTTTGGCATATCTTACATTTCCTGACATAATCATGGGAATCTTTAAACAAAGAGAGCCAATAATATCCAACATGTATGATTTTGTGAGCTGTAGTATCTCCTCCAAAATGTCCACTTGCTGGACCATCATGTAATTCCTGCAAAACCTTTTGTGCTTCAGTTTTTTCTAGGCATCTTAATAAAATTGAATCATAATTTCTTCTGAATAACACATCATTAATGATTTCGAAGTGTTTCTATTTTAATCTTAAGGCACGTTTGCTTTTGTAACTAAAATTAGGGGAAGCATATCCATTTTTCTAGTAAAATATCAGATCAACATACTGAGATTCAGAATTTATGACACTTATATCGTTCACTTGAAGAGTCTTATCTGAATCTTCATTTTCTGGAATCTTAGAAGCTCCTGCTAATAACGTGTAAAAACCTTGCCCTCTCACAATTTTCGCTAGTTTAATATCAATAACATACTCCTATAAAGCTGTTACCCAATTAGCTCTCTTTTCTCCTACTTCCCTTTGCACTGGCAATTGCCTCACTGCAGAGAATGGGACTATTACTTTTGTGTGTGTTTTTAGGAGAAATGGTCTGAAGTGTTTCATAGATTTAAACACAACAAAATCTTGTTTTTCAACTTCGGAATAGTTGAGTTCAAGACCCTACAAATTGGAACTAAAGAAAGATATTGGTGCTTCTACTTGCTGATCATTGATTTGTGTTAAAACAACAACATAAGATGTTTCAGTGGCCAAAGTATACAAAATGAAATGATTAGAAAAATTGGGAGTATTCAATGCAGGAGCATTAATAATTGCATGTTTAATTGAGTCAAAGGCTTCTTTTTCCTTATGTCCCCATTTGAATATTTATTTTTTCTTAATCATAGTTTGTAAAGGTAAGACCATATGAGAAAAATCAAGAACAAATCTTTTTACAAAATTTATCTGCCCTAAAAATGATTGCATTGATTTCTTGTTATGTGGCAAAAGAGTATCAAAAATCTATTTTATCCTATCAGGATCAATATATATGCCGTATTTCGATACAATAAACCATAAGATTTTGCCTTCATTTAGAGCAAAGAATGATTTCTTGGGATTTAGAGAAATCCCATACCTTTTACATCGCTCAAATATGTGTTTTAAATCATGGAGATGATTGGTCCTTTTCTTGTAAAAAATAGTTATGTCATCTAAGGAGACAACAACTGACCTATTGATCAAACATTTGAAGGCTATATCCATGGCTCGTTGGAAAGTAGCTCTAGCATTTATCAAGCCAAAAGGAATTTTCTGATAAGCATATGTTCCCCATTTAGTTTTGAATGTATTTTTTAGTCTATCATCTAGATGCACTCGCATTTGATTGTATCCTAAAAAACCATCAAGAAAGGACATTAAATCTGAACCAGCTACTGATTGAAGTATATGTTCCATTGTTGGTAATGGGAAATTATCTTTTTGACATGCCTTATTGAGATTTATAAAATCAATGCAAATCCTAATATCACCATTCTTTTTCCTTATAGGTACCAAGTTTGAAACCCATTTAGAATGTCTGACTGAAAAAATTATTTTTAGCTTTCAGAATTTTATTCAACTTTGCTTTGATTTGACTTTCCAGATTTGGGTGAATTTTCCTTAACTTTTGTTGTATAGGTTTCTCATTAGAAATCATTGGAATTGTGTGTTGAATGATAGAAGTATCATAAGTTCTCAAATCTTCGTAATTCCAAGCAATTTTTTTTTTGTATTTGTTTAATAATCTGATGAAAGCAAATCTTTCCTCTGATGTGAGTTCAAGTCCTAGATTGACATTTTTTGGTTTGGCCTCAGTGCCAAGGTTTACTAATTCAAACTTTAAAGTGGGACTTTGAATTTTTGCATTAGTGAACTTTTTGAACCTACCTTTGATGTCATAGAGATCTTCTATCTTGACCATAGATTTAGGAATAGAATTCTCATTTGGTGTTTGTTTTAGTGAAAGATCATGATCACTTTCATCAATAATCTGATCATCATAAGATTTTTCAGAAGTCAAAAAAATTAAAATGTCTTCATCATGATTAAATACCTGCCAATTGGTGACATTGTCTGGGATAGATGGCCGAAAAATTAATTCAATTGAAAACCTCTGGACTATAATCCTCAGATGGAAGTAGCTTAGAAGAAACATTAGCTAATAAATCAGCTATTGTATTCTGAGATCTAGGAATAGGAGAAATATTAAATGCTAGAAAATGAGCTATGAGATCTTGAACAAGGGATTGATAATGTTTGAGATGACCTGAAACACAATGAATAGTGTTCCTTACTTGTTTAATGACAATCTTGGAATCACCAAACACTTTCAGATATTGAATATTCATGCCTATTTCTTTATAAAGCCCTTGGATCAATGCCTCATATTCTGCAGTGTTATTGGTACACTCAAATTATAGTCTGCATGATAGCATAGTTTTTCCCCTTCGGGACTAACTAAAATACACCCTGCTCTTGCACCGTCATTGAATTTTGATCCATCAAAATATAAAGACCAAAATAAAGGCTTATCTACAGATGTATTTACAAGTTCATTAGCAATACTAACACATCTTGAGGTATCAGTATGAGAAAAATTTTCAATTTGTGATGTGATACTATTAATAGGAAAAGTTGATTGTTAAGCATTAAAATTTCCAAAGAACGACTCAGCTGAGTAATTTCCAAGAATGTTGTTATTGAAAGCTACAAGTTGGTTTTGTTGTTCAAACTCTATTACTGTATGAGTCATGTGTTTTTCCTGAGCTATTTTGATTTGATTCGATTTCCCGTTATAGGGAAGCCACCTGTAAGACCAATCAATGGAAATGTAACCATGGAGTTTCTCAAACCAATCCTTTCTTAGAATTAAACCATAGAACTCAGGGATGTCAACAATCAATATATCAATTCTTTGAACTACTCTAGGATCAGTCGATAGCCTAATGGTAACTGAATTAATCTCTCCTAAAACTTACACTTTAGTCCAATCTAATTGAACAATATGAATTGCAGATTTCTGGGGCTCAATGTTTAATTTAGAGCAAACTGAGGCTGGCATTATATTTGATGAAGCCCCTGAATCTATCAGGAAGTTATGCAGATTTCTATTATAGATCTCATAAGTCAAGAGAAAAGGAGGAGTATGAGAATTAGACCTATCTCCAATCAAAACAACATCAGTAGCATCTACTTTATCCGATGGTGGTTTACCTGATCCTTTGGCTGCTTTGGATAATACACTGGTTGGAAGAGGAGAAGAAGGTACTGCATTTAACTCTTTAAGTAACAATTTCTGTTGGTTTTTTAGCTTGCTAAGTTCGTGTAAAGAAATATTTGCTTGAGTTTTCTTCATGTCCTCCACAATGTTGTAAACCATAGAGTCAGAGACTAATAAAGCTTTAGATGATGAGGGTAGATAGGAGGATGATGGTTGATTTTGGGTAGGCACAACTAGAGTTTTCTTTATTGGAGTTTTGTCTTTAGTAACAAGGCTTGAATTTTTCCTCTTTAGATTTGTTTGAATAGGCTCTGCCACATTTTTACTTCAAGTATTTACTGGGAGAGCTTCCTGTTCACTTTCATTGTCAGAATTAGGCAAGATAAAGTCCCACATCCCATGACATTCAATTGTTTCCTCTTCTTCCATTTCCTCCAATGATAAAACTGTGCCTTCATCTTCATCATCATCTTGATCTGATTTTACATTAAATATAGCATTAGGTGGTTTTGGTTCAGTTCACTGATTTCTTCTAAAGTTTCTAAATGGTTTTTGAGTAGAAGTTTCAACTACCACCTTTTTTATTTCCACCATTTCATTATACATAGTTTTTAGAACCTTTTTTAAGCCTTCCATGTCATATGAGTCTTTAACTGCTTTCTTCTTTGAATCATCTTTGAAAGTAACCTTTTTTTATTTTCTTTCTTCAAGGGCATTTTCTTTTCCAAAGCAATGATATGTTTTTCAATAGCAATCACTTCCTCCATATTTTCTGCTAATGTGGGTTTGGCAGCTCTATCAACAAAAATGGCCATGTTTGAAGGTAAAGCAGAGATATACCATTCACTTCGGTCTTCTTCACTAGGCTTGAATGTTGCAGGAATTTTATTTAGCAGTTTATTGAATCAAGAGTTGAAGTCATTGATGGGTTCCTTTGATTCATATTTCAGATTGGAGAGGTCATTAATCAAAGTCATTGTAGACCTATCATCTACAAACTTGGTTAAAAATTGTTCCTAAAAAGAATCCCAACTATTGATGGATCCTAGTGGTAATGAAAAATACCACAATCCAATTGCCCCTTGTAGAGTATATGGAAAAATCCTAACAACAACATCTTCTTCTGTTACCCCATTCAGGTTTATGGACAACATAAAATTGTTTATATGCTCTTCTGCTAATATGCCAATGTCTGGATTAACTTTTGGTAACCGTTTTTAGGATGAGCTGGTAATTTACTAAAGGGCACAGGGATAGCAACAACTCCTCGATTTGTCCATGGCCTAGGTTGAGGTTGATTATGTGCCATTGTCGAACTAACAGTAGAGGAGGGTGAAGAGGTGGTTGAAAGTGATTGGGTAGAGGATGTTGGAGTACCTGTACCCTTATGGATTATGATCTTGAGTTGGGGAGTGGATGGATGACTTTGCAATGGTTTAGATGGAATGGATGATGATGAAGAAAGAGTCTCACTCTCAGACTCTAAAGGTGTCTTCCTAGCTCTTTTTCTACTTGGCAGAGGAAATTCAGTTGGTGGAATACCAAGCTTTTCACTCTGGGATCTTGTAAGAGGCTGGGATGGAATATATTGTGAAGTCACACTGCCTTGGGATAACTCAGACTATTCTTGGGATATTGAAAACCCTTCAAGTTTATGAATTAAGGCATGTACTTCAGGGGGTTCAAGAGAAGAATTGTCAGGTGTGTTTAAGTTTTTATCAGTGATTTTTATGTATTCCTTTTCAACTTCTTGCTTAAAAATACAAGATTTAGAGTGCGAAGGAGAAGTTGGAGGAGATGGTGAGGGGGTTTTACTCTTAGAATGGCCTATGGATTTGGATTTATTCACCATTCATAGCTTTTTCCCTCCTTCTAGCACCAAAAATGTTGATGCCTCTAAAATCTTAGCATCAACATTGGGGATAACCACTCGGTCCGGACCTTAGTGCAGCTCCTTTTTTATTTGGTGTGCTGGCTCCAACTAGATATTGTCAGACCAGTTTCCCATGAAATGAGTGGTTTGATGGATGATTGGTTTATAATGTATAATAAGGATGATAAGTGTTTTAATCTTATAACTCATACATATACGAATATACTTATCTAAACCTAGGTAATGTATTAACAATGCAATTTCCGATTATTTCTAACAGATAAATAATCATATAGATGAATTATTAATTGATAGAAAGATGAATTCATGGACAATGATTACTTTGTTTAAGAAATTAAACAGATTAATTATTAATAAAACATATCGCATTCATAACAATGTATATTGTTGACATATATCTCTGAAATATAACAATTCTAAACCGTCAGAAATGACATAATAAAGAATTATTTGAACAACATACATATATCAACAATAGCAACTTTTTAAATGGAATGCTTTATTACAAAAGGAAACAAGACAAAAGAATAGAGATAAAAATACTGCATGCATTTGAGACTCTCTGATGTAAATAAAATTCCAATTCCGCTTTCTTATTTGAGAAAACCTTCCAAGAAATACAAAAGTGTAGGTCTTGAAAAAATTTCTTCACAACATTGTAGAACCTTGATCCACTACTGATAAAAAATATTTAGAAGTAAAAAAGTGAAACTTCTCAAGTCAAATCTTATACAGGTTGAGGACCCTTTCTTCAAAGACATGAAATGGTTTAAATAAATAAAAAAACTAACTGTCAATAAAAATCACTCTGAGTTGTTGAAACTACTAACATGAAAATCTGGGATTTGATTTAAAAAATAACAATGCGATAGCATTTTAACTGATTCACTGTATCTACTTCTTCTCTTGTGCTTGTAGCTGACAAATTGAGAGCATTTGATGAATTTCCGAAGGGTGACTTAGCCTAGAATGTAGTTGAGCTGCGTACGTAGCATATGAAAGTTCGGGAGCCATGAGAATAATAGTGTCGACAAGGCATTTGGTGGCCATCTATTGAATTTGTGGCTTTACTAGGAAAAACGAAAATGCATCCCAAGTCAATTCTTGTACTTTGTCGATTTGTTCTTCTCTACTGGCCATATCCTATCTCCATTGATCTTCTAGTACTTTTGCTTTCGGGAGCTTTCTTGGAGAGCAATCGAAAATCAAGTTAGTTAGATACGAGCTATCATTTACCAACTCAATCAGGATGTTCCTTGTAGCCCTGGCTCTGGAAGTGGCTCTTTCGTCCTTAATTAACTGTGACTCCCACTCCGAAAACAAGATTTCTTTGCACAATTCTTGGATTTTCAGAAGATTAGCAGCCATGCCTTCTTTTGAACTTTTCCAAGAGAGAAATTTTGTTACCATATCATCTACAGTTCTGAATTCTAGCCTGGTATCAATTTCCTGTTCAATTAGAGATGCAGTGATAGTGCACAATGGGTCAACTAATGATATCTTATGGCAAAGGATATTTAGTTGTCTAGAGAAGGGTTTAGTCATTTCTAGGGCTTCTTTTTTGAATTCATCAACCTTCATATAACCCTTGAAACTTTCTAATTGTAATTGCAGCTGTGCAATTTATTCTTCTTTAGTTTTATTCTCTTGCTGAATTGCCGCTTGAAGCTTGCCAAGTTCTTGAGACAAATTTTGTTGTTTCTGAAGAGCTTGTTGATATATCTTTTGCTTCTGTAGACTTAGTTATTCTTTTAGTTGCTCATTCTGTTGTTTTTTCTCTGCTAGCTGTTGCTCAAGCTGACTAATCTTCTATTGTTCTTATGCTGTTTGCTCTTCAATTTGAGTGATCCTTAGATCCTTTTCCTTGATTAGTTGGCTAACTTCAGAAGCCTTGTCCATTGTAGCAGCTGTATAGGCACCTGCATCCTGGGACAACTATGTTAAATCCTTAGAAGGGTTGACTTCTGGGTCTTTCCATACCACATTCATTAGTTCAAATTAAGGAGTTGAGAGTGTTCCGTGGTTAATTTTCCTCCTTTTCATTTGTCTTTTGACCGCAGCCCTATGCTTTGGACTGAAAATAAATCCAGGGGTGGTATTTCCTCTACCTTCAATACAATTTCTTTAGAAGGAATTTCTGGAATTATTTCAATCTCTTATTGAGTGTTCATTGTGCCGACTGCCCCTTCAATTGTAGTAGTCGTAACAATAGGCTCTTGTGTTGCGGTTGATTCTGGTGTAATGATGTTTTGGGAGTCATTCTGGTTCTTGATCATTTGATCGAACTGCTTCCATTCCTTGAGTAAGCTAGAATCAATATTTACATCAGTATCAAGGAGTTCACTGGTCTTTTCATTTGTTTGCTCCTTTTTGGGACTTTGCTTCTTTTCGGGACTCTTCTCCTTTTCAGGACTCTTATCAGTAGTTTGTTCTTCACTATGGCCTTCTCGATGCACCATAGGGGTAGTGGCCAATAAATCTAGAGGCAGTGTCTATAACCTCTGTGCCCTGAACATCATAAATTTATCTCTCCCCCATGCTCCTAATTTGATCTTTGCTAGATGTTTTACATGTGAAAATAACTCAGCCGAAGTGAAAAAGTCATCATATTCATCTGTCTCATGTTCAAATTTGGCAAGTTTCACCTGACTGGTGAAGTTGTAAGCCACTGCTCTTGGATCATGCTGCCTCTTAGGAATGACTGCTTACTTCAGAATTTTGATCTTCTCTATTTATTTCTCTGCATGTTTGAAGTCATGCAGTGCGTAGGTACCACAACGGAGAGGAAATAGAGGCCACATTTGTTTCTCGGACTCTTTGAGGTTCCTTGACATTCTTGTTTCTGTTATCCGCTAAGATATTTCTCTAGCCAACAGCTTATCAGGAATGTACAAGGGGAGAACATGTGGATCTGTGGTGCTGCCAGAAAGTCTATCATAGGTGAACATTTCTTCACCGAGCCAACTACCGATTGATGTTAGGTCAATGTTGGCCTCATCAAATAACCGAGGAGTAGTTTTGTTGAGTATGGCTTTATGGATGGGTAAAATAAAACGATAACAAATTCTATATATATGATCTTTATAATGGGCCTTCCACAAATACTTATGATAAATGTGAATAGGAGTTGGGTCTTGAGGAGTCCATTTCCAACCTAGGGTGGGGTAGTCAAAATTGAAACAGATGGTATCCATGATGTAGGCACTCATATAGAATGGGGGTATTGTACAGGTAGTTACAAACCTATTTCTTCTATAATTAAGGATTTGGTTGGCTCTTTTAGCTGATAAAATGGTTGCCCAATCCATGATATAAGAGTGGATTTCTGCTTCCATTAAAGGCACCATTTCTACAGTAAACCTAGTTGAATGAGAGACTCAAAAGGGTCTACATAACATAGCGCCAGCATAGCAATAAGGAGATGTTGGGGAGTCTATGGAGTACATACCAGAAGATTCATTCTTATGCTTGGTCAGGAAATTTATCCATTGCTTGATAGGGCCTGATTCTATATCGTTCTCCTTGGCGAAAGCTTCTAAAAATGATTTATTGTAATGTTTTTGGGGGTTCAGCAGTTGATACATCTTCTTGATATCTTCTGCCTTGAATGTCTCGAACATCCTTCCATCGGTTGTATAGAAGGCCCTGTAGGTTATGTTGATACCTTCTATAACCCATCTCACCATGTCATTGTATGGTAACACTTTCGCTCGGGCTACTTTTCTGTGGAGGAAGGAGCTGGCTAAATCGTAAAGAGTATTTTTTGGTTTATCAGTTGAACCAGCCATTGCTCCTTCTTCTTCAACTTCATTCACAACCTCGGCTTTGAGTAAATTATATATACCCTCCCATGAAGTCTTGGCAAGGCCTGCACAGGTAGTGTCAACTATTAGTACCAGCTTTACTGGTTCATCTTTTGCAAAGATGAGGGCCTTTTCTTTCTGAGCTCTCTTAGACATTTTTGTTGGACTAATGTTTTCGGATTCACTTTGCAAAATGAAACAAAAGGATGTAACAGTGGAAAAACTTGTTCAAAGCTAATACGCAGCGCATAGGACTAACAGCAATTAAGCACAATAGATGCTACGGTTCTATGATATATTAAGCCACCATGGGTGAAATCATTGAAATATTCAACAATAACTGCTTCTTAATGATTTCCTCATAACTTCCAACGTGAAACTTTAAAGCCATGATGATATGTCCCATCGCCAATTTGTAACGGTCTTTTTTAGAATGGTATCGTGACTTCCCGATCAACGATTAGTGATAATCACATATTGCAAATCAAGAATTACAAGTGTCGTGCTTAAATGATTCCATTGCATGGTTTCGATTGTGATCAATGGTGAGCTGGCATGGGGTGGCAACATGCTTTAAACTTAATAAATCTTTTTAAGTTTTCTTTGTAACTGATTTATAACTTTAAGTCTCATATGTTCGTGATATTTCATGTTTTTCCTTTTATCAAAAGTGCACTTCCAAATAATAAAATCACATCGGAAGATTTGAAAGGAACTTTTTGGGATGTGTCTTATGATTTTGGTGATGCGCGATTGCGATCGAAGTATCGCATCAGATGTTTTCAATGGAAGACTTGAAGCAATTTGTTGATGAGAAGCGATATGCAATTCCCCGATAGAGTTATCGGATCAGTGGATTTCAATGGAACACTTTAAGTCCATTTTTAAAATAAAGGATGTGCGTGATGTGATACATTTTTTTCATAATTTCTTTCATTCGATAAGGCTTAATGATAAGGTTTTATTGTAATTTGAAATCAGATTGGAACTTATGAAGAGGACTTTCATGGGTTTGATAGATTGCAAATTGCGATTGCGATTTAACCTATTCTAAAAGAAAATTTTATATGACCTATTATAGAATTTATTTTCAAATGTTTTAATGATTTTATTTATATTCTAAAGGGTAGCCATTTCTTATTAACTTTTTTATGAAAAATTTTAAAATAGGGAGGGTTGTTGTATAGCAAAACAGGTTGTAATAGAGTTTGATCTCACATAATGTAAGACTTTGTAGTTTTAGTTATATGTTCTCTATATGCATCTCTCAGATATTCCAATTTTGTATCAGAGCAATGGCTGGAGCTAAGATTGTTCTTGAGAGGGCCACTATCAAAGAAGGGGTAGCTATAAATTTTGTTTGTGGATTAGCTATCGTGTAAGAGGTTGTATAGAAAACCTATTTACGCCTATGAAAAATTACAGAGCTACCACCATTCACCTCTATAGCCATGGGTTAGCCCGGATCAGTGTATCAAAATCCATCACCGTGTGAATGGAATTTTTGTTAAATCCAGTGGCTAGTGTGTGAAGAATCGAGTTGGTGGAGCTCTTTGCTGGTGTGGGCACCGTGAGAAATTGTTTATGAACCCTGCGAAAATTATCTCTGTGTGACCTTCGGAAGCTTTGAAAATTTTTTATGTGGGATTTGCAAAAGTAAAAAACTCAATTTTGAATCTTGGAGAAAGCTTGTTAGATATTTTGGTTAAAAATTCCAAATTTGATGTATTATTATTATAAAACTCTTTTGAAAAATATGTGGTGGTATTATTATTAAAATAATTAAGGTGTGGTGAACCATTCTCCATAGTTGCATTATGAGAAAGGTTGTCTCAAGATGAAAATCAATCATAGTCCACCATAGTCCAACATTGCATTGTGAAAAATATTTTGTCAATACGAAAATCAACTGTAGTCAACCATGGTAAATCATGCTTATTTTAGGGTTTATAATATTTATACTATGGTTTTAGTACCTTGGATTTATAAGATTTATCACTTGGGTTTAATATTATTCCCTTGGTTTTGTAATCCCTTGGGTTTTCAATATTAATCCCTAGGGTTTATAATATTTCTCTTGGATTTTATATACCTTGGGTTTATAATATTAATCCCTTTGGCTTGATATTATTCCCTTGTGTTGATAATACCTTGGGGTTTTAGAATTAATCCCTTGGGTTTATAATATCAATCCTTTGGGTTTATCAATCTAAGGGTTCATATTCCAAGGGTATAATATTATTCATAAGGTTTATAATATTAATCCTAGGGCTTAATACACTTCCCTTGGGTTTAAAATCATGGTCAACCATGCACAACCATGGTCCAATGTCACATTGTGGTAAAAAATTGTCTCAATATGGAAATTAACCATGATAAAACATGACCAACCATGTTTATTTTATCCTTTATAGTATTTATGTTAGGTTTTATATACCTAGGGTTTATAGTATTAATCCTTTGGGTTTATACCTTGAGTTTTTAGTATTAATCCCTTGGGTTTATTATTCCCTTTAGTTTATAATATTAATTTGTTATTTTTATTAATCTAAGGGTTCCTTTTCCTAGGGTGTAATATTATCCATAAGGTTCATTTTCCTTGGGTTTAATATAAATCCCTTGCATTTATAATTATGGTCAACCATTGTCCAACATCACATTGTGAAAAGATTTTCTCAATATGAAAATCAACCATGGTCCAACATCACAATGTGACAAATATGGTCTCGATATGAAATCAATAATTTTGAACCATGATCAACCATGGTCCAACGTCTCTTTGTGACGAATATTGTGTCAATATGAAAATGAACCATGTCAACCCTGATTAACCATGTTTATTTCAAGGTTTATAATATTTATATTAGGGTTTATATACCTTGTGTTTATAATATTAATCCCTTTAGTTTATATTATTCCCTTGGATTTATTAATCTAAGGGTTCATATTCCTAGGGTATAATATTATTCATAGGGTTTATAATATTAATCCTAGTGTTTAATATAAATTTATTACATTTACAATCATGGTCAATGATGGTCCAATGTCAAATTGTGCAAAAGATTGTCTCAATATGAAAATCACCGATGGTAAACCATGGTTAGCCATATTTATTTTAGGGTTTATAAATTTTATCTTATGGTTTTTATACCTTGGGTTTATAATATTCATCCCTTGGGTTTAATATTGTTCCCTTGGGTTTTTAGTATTAATCCATTACATTTATTAATCTAAGGGTTCATATTTCTAGGGTATAATATTATTCATAAGGTTTATAAGATTAATACTTGGGTTTAATATAAATCCATTGGGTTTATAATCATGGCCAACCATCGTCCAACATCACATTGTGACAAAGATTTTCTCATTATGAAAACCAATCAATGTTGCATTGTGACAAGGATTGTCGCAATATAAAAATCAACCATGGTTAACAATGTTCAAACGTCACAGTGTGTCAAAGAATTTCTCAATATGTAAATCAACCATGGTCAACCATGATAATTCGTGATGAACCATGGTCACATTGTGACAAATATTATCTCTTCGTCCAAAATCACATTGTGACAACAATGGTCATTTACGGTCAACCATGGCCCAACATTGCGTTATGACAAAGATTGTCTCAATATTAAAATAAAACATGGCCAACCATTTTCCAACATCGCATTGTGCCAAAGGTTGTCTGAATGTGAAAATCAATCATGCTCATCCATTGTCCAATGTCACATTGTGAAAAATATTGTGTTAATATGAAAATCAACCATGGTCAACCATGTCTCGATATGAAAATAAATCATGCCAAACCATGATAAACCATGGTCCAACGTATCTTTGTAACAAAGATTTTCTCAATATGAAAATGAATTATGGTCAACCACAGCCAACCATGTTTATTTTAAGGTTTATAATATTTATCTTAGGGTTTATATACCTTGCATTTATAATATTAATCCCTTGGATTTACATTATTCCCCTTGGATTTACAATATCTTGGGATTTTAGAATTAATCCATTGGATTTATTATTCCATTGGGTTTATAATATCAATCCCTTAGTTTATTAATCTAAGGGTTAATATTCCTAGTGTACAATACATGGTAAATTTTAGGGGTGAATTTTAGCCCAAGGGCAAAATTTAAAGCGTTTTTCATTTTAGAGGGGCAATTTTTTTATGAAACAACAATTTCATATATTTAGCCCAAATTCTATTTAAAAAATAATTATTTTTTTCATTTTATCCCAAAAAAGGGGCAGATAAACTATGAAAAGACTCATTTGACCCGATGCACCTAGTTTGGGAGGTTATATTCCATTATAATCGCTCGATTTTCTACTTTGCAATGTTAAATTCGTTTGAAATCACCCATTTCCTGGTTTGGGAGGTTGTATTTGGTCCCAATAAATAAAAATAGATAAAGTGGAGGCATGGTAAATAAATAAAACCTCTTTTTATATTTAGTCGATAACCCTTTTTCTATTTAAGAATGCCAAAAAAATAGGTTTTACTTAAGTGAATCCTATGGAGCAAATACCATATTTATAAAAGAGGTATGGTAAATTAATAAAAATATAAATAAATGAGAAGTATGGTAAATAAATAAAACATTTTTTTATATTTACTCCATACGTCACCTTATATTTACGAACACAGAAGGGTGTAAATAAATAAAAATATAAATAAAGTGGAGGTATGGTAAATAAATAAAACCTCTTTTTTATACTTACTCCAACGGTATGGTAAATAGATAAAAATAAAAATAAAGTGGAGGTATATTAAATAAATAAAACCTCTTTTTTATACTTACTCCAAAAGTATAGTAAACAGATAAAAATAAAAATAAAGTGGAGGTATGGTAAATAAATAAAACCTCTTTTTATATTTAGTCCATAACTCTCTTTCTATTTAATAAGGCTAAAAAAAGAGGTTTTCCTATGGGCCAAATACCATATTTATAAAATAGGTATGGTAAATTAATAAAAATATAAATAAAGAAGAGGTATGGTAAATAATTAAAACATTTTTTTATATTTACTCCATAAGTCACCTTATATTTACAAACACTCAAAAAATGTGTTGTATTTAGGTGAAGCCTATGGGCCAAATACCATAGGCCAAATTGTTATTAATACCATGACAAGAAAACATTATCAACTCTAATATTAGTATTAATAAAAATAAATATGGCACATGGTATTGACCTATGGTATTCATGTGGAATGTAGCCTATTTAAAGGGGGGAATTAAACCCGCATAGATCCATCTTTACCCTGGATCTACTAAGCACTGAGAGGGATCAAATATAGAGTGAAAAAATATTTGATCCCTATCGGGGCTTGGTAGATCAAGAGTAAAAATGGATCTTGTAATTTAATGTCACTTAAACATTTTAACTTGGTTAAAATAAAAAAATAAAATAAAAATCAATTATTATTTTTATTAATTTTTATAAATTACTAATAGTAGTTTTTAAGCTCCAAGTTTATGATAAATGTTTGGTCTAAAATGCGGATGCAAATTAGAGTTTAATTTAATGTCAACCCGGGAAGGTAAACTTAGAAGCGCTTATCTAAAATATATAGATTTAGAAGGATTCCTAATTTGTCCAAGATCTTAAAGTCCCCTTACAAGAACATATTCATTAAGACCTCTTTCAATAACTAATCAAACCTAGATCTAACAATTGTTTGAGATCTATGGTTCTCTTACAAGAACATATTCTACAAGATCTCTTCCAACATTAGAACATCTAATAAGAACTTAAAATCCTAGATCTAATAATTGTTTGAAATCTTACCGTTCTCTTACAAGAACACTTTCAAATAAGACTCTTCCAATATTATAACATTTAAGAAAAACTTGAAAACTGAAATCAAACAAAAACATAAAATAAATTATACCTAAAATAAACAAATAAGCATGCAAGTGAGGCCATGGGGGCCCTCCATAACTCCACAAGCACACCACTTCAATGGAGACTCAAATGTAGAAGCAAAATTGAAATATGATCCTTTATTCCAAAATATCCATTAGAAACCAACTCTAAGATTACAACTCTAAGCTTCTAAGATTACATACCCCAAAATTATAAGATTACAAAAGCTTCAAGATTCTAAGATTACAAATGGAGGAGATTGTACTCCTATTTATACAATGGGATGAGTAACAAACTTATAATGATCATCCACTAATCTCTCTTTAGTTCCATAAATCTCTCAACCGTCTAGGCACATAACCCCCTTTTGTCTTTGATCTTCTCCATGAGGTTTATCTCTTCAAATTCGAATTTGATCATTCAAGGCCACATAAAGGTGTCTTGGAAGTTTCCTTGGCACCTACACATGTCACAAAAACAACCCACTTTCCATATATAAAGTAAAATATATTATTTTCTAATATTTAATCAAAAATTTCTCTTAAAAATGCTTAAAAATAAATAATGTTTGGAAAATATAAATGAGACCCATTAATGGTGAATAATAGGGAAAATGAAGTGACATGGTGGTGAATAATGGGTGATATAATGGAAACATAGGTGAAAAATGTATGGTAATGAGTGATATTTGTATGACATTTTGAAGCCCAAACATACTCCCCAACTGAAGCTCTTGCATGTCCTCATGCAAGCTACTACAATGACTTATTTGATTTATGTCTTAGATGAGCTTCCTTTTACAAGATGTTTAGTTCTTGTGTAACAAAAATCTTTCAATCATGGACTTCCTTTTAACTTTTCACATCTTTGCATAAATTTTATTTTTTTGAAAAGCATTTGCATCTTTTAATGATTAGTTCTTATGTTACAATCATTATTTACTTTGTTGAGATCAATCATTTTAAGAATTTATTTAATATGCTCATCATTTTGCAGTAGTTTTTATTGTGGGAAGACTATGTGGGTTAAGATGTAATATGAATGAGGGAAAAAATGAAGTGTGAAATTCCCCCCTCCCCAACTGATGGTTTTTGGCAATTTTTAATGAGAAAGGGAATAGTGAAATAGTGGAATATTTTCCAAATATCATCATTTTAGCATCTAAGAAGAATTTCAAGATTAAAGGTTAGAAAACATCATACCTTACTTACCTACAGAAGTGGATCAATCATGCATGTTCAGCTGCTACAATTCTGATCTGAAGCTTCTTCTGCAAGTTATCGATGAAAGATGGATCTGTATTGTCGTTTCTGCTACTAGATAGTCTGATGAATGTGATGAGTCTGCTGAATATGGCTGAAAATATATAAGGCTTGGAAGGTATACAAAATATATAAGTTACATTTTCCTCCCCCCAACCTTATTTATTGACTTGTCCTCAAGTCATGACAAACTGAAAAACAGTGAAAGGAAATCTGCTTCATCTGCTACAAAATATGGGTCTTCAAGTCTTCAACGGTCGATGGCACAAATCTTACTATGTGATTAAATGTGTTGGTGTCGAACATAGTAAGAATTTGTTGACTTAGTGGCCATTAATGAATACCACTAGCCAACACGAGAGCTCCCACCATTGATTCCAATGGGAGTCAAGATGCCTAACACATATTTGTAGGTACGAATGAATTTGGCGTGGTTGAGTCTCCTACAAGATCCAATGAACAAGGGATATTAATGTACTCCCACTGTTCATTGGCAAAAGTACTTGCCATTAAGGCATGCAATCCTTTAGGTGTTTTTTTTTTTTAAGTTAATTAGACTCTAGGACTTTGACTCAATGGTATCCATAGAAGCAGGGTTTTATTTGCGGAAATGAAGGGGAATGGTAATGACAAGGAAAATGGCAATAAGCTTGTAAGGAATGGATGTAAGGAAATGCATGGGGTATGAATAAGAACTCTTGCTGTGAAAAATGGATATGGAAATGTCATGCTTTATGGATTTACAATTGGTGGAATTCAAAATCTTTTTCAAAAAGGGGGGTGCAAGGTAGTGGTTGTGGACATGGATTTGTCTTCAGAATTTTTCATGAATTTAGTCTTTGGAAGACTAATTGTCGTCACAATGTAATCTTCTTAATGATCACTTTATTATCCTGTAACCTGTTAAAAAAACTTCACAGAAAGAAAACATAAGTGTGTTCGAGAAGAATTGCACATTTCCTTCATGATTCTTATGCAAAAATTTCATACCAAAATAAAACAGATTTAAGAAAAATCAAATTGTTGAAATCAACTCAATTCATGATATTAGTATCAATCCATTCTTAAAAATAACCATGAAAAGTAATACTCCCTGTTTGTGTCAGATAACTCATGAAATGTGCTAGGTAAAAAGATTGACATTAGAAAGATCTGTTGTGTTCTGCATATTAGTATGTCACATAAAAGCATTCAACAGAAAGATGTTATGAGTTTAATGCCAACTTGAAGCTATCGAAACAAGATAATCATCATCTCTAGAATCCTCCAATGTTTGATAAATCGATTTTCGAAATTTGTTTCCAAGTATTCCATTTTTTATTTTCAAATCTGCGTGAATTTTGTGATTTTTTTTTTAAACAACAAATTTAAAAAGAAATTATCAAAAGTAATAAATAAATGAAGACATAGAATTTTTATTTTTTTATTTTTATTATTTATGTTGATTTTTTTATTTTTTTATTTAGTTATTTTTTTTAACAACAAATTTAAAAAACATAATTTTTTTAATTTATCATTTAAGTTGAGTTTTTTTTTGAAATGGTAAAATCAACACAATTTTATTTATTAAAAACTAATAAAGAAAAATTCTCAAAATAAACTAACTCTAAAATGAAGTTTCCAAACTCATCAACGTTGTTTTTTTAAATCAATGCCCAAAGAAAAGAATTACCATGTCTTTTTAAGCTCAAAATCTGCTTCACTGCTAGTGAATTGGCATGGTGAAGTGTATGATGCATTTCTGAGGCATGGACGATGTTGCTGGTGAATTGGCAACCCGCGACAGTAGATCGGTCTAGCGCACTAGCAGTGCTGCTGCTGATGAGTACGTTATAAAAGCATACAACAATCAATGCCTACTCCAAGTCACTGGTGAAAAATAGGATGTTGTGAATGAATTTTAAGAAGAGAAAAAAAATTAATTTAACTATGCCAAGGGAAAATATAAAACATATCATAGCATTCCACTTAAATAAAAGAGATTCCCTTGTCAAAATTGTGGTCAGAGTCCAGAAAAGGCTTCCAAATTCAACTCTTCCCTTGTCGTTGATGAACTGCGTGAGTTTCTAGCATGTTTATCTTCTGAATTTGTAGTATGTCCAGAGTTCAAGGTGTTGACATAGAAATATGAAGCCCCAAGGTCGGGAGGCTAGTCAGCTGTGCTTCTTCGGCAAGCAAGAAAACACATTATCAACCCTCCTAGAAAGGGGCCATTGTATCTGGTTCATACTCCATATAATACGTTATTCCTCCCATGCATAGACAGAAAAGTGCCACTTCAACGTTTCTTATATCTGGAAGTAGATATTTGTTCACTAAAATATACCACAATGAATATGCAGCTTGAGGAAGCACATAAAGAGCTAATTCATCTCATCTTCTCTTCCTCTATAGGAAGGTAGACAAAGCAGCCATGCCTTTAGCGAACCAATACACAAGCTTATGGTCCCTTGTTAAAACCTTTCTTTGAAAGTGTCTAACACCCTGAAATATTCCTACAAAAGCCGACAGGATTGATGTAGAGTGCACAGCCCCATTTATAGCATTCCAACATGTCTTCATGGGAGACTCCATAGACTTTTGAAGATGAAGGACAACATAAGACAGAAACGTCAATGAGAAATATAATGGATATGTCTTCCTGAACGTTCAATACATTGCATTGACATTATGTGCTAAACATGAGGTTGAATCCAGATGTATAACAGAACATGGAAAAATTGAAGCAGATGGATCCAATTTAAGAGATGGGAAACCCTTTCTTCTCAACAAATAAGCAGAGAGAGAGAGACCAGATCAAAATTCTTTGACAGCTTCACGATGGGCATATTGGCTTTCTTGACTTTGGTTTGTAGATGCTCATTTTGAGCCAGGCAACACATGAGGGTGCAAATCGCTCAAATCGAGCCAATAAATATGCATGAAAAATCACTCAAATCGCTCAAAATCTGCTCTACTGCCAGCGAAACCTGTAATTCTCTGGGCATTAATTGTAAAAACCGTTTTTCCTAACGTAGTCCACAAAATAGGGTCTCGAAGAACCGTGATTCCCTCTCAAACCGTTAAGAATTCAAGCAAACGATTTCTGGGTTCTGTAACTAATTCTATTGTGGAAAAAACCCATGTCTTCGTTTGTCCAGATGTGTCCTGGTTTGATCACAAACTGCTTTTTAAAACTGACGTTTTCAGGGGTTGCATATGGATTGCCTGTAAGATAGATTTGCGTGGGAACCTTATCTGGTCAATGGTGTCGATTTGGTTGAATTATAATCATCAGTATGGATCGATCAAGTTTTTTTCAGAGAGAGCATTTGGAACCAACAAACCCATGAGACTCATGACATTGACTGCATAAAAAGATTTGAAGGTGTAATTGTATGCTCGGTAGTGATGCTGCTGGAGTATTTTTTAGCAAAGAGTGATATGTAACTAGTGTGATATATGATGCATATTGCAAAGCCAATGCATGTCTAACAGAAATATGGGACGCAAGTGTAGAAATGCGTTTGAGTGACCTAGAAACATTCCTGTTCCAATGGATATATATCTATGTTGTATATGGTGCAGGAATGATAGATTTAAATCGAGAGGCCAAAACTAGAGAATATGATAAAAAAATTGCAAAATCAAACAATCATATGTGCATTAATAATGCCATTGATTTATTTCAATATGATGTGAATTTAGTTTGAATAGAAAATTGTTGCAGCAGATTGATATCAGAATCTTGCAAATTTCTTATAATCTATAGAATGTGCAGCTCAATTTTCCAATGAGAGGTTCTTTTATTCGAAATAAATCAATAGATTTTCTGATTTTCCTGATCGCACGAAGCACAGGAAGAGAGCATACTAATCTCTTGATTTTTTTATTTATGCAGGTTAGCATGGATGGATAAAACACAATTAAGATTTGTGACAAAACCTTGCATTATCTACACTCTTTTTGCAATGTCATGGGGGCGTTTAGACTCTCGAAAGACAAGGCTTTCTGATAATCAAGCTCCTGGCTCACCTGTGATACAGAAACAAGACATAGAGATGCAAATATGTGCCACTAAATTTATTCATGATGATTTATTTTTTGAAAACAAGACTAAAAACTTCTAATGATAATGACTTCTAATGAGATCTCATTTCTATTTTTCTAATCTATTCTACATTAACTTAAAAGATGTTTTATTTTCTAAGTAAAAGAATGCTTCCAATGAAGCCATCTATGGACTAAAAATTCGAACATGCTCACATCAAGATTTAAAAATTTTACATTATGTTTTACCAGTATGTGAGAATCCTGTCTTAGAGTTAGCTCAAGGTTATTTCCCTTGCTCTCCAAGAAGTACCTGTTCAACATTGTCAAAGTCCTCATCCATAGATGGATTAGTGAGAAATGGGGGGTTTAAAATAAAAACTGAATTTAAATTAACTATGTGCGAAAATAAAAATGCTCCAAACTTTGAACTCCTTTATGAATCTAATGTCACCAAGTTCCACAAATTAGTCCATAAAAACAAATGCATAAAATAATTACTAAATCCTTCTAGTTGCACTTCCCCGGCAATGGTGCCAAAATGTTTGGTCAAAAATGCGGATGCAAATTAGAGTTTAATTTAATGTCAACCCGGGAAGGTAAACATAGAAGCGCTTATCTAAAATATAGAGATTTAGAAGGATTCCTAATTTGTCCAAGATCTTAAAGTCCCCTTACAAGAACATATTCATTAAGACCTCTTTCAATAACTAATCAAACCTCGATCTAACAATTGTTTGAGATCTATGGTTCTCTTACAAGAACATATTCTACAAGATCTCTTCCAACATTAGAACATCTAGTAAGAACTTAAAATCCTAGATCTAATAATTGTTTGAAATCTTACAGTTCTCTTACAAGAACACTTTCAAATAAGACTTCCAATAATAGAACATTTAACAAAAACTTGAAAACTGAAATCAAACAAAAACATAAAATAAATTATACCTAAAATAAACAAATAAGCATGCAAGTGAGGCCATGGGGGCCCTCCATAACTCCACAAGCACACCACTTCAATGGAGACTCAAATGTAGAAGAAAAATTGAAGTATGATCCTTTATTCCAAAATCTCCATTACAAACCAACTCTAAGATTACAACTCTAAGCTTCTAAGATTACATACTCCAAAATTCTAAGATTACAAAAACTTCAAGATTCTAAGATTACAAATGGAGGAGATTGTACTCCTATTTATACAATGGGATGAGTAACAAACTCATAATGATCATCCACTAATCTCTCTTTAGTTCCATAAATCTCTCAACCATCTAGACACATAACCCCCTTTTGTCCTTGATCTTCTCCATGAGGTTTATCTCTTCAAATTCGAATTTGATCATTCAAGGCCACATAAAGGTGTCTTGGAAGCTTCCTTGGCACCTACACATGTCACAAAAACAACCCACTTTCCATATATAAAGTAAAATATATTATTTTCTAATATTTAATCAAGAATTTCTCTTAAAAATGCTTAAAAATAAATAATATTTGGAAAATATAAATGAGACCCATTAATGGTGAATAATAGGGAAAATGAAGTGACATGGTGGTGAATAATGAGTGATATAATGGAAACATAGTTGAAAAATGTATGGTAATGAGTGATATTTGTATGAGATTTTGAAGCCCAAACAATAACCCATGGTATTGACCCATGGTAATACCTTGGTATTCATGTGAGCATAGACTATTTAAAGGGGAAATTCTATCAGCTTAGGTCCATATTAATTCTGGGTCTACCAAGTGCTGAGAGGGATAAATAGATTTCATCCCTCTAAGAGTGGTAGATGTGGAGTTAAGATGGATATAAGTTGGTTTTTATGTTAATGAAGATATTAATTAGACTTAGGAAATTATATTGTAAAAAACATCTTAAGGTGAATGGTTAAAGCTACATTTAGTCACTTCACAAAATTTAGTAAAAAATACCAATATCTCCATTAATATTGGTTTTTCTGATTTAACAAAAAAAAAATCAAAACAGTGAAATCTTATCACTCTTTCCACATCACCCTAGCATAATAGAGATAGTTGCTGCCGAGATTTCCCACCATTTTTCAAACGTTTTCAATATAATATCTTCATGAAAAAGTTAAGGTACTGATATTGGATTAGTTGTTTGAAAAATATGCTAGTTTGTACAACCTTTCATCTTCTCTGTGATTCTTATTTTGTCGTAATGAGCTGTAGGGGTTGGACCACTACACCATATTGTCCTAAAAGGTGGAGATTGTGCACTAAAAAGGAAATTAATCCACATGTTACAATGATGTTAAAAAATGCAAGGTGTATGAAGGTACTAAATCATGATAATAAGCAATTTAGAATGGGAGAGAAAATGCAAGACATATGAAGATAGTGAATTATGATAATAAACAATTTAGATTGGGAGAGATGTAATTAAATTTTATTATTTAATTGAAGATTTCCAATTAAAATAATAATAAATCTACATTTATATATTTATATATTGATTGAAAGGCTTCTGACAATGCTCAATTCTTTCCATTAGATCCCCTTCAGGCCTTTGGGATACCTACTACTTTCTTATATTATATAGTTGGGGCTTGCTACTTGTTGGCGTGTTGGGGTAAACAAACTTGATGTGTTTTTTTTTTTAAATCCCGCAATTGGAGTCTATGGAATAAGAAAGAAATTTGATAGCTTGACAAAAGTAGTAGAGAAAAGATTAATCTCTCCTACCCTAATGGAACTGATGGTCGAGATCAACACCTACAAGAAATTTGGTGTGGAATATTATCAAAACTAATAGAAGGATGTGAAAGAGTGTACAGTAAGAACCTTGACAAACATGGCCACTGAAGCTTGTAAAATTGTTTATAGGAAGAGAAAATTATGTTCTTTTTTCCAAACATGTATGTTAGTATATTACAGTTTAATGAATATGCTTTCCTATTATCAAATATGGTTTCATACCTTAACAAAACATTCGCCAAGTCTTCACAATGTTTTATTATTCAGTGAAAGATTTGCCAAGATCTTACAAGATTTTATAATTCAGTGAAAGATTCGCCATGAATTTACAAGATAATATAATCTAGTGAGAGATTCGCTAAAATAATTATATATACATATTACAGCATTGATAAAATCTCCTCCCATTTTCCTATGTATCACAGGGATTTTCCCATTTATTATACATATAAATTTAGGGTGGTTCTCAAAATTTTCCATGGTATAATATTATTCAGATGGTTTATAATATTAATCATAGGATTTAGTATAAATCTCTTGCGTTTACAATCATGGTCAACCACGGTTAACACTACTCCTGCCAAAGATTGTCTCAATATGAAAATCGATCATCAGCCATCTTTCAATGTCGCATTATGAGAAAAATTGTCTCAGTATGAAAGTCAACGATGGTAGACCATGGTCAACCATTTTTATTTTAGTGTTTATAATATTTATCTTAGGGTATTTACCCCTTGGGTTTAATATTGTTTCCTTGGGTTTATAATCCATTGGATTTTTAGTATTAATCACTTGGGTTTATTAATCTAAGGGTTCATATTCCTAGGGTATAATATTATTCATAGGGTTTATAATATTAATCTTTGGTTTTAATGTAAATCCATTGGGTTTATAATCATGGTCAACCGTCGTCCAACATCTCATTGTGACCTCAATATGAAAATCATCCAATGTCGCGTTGTGACAAGGATTGTCTCAATATGAAAATCAACTAGGGTCAACCATGCTCAAACTTCACATTGTGTCAAGGACTGTCTCAATATGTAAGTCAATCATGGTGAACCATGATCAATCATGGTGAACTATGGTCACATTGTGACAAAGATTGTCTCTTGGTCCAATGTCACATTGTGACAACCATGGCTCAACGTCACATTGTGACAAAGATTGTCTCAATATGAAAATCAACAATGGTCAACCATGACAAACCATTGTCGAACGTCACATTGTGTCAAAGGTTGTCTCAATGTGAAAGTCAACTATGGGCAACCATGTTTCTTTTAGGGTTTAAAATATTTATCTTAGGGTTTATAAATGATGGGTTTATAATATTTATCCCTTCGGTTTATAATGCATTGGGCTTATTAATATTCATTCCTTGGGCTTAATATTATCCGTTGGATTTATAATATTTATCATTTAGGTTTAATATTATTCTCTTGGGTTTATTAATCCGTTGGGTTTAATATTATTCCCTTCGGTTTATAATACCTTGGGGTTTTATAATATCAATCCCTTAGGTTTATCAATCTAAAGGTTCATATTCCAAGGGTATACTATTATTCATAAGGCTTATATTATTAATCCAAGTGTTTAATATAAATCCCTTGGGTTTATAATTATGGTCAACCATGCGCAACCATGGTCCAATGCCACATCGCGACAAATATTGTCTCAATATCAATATTAACCATGGTCAACCATGGTCAAATGTCACATTGTCACAAATTTTGTCTCAATATGAAAAGAAACCATGGTAAAACATGGTCAATCACATTTCTTTTAAGGTTTATAATATTTATCTTAAGGTTTACATACCATGGGTTTATAATATTTATCCCTTGGGTTTATTATTTCCTTAGATTTATTAATCCAAGGGTTCATATTCCTAGAGTATGATATTATTCATATCATTTATAATATTAATCTTACATTTAATATAAATCCATTGAGTTTAATTAGAAGTATTGACAATATTTATATATCATTAATAATATATAATTAACAATATTTATATGAATAAATATTTATTTAATTAACCATCTTTATATTGATAAAACAATATATTATTATTAATAAATGAATTATTTAATGAAATAAAAAAATGATTTTTTAAATATTTGTTAATTAAAAACGCTATTTAATCTAATTAATAATAAAAATGATAATATTAATTAATAATGTAGAAACTTTTTCTACAATTATCTAGCTCGCTCTGATACCATGTAGAAATTTTTTTCTACAAATCATCTAGCTCTGATACCATGTAGAAATTTTGAATAATTTAACACATATTCAATGGAGATTATCCTGATCATGTACTAATGCGGAAAACATACACAATACATAAGCTCCTCTACGTTGATCAAGAATATACCAGCATCAATAACAATAAAACATCAAGAGCATTCACACATTAACACAGTATGTATCACGGGGAAAGCATCTCGCTAAAAACCCCACACTATCTGTATATTAATGATTGAGTCATGTAACATTACACAGCATAATACTTCTCACAAGTATCTCCACCTCTGTTACACACAATACAGCTCAGATCTGATCTCCAAATCTCTTCCACTGCTTGCCTGCCTCCACTGCTCAATACCTGCTCTGAAAACTGATGAGAATTGCTTCCCAAACTCGATTTTCACCTGCAAAATAGTCACTCACTCTTTGTGGATGTGAGAAAAGGCTAAAATGCGGGCCAAATACGTGAGCAAACTCATTGGCATACTCAATCCTTTGATTGTGCAAGATCTGGTGCACAACTATAGTCACAACTGATAGCAATCTGATTCTCTACCACCTGGCCCTGTTGAACTGAACATGCACTGACATGCAACTGAGTTAACTGATGTATTCTTTAGTTGTATTATGAGTTAGTAATTAGTTTAACAACTCATCATTAGTCTATCTGCAGTTAGACTAACTACAACCAGTTTAACTAAGTTAAACTGAACACAACTCCATCAACTGTACCTCCAGTCCACTAAACTCAACTCACTTGAGTTCTAACTGAAGTCATGCATGCAACAACTCAACTGACTCATAAGAAAAACGAATTTCCTTCTGACAGCTGCATGTGCCACTTCCGTAGCTCAAACTGAAGTGCTCCAAGAGAATAAGATTAAGTTTATAGTCCAAATATTATTGTGAGATAATAATATTTGACTTTTCTATTTTTTGACAGCCAGTCTAAAAATAGACTTGATCACTCACACTGTGATCACTCACACTTTCATCAAAAATAGAAGTCCATCTATTTTCCCAACTTGATCAATCATCCATAAACATAGACATGATCCATATGTCTAAAAATAGACATAGTCTAAAAATAGACTTGCGCCAAAAATAGCCTGCGGGCCCACTTAGTGAAGGCGACTCTTTTCACTAAGCTCCATCATCTTGTTGCAATCTCAACACTCCCTCTCGACAAGATATGGATTATCAGCAACCCCTATCCTGCCTCGGTGGTACTCGAATTTGCTCCTGGTGAGAGCCTTCGTCAGAATATCAGCATCCTGATCCTCCGTTGGAATGTACGAAAGTAACATGATCCTCCGCTGCACACAATCTCTGATATGATGGTACCTGATGTCAATATGTTTAGATCTATCATGAAATACAGGATTAGCCGAGAGTTTAATGCAACTCTGGTTATCACAGTAAATCACAGTAGGATCCAAATGAGAACCGAACAAACCAACCAGGATCTTCCTCATCCATATAGCCTCGCATGCAGCCAAACTTGCTGCCATATACTCGGCCTCCGCTGAACTGAGTGCCACAGATCTCTGCTTCCTGCTGTACCAAGAAACTGCTGTCGATCCGATACTGAAGACCCCTCCTGATGTGCTCTTTCTGTCTGTTGGGCTCCCTGCCCAATCTGCATCCGTGAAGCCACATAGCTTCACCTCATCCTCCTGTCTGTACCACAAACCATATCCCGATGTGCCTCTCAAGTAGCGCAATACATGCTCACCCGCCTTCCAGAAGAGCTTGGTAGGCTTAACCATAGCTTGTGAAAGCTGGTTAACTGCATAGCATATATCAGGTCGTGTATTGACCAAATACATCAGCGACCCCACCAACTGTCAATAAACAGTGGCATCCACTTCTTCTCCCGAAGTGGCATCCTCCTTCCTCCAACCTCCAGGAAGAGGAGTATCAACAGGCTTGCAGCCATGCATGTTGAACTTCTCCAGTATCTCCCGAGCATACTTGCCCTGAGAAACAAACAGTCCACCACTGCGCTGCCATATTTCCAATCCTAGGAAATAGTGAAGGAGGCCCAAATCCTTCATCTCAAACTCTGTAGCAAGATCCTTCTTGCATGACAGTATCAACAGCTCATCACCCGTTAGAATCAAATCATCAACATACAGTACAATGATAAGCAACTTACCCTCCACCACAATCTGGTATAGGTTCGGATCCGCCTCGCTCTTGGAGAATCCAAGTCCTGTGAAATAGCTGTCTATCCGTGTGTACCAAGCACGTGGTGCTTGCTTCAACCCATACAACGCTCTCTTGAGCCTGCACACATGCGACTCGCTGCTGAAGACTTCAAAGCCTTCGGGTTGCTCAATGTACACCTCCTCCTCAATGACTCCGTTGAGGAACGCAGTCTTCACATCCATCTGATGAATGTGCCATCCCATCTGCGCTGAGAGAGCAAGAATCGTCCGTATGGAAGAATACCTTGCGACAGGTGCAAAGGTCTCCTCATAATCGATCCCCTCAATCTGTGAAAAGCCTCGGGCAACAAATCTTGCCTTGTACTTCTCCACACTCCCGTCAGCTGCCTGCTTAACTTTGTAGATCCATCTCGAACCTACCACTGATTTCCCTTCCGGTCTAGGAACAATCTCCCATGCACTGTTTCTGACAATAGAATCATACTCTTCCACCATGGCGTCTACCCATGCTGGATCCTCCACAGCTTCCTCGAAAGAGGATGGCTCAGTCACAACACACTTGCTCATAAGAGCCATGTATCCAGTGTACCGATCAGGTGACTGTCTCTGCCTGCATTGGGCTGTAGGTGGTCCTACAACTTTCTCTGCATCTTGAGCCAGTCGCTCAGCTTCTGTCAAGCGCTTTCGCCCTCTGATGGTTGGCGCTGCATGAGTGGTCTCTTCCACTCCATGAACCTCGTCCTGTGGCTGATCCACGTCCTGAAGCTCATCCTTAGGAACTAATAGCTCCTCATCTGCATGCAAGTGTAGCTCCCTCTCAAGCGAACACTTCATGGCTTTCTCCTCCTGAAATTTTATATCCCGTCGCACAACAGTTTTACCACTGTCTGGCAAATACACACGATAGTTGTGGGGCGTATCAGTGTACCCCACAAATATCCCAACCTCTGCAGTCGGCTCCAACTTCTTTCTGGCATCCTTCGTCACATGCATGTAAACGTTAGCACCAAAAATCCTCAAATGAGAAAGATCAGGCTTCTTACCAGAATAAGCCTCCTCGGGTGTACTCATGCCAAGTATCCTATGAGGACAACGGTTCTGCACATAAACTGCTATATTGCATGCTTCCGCCCACAAGTGAAGGGGTAGGCCCTGATCATGCAACATTGCCCGTGCAGCACCCACAATCGTTCTGTTCTTCCGCTCAGCTACCCCGTTCTGCTGTGGGTTATGGGGAGCTATGAGCTCTCTACGAATCCCTTCTGCCTTGCAGAAATCCTTGAACTCGTCCGAGATGTATTCACCACCATTATCGCTCCTAAGAGCCTTCACCTTCTTCCCCGATTCCTTCTCGACCAGTGCTTTGAATTCACAGAACTTTGAATATGTCTCGCTCTTCTTCTGCATGAAGAAGATCCAGCACTTACGAGAGAAATCATCAACAAAAATCACATAATACCTGTGTTTTGCTGTCGAAGCAACTGAGAAAGGTCCACACATGTCTGTGTGAATTCTCTCAAGGATCGTCGTGGCGCGACTATCCTTCTCGTGAAAGGTGGCTTTCACAAACTTCCCCAAAGTACACCCCTTGCATTGATCTGACTGCACAAGTGTACCTTTAGGAAGCCTTGTAGTGATCTGCTGCAGTATCTTCAAGGCTCCATGGTGAAGGTGACCCAATCTCCTGTGCCACAACTCGCCATCATCCTGGCTCACCAATCCTTCTGCCTTGCCTGCCATTGCTGCGCATCCATCTACATGCAACTGATAAAGGTTCCTCACTCGAACCCCTATCTTCCGGGTCTCACCAGTTGTCTTGCTGCGCAGGAAGGCCTTTCCCTCGCTGAAAACAACATCATACCCCTTGTCTTCTAACATCGCCACTGAGATGAGATTCTTCTTCAATCCTGGAACATGCATGACTTCCTTCAATACAAAGGGTTTACCAGACTCCCTCTCAAAGGAAATGGTACTGATACCGGTCGCACTGTATCTACCATCATCGCCCATCTCGATGTGCACTCCAAGATCTTTGTCCTCCAGATCAGAGAACAAATCTCTATCTCCCGTCATGTGAAAAGATGCACCACTGTCCAGAAACCACACTGATCCCATCACACTTGAAACCAAGCATGCGATCAATGAAAAATCAAGCTCAAACTGAGAAGCTAAAGCCTCTCCCCCTGCAGATCCAGCAGCTTGCTTGTTCTTCTTCTTCTGCGGACAATTTGTGGCATAGTGTCCATGCTGGTGACAGTGAAAACACTTCACCTTGGACATATCCTGCTTCTTGCCTTTCGCACCAGACTGAGAAGCTTTCTTGCTCTTCCCTTTCTTTGCTTTGGCAGCCAAAGCACAATTCTCTTCATCAGATACCTTTGATGAAGATCCATTCTCACCTTTATTGTTACTGAGTTTATCCTTGAGCGCCAGGTCGCTCTTGC
Source organism: Pinus tabuliformis (assembly GCA_031772625.1). NCBI lineage: Eukaryota > Viridiplantae > Streptophyta > Pinopsida > Pinales > Pinaceae > Pinus > Pinus tabuliformis. The sequence continues at coordinate 1,840,441,604 of CM062819.1, forward strand.
TTTGGAATAACATTTGCAATCCGTTGAAAGACATTTCAACAACACTGCTGCAAATTCGATTTTCCACCAGCTCCAAACTCAACCGCCTCCGATCTAGAATTCGTGAGAACACAATATTTCTCGTACAGAGATTGACTGTATGGGCATTCACCGGATATCTCACCTTCCAAAAGAAGGATGAATCCAGAGGCTACCTGGCCCGATTACAGACTCTGCCTGAAGAAATAGAATGTAAACACTTCCTGAATAGTAGATCTGATGATCAACAACTCCGATACCATGTAGAAACTTTTTCTACAATTATCTAGCTCGCTCTGATACCATGTAGAAATTTTTTTCTACAAATCATCTAGCTCTGATACCATGTAGAAATTTTGAATAATTTAACACATATTCAATGGAGATTATCCTGATCATGTACTAATGCGGAAAACATACACAATACATAAGCTCCTCTACGTTGATCAAGAATATAGCAGCATCAATAACAATAAAACATCAAGAGCATTCACACATTAACACAGTATGTATCACGGGGAAAGCATCTCGCTAAAAACCCCACACTATCTGTATATTAATGATTGAGTCATGTAACATTACACAGCATAATACTTCTCACAAGTATCTCCACCTCTGTTACACACAATACAGCTCAGATCTGATCTCCAAATCTCTTCCACTGCTTGCCTGCCTCCACTGCTCAATACCTGCTCTGAAAACTGATGAAAATTGCTTCCCAAACTCGATTTTCACCTGCAAAATAGTCACTCACTCTTTGTGGACGTGAGAAAAGGCTAAAATGCGGGCCAAATACGTGAGCAAACTCATTGGCATACTCAATCCTTTGATTGTGCAAGATCTGGTGCACAACTATAGTCACAACTGATATCAATCTGATTCTGTACCACCTGTCCCTGTTGAACTGAACATGCACTGACATGCAACTGAGTTAACTGATGTATTCTTTAGTTGTATTATGAGTTAATAATTAGTTTAACAACTCATCATTAGTCTATCTGCAGTTAGACTAACTACAACCAGTTTAACTAAGTTAAACTGAACACAACTCCATCAACTATACCTCCAGTCCACTAAACTCAACTCACTTGAGTTCTAACTGAAGTCATGCATGCAACAACTCAACTGACTCATAAGAAAAACGAATTTCCTTCTGACAGCTGCATGTGCCACTTCCGTAGCTCAAACTGAAGTGCTCCAAGAGAATAAGATTAAGTTTATAGTCCAAATATTATTGTGAGATAATAATATTTGACTTTTCTATTTTTTGACAGCCAGTCTAAAAATAGACTTGATCACTCACACTGTGATCACTCACACTTTCATCAAAAATAGAAGTCCATCTATTTTCCCAACTTGATCAATCATCCATAAACATAGACATGATCCATATGTCTAAAAATAGACATAGTCTAAAAATAGACTTGCGCCAAAAATAGCCTGCGGGCCCACTTAGTGAAGGCGACTCTTTTCACTAAGCTCCATCATCTTGTTGCAATCTCAACAAATAATAATAGCAATATTAATTAATAATAATAATCATAATAATAATAATTATGTGCCTTCAACTACATTTATTTAAGTGGTTGTGCATGTGATTGATATAGGTCTAATACTAATTAATAATAATAGTAATATTAATTAATAATAATAATTATATGCCTTCAACCACATTTATTTATGTGTTTGTGGATGTGATTGATATAGGCTTAATACTAATTAATAATAGCAGTGATAATAATAATTATTATTAGTATTATTATTGTTATTATATGCCGTCAACCATATTTATTTATGTAGTTGTGCATGTGATTGATATAATACTAATTAATAATAGTAGAAATATTAATTAATAATTATTATTATATGTCTTCAACAACATTTATTTATGTGGTTGTGCATGTGATTGATATAGATCTAATAATAATAATAATAATAATAATATGTCATAAACCATATTTATTTATGTAATAATGCATGTGATATAAGATTTCTTTGTATATCAATTACATTTATTAATATGATTGTGTTAGTTACAATGTATCCACATATATAATATTTATTATAAAAATATAAAAAATCATATGGTAGGAAGATTGCTCCTGGATGCCAAGCCATAAATTAGTAATGCTATAAATATATTTAAACAATGTTTTCCTGTGCACCTTGAGGTTGCGTTACTCAAATTCGAATATTCAATATATTACACATTAATTTGTCTGAATTCAGAGAACCATCAACTATGCTTAATCTTCACACACCCACATTCAATTCACCTTGGTGCAGCATGTGATTCTAATATTTGATATATTTTGATAGTTGATTCTAATATTTAATATATTTTGATAATTGATAATCTTCGCACACCCATATTCAATGCACCTTGGCGTGGCATATTTTGATTCTAATATTTAATATATCAATTATTTGAACGTCCATTTTTACACAATGTTTTTATGTGCACCATGAGGTTGCATTTCAGAAATTCTAATGTTTAATATATTGCACATTATTTGTGTGAATTCAAGACAACTATCAACCATACTCAATCTTCACAAGCGCATATTCAATGCATCTTGGCGTCAAATATTTAATATATCAATCATTTAGACGTGATCAATCGTCATATATCATCATTGACATATGACAGCTTCTAGAATTTTAACAACTTCTCCGTACTGAATAAATAATCACATACATAAAGTTTAGATGGATCCCAACGGTATCGGTCTAGTAGTACTTAACTTCGTCAAATTAGCCTTTCTCTAATCCATTGGCCGAGCTACGATATACACTATCCTTGTAAATTAGAACCTCAATAGTCAGTGAGCTACTTGCAATACTTAAAGTCCAGTTAAAATAGCCATTAAACATAGTGCTCGTTATCTTTCAATTAATATGGTGAAATTTTAAAAAATCATAAAATTAATTAAATTATAACTGTAAATAAAGTTTGTTACAATATCATTTGGAAATAATTATTAAATAACTAGATTTGTTTTGTTGGATGGTTGCATTGAGATATTTCCTCAATATCTAATTTTTTATTTTAGAAATTGTTGGATCTCATAAGAACCATATATACTTGAGGTAATTGTGTGATTTTAGGTGAATAGAAAAATTGTTTTGTGTGTGATCTAGGTACCATGGTTGTTTCTTTGTTGGTATTAGAGCCCATATGGACCTGATTCCGTCAAGGGAAGGCCGTAGAGGATGGAGGAATTCTGAGCATTGTTGTGTACATAGAGTGGAGTAGGTGTTGGTTAGAAATTATTATGTGTGAGTTTATGTTTCATGTATTTTAGGTTAAGTGTCATCTGCTGCATGCATTGGAGAGAAATACATTGAAATATCAAAGAGGGAAGCTTTACCAATGTTCTTATGTGCAAACAATTTGGCGACAGATGCTATTGTAATGATGTGTTTTGTGTCTTCTCATGGTATCGACCAAGATCGAAGAAGATGGGTGCGGAGGAGAGGACAATGTTTGCTTCATATTTGTGTGTGGAACAACTCATATCATTCAAGAGATATTTTGACATCAATCTGAAGCCTCTGTGTCAACCATCCAGGGCCCCGTTATCACGACCACTGAACTGCAACAAGAATTCACTGATCTCGTTGGTGTGGTTGTTGGGATTCTACCCCAGGTCTCCACAGATTCCGCCATCAGAGCTTTATAGAACCTAAAGGCATCCATACCCTCCAACGGTTTGATCTTCGTCGAGTTACTTTCCCATCCCATGAACATGCGATGAGAAGAAGTTCGTTGGGTGCACAACAGAGAGTTGCATCACCATTTTCTGGATTTCGATGTCAAATGATCTGAGAAAAGAAGTTGGCAAGTTTGACTGCGTCTCCTTTTTGATCAAGGTGATGTTGGTTTCACATTTGTGATAGAGTCACTGTAATAATGGTTGCACTATATTGTTCCCAATCTCATTACCTCCGTGGGATTTGACCGTTGAAACTTGAATTCGAATAGCTCTAATGCACAGAGGCCAACGTGAGTCAATGATCTACTATTGCATAGTCCAAAAGGAATCGATCTACTCAATCGAGTGGATTTTGGAATACTCATTTGCTGAAGTTTTGAAGCTCAACCGAAAAAGGACAGTTTAAGTTGTTTCCACTAATATACATCACAAGAAAGAATAACACGTGGAGAGAGAATAACAGAAGGTTTGGTCGAGCTTCTTAGAGAATCCATATGCCCAACAACTACCAAGGCCAACATTTCTCTCATTTTCAGGATTGATGTAACTTCTAACATCAAGTTTATTTTTTGTCACCGACTATATTTTTTGAGATTTCTTTGGAGTTTGTATAACAACATATTGATTCTGGTCAACTTAATATGTGAGTGAGTTTCTCTTAGCACTGACCACTCTATCAATTACTTCACGAAGAAGAGAAGCTTCAAGATGAAATATCTAGATATGAACAACCAAGGAGGGACAAGGAGACTTGTTTATGCTGGGATGCTAGTAGATAGTTTCATGGTTATTGATTTTGTTGTAACATTTGTGTAGTCTTCTATTCTATTTGTAAAAAAATGTAGAACCAATTAATGAACAGAGAAATATAATTAAAGTAGTGGTTCTGTACGTTCTTTGGTGCTAAGATAACATATCACTAATTTAATTATGTGAGTATGTTATATGTTGATGGGTCATGTTGTGCTTCGACCTTCAAGAGCATCAATTCTAGGTTATTTTTATGAGATCCTTGTGTGTTAGATAGGCTTGTTGTATAATTAACTATTGGATACACTCATTATCCAAAAAACTTACCTATATAATTGTTAAAATTGTAGTTCACTACATTTTGATAAATGGTAGTTAGTCCATAGAGTGGTTTAGCATTGATATTGTCCGTTTGGAGGTCAAGAATTGTCGATTCCACAAAATTTGTCGACAATGGTTATAGACAATTATGTTTTAAATGGAGGTCAAGTGGTATCTCGAGTGTTGGTGAAGAAAGGAGGGTGTCTATGAGATTCCAGAGTGGATGTGAGTGCTGATGAAGACAAATCAGATATATGTGATTTATATGTAATTTTAGATTCATGTAATAATGTAAGTGTTAAAGGGGGTACATGGAAATAATGATTACATTACTAAACAGGGACATTAGGTTTGTCGAGTGATTGGGTTGTTGAGACATTTTCACAACATCCAGTCTCTTAGTTTAGGAATTATTGGATCTCATAAGCACCATATATACTTGATGTAATTGTGTGATGTTTGGTGTAATAGAAAAATTGTTTTGCGTATGATCTATGTACCATGGTTTCTCTTCCAAATTCCTTCTATACCATGGCTCAATATCATGGCCTATGAATACCACATGCCAAAAAAAAAACTCATTTGATATGACACTTGTTCAAATACATTTTTTTCTAATTAATTAATTTAATTAAGAGAATAGAAAGGACATAATAACTTTTGAGATAAATATCAATTTTTGATATATGACTACTACAAAGATTGTTCTAGAATATTAAGTGGGAGTTGACTCCTCACCATCCACCTAATAATTATTAATAATTAAACTAAAGCTATGAAATTTGTATTGCAAGATTAACACACCTATCAAGTTAATTAAAAAGCTAAAATTTTATTATGTATCTAAATACTAAATATTAAGATTGTGAAGTTCAGTTTGGAACTTTTGACAAATACCTTAAATATTTGTAATAATTCCATTAAACTAAAAGCTTTCCATATTTTTTAGATCTTCGAACTCATGGATGAGGAAACTTCTTTCCACATAAAATTTTCAAAAAAATTGTTTCATTTGGATAATTTAAGCTATAGAGTAGATTTAGGTCTCCGACCAAAATGAGAGAAGACAAATCCAATAACCCAAAGTTTGAGACCACATCCTAGAATAGTCTCCTGCCTATATATGCAGCGTACATATTAAAAATGTGGAATCGAGAAGGAGAACCCCGCATGTTACCAGATACTAGGATATTTGCAAGAGTCAAGAAAGCCATAATCTTGAGACTAGAGAGTTCCCAAGCCATTGCTAAAACTCCATAGAGACCACAAGCATTAGTGGCACAAAAAAGCCACGCATGGCATATTTTAATCAATATTTCTCAATACCTTTCCTTAGAAATCATAGTTTCTTGAAGAAGAATTACATTTGGGTTGTGTATGAGAATGAGCCCTCTTAGAGAGCATGATTTGGTTCTGACCCCCATGTTAAGGGACATAATGATCATGGGGAAACCAAGGAATAGGCATTGTCATCTCTAAGGACTCGAGGAGAAAAAGAATCAGATGCCGATAATCCACCAAAGAAAGCAGGTGAGATAAATTCTTCCACAAGCATGGCCAAAGTCATATAAGAAGAGAGATTTTTCATATTTAGTGGATTTCCTTTTCCGGGGAATCAAGGATTTAATGGGATCAGAGGCAAAAGCGGTGGAACTTACCCTATCCCCTCCCTCAAGTGGAGAAATGAATTTTTGATGTTCATGGGGTCCATATCAACATAATCGAATAAGGAAAGAGCTTCCAAATATTGGTTCGATGAAATCGGAGAGTCCATAGAAGTCAACACCAACTAAACAACTGATGTGGGGGGAGTGGGAGACTCCAAATGAGGCTATAGCAGAGGGAATGATAGAGAGACTAGGTTTGCAGTCGATGAAGGGAGAGGAGAAATGGAGGAGTGGGAAGGAATCATAAAGTGCCCACCCAGTGATACCCTACTAAGAGGGACATTAGACGCCAAAACAAGGTATGCGACATTATCAGGGGACAAAAATAAAATAGATGGAGGATAAGAGGTACCTAGAACCTTTAACAAAATAATCAGCTGGTGAGAATCATTCATTCCATTGCGTGTTTTTTCCAAAAGAGATTGAGGGAGACCCTGTGAAACTATTTGATGACCGGGTTGAAGGGAGGTCAGGCAGGTTGCTAGTAGATGTCATGTTGAATGGAAAAATAAGTACCTGTAAGAAATCCCCCAGAAGTCGATGTTGAGCCTGTGAGTGAATGAACCCCATGATAAATCCAGCATAGACAATAGGCCCCCTCTGAAATCAACTTCGACGAGCACCCACGCTATCTTCTTGTCCATTCTTCTCATGTTCCCCTCATTCTAAAAATAGAACTTGCCAATAGAGTTGGAAATGTCAGAGATCGTCGAGAATTCCATAGATTGAGAGGGACTCCCAATAATTTAGCCTAAACAGTATTCCGATGAGGATATTCCTTAAGAGGGTTAAAACTACATGCCATGTTTGTAAAATAAGAAATCCCCTTTCTTTCACCCAAGGCAAACCTACAATGAGCTCAAAATCTACTTGCCTATGAAAATGTGTTGATGGTGTTGGACTAGCCAACATGTCAAGGGGATCTCCCCAGAAAGAAGTCCCAATTAGACCTCAAACCGTTTGTTGTAGGAGTCCCAACAGTGGGGCATAAGGTAATGCCTTAACTACAAAGTCACATAGAGGCAAGTAAGATAACTCTGTCAGTAGCAAGGGTGTGACTGATGTAGTGAGTCAAGGAATGAGTATGAGAGGTTCCAACACTTCAAAGGGAGAGGAAGGTGAAGGTGAGTTCCAGGTTGAAAGGGATCAGTCCCAACTCGGTTAGGAACACAAAACACAAAGTACATGCACAGCTTCTAACAGAGCAATCCACATGGATGCGACAGTCATAATGTAGAAGGTAAGATAAAACAAACAACACTCACGGATCAGTCCGAGACGAGTGTGACGGTTGATATAACAAGGTTCATAGAAAGTCTGTCTAATGTTTGGCAGAGCAATCGACACGAATGGTGACAACATTAACAGCATATGAAACACATTAACAATAAGATTCATATAATTGCATAAAAATCAGTTCATATACAAGTGCATAAGTTAAACAACATATATCATTAAGGCAACCAAAGCAGTCCAACTACAATAAAAACACATGCTTGAAAATGAGTTGGCTTTTATTATTAAAGAAGTGTAAGTCACAATCATACAATACACCATGTAAACCTTCTAACCCCATTAGTGGAACATTACAACCACATCCGCCTGCACCTCCAAAGAGTTGTATTAGCTCCGTGCAGTGGAGAATCCAAGGTGAGTTACAATATTGTCCAAGCCTTCTTCAAGATAGTTTTAGTAGAAGCTTGGATGACCAAAACCCTATACAATGAGTTATGAGGGACTATTTATAGCAAAGGATGGGGTGACCCTTCACATTCCCCTTTGTGACCATTCAACTACCCTCATGACCCTTCACCTACGCTATGGCTGTTACATTCAGTCTTGAGACTTGACTTACACTTGACATGACTGAACATTACAATGCACATGTACCCATTTGAACAATGGCTTGAACAAGCCAAACTAGACACCACTCTGACTTAGACAACTATAGAAGTCCAACTGCTCGACATCCTTATGCTGATCAATAGTAACATATTGTAGGTTTTAACCCCATACAGAAATTAATTGCATGCGAATTCTAAAAAAACAGAAAATAGACAAAGGCGAGAGCATAACACATAAAACAAATTTACATGGAGATTTTACCCTCGATCCCAAAACTGGGACTACCAACTTGATTTTTCATTATGTTTCTTTTATATGTTACAATACATGTTTATATATGCCGAAGCATCCAATACCATGGACCGAAAACCATTGTGCCCAAAACCATGTACGAAAACCATGCACAAAACCATAGGTAGGTTTTCCCACCTAATATAGGGTCCAAAATAATTTCCCCCAGGGCGTTGCCTCGGACCCCGTAGAGGGAGGCTACCTGCCCCCCTCAAACCCCCTAGATAGGGGGGGCTGCCACCCACCCCACCGCGCAATTGGCGCAACAAAGGAGGGGCTCTGCCCCCCTCTAACCCCCTGGTTAACTAGGGCGACTAGTCATGGAAAGAATATAACACAACCTAACGTTCTCCTACTTGTTGTTTTCTTTCCACAGAGGGCCACAGGAGAGCTTAGTCATTCATGCAGCCCTGCAATGCCCATTTTTCCTCTACACCAAGAGAAATTCTCAGAGCTCACAAATTTTGTTAATGCATCTGCAATATTCTTCAATGTGTCCACCTTTACCAGCAACACCTTTTTTTCTTCTATCATATCCCTCACAAAGTGATACTGAACATTAATGTGTTTTGTCTTTGAATGGTAAGCGGGGTTCTTTTCCAAGAAAATTTCACTTTCGTTGTCACAATCTATCCTTATAGCTCCCTATACTAACCCCATACTTGAACATAACCTCTGCAACCAAACTGCTTCCTTGCTTGCATGAGTGGCTCCCATGTATTCCGCCTCTTTATTTGATAGTGCAACTGCAAATTATTTCTTACTCATCCAACTGACTGCACCTCCAAATAGGTTAAACACATACCCACTTGTAGATCTTCTCTAATCTAGATCTCTAGCCCGGTCTGCATCACAAAGCCATGAATATCGAAAACTCTATCCAATCATGGTCTTCCTTGGTAGAAAAAACCATAATCACTAGTGCCATGCAAATACCTGAAAAGTCGCTTCACTATTGTCCAATGCTCCTTCCGTGGTTTTGACATAAACCTGCTCAATACTTCCACTGCATGTGAAATGTCTGGTCTAGTACAGACCATCAGATACATCAGGTTACTGATTGCACTTGCATATAGAACAATGGACATGTCCTCTTCCTCTTCTTTTGTCTTGGGACACTGTTTAGTAGATAACTTTACACCTACAAGAATAGGAACCTTCACCGGTTTACTATCCTGCATATTAAACCTCTACAATATTGTCTAGACATACTTCCTCTGGTTTAACCATAGCTTCCTCTTTGCCCGATCTCTTTTAATTTCCATGCCCAAAATATAGTTTGCAGAACCAAGATCTTTCATGTCGAATTTGGAGGACAATTGCGTCTTTAATTCCTAGATAATTTCTTTGTCATTTCCAAGCAACAACATGTCATCCACATACAAGACTAGATAAATAACACGGTCACCAATTAATTTAAAATACACACAGTGATCTGCTTTGCTTCTAGTGAAGCCAAGTCCCTGTATAAATGTATCAAATTTATAATACCACATCCTTGGTGACTGTTTTAGCCCATATAGAGACTTCTTTAACTTGCATACCAGTTATTTCTTACCCTTCCGTATAAAGCCTTCAAGTTGCTTCATGTAGATCTCCTCTTCCAAATCCCCATGGAGAAATTCTATCTTCACATCCATCTGTTCTACCTCAAAATCAAAAGCAGCAGCAATAGATAAAACTAATCTAATATAAGCTACCTTGGCAACAAGAGAAAAAATATCACCAAAATCAATTCCCAGCACCTGGGAATAACCTTTTGCTACCAATCGAGCTTTGCATTTATCCACCTTTCCTTCAGCATTTGTCTTCTTCTTGAACATCCATTTGCTACCAATGGGTTTCCTTCCAGCCGGCAACTCCACTAGATCCCAAGCCTCATTTTTGTGCAAAGATGCCATTTCATCAACCATGGTCTCTTTCTAGAGTTTTCCATCCTCTGAATCTACTAATTCCTTCATAGTTCTAGGATAGTTCTCGAACTGAGCTTCTCACAACCAGAGTTTGTGGCTCTTCATCTTCTAATTCCTCTTCTATTGTAGAGCCCGCTTCTTCCTCCTTTAGCCCAAACTCTATCTTCTTAGGTTCCTTTGATGGGACTTCATGTTTAATAAGAATTTTCACCTCTCTGAACACCACATCTTGGTTGTACACAACCTTCCTTGTTAGTGGGATCCAAATCTTATAACCCTTTAAACCATCCTTATACCTAATAAAGATGCACCTTTTAGATTTACTATCCAACTTCGTTCTTTTGTCCTTTAGAACATGTACATATGCATCACATCCGAAAACCCTTAGATGTGAAAGAGAGAGTTTCTTACCAGTCCATACCTCTTGTGAAGTCTTATCCTCCAACGCTGATGAAGGTGATCTATTGACTAGGTAACATGTTGTCTCCACCACCTCTGCCTAGAATTCTTGCCCTAACCTGGTACCACTAAGCATGCTTCCTGCCCTTTCCATCAACATCTTGTTCATTCTTTCTGCGACTCCATTTTTCTCAGGTGTGTATGGAGTAGTCTTCTGTCATGCTATACCACAATTCTTACAAAATTCTTCAAATTCCTCGCTGCAAAACTCTCCACCATTATGTGTCCTTAGCACCCGTATCTTCTTCTCTGTATGGTTTTCCAGGAGAGCTTTAAATTCTTTAAACCTGTCAAAGACTTCAGATTTCTTCTTGAGGAAATATATCTATGTAATCCTTGAGAAGTAATCTATAAATGATACATAGTACACAGACTTACCCAGTGATGGAACCTTCATAGTTCCAAACAAATCAGTATGCACAAACTCTAATATCTGCTTCACCCTCTTACCACCAGACGAGAAACTCACCTGATTCTGCTTCCCATATACACAATTTTTACAGAAATTAAAATCTAGAGAGCTATTAGTGATACCTTCTACCATACCTTTAGCATGAAGTATTCAAAGGCCCTTCTCGCCAATATGTCCAAGCCTTTGATGCCATAGCATGGTCTTTTCTCCAGAGAACACTAGATTTTCTGCTCCACTTTCAGGAACCATAGAACTATTGCACCCGTCAATAACAATGCTACCTTGCAGCTTGTACAGAGTTCCAATCCGAACTCCCTGCATCAATACTAGTGCTCATCGAGGCATCTTGCAGGTATCTTTCTCGAACACTGTTTTTACACATGTCATCCAACTTGCTTACATAAATTAGATTTCTCGCTAATGCAGGAATATGCAGAACACCCGAAAGTGTTCTAACCTTTCCACCTTGCAACTTCAACTTTAATTTTCCATGACCAATTATTCTAGCCTTCCTATCATCCCCTAATAAGACATCACCACCATAATATTTCTCATACTCGCATAACCACTCTTTATGGGGAGTGAAGTGAAAGCATACACCTGAGTCAGTCAACCATGCCTCATGATCTACATGTGTACTTGAAGAATCCAAGTGTACATCCCCACCTTCATCTACGGTAGATTTTTCCTTTGCACGAGGAGCATCATCAGATCCCTTTCCTTTGTCAGGAGCTTTAGATTTATAGTCCCTTTTGTAGTGCCCTTCCTTTCCACATTTCCAACACACAGCTGCAGGTTTTCCTAGAGATATAGATCTCCCTCTAGATTTAGATCTCCCACTCGATGACTTATTTTTGTTTCTATTCTCAGACCATCCTCCTTTAGACAAGGCATCAACATTCTAGCTTTCCATATTTTTCCATCTCATCTACTCCATCAGCAAGGATGAGACTATTTCATCAAACTGCAAGGCAATTGCACTACTACCTATTGCAATAACCAGACTATCCCACGAATCTGGTAGAAAACACAACAAACTGATGCATTTTTCTTCATTTGAAATTTTAATATCAATAGATAATAACTGACTTACCATAGTATTAAATGTGTTCAGATGCTCTGTCACTGATTCTCCATCTTTCATCCTCAGGTTATACATCTTTTCTCATCGGAACAGTTTATTCACCAAAGACTTAGATTGGTAGAAAGTCCCTAACTTGACCCACAAAGCCTTAGCTGTAGCTTCCCCTGATACATTAAGCAATACTGGATCTGAGACACACAATTGTATTATACTCTTTGTCTTCCGATCCAACTTCTTTCATCTTCATCAGGCACTCCCATTGGTTTAGTACCTAGATCTAGCATGATCCATTGATCTTTATCTACCAACAGATCCTCCATCTTGATTTTCCATAACTCAAAACTCTGACCATTAAATTTCTCGATCTCTATCTTTCCACTGCTTGCCATCTTCTTTCACCACCAGAATTGATCCCGCAGATCTCCCACTGAACAGGGTCTACCACAAGCTTAAGCGAAACCCCTTATCAACAAAGGTGTCCCTTGAAGCCAAAGAAACTCCGATACCAAATGTAGGTTTTAATCCTGTACAGAAATTACCTGCATACAAATTCTAAAAAGACAAAAAATCAACAAAGGTGACAACATAACATATAAAACAAATATACATAGATATTTTCCCCTCAATCCCAAAACCGGGACTACCAACTTGATTTTTTATTATGTTCCTTTCATATGTTACAATACATTTATATACATGCTGAAGCATCCAATACCATGGACTGCAAACCATCATGCCCAAAACCATGTGTGAAATCCATGCATAAAAACATAGGTATGTTCGCCCACCTAATATAGGGTCCAAAAAAATATTCTTCGAGGCCTTACCCCAGACCCCATAGAGGGGGGCTAACCATCGTACTCAAACCCCCTATATGGGGGGGGCTTCTGCCACCCCTGTGACCCCCCTGCTGCACAATTGGCGCAACAAAGGGGGGGCTTTGCACCTCCTCTAACCCCCTGGTAAACTAGGGTGGCTAGTTGTGGAAAGAATATAACACAACCCAACACATATTGGTGTGAAGATTGGTAGTCTCTGATAGCATCCATGTGTTTCTCTGTGACATCTGTTTGGAACTTGAACCTTGCCTCTATGACATCTAGGTACACTACTTGGGCTCCTCTGTCCAACTCATTTGAAAGCATGCGCATCATTGTCCTCAATGTGGCTGGACTAGCAACATACTTGTGCATGATGTCTGTAGTGATAAGCAAGTCTGGACTGGTGGTGACACGCATCAACTCATCGAAGTACGAGTCAAGCTCTTGTTGGACTTGCTTCTTGGTCTTCACTTTGGTGAGAGTCCCAAGTGATGGAATCACATATGTGTGCACAAGAACCTCCATGCTCTTGAATACTCATGCATGGGAAGCCTGTATGCTAGTGATGAGTTGCAGTAGGTCCTCATAGCTTCGGATCAGATTCTGGATACGTTCTTGCATCTTGACCACATTGGCCTTCATCATCTTTGGAAAATGAAGCGGGGCTCCTTTATAATTCATCGTCCATGCTCGCATGCTATCAATGGCAGCATGTATGTTCTTCAAGATGCAAGCTCTTCTCACACATCGATGCTACCATTTGTGAAGATGAATGTCTACTTGATGTACAGTACCAAATTTGGAGTACAATTCTCGCATCACTGCAGCCAAGGACAATACTTCATCTAGTATTGCCTTCTTCAGTTCAACTTGGGTGGACATTGTCACCAAGTTTCCTCCCTGCTTGGCCACCTGTAGTTCCTTCGCCATTCACTCATTCTCATCTATGAGAAAGTGAACACTGGAGCTAGTGGCTTCGGAATACACTCTAGTTGCATCAGCCAAAGCAGCTGGGTCCTTGTGCACATCGGTCACGATCACTTGTTCTTCAACTTGCACAGGGGATGTTCGGTCCTCCGAAGTTGGTACTCTGTCAGGATGCACAACTCTATGTTGAGATTCATCAAAGGAGTTGTTGCATATGTCTACTTCCAGTTGACCACCAAGGATCTTAGTGCCTCCTTGGTCATTCGAGACTTGCTCATCATCTAGATGCATTGAAGCGGGCAAGTCGACCTCTCTATCGTGAGGCATGAGGTAGTGTCCTGTTCTAACTCTGGTTGCTCCATCTTTGCACCCAATTGTTCAAGAGCTTGTTCTATCTCATGATAAAGTCTTGCCCTTGTGAGGGTTCACCTTTTTTTCTTGATGCCAGCTGTTCAGAAGAATCAATTACTTATATGAGTGTTACTTCATCTGTCTGCACGTGATGCGCTCCCTAGTGAATCTACTACTGCTGCGCTTCCTTCTCATGTTGGCGCAACTCTTGTTCTTTCTGAAGTTTCTCCCTAAGCTCATGCAACTCCTTCTCTCTTTCTTAACTTCTCTTCTTATCCCTCTGCCTTTGTTTGATTCGCTTGTCACGTTGCTGCCTCTTGTGTTGAATAGCCATAGTTTCTTGTTCTATAAGTGGATCTACTGAAAACTTGTAGCTTTGTTCCTCCTGCATGTGGTCGACAATCCTTCTCTTCCCTTTGTCATGCGCAGGTATGCTCGGCTCTAATGCCTCTGTTGTTGCTACTGCTGCTACTACTAGTGTTCTCCATGGTGCTACTTCATGCTGTCATGCTAACCATTCTACGGTGAAACTGACCTATTCATTGGGTATGCAATAATGGTAACAATACCTCCATGAGTCTTCCTTGGCCCAATGAAATGTCCAATGGATCCAATTGAACTAAACTCTCATGCAGTGATCCTTCACAATGTAATGTGGGTCATACAGGTTGAAGCTTCATTGGTCAAACAGGTACTTCCTCATTTGTTCATCTTCGACATTTTCTTGCTTGATGCTTCAGATCTCATACAACCCAATCCGTAATGGAAACGTGGGCCAAGGGGCCTTCTTCTTCCACTATATCCTAGTTGTTAATCCTGCTGAGATATGATACGCTACTTCCTGAATGATAAGCACGTCCAAATCAAACTTTGGCAAAACATGCAGAGGCTTCTCTGCACTAAACACTTGGATGAACATGTCATATGGTGAGGCATACCAATCTACAATGCCTAAGAATGCCTTCATCGCTTCTTCTAACATACAGGGTGGATCTTGTTCGAATATCGACATGTACATTGGGGAAACAAGATGGTTGGACATCCATTTGATCACTCCTCTGAAGCTGCACTCGGAGAATAGCTTGAAATATGTGCTCATAACAGTCTCTGCCGATGACCATGCCCACTCTAAGCTCGAGAACTCATGCTGGGCACAGACTGCATCTAGAATGTAGGCGAACATGTAAATCTCTGCATGCATGCCTTCGGGCGACTGTCGAGCCTTCTTGACTTGATCCTTTAGATGATGACCCAGCATGTCGGACCAGTTGCATGGTCTTCCTGCTCTAGCAAGTTGGTCCAGCATGACCACCCAACTTTGAGGGATGGTCTCAATGCTCGCTTGGCCACTCAGTCGACATGTAAATATGACCAAGTATTGGTATACCTTCCTCAATATCTTCGTCTTATAGATTCGGTTAGGGGTCATCTTTAAATGAGCTGGCTCCTTTACCCAATCCTTCAGAATATCTCTAGAGTGGCCTCTGCTGTTGGGCAAGCTGAATGAAGGAGTCATGATAGTCATGGGCTCGTCCATCTGATACATCTCATCGTAGTCTCATGCCCAGAAGGTTGCAAGCCTCGTCCCATTAACATTGCTTAAGGTCATCATCTTGGGGACAGTGTGAGAGACGATCCAATCAATCATATCCACACATGGGAACGCGTGGTATCTGCATTCAATCCGGCACAGGCTAAACTTATGAATGTTTACATATACCTGATGGTCTTCAAGGTCTTCTCCAAAAGTACCTGCGAATGTTTCATTCACCTCTTGCCGCATCAGTTTGATGTCCTTATCTAGATACATATTTGTATCTTCGTAGATCAACATGCTAGAGGACACGTGTTCAACTGTTGTTCCAACTGCAACACCATCAGTGTCCTGGGATCTTGTTCTCTTGGAAGCCATTAAGACAGATGAACACCTAAAATATTTGGAAACAAGCAGCATGCATGGCAATAAAAATGTCAGTGAAAACAAAGCAAATTCGGGGAAGGTCACGACACATGCCAGGGGAATTCATGAGTAAGATTGTGCAAATTTCACTGGGACCTTGAGTGACTGGCTACCAGAACTATGCAAAAGGTAGTCTGGACTGACTGCGAGGTTGGACTAGCTACTAGATCTGCAAAATGTGCAATCCAGTCGGGTAGTTGGTTGCTGGGATTGCTCAATGCACGATTCGAGCTGGGAAAGACTGTTGGCCCAGGGACATTTTTACACAAATTTTTGGGCCAAGCAGCCATTGACCTCTAGAAAAAATTAGTTCAGTCTAGGAGGCCAGTGCTCAGCCATAATGCACAAATATAGAGAGGAAGGTGAGACTTCCTTCTCCAAATTGTGCAAAGAAGCCTTAGTGAAGGCAGAGGCTGGGCCAAGGTTGGACGGACTCGTCGATGGGAAACTGAAAGGAAGTAATGTTGGAAATAATACTGAGAGGGGGGGTGAATCAGTATTATCTAATCAATAAAACTTTTTCATTTTCATACTCAAATTCATATACGCTACTTCAGTTAAGTATACCCACGTATATACGCGACTGTGTCTATTGCAACTAGTGTATAACCATTAAACTCATGATTCAGTTATGTGATCTTCAATGGGTGCATCAGAACATTATTAGCCATATTAACAGTCAACAGTAGCAGTAAAATAGATAGATGAACACACATAAGCAACACACATGAACACCATGATATAAGGTGGAAACCCAATGTGGGTGAAAACCACCTGCTGCAATTCGTTTCTATCTTCCTTTATTAAGAAACTTCTTTTACAATGTACTGGTGCAGTCCTTTACCAGCACGCAGGCTACAACCTGTAGAAGGCTACAACCTTCTCTCCTTCTCCAGACTCTCCTGGAAGGGAGCTCGAACCCCCTTTGCTCTTTTACTAGCTAAGATACTAGTACGTAGGCGCCGGCCTACAATCTTCTCTCCTCCGGGTACAATGTTTCATACATTTTCATATTGGATACTCCTAAAGCACAACACTATAATCTAAAGGCCACGTTTCATCAAATATTAGACCCATAACTATCATTGGAGCTCAAAACAATCACTACTAGCATCATCAATTTCTGAATCACTGAAGCACTGAAACCTTGTCAACAACACAGTCACCAGAACACAGAGCAGACAACAGAACTCTACAATTACAATCAGACCCAACTGCAACTTCAAACATCAAACTTCAAAATGTATACGCTACTATGATGAATCAAACCCGCGTACATACGCGCCTTTTCCAAGGCCAACCCGCGTACAGATCTAAAAATATTTCTTATAACTTTGCAGCTGTACCAGACATCAGTCATACTCATAACATTTATAGAACATTACATGCGTCAGTATGCAGATCTAGAATAAGCATAATCAACCATATAGAGATAGTTCATTTCAAACCATTTGATCCCGATCTCTCCTTAGATCTTGTTCTCCATCAACCGGTGAGATCCCTCCTTAGCTCAGATCAAGTAATGCATCATCAACCCATGACCTGCATACTGGATCTCATACTTCCTTAGATCTTCAAGACTTTTCAGATACATTTGCCTAATGATCTTCCTCTCCTCTTATAGTATTAGGCCTTGCTCAATACCACAGACCAAAACCATAATAAAACAATACCATCGACCCAATACTTGGGATCAACACTTATGGGTGCAATACCACGGACCAAAACCATAGGTCTAAATACCACAGACCCAAAAATATGCTTTCCAACATGTACGCACTTTTCCATGCATGAAACTGCGTGTATACCCTACTTGGTATATAGCGAACCGGCGTATACGCGACTTGGTATATAGTGAACTTGCGTGTATACCCTACTTGGTATATAGCAAACCTGCGTATACGCAACTTGGTATATAGTGAACCTGCGTGTATACCCTACTTGGTATATAGTGAACCTGCGTATATACTCTTATTTCTTCATTCTTTGTAGTCTGATCATCAATTCTTTGCTACTGACCTGCTGCACTATAATCTGTCATTTTGCCATCAAGGACAACAGTTGTATCATAATGCGAACAATCTCCCCCTTTGGACTTGATGGCAAAGCTAACTTGTCATACTGAGAACTGTCATCTGGTTCCTTTGAGTTGCCCTGCATCCCATGTATTTTGTCACATCTGATATCTCTTCTGTAGATTCATCTAGTTATATATAAGTGAGTTGTTCTTCTACGAGTGGGTTGCCATCAAGTACAACATATGCATCATAATGTCAATAATCTCCCCCTTTGGACTTGATGGCAACAACACCAAATCACTCTCCCCCTTTGACATCAAGGGCAAAGGGCGGACCAAGATATTTTCTTTCCTTAATAAATATTCCGCTATCCATACTCCCCCTTAGTATCTGTTGAAATCTTTGAATGAGATCCCCCTTTGTATATGCCAAGGTGTACCAATCTATCCATGCTACATACTGAAAGCTCTGCTCTTGCTAAAATGTGTTGTTCACGCTCCCCCTGACTGTAGGCAAGATCTGCAAAATATGTTCTTCAAGAAGAACATGACTCTATACATCATAAAAGACCTTCCTATCACCAAAATACTCGATACATACAACCATCACCCAACCAAGTGGGGATACATCAGAAATTTACATATGACAACCAATCACATTGCATCAATCATCCCAGGCACAGTGGGGAAACCAAAATAGGCCGTTACATGACCTTGATAAAAAAAGATATACATGACATAGAGACCAAATATCAAGACTATGCAAATCACCAATAACTACTATGAGCAACATCTGATAATCACTGTATATATCAGCAACCATGTTCTCCTTCTATTCTCCTTTCTGCAGCTGATCCACCTGAACCAAAAACAACTTGAGTACTAGAACCAAAAGCTTCTAAGGAAATGCCAACAATGTATTATTAGAAGTTAATCTGCTCCCCCTGAACCTGTGCCAGATGGTCTCTGTCAGACCCATATCAAACTCTTCTCACCCAGAGTTTGGCCCACTGATTTTATTCAAACCAACATATACACGACTGTATCCATAGAAACTTGCGTATATACGCGGATACTCCTTATGAAACTCGCATACAGACAATTCTAGTTCAACAACCTGTAAATGTCCTATGACAGGGTATGTCTGCAGATAGATAACAACTCATCATCATAAAATCACTCACATTATATCATATCTGTAAAACACCATAGCCATCAAGATCATCCATGTATCATCACTTGGGAATATCTGCATCAATCAACATATGTAAGTATCAACCTATCATCACATAGTAGAACTCATCATCATCATGTCTCCAACAATGCAACTTTGAGTAATCATACATGTATCAGCACTATGTATCTTGAGCTCAAGATCATTTTTCAAGACTTCTTCTCATCCAAGAACTATAGGAACCCTGCATTATAATTGTAGCATATGAGAGACTCATCATCAAGTAATGAAGTCAAGCTTTTTACTTCTCCTTATCCTTATGAAGATCACCATGTAAGCATCATATATGCACCATCTAAGAATCAATCCATCAACCATGTAACCACATATCATGGACCACTCATAACCACATCATAGCAAGATATATCATTTAGCCATATAGGCATCATCACCAAGGACTATTAACCATAATGCCAACAATGAATGATTAAAGGCATATGCTCCCCCTCAACCTGTGCCATCTGTTAGATCTGATCATGCATATATCAGCAATAAGCATCAAGACATCATCATCATCAAGTTAGGATCAAAACACTTCTAAACATCTTACAAGTATCAAAAACATTTCCACACATCCTCAGCAGACTGTGACTATTAACCAATAGAGCAAATAATGGACTGAATCATATCAGATCCTTTTTCTGAGCCTATCCCCACTGCTTTTCCTCAGACTGACATATACGCGACTTTGCAGTGTCTAATTCGCGTATATACGCGACTTCCCTTTATGGAACTTGCGTATGAGATTTAGGATACTTAATTTTTATACTTTCAGCTCCCTCTGAGTCTGTTATGTCTGTGCTCTGCTGTATCTGAGTACATTGTGCTGTGCCACATCTTTCTGACTGTACTTCCTTCTTCTTCCATATCTTCAAGTGTGATGATGTTTTCTCCTTTTGGTGTGATGTCCATCCTTTGTTCCTGCATTCCTTTGCTATATGTCCAAGCTTGTTACATGCATAACATCTTACATGTTTCATATTCCTCCTGTAGCAATCAGCAGCTTTGTGACCAAACATATTGCAAGAAAAACAATATCCATTAAAGTACCTGGAATGTGATGATCTTTTTATGTGATGATCTTGAACCATTCCTCTTTTACATCTAGCTGCAACATGTCCAAGATTATGACATTCATAACATTCAATATTATTCATCTGAGTAAATGGCTGACTATTACTTCCATAGATAGGAGTAAAATATTTTCTTTGAAGAATCTCTTTCCTTGATTGTTGACATCTCATCTCTCTTATCTCCTTGTTGATCATTTTAGATTTCTCTTTAGAGTTCCTTGCCTCACCTTGTGAACTAGATTCACCTTCAACAGATTCATGAAAACCAAGACCAGTCTTGATAGCAGGAGACCTTTGACTACTAAGAATATCATCCAAGGCTTTAGTATTATCTTGAAATCGCAACAGTTTATCCTTTTCTTCTAATTTACCTCTCAAGATATTTACCTCAACCTGAAGTTGTTCTTCCTTTTCCAGACATTGTTTCTTCATGTTTTCTTCAGCATTTCTTTTCTCTTCCATTTGTTGGCTTAGTTTGAGAATCTCCTTTTCTTGTTCTTCATTCACATCGCGCTGCATTTGACGAATTCTAAAGGCACATTCCAGCTGAGATTTTAAATTGATAACT
This sequence comes from Pinus tabuliformis, assembly GCA_031772625.1. Taxonomy (NCBI): domain Eukaryota; kingdom Viridiplantae; phylum Streptophyta; class Pinopsida; order Pinales; family Pinaceae; genus Pinus; species Pinus tabuliformis. The sequence goes on from CM062819.1 coordinate 1,840,463,031, forward strand.
TCGTTTTCCTGTTTTTCAATAGCTTGGAGTAGATCTTTATTCTACTTCTTTGTTTCTTCAAGTTCTTCCTTTAGCAAGAGGGTCGTAGCTTCAAGACTTTCATAATAACTGGATCGATCTCTGAGCTCCTTGATTGTTGTGTTCTTTTCAATGACTTCATTTCTTAGGGATGTTACTTCATCCTGCAACTTTTGATATTTGTCCTTGAATAACTCTAGTTGAGTCTTTAGTCTAGTAGCAGCTTCTTTGAAGGAACCATCCTTTATGTTCAAAAGTTCTTCTTGAGTTCTAATTTTGTTTGATAGACTTTAACTTCTGCCTTTATTTGATATCTTTCTTGTTCACCCATAAGAGAAAATTCAGTTGTTTCGCTATCACTTTCATCTTTTCCAAATGGATAGATAGCTGGAACATCAGAGGATAGCAAATTCATACCTGATAGTTCATCTTCATTCTGAAATGATTCTGAATCTGATTCTGAATCTGAAGAGCTTCTTATGCCTAATCCCCAATCGATTCTCCCACTGTCATAGTTCTTTTGAGATGTCTTCTTCCGCTTATGTGCTTTCTTCTTAAGCTTCTTTCCCATTGTTCCACGGATCTCCTTTAAGCGATAGGGCCTCTACCAAAGGACCTGCTCCGATACCAATTGTTGGAAATAATACTGAGGAATCAGTATTATCTAATCAATAAAACTTTTTCATTTTCATACTCAGATTCATATATGCTACTTCAGTTAAGTATACCCGCGTATATACGCGACTGTGTCTATTGCAACTAGCGTATAACCATTAAACTCATGATTCAGTTATGTGATCTTCAATGGGTGCATCAGAAAATTATTAGCCATATTAACAGTCAACAGTAGCAGTAAAACAGATAGATCAACACACATAAGAAACACACATGAACACCATGATATAAGGTGGAAACCCAATGTGGGTGAAAACCACCTACTGCAATTCGTTTCTATCTTCCTTTATTAAGAAACTTCTTTTACAATGTACTGGGGCAGTCCTTTACCAGCACACAGGCTACAACCTTCTCTCCTTCTCCAGACTCTCCTGGAAGGGAGCTCCAACCCCATTTGCTCTTGTACTAGCTAAGATACTAGTACGTAGGCGCCGACCTACAATCTTCTCTCCTTCGGGTACCACGTTTCATACATTTTTAGACTGGATACTCCTGAAGCACAACACTATAATCTGAAGGCCAGGTTTCATCAGATTTTCATACTGGACCCATAACTATCATTGAAGCTCAAAACAATCACTACTAGCATCATCAATTTCTGAATCACTGAAGCACTGGAACCCTGTCAACAACACAGTCACCAGAACACAGAGCAGACAACAGAACTCTGCAATTAAAATCAGACCCAACTGCAACTTCAAACATCAAACTTCAAAATGTATATGCTACTATGATGAATCAAACCCGCGTACATATGCGCCTTTTCCAAGGCCAACCCGTGTACAGATCTTAAAATATTTCTTATAACTTTCCAGCTGTACCAGACATCAGTCATACTCATAACACTTATAGAACATTACATGCGTCAGTATGCAGATCTAGAATAAGCATAATCAACCATATAAAGATAGTTCATTTCAAACCATTTGATCCCAATCTCTCCTTAGATCTTGTTCTCCATCAACCGGTGAGATCCCTCCTTAGCTCAGATCAAGCAATGCATCATCAACCCATAACCTACATACTGGATCTCATACTTCCTTAGATCTTCAAGACTTTTCAGATACATTTGCCTAATGATCTTCCTCTCCTTTTATAGTCTTAGGTCTTGCTCAATACCACGGACCAAAACCATAATAAAACAATACCATCGACCCAATACTTGGGATCAACACTTATGGGTGCAATACCACGGACCAAAACCATAGGTCTAAATACCACGGACCCAAAAATAAGCTTTCCGACATGTACGCGCTTTTCCATGCACGAAACTGCGTGTATACCCTACTTGGTATATAGCGACCCTGCGTATACGCGACTTGGTATATAGTGAACCTATGTGTATACCCTACTTGGTATATAGCGAACCTGCGTATACGCGACTTGGTATATAGTGAACCTGTGTGTATACCCTACTTGGTATATAGTGAACCTGCGTATATACTCTTATTTCTTCATTCTTTGTAGTCTGATCATCAATTCTTTGCTACTGACCTGCTACACTATAATCTGTCATTTTGCCATCAAGGACAACACTTGTATCATAATGCCAACAATCTCCCCCTTTGGACTTGATGGCAAAGCTAACTTGTCATACTAAGAACTGTCATTTGATTCCTTTGAGCTATCCTGCATCCCATGTATTTTGTCACATATGATATCTCTTATGTAGATTCATCCAGTTATATATAAGTGAGTTGTTCTTCTACGAGTGGGTTTCCATCGAGTACAACATATGCATCATAATGCCAACAAGTAAGTCGATGAAATGCATGGTGACACTAATTGATAGAAGAAGTGATAAACAGTGCATGCAAAAAATGAATGGAAGATTGAGAAATAGATCAACATGCATGTGGGTGAGGCTGTTCACCAGTTGGGTGAACGTCCATGAAAAACAGTTTCATGCATGCGATATGTTATGAAACCAGCTCACAAAAAGATAGAAAAGAGAGATCCACGCCTTAGAATTCAGCCTCTTCGAGGGGGCAACCTCCTTTACATTACATAAATGAACAATTCTTGGATGATACAAATGACAAAACCTCCTTTCTATATATAGGAGTCTAAGGAGTCACAATATAATCCAGCCGACCTAACAATAATAATATAAAGCCACAAAAATAACAATAGAGGGATTCTATGGGCACATTAATAACAATATGGGGGTAATAGGGGCACAACAATATAAATAAGGGGTATAACTACAATAGTAATGGGGTAATCACTAGTATTATAGGGACCCAACATGCCCCTCTCCTTCAAAAAAGTGTTTTCCTCAACGCTTGAGTAGTTCTGGATACTTCTGCATAAAATTCTCATCCTCCCATGTGGAATCTTCAGCGGATAAGTTCTTCCACTTGATAAGATACTCTGAAATTGATCGATTTCGTAGCTGTCGAGTTCTTGTTTCTATGACTGCTTCCGGTTCCAATATAATTTTTCCTTCCTCGTCAAGTTCTGGCAATATTGTTTGAACTGGGAGCTTGTCGCCTATAACCTTCTTTAAACATGAAACATGGAAAACTGGGTGCAATCGAGAAGCTGCAGGAAGCTCCAATTTGTATGCCATAGTACCAATCTTTTGCAACACCTTGTACGGACCATAATACTTTGGTGATAATTTATTATCCTTCTTAGCTTGCTTGAGGGACATTTGCTTATATGGTTGTAGCCGTAGGAATACCCAATCACCTACATCAAAACTTCTTTCACTGCGATGTTGATCTGCCTGTTGTTTCATTCTATTTGTGCCAACACGAGGTTATCCTTTAAGAGTTGGAGGACTTGTTGTTGATGTTCGATGTGATGTTCCACTGCCTGAACCTTAGAATTTTCTCTTAAATATGATGTGATGGATGGTGGTTGATACCCATAAAGTGCCATAAATGGGGTCATTTTTGTTGCTGTATGAAGGAAGTGTTATACCACCATTCAGCCAGAGGCAACCATTTGACCCATTGTGTCTGTTTATCAGATACAAAGCAACGAAGATATCCTTCCAAACATTTGTTTACTATCTCAGTTTGCCCATCAGATTGAGGATGATAAGATGAGCTATGAGCTAACTGAGTACCAAGACAAGAAAATAATTCTGTCCAAAAATTTCCAGTGAAAATGGGATCTCTGTCACTTACAATAATCTTTGGGTTTCCATGTAGCTTTTGAATTGTTTCCATAAATGCAGTAGAAACTGTACTGGCTTTAAATGGATGTGATAATGCACAAAAGTGTGCATACTTGGTAAGTCTGTCAACTACCACCATGATGACACTCTTTCCCTCAGACTTGGGTAAACCTGTGATAAAATCCATTGAAACCTCCTCCCAACGTTGGCTTGGAATGGATAAAGGTTGTAATAGACCCGGTGTCTTAATTGTTTCAACTTTATTTTGTTGGCAAACCAAACATTCCGCCACAAACTTTTGAATATCTGATTTAAGGCCATCCCAAAAAAATTCCTTCTTAACCCTGTGGTAAGTTTTTAAAAATCCTGAGTGCCCTCCTAAGGGAGAAGTGTGCAATTCCATAAGAATCTTTTGTTTTAGCTGGGAATTCTTACAGAGGTATAAGCGATCTTTGTACCATAACGAATCATTTTTCCAGCTAAATGTATCAGACATACTGGAATCTTGTTGTAGCTTTCGAATAAGTGCCCACACTTCTTCGTCATTCTTCCATTCCTCCCTTGCTTCATTTATCCAATCTGGTTGGATAATAGAAATGCGCACAACAATGCTTCCACATCCTCATCCTTTCTTGAGAGTGCATCTGCCACCACATTTTGCTTCCCTTTTTTGTAGATGATTTCAAAGTCATAACCCAACATCTTTGTGACCCACTTTTGTTGCTCTTCAGAGGATAATCTTTGTTCTAAAAAGTATTTAAGGCTATCATGATCCGTTTTTACCTTGAAGTGTCTTCCCATTAGGTAGGGTCGCCATTTCTTAAGTGCATGGAGTATTGCCAACATTTCCTTCTCATAAATAGCTTTGCTTAAAAACTTTCCCTTGATTGGACGACTTTCAAAAGCAATGGGTCTTTCATCTTGCATTAGAACAGCACCAATTCCATTTCCTGAAGCATCACATTCCACAATAAAGGTTTTTGTGAAGTCCGGTGTAGCTAAGACCGGTGCTTGGCACATTGCCTCTTTAAGATGTTCAAAGGCCTTTGTTGCTTCCGGAGTCCATGAAAATGCATCTTTCTTCAATAATGTTGTTAGAGGTGCTGCTATTCTCCCATAATTCTTAACAAACTTGCGATAATACCCTGTCAACCCAAGAAATCCTCGCAGATGCTTTATGGATGTGGGGATTTTCCATTCCTTAATGGCTTTAATTTTGCTAGGGTCTACCTTAACTCCTTCATGAGATACAATATGACCCAAATATTCCACCTCCTGGACTCCAAAGAAACATTTGGATCTTTTTGCATATAATTGTTTCTCCTCCAATAGTTGTAGCACCCTGTCAACATGTTCAACATGATCCTTCCAAGACTTGCTGTAGATTAGTATATCATCAAAAAATACTAACACAAATTTTCTAAGGAATGGTTTGAAAATTGAATTCATCAAACCTTGAAATGTTGAAGGTGCATTGGTAAGGCCAAAAGGCATGACCAAAAATTCATAATGACCCTCATGAGTTCTAAATGTCGTTTTCGGAATGTCTTCAATCTTCATTCTGATTTGATGATATCCTGAACGAAGATCCAACTTGGTGAAGTAAATTGATCCATGCAATTCATCCAGTAATTCATCAATGACAGGAATGGGGAACTTATCTTTAATAGTGAGCTTGTTGAGCTCCCTATAATCCGGACACATGCGCCATGATCCATCCTTCTTGTGCACCAATACTACTGGAGCAGAGAAAGAACTTTGACTCGGTTGAATTATACCAGCCTCTAGCATTTCTGCAACCATACGTTCAATTTCACTTTTTTGGACATAGGGATATCTGTACGGCCTGATGTTTGGAGGAACACTTCCTGGAATCAGATGAATAGCATGATCATGATCACGCATAGGTGGGAGACCTTTGGGAGTCTCAAATACCTTGGAATGATTGTCCAGGACTTTTTGGAGATCTGGAGAAATAGATGATTCCAATGTGGAAACATCTAGCGAACATAATTGTGCAATTACACCTCTTTGCTCCTTTTTTAGAAGCTTTGTCATACCATTAGAGCTGATTATCTTTCCTGGTTTCCCTGCAATACCCCTTAATTCAACTTCCTTTCCTTCCACAGAAAATTTGATGAAAAGTTCTTGAAAATTAAAAGCTATTGTACCCAAGGATTGTAGCCATTGGACTCCTAGTACAACATCAGCACCTCCCATTGGAATGGAAAGCATTGGGCTAGTCAATACATATTCTCCCATGGATAGCTTGATATTATGGCACTTTCCAGAGCAATTTATTGTTCCTCCATTTGCAATCATCACTTGACACTCTGGTGCTGGATATAGGAAGCAATTCAATTCTTTTGCTACCCTACAATGAATAAAATTGTGGGTGCTTCCTGAATCAATCAACACTATTACCTTTTTCTTCTTGATTTGTCCTTCTATCTTGATGGTTTGAGGAGTGGTAATTCCCGCCAATGCATTACAAGATATGGTCGGATTTATTTGTTCTTCATCTAGGCTTTGTTCCTGGAGTATATCCTCTTCTTTTGACCTTTCTTGCTCCTTTTCTTCTTCCTCTTCACAATCTATGTAGAATAATTTCTTCTCAGCACACTTATGACCTTTAGTGTATTTGCTATCACAACTGTAACAAAGCCCTTTTGCTCTTTTTTCTTCCAATTGTTGTGGTGTCAACCTTATAGGTTGTGGAAGACTAGGGGCAACAACACTTCCGTCTTTATAGTTGTGAGTGGTATGCTTCCTGGTTGCCATAATTTTGCTTTCCATTTTTCTTGCTAACCTGAATGCCTTCTCTAATGAATCAGGTTCCCAAAGGCGAACATCATGTTGGATATTATCCTTTAAAGACCCTATGAACACATCAATCCTATGCTCCTCTGGAATATCTTTTACCCTTATGTTCAATTTTTGGAACTCCTCAATGTGCTCCATTATTGAACCCTTTTGTTTGAGACTTATCAATTGGCTAAAAAAAGTGTTGCTTTTTGTATCCTCATAATGTGCTATCAATTCTTCCGTAAAAATTGCCCAAGTGATAAATTGTTTACGAGAGCAAAGCCATTGATACCATACAAACTGATTTGGTTCCAAATATAAAGTTGCCATACGTACCTTTTGTGTGTTTTGCACATTATTGAGATCGAAGAATTGCTCCATCTGTAATATCCATGTGGCGGGATCCTTGCCATCAAACTTCCTCATATCGATTTTTGGAATATGGTGGCTCTTCGATCCAACATTAGAGTCTATGGAATCATGATTAACATTTCTTTTGTTCACATCATGAGTTTCCTTTACAACCTTTTCACCATTAGTAAGTATTTCTTGTAGAAAATTTGTCAAATCTGTCTTCAAATCTGCCATGTCTGTCTTCAAATCTGTCCTCAAATCTGTCTTCAGATCATCCATCTTAGCTTCCATGCCCTTTATCTTAGATTCCACACCATTTATCTTAGCATCTGTTAGCTTTTGTGAGCGTGACATTTGTTGCACTTGTTCTTGTAATTTTGATATATCATGTAGCATTTCTTCCTCTTCTTCATGAGTCATGCTAGAGCTTTCAGGTTCCTTACTAGGTGTTTGCATTTTCTTTCCTCGGGGCATCAGTTACCGATAATAATGCTTTACTATGCCCTTTGAATTCCTTCAAACCAAGCTTATGCAAAAATAAAAAAAAAAACTACACACCTTTTTTTACTTTGTAGAAGCCTGATATTGAATCTGATGTATCTCTGTAATTTAGAATCATCTAGTTCTGAAATTGTTACCTGTCGTAGCCTTCTATGTCCTCTTTCTGATGCCACTAGTCTGAACCAAATTGGATTCTCCAAGAAAGAGTTATGCCCAATCTCCCACAGTGACCTGATTATAGACTAGTTCAGTAGAGCAAACTTGTATGAAGTTCCACGTGTCACCGTTTCACCCTTTGACTCTGAAAAATATATCAAAGCAAACTGCAGTCCATCCTCTTTCTGTACCTTCTTACGAAATTTCAATCCGATGCTCAGAAAGAAAGTTATGACGATTTTCCCCAGGTCACCTGTTTTGAATGTAATTCAGGAGTCTGCAAAAAGACCAACTTCCTCAGATCATATCTCCGAAAATATCACGCGAAAAGCTCTGAAATTCGGACCCAAGGTTCAGTGCGATTTTTTCTCAAATGGGTTTTTTTGTGACTTCTGAAACGTCACAGAAAAAAGTTATAGCGAAAATGCCACGATGACCTGTTTGGAGCAGCGAAACCCTAGAATCCAAAGCTCTGATACCAAATGTTATGAAACCAACTCACAAAAAGATAGAAAAGAGAGATCAACGCCTTAGAATTCAGCCTCTTCGAGGGGGCAACCTCCTTTACATTACATAAATGAACAATTCTTGGATGATACAAATGACAAAACCTCCTTTCTATATATAGGAGTCTAAGGAGTCACAATATAATCCAGCCGACCTAACAATAATAATATAAAGCCACAAAAATAACAATAGAGGGATTCTATGGGCACATTAATAACAATATGGGGGTAATGGGGGCACAACAATATAAATAAGGGGTATAACTACAATAGTAATGGGGTAATCACTAGTATTATAGGGACCCAACACGATAGCAGTGAGATAGTGACAAAAATTGAAACAAAACTAGGAAAAGTTGGAATATATGTAAACAAAAACATGCATTCAAAGAAATCAATCAAACAACATTCACACAAGGGAATACACAAAAAGCGACAAAAATGTTGAAAAAGACAAGTTGAGGTCACTTACCCATGAATAGCTAAGCCGGATGTGTTGAAGAGTACTAGATGTGCTGTGGGATGTCAGAGCTCCAAGATCGATGTGAATGAATGAGCTCTGTTGCATTTAATAAATAAGTTTGGTCTCAAGACGCACATGCCACAAATATAGGAAAAAGTGACACTTGGAGGGAAACTTCTAAAACAACTTTGCATGTAACCCCCGGCTGCTAAAAATAGGTCCCTGAATCATGGGATATATTTTGCATGTTTCCTCTTGTTATTCTGGGAAGATCAAGTAATGCATGCATGTAACTCAAGTTTCCTTGGTTTTGGGTGGAACTGGTCAACTGGAATGTCCATGCATGCCAGTGCTAAACTCCTTAGGAAAAATGCACATTCCTGACTGTAAGTTGGGCTGACTGCCCAAGGGGATTGCACAATTTTTGGGCCTAGCAACTGAATGTTGCCCAAATTTGTGCAAATCCTGGGTTGAACAACCCGTTGATGGGAAAAATTGCATGAATCTTGCTGTGATGGTTCACTGGCAGGATTTTGCAATCATGGAGACCAACAGGCTGTCAGAGAGGATTGCGCAATTTCTGGAGGGAAAGGCTAGTTTCCCTCTAGGAATGTGCAATTTTCAGGGGAAGCTGCTTATCCTGCAGCTGGACCAAGTCTGGGTAAGTAGCCTATGAGGGGAATGGATCGATTGTGATCGATAGGCTGCCTTTGTGCAAGGAAAACACTGAAGCCTGAGTACTTGACATAGCAAGACAAAGTGCTGTGTAAGGTTCGTAGGGAAGCTCTAAAACAGGCTAAGGAAACATTTTGGAGGGTGGTTGTAGCCGCTACAACACTTGGCGACACACTGGTAGAACTCCAGCTGTCTGCATAGACCTTGTTCATGAAAAGAAAGTCTAACACCTCCGGAAGTATTGTTCAGTTCTTAGCTCATCTTGGTTTTGCATGAACTTGATTGTAAGATGTAACATCTACCAAGCCCTTGGTCAATTGACACACATTCCAAGCCAAGGAAACACAATTGTGTCAATTGGGGATGAGGGGTATATAGGTGCACAAGAAGTATAGTTGCCAAAGTCTTAGTTTCATCTCTGGTGTTGCTCCACTGCGAGCAGGCTAGGACAGTACAACGATGGAATCACATAGGAACACAAGAATGGCTCTCCTGCCAGCGAGCCTGGTCAGTACCATGACAGAGTTACTTGCATCACCTCCCTGCACAGGAATCCTTTCTCTTCTTTCGCCTTATTCATTTTTCATTTTGAATATTTTGACTTTTCATTTTTTTCAGTTTCATTTCCACTGTGCATAGAACTTATTCATTTTAGAGGCAAAAGATGGATCCCAACTTATTGAGAGCATAGGAGGTTGTTCCAAAATAGAAGTAGTTTATTATATCTCTGACATGCATGTTAAGGTTTTCCCCCTCACCTTACTCTACTTTACTGAGCCGACAAGGGTTAACCCAAAAACAATCGACTAGAGAAGGTGATACTAGTTAGTGAGCAAACGTTGTGTTTACACCAAGGTTCACTTCGAAGAGTATGTATTTTCCTTCAACGTATCATGGACTAAGAGGAACAGGTTCATCATATAGAGGCAAGATGATAGATAACCAAGTAGCGATAGTTGTACAAACCCTTTTGTACTTTACCGAGCTCGTTTCATGAGTCACATATGGTTTCATGCGAACTAACCTATGAATGAAACAAGCGAACAAACTAACAACAAAGCCACACAAAAGAAGAAGAAAAAATGAAAGAAAAGTAGGAAAACAAACAAGCAAACAAAGCATGAAATTAAACAAGCATGCAAGCAAACACTACTCCTACTCCTACGATAACTGTGCATGGGCCTGATCACATGAAGTGATACTACCAATGAAGCCATCGATGCATTGGTATACCCATGTTGGTGAAGGCTTGGTTCATGAGTAACCCAGTTGTGCAGACCAACATACGAGAAATATATAATAGTGAAGACAGTCACACTTCATGTTTCAAAGTGCCCACGGGACATAAGTGAGTGCATGTGCATGATGGACAGTCCATGGACTTATCAAGGTGATGTGTGACACTATGTGCAACTTTGAAGAAAAAGCACACTCTTGACTGAGACATGCAAGCAAACGAAAGAAACGAAGATAACTTGTGTCACGCACGAGTGCTTGCAATGTAAGACTCCTCCAATGCATGAGCAATGGGATCGTGCAGTTCGAGTGGAGGAAGTGTGATCTATGTTTGAGATGGATCTTCAATGCATACAAATGAGTGATGAGGAGCCTTAGGTGATTGAACAGTTTCATGATTGGAAGTGAGACTAAGCCAAAGAGAGCGAGGACATAACATAATCATCATCTCGGGTTGAAGTGCCTCGACATTATTGGGTGTCTAAACTTCATCATCGGGTAGATCATTATAAATTGGTGGCTTCAAAAGATCAACTGCAATAGATTCATGATCATGACAAAAAATGGAAGCACATGAATCACGACTGCAACGATTAGAAAATTCAATGAATTCTTCGGAATCCTCATGATCAGATGAATCAAACAGAGGGGTAGATGAAAATCGAACGAACTCATCCTCTGTGTTTCCGGAAAGTATAGATAATGGACCAAGTGGATCTTCAATGAATAACTTATCCTCTCCATTGTCGAATGATGGAATAGCATCCGGTGAGTCATGCAAGTGATCAACAGTGGGTGCAACCGTAGATGAAGACACACATACAAAATCATGGATGGAAGATTCACCAAAGAGGCTAGGAAGGAATCAATGGGGCTCATATGGAAGGGAGTCATCCTTCACCAAGCGCTGATGTTCAAGCTCCCACTCATACTTTCATGAATCATAGTGCATGTTTGTTGTGAAACACCAACTCCGTCAGTGGGTCGTTCCTCACTCACAACAAGTGAAGTGCCCGGAATGGATGAACACAAGACAAAATCATCGGGAGGAACACCTAAGTGCAAAGATGGAGGTCGAAGAAAAGAATGAATATGGGAACTCGAAGGACTCACAACCAAATCTACATGAAAATTGAATGGAGTGATGTTGAGAGGGTGTGAAGGATGAACAAATGTGCAAACATGATCATCAACATCACAGGGCGATGGTGGAACTGTTGAATGAGAGGGAGGTGTATAGTCCATTGAGACAGTGCGTACTCCCACATGGGATTGCATGGTTCCATCAATGAAGAAGGTTAAGCGAGGTTTGACATCAAGCGTTCTATTGGGAAGGGTAGATTTCTTAAGATAGTACTTGAACCGGTCCCAGAGATAAGCGAACTTCAACTAGCTCTTTGAGCTTGAAACTATAAGTCACGAAAGTTCTGCCAAAAATAAATAATGGATTCATGTGGAGCCCTCTATTGCTGTAACAGTTTCTAGTCAAGATGGTCTGGATAAAAATTATGCAACGTGTCTTCAATAAGATCATAGAAGTGCTCACATGAGTGCACAATGTTAGCCGATAGGTTGAGCACCAAACAAAATGGGGATTCGCGAAGTTTGAATGCAAGCAGCAAACCAACCTGTTCATCAGTAAACTCATCTTCCTCATAAATCATGGAAAGGAAGTTATGTAAGTGCTCAGGCTAGGCCACTTCGTCTTCACCATCATACATGTGAGTGGACAAAAGATTGAAAAGCTTCCGTGAGATGGAGACATCTTCATGATTCCAAAAACACCTTGAAGGAAGAGGAATGCAAGACTCCATGAAAGATATGCAAAGGTTCAAAACTCAATGAGAGGACACTGCTTGTCATCAGGCCCTCTTGTGCCAGAAATGTTGACGGTGCTGGAGCTGCCAACATGTCAAGGGGATCTCTCTGGTAAGAAGTCCCAATTAGACCTCAGACCATTTGGTGTAGGAGTCCCAGCAGTGGGTCGTAAGGTAATGCCTTGACTGCGAAGTCACACAGAGGCAAGTAAGATAAATTTGTCAGTAGCAAGGGTGTAACTAATTTAGTGAGTCAAGGAATAAGTATGAGAGATTCCAACACTTCAAAGGGAGAGGAAGGTGAAGGTGAGTTCTAGGTTGAAAGGGATCAATCCCAACTCAGCTAGGAACACACAACACAAAGGACATGCAAAGTTTCTGGTAGAGAAGTCGACACAGATGTGGCAGTCACAACACACAAGTTAAGATAACACAAACAACACTCACGGATCAGTCCGAGACGAGTGTGATAGGTGATATAACAAGGTTCAAAGAAAGTTTTGTCTGATGTCTGGTAGAGCAGTCGACACAGACAGTGACAAGATTAACAACATAAGCAACAAATTAACAAGAAGATTCATATAATTGCATGCAAATCAGTTCATATACAAGTACGTAAGTTAAACAACATATATCATTAAGGCAATCAAAGTAGCCCAACTTCAATATAAACACAGAAAATGCATAAAACAAGAGAGACATAGATATATGTGGTTCACCTAGTTTGGGCTACATCCATGGAGAAATAGCCAGTCCTTCCTTTTATATTATCCAGCAAACTGAAGAGATACAGCCTACATCAGATCCGCTATAATTCCCTCTTTTCTCTTAATCTCCTCTCTCTTCCTCACTTAGAATACAAATCTACATAGATGCAATACAATTCCCTCATATATAGTGAGGGGTTGCCTTCTAGGGAAAGAAAAAACCCTAAATTAAACATAACTTCTATCGTGAGATCTTCGCCTAATGAACGACCCAGATTGACTACGAAATTACAACATCTTACAAGGCAATTTTACATCTATTTTTAGCTTGGGGGTGTTATAGACAATTTTGTGCCTTACAGCAACAGACATGAATTGTCAATAATCCAAGGGATCCAAAGTTCCCTAAACATGATGTTCCTACCCCTAGAGGAACAATGTCAGCAAACCAACAGCTCTCAGATTAGTTCTCCACCTGAAAATACTCAAAAACAAGCAATCCTGAAATCAAAGCAGGTGCTCCACTAGGTTTCTGCGCTGAAACTCAGTTGCTCCATGGTGTACCTGCGTTGCAAAGCAAGTGGGACAAAGGCCACCTGCGCTAAGCGAGATGGGACAAGTGGCACACTGAGTCATTGCTCTGGAATCTTCCAAAAATGACACTTGGATCAGGTATTTCGCGTTGTGATGAGTCAGAGGCTCTGTTTCTCCAAGTGGAAGCAAGGTTCTCCAAGTGGACTCAAGAACTGAAGATCAACTAAAGATTAACTGAAGAGAGAGAGGACACAAGGCAGCTACACATCAGTTGCAAGCTGACTCATCCTTTCTCAATTCATCTATATATTGAGCTCTCTCCTATGAGCTCAGGAGGCTGGAATTTGGTGCAAAGTAATGATATGTTGTTGGTTTCAATATAGAGCTATTGGGTGATTGTTTGAGAGAGGTGAAGAGGAGAAATTCTTTCTGCTGGGAGGTGTTGCTGGATTGGAGCCTTCAATGGTTGTAATACTCTCAGAACCTTTACTTCTTCATTAATAAAAGCTATTGAGGTTCTTCTATGTGCTCTTGTTTCAATAATATATTGTGATAATTGCATGTTTGGTTTACACTAATCCTTGAACCAGTTATGATTGCATGCTTCTTGTAGTTTCCTTCTTTGTTATTTTGCAGGATCTCATTGTAGCTGGGCCAGCAAAAGAGCAAGGAGCTGGGAGCAAGCAGCCAAAGAGAGGAGTTTGGATTCGACATTAAGCGCAAGGCAACGGTTAGTGCATTTCTCCATTCTCTTTTGCTTTCATAAAGAAGTAAACCTTAAGTAGTTTGTTTTACAGTTGTTGCTAAGGTACTATCACCCTTAGAGTGGGATAGGGTCATCCGAGTCGGATACTTTTCCCTACAACAAACTGGCGACTCCGCTGGGGATCGTATCCGTTTGATTGTGTTTGTAGTATTTTGCTATTCATTTCCTGAACAAAAGAGTACCAAATCGAAAAGCTTTTGACTATATCAAAAGCGAAGTAGAGGGCAGCTACTCTAGCTCATTTCTGAGCAAGTTCATGATTTGAAGAGCTGATCTACAAGGATCCTTGTAAGCTCTTAGTGATAGCTTTTCACCTTCCTAATCATCCCTTTGAGTGTGCTTGACTGATTGTTTCTGATTTGAGCAAAAACTGTGCATTTTTGAGAAAATTATGACCCGGAAACTGTGAAAACGCAAGTTTCGTTTTCCAAAGCAGGTAGTACACAGGCTACCTGCTTTGCAACGCAGGTCCCGAAGGGGCTACCTGCGCTGAGAGCCAGACTGGCTGTGCAGCACCTGCGTTGGCCCAATTTTGCCTAGTGCTGTTGGGGTTTCCTCCTTTTCTCTTGCCTGTTTTCACTATTGATTTGGCTGCCAGTTACCAGTCTTGCACCTGTTCTGAAACCAATATTACTTGCCATCATTCTGCCTCTGTTATATAACGAAATTGTACTTGTTCTTTGTATTTCTTACTCATTTACAATTTCCCATAACGAAGAGTAAACTAGTCTTGCTTTTGGCCTCTTAGATCTGAACCTGTGTTAGGCATTTTGCTGGTCTAAAGAGTTAGCTTGTTTGTTGTCCATAGCTGATTAGTCATTTTTACTTTCGTCAGTATGGTTTGATTTCATGTATTTCCAGTGATTAAGCAAGTGAATCTTAAGGTGTCTTTTGATTTTGGACAAACTTGTTTGTTTTCGCTCTAAATCGAAATCAAAGTTATATAACCACTTTCTTTTTGTAATCCATCAACATTAAGAAAATGAAAAGAAAATACATGCATTGTGCATTTTGCATTTGAAAAAGTTTGCATGATGATTTAGGAGAAAGTGCATTAGTTTGTGCTGTATGAACTGTGTGAAAAGAATTTGCCTTTCTTCTCCCTCAGTAGTTAAGATTTTCATCAGTCAAAAAGATTTGAAAAAGC
The DNA here is from genome assembly GCA_031772625.1 of Pinus tabuliformis. NCBI lineage: Eukaryota > Viridiplantae > Streptophyta > Pinopsida > Pinales > Pinaceae > Pinus > Pinus tabuliformis. Next base: position 1,840,478,518 of record CM062819.1, read on the forward strand.
TTGCTTCTCATCTTAGGCTGCATTTAGGAATTTGTCATATACATCTCGTGGTGAACCTTGAAAGGCAAACTTTAAAAAGATCAACTTAAAATATACTGAATGAACCTAACAACACATTGTAACATAACGCAAACATCTAGAGGTCTAGGTAGAGACGTGTTCCGGCGTCGTTAAACATAGTGACTGTCGATCTCTACGAAGGTGGGTGATTCCTCCTGAGAGTCGGTGGCACTAATACGGAGTTGTGCTCCCACGTACCGTCGCGTATATATTGGGAGACCCCTATAGGCAATTATCCTTTATCCATAGGAAGCCGTGTCAGCCGCCCTACTGATCGTGATGCAGTGAACACAGCATTCACGAAGATCGACCACCCGTACCGTAAAACGTATTCTGTGGTTTCGCGAAAGGTTTGGCACACCCTCTGCCTAGATCTCCAGAGCAGTTTCTTTTGGCCTTTTTCAAACTCTATAACTGAAAAGGTCCAACCGAGCATTTGTCACTTCGGGCTCGTTAATACATCGAAGGAGACTAGAGTCATCTTTAGCTTTTTCTCGACTCTTAAAACATGAAAAGGCAAAGTTATGTTTAAAAGCGTCTAATAAAATTCATTCAAATCGGAAACACAAATTTTCCCCTTTATATTTTAGTTGATCGAGTAATCCGCAATCGTGGAAGAAAGTCAATTGAATATCCGTCGTTCTCGGAGGCTTGCGAGTCAACCATCTTTGTCTCCGGAATCGAAAACAATCCGGGCAAAGCGAACTCGTCGAACCAGTTCAAAATCTCCTTTAAAAGTTAGAACAAGTGTTCCAACAACATCTGAGATTCTGGTCACTCCAAACATTTATGGAAACCCTGCCTCCATAGAAGAAGTTCAACCGCCGCAGAGGGACAGTAATATTGATCCTAGTCTGGGGGCAAATACTTGTATGACTGAACCAGTTCCATCTGTAACCGGTCCAGAGAGTTTTGTTCCTCAAACATCTGTCGCTGTCGATCCAACCCCTTCTTCGGCACCGGAAATCTTTTACGGACCTGATGGTCTTCCTCTTCCACCTGGTCTGATTGCGATAGAGGAAATTATAGAGGAACCGCAAGTATCCACTCCAATTCAATTTGGAGTAGGGGTCACTCTATTTCCTGCTACAACAGAAGTTTGTCCATCACCAGTGGAAGTTCCTGTAGAATCACTAGGCGATCAATTGGATAGACTAAAAATGTCTGAACAACCGTCGACATCTAGGACTGTGTCAAATGACACGGCGACGGAAGAATTACCTGCCGCAAATCCAACAATGTTCGTCGGCATACCATCTGTCCCAACTAGCTCTCAATCGCTAGAAGGAGTCCACCAAGAGACTATCTCGACAGTATGGTCTGTTCATGTTTGTTCCGGAGTAATGTCTGGTAACTCTCATGGTGAGACTCATCAAATTGACCCTTTTGGGAATCTAATTAGGCCATCCAGTCCTCCAGGACAATCAATTGCCTTGAGTTCTGGATTGCTACCGTATGGGGGGCAGTATGCCCTTTCATTACCCCCTCCGGGAGGGTACCCATACGGGAGTTCTCAACCTTATTCAAGTTATGGTGGAATTGCAACGAGTAGTTGGGTACCTATGCTATCCCAGCCACGAAGAGTTGTATATTCTATGCAACAGTGTGTACCTGTGACAAACATCCCAACTACACCGGCTATTGTGACCGTGTCGCAAGTTCAAACAATGCCTGTTGTGTGTCAACCTCAGATTTCTCAGGTTCTCATGCAACAGCCCCTTGACCCTGTGACCCAACCACAATCACCTACTGGTGGGGCAACACAAGTACAGTCAGGTACAACTACCCCACATCTTGGTCCAATGGTTAGTATAGCGCAACAACCCATGGTGTCGCAACCGTGGATAGTGCAATACCAACAGCCGCAATTCCAACAAGTGTACCAGGGTTCTGAACAGCAAATCTTTGCGAATACGGGACAACCATATATTCAAAATGGTCAAAATCAACCACTTTATAGTGGTCAAGTCCATCAACCGTATCAATCATACCAACATCAAATCCATTATGATGGTATGCAAAGACCAACTGTTCAGGCGATTCCATCGTATCCTGGTTACGCTCCACCTAACTTGAATCAACAGTTACCATTCGTGGCGACTTTAGAGTTGCCTGATTTACATCGGTTAACCAATGATCCAATTGCTTACGCCCCATGGTGGCCAGTGATTCCGCACAAACTTCCATCCGACATTCCTAAATTCAATGGAAATCCAGGTGAAGACCCGACGAATCATGTGATGACATTTCATCTATGGTGTTCGTCGAACACTTTGAATGACGATTCGATAAGGCTTCGCCTCTTTCAGAGGACATTGACAGGTCCAGCGGCAAAATGGTATATAGAATTGCCTAGAGCTTCGTTCGAGAATTTTAGCTCCCTTGCCACGACATTCTTAACCCACTTTCAATTACCAATAAGGTATGAAACGGGAACAGAGATATTGACCAACTTCAAACAGACAACCGCAACTCATATATCAGATCATATACATGAGTGGCGACGTCGACGAAGAATGGTTAAAACATACGTTCCTGATCAGCTTTTAGCTGAGTGGTTTATAAAGTCGTTACTTCCGGCCATAACGGAAGATGTGGCAAAGGGAGGAGTCGTAACAGAAGAGCAGGTTATTGCTCGTGCACAATATTTGGACTTAGTATATACTCAGTCCGGCACGCTCTATGACAAAATACCAGACGCCCCTAGACCAGAGTTTTCAATCCCTCCTCCTCCTAAATCAAATAGTGACTCTCATGCCGGTGATGGCGTGATTGGCACGGCAAACACGAATCCGAAAAAGACCCATCAAAAGAAGGCCTGTAAGGATTCGAATCAAAATGCGCATGAAGAAGTTCTTGCTTCGGAAGTAAATGCCGTATCGACAGATAAGGGCAAAGAAACCAATCAACCAGGAAGCAAGAAGAAACAGAACCAGGGAAGAAGAATAAACAAGGTGAGTCATCTCCTAAGAAAAATTCTTCAAACCCTCCTGGGAATAGGAAACGGTATCCATGTCAAATATGTGATGACAAAGATCACAACACTAAGGATTGCCCGTTCAAAGCTGAGCTAAAGAGGTTCTTTAAAAGTCCTCATACCTCAACTGTGTCAAGTGATCAATTTCCTAACCCAGGTCAAAATCTGGTTGATAGTGGAAACGCTTCCCCATCTCAAGTGCTTATGTTGTCGGCTTCAAAACAGCAAAATGATGCTTTGATTTTGACAAGGAACAAAGATTACGGGAACCCACAGGTGTCGAACGATAAAGGTAAAGATCAACCTAGCAGTTCGACAACAACTTCGGCAGAAGTCGTACCCCCCATCACGCATGAATTAACAATAAAACCGCCAAAGGGAGTAGTGCACAAGTCGACCTTTAATCCTCGTGCCAGAGCGGCACAGCATTATAACATAGTGGAAGATTTGGCGCAATCGCCATCTGCTATGTCGACTCTTGAGGTACTACAACATTGCCCATCCCAAAGGCAGGCATTGTTATCAGCAATTGGTGGGGTGGATCCTAAAGATTCCAATCTAGTGTCCTTTGATCACAAAGGTTATGATCCTCAGTTACCAGCTCAACTAGCTTTCCTCGTCCAAGTGAAAGCCCTCAACAAAACAGTTCATAGAACGATTATCGATGAGGGAGCATCGACATGTATTATGTCGATGAGTTGCTGGAAGACTTTAGGATCTCCAACCTTGTCGCAATCATCGACAACATTAAAAGCATTTGACGGAAGGATATATACCCCTTACGGTATCCTTAGTAACCTGAAAGTTGAACTAGGGGGCAAAACAGTAGAAATAGATGTTGAAGTCATTGATGGCAATCTTGACTATAACATCCTACTGGGAAGACCATGGATTTATGCCATGCAAGCTGTTGTGTCGACTTATTTTAGGAAGATCGCATTCCCCTTTGAAGGAGGGATTACGGTCGTCGATCAACAAAACTTCCTCCCTAATGGTTCACAAGTTACAGGAAGCGTTCCCATGATCCATGGCAGCGACCGGTCGATTCAAGATATTGGGGTAGGTCTGTTGAAAGATCCCACTATGATGGGAACTTTCGCGCTACCACCTCCTATCTGCATAGGAAATGTACCATTTGTAGCAACATGCAATATGGTATCCACCTTGAAAGTCACAGAAGGCAGAGTCGCTATGGATCATTCGATGGTTTTGCCACCAAGCCCCATTGAAATATTGTAGCAATCAATGTTTCAGGCCTGGGAGGCGAACCCCAATCAGCGCTCATCGAGCGTTTGGGTAGATAGATCTAGAGAAAATGATACCCCATTAGATCCTTGGTCGAAAGTACATGGGACTGACGAAGGAATCTTACAATCAATGATGATTGAGGGGGCACCATGGAATGATCACCACCATCGTTCCCTTCTTCCAGAATACGAAGAAGATACTCAGAAAGATCTTTACCACCCTTCAGTCTTTGAATTCCTAACAAATACTGTAAACACGGTGGATTCCGAGCGAAACTTATCAAATATTGAAGAGACTATAGCCATAAATATCTCGACAAAACCTGATGTTGTAGAGAATATTCATGTTGGCAAAGGTTGTTCCCCTTCAGAACTGGAAATATATAACACTCTCTTTCGCGAATTTAGAGATGTCTTTGCTTGGTCATATGATGAAATGCCAGGCATCGACTCGAGTATCGTTGAACATGAAATTAAAATGTATCCTGATGTCAAACCAGTAAGACAACGGCTTCGACAGGTGCACCCTAAGAAAGCCGCTGCCATTAAAGCAGAAGTTGAGAAACTTCTCCATGCTGGATTCATCTACCCGGTTCCTCTAACCGATTGGGTATCGAATATTGTCCCTGTTATGAAAAAACAAGGGACGATAAGAGTGTGCGTCGATTATAGGGATGTAAACCAAGCTTGTCCGAAGGACAACTACCCTACGCCCTTCATCGACCAGATAATTGATGAATGCGCCGGATGTGAAATCTTTTCCTTTATGGATGGATTTTCCGGGTATAATCAAATAAATATCCACCCACAGGACCAGTCAAAGACTGCATTTATATGTCCGTGGGGCACGTTCGCTTATCGAAAATTACCCTTTGGCTTGAAGAACGCAGGGGCAACTTTTCAGAGGGCTATGAATTACGCCTTCCACGACATCAAGAGCATTGTTCAACCATATCTCGACGATCTTCCGGCTCATTCGTGAAAGCGGACTGATCATCCGCAGCATTTAAGGGCGATATTTCTACGTTGCCGACACTACAAGATAAGACTCAACCCTCACAAATGTGTGTTTTGCGTCGGTTCTGGTCGTTTACTTGGCTTTGTAGTCTCTAAAGATGGGATTCGTCTCGACCCCTGTAAGGTTCAGGCAATCATTAATTTGCCTCTACCTTCGAATTTGCTTCAGATTCAGAAACTCCAAGGGAAAGCAAACTTTCTGAGGAGGTTCATTCCAAATTACGCAGAACTTGCTAAAGGTTATACACGTCTTTTGAAAAAGGATGTACCCTTCGATTGGGACCAGGTTGCGCAAGCTTCCTTTGACGCTTTGAAAGAGTCCCTAGTAAAAGCATCATTAATGTACGCCCCAGATTATCTTAGGAATTTTAACCTGTATCTAGCTGCGGCGGATACGACCATTGCGATGGTTTTAGTACAAGAAGTCAATGGAGTTGAACATCCTGTATATTATTTAAGTAAAAACTTAAATGATACAGAAAGTAAATATTCTTACGTTGAAAAGCTAGCGCTCGCTGCTGTTCAAGCGGTACAGAGATTTTGACATTATATCCTCTTTAGGAAAACTACCATTCTGTCAGATTGTAACCCCATGACTTATATACTGTCGCGACAGTTGCTGGGGGGCAAATATTCCAAATGGATAGCGATCCTTCAAGAGTTTGATCTAGAATTTGTGAAATCCAAGTCAAAGAAAGCTCTGGTATTCACAGAATTATTATGCGATCTCCCATCATCGTCCAACGACGAAACTTCCAAGGAGTCAATAGTGGACGAGACTTTATTTCTCATATCTGCAAGCGATGAATGGTATGGAGATATAATTATCTATCTCCAAACCCAAAAGTTTCGGCCTGACACCTCGCACTCCGAACAGAAACGTATACGATACCAAGCAAAAGACTACATGATCGTCGGTGATACTCTTTACCGTCGTGGTATCGATACCGTTCTGAGGAGGTGTCTCACCCATGAAGAAGCCGAAAAAGCCCTGAATGAGTGTCATTCGGGCGCGTGTGGGGGGCATCAATCAGGTTTTGCTACAGCCCAAAAGATATTAAGAGCAGGATATTTTTGGCCAACAATGTTCAAAGATTGCATAATCGCAGTCCGAAGTTGTCATTCCAGCCAAATCTTTGATAGCAAAACCAGAAGACCACCCGCACCGCTGCAACCAATAGTTGCGGTTGGGCCTTTCGCCAAATGGGGCATATGTAACCCCACCTCGACCGGGGGGCATGGGTATATTATAGTCGCAGTTGACTATTTTACCAAATGGGCCGAGGCGATGCCTACATTGGACAATACTGGTGAAACAGCTGCCCTATTCTTTTTCAATCATGTAGTCGCCAGGTTCGGTGTACCCCAGGCTATAGTTACGGATCATGGATCGCATTTCCGCAATCACATGATGGTCGAATTAGCTGCCAAACTAGGGCTATCTCACGACAGCTCTACTCCGTATTATCCACAAGCCAACGGACAAGTTGAAGCAATCAACAAGGTCCTGAAGCGTATGTTGCAGAGGATAATCGGAGTTCATAAAAGAAGATGGCACCTAATCCTGTATGCAGCCTTGTGGGCCTACCGAACCTCGGTAAGAAACGCGACCGGTTTCACACCTTTCCAATTGGTGTACGGTCTAGAAGCGGTCTTACCGATCCAGTGTGAAATTTCGTCGCTTAAACTCGCAATTGATCTCCTCCCCGGAACTTCGGAAGAAGAGGATCGTTTCTTGGAATTAATCCAATTGGATGAAACCCGTCGTGATGCCGCTTTGGCTAACGAAGCCCATAAGAAATGAGTCAAGGCTCAGTTCGACAAAAATGTCAAACCCCGTGTCTTCTCAGAAGGTGATTTGGTCTTGCTTTATGACCAAGAATCCGATAAATTAGGAGCAGGTAAATTCAATTCCTTATGGATGGGCCCCTATATTGTTAAAAGAGTGTTAGCAAAAGGAGCCTACGAGTTAATAGATTACGACGGAATTCCACTGGCGCAGCCCCGGAATGGGCTGCACCTCAAGCGTTACTATGCTTAAATAGTAACCTGCATGCTTTTGTTGTATTTTGTTTTTGCCAAAGTTCTTGTTCTGGTTGAGTGATTCCCTTATTCATTCGTTGCAGATGTCAAACCTTATGGAGACATGTGTTGGATATGCCGACGGAGCGAGTCGTAGTTCACGGAACCTATCCTCCGCAGCATGGGCCATTTTTTATCCAAGTGGCGAGTTAGTAAGTTTCAGAGGTGTATGTATTGGGCAATCAACGAATAACATCGCTGAATATAGCGTGTTGATAGAACTACTCTCTGATTCCATCACACGAGGCATACGCCGACTAATTGTCAGGCTAGACTCACAGCTCGTAGTACTACAACTCAATGGTATATATTCTGTTCGTAATCCAGCTATTTATCGCATGTTCCTAAGAGTAAAGATCTTGGAAAGACGATTTGATTCAATTCAATATCAACATATTTCAAGAAATCAAAACACATTAACTGACTCATTGGCAAACTATGTGTTAGATAGACATTTGCAACATTTATAAAGGACACATCATAAAAAGTGTACATATGAATCATCCAAATCAACCAGAATAAGACTCGAAAATCAAAATATATATATAAGCTGTTCATAAAGTTCATACATAATGTTCTGTAACCAAGACAAAATTGGTCATATGACCTAAAAACTCAAAATGCTAGGGGGCACCCTAGCCTAGTGATGCTCCTGATAGTAAGCCACAGTCTGTGCGATCATGCGCAGAAGACGGGTCCATCGTCTAGGTACACCGATAGTATGTTGCTGCATCGGTAAAGGTAACTCGTCAATCTGTACGTCCGGAAGACCACGGGTAAGGTTCTCGACCTGCCCCTGCACAACTGTAAGGGTCTCTGTGTCGCTAAGATCACGGATAATAACTCTCCGAGCAGGTTCCTCTGCCGGAGCAGTAACAGGTGGTCTCGGACGAAATGCCGGACGAACAGGACCGACATCTGCAAGCGCACATGAGTTCAATTAAAGTCTTGAAAGAATAAAGCACAAGAACATTATGAATGAAAACAATGAACGGTAATATGGTTGAAGTTCTTACCAGTAGCATCCCACTGAGCACCGTCTGGCAGTACCATATCCGGATCACCCCGGAAATCCATACCAACATATGGGTACTCGGAAAAAGCCATCTCCTGGCGATCGAACCACCTAAAGAAAGCAGCATTAAAAGAAATCTGGGATTGACCTGCATGCCTGGACATGTGATCGACCCATCGCTGCATACGTGGCTCGGTAGGAGAAGGCACTCCGAGATCAATGTACTGAGGTTGCATCAGAGGGATCTTCTCCAAGGCGAAGGCAGTCAGAATCGAACCAAAACCAAAGTTCTTCAGCTTCCCGTCCTTCACCTTGTTCAATTGATTTTTCATCTGACTAAGCACTGCATCACTCCAGTTGAAGATTTTCGGTTGGAGACATTCCAAGGCGTGCTGCATGTGAGACCTATTGGCAACATGTAAAGATGCGCTACTGGCCATCCTACCAAGAGTATACAGAATGGACCTGAGAGGCCTGCTAGTAACATCACGGATAACCACCTTGCCGTCTCTGCTCGGCTGGGACCCCTCCCTGCAATACTGGCGAACATAATCTCTCACGGAATCATTCCCCCGAACTGTACCTGATAAAGAAATGGGGGCACCCCGCCTTGACAGGCCAGTCAAGAAGTAAATATCTGTCACAGTCAATGGAATAGGTTTGTTCCTGATCTGGAATACTTGGTTAACAGGATCCCAAGCATCAAGCAAATACTGCAGTAGTGAAATCTGTGCTCTCATGCTAGAGATACGGAAAAACTTCAGTAAACCACAGTCTCGTAATGCGCCCACCGTAACAGGATCATGAAGGGAAATCATATCTTCTTCTTCATGTTCTCGTTCTCGCCATGTTAGGGCCATCTTGTTCAAGAATCCCTGCAAAACAAACAAGAGAATGAGTCAGCTCCTGAAATTGATGAAAAACTGGCGAAAATTTCATCAAAATCTGTAAAACATTGTTGCTTTTATGCCCCAAAGCAGGTGCCCAGTGTACTACCTGCGTTGGGGGACAAGCTGCCTTCAAGCAGCTTGGATCCCAACGCAGTTTTCGAATGAGGAACCTGCGTTGATCAGAGGGCGCCCTGGCAAAACCCCAGAGGATCAATAGAACAGCAAAACAGGCATAAAACAGGAAAATTAAACCATGAAAATGAAGAGCTAAGGTTTAGCTCCTACCTGGTCCAAACGGCGCCGAAAATCGTCCGCAGAATCTCCCGGAATCAGCTAATGAAAATCGAGGGGAAAGAGGCTCCTCCAAAGCTCCAACAAGCAAAATGCAAATGAAATGGTAAAATGAGAGGTAAAACCCTTTTTATTTGCTTTCTTACGTAATTCAAGGTAAATATTAATGTGTTAATCTCATTTTCAAGTAAATATTACCCATTTCTAACTAGTTTGTTGCAGCAAATTGAAAATGCAGTGCTATCAATGAAAAAGAGAAGATAATTATGGTAAAAATCAAAAGTAAACCATATAATTGAGCAGTTTTAGCAATGTTCATGCTCGTTAAAAAATAAACGCAAGAATTGAGCAGTTTTAGCAATGTTCATGCTCGTTAAAAAATAAACGCAAGAATCGAGCAGTTTTTGTGTAGAGTTCATGCTCGTTAAAAAATAAACATAAATTGTGAGCAACCTTTCCCTAGCAGTTCAAGCTCACTCAGAAAAAATGAACCGGTAAATAACCACTGAGAAAAGTAACCTTTGAAAGCCATATTAAAAGCCCTTGGTCGTGTTTATATGCCATCACCTCCATCCGTTCATTTTGGCCAATCGTTCATCTCCATATGTGTGTTTACCCATTTTGAGGAACAGCTACGAAGAGTGATTTCACTTAGCCATCCTTGTGACACTGCCGTGATTGGAAAATTCCAACCTGTACCTGGAATCTGCTGCTATCCCTGTTTATCACTTGTTCCTCAAAAGACGAGTCTTCTTTGAGCTCTTTTCACTGACTCGTAAAATATGAAAATTTTGCCGAGTTTTGGCCTTCCAGCTCGTTAAAAGGACTGGAAGAGCTATCCCTCCTCTAGATTTTAATCTTTTTGGACCTGAGGGATTATTGCACAAAAAGATCGAGCGCTTGTTTTGTTCGGCTCGTTAAAGAAATCGAAAATTCATCCCTTCTGTATGGTTTTATACTTTTTCGGACTTAAGGGATTAGAAGACGAAAAAGGAATTTTGGAGTTAACTTTCCGTACCTCTTCAGACTCTCTAAAAATGAAAAGGACCGAGTTTTCCTTGTCGTTAGACTCGTTAAAATGATTAAATAGCGACAAACTTGTCTTTAGACGAGAACGAGTTTCCCTATCGCTAGGCTCGTTAAAACATAGCGATGGGCTTGCCCGAAGGGTAGGATATAGAACAAGCATATGTTATCCTCCTCAAGCTTGACAAAAATAAAGAGGTACTGGTCAGCAATGACTGGGGAAAAATTGGGAGAACCTCACAGCATTAATGGTAGCAAGTCACTCTTGAACATGACACTTTGTCCTCCGTATCACATCGGGTTGGGTTGTTTCATTCACCGGTCTCATAACCATGGTCCTCGCCACACCATCCACAATTGGGGTAATGCTACCAATCCATCACATCAGTGTCGTTATATGTTCAAGAGATGTGGTTCTGCAAAGAGTCAACCGTGTCCCATCCACTACCATACATTATCCTTCATCCACTTCATGACCGCCACCCTGAATCATACATCACAGTTTGTTTTCACCTCATCACAATCACTAGCTCCGTTCCGTGTCACTGATGTGGGATTCATTAAGGCCCTCCTTTGATGGATCGCTCCTTGTCGACATCAGCTCATTATCCAAGGAGTTGATCTAGGAACACCCCCTTCAGTACTTTGAAGCTTGCATGCCTCAATGGCAAGTTTCTCACTTCCGGCGACAGGTATACATCAATGACCTTCGACCAGAAGATTTTGCATGGTGGTCGACGCCAAGTCCTTTATTCCCGCCATGTGAATTGTACTGCCGTACCTTGAGGGTCATCATCCTTATCGGTGATTCCTCTCACGCTTGTTAACGGTTTACATTATTGACCGGTAATCAAGCGATGTCTTTCCATGTTCGACTTCAAAAAATTCTCACATGGATCGACTTGTACATCGAGTGAAGATCGGAAGAGATTGAAGACCCCGGATCTAGTTTCATCCATCCGGGCTGCGATATATATTCAGGACATAAAGACATTTGATATGTACATCATTACAGCAGATGATCATCCTTCTCAAAGGATGATAATTTCAGCAGAGAATTATCAGTCTACAATCAGACGATCGTCTGTTCTATGTACCAAAATGTATTTATAAAGCTGAGCATGGGAATGCCCGCCTCAGCTAGATCATGAAAATGTATGAAAAATAATGTATTGTATTGTATCTTATTACAGGACGCTTCTCAGCAGATTGAATGAACTTCGGATCCTCTCAATAAAGCATTTCACCCGATAAACGACCTCATACTTTAGGGGGCATCTGTTATAGACAATTTTGTGCCTTACAGCAACAGACATGAATTGTCAATAATCCAAGGGATCCAAAGTTCCCTAAACATGATGTTCCTACCCCTAGAGGAACAAGGTCAGCAAACCAACAGCTCTCAGATCAGTTCTCCACCTGAAAATACTCAAAAACAAGCAATCCTGAAATCAAAGCAGGTGCTCCACTAGGTTTCTGCGCTGAAACTCAGTTGCTCCATGGTGTACCTACGTTGCAAAGCAAGTGGGACAAAGGCCACCTGCGCTGAGCGAGATGGGACAAGTGGCACACTGAGTCATTGCTCTGGAATCTTCCAAAAATGACACTTGGATCAGGTATTTCGCCTTGTGATGAGTCAGAGGCTCTGTTTCTCCAAGTGGAAGCAAGGTTCTCCAAGTGGACTCAAGAACTGAAGATCAACTAAAGATTAACTGAAGAGAGAGAGGACACAAGGCAGCTACACATCAGTTGCAAGCTGACTCATCCTTTCTCAATTCATCTATATATTGAGCTCTCTCCTATGAGCTCAGGAGGCTGGAATTTGGTGCAAAGTAATGATATGCTGTTGGTTTCACTATAGAGCTATTGGGTGATTGTTTGAGAGAGGTGAAGAGGAGAAATTCTTTCTGCTGGGAGGTGTTGCTGGATTGGAGCCTTCAATGGTTGTAATACTCTCAGAACCTTTACTTCTTCATTAATAAAAGCTATTGAGGTTCTTCTATGTGCTCTTGTTTCAATAATATATTGTGATAATTGCATGTTTGGTTTACACTAATCCTTGAACCAGTTATGATTGCATGCTTCTTGTAGTTTCCTTCTTTGTTATTTTGCAGGATCTCATTGTAGTTGGGCCAGCAAAAGAGCAAGGAGCTGGGAGCAAGCAGCCAAAGAGAAGAGTTTGGATTCGACATTAAGCGCAAGGCAACGGTTAGTGCATTTCTCCATTCTCTTTTGCTTTCATAAAGAAGTAAACCTTAAGTAGTTTGTTTTACAGTTGTTGCTAAGGTACTATCACCCTTAGAGTGGGATAGGGTCATCCGAGTCGGATACTTTTCCCTACAACAGGGGGGCAGCGGGGGGGCTCCCAAAGGTCGCAGCCACCCCCGTTGGACCCCCCATGTAGCGAATATTTTAGGAGCGACGTTGCCACCCCATTACAAACTAGGGTCCAATGCGGTGATACCTTTGAATACATAAAGAAATCAGGCTCCACACCCAACAATATTCTCCCTTTCTCCTCCATTTCGCCTTTATAGCTTTCCATTAGGTATTTTTCTAAGTTTATAGAATTTATCATCAATGTGGACCAAAATACCATCGAAAAATATCGTAATACCAAATGTTGCTTGATTATTTACAATAATCGCTTGTTTTTCCCCTTTTATTATAAATCGAGGGTCCCTTTCTTCCAAAATTTTCCCTATTGCTAGCCTAAGGGAACAAAGGGCTTGTAGAGTTCGTTCACCCCTTGACACCCTTATGTTGTGCAATAAGAGTATGGCCTGCTGGCCTTGAGATGAAGCATATGAATGGACCAATGTGATGTGTCTATTTACAACCCTTAATCCCTAATGACATTGTCCGAACATCTTGATGTGCAATGTTGAATAACCTTCGAGTTTGGCAAGAGTTCTCCGCACCGTGGAAACAACGATGTAACCATGACCTATTAAAAAAAAGGAAACAACATTCCAGATCTAAATGGGTCCTTGATATCCACTAGGAGTCTTATATATCGACATATTAATGAACAAGGCATATAACCCTAGATCTAATGCTTATCCTCCAGGAATCGAATACCGAAAGGAATTGAACCAACTAGGGTTATTTTTGATATCATCAAAACTGGGTTGCTGGCTAGGGTGAAACTTGCTCACACTGAATCTTGTTAAAGGATTTATCATGAAACCCTTCCTTAATGAAAAAACATTTGCGCTTCCAAGTCAAATGCCAAAAAATAAAATTTAAATCCATCATCCCTTTCTCCTCCCTTCTTTCTTTATAACTTTCTATTGGCTCTTTTTCCAAGTTTCTAGAATTTACCATCAAATATTGTGGACTACAATACCATCAACAAATAGCACTAGAAAATACCATAATGCCACATCTTCCTTGATTATTTACAATAATTCCCTCTTTTTCAACTTTTATTGTAAATCAAGGGTCCCGTTCTTACAAAAATTTCCCTATTTCTAGCATAATGGAACAAGGGGCCAACAAGGGTGCTATCTTCCAACAAATAGTTGGCCAGGGATATTGCAATGTAAGAAAGATGACTCTACCAAAAAACTTTGTCAACATTTCGTCATTATTATGAAATATTGTCACACATTTGATAGAAAGAGATTACCATATGGCAGATGTAGGGAGTCTTACTACACCAAACGTTCATCATAACATATCATTGTAGTTGTGACATAATATCATATGTTCAATAAGCAAAGATTTCAATGTGATATATGGCAGATTCTTAATCCCCTAAACTATCGCCAAAATTTCATATTTGGTTTGTGAATGGATGTTTATGCATTTGACATTTTTTAGTTGCACATGGAATTTATACAGGGACTTAATCTATCAAGAATTCATCAAAATGTCTAACACTTTGGTGATGCAACCCAAATGTACAAAAAAATAGTCATAATCCATTTTGTAATGCATTATCATACATCATTGGCTGGAATAGTAATGATTTTTAAGCAATGTCTATCAGACGTGGGTGTCAAAGCGTTGATGCGCTGTGGCATTATTAATGCATTGTGAGAATTTTCGATCCACTATGCGCATTTTTTTAACTCATTTGTCCATTTCCATTTTGATGAACTAATGATAATTTAAAAATAAAAACAAAAAATTGATGTACATTGAAATATATTGTTAAGATGGATTCAACATAGTGTAACAATTTCATCCTTGTTCCATAGATTCCATTAAGAAAAATGAGCAGCTCCCAAAAATTCTCCACTTTTTCACTTCATTTCAGGGTTTAAAATTAGTGCCATCATCAAAGCCATCTCTTCAAGATATTTCCAATTATATAAACATTGTTCAATTTTGATTTATACAAACAAAATTTCTTCCTTCTAAATCTCTCTTACCCTTTTGCGACCATGCCCACAATATGCACACCTAGAATACTAAATGCATGCCACAAGGATTCCACTAATGCACACCCATAGGAAACAAATTAATGTCAAATTCTCAAGAAAATTCCCTGTGGGATTACCATGCCCACAATATGCACTAATGGGATAGTAAATTCATGAGGTATTTGGTTTGACCAAGTGGGTCCAGAGGCCTCAGGTTGAATATCAATAAGAAGGTTATGATCGATAAAGTGAGTAAAGTAGTCTACAAGGGGATATTTCCTAGCAATAGAGCCATTCATTCACGTGCATGGTGAAGTTTAGATCTCCTCCAAGGATGAGGTGAGGGAGGAGTAAGATGGCTGTAGAGTTGAGGGAATCCCATAATTATTTCCTTCCATGTGAAGGTGAAGAAGGTAAGATTTGTAGAAACATGAGGCAAGGATCTAATGTGGGGTATTACCGAGGATTATAGAAGGATGGAGGAGTTCCAAACCATCCCAAACCTTGCCATGGCCAAGGCTAGTACTAGGGATGTTAAGGATAAATATTCACAATAACATTCACAAAAAATTATATTATAGAAATCTAAATTCAATAGAATGAGTAATCTTATAGCACAAAACTTATGGCATAACACGATGTAAAATAAGACATATAATTAGGTAAGATGAAAGTATAATACTTGCTCATTTTCCATGTTGTAGAAGTGTACGATTCATTTTTGTTGACGATTAAATGCAAAGGTGCCTAGCAACCACAATATGACTTCACTCATCATAAGAGTTACCTTCACATTTATGAAAATGGCAATGTATCAAAGTAGAAAGGTAGAATGGTACATGCATGCAGACTCATGAACACACAAAATTACAAAAATGAAGAGAGTTGCTCCACACTCTATGTTGATAGTGAGGTTGTTGTAGAAATATTTTGCAAGGTTAGGTGGATGTTTCTGGTTGGATGTTCCCTTGCTCTTATTAACAATTTATTGGGTGTGTCATCAAAATTTTATCTATTAAAAAATTTTAAACAATGTACTGAAACAAGGCTATTTGAAGGCGATGTGGGCTTTAAAATGGTGTAGGATAACTACCATTTTTAGAATAGTATAATGGGAACATCCCACATTTTAAGTGTCATTACAAAAATGGGATGACATGAATGAAAACATAATATCCAAGGGTTTCTAAAATACCAATGTCCTACTATACAATTCTTTTGCTTTATAATAATTTTTATTAGAGAAATTTCTTTTGAAAGGAATGGAATTTCTTGATGGGGTATTTATGACATTATGGTTCCTAGGGTCTCACCACATACGAGGTTCTCTCAACACACTCACTCTCATACTCATTTCTTACTCTAGATTTCAATGCTTATTACCCATCTATACTACTCACAAGGGCTCCTCTCATGCGATGTTTTGTCCAATTGTAATGTAGATTATTGTGCCTCCCCTCATGGCTCAATTTGTATTTTGTGATGGATTCTAGAGTCTCACGTTTGGAATACTAGCTCTCACTCTTATCATTCATAATTAGCATCACCTCTTGACATACCCCTTTGAGGGTTGTTTGCACTTTGTTCTGCCTTGTATGGAGGAGATGTTGTCAAATAATGTTACATTAACAAATTAAAAATAGTAGTAAAAAAAAATAATGTTGGACATAAATAAAATACTTTAATTTCAACCTTAATTTTACATTAATTTACTTTTTAATATGAGGAAGATTTGTAATTTCTTCACTTTCTCACTAAGAAGTTGACATAAAAGGATATTTGGATATTAAATGATGTGCAATTCATTATAGGTTCAATTTACATGTAATATTTAAAATGAAAACATATTAATAGCAAAAATTAATTTACTATTAAAATATTTCAATATCCATATTAAATAACATAATACAATTTTATATAGAAAATAATAAAGTAATTTAATTTTAATTTTTTTTTCTTTCATATTCACTTTCCATTGAGATGTGAAATTTAATAATTTTTAATATGGAGTTGATATATACAATTTAAAAACATTAATAAAAACGGAAAGTTTAATGTAGGTTAAAAATCAAATGTTTTGATATGCATGTTGAATAAAGGATTGTAACATCAAATAAGAAAAAAAGAGTAAGATTATTCTTATTCCATTAATAAGTGTTTTCTAATTCAAAGTATGAGGAATTTTTTTTCAATATTTAGTATGACATGTAAAAAATTAATACATACAAAAAAAAATTAATAATAAAAAAAATAATTGAATTGAAGAACTTTAATTTGGGTTGTAATAGAGTTTGATCTCACATAATGTGAGACTTTGTAGTTTTAATTATATGTTCTATATATGCATCTCTCTGATATTCCAATTTGGTATTAGAGAAATGGTTGGAGCTAAGATTGTGGTTGAGAGGGCCATTGTCAAAGAAGGGGTAGCTATGAATTTTGTTTGTGGATTAGCTATCATGTAAGAGGATATATAGAAAACCTGTTTGTGCCTAGGAAATATTAGAGCTACCACCATTCACCTCTATAGCCATGGGCTAGCCTAGATCAGTGTATCAAAATCTGTCACCACGTGAATGGAATTTTTGTTAAATCAAGTGGCTAGTGTGTGAAGAATTGAGTTGCTGGATATCTTTGTGGGTGTGGCTACCGTGAGAAATTTTCTGTGAACCCTACGAAAATTATCTCCGTGTGACCTTCGGAAGGTTTTAAAACTTGTCATGTGGGTTTTTCAAAAGTAAAAAAACTCAATTTTGAATCTTGGAGAAAGCTTGTTAGATATTTTGGGTAAAAATTCCAAATTTGATGTATTATTATTATAATACTCTTTTGAAAACTATGTGGTGGTATTCTTATTAAAATAATTAAGATGTGGTGAATGATTCTCCATAGTCTCATTGTGAGAAAGGTTGTCTCAAAATGAAAATCAATCATAGTCAACCATAGTCCAACATTGCATTGTGACAAATATTATGTTAATGCATAAATCAACTGTAGTCAACCATGGTAAACCATGTTTATATTAGGTCTATAATATTTATATTATTGCTTTATTACCTTGGGTTTATAAGATTTATCCCTTGGGTTTAATATTATTCTCTTGGTTTAATAATCCCTTGGGATTTTAATATTTCTCTTGGGGTTTATATACCTTGGGTTTATAATATTAATCCCTTTGGCTTGATATTATTCCCTTGTGTTGATAATCCGTAGTCTCATAATAATATTTGGACTATAAACTTGATCTTATTCTCTTGGAGCACTTTAGGATGAGCTACGGATGTGGTACATGCAGATCCCAGAGGGAAATACCTAGTTACCTATGGGATGACTAATATTTGCATGCAGGACTTCAGTTAGAACTCAAGCGAGTTGAGTTTAGTGGAATGGAGTTGTAGTTGATGGAGTTGTGTTCAGTTTAGCTTTGTTAAACTGGTTGTATTTAGTCTAACTGGCAAATAGACTAGAGATGAGTTGGGTGAATTAGTTATTAATTAATTCACAAGTTATTAACTGGTAATGGAACTATAGAATACATCAGGTAACTCAGTTGCATGTCAGTGCATGTTCAGTTCAGCAGGGACAGGTGTTAGAGGATCAGATTGCTATCAGTTGTGACTATAGTTGTGCTTGATGATTTGCACAATCAGAGGGATTGAGTATGCCAATGAATTGGCCAATATCAAGAATTGTAGCTTGTGCTCACGTCCAACACAGTGTGAGTGATTCTTTGCACGTGAAATACGAGTTTGGTAAACCATTCTCATCAGTTCTTGAGCAGGTATTGAGCAGTGGAGGAAGGCAAGCAATGGAATAGATTTGGAGATCAGATCTTAGCTGTATTGTATGTAACAGGTGGAGTTGGTACTGGATTTCTTGTGATAAGCATTGTACTTTGTAATGTTACATGTCTCAATCATTAATATACAGATAGTTGGGGTTTTTAGCGAGATGCTTTCCCCGGGTTACATACTGTGTTAATGTGTGAATGCTCTTGATGTTTTATTGTTATTGATGCTGCTATATTGATGATCAACGTAGAGGAGCTTATGTATTGTGTATGTATTCCGCAATAGTACATGATCAGGATAATCTCTGTTGAATATGTGTTAAATTATTCAAAATTTCTACATGGTATCAGAGCGAGCTAGATAATTGTAGAGAAAGTTTCTACATGGTATCAAAGCTGTTGATCATCAGATCTACTATTCAGGAAGTGTTTACATTCTATTTCTTCAGGCAGAGTCTGTAATCGGGACAGGTAGCCTCTGGATTCATCCTTCCTTTGGAAGTTGAGATATTCGGTGAATGCCCATACAGTCAATATTTGTACGAGAAATATTGTGTTCTCACGAATCTTAGATCCAAGGCGGTTGAGTTGGTTACTGGTGGAATTCGAATTTGCAGCAGTGTTTTCTTGGTGACAACGCAACAATGTCTTTCAACGGATTGCGATTGGAGTATGCTCTTGAGGGCAGCTCAAACTATATTGCATGGAAGGACAGGATGGAGGCAGTATTGGATGATAACGGGCTGAAGGAGTTCATAGATACAGATATCCCAAAGCCTACTGATGCTGCTGAGGCGGAAGTTTGGCAAAAGAAGACCGCAAAATGTCAAAGGATTCTATTGGAGGGCGTGAAGGATCACATTGTGTCTAGCCTCCATGGAAAGGCTACTCCATATTTGATGTGGAAATCATTAACAGAATTATTCCAAAGCGAGAGCGATCAGAGGAAGCTGGTGCTCAAAGATAAACTCATAAACATCAAATGCGAGAAGGGTGACAGTATACCCAAGTATCTCACGAAGTTCACTGAGTGTCGAGATGAGCTGGGAAGTGTGGGGGTTACTGTCGATGATGAGGACTTGGTGAGCTTGGCTCTCCTTAGCCTTCCGAAGAGTTGCATTCCTATCACGACTCTGTCAATGGTCAGGAGAAATTGCCAGGATGGGAAAGACTATGGTCAGATCTTGTGCAGGAGGAGATCAGGCGGAGTACCAGGGATGGATCTTCGTCAAAGGGAGATGATGAAGAGAATTGTGCTTTGGCTGCCAAAGCAAAGAAAGGGAAGAGCAAGAAAGCTTCTCAGTCTCGTGCAAAAGGTAAGAAGCAGGATATGTCCAAGGTGAAGTGTTTTCACTGTCACCAGCACGAACGCTATGCCACTAATTGTCCGCAGAAGAAGAAGAACAAGCAGGGTGCTGGATCTTCAGCAGGAGAGGCTCTAGCCTCACAGTTTGAGCTTGATTTTTCATTGATCGCATGCTTGGTTTCAAGTGTGATGGGATCGGTGTGGTTCTTGGACAGTGGTGCGTCTTTTCACATGACGGGAGATAGAGATTTGTTCTCTGATCTGGAGGACAAATATCATGGAGTGCACATTGAGATGGGAGATGATGGTAGATATAGTGCGACCGGTATCGGTACCATTTTCTTTGAGAGGGAGTCTGGTAAGCCCTTCATATTGAAGGAAGTCATGCATGTTCCAGGATTGAAGAAGAATCTCATCTCAGTGGCGATGTTAGAAGACAAGGGGTATGATGTTGTTTTCAGCGATGGAAAGGCTTTTCTGCGCAACAAGACAACTGGTGAGACCCAGAAGATAAGGGTTAGAGTGAGGAACCTTTATCAGTTGCATGTAGATGGATGCGCAGCAATGGCGGGCAAGGCAGAAGGATTGGTGAGCCGGGATGATGGCAAGTTGTGGCACAAGAGATTGGGTCACCTTCACCATGGAGCCTTGAAGATACTGCAGTAGATCACTACAGGGCTTCCTAAAGGCACACTTGCGTAGTCAGATCAGTGCAAGGGGTGTACTTTGGGGAAGTTTGTGAAAGCCACCTTTCACGAGAAGGATAGTCGCGCCACGACGATCCTTGAGAGAATTCACACAGACGTGTGTGGACCTTCTCAGTTGCTTCGACAGCAAAACACAGGTATTATGTGATTTTTGTTGATGATTTCTCTCGTAAGTGTTGGATCTTCTTCATGCAGAAGAAGAGCGAGACATATTCAAAGTTCTGTGAATTTAAAGCACTGGTCGAGAAGGAGTCGGGGAAGAAGGTGAAGGATCTTAGGAGCGATAATGGTGGTGAATACATCTCGGACGAGTTCAAGGATTTCTGCAAGGCAGAAGGGATTCGTAGAGAGCTCATAGCTCCCCATAACCCATAGCAGAACGGGGTAGCTGAGCAGAAGAATAGAACAATTGTGGGTGCTGCACGGGCAATGTTGCATGATCAGGGCCTACCCCTTCACTTGTGGGCGGAAGCATGCAATACAACAGTTTATGTGCAGAACCGTTGTCCTCATAGGATACTTGGCATGAGTACACCCGAGGAGAATTATTTTGGTAAGAAGCCTGATCTTTCTCATCTAAGGATTTTTGGTGCTAACATTTACATGCATGTGACGAAGGATGCCAGGAAGAAGTTGGAGCCGACCGCAGAGGTTGGGATATTTGTGGGGTACACTGATACGCCCCACAACTATCATGTGTATTTACCAGATAGTGGTAAAACTGTCATGCGATGGGATATAAAACTTCAGGAGGAGAAAGCCATGAAGTGTTCGCTTGAGAGGGAGCTACACTTGCATGAAGATGAGGAGATATTAGTTCCTAAGGATGAGCTTCAGGACGTGGATCAGCCACAGGACGAGGTTCATGGAGTCGAAGAGACCACTCATGCAGCGCCAACCATCAGAGGGCGAAAGCGCTTGACAGAAGCTGAGCGACTAGCTCAAGATGCAGAGAAAGTTGTAGGACCACCTACAACCCAACGCAGGCAGAGACAGTCACCTGATCGGTACACTAGATACATGGCTCTGATGAGCAACTGCGTTGTGACTGAGCCATCCTCTTTCGAGGAAGCTGTGGAGGATCCCGCATGGGTAGACGCCATGGTGGAAGAGTATGATTCTATTGTCAGAAACAATGCATGGGAGATTGTTCCTAGACCGGAAGGGAAATCAATGGTGGGTTCGAGATGGATCTACAAGGTCAAGAAGGTAGCTGACGGGAGTGTGGAGAAGTACAAGGCAAGATTTGTTGCTCGAGGCTTTTCACAGATAGAGGGGATCGATTATGAGGAGACCTTTGCACCTGTGGCAAGGTATTCTTCCATACGGACGCTTCTTGCTCTCTTAGCGCAGATGGGATGGCGCATTCATCAGATGGATGTGAAGACTGCATTCCTCAATGGAGTCATTGAGGAGGAGGTGTACATTGAGCAGCCTGAAGGCTTTGAGGTCTTCAGCAGCGAGTCGCATCTATGCAGGCTCAAGAGAGCATTGTATGGATTGAAGCAAGCACCACGTGCTTGGTACACACGGATAGACAACTATTTCATAGGACTTGGATTCTCCAAGAGCGAGGCGGATCCTAACCTATACCAGATTGTGGTGGAGGGTAAGTTTCTTATCATTGTACTGTATGTTGATGATTTGATTTTAACGGGTGATGAGCTGTTGATACTGTCATGCAAGAAGTATCTTGCTACAGAGCTTGAGATGAAGGATTTGGGCTTCCTTCACTATTTCCTAGGATTGGAAATATGGCAGCGTAGTGGTGGACTGTTTGTTTCTCAGGGCAAGTATGCTCGGGAGATACTGGAGAAGTTCAACATCCATGGTTGCAAGCCTGTTGATACTCCTCTTCCTTGAGGTTGGACGAAGGAGGATGCCACTTCGGGAGAAGAAGTGGATGCCACTATTTATCGACAGTTGGTGGGGTCGTTGATGTATTTGGTCAATACACGACCCGATATATGCTATGCAGTTAACCAACTTTCACAAGCTATGGTTAAGCCTACCAAGCTCTTCTGGAAGGTGGGCAAGCATGTATTGCGCTACTTGAGAGGCACATCGGGATATGGTTTGTGGTATAGACAGGAGGATGAGGTGAAGTTATGCGGCTTCACGGATGCAGATTGGGCAGGGAGCCCAACGGACAGAAAGAGCACATCAGGAGGGGTCTTCAGTATTAGATCGACAACAGTTTCTTGGTACAACAGGAAGCAGAGATCCGTGGCACCCAGTTCAGCGGAGGTCGAGTATATGGCAGCACGTTTGGCTGCATGCGAGGCTATATGGATGAGGAAGATCCTGGTTGGTTTGTTCGGTTCTCATTTGGATCCTACTGTGATTTACTGTGATAACTAGAGTTGCATTAAACTCTCGGCTAATCTTGTATTTCATGATAGATCTAAGCATATTGACATCAGGTACCATCATATCAGAGATTGTGTGCAGCGGAGGATCATGTTGCTTTCATACATTCCAACGGAGGATCAGGATGCTGATATTCTGACGAAGGCTCTCACCAAGAGCAAATTCAAGTACCACCGAGGTAGGATAGGGGTTGC
Source organism: Pinus tabuliformis (assembly GCA_031772625.1). NCBI lineage: Eukaryota > Viridiplantae > Streptophyta > Pinopsida > Pinales > Pinaceae > Pinus > Pinus tabuliformis. Next base: position 1,840,501,860 of record CM062819.1, read on the forward strand.
TGATAATCCATATCTTGTTGAGAGGGAGTGTTGAGATTGCAACAAGATGATGGAGCTTAGTGAAAAGAGTCGCCTTCACTAAGTGGACCCGCAGGAAAATTATGGCGCAAGTTCTATTTTTTATCACAGTGTGGGTGACCACAGTATGAGTGATCACAGTGTGGATGATCACAGTGTGGGTGACCAGAGTGTGGGTGACCACATTGTGGGTGATCACAGTGTGAGTGATCAAAGTCTATTTTTAGACTGGCTGTCAAAAATAGAAAAGTCAAATATTATTGTCTCATAATAATATTTGGACTATAAACTTGATCTTATTCTCTTGGAGCACTTCAGGATGAGCTACGGATGTGGTACGTGCAGATCCCAGAGGGAAATACGTGGTTACCTATGGGATGACTAATATTTTCATGCAGGACTTCAGTTAGAACTCAAGTGAGTTGAGTTTAGTGGACTGAAGGTGCAGTTGATGGAGTTGTGTTCAGTTTAGCTTTGTTAAACTGGTTGTATTTAGTTTAATTGGAAAATAGACCAGAGATGAGTTGGGTGAATTAGTTATTAATTAATTCACAAGTTATTAACTCATAATGCAACTATAGAATACATCAGTTAACTCAGTTGCATGTCAGTGCATGTTCAGTTCAGCAGGGACAGGTGTTAGAGGATCAGATTGCTATCGGTTGTGACTATAGTTGTGCATGATGATTTTCACAATCAGAGGGATTGAGTATGCCAACGAATTGGCCAATATCAAGAATTGTAGCTTGTGCTCACATCCAACACAGTGTGAGTGATTCTTTGCAGGTGAAATATGAGTTTGGTAAACCATTCTCATCAGTTCTTGAGTAGGTATTGAGCAGTGGAGGCACGCAAGCAGTGGAATAGATTTGGAGATCAGATCTTAGCTGTATTGTGTGTAACAGGTGGAGCTGGTACTGGATTTCTTGTGATAAGCATTGTACTTTGTAATGTTACATGGTCTCAATCATTAATATACAGATAGTTGGGGTTTTTAGCGAGATGCTTTCCCCGGGTTACATACTGTGTTAATGTCTGAATGCTCTTGATGTTTTATTGTTATTGATGCTGCTATATTGATGATCAACGTAGAGGAGCTTATGTATTGTGTATGTATTCCGCAATAGTACATGATCAGGATAACCTCTGTTGAATATGTGTTAAGTTATTCAAAATTTCTACATTTATCTTAAGTTTTATATACCTAGGGTTTATAATATTAATCCTTTGGGTTTATACCTTGAGTTTTTAGTATTAATCCATTGATTTTATCATTCCCTTCAGTTTATAATATTAATTTGTTGTTTTTATTAATCTAAGGGTTCCTTTTCCTAGGGTGTAATATTATTCATAAGGTTCATTTTCCTTGGGTTCAATATAAATCCCTTACGTTTATAATCGTGGTCAACCATTGTCCAACATCACATTGTGAAAAGATTTTCTCAATATGAAAATCAACCATGGTCCAACATCACAATGTGACAAATATGCTCTCGATATGAAAATCAATCATGTTAAACCATGATCAACCATGCTCCAACTTCTCTTTCTGACAAATATTATCTCAATATGAAAATGAACCATGTCAACCACGGTTAACCATGTTTATTTCAAGGTTTATAATATTTATCTTATGGTTTATATACCTTGTGTTTATAATATTAATCCCTTTAGTTTATATTATTCACTTGGATTTATAATACATTGGGATTTTAGAAATAATCCATTGGGTTTATTATCCCCTTGGGTTTATAATAGAAATCCATGTTCCTAGGGTATAATGTTATTCATAGGGTTTATAATATTAACCCTAGTGTTTAATATAAATTTCTTACATTTACGATCATGGTCAACCATGGTCAATGATGGTAAAATGTCAAATTGTGCCAATATGAAAATCAAAATGTCTCAATATGAGAATCAACCATGGTCAACCATGGTTCAATGTTGCATTGTGACAAAGACTTTCTAAGTATGAAAATAAATGATGGTAAACCATGGTCAACCTATTTATTTTAGTGTTTATAATTTTTTTCTTAGGGTTTTTATACCTTCGGTTTATAATATTCATCCCTTGGGTTTAATATTGTTCCCTTGGGTTTTTAGTATTAATCCATTGCATTTATTAATCTAAGGGTTCATATTTCTAGGGTATAGTATTTTTTTTTTTTTTTTTTCCAGCTGGTTCACGGACCCTGGTCAGTTGATCCGCTACTCCAGGTTCGATAAATCTGGGTGGACCCCACCCGAAGGGGGTCCACCCCTCGGTCACCACAGACCTAACCCTAAGAGCTTTCAGGTTTCGACCCTGTGACCTCCCATTGGCGAGGCCCCGACTTGACCGATTGAGCTAACCCTTGGGGCTATTTCTAGGGTATAGTATTATTCATAGGGTTTATAAGATTAATTCTTGGGTTTAATATAAATCCATTGGGTTTATAATCATGGCCAACCATCATCCAACATCACATTGTGACAAAGATTTTCTCAATATGAAAACGAACCAATGCGCATTGTGACACAGATTATCACAGTATAAAAATCAACCATGGTTAACAGTGTTCAAATGTGACATTGTGTCAAAGAATTTCTCAATATGTAAATGAACCCTGGTCAACAATGATAATTCATGATGAACCATGGTAACATTGTGACAAATATTATCTCTTCATCCAAAGTCACATTGTCACAACCATGGTCTTTTATGGTCAACCATGGCCCAACATCGCATTATGACAAAGATTGTCTCAATATGAAAATAAAACATGGTCAACCATGGCCAACAATTTTCCAACGTCGCATTGTGCCAAAGGTTGTCTAAATGTGAAAATCAATCATGGTCAACCATTGTCCAACATCACATTGTGACAAATATTGTGTTAATATGAAAATCAACCATGGTCAACCATGTCTCAATATGAAAATAAATCATGCCAAACCATGATCAACCATGATCCAACGTATCTTTGTGACAAATATTTTCTCAATATGAAAAAGAGTTATGGTCAACCACGGTTAACCATGTTTATTTCAAGGTTTATAATATTTATCTTAGGGTTTATATACCTTGAATTTATAATATTAATCCCTTCAATTTATGTTATTCCCTTGGATTTACAATATCTTGGGATTTTAGAATTAATCCATTGGATTTATTATTCCCTTGGGCTTATAATATCAATCCCTTGGGTTTATTAATTTAAGTGTTCATATTCCTGGGGTACAATACATGTTAAATTTTAGGGGTGAATTTTAGTCCAAGGGAAAAATTTAAGGGGTTTTTCATTTCAGAGGGGATTTTTTTTATAAAACATCCATTTCATATATTTAGCCCAACTTTTATTTAAAAAAATAATTATTTTTTTCCCAAAAGAGGGGCGGATAAACTATGAAAAGACTCATTTGACCCAATTCGTCTGGTTTGGGAGCTTATATTCCATTACAATCGCCCAATTTTCTGCTTTGCAATCTTAAATTCGCTTCTAATCACCAATTTTCTGGTTTGGGAGGTGGTTTGGGAGGTTGTATTTGGTCCGAATAAATAAAAGTATAAATAAAGTGGAGGTATGGTAAATACATAAAACCTATTTTAATACTTACTCCGAAGTTATGGTAAATAAATAAAATATAAATAAACTAGAGGTATGGTAAATAAATAAAACCTCTTTTTATATTTATTCCATAACCCTCTTTCTATTTAAGAAGGCTAAAAAAATAGGTTTTATTTAAGTGAATCCTATGGGCCAAATACCATATTTATAAAAGAGGTATGGTAAATTAATAAAAATATAAATAAACAAGAGGTATGGTAAATAAATAAAACATTTTTTTATATTTACTCCATAAGTCACCTTATATTTACGAACATGCAAGGGTGTAAATAAATAAAAATAAAAATAAAGTGGAGGTATGGTAAATAAATACAAATATAAATAAATTAGATGTATGGTAAATAAATAAAACCTCTTTTTATATTTAGTCCATAACCCTCTTTCTATTTAAGAAGGCTCAAAAATGAGGTTTTATTTAAGTGAATCCTACAGGCCAAATACCACATTGATAAAAGAGGTACGATAAATTAATAAAAATATAAATAAACGAGAGGTATGGTAAATAAATAAAACATTTTTTTATATTTACTCCAAAAGTCACCTTATATCTATGAACACTCAAAAAATGTGTTATATTCAGGTGAAGCCTATGGGCCAAATACCATGGGCCAAATTATTATTAATACCATGCAAAAAAACATTATTAACCCTAATTTTAGTATTAATAAAAATAAATATGGCACATGGTATTGACCCATGGTATTCGCGTGAAATGAACCCTATTTAAAGCGGGGAATTAAACCAACATAAATCCATCTTTACTTTGGATCTACTAAGAAACGAGAGGGATCAAATATAGAGTGAAAAAATATTTAATCCCTCTGGGGGCTTGGTAGATCAAGAGTAAAAATGGATCTTGTAATTTAATGTTATTTAAACATTTTAACTTGGTTAAAATAAAAAAATTAAAATAAGAATCAGTTATTATTTTTATTAATTTTTATAAATTACTAATAGTATTTTTTAAGCTCCAGGTTTATGATAACCCATGGTAATACCATGGTATTCATGTGAGCATAGACTATTTAAAGGGGAAATTCTATCAGCTTAGATCCATCTTAATTCTGGGTCTACGAAGTGCTGAGAGGGATAAATAGGTTTCAACTCTCTAAGGGTGGTAGATGTGGAGTTAAGATGTATATAAGTTGGTTTTTATGTTAATGAGGATATTAAACAGACTTAGGAAATTGTATTGTAAAAGACATCTTAAGGTGAGTGGTTAAAACTACATTTAGTCACATCACAAAATTTAGTAAAAAATACTAATATCTCCATTAATATTGGTTTTTCTAATTTAACAAAAAAAATTCAAAATAGTGAAATCTTATCACTCTTTCCGCATCACCCTCGCAGAAGAGAGATAAGTCACTACCTAGATTTCCCACCATTTTTCAAACATTCTTTACACGATATCTTCATGAAAAAGTTAAGGTACTGATGTTGGATTAGTTGTTTAAAAAATATGTTGGTTTGTACAACCTTTCATCTTCTCTGTTATTCTTAGTTTGTTGTAATGATCTGTAGGGGTTGGGAAACTGCATCATATTGTCCTAAACGGTAGATATTGTGCACCAAAAAGGAAATTAATCCACATGTTACAACGTTGTTAGAAAATGCAAGATGTATGAAGGTAGTGAATTATGCTAATAAGCAATTTAGTTTGGGAGAGAAAAAAGCAATACATCTGAAGGTAGTGAATTATGCTAATAAGAAATTTAGATTGGGAGAGACGTGATTAAATTTATTATTTAATTGAAGATTTCTAATTAAAATAATAATAAATCTACATTTATATATTTATATATTGATTGGAAGGCTTCTAACAATGGTCACTTCTTCCCATTAGATCCCCTTCAGGCCTTTGGGATACCTACTACTTTCTTATATTATATAGTTGGGGCTTGCTACTTCTTCACGTGTTGGGGTAAACAAACTTGATGTGTTATTTTTTATCTCACAGTTGGAGTCTATGGAATAAGAAATAAATTTGGTAGCTTGACAAAAGTAGTAGAGAAAAGCTTAATCTCTCCTACCTTGATAGAACTGGTGGTCAAGATCAACACCTACAAGAAATTTGTTGTGGAATATTATCAAAACTGATAGAAGGATATAAAAGAGTGTGCAGTAAGAACCTTGACAAACACGACCACTGAAGCTTGCACCATTGTTTGTAGGAAGAGAAAATTATGTTTCTTTTTTCCAAACACGTATGTTAGTATATTACATTTTAATTAATATGTTTTCCTATTATCATGTATGGTTTCATACTTTAACAAAACATTCACCAAGGCTTCAGAATGTTTTATTATTCAGTGAAAGGTTTGCCAAGATCTTACAAGATTTTATAATTCAGTGAAAGATTCGCCATGACTTTACAAGACAATATAATCTGGTGAGAGATTCGCCAAAAAAATTATATATACATTTTATATTATTGATAAAATCTCCTCCCACTTTTCCTATGTATCATGGGGATTTTCCCATTTATTATACATATAAATTTAGGGTGGTTCTTAAAATTTTCCCTGGTATAATATTATTCACATGGTTTATAATCATGGAAACCATCGTCCAACATCACATTGTGACCTCAATATGAAAACCAACCAATGTTGCTTTTTGGCTAGGATTGTCTCATATGAAAATCAACTAGGGTCAACCATGCTCAAACTTCAATTTGTGTCAAAGACTATCTCAATATGTAAATCAACCATGGTGAACCATGATCAATCACAGTGAACCATGACCACATTGTGACAAAGATTGTCTCTTGGTCCAACGTCACATTGTGACAACCATGGTCATCCATGGTCAGCGATGGCTCAACGTCGCATTGTGACAAAGATTGTCTCAATATGAAAATCAACCATGGTCAACCATGACAAACCATTGTCCAATGTCATATTGTGTCAAAGGTTGTCTCAATGTGAAAGTCAACCGTGGTCAACCATGGTTAACCATGTTTCTTTTAGGGTTTAAAATATTTATCGTAGGGTTTATAAATGTTGGGTTTATAATATTTATCCCTTGGGTTAAATATTATTCCCTTGGGTTTATAATGCATTTGGTTTTTTAATATTTATTCCTTGGGCTTAATATTATTCCCTTGGCTTTATAATATTTATCACTTAGGTTTAATATTATTCCCGTGGGTTTATAATGCATTTGGTTTATTAATATTTATTCCTTGGGCTTAATATTATTCCCTTGGCTTTATAATATTTATCACTTAGGTTTAATATTATTGTCTTAGGTTTATTAATTCCTTAGGTTTAATATTATTCCCTTGGGTTTATAATACCTCGGGGTTTTATAATATCAATCCCTTAGGTTTATCAATCTAAAGGTTCATATTCCAAGGGTACAATATTATTCATAAGGTTTATACTATTAATCTAAGTGTTTAATATAAATCCCTTGGGTTTATAATTATGGTCAACCATGCGCAACCATGGTCCAATGCCACATTATGACAAAGATTGTTTCAATATCAATATTAACCATGATCAACCATGGTCAAATGTCGCATTGTCACAAAGTTTGTCACAATATGAAAAGCAACCATGGTAAAACATGGTCAATCACATTTATTTTAAGGTTTATAATATTTATCTTAGGGTTTATATACCATGGGTTTATAATATTTATCCCTTGGGTTTATTATTTCCTTAGATTTATTAATCCAAGGGTTCATATTCCTAGAGTATGATATTATTCATAGGATTTATAATATTAATTTTTGGGTTTAATATAATTTCATTGAGTTTTATTAAAACTATTGACAATATTTATATTAATAAATATTTATTTAATTAACCATATTTATATTAATAAAATAATATATTATTAATAATGAATGAATGAATTATTTTATGAAATAAAAAAGAATGAATTATTTTTTTAATATTTCTTAATTAATAATACTATTTAATCTAATTAATAATAAAAGTAACAATACTAATTAATAATAGTAGCAATATTAATTAATTAATTATTCTTATTATTATATGCCTTCAACCACATTTATTTATGTGGTTGTGCATGTGATTGATATAGGTCTAATACTAATTAATAATGGTAATAATATTATTTAATAATTATAGTTATATTGTCTTCAACCACATTTATTTATGTGGTTGTGTATATGATTGATATAAGCCTAATACTAATTAATAATAGTAGTAATTTTAATTAATAATAATAATCATAATAATAATAATAATAATTATATGTCGTCATATTTATTTATGTGGTTGTACATGTGATTGATATAGGCTTTCCTTGTATATCAACTACATTTATTAATGTGATTGTGCAACTGTGTCCACATACATAATATTTATTATAAAGATATTAAAAATCAAATATTGTAAGAAGATTGCTCCTACTTGTCTATGGTGAAACCAAGCCATAAATTAATAATGCCATAAATATATTTAAACAATGTTTTCATCTGCACCTTGAGGTTGCCTTACTCAAATTCGAATATTCATTATATTACACATTAATTTGTGTGAATTCAAGACGATTGTTAACTATGCTTAACAGTGTTTTCATGTGCACGTTGAGGTTGTATTACTCAAACACATGAGTTCGTGTGAATTTAAAAGAAACATTAACTATGCTTAATCTTCACACACCCATATTAATATTAGAATTTGGAAGTCCATCTTTCAACAGTGTTTTCATGTGCACGTTGAGGTTGTATTACTCAAACACATGAGTTTGTGTGAATTTAGAAGAAACATTAACTATGCTTAATCTTCACACACCCATATTCAATTAAGCCTGATGTAGCATATTTTGATTCTAATATTTAATATATTTTGATAGTTGATAATCTTCACACGCCGATATTCAATGCACACTCCCATATTCAATGCACCTTGGCGTCAAATATTTAATATATCAATCATTTAGACGTCATCAATCGTCATATTTCATCATTGACATTTTGAAGTAGCTTCTAGAATTTTAACAATTTCTCCGTACTGAGTAGTACTTAACTTCCGTTAAATTAGCCTTTCTCTAATCCAATGGCCAAGCTACAATATACACTATCCTTGTAAATTAGAACCTCATTAGTCATTATGCTACTTACAATACCTAAGTCCAGTTAAAATAACCATTAAGCATAGTGCTCCTTATCTTTCAGTTGGGCCTTTTTCAAATGGTCCAAGAATCTAAATTTGTATGATCGTTGGATCTCAATCGCATTTTGGTGGGCATCGAGGGCTTTCTAGAATCACATACTCCCCTCACTGGTATTAGAAAAACTTCCATATCATGTTATTTTGTTTGTAAGTTTGTTCTATACATCAATAATTATACTCTTTAATAGTGTATCAAAGTTTTAAATTTAATAAATAGTATTACCATTATATTTCCACAAAGTGTAATTATAGAAATTGAATAATTGATAAATATTGAATAATTGATAAATGCAAATAAGAATTAATTTATAATAGGCATCAACACATTTGTTTTTTGATACACTTTATATGGTCAAATTTAAAAAAAATCATAAAATTAATTAAATTATGATTGTAAATAAGCTTTGTTACAATACCATTTGGAAATAACGCTCACATTACTAAACATCTAGATTTGCTTTGTTGGATGGTTGGGTTGTTGAAATATTTACTCAATATCCAATTTTTTATTTTAGAAATTGTTGGATCTCATAAGCACCATATATACTTGACGTAACTGTGTGATTTTGGGTGAATTAACAAATTGTTTTGTGTGTGATCTATGTACCATGGTTGTTTCTTTGTTGGTATTAGAGCCCATATGGGCCTAATTCCATTAAGGGAGGGTCTCAGAGGATGGAGGAATTCTGAGAATTAAATCCCTGTTGTGTACATACAGTAGAGTAGGTGTTGGTTAGAAATTATTATGTGTGAGTATTTGTTTCATGTATTTTATGTTAATTGTCATCTGTTGCATGCAATGGAGAGGAATACATTGAAATATCAAAGAGGGAAGCTTTACCAATGTTCTTATGTGCAAACAATTTGGCGACAGATGCTATTGTAATGATGTGGTTTGTGTCTTCTAATGGTATCGACCAAGATCAAAGAAGATGGGTGCATAGGAGCAGACAATGTTTTCTTCATATTTGTGTGTGGAACAACTCATATCATTTGAAATATATTTTAACATCAATCTGAAGCCTCTGTGTCAGCCATCCGGTGCCCCATTATCACGACCACTGAATTGCAGCAAGAATTCACTGATCTCGTTGGTGTGGTTGTTGGGATTCTAGCCCAGGTCTCCATGGAGTCCGCCATCAGAGCTTTATAGAACCTAAAGGCATTAATCCCCTCCAAATGTTTGACCTTCGTCGAGTTACTTGCCCATCCCATGAACATGATAAGAAGAAGTTCGTTGGGTGCACAACAGAGAGTTCTGTCACCATTTTTTGGATTTCGATGACGAATGATCTGAGAAAAGATGTTGGCAAGTCTGACTGCGTCTCTTTTCTAGTCAAGATGATGTTGGTTTCACATTTGTTTTATGATAGAGTCACTATAATAATGTTTTGACTATATTGTTCCCAATCTCATTACCTTTGTGGTATTTGACTGTTGAACCTTGGATTCGAATAGCTCCAATGCGGAGAGGCCAGGGTGAGTCAACGATCTATTGTTGCATAGTCCAAAAGGAATCGATCTGCTCAATCCAGTGGATTTTGGAATACTCATTTGCTGAAGTTTTGAAGCTCAGCCGACAAAAGACAATTTAACTTGTTTCCACTAATGTACATCACAAGAAAGAATAACATGTGGGGAGATAATAACAGAAGTTTTGGTGGAGCTTCTTAAAGAATTCATATGCCCAACAACTACCAAGGCCAACATTTCTCTCATTTTCAAGATGGATGTAACTTCTAACATCAAGTTTATTTTTTGTCAGCAACTATATTTTTTGAGATTTCTTTGGAGTTTGCATAAAAACATATTGTTTCTGGTCAACTTAATATGTGAGTGAGATTCTCTTAGAACTGTCCACTCTATCAATTACTTCATGAAGAAGAGAAACTTCAAGATGAAACATCTATATATGAACAGCCAGGGAGGGACAACGAGACTTATTTATGCTGGGATGCTAGTAGATAGTTTCATGGTTATTGATTTTGTTGTAACATTGGTGTAGTCTTCTATTCTATTTGTAAAAAAATGTAGAACCAATTAAAGAATAGAGAAATATAATTAAAGTAGTGGTTCTCTACGTTCTTTGGTGATGAGATAACATATCACTAATTTAATTATGTGAGTATGTTATATGTTGATGGGTCATGTTGTGCTTCGACCTTCAGGAGCGTCAATTCTAGGTTATTTTTATGAGATCCTTGTGTGTTAGATAGGCCAGTTGTATAATTAACTATTGGATACACTCATTATCCAAAAACCTTATCTATTTTATTGTTAAAATTGTAGTTTGCCACATTTTTATATATGGTAGTTAGTCCATAGAGTGGTTTAGCATTGATATTGTCAGTTTGGAGGTCAAGAAGTGTCAATTCCATAAAATTTGTTGACAATGGTTAGAGACAATTATTTTTTAAATGGAGGTCAAGTGGTATCCTGAGTGTTGGTGAAAAAAGGATGGTGTCTATGAGATTCCAGAGTGGATGTGAGTGTTGATGAAGATGAATCAGACATATGTGATTTATATGTAATTTGTGATTCATGTAATAATGTAAGTGTTAAAGGGGGGACTTGGAAATAATGATTACATTGCTAAATAGGGAGATTAGGTTTGTCGAGTGTTTGGGTTGTTGAGAAATTTTCATAACATTCAGTCTCTTAGTTTAGCAATTGTTGCATCTCATAAGCCTCATATATACTTGATGTAATTATGTGATGTTTGGTGTAATAGAAAAATTGTTTTGTGTGTGATCTAGGTAACATGGTTTCTCTTCCAAATTCCTTCTATACCATGGCTCAATATCATGGCCTATGAATACCACATGCCAAAAAAAAAAATCATTTGATATGACACTTGTTCAAATACATTTTTTTCTAATTAATTAATTTAATTAAGAGAAGAGAAAGGACATAATAACTTTTGAGATAAATATGAATTTTTGATATATGACTACTACAAATATTATTCTAGAATATTATGTGGAAGTTGAATCCTCACCATCCACCTAATAATTATTAATAATTAAACTAAACTTATGAAATTTGTATTGCAATATTAACACACCTATCAAGTTAATTAAAAAGATAAAATTTTATTATCTATCTAAATACTAAATATTAAGATTGTGAAAGTTCGGTTTGGAATTTTCGAAAAATACCTTAAATCATTGTAATAATTCCCTTAAACTAAAAGTTTTCCGTATTTTGTAGATCTTCGAACTCATGGATGAGGAAACTTCTTTTCACATAAAATTTTCAAAAAATTTGTTTCATTTGGATAATCTAAGTTATAGGGTAGATTTAGGTCTCCAACCGAATGAGAGAAGACAAATCCAATAACCCAAAGTTTGAGACCCCATCCCAGAATAGTCTCCTGCCTGTATATGGAGCGTACACAATGCGAAATCAAGAAGGAGAACCCTGCATGTTACCAGATAGGAGGATATTTGCAAGAGTCAAGAAAGCCAAAATCTTGAGACTAGAGGGTTTCCAAGCCATTGCTAAAACTCCATAGAGACCACAAGCATTAGTGCACAAATTAGCCACCCATGGCATATTTTAAGCAATATTTCCCAATACCTTTCCTTGGAAATCATAGTTTCTTGTAGAAGAATTACATCTCGCTTGTGTATGAGAATGAGCCCTCTTAGATAGCATGATTTGGTTCTGACCCCCATCACCCTAATGTGAAGGGACATAATGATCATGCGGAAACCAAGGAATAGGCATTGTCATCTCTAAGGACTCGAGGATAAAAAGAATCAGATGTTGATAATCCACCAAAGGAAGACAGTGAGATAAAGTCTTCCACAGGCATGGCCGAAGTCATATAAGAAGCAAGATTTTTCATATTTAGTGGATTTCCTTTTCTAGGGAATCAAGGATTTAGTGGGAGTAGAGGCGGAAGGGGATGGAACTTACCCTGTCCCCTCACTCAAGTGGAGAAATGAATTTTTGATGGTCATGGGGTCCATATCAAAATAATCGAATAACGAAAGAGCTTCCAGATATTGGTTCAATGAAATGGGAGAGTCCATAGAAGTCAACACCAACCAAACAACTGATGTGGGGGGAGTTGGAGACTCCAAAGGAGGCTATAGCAAAGGGAAGGATAGAGGGACTAGGTTTGCAGTCAAAGAAGGGAGAGTAGAAATGGAGGAGTGGGAAGGAAGCATAGAGTTCCCACCAAGTGATACCCTACTAAGAGGGACATCAGAGGCCAAAAAAATGTATGGGACATTATCAGGGGACAAAAATAAAATAGAGGGAGGATAAAAGGTACTTGGAACCTTTAGCAGAATAATCAGCCGTTGAGAAGCATTCATTCCATCACGTGTTTTTGCCAAAGAGATTGAGGGAGACCTTGTGAAACTATCTGACGACCAGGTTGAAGGGAGGTCAAGCATGTTGCTAGTAGATGTCACATTGAATGGAAAAACAAGTACCTATAAGCAATCCCCCATAAGTCGATGTTGAGCCTGTGAGTGAATGAACCCCATGATAAATCCAGCTTAAACAATAGCCCCCCTTTGAAATCAAATTCGATGAGCATCCAAGCTATCTTCTTGTCCATTCTTCTCATGTTCCCCTCATTCTAAAAATATAACTTGCCGATAGAGTTGGCAATGTCAGAGATCGACAAGCATTCCATAGATTGAGAGGGACTCCCAATAATTTAGCCCAAAAAATATTTTGATGAGGAGATTCTTTAAGAGGGTTAAAACTGCATGCCATGTCTGTAAAATAAGAAATCCCCTTTCTTTCACCTAAGGCAAACCTACGATGAGCTCAACATCTACTTGGCTGTGAAAATGTGTTGATGGCGCTGGACTGACCAACATGTCAAGGGGATTTCCCTGGTAAGAAGTTCCAATTAGACCTTAGACCGTTTGGTGTAGGAGTCCCAACAGTGGAGCATAAGGTAATTCCTTGACCACAAAGTTGCATAGACGCAAGTAAGATAACTCTATCAGTAGCAAGGGTGTTGCTAATTCAGTGAGCCAAGGAATGAGTATGAGAGGTTCGAACACTTCAAGGGGAGAGGAAGGCGAAGGTGAGTTCCAGGTTGAAAGGGATCAGTCCCAACTCAGCTAGGAACACACAACACAAAGGACATGCACAACTTCCGGTAGAGCAGTCAACACGGATGCAATAGTCAAAATATACAAGGTAAGATAACTTGAACAACACTCACGGATCAGTCTGAGAAAAGTGTGATGGTTGATATAACAAGTTTCAAAGAAAGGTATATCTAATGTTCGACAGTGCAATCGACACGGATGGTGACAACATTAACAACATATGAAACACGTTAACAATAAGATTCATATAATTGCATAAAAATTAGTTCATATACAAGTACGTAAGTTAAGCAACATATATCATTAAGGCAACTGGAGCAGTCCAACTACAATAAAAACATATGCATGAAAATGTGTTGGCTTTTATTATTAAAGAAGTGTAAGTCACAATCATACAATACACCATGTAAACCTGCTAGCCGCATTAATGGAACGTTATAGCCACATCTGCCTTCTCCTCCGAAGATATGTACTAGCTCCATGCAATGGAGAAGCCAAGGCGCATTACAATACTATCCAAGCCTTCTTCAAGATAGTCTTAGTAGAAGCTTGGCTGACCAAAAGCCTATACAATAAGTTATGAGGGACTAATTATAACAAAGGGTAGGGTTACCCTTGACATTCCCCTTTGTCACAATCCTACTACCCTCATGACTCTTCACCTACTTTGTGACTATTACATTCACTCTTGAGACTTGACTTACACTTGACATGACTCAACATTACAATGCACATGTACCTATGTGAGCAATGGCTTGAGCAAGCCAAACTAGACACCACTATGACTTGGACAACTATAGAAGTCCAACTGCTCGACATCCTCATGTTGATCAGTAGTAACATATTGTAGGTTTTAACCCCGTACATAAATTACCTGTAGACAAATCCTAAAAAACAGAAAATAAACAAAGCTGACAACATAACACATAAAACAAATATACACAAAGATTTTCCCCTCGATCCCAGAACTGGGACTACCAGCTTGATTTTTCATTATGTTCCTTTCAGATGTTACAATACATATATATACATGCTAAAGCATCTAATACCATGGACTGAAAACTATCGCGCCCAAAACCATGTGCGAAAACCATGCACAAAACCATAGGTAGGCTTGCCCACCTAATATAGGGTCCAAAATAATTTCCCCTGGGGCACTGCCCTGGACATCGTAGAGGGGGGTTACCTGCCCCCCTAAAAGCCCCTAGACAGGGGGGGCTGCCACCCCCCGTTGCACAATCGACACAATAAAGGGGGGCTCCACCCCCTTCTAACCGCCAGTTAACTTGGGCGACTAGTCATGGAAAGAATATAACGCAACCTAACATTCTCCCACATATTTTTTTCTTTCCACAGGGGGCCACGTGAGAGCTTAGTCATTTATCCAGCCCTGCAACACCCATTGTTTCTCTACACCAAGAGGACTTCTCAGAGCTCACAGATTTTGTCAATGCATCTGCAATATCTTCAAAGTGTCCATGTTTATCAGCAACACCCTTCTATCTTGTATCATATCCCTCACAAAGTGATACTGAACATCAATGTGCTTTGTCTTTGAATGGTAGCAGGGTTCCTTACCAAGAAAATTGCACTTTGGCTGTCACAGTCTATCCTTGTAGCTCCCTGTACTAACCCCATACTTGAACACAATCTCTGCAACCAAACTGCTTCCTTGCTTGCATGAGTGGTTGCCATGTATTCCGCCTCTTTAGTTGATTGTGCCACTGCAAATTATTTCTTACTCATCCAACTCATTGCACCTCCAAATAGGTTAAACACATACCCACTTGTAGATCTTCTCTAATCCAGATCTCCAGCCCAGTCTGCATCAACAAAGCCATGAATATCCAAAACTCTATCCAATCCTAGACTTCTTTGGTAACACAAACCATAATCACTTGTGCCACACAAATACCTGAAAACCCTCTTCACTACTGTCCAATGATCCTTTTGTGGTTTTAACATAAACTTGCTCAATACTCCCACTACATGTGCAATGTCTGCTCTAGTAAATACCATCGCATACATCAGGTTACCAACTGCACTCACATATGGAACATGGGACATGTCCTCTTCCTCTCCTTTTGTCTTGGGACACTATTTAGCAGATAACATTACACATACAAGAATAGGAACCTTCACTGGTTTACTTCCTGCATATTAAACCTCTGCAATATTGTCTCAACATACTTCCTCTGGTTTAACCAGAGCTTCCTCTTTGCCCGATATCTTTTAATTTCCATGCCCAAAATATAGTTTGCAACACCAAGATCCTTCATGTCGAATTTGGAGGACAATTGGGTCTTCAAATCATGGATAATTTCTTTGTCATTTCCAACCAGCAACATGTCATCCACATACAAGACCAGATAAATAAAACGGTCACCAATTAATTTAAAATACACACAGTGATCCGCTTTGCTTCTGGTGAAGCCAAGTCCCCGTATAAATGTATCAAAATTATGATACCACATCCTTGGTGACTGTTTTGGCCCATACATAGACTTCTTTAACTTGCATACCAGTTATTTCTTACCCTTCACCGCAAAGCCTTCAGGTTGTTTCATGGAGATCTCCTCTTCCAGATCCCCATGGAGAAATGCTATCTTCACATCCATCTATCCTACCTCAAAATCAAAAGCAGTGGCAAGAGATAAAAGTAATCTAATAGAAGCTACCTTGGCAACAGGAGAAAAAATATCACAAAAATCAATTCCCAACACCTGGGAATAACCTTTTGCTACCAATCAAACTTTGTATTTATCCACCTTTCCTTCTGCATTTTCTTTCTTCTTGAACACCCATTTGCTGCCAATGGGTTTCCGTCCAGCCGGCAACTCCACCAGATTCCAAGCCTCATTTTTGTGCAAAGATGCCATTTCATCAACCATGGCCTCTTTCTAGAGTTTTCCATCCTCTCAATCTACGCTTCTTTCACAGTTCTAGGATCATCATCAGTAATAGATAAAGAAAATTTGAATAGAAAGCAAATGGACTATACCTTTCTGGCCACCATCTTTCTCGAACTGATCTTCTCACAACCAGAGTTTGTGGCTCTTCATCTTCTGATTCCTCTTTTGCTATAGAGCCTGATTTTCCCTCCTTTAGCTCAAACTCTATTTTCTCAGGTTCCTTTGCTGGGACTTCATATTTAATAACATTTTTCACCTTTCTAAACACCACATCTCGGTTGTACACAACCTTCCTTGTTACTAGGTTCCAAATATTATAACCCTTTAAACCATCCTTATACCCAATAAAGATGCACTTTTTAGATTTACTATCCAACTTTGTTATTTTTGCCATTGGAACATGTACATATGCATCACATCAAAATACCCTCAGATGTGAAAGAGAGGGTTTCTTACCAGTCCATACCTCTTGTGGAGTCATATCCTCCAACGTTGATGAAGGTGATCTATTGACCAAGTAACATGTTGTCTCCACCACCTCTGCCCAGAATTCTTGTCTTAACCCGGTTCCACTAAGCATGTTTCCTGCCCTTTCCATCAATGTCTTCTTCATTATTTCTACAACTCCATTTTTCTTAGGTGTGTATGGAGTAGTATTATGTCGTGCTATACCAAAATTCTTATATAATTCTTCAAATTCATTGCTGTAAAACTCTCCACTGTTATCTTTCCTTAGCACCTTTATCTTCTTCTCTGTATGGTTTTCCACCAGAGCCTTAAATTCTTTAAGCTTGTCAAAGACTTCAGATTTCTTCTTGAGGAAATATATCCATGTATTCCTTGAGAATTCATCTATAAATGGTACATAGTACATAGGCTTACCTAATGATGAAACCTTCACAAGTCCAAACACATCACTATGTATAAACCCTAATATCTGGTTCGCCCTCTTACCACTAGAGGGGAAACTCACTAGATTTTGCTTCCCATATACACAATTTTCACAAAAATCAAAATCTAGAGAGCTATTAGTCATAACTTCTACCATACCTTTACCATGAAGTTTTCAAAGGCCCTTCTCTCCAATATTTCCAAGCCTTTGATGCCATAGCATGGTCTTTTCTCCATAGAACACTAGATTTTCTACTCCACTTCCAAGAAGCACAGAATTGTTGCACCCATAAATAATAGTGCTACCTTGTATCTTGTAAAGAGTTCCAATACGAACTCCTCGCATCAATACCAGTGCTCCCCGAACCATCTTCTAGGTATCTTTCTCGAACACTATTTTACATCTGTCATCCAGCTTGCTTATAGAAATCAGATTTCTGGCCAATGAAGGAATATGCAGAACACCCGAAAGTGTTCTAACCCTTCCACCTTGCAACTTCAACTTTAGTTTTCCATGACCAATGATTCTAGCCTTCCTATCATCCCCTAAGAAGACATCACCACCGTAATATTTATCATACCGTAGAACCACTCTTTATGGGGAGTGAAGTGAAAGGATGCATCTGAGTCAATCAACCATGCCTCATGATCTACATGTGTACTTGAAGAAGCAAAGTATACATCCCCACCTTCATCTAAGGTGGTTTTTGCCTCTTTAGAAGGAGCATCATCAGATCCCTTTCCTTTGTCAGGATCTTTAGATTTACAGTCCTTTTTGTAGTGCCCTTCCTTTCCACATTTACAGCACTCCTTTACAGGTTTTCCTAGAGATTTAGATCTCCCTCTAGATTTAGATCTCCAACTTGATGACTTATTTTTGTTTTTTTTCTTGGACCGTCCTCGTTCAGACAAGGCATCACCATTCTAGCTCTCCATATTTTTCCACCTCATCTCCTCCGTCAGCAAGGATGAGACTATTTCATCAAACTAAAAGGTAGTTGCATTGCTACCTATTACAATTACTAGACTATCCCACGAATTTGGTAGAAAAAACAACAAACGATTCATTTATCTTCATCTAAAATTTTAAGCTCTAGCAACACTGATTTCTTAAATAAAATTACTGGCAGAATTACCAAGAAATCTGTTGTCGTTCATTGGTAAATTTTAAAAATAGCGTGGAGGGGGTCAGGTTTTCGAATCCTGCCCCTCCAAAAATATCATTTTATGGTTTTATAAACTGCATATACATTTTATTAACCGTTTGTTTCCTGGTGGATAGTTGTCAACCATATTTGTTTTCGAAAGGCGGTGTATGTTGTTACACATCTGTTCTGAGGTTTGGGAGTGTCGTTACATATGTGTTGGGGTTGTTGGGCCAGTGCCCCAAGGCCAGCGCACCACCCAATCCATTGACTCACAACCAACCATTCCTTACAATACGTTGGTTTTTTTTACATCAACCAACCACGCCATTAATATACCTTCCCATAAATCCATGCATTGGTCATATTGATTTTGTTTGATCTATTTTAATAACCAAACTTTATAACCATAACCCTTATATGTATGGCTTTTTTATTCCTTTTTTTTTAAGGACATATTTAATATAACCAAATATATATATATATATATATATATATTAACTTTTTGACTTTGATTAATATATATTAACTGATTTTTGGTTATATATATATAGTTTTTGGATTTATGATTTTTTTGTTTTAATTGTTTATATAGTTATTTTAATAACTATATTAAAACAATTTTTGTTATATGGTTTTAACAAAAAAATGATTTTTGTTTCTTGTTCTGGTTTAGGAGGCCAATGATGGGCTACCATGTGTCAATGGCTAATGGGCTGCCATGTGGGTCCCACTCGCTTACTGGGATGCCATGTGGCACAGTGTGGGCCCCACTTTTTCCCTTGTCATGTCAAACTTTGAAGAACTCTATCTTTTTTATACGTGCTCGGTTTGATGAATCATTCGCACCTCTGCGATCAGGATGACAAGATCTAAGATCTAGTCCTATTTCAAAGTCATTCCTATGACTTTGATTTTTGAGCATCCCTAAGTCCTCCTTCTCTTCTGTGTGTGTTCCTGAAGATCCACCTAGATTAGAGGATGTCTAGATTTTGCATTGCTAATAAGTATTTGATTGCATTGAATTTCAATGGGTTTCCCATTCCTCGACAATTCTAGGAGACCAGATTGATTATTTATTCTGGTTGGAGGCAGAGGGTCATTTCCCTTTGGAAGGATTGGGGTTTTTCTCCTTATTTCCTGTGTTCTTTTTGAGAAAGCTATCCATAGGTTGTTGAGTAACCATAGCCATCTCCTTTGTTGTAGCTTCATCTCTTAGTTCTATATTTGAATTTCTCCCTTGTTTTTTTCTATGGTCAAGAGAGGATATAGCCCAGTTCCTTGTTACAATTCAATAAAAATAGGGAGGGATGGGACTAACGGGGACAATGGGGGAGGAGTGGATGGAAAGGGAGGAAAAGGGAGAAGCGGGGAGGAGGGACGAGGGAATGGAAGGCTCATCGAGAGGACCAAAAGGTTGGAGGAAGGGAGGGGAGGGATGGAAGGAGGCATAAGATAAGAGGGGGTAGGAAGGGGATCTAAGAGAATAGGGGTTGAATGAGAGGGAGCTTGAGGGAATGAAGAGGGCTGAGAAGGTTGTTTACTTGTTTTGTTTTTCCTTTTTACTTGTTCCCATTTTGGAGCCTGATCTTTGATCCAGGTGGATATTGGTGGCCAATTGCACTTGGACCCCCACCATTGTTTCTTTCAGCTTTTGAGTTTCCTTAATTGTAGCACAATTTACTATTTTTAGTATTTTTTGGGTTCTAAACTTTCGGAGCTATTTTGAGGCCCTAAACAACATTTTTTGGGAAAATTAGGAAAAACATGGGCCCATGGACTAATCCTAAAGTTGTAGTTCACGAATACATCTTTCTAAAGAGATATTGTGCACGTCAAGTGGAGATCGTATGCCAAAGTTACGACCCCGAGAAGTTGATGTACCAATTTACCCAAACGGGGCCCACAGTTTAGCGTTTCATCTTCTAGGGTTAGGCTTTTGGATGTTTAGGGTTTTCCATTATTTCTCAACAATAAATAGGCCTTCGAGCCTCATTGTGACACCGTTCAGAGGCATGTAGCCGCCACATCTCTTCTTAGAGATAAGCTACCATCGCCCTAGCTAGTTCATTTCCATTTGTATTTGTAAGCATATTTCAGTATTTTACAGTAATGAAATGAAGTATTATTTCTTTTGCATCTCTATATATGGTTATATATGTAATTTGTTGCATTCCTGTTTAACTCTAGATCAGTGGTATCAGAGCGATCTGCTCTTTCTTTGTCTTTCTTTGCATGTCCCCAACGAGGTGAGATATAAGGAGTTAAGGCTTGAACTAGTTGAAACTTTGCAAGACCAGCCTCACAAATCCCGATGGCCTCCCATGGAAGGTGAAAAGAAAGACGAGGGGGCAGGAGGTCCTATCAAAATCTTACTCGAAGAGGCCCTCGAGTGACAAAGGAACGCGATGATGGACAACTTTTCCCAGATCCTTTAGTGGCTACCCAGGGGCGACACATCTACTTCCAGCAACTACTCTGGAAGCACCACACCCTTTATGGTACAAGTTAACTTTGACATTCCCATATTTGAGGGTCAAATAGAGGTAGATGCCATAGATAAATGGTTAAATCTGCTAGAAGGGTATTTTTTTGTTCATGATTTTTCTGGCCGGGA
The DNA here is from genome assembly GCA_031772625.1 of Pinus tabuliformis. NCBI lineage: Eukaryota > Viridiplantae > Streptophyta > Pinopsida > Pinales > Pinaceae > Pinus > Pinus tabuliformis. The sequence continues at coordinate 1,840,523,288 of CM062819.1, forward strand.
AAATATTACCTTCGTTCTTCTCAATGCAGCCCCCCATGTCAACGATTGGTGGGAAACCTACTGCGAGCAAAAGGATCAAAGTACAACCTCACTGTTTTTAGCTGCACCCACTTTGGAATTCATTTCGAGCTACCATCAAGGAGTAGTACTACATTGTCGGAAGCTATGAGGATCAATACATAAAGTCTACCATTCTGCGGCAAGGAAGGGACTAAGACGTGCCGGAGTTTACCAATATTTTCCATACCCTTGGCACAATGTTAGGTATCAAGGATTTGGAGAAGCGTTTGGTACTCAAATACTGCAGTTACCTACACAAGTACATTCAAGAAGAAATAGAATTCCTAAACATCTCCTTGCTCAGCAAGACATATCGATATGCCATCAAGATCGAGCAAAAGTTTAATCAGAAGAAGCGAGACTTTGGATCTGCAGATCCAAAGCAAGGGAAAGGTGCCCCCAAACTACAGAACAAAGGACAAAGCTAAGGAGGGGCAGCCAAAGACAACCTACCAAAGCTACAAGCAAAGAACACAATCACGAAGCTGAAGAAGGACACGGGAAAGTGGTGTGAGTTCCATAAGAGCTCCACTCACAACACCAGTGAGTGTGAGGCCAAACAGTCACTAGTGCCCGAGCTAAAGGTTTTAGAATCAGATGCATGTCCCATCATTGATTTAGAACCTGATAAGGGGAATGACAAAGGGAAGAAGATTATTGATGCGGATCCCAATGCCACCGTTGCCACCATGAAGATCCAGAAGGAGGAACCGAAAGATCTAGAGCAGGAGGAGCACCTCTTCCACTCCTAGATGTGGGTAAAGGGTTCCCCGCTACAGTTCATTATCGACAGTGGGAGAAAAAAGAACCTCATTTTGACAGAGGTCGTGAAACAACTAGACTCACCAACCATAGCACATCCACAACCATACACCATTGGGTGGCTTCACCAAGGACGGGATCTTCACGTGAGCAAGCAGTGTCTCCTTCCATACAACATCAAGCCATTCATAGATGAGGTATTGTGTGTCATTGCTCTCCTTGATGTTTGTGATGTATTATTAGGACAACCATACTTGTGGAAGAGACATGTTGTGTATGAATCAATGCCCTATGCTATTATTGTTACTTTCGGAAATAAGTTGTACAGGATACTGGAGGTAGCATTGCCTACCGCCATCTCTTTGGTTACTGCAAAACAATGTAGTAAGCTCATTTCCAAAACTAGGAAATTTTCTTTCCAGGTGATACACCCTCAATGAAAGAAGAATATGGTGGCCACGACCTCCAAATAGTGCCCCTCCACATGACAACTAAAAATGGACAAGGTCATGGAGGAGTACAAGGACATCTTCAGCTCCCCCGCAAGGGTTCCTCTGCATTTTCAGGTCAAGAACTCCATCGATCTCACCCTAGGTGCATCGCTGCCCATGGACCAATCTATCGGCACTCCATTCTAGAGAATGATGAAATCAAGAGGTAGATTCAACAGCTGCTACAGAAAGGTCACATCCATCCGAGTTCATCACCCTATGGGAGCCTGATCATGTTGGTACAAAATAATGATGGGACTTGGAGACTCTGTATTGACTATCAGGTGCTAAACAAGATCACTATCCATAATAGGTACTTGATCCCATGGATTGATGACCTCCTAGACCAACTAAAGGTGGGGAAATATTTCAGCAAGATCGATTTGTTGTCAGGATATCACGAGGTACCAATCGAACCCTCTGATATGTGGAAGACTTCCTTCAAATCTAAGGAGGGCCTTTTCGAATGGTTGGTTATGCCTTTTGGATTTACGAATGCTCCTGCAACCTTCATGAGGCTAATGGATGACATTTTGCGGCCATTCACTAACTCACTTGTAGTGGTATACTTGGATGACATTTTGATCTTCAGCCAGAGTTGGGAAGAGCACCACCATCAAATCTGATAGGTTGTCCAAACATTACGGCAACACAAGTTATGTCCCAATTTGGAGAAATGCACTTTTGTCATGAACCAGTTTCAATATCTAGGAAACATTATTGATGAATAGGGGGTGCATGTGGATCCAACCAAGATCCAAGTAATTCAGGATTGGCCATCTCCAGCCACTCTAATAGAGCTCTGCAGCTCTCTGGGTCTTTCCAACTTCTACTGCAGGTTCATGTTGGGATTTTCTCATATCACTTGGCCCTTGAGTCAAGTCACCAATGGAGGAGCGAAAGGAAAATTATCTTGGTTTGAATCTCAACATAATGCATTCACAGAGTTGAAAGATCACCTATGCTCACCACAAGTGCTCGCATTACCATACTTGCAACAACAATTTGAGGTCGAGATAAATGCCTCTAACTATGCTATTGGGGTAGTCCTTACTCAACACGGGCATCCGGTGGCATATCACAGTGAGACACTTTTAGACACAGTCTGGAAATATCTCACTTATGAAAAAGAGATGTATTCCATTGTACAAGCCTGTCAACAATGGAAGCATTACATTTCGGGGAAGGAAACGGTCAACCACACAGACCACCAGCCCCTGCAGTTCATATCGACCCAAAGGAAATTGCATAATGATTTCCATTAGAAGTGGTCCACATACTTGCAAGAGTTCCATTTGAATATCAAGTATAAGAAGGGAAGCACCAATAATGTTGCAGATTGCCTCAGTCAACCACCGATCATGGCGTTAACTATCGTGCTCAGCCCTTGTGGGCACGAGACTTCTGATTGGCTACTTCACTATAAAAGCGACCCAGAATTCGGCCACACATAACAGACACTCTTGGAGGGTCAGCATGTTCCAGGTTTTCACCTCCAGGATGCCCTATTATGCCACCTAGGTCACCTTTGTGTTCCTTCAAGCGAGTGTGCCGAGATGATTTGGGAAGCAAACTATAGTCAGGCTACTGGGAAATTCGGGATCAAGAAAATGGTGGTAGTACTGCAGAAGTATTTCTATTGGCAAAATTTTTGACAAGATGTCGGGAAGTACATTAGATCATGCACTGCTTGCACCATTTCCAAACCGACCATCAAGAAGCAAGGCCTCTGTGCCCTGCTACCTACCCCTAGTCGACCTTGGGAATCCATCTACATGGATTATATATCGGGCCTTCCTTCTACTAAGCATGGAAATGACTATTTTTTTGTGGTCGTCATTAGGTTCTCGAACATGGCCATTATGGCGACCTACAAGAAGAATATCACAGCAGAAGCCACTGGTAAACTCTTCTTTGAATGTGTGTGGGTACACTTTGGGATCCCACAGTCTATCATCTTAGATCAGGACAACGGGATCCTCAATACATTTTCATCCAGTATCTGGTCGATGCTGGACACCAAACTCACTAAGTCCACAACCTTCCATCCCCAAAATCATGGCCAAACAGAGGTTGTCAACATGATGATCGTACACATTCTACGCATGCAAAACTCAAAGAATCCACGCACATGGGATGAGAGCCTCCCCTATGTCCAGCACAACTATAACCAGGCTCTCTGCAGCTCGACTAGTCACAAGCCTTTCAGGTGGGCTTGGGATTCCAACCACTATGTCCTATTAATGAGGGTATGCCGTTTGCAACTACTCACACAGATTCGTATCATTTCCAGTCAGAAATAGATAAGGCAAATAGCTTCATTGAGCACATCCAACATATTCACCAACAAGTCCATGATATTATGGAGAAATGAAATGCTAAGTACAAGCAGTGACATGATCAACATCGGGTGCCACACAAGTTTAAGGTGGTTGAGAAAGTCTGTTTGCATGTGCAAAAGGAACACCTTTCCAGAGCCTATCGAAAACTCAGACCACTCTGATATGGTCCTTACACCATTACCAACGCTATGGGAGACAATTCATTTTAGCTCAACATTCTCCCATTCCTTAGCCTGCACCTAGTGTTCAATGTGGACGGCCTTCGACCATACTTTCCACCATTACTAGACACATCCTACATTCCAGAACAACTCACACCCATAGAGTTAAATCCACATTACATGGAACAAGCTGCACCTAATTGGATCATGGACACATAGATCAACAACACTCACCAGTAGAATATCCAACTGTATCAAGTTGTCAAAGCAGGCCAACTCCTTCACCAGGCCAAGTGACTCACCAAGGGCCAAGTTCAGCATAAGTTTCATCATCTCATGGACGAACTCAATGCAATGGGGACCATTTCTTCCTAGGGGGGAGGAATGATCCAGGTGGATATTGGTGGCCACTCACCAATTCCACTTGGACGCCCAACATTGTTTCTTTCATCTTTTGAATTTCCTCAATTGTAGCACAATTTACTATTTTTAGCAGTTTTTCGAGTCGTGAACTTTTGGAGCCATTTTGAGGCCTTAAATGACATTTTTTTCTAGAAACATGAGAGCATCATTGGTCCAAGGACCGATGTTGCTCTTCCTAAAGTTGTAGTTATCAGATAGATCTTTCTAATGAGATATTTTGCGCGTCAAACAAAGATCGTATGCCAAAGTTAAAACCCCGAGAAGTTGATGTACCAATTTACCCAAACGGGGCCCACAGTTTGGCATTTCATCTTCTAGGGTTAGGTTTTGGTATGTTTAGGGTTTTCCATTATTTCTCTGCAATAAATAGGCCTTTGAGCCTCATTGTGACATAGTTCAGAGGCATGTAGCCGCTGCATCTCTTCTTAGAAATAAGTTACCATCGCCCTAGCTAGTTTATTTCCATTTCTATTTGTAAGCATATTTCAGTATTTTATAGTAATGAAATGAAGTATTATTTCTGCTACATCTCTATATGTATGGATATATCTATAATTTTTTGCATTCTTGTTTAAATCTAGATCAAGCTTCTACTTCTTAGTTTTCTTATTTTTTCGGACATCTATGATCAAAATTATCATATGCATGACATACCTTACACTTGAGTTGGACTTGTTCGTAGTCCAGGTGCATCCAACTATTTATTTTGATCTTAGGTGCTTCTAGGAGCCCTTTTCCTAGGTCTACTTCAACACATATCCTTGCACAAATGTGCATATTCTTGTTTGGATCACTTTTGTCAATGTATTTTCCCACTGCATTTCTTATTGCTTTCACTGATTCATCTCCCCAGTAGCGGAGGGGAAAGTGAGGAAGATGCATCGAAACTGTCACAGCATTTGGCACATACAACTCTAGTGTTGGGAAAAATAGTAAAAGGGGGGTGAATCAATATTTTTAAATAAATAACTTTTTACATTGCATATTCATATTTCTATAAACAACTTTGATGAAAGGAATCCCTATGTGTACGCCACTGTTCTTAAGACAACTAGCGTATATCCAGTGAACTTATGGTTCAATTAATTCATCATATGTCGATCTTCAACAAGTGCATCAGTACTTTATTAGATATTAGATAAACACTAACCATGTGTTTTAATAGCAAAATAAACCATGACACATAAGAACCACACATGAACACCAGGATTTAATGTGGAAACCCAATGCGACAAAAAACCACCTGTTGTTGTTGTCCCTCTCTTCTTTTTAATATAGAGAAAAATATTTTTACTATCTTGTACTGGTGCAAACTCATACTAATATGCAGGCAACGACCTACAGAAGGCTACAACCTTTGTTTGTTCTCCAGCTCGTACTGGAAGGGAGATCCAACCCCCTGGTTCTTACAATGGCATAAACTTGTACCAGTACACATGCACCAACCTGCAGAAGGCTACAATCGTCACTCATTCTCCAGTTGATACTGGAATGGAGATCCAACCCCCTAATCGGATCACCAACTACTACTGGCAGGAAGCTTTGACTTCCTCACTGAAGTCTCCAACCCTCGACATCCTCCATGGAACATGTTTCATGAATTTTCACACTGGATCCACCTGCTTCAACACATCATCATGTGTAGACCACATTTCCACAAATTTTCATACTCGACCCATTATCAACACTTAAGCTCAATATCAAAATTCAACTGTAACATAGTCATCAATCTCTGGGACAACTGAATCAATCAATCACTAAAATAGCTGAAACCCAATCATCAATCAATCACTAGAGCTTGTGACACAACTGAATCAATGAATCAATGAAACCTCTGACACAACTGAATCACCCAATCATCAATTTATAATACACTTGAACCAAACATTCACTCAAAACTCAATCAACCGACACTTAATCAAAATTCAACCAATCAATTGGAACAGTCAGATCACTATAACCAGTACATAGAACTAAACCTAGAATACTTCATCAACACACAAAACCAATTGCAGTCCTAATCATTCAAATGCCAAAATGAATACACTACTTCACTTAAGGAAACCCCTGTGCATACACACTTTTATGTAAAGAAAGCCGCGTACAGATCTTGAAATACTTAAAAGTGAAAAATTGACTACTACAATTCTAAAAAGAATATTGAGTCATGCTAAGATCTATTTCAACACTCTGAACCAATCACAGAACTGAACTTAATCTTCAATCACAATCAACAAGTAATCTTAACACTATTCATAACCACATTCAATTTCATTGTTCAATCATTTCTACTTCAGACATTATCATTTAACCCAGATAAATCATGAATACGTCATTGATAGACAACATAGAACTAGTACCACTGATTAGATTAATCAATGATTTATGAACATAATCGCTTACTTTATATACGCTACTTTGTAGAGGTCAAACCATGTGTATACACACTTTTCCCGAGACCAACCAACGTATAGATCTGCAAATTTTGACCTAAAATTATGCAGCTCTTCAGAACTTCACAAAGACATAGATAATAATATTCAGTGATAAAAACATGTGTTAGTACTTTGATCTAGTCAATCCATGAGTATATCATGCAATGAAAATTCATTTCAGATCTCATGATCCTGATCCATCATTTTATCCATTAGTACATAGTTATTTTAGATCTATTGGATCTCATACATCATCAAACTCTCAGGTTCATACTTATTTTAGATCAAGCAAAGCATTAAAAACCCATGACATGCATATTTTCTTTTGATCTAACTCTTTATAAGATTTCCATCACTTTCACACCTAGTACTTTGATCTTCACCTCCTTATATAGTTTTAGCCTTTTTCAATATCTCGGGTCAAAATAACATTAGTGTCGGTGTCAATCTTTGACGACATCAATATTCTTTGCCGTTCTCATTACGATGGGTCAATGCCATGGTAAGGACCCTAGTATTTAGAATACCATGGTACAAAACCCATACACTAATTTTCTTCACTGAACTTGCATGTTTACGTGACCTGGATTAATAGAACCCGCATATAGCTCTTAAGCTTGCAACTTTATCATTCTTCTCAACTAATTCCTATGAACTACCATGCATTTTGTCTCATCTGTAAACACAACTTCCATGCGTTCTGTCACATCTATAAACACATCTTGTTTATACCTTTAACAAGTAGATAAAGAGACAACCTATCAAGTAGGATTCCATTCATCAAATAGGTTGTCATCAAGGACAACTCATCAGGTAGGTTGCCATCAGCGAAAACACCTAATTCAAAATGCCAATAATTTCCCATATCAAGCTTTTGATTCTGATCTATAAACCTTTGACCCGTCATTATGGTATTGTTTTTCATCATTCTGTCACCTATAAACTAACATGTGGATTCATCTAGTTACCATATACTTGTTCTATTACAAGTGGGTTGCCATCAAGGACATCATATGGCCAACAATCTCCCACTTTGGACTTGATGGAAATCACTTTGGTGTTTGGTCATCACAACTTGTAAATAAAATCAAGCCAAGCACAAAGATTTTCAAAACATTAAGCTATTCTCCAAACACCAAGCTACTCTCCCCATTTGACATCAAGGGCAAAGGGTTGACCAACGTTAAATGAAGACCTCCATATCTGAATTGTTGAATATGCATACTAAACATGCTCCCCCCTGAGCACGTGATGAATTATCTAATCGTGATCCCCCTAAGTGCATGATGAAATCTCTTATGGATGTAAAATAAAGTACATATGAACATGCATACTGACCATGCTCCCCCTGAGCACATGCTGAAATCTATGACGAATGTAAAATGAAGTACATGACTCTATAACTTAACTATGTATTACCTTCCTAATACCAAGGAGTCATACTTATATAAATCTCCCAACCAAGTGTGGATACATATTTGACTCAACCACGCAACCAAGTGGGATTACATATTTGACATGATCTCAAAAGTCCACACATGCCTACATATGATAATTATTACATGATAGGCCTTTACATGACCTTTACATCAAATTATTTACATGATATTTATAACAGAGACCAAAGACAATAACATGATAGTTATCAGTGAGTATCATACACAATATATGATATGCACCATAAGCATCTATCGGTAACATCAAGAACAACAACCTGTATATGCTCATCATCAATTCGTAAGGTAAGACAATGTAACTTTAATGTCATCAACCCGTGACTAAGTATGTCACATATATATATCAACTCATCGTCTTTACGTTATCAAGATCAACTTTCTCCTTTTCCTTCGTAGAAAAACCTTATGTATAGCTTTCCATGAACCAAATAAGCATATGCCATATCTCCAAGAAGTGATATAAAATCATTCACATCATATCCCATATATGTGTAAACACCATAGTCATTATCCATGACCATAACATGATCATCCTAGCAAGAAATTCATGATATTTCCACAACAACCCTTAACATATCAACCATGTATCATCACTAGGGAGTTTTCCAACATCCCACATCTGATAAGCATCAACCATGATAATCAACATATGTGAGAGCCAAAACTATCATCATAAAGTAAGAAGTCATCATCATTATGTGACTAAGTAAGCTATGTCTCCAAATAGCCATGTCTTCAAATAGCTATGTCTTCATGACATTTGCAATAACGCTATTCTCTTGGCCAACCAACATTATTTGCCAATGTGAAATTTTAAGTAATCATCCATGTATCCAGTATAGAGATAGTAATATGTATCTAGCTTCTCATCAATGTGAAAAGAAAACCATGAGCTCACAATCATTTTGTCAAACTTTCTTGATACCATCATGTGCAACAATCCTTAACCAATATACCATGTGAGAGCCAAGACTATAGGAATCCTAATCCATAACTGTACCATATGCAATTTAAAATTTTTTGAAGGAATGATGAAAACAACATAACATAAATGAGTGACACTTATCATCATCAAATAATGAAGTTGTGTACTTAAGATTTGTTCTTCTGCTTGAACTTATGAATATCACCATGTAAAAAACATAACTATATGCATAAAAAAGAGTCATCCACATATCTGATCAGAAGCATCAAAAAAACAATGTGGCTCAAGAAATATATGTATCATCTCTGATTTCATCATAGGTAACCCATGACTGCAACATAGTATGATGCATCATTTAAATACCTTAGCAACATAAGCATCATAACCATTGATAAGCATCATTATGTACTAAGGACTTCTAAAGAAATCATAATGCCAAAAATGCATTATTATAATTTGTTATCGTTATGTATTTTTGAGATTGCAAGAGTAAATACACTGGACAACATCAAACCACTTTTGAATTTTGGGATCTAGCCCTCCCAACTATTAGAGAGGGCTCTCTCTTTATGAATTAACTTGGTTTTAAAGTTGATTTTAGGCTAGTTATGATTATGCTTGGTTGTTTATTTGAATTTGGTTGCTTGGTTGGTTAATTTGATCAAATCACTTTCTTTCCATTAGGATATGGACTCAAATAAAATTGGAATGCTACACCAAAAGTTCAAAGGAGTAATCACAGGGCAAGCTAGCTAGATTTACTGGATCTTTTAAATTAAATTGTGGAATCAAGAAAAGGTGTGATTTAGAAGGGATTAAGAAGAATTTAAGAATTTCTCAATCATAATTTCAAAAGAAAACATACACATTATGAACACAGTCCAAATAAGGTGTTCAAAAACATATCCTATTTTTCATATATCCTGTTTACAATTAGATTTCAGATAAATAACATAAGAAGAATAACAATGAAAACACAATTACAGTAGGAAAAACATCACTAGTATTTCATAACACAAGTATTCTGTGAGAAGTATTTTCATTAATGGTGCTCCAACAACGTGAAAAAATGTATAGTGCTTGATAGAAAGAGTTACAATGTTCATGGACCAACCCTCAATACTTCGACAGAATGAAGTATTTAAACAAAATTTACAAAAAGATTTCAATTAATGACTTAGTGACATGGCATTCTATTATTGACTTCGAACTAACATAAATGAAATAATGTGATCAAAAGGAATGAATCTGGTGGACTGATCTCGACATCTGGCACTGCTTTGGAGGAGAACAATTGCTGAGTGGCCACAATTCGAGTGTTGCACTTGTGAAGCTGACCTGTCCTTTTAATCCTGGAACTTACACAACTTATCCCACTGCTCCTCATCTGGAATGGAATTTTTTTTTACCTTGCGGTAGATCTCATCTACCTAAGTATATCAATCAAATGCGGGTTTTACTGCAAAAATGTGTTTTATCTCATGTTGGATAAAACTCATGTTGTTGATAGCTTCATAAAAAACTCTCCCTGTTATAGTACCTTTGATGTGGGAAGACTTGTTTGTGTCCTTTGCAATGTCTCGAATCTTCTTCTTGTATTCTTCCCTGGTCATTAATTTGTCATTGATCACAAATAAAGAAGGCAGACCTTTCTTGTTCAATGCATCTATTCTGGTGAAAAACCTATTAACTGCTACCTCAAGAGTGTGAGATTTCTTTGTTAGATGTACAACAAAGTTCTTCTTTGTTAGTACTTTCTTTACTTCCAGGATCATTTCTATTCTTTCATCTACTCCAAAATCATCCAACTCATATCTATTTTTGGAACTGAGGAACTTTATGATGCGTTGGTTGTGTCAGGAATTTCTCCCAATTCAACATTGATAGTGGAAATGGTTTGCTTGGCTTTCTCTATCAACTGCTTTTGTTAAAATATTATCTGGATACATGGAAAAAATTTATCTATTTCTTCAATGATATTATTCCATATAATCTCTTTGACTTGGGCCAATTTTTAACCAATAGAAGACTCAATTGTTGATTTCGTCCATACTTCTATCTGCTTTTGAGCTCTCTGTAGCTATGTTGCATGAAAGGTCTCAATCTTTGTCTGATGATCTTGTAGAAAATTTAATTGAGCCTGCAACCTTTTGATTTCTTCAGTTTGGAGAGACATGTTATGTACGACATTTTCCCACTAATCAGTAGTTTCCCCTATTCTTGTTGTAGAAGATGTGGTTGTAGGAATGGATGTGATAGGGAGTGATTCCAGAGGGATAATAGCCATTTTGGCAACTTGCTTCTTTTCTTTAATCGTCTTTTCCATCTCTGTATCCATCTACTTCAACTATGCACTATGCTCTAGGATGAGCTTCTTCATGTCTACCTTTTGAGTCTCTATTTCTTCAATGTCCTTGGCTAGAGGATCTTCTATAGCTGGTAACTTCAATTGCTTCCTTAATGTTGCTATGTCTAAATTCATTTTCCTTACAAGCTCTTCTGCAACATTGATGTTTGTAGGGTCATAACATACTTTGATCACCAAGTCCTCCAAAGTTTTGATCTTGGTGCCTTTGGAAAGTTCACGAACCTTTTCCATCTTCAACTATGATTGAACATTGGCTAATGTAACTTGCAATTTAGACAAACTCATAGCAGTGTTAGTGGCAATGGAGAAAATTATTTCCCATGTCTGCTTGTGCATCTCCATTTGGTCAATGGGATGTATGTCTTTCACATCAAATTCAAATGCTCTCTTCTTGTAGTCTGATGCTACCTTGGGCTAGGGAACCTATCCTTGGAGAAATTCCATCTACATTTTTCCTTTCTCTGAATCAAAGGCTGACAACAGCCTGCTTTGAGAACTAGAATTCTGCTTCCAGAACTGATTGTAGGTGTTGATCTTCAAGGCCTCATTCCTCATTTTAATCTCTTTAAAAATATCCAATATACTTTTTTTGTCTCCCCTGTAGTAGATGTGCTAGTCTGCATAACCTGTTGCTGATCTTTTGAAGCCGTGGAGGTAATGGGAGATAGTGTGGTCTGATCACCCACTAATGAGGAAATAAATGGCTCAATAGTGGTGATAATGTTCTCCATCTCCGAATCCTTACTGAGGCTTAGTTTTGAACTGAGTTTGGCCTTCTTCCTATACATGATTTTGAAACCTTCACTGAAAATTTCAATCCCTAAAGGGGACTCTTCTTCTCTACTTCTCTTTGTTGTTTTCTCCTACATGGTAGGATTTTGTAGTGTGGAGGATGACACCAATTTCTCCTCTACCTCTTGTAGTGTGTTCTCAGTCCATTCTACTTGGTTTTTATACTTATTTATCTTTGGTTTGGTTGTGTGGAAATAAGCAGCAGATTTTTTTCTACTCCTAACATAGAAATGACCCCCAATGGATCATTCGACCAAGTCAAACTAATGTTGAATTGCATCTCTTTTAGTAGCTTATTTGATTCTTCGCCTGCTGCCCTGCTATTGCAAATGAAAGGCATTATCCATGCTTTATTTTTTAACTTTGACTTCTTCTAGGCAGCTACAGAGTGGATCTCATCCATATTGAGCATTTGCCTTATGTACTCTAGAGCAAAAATCCTCATTGGGAGGAATTTAGGCAACTTGTAAGGTGTAATATCACACCAAAATATACTCAATTCTATATAATTCTGATAGAGGAACCAATCCCCTGTTTGGACTTGGTTTGATAGCTGCAAAACCTTTCTAATGTCCTCATTGATCCTTGGCTCTACCCTACTGCCTAAGAGATTGATTTCTACATGAACAAACATCTCTATAAATAGTTTGTAAAAGTATTCTTTTTGTTCCTTCATCACCAATGTAGTCTAGAAGATGACTAACTACTGATGTCCTTCTTCATCCATCTTTTGTAAAGAAAGATTGATGTTATCTCCTTGAAAATATAAGAACATATAGACTAACAGAGAAGCATACTTGAATACCTCCTCTGTCTGGAATTTGGTAAAATACTAATGAATATAATCCACAAGAAATTGGTTGAAGTTAAACATGATGGAGGGCTTGCAATCAATAGAGAAAATGGAAATAAATATTATGATGGCCTCATCTACCCATTTATCTGAGTAATAGCTAAGGAGGTAAGAGATGACTGTGATAATTTGCTTGGCTCTCTCAGGGAAAATAGAGGAGGGATAGGGAGGATTTTTCTTTGGAAATGGGGCATATTATGTCAAGAATAGCTGAACGGTTTTGATCCTCTTAGCAAAATCTAATTTCTGGTACAATTCAACAAATGCTTCATAGGAAAAGGGGGTGTCATTCTCTACTATAGGGGCTTGTATCATTTAGTCTATAGCTTGAGGAGTGATAGTGAACAAAATTTCTCTAGTGGGGGCAATGATGGCTCTTTGGCTTTGCAAATAATATGAATGACACTTCCTAACAAATTCTAGGGTGCTCTGGGTAATGGGAAAAATATATTGGGGCAAATTGGATTCCTATAGTTGAATGTCATCGGATTTATCTATATATTTATCCCCAAGCCAACAATACATCTTGATAAGGTCAAATTCACAGAGAGTTTCATGGATCTTATAGTCTACGTATTCGAAAGGGATGTGGTGGAAATCAATGGGAGGGTGGATCAAAGGATTCACAGGTTCTTCTAGTCCCTTGTCTTTTGGAGGCATCTTTGGATAAGGCTATGGATAGTGGTGAAAACTAGATTACAGGTTTAAGTACATAGAGAGGACTTAGGATTGGTAGAGAAAAACAGAGGTAATAGCCTAGAACTGAGTGAGAGGGAAATGTTCCCAGCCTGGTGAATTGTTTGTAATTTAGAATGGTATACCTGAAACAATGCGATAGTAGTGGCAATGTAAAAACTCAGTAACCAGTTAATGATCAAAATGAGGGATTATATAACACTTTGTTTCTCTCGTTGATGGTGGCATGGGTTTGTTGAATTAATGGTTAAGCGAATTGATTGCTTAATGACTTAATTTTGGAGGGAGCGGATGTGATTGATGGAGTCAACATGCAAATGGCATGGCAGAAGGTGAGTGTCAGGAGCGCAACAGATAGAAGAGTGGTTTCGAGAGGTGTGGAAACTTCTTTTCGGGGGGGAGGTGGTTAACAGTTTCACCTAAGGTGGGTGTGAAATAATGTAATGATGACACGTAGCAGTGGGTGCAGTTCCAAATACTGTCCATTTCGGACCTTCCCCCCGGTAAAGTTTGGATGGTGAGGGGGGGGTGAAATACACTATGGGTTGTTGGATCTCAGGAGGTGGGCGCAAATGAGTGTAGAGGTGGTAGATTGTTAATGTGACATGACAGGGAACTTGGTGGGGTTGGTGGAAATTAATTTAATGCATAGTGGGTGAATAGTTAGGGTGTTGTTGTGGCCAGCAACAACCCCCCTTCTTATTTAGTGTTATTCCTAATGCTAAATAAGTGGGGACCCTCAGTCAGAAAATCTAAAAAATCAAAGTAGTGGTTAAATTTCCTTTTCAAATAAAACTTACCATCATAAGCTTAGGAAACCTCCCTTTGAAAACCTAAAAAATACAAGCTTTATGATAAGGTAAGATAAAATCTTTCCTTAGGAAAATTGCATCGCAGAAAGATAGCGGGATACCTCCTTATGAGCTGAATTTTAAACATTGCGAAATTGTGATGTGCGATAATGAAATATCGCATCATATACAACACAATTTACAATGAAACACTTTAAAATTTGCCGATATGTGATGACGTGATCGCAAGATCACATTTCGCAGAGAAAAGGTTAACAAAGATTGTCATACATAACATTCCTGCGATCTGTGATATTGCAATTTAGCGATTTCGCGATACAACGATAATGTGATGTCATGAGCGATCAACCTTGCAATGTTATGATTTTGTGATTCTGCGATTTTGCGATGTTATGATGTTGTGATCTGCGATGTTGCGAAGCAAATCGCAAAATCGCTCCATCGCAGATCTTTCGGGCGCGCAATTCAAGAAAAGTATTTTCCATAAGCTGACACCTGGTTATGCACTTTAATGCTAATAAATGAGGTAGTTGCCAGTTATAATGGAATATGGGTTCGTGCTTATCGAAAGAATCATTTCACGTAAGGTGGTATACTTGATGTGTCTGCAGCATTTAAAAACTTTCCATCACCCTTCCTTGTCATTCATTTTCACTTCACCTGTGAATTGCAAGAATGGAGAACAGAGGCCAATACAAAGCAATGCGTAGGATAAAATGGGAAAGAAAAGCAAAGCTCCAAGCTCTGAGGAAAAGGAAATGGCGCCCTTATATATAGACACAGCCTGTAATAGAGACGCAGGAATTGCTACGTGGGAGGGCATGTATAATCTGCATGAAGAGGAGAATCCCAGAGTAATGGAAGTTACTGCTACCGCGGGCTCAAATGGTTCTTTAGAAGCATCCCTTACAGAGCTAGCTTGCTCATTCTTACATCGGATAGTAGCAAGACCCAAAATTCTCCCATACACAGACATGGTGAAGTGGATACTGGACAACGTTGAGATTAGAAACAGACAGTTTAAAACTCAGGGTCAACGACTTATTGGCTCATTCGTTGCATAGGATTTAAAGCTCATGTATCATTTTCCGGAGCCACAGGCAACTTATAACAAGCAATTTATGGAGAAATTTGTGAAAGAAAATCAGGACCTTGCAGAAGCCATAAAAGACTAGTCGAGGAGAGATGAACCACTGAAGAAAGATAAACACGGTATGTACAGTACTGGTTCTCTCACCTCCCCATATTGCTTTGCTGCTGCCATGCTCTGTAGATTGTTTGGAACGCCAGATATCAAGAAATTTTCATTAGAATGGCTACCATTATTAGATGCCGCCACAAATGCCACTATTGTAGATTGGGCTAAAGTATTGTCTGATAACCTAGTCATGGCCATTGTAAGTTACAGATCTAAAAGAACCGTCTCTCAAAGAATCTGTCCTCCTTTTTACCTATCCGCATATGTAATGGATGCGATATGTTATGTTTCTAAGTTTCCTGTTATGGGTTGGAAGTGGACAACTCAAGACCCCTTACCCATCCATGTCTATCATAAAGAATTATGGGACTCTTAGTTCACTCCATACTTCTACCAGATTTGTCATGGAATTATGCTGCCCTTGTATAGAATTTTGTATGATAAAGATCCTCCGAGATGCTCGCCTGAAGCAGAGGTAGACATCCTCCCTGTTGCGAGATGGTTTGGGGAGGAATTGTTTACTTATGTCAGGGTATTTGGAAGTTCTACTCCCCCTCATGTCCTACCTTTGTATATCCCCGATAAACTCTTGGCTCGAGAGATTGCCTATCAAACCTGTGGGGAAGGCGGTCTAACTAAAGATCTAAAAGACAAAAAGAAGGCTATATGGCCACAGTTTCCTGTAGCCTGTGGGGCCTTTTCGCTTTTTGATGTAGGCCATGCATTCATAGAAGTAAATAATATAATGTGTCTACAGTTATTCAAATTTTTGGAAAGACCATTTGACCCCCATGATGTTGCCAAGAATTTCACTACTGCAGTCAAGATAAAGGTGTTCTCTAGAGAAAAGGATTTATTCGATGATATATTCCAACAGAAAAGCACACTTGAAGAAATTATGCATGTATCCCAATTGCAATTCTCTCCAGAAGAATTTCAAAAGTTCAGAATATACAGGGAATGAAGATTAGCCAGTATTCCTTTGGAGAAACTACGCCTAAAACCTGCAAGGGAACCAACCCCAAGTGTTAGTCTTAGTGGAAGTTCAAGAACAAACAGATCTAAATCCAAGTCTAGAAAAGAAACATCTGAACATTCTAAAAGATCTGGAAATGAACATGATAAGAGTGAAGGGTCAGTAAAGGATACTACCTGGTCAACGAAACTTCTACAACAACAAGTTTTAGCCTCTCCGCAAAGAGATCCTCCCCCTCTCGTCATTCAGCCATCGCCAGTCACAACCGAGCTAGACAAAGAATGGGAAACCTTCAACGACTTGATAAATCTTGAAGGAAAAACCATAAAAACACCTGTGAACAATGCACAGGTAACAAAAGAAGTAGTCACAGAACAGTCAGCGGTGTCTTAGATATGGAGCATATTCCTATTGCCCCATCCTCTGAGCTTATGCTCAAAATAGAAGAAATTACTCCTCTTGATATATTTTATAGCCCACATCACAAAGCAGTAGTAAGAAGACAGAGGAAGAAAAGGAAATTGGAGAACGTGCTCTCTCAAGACGCAGAACAATTAGACGTCCTGTGGCAAGATCCCACTAGAAATCCCACTGAGAATCTCACCAAACTATCTTAGATCGCAGGAGCATATGCCTCTGCAACTATCGATAAAGCATCTGAGGTACATCAATTGCTAAAAGAAAAGGAAGACCAGATACAAGTTTTTCAACAATAGTTGCAACAAGCTAATGCTAACAATGAAGCATAGAAACAACTTGAAAGGTTACAGCAGGACTTCCAGCAAATGCAGATAGGATATCAAAAAAGTTTGGATGAGAAAGGAAAGCAATTACAGGATTTACAAGAGATGCACAAGGACAATCCTAAACTTACAAAATTTATCACAGAGTCCATTTCCTTGAATGGACAATTAATACAGCAGTAAGAATCATTGGGCCAAAAGATATCACAGTGGAACTATTATTGTGAAATAAGTAATAAAATCACTAATCAAGTGGTAGATTTACGAAGTGACTATGATCTAATTGATAAACGGGTGACTGAATATTTGGCTTGGCGAGAAAAAGATGAGGGAAAAAGAGTAGGTGCACCAAGGATCAATGAAAACCACAAAGAAATGCTCTTTAACAAATGGGACGAGCAAATTAGAGAGGCAGAACAAGCAGCAGAAGGAGCGGCCATGACAGCAAGCAGTATTATTGATTATGTAAATGAAAATTTGCACAGGGCAAATTTGATCGCAGATACCACTCCAGGATATTTTCCTAACACACAGCAACTACAGGCAGATTGGAAGCAGAAGGCTCAGGAGAAGGCACAAGCAATCCAAAGGTTAACCAAGTTGAACTGGGATTATTACCGGGCATACTTGGTAAAGCCACATAGCCAGTGGATGACTGTTAAGTGTATCATCAATTCGGCAGAAAAATGGTGCCAACTCTTATCGATTTTGTTTTCTCAGCTCAGCTAAAAGCGGAAGTAAGCTAGCTGACTCTTCTCAAACAGATGTTGCATGCGTGCGATTTCAAGGACCAAATACAGAAGTAGTTTAATTTTAGCTTTAATTTTGTTTTATTTTCCTGAAAGGAGGACGATCATTTAAACCGTATCCTATATTTTTGTAATAATTCATTTTTAGAATTAGTTAGTAGTATTTAAACCCTTCTCATGCATTTAGAGAAGGGTCCTAAAACTTATCAAAAACTTATCCCCAAAACATGCACTTATGTACCCTCTAAGGAGGTTTTGATGAATGAATGGAACAAGATTTATTGATGTTTGCATTTGATATCTGCTACTGATGTTGCACTTTTTTACTCTTAGTGGATATTTGATCAAGGAGAAATAAATTGTTATCGCTTGAAGCTCGTGAGTAGGACTAGTTATAAATGGTATTTCTATCTCTTAACTATTTCTGCCTTGTGTTAGAGTGATTTCCAGTTCAGTTATTTATATATTAATGTATGAATGCTTGAGTTATCATTTGGCACTTTTGTATCGTGATAGCTATTTATTTGTGCTTAGTGTATGAATAGCTCATTATGCGATATGTTTTTCACAACTGTTTTGTCTAACTTTTTATACGAAGTGGTTTATCTTTATTGAATTCTTTTCTCATAACAACTGAATGATCTTTATTACCAGTTGTTGTTTGAAATCATTTTAGATCACATATAAGAAGATCACACCCTGGGTTAGTGTAGATTTACATATTTATGTTTATTAGAATATGATTTCTTTATTATTATATTAGAATTAGAGTAGAAGTATTTCATTTAGAAACTGTTGGAAACATAAATATTCTCACACACACACTGAAATTGAGAAACTGGTCCCATATCCCCAGTCGGACCCGCTATACCAAATGGAAAAGGAGTTGCCAACCAAGGTCCGGACCGAGCGGGTATCCCCCTTGTTGTAGACCCAATTTTCGGGGCTTCAACAGGTGTATGGATCAGTAACAAAACTTAGGAATAGGTGGGTGGACAACAATATAACCGGAGGGGCAACTTTGGGGGATTAAACTTAGGAATAGGGGATTAATACACCAAAAATTAATTGATATACTAATCTTTAAAGTAAAACTTTAATCCTTTTCCTTTTTCTTCTACACATGAAAATAATACTTGACATTTTACTTTAGGATAAAATCTTCATGTTTTTCCTCTAACAACCATAGTGCTTCTACCTAACCCTTTGTTTTCCGTTCTTTTTCTAAACTAACATTTTCTCTTCTTTCCTTGTAGGATGCACTTAAGCTAGCAAACACAAATCATTTTTCTTTTATGAAAATCTAGATTATCCTATTACTTATTTCACCATTGGTTCAGATTAAACTGTTGAGTCAATTTTATTTATTCCTAGCTACTGCTTTACCAAGTTTGAATTGTTTGGTAAACCTTCATTCACTAACCCATTTAGCAGAGATTTAAAGTGTTCAATCATGATTAAACTGTATGAACTGAACAAAATTTTAATCACTGTGGCATTCGAGCACAATTTTCACACAATCCTTATTTAAAAATGGAATAAAAGATCTAACTTATCAGTAGTGGCACTTGGACAGGCAACACTTTCAGTCTTATTTTCTATTTTTCTTTTGCGGGGTTCATATTTTATTTTTATTTATTTATTTTTCTAACATACCCTCTTTTCATTTTCTTTTTCTATTTTTCCTGGAAATCATTTGAATATTGAAATTTATGTACAATGTAAAAGTATAGATACAAAATACTCAATCACCTTGAGATCCTATAATTTATAGGACTCTAACATAATCATAACATATGCTCCCCCTAAACCTATGCCAACTATTCATTGTTAGATCTGATTATTGCATATATCAGTAAGAATCATCAAGGAATCATCATCATCCAGCTATATATCAGTTTATAAACAACTTATGAGGGTCAAAATCACTTCTAAATAACATCCACAGACTGTAATCATCAACCATCAAAACAGAAAATACAATTGATAATTATCTAAACCATATCAGACCCTTTTTCTAAGTTTGTCCCACTACTTCTTCATCAAACCAACATATACATGATTGTACAGTTTCTAAGTCATGGATATTCATGACTATACTTCATAAGATCCGCATATGCAAAGTAAAATTATGAAATATCATACTTTCAGTTCCCCCTAAGTCTGTTCTGATTGTACCTGGTCCTAGAACTTTTGTTGAAACATCAGTTCCAAGAATATCATTACCATGACGGTTCATCATCAGATACTCCACTTTACTCTTGTCTCCAGTAATGAGATGAGAACATCCACTATCATATTTTTCTTTAAATGAGTAGAGAGAAAGACCACACCTTATCTGACCTTCCTTTTCTTCATGATTAGTGGATCCATCTTTTTTAGATTTTCTTATATCAATGTTCTTATTTGGTTTCTTACCAAATTGTATATGGTGATCCATATACTTGTTCCTACATTCTTTCTCTCTATGCCCAAACTTGTTACAAGAATAACATCTTATATGTTTCATATTCCTTTTATAGCAATCAATGGCTTTGTGACGAAAAATATTGCAAGAAAAACAATATCCCTTAAAGTAACTGGAAGCTGATGATGTTTCTGTGAGACGATTATTAGCTTAAAACATTCTACTTCTGCACCTGGCTGTAACATGTCCAAAATTATGACGTATAGAACATTCAACATTATTGATCAGAGGAAAGAATCTATTAACACTTCTATAGTTACGAGTAAATGATTTTCTTTGAATACTTTCTTTCCTTGATTGTTGATGGGGTTGACTTCTTATCTCCTTGTTGAGAATTTTAGATTTTGCATTAGAATTACTTGCCTCGGTTTGTGAGCTAGATTCACCTTTAAAAGTTTCATGAAAACCAAGACCATATTTGATGGTAGGAGTCCTTGAATACTAAGAATATTATCCAAAATCTTAGTACTATCTTGAAATCATAAAATTTTATCATTTTCTTCTAATTTACCTTTTAGGATATTTACCTCAACCTGATATTGCTTTTTCTTTTATAAATACTACTTCTTCATGATTTCTTCAGGTTTTCTTCCTTCTTTCACTTGTTGTTTTAAATTGAGAATCTCGTTTACTTGTTCTTCAAATGCTTGAAGTAGTTCTTCACTCTTCTTATTTGATTTTTGAAGATGTTATTCTAGAGATATGACCTCAGCTTCAAGACCTTCATAGTAACTCGTTCTTCCTTTAAGTTCCTTGGTTGTTATATCGTTTTCATTCACTTTATTTCTTGATGATGTTACTTCATCCTAGAACCTTTGAAATTGATCTTCCTTTCCATTGTGTTGCTTCCTTATTTTGTTTCCTTCCTCCAACTGAGTTTTTAACCTGGTAACCTCTTCTTTGTAGGAACATTCCCTATTATCAAATAGACCTTGTTGATCTCTAATTTTATATGTGAGCCTTTTAACTTATACTTCTATAAGTTTTCTTTCACTTTCACCCATAAGTGAAAATTCAGTTGTTTCACTGTCACATTCGTTATCTTCAATATTGCGTGAACAAGGAAAGGCATCAACAGAGGACCAAAAATCAGTACCTGATAATTATTTTTCTTGTTCTTCTTCATTCTAAGGTGATTCTGAATCTGAATATTTTCTTCCATCTAATATTCAATCATCTCTAACACTATCACTATTTCCTTGAGATGTCTTCTTCTTTTGAGTTTCTTTATTCTTTTTCTTCTTTCCCATTGTCTCGACAGATCTCCTTCAAGTGATCAAGCTTCTACCAAAGGACCTGCTATGATATCAATTTTTGGGAAACATATTAAGGGGGGGTGAATTAGTACTTTTAAATCAATAATTTTTTACATTTCATATTCACATTTCTATATGCAAATTTGATGAAAGGAACCCACGTGTGTACGCGACTGTTCTTAAGACAACTAGCATATATCTAGTGAACTTATGATTCAGTTAATTCATAATACGTTGGTCTTCAGCCAGTGCATCAGTACATTATTAGACATTAGATAAATAGTAACCATGTGATGTAATAACAAAATAATCCATCACACATAAGCAACACACATGAATGCCAATATTTAAGGGGGGAACCTAATGCAGGAAAAAAACAACTTATTGCTGTCATCTCTGCCTTCTATTTAACATAAAGAAAAATATTTTTACAATCTTGTACGGGTGCAGACTCATACCATTATGCAAGCACCCACCTGCAAAAGGCTACAACCTTCATTTTTTCTCCATCTCTTACTGGAAGGGAGCTCCAACCCCTTAGTTCTAGTATTGCCGTAAACTTTTACCAGTACAGAGGAAAGAACCTTTGAAAGGCTACAACCTTCACTCGTTCTCTAGCTACTACTGGAAGGGAGCTCCAAACCCCTGATCTGATAACTAACTACTACTGGGAGGAAGCTTTGACTTCCTCACTGAAGTCTCCAACCCTCAACATCCTCCATGGACCACGTTTCATGAATTTTCACACTAGATCCACCTGCTTCAACACATCATCACTTGTAGGCCACATTATCAACACTTAATCTCAATATCAAAAATCAAACTGTAACTCATCTCAATATCAAAAATCAAACTGTAACACATCTCAATATCAAAAATCAAACTGTAAGTCATCACTATAACACAGTCATCAATCTTTGGCACAACTAAATCAATTAATCATTGAAACCCAATAATCAAGCACTGAAATAGTTGAAACCTAATCATCAACCAATCAATGGAAGTTCTAACACAACTGAATTAGTGAATCAGTGAAACCTAGACACAACTAAATCACCCTGTCATTAATTTTTGATACACCCGAATCAAACATTCAATCAAAACCCAATCAACCAAAACTTATCAAAATTCAACAAATCAACTAGAACAGTATAATCACTGTAACTAATACACAAAATTGAACCCATAATACTGCACTTACACATAGAATCAACTACATTCCTTATCATTCAAATGAAAATATGCATATGCTACTTCACTTAAGGCAACCCGCGTGCATATGCTCTTTTTTGTAAAGAAACTCGCATACATATCTTGAAATATTGAAAACTAAAAACTTGATTACTGTAATTCTGAAATGAATATTGAGTCATACTCAGATCTACTGCAACACTCTGAAGCAATAACAAAACTAAACCTTATCTTGAATCATAATCAGCAAGTAATCTTAACATTATTCATAACCACATTCAACTTCGTCATTCAATCATTTCTACTTCAGACGTTATCATTTAACCTAGATAAATAATGAGGACGCCATTAGAAGAAAACACAGAAGTAGTAGCATAGATTAGATTGATCAATCATTTATGAATAGAAACCCTTATACATTCTACTTTGTAGAGGCCAACCCACATGTATACACACTTTTCCTGACACCAACCAGTGTATAGATTTGCAAATTTTGACCTAAAATTATGCAGCTCTTCAAAAATTTAGAAAGACCCAGATCATAATATTCAGAGGTAAAAAGATGCGTCATTACATAGATATAGTCAATCCATATGAATATTATACAATGAAAACTCATTTCATGACTCATGATCTTTATCCATCATTGTATTCATTAGTGCATAATTCTTTAGATCTATTGGATCTCATCCATCATCAAATTCTCAGGTGCATAATTAGTTTAGATCAATCAAAGCATCAAAAACCCATAACATGCATATTTTCTTTTGATTTAACTCTTCATAATATTTCCATCACTTGCACACCTAGCACTTTGATCTTCACCTCCTTACATAGTTTTATCCTTTTTCAATACCTCGAATCAAAACAACATTAGTGCCGATGGCAATCTTTGACAGCATCAATATTCATTGTTGTGCTCATTACGATCGGTCAATGCCATGGTAAGGACCCCTGGTATTTAGAATACCATGGTACAAAACCCATACACTACTTTTCTTCACTTAACTTGCATGTATATGCGACTTGCCTTAATAGAACCTACGTATAGTTATTAAGCTTCCAACTTTATCATTCCTTTGAACTGATTCCTATGAATTGCCATACATTCTGTTTCATCTCTAAACATAACTTCCATGCATTCTATCACATTTGTAAACACATCCTATTTATACCTTTAACAAGTAGATCAAGAGACAACTTATCAAGTAAGATTCCATTCATCAAATAGGTTGTCATCAAGGACAATTCATCATGTAGGTTGCCATCAACGAAAACACCTAATTCAAAATTCCAATAATTTCCTGCATCAAGCTTCTGATTCTGATCTACAAACCTTTGACCCATCATTCTGGTATTTTGTTCCATCATTTTCTCACCTCTGAACTAGCATGTGGATTCATCTAGTTACCATATACCTATTCTGTTACAAGTGGGTTGCCATCAAGGACATCACATGCATCATTATGGCAACATCTGGATCAAAATCTAGAGTCCACTTGTTTAAATATAAGCCCCTAGTGTCCATGAAATATGGGCCATTTATGAATATCAAGTCTCTATCTTCTTTTGTTTCAAAATGGAATAGCCTCTTCCACAAAACCTAATCGAGATTTTTCCACTAATTGAAGAGGACCAGTTCTGTTATACACACTTTTGCACCGATTGAGGAGAAGGAAAGATTCCTGTAAATTGTCCCACACATCCATGTTCAGAGAGTGAGGGAATTGTATGATGATGAAGGGAGGGAGGAAGAATGATTTCTCAGATATCTTCTAGTTTTTTAACAAACTTGGAAACAAAAGGTCTAGATCTAGGAGGGCCAAGAGAAGTTAATAGAGAAGTGAAGGCAAAAATGTTTTCTTTAGGATGTTGAGCCATCTAAGATGAAGTAGGATGGTGGTCACCATCTGGAGGAGGCTCTAGAGGGATGATAACAGCGGTAGGAGGTCGAGGCTGAGGCAACCATGAGCAGGGGAATGTGGGGACCTGTAGGGCACATGCATCTTGTTAAAAAATCACCTATCTAAAAATTGATTAGTTCCTAAGATGAATAATCCTTTGAAATATTTAAACATAAATGGGATACACATTTATTTTGGGCTAAGAGGTAACCCTGTCGAGGCTATGAATGCCTACTGGAAGCACTAGCTCTAATAATGACATTGAGAGTTCATATTTCTTACTAAACACAATGATAAGCTTTTGTTGTTTAAGTTTACACTATATCAATTAAATAATTGTTGTCGAACATGGCTCTTATAATCAATTTTGAAGATACACAAAATGATAAAACTCTGTTATTCGTTATTGGAATATCATTGAAAATATTAATCCTAACACTTTGATTGATTTAACCCTATTCCTTTTTCTTGGAGTTGCATTGTTTTTCCAAAGATAAATGTTTACTCCCAATTTGTCACTATTGTTGTGGTAAAAACATAAGCCCTCCTCCCCCAATTATTCACTTAATTTTCACTATGGGGACCCTTTAGTTGAATCATTAGTCATATTAATATTTGATTTTGAGAGTTTGGTTTTCTTCAATGAGTTTGATTTTTTATTATCCTCCTATCATAACTTTTTTTATCTCATTTGGACATTTGGTTTGCATATAGAATCTATCTAAATTGGATACTTTTCATTCCCTTGGCCTTGTAGGATGTATATTATTCCCACTTACTGCAAAAAATGTTTTCCATTGTCTAAAGTACAAAAGAGAAGAGAAGTTCGCAGTCATCTT
This sequence comes from Pinus tabuliformis, assembly GCA_031772625.1. Classification (NCBI taxonomy): domain Eukaryota; kingdom Viridiplantae; phylum Streptophyta; class Pinopsida; order Pinales; family Pinaceae; genus Pinus; species Pinus tabuliformis. The sequence continues at coordinate 1,840,549,188 of CM062819.1, forward strand.
CCAAGACACAAAAGGACTCAAAGCCTACATCATACCCACTCCATTGGAAAGTTCTATGAACAAGCTTTCCAATGATATGTAGAAGTCCAAAAATGGACTCATTGAACAAAAGTATGATCTTTTGAAGTTTTAGGGATTCAAGCCTTAGAAAAGAAGAAATATTGGAGATCAAATATTGAAGGTCCAACAACATTGGAGATCGGTGATCACACATCAGAGAAGCATGGCATTTTAGTGGATTGCATATCAGAGGTCCGATTTAAAGAAGATGGCATATTGTTGGTCGCAACATCGGAGCCTGGAGGAGATCACACACTAGAGCATTGACACATGGGAAAGTCGGTGATCGAAGAATTGCAACTTATCAATTGTAAACCTTTTAAAAGTTGTGATATCATAAAAGTTCCAATTGCGTTTAAAACCGCCAAGGAATGTTGATAAATATTTATAAAGGATTTCATCACGAAACCAAAGGTGGACGGGTCATTTTCTCTCTCCTCGAGCACAACATGTGGTGACATCTTATTAGTTCCAATAAGCTACATGTGGCAGGATATGATTCGCTTTGATAAATACACATGGTAACATATGACTGGTTCCAATAAAGCAATAGTGGAATCTGATGTCACTTTGATGCAACAGTACGACAGGACACGTGGCAAACAATTTTCATGTTTTGAGGGGCCTGTGGGGGAAATCAGGGTGACACGTGTCACCACTCAGGAAGTGTTACGTGGAGTTATGACATCATGTCGAAGGTCACATATCAGAGGATTTGAAATATCGCAACTCCCATGTTATTTCCTCGATTCAAAACCTCCGATACGAGGGGATCCGATATTGGGCTAGCACACAGTCAAAGAAATTAAAAGACCAGTGATGCAAAGCACTTTACAAAGGAAAAATGACCCCCAGGTAGGAAAAAAATGCCCTAACACCTTAAGGCCAAGCCTTCGATCACAAGCCTTAGTACTGTAATGAAGAGATGGATAACGGGGCTAAACAAAAGGGGCCAAAGGATATCAAAACTCGTGTTTTTGTAATGTATTTAAGAGTAAAAGTCTCGATGAAGTAAAACTCTAATATAAAATTATGGCTATATTACAGGTCATAAAGCGCTCTGATGGTGAAATGCGGGGATTTATGTGATGGATTCCACGACACCACTAAGGTCACCACAGTTAATCGTTCTCAGCTGTATAACATGGGAAGTTCAAGCGATTAAGGAGGAAAGTGATAGGAAAATCCGTAGAACATCATGGCATAGACATGGCCTGATCAGAGGCCATCATGGGAACAACATGGAGATGAGAAATGCAAGAAGGATCTAAGTGCAGAAGGGCGAGAAGAGTTAAGATATGAATGAGTCAGCAACTATAACCATTGTTGATAAACTGTGTCAATAACCATCATCGAATTGGTATATTCTTTCTAAGTTGATGAATCTACTACAGTGTCCTGAGTATGAACCTCATAATAAAAATCCTACAGACTTAAAAATAGATAATATTTAAATACATTGGATGAAATGGTAATACGATTATATTTAAGCATATTTTAATTAGTGGATGAAATGGCAATAAGATAAGAGTTAGGTAAATTCTAATAACAAATCCAATGGTTATTTGGTGATATGATTTGCATTGAGATTGTGATTTCTTATTATTTAAACAAAAGTGAATTTTAATACGTTGTAAAACCCTTGAAATATTGGGATTCTAAATTAAATAATGTAACTTTATTATTTAGAAAAAAATTAATGAAATTGACAAAAAAAGATACTAAAAATATATCATCTATAATTAAATTAAGCTTAAAATTTATTGACTTTTTAATTCATAATTAGAAAATTACAAATTACATATTAAATCTAAACGAAATATTTAAAATATAATATTTGTGGACAAATCTTGATTTTTGCTATTTAAAATGGTTTTTTTGATAGTATATATGGATTCAACACCCTTAAAAACCTCTAGGGCACTTCAAGTGTGAAGAGTTCACCTGTCAAACATGTAATTTCAATGAATCCAAAAACCTATAGGGAAATTCAATTGTGAAGAGTTCACCTTTCAAACTTGTAATTTCATTCAATCCATTCCAGATTCCACACAAATTAAATCGAAAAATAAACTAGAAAACTTTCCAAAAAATAACACTTAAAAACTAGTCATATAATTATATTTAATTCAATAATAATAAAAAACTATAATTAATTCTATAACAATAAAAAGCCTACTTATTATATTAATTGTTTATATATATGTATATGTATATGTATATAATAATCAATCTAATATTTTTATAATATATGTATTTTTACAATATAAAAATATTTAATAAAATTACTATAATCAACATTTAAATATTATAAGAAAATTCATAAACATAGTAATTTCATAAACTTTTTAATGGAGTTTCAATTTATGGAATATCAAATAGTTTTAATTTTAATATTTATAAAATAAATTAAAAAATTACATAATATTAAAGAAAATATTGAATTTTAAACTTCTATAGTCATTTCTTGGAAAAATATGACCTGTATTAACCACAATACTTGAGCCCAATAGACTGAGAGAAGAATGTATCGACCACAACAAATAAATAAAAATCTAATGGCTGATAAGTTAAAATACAAGTCGACTATTTCATTAGTACTAAAATATATAACCTATTTAATTTTGTTTTATTTGTTTTAATTTAATATGAATTAGTAAATAATAAAAATTATTTAATTCTAAATAAGTCAAATAAATATCATAAGTTTATTTAATCCTTACCAAATATAATCAGTTTTATTATGTTTTAATTTTATTATGTTTTTTTTATTTTAATTAATTTTATTTTATTTTTATTTTTATATGAAATCTTATTGATGATGATGATTATGGTTAACATCCACTGAGGCCAAACTTTGGTCTATTGGACCTAAAGAAACGAATTATTTAGTTTGATTTAAGATTTTATTCCTATGCTCAAAAGGCTTGGAGAGAGGTCTCTTGAGCTCATTGTAATTTTGACAACGTAAAAGGCTAGGAAGGTCAGTATTGCAACAAAGATTTTGAAACTGAGATCTAATGTGGTTGTACGCAGGGCACTCTAAGAGGAAGTGATTTTCATCCTCGATGTTCGTATTCTCATAGAGATGGCAGAACCTTTCCATCCATGGTGTTTTAGGAATTGCCCAATGACCCTTTTCACTATGGAGCTCATGAGAGTTTGTCCTAATCTTGCCTATATTAATTTTCTCCTATGAGATAGTTAAAACAGAGAGATACTTTTGATCTTCTAGGGTGGAGTTGATGACCTCCTTATAATATCTTAATTTTCTTTTAGCTCTAAATCTTTCTCACACCACATTTTTTTCTTTGAACTTAGAAGTAACAATATTTTTAGTGTTAATAATGTTTTGCAATGCAACATTCTCGTCGATCTCCCAATAGTTTAACCAGGCCCTGTTGTCTTTATACCAACCTCATTTGACCCTTAGGTGGTTTTGGCTAGAATTTAAAGCTAGCTTAGGAAGTCTATGGTCTCCAATTTTATTGAGTTTGTGCTTGTACAATAGAAGCCTAGTCATAGCTAGGCTCTCGATAGGGGAAAGACCCACTTCTATAAGGAGAATAGTATAGGGTGTGTTGCTTTTAATTTTGAGGTTATACATTATAAAACGCTTTTGGATTTGCTCAATCTTTCTCCAAGATTATCTAGAGAAGTTACAACCCCAAACCTCACATCCATATAAGATAACTGGAGTGACTAAAGTTTCAAAGCTGAACTTCTTTCTATCCCACATTACGAGATTTGTTGTTTTACAATTGTTTTCAAGACCAAAATAAGCTTTCCATCCCCCATTAATCCTTTTCTCAATGCTAATGTTCCAGTTGAGCTTGTGATGAATATCAATTCCTAGGTACTTGTAGGAAGACACTTCCTCCAAGTTACTATTGTCATACAAAAAATTAGTGTAAGTGTCCTTCTTGGATTTGATAATCATAACTTTTGTTTTGCCAATGTTAACAATCATACCCATGGTAGAGTAGAAATTCTTAAGAAGTATAAGTTGCTTATCAAGATTAGATGGTCACCTTGTGAGAAGAAAAATATCTTCAGTGTAGAGAAGAAGGATGATGACTATCCCAGCTAAGATCATGCCAGCACATCCTGCTTCCTCTAAACAACCTTCTAGCTTGTCGATGTAAATGACAAATAGGGTAGGGAAGAGGGGGAAACCTTGTTTAACTCCGATATTACACTTAATATCTTTTGACCACCCCTCATTGCTCTTTAACTTGGCAATTGCATTCTCGTATAAACTTATAGTGACATCTCTCAACTCAAAAGGAACCTTTAGCTCTTCTAATCTATTCCAAAGGTTGTTTCTAGGAACCATATCGAAATCCTTTCTAAAGTCCACAAAGCAACAAAGAGATTGGACTTATCATTGTGACATTCCTCCACAATGATCCTAAGCGTAACAAGGTGGTCTGTTGTTGATTACTTCTTTCTAAAACCCGCTTGGCCTTTAGCCCACTTACCTTCACTTTCAAGCCATATGCTCAACTTCCTTTCCAAAATAATACCATATAACTTAGCAGGAGAAGACTGATCATAATTGTCTGATAATTAAATATAATTAGTTTATATTAATTTTAATTCATATTTCTATTTTTATAAATAATAAATCCAATCATTTTTGTATTTTTTATTATTACTTACATAAATAAATAAATTGATATAATTAATTAATTCTTTAAATATCTTACTAATAAAGTAGTAAATATGTGATTTAGATTTAATTTAATTTATCTTCAATCTTATTAATTTTTTATTTTTATATTAATGTTAATGCTAAAACCCATGTCACTAAGGGTTAAATTTATATTTTATTTATTTATTAGTTACTTAATATATTTATGTTAATGAAATTTCTAATAATTAATCACCTAAATTAACTTAAAATAATCTTAATGATGATTATTTATTTATTATTACTAATAATCATTAATTTATTTGTAACAAATAAATGGTTATTATGTCAAATAAGTAATTATTAATTCTTTAACCAATTTTTAATTTATATTATTTTAACCAATTAATTAATTAATTAACTAAGAGAGATGCTAGAAATTAAGGAAGGGGTAGGGGACAAACCTGATGTACTACTCCTCGAAAGATCTGGAGGGATTGATATGTCTAATCAGGGGAAGCCAGTTTCCACTAATTTCATTCCCATTGTCCCTATTGAGGTTATGTGGAACCTTCATGATTTCAATAGCCTCTCTAATTTTCCTCATTTCATAATGATCCTCCCTTGCAATAATTCTAGCATTCTCCAAACAAACATGATGCTTGGTTTTGGAGGAGTGCTCCACAAGGGCTGATGTATGAGATCTCCCATTTTTAATATCTGCTTCGTGCTCTTTAAGTCTTGTTTTCAAAGACCGCCCTGTCTCTCCAATATAACTTTTTCCACATGAACAATCAATCTTATGCACACCCTTGAGCTGTTGATGATCAATGTTATCTTTAATAGACTTCATTTTCCACCCAGTCATTCCACATGTTGTAAACTAATTGAATATGTCCTTTCTTAAAATCTTAGTGATTTTATTTGTAACCCCTTGAATGAATGGAAGGTACTCCTTCTCGCAAATTTTCTTTCCTATAGTTATCTCAGGGACCCTTGGAGAGGACCTTCTCTTGAGCTCTTTTTATGGCTTTCTTGATATTAAACTCCTTGTATCCTATATCTTAAAAATAGACGTTAAGTGCTTAATTTCTTCATTAAGGTGATCAGAGTCGGAAATTCTAAGAGCCCTAATAGCAAGAGTGTTTAAGACGCCAAATTTTTGGGCTGGATGATGGTACGAATCAGCATGAAGATATCTTTCCATATGTGTTTATTGTTTTCTTCAAGCTCCATAGTAAACTTGTTTTCGAATGATATAGGGTTAAGATGATTAACAAACTTCTCAAGCTCAACCTTACCATGAGTCCATTTTAGGTTGGTGTCGTCAACAAATATTTTCTACCATGTCGGTTTCAAAGGGTATGAGTCAAGAGATTTTCTTTTAAAGTGTTCCATGTATAAGTTGGCGACAATGGGTGAAAGTGAGGATCCCATGATGACTCCTGATATTTGCTCATTCTTGGAAACTGAAGAAAGTGGAACATAAACAAAGTTCATCAAGTTTAGTTGTATCTGGATCAGCAACTTCTTTTATAACATGAATAGCAAGTCATCAAGAGGAATCTTTGTAAATAAAGAAACAACACAAAACTAACCAGAATACCATCCTTATCAACTCTTTCATTCTTGATGAGTTCTACAAAATCATTATAGTCTTTTATAAAGGAGTCTGTGTTTCCAACTAGAGGTTTTAGGATCCTAGCCACATATTTAGCTAATTCATAGGTGGGGCAAGTAATGGTGTTGACTATTGGTCTAAGAGGGACCCCCTCCTTACGAATTTTTTGTAATCCATTAATACGAGGTATGACCTCATTGGATGGAATTAACCTCTTTATTATTTTCATCAAGGTTTGATCCCATGATAGCCTTCTTAACCTTCTTAATAACCTTGGGAGTGGGGTTGGTGTCAAGTCTTCTATAACTACCACAATTTAGATGCTCATTCATTTTATGAATGTAATCATCCTTATCTAAAACAACAATTGCTCCTCCTTTATCCGCTCTAAGCACCACTATCTTGTCATTATTACGAAGCAACCTAAGACTGACCTATCCCTTTGAGGTTCGAAACATCGATTTGATGAACAAAATACTATGAATAATCCGGGTCATAATTTTCAATAAAAGAAAATAATTATAAAATTATTTTCACAAAATTTTAATGTAATATATATATATTACATTATTTCAAAATATATATATATATATATATATATATATATTTTAACAAAATTATATATATAAAAGATATTTTGAGTTAATTTGTTTTTTAAAAAAAAAACAATTATGAGTTAAACTCTAAAAACGGAATATATAAACCTTTTTATATAATTTTATTTATATTTTAAATTTTTTATGATTCTCTTACGAGTCAAAGTATTTTTAATTATTTTTATTTTTGGTTTTAAGTTTCAATATTTCTTCATCTTATGTGTATCTTTATATGATTATTTTTTAAAATGTACTTATAACACATCTTTCAATAACAAAAAAATATATTTAAAGTGTACTTATAACACATATTTCAATAAATTTAATATTACATAAAATATAAAAATCATTTAAATCATTATTTTCAATGTTTTTCCATTTTAAATAAAATTATTATAGTAAATTATAGAAAATCAAATTTGCATAAACTTGTTAGTATTCCAAGTCTTTTATTATTATTATTATTTTGTATTAAAATTTAAGGTGATTAAAGTTATTTAATAACATTTATACCTTTTATGTTACTATTTTAACAAATTGAATTATAATTTGAAATAGTAGTGATTATATTTTCATGTTGAGTTATTATAACAGGAAAAAATGGCAGAATTTTAGAGTAAATGTATAAAAAAATATTTAATTAACTACTTATTGTGTTTTCTCTTTAACAACTCACAAAATAAAATATTATATAATAATATGTTTAAATTTATTGGTTAAAATTTTATCTTTTTAAATTAGGGAGAGTTCATTCTTATGTTGGACTTAGGGAAATACCTATTAAATGGGAATTATGAATTAGAATAGTGACGACGACAACATAATAATAATAATAATAATAATAATTATTATTATTATTATTATTATTATTAAAAGATAATGTGATAATTTAGGATTCTATTGAGAAAATAAATTGTGAATAAAATTCTTTACTTATAAAAATATTTAATGATCTTAATAATCAATTTCTATTATTATTAATTTATATTTTACTTATATTATAATATTATTACTTTGTCTAGGTTGAATTATTATAATAGAATGAATTCATTTTAGAGTGACTTATAAAACTATTGCTAGAATAATTTTAATTACTAGCATAGATCCATCGTAAATATAGATCAAACATGAGTCTAGAGGGATCCCATTTCTTCACATGTAGATTCTTTTATCAGCCAACATTATTTAAATGTGTTCTATAGTTATTTAATTTGGTTATTTTTAGAATTTTCATAATTTTTATTTTGAAGGACATGAGCAAAATTTCAATTCAATTTTGATGGGGGACGGATGGACAATGTTACACATCATACTAGGTTATAGAATGAGCCAAATGTTGTGTTAAAAATTCCCGAATCTAATAATATTTCAATTATATATAGGCTTTGGGCCTTTTTGAGGCAAGATAATGCCATACTTTCTATATTTGAAACTTATTCAAGCTTTGGTGGATGAAGATGGTTGGATCAAGGCTCAAGGAATGTATATATGGCTTTGGTTTTTAAATGAAGTCATGAGTGTTCTTTCATAAAAATATTTAAATTTTATTCAATATTCATGGATTTCAAGCATATGTAGAATGTGAAAAGATACAGATATTAGTTTTAAGCAACCAATCGACATTTTTTAGGTGTTGCAACTACAAATTCAAATTAAATTTATTTTATGTCAGATTATTTTACTATTGATTTTACTTACTTCCATATTACCCACTTCTCCTATCAATGTTCCTTTACACCCCTTGGTGCAAATGAAACTCATTCAGGGATATTTCCTTTACTTTTGAGTTGTTGTCATCATCCTGCTTATTCTCTTTCAAGATATGTTTATTCAAAGTTACATGGTTTAAAGTGAGATTTGATAAAGGGAATAATATTCCTATTAAATTTTCATATCAAAACTTTAATCACAACTCTCCTTTTAGTTAGAGAATTTATTTAAATAAAAGTCTTGCATAACAAACTCTGCAAGCTAGAAAGCGTTTGATATGCTTGACATAATGCAAAGAACATAACAAGATTTGTATTTCTTATATCAAGATATTTCTTTTATATTGTTTCACACGAGTTTTTCTTATTTCATGATTTTTCTTGCAGTAGGTTTGCTTGTATTTTACTTCCCTTTTTATTTGGATTGTTTTTCTCTTTTCTCTTGGTTGGATTTTCTTCTATAATATTTCTTGGTCTCATTTTCAATCCCCTTGTGTGAAAATTCCATCTTCTTTTGTGATTATTCCTGGTGATATTACTAACCTTTTAGTTGGAGGGACTTTCCACCCACCTTTGGTTTGATACATGGGAAATTTTTACTCTTACTTAATAAAATTCATTGGTAAAAGGAAGAATATAACATTAATTATCAAATTGCTATCTTTAAGATTTAGATTTGAAATTCTTATTATATTGTTTTTCTTTATCATTTTGATAATCTCATTCTATAACATAAGAGATAAATCTATTTTTTCAACAACTTATATCATAAACAACACTTCCTAAAGCAATAAAAACCAACAAACAAGTTTATTATTTTTATAATTTTTCAATGTCATCCCAATACCTTAAGGAGAAGATTTGTCTCCCCATTTTAAAAGTATCAGAGTGCAAATTAAGCATTGTGTAAAACACCTAAAAGATAGGGGGTATTAGTAATGAGCCAACCTACCATGATCATGGGTCTTGATGGTGATGACATTATCATATATGGTCACCAAACCAAGATAAGGGATTATCGCAATTCGTTGTAAGACAAGAAGTATCATCAAGAGTCAGCTTGTTCATGACTATTAATGCTTGTCAATGGTATTTCCAATATCTAGTTACCAAGGTACGACATTGGTTTTTTGGAGCTATTAATGAATTATGTCTCCTCTCAAATATGTAAACATATATGGGATACTGACATTTCTTTTGGGCTAAGAGGTAACTCTGCTGAGACTATGAATGCTTGTTGGCAAAAGTGGCTCTACCAATGACAATGAGAGGTCATCTTTCTTATTAAACACAATGATAAGATTTTGTTCTTTAAGTTTAGGTTGTTATCAATTAAATAATTGTTGTCAAACATGACTCTTATAATCAATTTTGGAGATATACAAAATGAAAAAACTCTATTATTCGCTATTGAAATGCTTATTATTTTATTTTTCTTTGTCGTTTTGATAATATCACTTTATAACATAAGAGATAAATTTTATTTTGCAACAACTTATATTATGAACAACTCTTCCTAAAGCAACAAAAAGCAAGAAACAAGTTTAGTATTTCTATAATTATTCTAAGTCATCCCAATCTCTTAAGAAGAATATTTGTCTCCCCATTTATGATAAAAGTATTAGAGTGTAAATTAAAAGTTGTGTAAAATACCTAAAATGTAAGGGGTCTCAATAATGAGCGAGGCTACCATGATCATGGGTCTTCATGGTTATGACATTTTCGTATATTGTCACCAAACCAGGATAATGGCTTATCTCAATTCGCTGTAAGACTAGAGGTCTCATTACAAGTTGACTTGGTCACGACTATTAATTCTTGTGACTGGCATTGTCAGTTTTTGGTGACCAAGCTAGAACAATGGTTTTTAGAGTTATTAATGAATTATGTCTCCTATGAAATATTTAAACATAGATGTGATACTGACATTTCTTTTGGGCTAAGAGGTAACCCTTAAGAGGCTATGAACATCTACTGGTAGCACTCACTCTACCTATGATAATGAGAATTCATATTTCTTACTAAACACAATGACAAGATTTTTTTGTTTAAGTTTAAGTTGGTATAAATTAAATAATTTTTGTAAAACATGACCCTTATAATCAATTTTGGAGATATACAAAATGATGAAACTTTTTTATTAGTTATTGGGATTTCATTGAAAATCTAAATCCTAGCACTTTGATTAATTTAACCTTATTCCTTTTTCTTAGAGTTGCATCATTTTTTAGAGATAAATGTTTCTTCCTAGTGTGTCACTATTGTTGTGGTAAAAACACAACCCCCCATTATTCACTTAATTTTCACTATGGGGACACTTTAGTTGAATGGTTGGTCATATTACTATTTGATTTTTACAGTTTGGATTGCTTCAATGAGTTTTATTTTTTCTTATCTTCCAATCATAACTCGTTTGATCTCATTTGGACGTTTGGTTTGCAAATAGTGTCTAATTAAATTGGATGTTTTTCATTGCCTTGGCCTTGAAGGATGTATATTGTTGTCACTTACTGCAAAATAATTTTTTTGTTGTCCAAAGTGCAAAAGAACAGAGAATTTTGTAGTAATACTCCAAGCAACAAAAGGATTCAAAGCCTACATCAAACCCTAGCCATTGGAAACTTCTCTAGACACGATTTGCAACAATATGTAGAAGTCCAAAAATGGACTCCTGGATCAAAAGATATGGTATTATGAAGTTTGAAGGATTCAAGCCTTACGAAAGAAGGAACATTGAAGGTCCAATATTGGAGATCACATATCGGAGGTCCAGTGACATTGGAGGTCGACAATCTCCCATATTCATATTTCATTTCACTATTTTTGCATATTTTTGTTATCATTAATAATTTTATTATATATTAAAAAAGGGTCATCAATATTTGACTCAAGGATAATATATTTGTTACTATTATTAACCATTTTAATTATTGATGTTAATTAGATATATCAATATTATGTATGTTATTATTATTACTAAATTTTTTGCGTTAGTATAAGTTATTGTACTAGCACAATATTGGGACTCCTTTAAAATATAAAATAAGTATAAAAGAAAAAATATTAATGGATATTAATGGATCTTTCAAAAAAAAGTTACACTCATGAATCATCTCCACCTAATCTCATGATGTTTGCTCAAGCATATCAAGTATAGCTTTTACATCTCATTTATTTATGTTGGCCTTTTTACAATGTTATTTCTTTGGCATCCATGCCCAAACTATGATATTAATTGAAATAGATTCAAGTTATATGTCATTGGGATTTGTTATCCAATATTGTTCTAATATTTTTCCATGTATTTACTTGAAGTTGGTTTCCATGAATCAACCTTTGCATGAGAAATCTCAATTTCATCATCCTATGAAATATTTGAGGTGGATTTCTCCATCAAAATCATCTCCCCTTCCTCATCATTTCCTAGTCATACTAGTACCATATTTCATTTCTCAGAATCAATTGTAAGATTGAAGGTTACCTTTTTCTTGTTGCACATGGGTCAAACATATATTGGCTCATCTGTCACATTATCAAAATCCTCATCCATAATACTCAAAATTACATGGAGTATATTACAATTAGCATCAACAATTTAACTTTCCTTTCTCTATAAATGATTAGAAAATGAAGCACATCCATTTGTTAATATATCATCATTTTAGATTTCATTTAATTTATTGAGAAGTCTTTCCCAATACTCTTCTTAATTTTTATTTAAATATGTAAGGGTTGTGAGAGTTGTGGGGGGGGGGGGGGTGGGGGTTAATTCTTGATCGTAGGAGAAAATAGTATCCACTTTTGTATAGGGATTTGACTACATGCTATAACTAGGCAAAGGCCTACTTGCCATGTAAGGGATATTGATTAGAAAGGAAGAAAGGGGCAACTTGTTTAAAATTGTTGGAGGTTCCATAGTCATCATCAAAGCCATGAATGCTTTGTGATGTTGAAGGGAAAGAACTTGACAAAAATTATCATTTGGATTAAAAGGGATTCTAATTTCCTTTCACATTCCTCTTACATTCTTTATTACTAGACATACAATCGGTTACAAACTTCTTTACTTTACTCTCAATATATTACTAATACATTACTCGCCCATCTCAGAAACCCCCTCCCCAGAATGAGCTCCTCTTTCTTTTATAGACTAGGGGGCTTGATCACTCAAAAGTAAAACAGCTGTCCTAGAAAGATTGTCTAGATTTGGATGTGAATGGAAAAATTCACATTTTCTCATCCCTTTTCCTTTCGGAAAGCCATCTAGCATATGGGGACCGAATCCAGGACGACTCAATCTTCTCGATCTTACAAAGTAGATATTGGGATCGAATCAAGGACGACTCAATCTTACAAAATAGATATTGGGATCGAATCAAGGACGACTCCATCTTACAAAGTAGATACTTTTACTCAAAATCCTACGAGAAAGGAGAAATATATAGATGCATATTTCATTTTACGAAGAAATATACAAACAAAAGTCCTTACACCACTATCGGCAAGAAAAGACATGATACATTTAGAGTATGAAATGAGTATCTGAGGACGAGTATAGTGTTGATGTCGGAATCTTTCCAGAAGATAATTTGTGAAGTACTGCACATGCACTTCTTTTTCGGATTCCCAAATCTCATTTTCGTGATTTCCGGGTGGTTGTAAAAAGTTAATAGATATGAAAGGATTTTGTTCTGGATCTGATTGTAGGTGGAATTCATTGTATTCCATTTGAGTCCCATCTCTATTGGGTGTCAGAATTTGTGCAGTGAATTTATGAGTGACGAACCAATGAGTATGTCCACACCTTCTTAGTGCATTGATAAAATCAGCATCTTCAATTCTGACAATGTCTTCAACATGCTTGTACAAGATTCCTCTCAGGTGTGCATGTGGTTCTCAGAACCCATCAATATTTAGTCAACACAAGGTCTATGGCTTTATCAGGAGAGCATTGAGTCCATATATTTTCCAACCCCTGATAAACCAGGCCGGAAAAGGATCTTCATGATTCATTCGAGAAGTTGGCCAATCTTCATACCTGAAATCAAACTGTAGATGATAAAAGAAGTTAGAGGAAATATTTTCTAAATTCATGCATTGGAAAAAAGCAGTCTCCTACCTTTCTAGATCAAAATCAGTCCTCTGCAGAGGATTATTGAACTGCCTGATAGTAATCCTGCAATTTCCAATTCTATCATCTTCTTCATAAAAGAGTTCATAGGAAATGTTGCCTATATGGACCAGATAATCTAGCTCACTCATTATCAGATCATTTTCAATTTCTTGGTCATGCCAGGTCCAAAGATTGGGAACTCCTTCTCTCCAGCAAATTTCAGATACTGGATACCATGTTTCATCATGGTCTAAAATGCTTTCTCTCATATCATATCTTACCCATCCCTGTTTGCCTTCTATTTCAACATGTTCTTCAGATCTTCTGATAAAATTGCGTGATAAAGAGTGAATAGAATTTTTCTCTAAAAATTCCCTTGACAACATGTCAGCAAAAGAATTTTTATGTCCATGAATGAATTCAATTTCAAAATCATACTGACTGAGCGTCATTACCCATCTTACCATAGCAGCATCTTCAAATTCACACTTGTGAATAGAAAACTTTAAAGCTTGGCAATTTGTCTTAACTAGGAACTTAGTGTAAATAACAAAGTCTTTAAACTTTTCTATTCCAAAACAAACTGCACTGAGTTCTTTCTTAAGGCTGGCCCAATTTTCTTGAGATGTCGACCATAGTCCAGAAGCATAGTAACAAATTTCTAGTGAGTTTTTCTTTTTTGGATCTTCTTGACAAAGAACAGCTCCCCATCTAATATCACTGGCATCTGTCATAATTACTTTCTTCCATTGTTCTTGGATCGGACACAGAGGCTAAATTCTGTGAATCCTATCCTTGATTTTCTTGACTACATTTGTGCAATCTTCATTCCTGGGAATGGGATCTTTCTGTAATCTCTTATTCAATAATTTCCTTTCTTGTACACAATGATGAAGAAATTCGAAGACATAATTTAATCTCCCTAAGAATCTTTTCAACTTTGTTTTGTCCAAAATTTCATCAGGAAAATTATCTATGAAATCTAGACTTCCTTGGATTACTTGATATGAACCATACTGGATATTATATGCAAGAAAATCTATCCTAATTTTGAAAAATTTCATCTTAGTTTCAGAGAGAACTATCCCTTTTTCTTTCATCCTCTAGAGAAATAGTTTTAGATGCTTAATATGAGATGGTATATCATCAGAATGTACAAGAATATCATCAATGTATTTTTTTATAAATTCCTCCATACCTTCAAACGTCTCATCCATTATGCACTGGAAGGCTGATGGAGCATTGATGAGTCCGAATGGCATTATGTTCCACTCAAAATGACCTTTAGGAATAGAAAAAGTTGTTTTCCATTTATCAAATTGCTTGATTCCTACCTACCAAAATCCTGATTTCAAATCAAACTTTGAAAAAATCTTTGATTTTGAGATTTGTGTTAGGATTGTGGAGGGATTTGGAAGGGGATAAGCATCATAATCCAATAGATTATTTAGTGGTTTGTAGTTTACCACCAACCTTGGTTTTCCTCTAGCAATCTCTGCATGTTTGTTTACATAGAAAGCAAAGCAGGCTGTTGGACTTTTGATTTTTCTGATCATGCCTTTCTGTAAAAGACTCTTGATCTCTTCTTTACAGTGAACCATCTGTTCTTGGTTCATCGAAACAGCTTTTGATCTTCCTAATTTACCACTGAAGTCATTTTTCAATGGTAACTTAACTTCATGCTGATGCACATGCCAAAAGGCATTTGGGTCTTCAGAGCAGCATTCCAGAAATTTATTTTTCAGATTGGCTATCTCTCTGTCAGACTTTCCTTGTTCAATGTTTTCATCAATTTTTAAATTCTCCTTCTTCTTTTCCATTTTTGACAGTAATGTTTCTAGTCGTTCAATCCTTCTGATTCTATTGGGTGAGCTAGAATTTATAAAAGGAAAAAATAGCATTTTACCTTCTAGTTCAAGAAAATAACCATATCTCCTTGTTTACTGATCAAATTTCGCTCCATGCTTTTGGAAATTCTGGAAGAAAGGTGTTTCTAAGTACATTGCGCAATCCATCCCTGTAACAATTGGGAAAACCACATTTATTCAAATAGAATTAGTTAGGAAAATATCAACTGGAACCTCTGAAGTAGTGATGATATCTCCACTGGCTATTGTAACCTTTGGACAAGTAGTTGGCCTTCTGAGATGAGTATGAACTACTGTATTATTTACAATATTTAATCTTGAACCGGTATCCATAAGGAATTTCCAGTATTCCACTTTCGAACCAATTCTGACTTTTAATTTGATGCAATACATTACATCTCCATTAATCTGATTGCAACCTAATCCTACCCTTTCATCATCATTCTCATCATCAATGTTGGGTTCTTGAATCTGTATACCTGGAAAGGGTTTCTAATTGAATGTCTAATTCTATGTTTGTGCAGAATTTGAAGGTTGTTCTGCTTTCATTTTCCTAAGTTGGCAATCTTGGTGACTTTCAATACAAAGCCTTCTATTTTCTTTTACTATCTTCCTTAGATCTTTTATCACCTAGTGGATACTGGGGAAAGTTTGGGGAAGATCTTCTCCAAAATATTCCTGCCTGAATTGCCTGGTCAAGGCTTCTACTGAGAAAAGAGAAGATGGAGGAACATATCCTCTGTTAGGATTGCTTTGCTTAGTTGTCTTAGAATTTAAGTGATTGATTAACAACTCTTTATACATATCTTTTAATTGTGGGTCTGTTACTGCCATCATTTCTATGAAAAGATTTCTAGCCTGTTCATCAAATTCGCCATTCTTCATCATATTCAAGGAATGACACTAGTAGACATCTGGGTCACTCCATTCACAATTATATTTGAAACATTCTGCACAATGTGGATCATTGCAATATTCTTCTTCCGAGTCAGAAGTATCAGAATCAGAATTAAATTTATTGATGTAATCTGATTCTTCTTCACTTGTTATTTCCTCACAGCTATCAGGAAGATTTAAACAATTTAGTTTACCAGATTTATTTCTGTAAAATAATTTCTTCTTACCTTTCTTTGGTTTATTTTTTTCTTTCCCCAACTCTAGACAGTTTGGAGAAATGTGTCCTTTTTTGTTGCAGTGGTAACATTGAACTTCCTTTTTTCTTGTAAACAACTGTGTCTGTTTGTAATCTTTTGGCTTCTTTTGGTGGATGATATTTTTGCCTTAAAAATTCTTTGTTTCGTGCTTCTTTTTCCTGTAAGCACACACACCTCTCCCCTATGAATTTTTTGGAGCAAAAATGTGCCATTGCTTGCACAGTTTTTGGTAACCATGCGACTTCTTTGGATTCGTGGCTACTCTAGCTATCTTCATTTGGGAGCAAAGTTCAACAATTATGGCTTTGATTGCCTGCCTAATTACTCCAAATTTGTAGTCACCAATGCTTCCTGGAAATTTGCTGACTATTGTTGTTGACACCCATAATGGTAATGATGAAACAAATATTTCCTTCCATTTGGGTTCAAGAATGAGTTCTGGTGACAAAGTATGCAATCTATGCAGAAACTCATTAAATTATTCATCAGAATGCTTCATATTATGAAGTTTCATAGCAACATGAGTAATAGTAGTCAGATCATTATTTATCTGTGGGAAGCCAATAAAGTTAATAGTAATGCCATAAAGTAAACAACCAATCATATTTATACTGGAAGTGAGGTAAAAGGATCCATGTAAGTACTTCCATTAGCATTCTTTACCTATGACTTTTCCCAATTATTCAGCAATAGAGGATCTTTGATCATTTCTGCTTTTAGCCAAGAATCTAAAGATCCTTCAAACCTGCCAATGATTCTTCTTGTAGAATTTATGGGTCCAATATCATCAGCCAGATAGGTCATGTAGCATACTAACATGGAGTGCATGACTGATAATACTTCTTCTTCTGTGCAGTTGTCAATATTCCAAGAATATGTCGAGGAGGCTGACCAATCTTTGTGATACTCAGATTTCATCATATTCTTTCTGTCTGGAGCAGGGAACCAAGTGGAATTCCATGTGGACCTAGAAGTAGTTGCATGAACTGCTTCTTCATTTGGAATATTAAAATGAACTTTATCTTGAGGAGAAAAATTCTCTACAAATTCCTCAAGACTTTCTAGTGAAGGCTCATCATTGTTTATTTCAAGTTTGTTCAATCCTGTCTCTTTGTCTTCTTCTAAGTTTTCATACCATTTTCTTTCTTCTTTCTCTTCTTCATCTTCTGAAGAATTTTTGTTTATCCATTATGTGAAAGAAGAGCTATTTGATGGATCTGTTTTTGAAGAAACACAAGGATTTGGCTTTATATGGCTAAAGAAACTAGGTGCAACAAAAGGTGCATAAGAATATGAAATCCCTGGTTCTATAAACTCAATCTCCGCTGGCTATCTTATGAGACTAGAGATGGAGGATGAAATAGTATAAGGCATTTGACAGTGAGGTTCACTAAAAAGAGTGGTAGAATTGTATGAATCTGTAGGATGTCTCTTTTTGAGTGAAACAACAGAAATAGAGACATTCAAGACTTGCCTCTTAAGTATGTCAAGGCTAGAATTAACCTTAACAATTTCTCTTCCCTGGATAATTGTTACATCTTGAATTTTCTTTTCTGTGGATAACTTGACGTTATCTAGGCTTTCAACTATATGTTTATCATTTTCTGCAAGAGTCTTGACATTCTCATTTAAACATACAGTAGCATAGTCCTGTTTCTGAAGAATTCTAATCATCATTTCTTTTAGAATATTATTCATGTCCTCAATAGACTTATGCTGTGTTCTTAGAAATTTTTCCAAACTGGAAAGAGAAAGGTTCATCTAGTTTGTAGCTAAGACAGATTCTTTGATTGAATCTTCTGTTTGAACTGGAGTCATTTTATAAATTTTTCCATCTCGTTGTCTGATAACAAAATTTTTCCATGCTGGAAAATCATTTTCTGTTTGATAGATCTATCCATCAAAAACTTCCCATTTGTGTTTTGGAGGGGAACCAAATCTAATCATGTTTATTTGCAAACTGTTGCAAATTTCTTTCACCAATTTTTCTCCTCTTATCCTTATGATCTGCAGATTTTTGGGCAGGTTTGATTTAGACAACATTTTCTGTATTTTTGGAGAAAAGTCAGGACTTACTAAAGGAGATGGAATTATGACAGCATTAGATTCCATCTTTCCTTTAATGAAATTATCAACATCAAGAATCCTTTTTTGTTTTGCCTAATTTTTGAACTGTTTTCTTAAGGATTCTTCTATCTGCTTCGAGGAAGGGTAATACCATTCATAAAAAGAAATCCACTGGTTATTAGATTTCATCCAATTTCTCCATTCCTCATTCTTTTGTTTATTGATACTTTTATTTTTGGTTTTTTGAATAAGCTTCAGTTCTTCAACATATCTGTTTTCTGACTTGTGTGTGAAAATGTCCCAATTGAACATTTTCTTCTTCCACATATCATCTAGATCGTACAGACTAATTCCTTTAAAGATCTTCAAGAATGAAATGATCTCATAATCTGAAGGAATTTCCACACTATTTGGAATTTTATTCACAGGATTTTTCCTGTATGATGGGATTTCAGACCCATCATTAAATCCTAGGCCTTTATGAGTATTCTGCTGTACTGACTGTATGATTATCTCTTCATGAATATTGAAGAGATGAGTTTTGTTATAGTCCTCTTTAGATTTACTTTTATCTTGTACAAAGCAAACATGTTTATCCTATTTCTGTCTTCTTGATTATCTCCATGCGGGGTAGGTGGCTGTGAAGAAAATTGCCAGTATGTTTTGGAACATTGAGGATGGTCACAAACAAAAACTAAAGGGTTGCTAGATGAGGCAACATGATTCATAACCAGATTTTTGATTGATTCTAAAAATGCACTAAGTAAATGGGAGGCAGAGTATGTACAGAGTTGGAAATGGATATAGATGGTCCACCACGCTCTTCTCGTGACTCTGGGAGGATGGTATGAACATTTCCATCTTTAGAAGTAAAAATTGTGGAGGAATTTATAGGTAATGGTCTGGTAGGTTTTCTAATAGATTCCCATTTTGTAACCCATTCTTCAGGGGGTTTTAAGGTGGCTTTGGGAATCATCTGCAGTGCTATGAGATTCATTCCATAATCATGAGTGATTAATGTCATGAATTCTGACTGTGAGGAAACAAATTTAACTATTGAAGGAGCCGTTTTTTGTGAAATTTTACCACAGAGGACCACCAGATGGCAATATTTTTGCTATCATCATCAAAGTCATCATATCCATGTGTCTGCAATCTAAGCATAAGAGAATTGATTGCATTGGGATCTGACAAGGATATGGAAAAGTAAGGGACACATGACCATGATGCAAGGCGATAGGCAAGAGTACCTTGGCAACCACCAATGAGAGCTTCTGGAAAAGCTCTCCATCGTCGATCAAATATACAGGAAAAGAAGGCCACATCTTGTCCTTTCCTATGTAGAGGTTCAATTCCCACTTGGACAAGTCCAAAGTGGGCGAAATTATAACCTACTTTCCGGGCAATGTCAAATTCAGCTTGGTTGATAATGTTTAAAGAATGAAGGATATTATTGTTAGAGGTAGTTTGCAGGACTTCCTCTTTGACCTTATATCTCCAAAACTGGATAGTGTCCAGTAAACCTAAATTCTTATAAAAAAATTTCGGATCTATCTTTGGAAAAGACCAAGATCTAGAAGGAACAGGTTTAGAAAATAAATTAACGGACTTTTCTCGTATAACAGATGCATGCGTAATAGAATTTTGTCTTTCAATATCTTCATCTTCATGTTCCTTTAAAATTTCTTCAAATGATTTATCACCAAATTCATGACGAAAACTATTAGAAGGACGAGAATCCATAATATGAAACTTATATAGAGTGATAGATATATGCAATGGATTAAAAATAACTTGCGCAAAATAAAGTACTGTGAGTGTCGAAAGTAAATACCGATTATCACTGGAAAGATGATCACAAACAAAGCTAGTTTTGCAGCTTCCTCTTAGAAAAAATGTTCAATTTCTACATCCAAGTCTTTCAACATCTTTAAGCGCCATCCATGTGGCATAAAAAACTACAGACCTATTCAGCATATCAACGAACTGAAAGAGATATGCTCAAACAAAATGCAACTTGGCTCCAATACCATAATGGAGATGTAATGTATTGCATCAAATTAAAAGTCAGAATTGGTTCCAAAGTGGAATACTGGAAAGTCCTTATGGATACTAGTTCAAGATTAAATATTGTAATAATACAGTAGTTGATACTCAGCTCAGAAGTCCAACTACTTGTCCAACGGTCACAACAGCCAGTGGAGATATCATCACTACTTCAAAGGTTCCAGTTGATATTTTCCTAACTGATTCTATTGGAATAAATGTGGTTTGCCCAATTCTTACAGGGATGGATTGCGCAATGTACTTAGGAACACCTTTCTTCCATAATTTCCAAAAGCATGGAGCGAAATTTGATCAACAAACAAGGAGATATGGTTATTTTCTTGAAATGGAAGGTAAAGAGCTGTTTTTTCCTTTTATAAATTCCAGCTCACCCAATAGAATCAAAAGGATTGAACGGCTAGAAACATTACTGTAAAAAATGGAAAATTCCATTTCACAAAACACCTCAACTATGTGGAAGACAAGTGAGATAGCATAGCTTTAGACCTTGAGATTAGAATACTATTAGAATATTGGGGTAGAAATACATGTTACGTCCCATAACTCTAAGTTCATATTGATGTTTTAATATTGCATTTATTTTCTCATGAGTGACTAGATGGTTCATCATTCCATTTGCATCAGATTGGGAGATTAAAAAATCCTTTGTAGTACCTTAAGCCTATGTTCATTAATTTTGTTTGTGGCTATTCAAGGATCTCATTATATTATGTGTTTCATCAATAGGATAACAGAGTTTGTAGGTATTATAATTGGGAAGTAGCACATCCTAGTTTTCGTGAGGATAACAACCTTGGTATGTTTGTAAATTCTTTTGGACCTCCCATCAGCATTGTCTATGCAAGCTTAGGGATCAACTACATTTGTAAGGATTTGGTCTAAGGAAAATTTTCTAGATTTTGGGAATCAACATAAACTTATATAATGTATATCTACATTTGATTGTTCTTCACTATCAATTCCCTTTCATAAAAATATAATTTTCCATTTTGGGGTAGGCACATCACTCAATCGATTTGATCAAGTTTAAGTGAAGGATTTTAACCATATTAAACTAGCTCCTTCCCTTATCTCAATCACTTATTGTCATTTGTGGGATCTCTTTAATTTCCAACCCTTCTAGTTTCTATATGCTTTATTTTGTATCTTATTCAACATAGAATTATTAGGAAACAATTGGGGAAGGCTACTTCAGCAAGCTTATGCACAACTGAACATGACGAGTGAGGTTTATCTTTAGGCTTCTATAGTTTACGGTAACTCTTACTATTTCTTGTATTTAAGTAGTTGTATCTATTTTTAGTTTTGTTTTGTTTGGAATTCATCCTTAAATGAAGGAACTGATAAAAATTTTAATGAAATTTCATGGATGTATATAAGTTTGTCCTTAACCCTATTCAAGTTCTTTCATACTCTATAGATCCCAGAAAATTATTCTTTTTGGAAGCCATAATCAAAATGATTTCCTCATTAGGGCTTGAGGTTATCTCTATTGGATAGAAAATCATACCAACATGGAAAAAAGTTATATGAATAAATGCAACAGAATTTTGAGAAGTTGCAAAGACTTAATTCATTTTATTAAGAAAAATATTTTGCGATCCTACTCTAAGATCAATAAATGGGAGCACCATTGTATCATGTAGCATGATGGCATTATGAGTTTTTTTATTCAATAGAATCATATGATTGGTTTATTGGAGGTTGATAACTTGGTTAGAAAGTTGGTATTGAATCTTCAAAAGGACAATATGTCATTAGTATCAAACAATTAGTTTAAGCATATTATGCCATGCACTCAAAAGGGGAATAGGCTTGCTTCGATGATGGGGATAGGATAGGGTGTACACTTTTTTTTGTATCTAGAGGAATTGGAGACTGGGCCGGCCTTGTATTCACTTGCAATGGGAGCAATTCCAAATGCTAACACTATAACCACTCGGTGAGCTGCATTGCCTCTAGAAGATGGTCCACGAGCAAACTGGAGGGATTTGAACCTAAAACCTCTTAGAACATAATAATTCACTTTCACGGCCATCATGAGTTGATTTTACCTCGGGGGATGACATGGTGTACATAATTAATATTAGGATTATAAGTTATAAATTATTTTGGATTTGATATATCCTTCTTCAATATTCTCTATAGATACTTCAACCCAAAACTTCACATTTGTATAAGATAAAAAGAGTGATGAGAATATTAAATAAGGGTTTTTTTTTTATTATACCAAATTCAAAAGTATACTAATTACACTTGTTTGCAATCCCATTGTTGGCTTGCATTTAACAAAAGATCGATTACATTAACCTGAGTGGTATATCAATAAAAGTGGTTCTTGGATTGGTATGGATAAGGAGCGTGTGAGGAAGTGAAGCTGGAGGAAACTACGAGGAGTTAAATACTTGGTAGGATACCAATGTCACAAGAGAAATAGGGTTGAGGGTTGCAACAATATGAGACATTATTGGAGATGATTAATTGCGGAAGAAAATGGCTTATGATTAGTTTCCATTGGTGTCTAGAAGTTGTAACTTTGTTGAACTACTATTGTTATTTTGAGTGAATTTTATCATTGTTGGATTCGAACTATAAAATGGTTTTATTCTATTATGATTTGGTTATTTTCTTCACTTTTATTTGTAGTTTTCCATAACCCATAGATCTGAAATGTAAATTAGGTTCGTAAATATTATAAATGTAATAAATTAAATTAAATAGACAAATAAGATGAGATATTTGAAATATACCCTTGTATTATGATAGGCATTATTGGAAACATAGTTTTGATACATCTTGAGGAACCTCTCTGGATAGGCTATTCACCCAGTATTGCATGATGAATACTTGAAATGTACCCTTGTATTATGATAAGAGTTATTGGAAACATAGTTTTAATCAATTTTGAGGAGCATCTTTGGATAGGCTATTCACCCAATATTGGGCTTTCAATTTGAGGCCTTTACTATTCTCCCATAGATGTGAGTTTTCCCCTTTTTACTCATTCTTATAGCCTATTATCATTGCCTTTACTACTCTCTCATAAGTGTGAGTATTGCCGTGTCTACTCATTCTTGATACCCTATTATCATTCCCTTTTGTCACAATCACTCCCATTGTGGTTATCACACGCATTATATCTAACAATGTTTTCTTATTTAGAATATATTTTATTTTCATTTTAAAATGGACAATTGTCAACTAGATAAACATCTACCTCATATTGGACTACAAATGTGTCCTTGTGCAATAATATCACTTTTTTACTTCTAGTTACTTTATGTTATGAAACAAGCTCACAAAAAGATAGAAAAGAAAGATTAATGCCTTCAAAATAAGCCTGTTCGAGGGGGAAAGCTCCTTTACATTACACAAATGAATAATTCTTGGATTATCCAAATGACAACACCTCCTTTCTATACATAGGAGTCTAAGGGATCACAATATAACCCAAGCCGACCTAACCATTATAATATAAGGCCACATAAATAACAATAGTGGGCTTCTGGGGCGCACAATAATAACAATATGGGGATAATAGGGTCACAACAATGACAATAAGGGATACAATGACAAAAGTAATGGGGTAATTACTAGTATTATAGGACCTAACATGACCCTCTCCTTCGAAAAAGTGTTGTCCTCAATGCTTGAGTAGTTCTGGATGCTTTTGTAAAAAATTCTCATCCTCCCATGTCGAATCTTCAACGGATAAGTTCTTCCACTTGATGAGATACTCTGAAATTGATCAATTTCATAGCTATCAATTTCTTGTTTCTTTAACTACTTCAGGTTATAATATGATCTTTCCTTCCTCATTAATTTTTGGTAATATTGTTTGAACTGGGAGCTTGTCACCTATAACCTTCTTTAAGCATGAAACATGGAAAACTGGGTGCACTCGGGAAGCTGCAGGAAGCTCCAATTTGTATGCCATTGTACCTATCTTTTGTAACACCTTGTATGGACCATAATACATTGGTGATAATTTATTATCCTTCTTAGCTTGCTTGAGGGACATTTGTTTATATGGTTGTAGCCACAGGAATACCAAATCACCTACATCAAAACTTCTTTTACTGCGATGTTGATCTGCTTGCTGTTTCATTCTATTCTGTGCCAAGGTGAGGTTATCCTTTAAGAGTTGGAGAACTTGTTGTTGATTCTCAATGTGATCTTCCACTACTTTAACCTTAGAATTTTCTCTTAAATATGATGTGATGTATGGTGGGACATATCCATAAAGTGCCATAAATGGGGTCATTTTTGTTGAAGTATGGAAGGAAGTGTTATACCACCATTCAACGAGAGGCAACCATTTGACCGAATGTGTCTGTTTATCAGATATAAAGAAATGAAGATATCCTTCCAAAAATTTGTCTACTATCTCAGTTTGCCAATCAGATTGAAGATTATAAGAAGAACTATGAGCTAACTGAGTACCAAGACAAGAAAATAATTTTGTCCAAAAATTTCCAGTGAAGATGGGATCTCTATCGCTTACAATAATCTTTGGGTTTCCATGTAGCTTCTGAATTGTTTCCATAAATACAGTAGAAACCGTATTGGCTTTAAATTGATGAGATAATGCACAAAAGTGTGCATACTTGGTAAGTCTATCAACTACCACCATGATGACACTCTTCCCTTCGGATTTGGGTAAACCTGTGATAAAATCCATTGAAACCTCCTCCCAACGTTGACTTGGAATGGACAAAGGTTGTAGTAGACCCAGGGTCATAATTGTTTCAACTTTATTTTGTTGGCAAACCAAACATTCCACCACAAACTTTTGAATATCAGATTTAAGGCCATCCCAAAAAGATTCCTTCTTAACCCTGTGGTGAGTCTTTAAAAATCCTGAGTGCCCTCCTAAGGGAGAGCCATGCAATTCCATAAGAATCTTTTGTTTGAGTTGGGAATTCCTACATAGGTATAAACGATCTTTGTGCCATAATGAATCATTTTTCCAGCTAAATGTGTCAGATGCACTGGGATCTTGTTGTATCTTTTGAATGAGTGCCCCCACTTCTTCATCATTCTTCCATTCATCCCTTGCCTTGTTTATCCAATCTGGTTGGATAATAGATATGGCACAAAGCAATGCTTCCACATCCTCATCCTTTCTTGAGAGTGCATTTGCCACAACATTTTGCTTCCCTTTCTTGTAGATGATTTCAAAGTCATAACCCAACATCTTTGTGACAAATTTTTGCTACTCTTCTAAAGATAATATTTGTTCTAAGAACTATTTAAGACTATAATGATCCATTTTTACCTTGAAGTGTCTTCCCATTAGGTATGGTCGCCATTTCTTAAGTGCATGTAGTATTGCCAACATTTCCTTATCGTAAATAGCTTTTTGTAAATACTTTCCTTTGATTGGATGACTTTCGAAAGCAATGGGTCTTTCTTCCTGCATTAAAACAGCACCAATTCCATTTCCTGAGGCATCACATTCCACAATAAAGGTTTTTGTGAAGTCTGGCGTAGCTAAGACCGGTGCTTGGCATATTTCCTCTTTAAGATTTTCAAAGGCCTTCGTTGCTTCTAGAGTCCATAAAACTGAATATTTATTCAATAATATTGTTAGACGTGCTACTATTCTCCCATAATTCTTAACAAAATTGTGGTAATACCCTGTAAACCCGAGAAATCCTCACAAATTCTTTATGGATGTGGGGATTTTCCATTCCTTAATGCCTTTAATTTTGCTGGGGTCTACCTTAACACCTTTATCGGATACAATATGACCCAGATATTCCACCTCTTGTAATCCAAAGAAACATTTGAAACCTTTTACACATAATTAGTTCTCCTTCAATAGGTTGATCACCCTATCAACATGTTGAACATGATCCTTCCGAGACTTCCTATAGATTAGTATATCATCAAGAAATACTAACAAAAATTTTCTAAGGAAGGGTTTGAAAATAGAATTCATCAAACCTTGAAATGTAGAAGGTGCATTGGTAAGGCCAAAAGGCATGACCAAAAATTCATAATGACCCTCATGAGTTCTAAATGTTTTTTTCAAAATGTCTTCAGTCTTCATTCTAATTTGATGATATCCTGAACGAAGATCCAACTTCGTGAAGTAAATCAATCCATGCATTCATCCAATAGTTCATCAATGACATGAATGGGAAATTTACCTTTAATAGTGATTTTGTTGAGCTCCCTATAATCCGGACACATGCACCATGATCCATCCTTCTTGTGCACCAATATTACTGGAGTAGAGAAAGAACTTTGATTAGGTTGAATTATACCAACCTCTAGCATTTCTGCAACCATATGTTCAATTTCATTTTTTTGGGCATAGGGATATCTGTAAGGCTTGATGTTCAGAGGAACACTTCTTGGAATCAAATGAATAGCATGATCATGATCATGAATAGGTGGGAGACCTTTGGGTGGCTCAAACCTTGGAATGATTGTCCAAGACTTTTTGGAGATCTGGAGAAATAGATGATTTTGATGTTGGAACCTCTAGCAAACATAATTGTGCAATTACGGCCTGTTGTTCTTTCCTTAGAAGCTTTGTCATTCCATTAGAGCTGATTATCTTTTCTGGTTTCCCTATGATACCTCTTAATTCAAGTTCCTTTCCTTCTGAAGAAAATTTCATGAAAAGTTCTTGAAAATTAAAAGTTATTGTACCCAAGGATTGTAGCCATTGGACTCCTAGTACGACATCAGCACCACCCATTGGAATGGAAAGCATTGGTCTGTTCAATACATATTCTCCCATGGATAACATGATATAATGGCACTTTCCAGAGCAATTTATGGTTCCTCCACTTTCAACCATCACTTGACACTCTGGTGCTGCATATAACACGCAAATCAATTCCTTGGCTATCTTACAATGAATAAAATTATGGGTACTTCCTGAATCAATCAACACTATTACCTTTTTCTTCTTGATATGTCCTTCTATTTTGACAGTTTGAGGAGTGGTAATTCTAACCAATGCATTACAAGATATGGTTGGATTCATTTCTTCTTTCTATAGGGTTTGTACCTGGTGTATATCCTCTTCTTTTGGTGTTTCTTGTTCCTTTTCTTACTCCTCTTCACAATCTATGTGAAATAATTTCTTCTCAGCACATTTATGACCTTTAGTGTATTTGCTATCACAACTATAGCAAAGCCCTTTTGCTTTTTTTTTTCTTCTAATTGTTGGTGTGTCAACCTTGCAGGTTGTGAATGGCTGGGGGAAACAACATTTCCATCCTTGTAGTTGTGAGTGGTAGGCTTCCTTGTTGCCATAATTTTGCTTTGCATTTTTCTTGCCAACCTGAATGCCTTCTCCAATGAGTCAGGTTCCCAAAGGTGAACCTCATGTTGGATGTTATCCTTTAAAGTCCCTATGAACATATCAATCCTATACTCGTTTAGAATATTTTTTACCCTTATATTCAATTTTTGGAAGTCCTCAATGTGCTCCCTCATTGAACCCTTTTGTTTGAGATTTATCAATTGGCTAAAAAAAGTGTTGTTTTTTGTATCCTCATAATGTGTTGTCATTTCTTCCATAAAAATTGCCCAAGTCACAATTTGTTTACAAGAGAAAAGTCATTGATACCATACAAACTGGTTTGGTTCCAAATATAAAGTTGCAATGCATACCATTTGTGTGTTTTGCACATTATGGAGATCTAAAAATTGCTCCATCTGTAGTATCCATGTTATAGGATCCCTGCTATCAAACTTCCTCATATCAATCTTTGGAACATGTTGGGTCTTTGTTCCAATGTTAGAGTCTATGAAATCACGATTAACATTTCTTTTGATCTCATCATGAGTTTCCTCTACAACATTTTCGCTATTAAGAAACCTTTCTTGTAGCAACTTTGTCAAACCTTCCTTCAATCCTTCAATGTCTTTCTTCAAATCTTCCATGTTGTCATTCTTCAAATCATGATTAACATTCCTTTTGTTCTCATTATGAGTTTCCGCTCCTGCCTTTTTCCCATTAGGAAGCCTTTCTAGTAACAATGTTTTCATACCATCCATCTTAGCTTCCATGCTATCCATCTTAGTTTCCATGCCATTCATCTTAACTTCCATGCCATTCATCTTATCTTCCATGTCATTTATCTTAGATTCCACACCATTTATCTTAGCTTCTATTAGCTTTTGTGAGAGTGACATTTGTTGCACTTGGTCTCGTAATTTTGATATATTATGTAGTATTTCTTCCTCTTCTTCATGAGTCATGCTAGAGCTTTCAGGTTGTTTACTAGGTGTTTCCATTTTCTTTCTTCGAGGCTTTAATTACCGATAATAATGCTTCACTATGCCCTTTGAATTCCTTCAAACTAATTTTTCAAACCAAGTGTGTGCAAATATTTAAAAAAAATACACACCTTTTTTCACTTTGTAGGCACTCGATATTGAATCTGATGTATCACTATAATTTCTGATCTTCTAGTTTTGAAATTCGGACCTGTGGTAACTCTCCATGTCCTCTTTCTAATGCCACCAGTTTGATCAAAATTGGATTCTTGAAGAAAACTTTATGCACAATATCCCAAGATGACCTGATTATATACCTTTTCACCAAATCAAACTTTTATGAAGTTCCACGTATCACTGTTTTGACATTAGGACCTGAAATAGACACACAAAAAACTACACGCCGTCCTCTTTCTGTAACTTCTTACAAAATTGCAATCTGATGCCTAGGGAGAAATTTATGACGATTTTCCCAATGTCACCTCTGTGGGATGTAATTGAGGAGCGTGCAGAAACTCTAACTTCCTCAGATTATATATCCGAAAATATAGCTACACAAGATTTGAAATTCAAACCCAAGGTTTATCCCAATTTCTTCTCAAATGGGTTTTTTTTTGCTTCTAAAACGTCGCAGAAAAAAAGTTATAGCGAAAATGTCACGATGACCTGTTTGGAACAACAAAACCATAGAATCCAAAGCTCTAATATCAAATGTTATGAAACCGGCTCACAAAAAGATAGAAAAGAGAGATTAACGCCTTCAAAATAAGTCTCTTCAAGGGGGCGACTTCCTTTACATTACACAAATGAATAATTCTTGGATGATCCAAATGACAAAACCTCATTTCTATATATAGGAGTCTAAGGGGTCGTAATATAACCCAAGCCGACCTAACCATAACAATATAAGGCCACATAAATAACAATAGTGGGCTTGTGGGGTGCACAATAATAACAATATGTGGACAATAGGGTCACAACAATGACAATAAGCGATACAATGACAAAAGTAATGGGGTAATCATTAGTATTATATGGACCTAACACTTTATCTTTCTTTAAAATTGATATAAAATTATGTTATTTCACATAGAAAAATACAAATATTATATTTATGATTCATACTGAGAATGAAATACTTTTACCACATGTCAACCACAAAAGGAATGAGCACAATGAGAGTAATGATTTTTTTTTAAGTGGTCTGACATCACATCACACCTGACATGTAGCTTGAGAAACACGACCCAAGCGCATCTAAACCATCAAAATCACCCATGGATGGCACCCTAGGCCATACGAGCAACCCTTAACATGACTATGTTTTTTCTCATGGAGTTCACTGATGACATAACAATACACCCCATCACCCTCTATTCTACCATGGTTGGTTATGAGAGTGATATTTATGATATTTTGATATTTTTAATGTTTTTAATTAAAACCAATCAAACAAGTAATATCCATTTTTACTTTTAATTATAGCTGACACTATTTTCATTTAGAAAATATTTTATAATTATTTTAAAGGGGACACGTGTTAAGTTGACCAAGTTGAGTATGAAAGAAATTACACCTCTTATAGTCTAGATTGTACGTTTTTACGTTTTCTGATCTATTAAATTAAAGATATAAGTTATTGTCAAAAACTGGTGTCCATAGTTTTAATTGCCTTTATTGACTTGTTATTTGTCACCATCCTGGTTCGACTAGGAGAGGCTATCCTTATATTTATAAACTTAAAACACTGCCTTAAGTCACAATCAACAGGTTGACCTGACTTTTTATATTTTATTGCCTGGTTTATAAAGTTAAAACAGTGCCTTCAGTCACACTCAACCGGTTGACTTAAGTTTTTTTGTTTTATTTCCTTCTTGTTTATAATCAATTCTGGTTCGAGTAGGAGACACTTCCTTATATTTCTAAACTTAAAACAGTGGATTAAATCACAGTCAACAGATTAACCTAAATTTTTTGTTTTATTGCCGTGTTGTTTTTCATCAAATCACAGTCAACAGATTAACCTAAGTTTTTTGTTTTATTGCCGTGTTGTTTTTCAGCAATCCTAGTTCGAGTAGGAGACACTGTCTTTATATTTCTCAACTTAGAACACTACCATAAACTCGCGCTGAAAAGGTATACCAAATTTAAAATCTGAAGAGTACCTTATTTTATCTATTAAAGATAGAAGTTATTGTCCAACACTGGTGTCCAAACTTTTAATTGGTTTTATGGCAGACGTAGGCCTTTTGTTTCCTGGTTCGACTAGAATGTCCTAAACATAAAACAGTCCTTAAGTCACACTCTAGATATTCCCTTATTTTATCTATTAAAATATATGGTAATGTTATTGTCGAAAACCTATTAAAATATATGTTAATGTTATTGTCGAAAACCTAACTATCTTATTTATTAAAATATATAGGTTATTGTCGAAAACCTAATTATCTTTATTTATTAAAATATAAGTTATAGTGGAAATTTTAGTGGTTATTGTTCGGAGTTTTTTTATTATAATATAAATTATTGTCTAAATTTTAGTAACAATTGTCCAGAAATTTGATCCCACAAAACCTATGATCCAACCCTGTGATCCAACCCTAAGCTTAAGGCCGTTGCTGATTCTCGGACTATTCTGGAATCTGAAATACATGCGGCAGTCAAAAAAATTTGTCCGATTCCCAAATATTCTGGGAATCAGCAATCGGCATAAGGATAGCCATGAATCAGTCCCCAATCAGTCCCCAACCAGACTAGATACCTTGCAAACAAAAAATAGTGATTCTCCTACCTAGCTTGCGAGCAGACGTAACTATCACTTCCACTTTTATTGGACGAAACCCCTATGCATTCGCAAGACTCGATTCTCAGCATGATAAATAGTGCGGCGATGGCTAGCGTTATTGTCCGTGGCCTCGAAAAGGGTAGGACTCAGAAAGTTGTTTTTTGCTGATTTGTGAGTGACGTAAGCCACTGTTAGCACTGAGCTCAAGGCCGGGTGGCGGTGGGATCTTGAAAATTAGGATCGACGCAATGGTGGCCAAAACGAGAGAGATGAGAAAAGAAGGGATCTCTCACTTTGTTCTGGTTCATGGAGCATGTCATGGAGCGTGGTGTTGGTATAAGGTGTCACATCTTCTGAGACACGCCGGCCATGTCGTCACAGCGGTCGATTTGGGTGGTGCTGGACTCAATCCAATTGACGGAGAGGGGATTCGAAGCTTGGCCGAGTACAATCAACCTCTTGTGGATTTCATGGAAGCTCTTCCACATGGAGATGGAGATGGGGCAGAGGAGGAGAAAGTAATATTGGTTGGTCACAGTTTTGGGGGCGTGAATCTGACTTGTACGATGGAGCAATTCCCACAAAAAATTGCCGCCGCTGTATTTGTTACTGCTTACATGCCCCTCCCCGGTACAACGCCCATTCAGCTTTTAAAGCAGGTATCGCCATCATATGAATACTACTATATACACGGTATATTTTATTTTATTTTTAAGAGAAAAATCCCTTGCTGAAATGCAGGGTCGAGGGGGAGGAATTGTTTAGACTGTGAAAAGTGGTTGGAATTTGGAGGAATTGTTTAGACTGTGAAAAGTGGTTGGAATTTGGGTAAAAGAAATTTAAAAATTTTTGTAGAGGTAGTGTTTGAATCGCGTTTTTGATAGTGGAAATGGATTCAGCACCATCAAAAACATCTAGATTTAACAACTATAACTTAAATTTGCAAAAATCCTTATAAGATTTTCTCTAAACATGACCACAATTTCCATAACTTTCTGAAACAACTCCTCTACCAGGACTGAAATTATTGAACAAATCTCTAAGTCTAGGCTGCTTTTGGCGCTAACAACTAGGTGGAGATAGAAGTCAGGTGGGACCTTTTGCATCAATCTAAATCTCTCAAAAGTATAGTGTGTAGTAATCTGTATGTATATATCGGGCACAGTAGTTAAATTTAACCAGAATATTTCTTGTGATTGAAAAATTTTATGGCGTTTTTTTTTTTCATTTTATGTAATGTTTAAAGTTTGGTAGTATATAGAATAATAGAACTCAGGGGTATTTGATTTTTTAAGATAAGAAAATTAAATTTATCATAATTTAGTTGTTAAATTGGCAGTAGTGAGGATAGTTGTTTTTGCTTGTTAATGGTTAATGCAGGTTGTTTCATTAATGTTATTTAAGGAAAACTATGCCCCTTGGAATAACTCAGATTGATTCATCAACATTATTTAAGGACAACTACACCACCTAGAATAACCAGCTAGTAGTCCCTAAAGGACAGGCTACAGGCAGACTCATCAACCTTATTCAAAAAAAACTAAACCACCTAAAATAACCAGCTAATAATATATAAAGGACAGGCTTTTACTCTCTTGCCATATATCTCTATGTCTTGAGCGGTTTACAAATTAAAATTATATTTTTTTTAGTTTAAAATTTATTATTATATAGAATAATAATAGAGACTCGAGAGTAGTAGGACTTCTTACAAACTAAAATTATGTTTGATTTAGTAAATGAATAATAGGGGATTAAGAATAATATATTTTTATATTTTTTGGGTTAGTATGTTTAAATTATATTACCTGAGTACGTACAGTCATGAGTTTCCTCTCTGCGTTACGACGAGGAAACCAGAGATAACAAAGATTACTTTTCTTCTCGCGGGGAAGCACTTATAATGCTTCTCAAAAATATAGAACCCTGTAAATTGCACAAGAGGGCAAGGCCTCAGGGTGCCGGGACACTGGAATGATGAAAGACGACAGTTTCACGTTGAGGCCGAGTGAAAATATCCTCAGTCTCAGAAATTTGGCACTCTTAGACCGAGCCAAAGCAAAAAGACGTTCCGTGAGCTATGGACCAAAAGGGCAAAAAAACCGACATGGAGCTGTTTAGGAAGTCACCTGTGAGGAGAACAGCCTTGAAACTAGACATAAATCGAGCTGGAGCCACGATGCTCTCGAGAAGTTCCACGAGCCTACAACGAACTGACCTCCTCCATGTTCTCCTCCAAAATAATGCACTGGTAAGTGGCCTGGGCGGGGAAGAGGGCGAGCATTGGTCTTAGGCGGAGGGGCCATGGGCGCGATAGGAGGCGGGGGAGCTTTGCGAGTGAGGAGTGTGTCGGGGACACCACGGGGAAAGAAGGTTAATACACATTTAATATATAATTTCATTTAGAGATAAACCAATTTGACAAAGC
Organism: Pinus tabuliformis; assembly: GCA_031772625.1. Taxonomy (NCBI): domain Eukaryota; kingdom Viridiplantae; phylum Streptophyta; class Pinopsida; order Pinales; family Pinaceae; genus Pinus; species Pinus tabuliformis. The sequence goes on from CM062819.1 coordinate 1,840,583,533, forward strand.
AGAATTTATATGGTTTATTTTAATGTGAAATTTGTATGGAAATTTGTTTTATATTAAACACCATAAATGAATATTTGGATGAATGCAAAGTTCTTCACTGATTTTTTTTTTTTAAATATAAAACTCTGTACTTTGTTTCAGTCTAGGACAATTTTTAAGGTCTTTCTTTTGGTTTCAAAATAGGAAATGAATTCAAATTCAAGATATACCTTATTCGTAACTTAGTTGGATGGAACTTAAAGTCATGTTGTGTTGGTGTCTATTTTTCAGGTTTATGACAGGATTCAAACCTGGGGAGACTCGGAATTCAAGAACGGACTTGACGATCAGCCTAGTAAGCCGACGTCTTTTAAATTTGGGAGCAATTTTGTGCGAGAGTATGTTTATCAAAACAGTTCCCCTCAGGTAACTAACGCCCATAACGCCCATAAGGTAGTGATTTTCTGCTAGTTATATATATATATATGTATGTATGTGGATTTCTATCTGCATGCAATTCTGATCATAAGTGAGAATGATACGTAATGCATGCATAACAGGATATCACGCTGGCGGAGAGCCTTTTAAGAAGTATCCCTGTATTGGATGAAGAGATAGTATACAGCACTGACCATTATGGCAAAGTCCGGAGAGCGTTCATAGTGGCCAAGCAGGATAAGACAATATGTGAAGAACTGCAGAGGAAAATGATAGCCGACAATCCACCTGATAGAGTCTACGAAATGGAGGAGTCTGATCACAGTCCCTTCTTCTGTTGCCCTGCTCAGCTTGCCCGAATTTTGCAAGAAATTTCCGAAGCATTTAATTGATCGTTTACTATATATTTGTTCTATCCTATAGATATTACGAAATGTTAATGTTAAATGAAAAGGTGTAGATCCTCAAGAGAGTATAGGTTGCGTGGTGATCCAGTTTGTTGCTTTCCTTTCCATTCTGGCTTTGAATTTTATGCTATAATATATTTGACTATGTAATTCACGATTATCTATTTATATGTTATTGGTGGATGTAACCAGTACAAAATTGGGTGAATTGATATGAATCATTGTATTATCTTTTACTACTTTAAATTGTATTTGTTTGTAATGCCCGAAAAAAATCAATTTTCAAAAATTTAACTTAAGGTGACATGAGATATATTTTGGTTGAGATAGATTTTCGGTTAAAAATGAATTAGAGTGTTTTTTTTAAATATATGTTTTCTTGTAAGCTTGGTGGGCCTATATTTTTATCATTTCCAATATATCACCAGAATGACTGTAGGCAATTGAACAAGTGACTTTACATCAAGAAATGTCTTAATCAAACACTCAATCCAATAACCTATAAACTTTCATGAAATATTTTAATTATAATAAAATATTTTATTTTTAATTAATATAAAATTGCTTTTAAATAACATATGTTTTTCAAAATTATTTATAATCTTACACAATTGTTTTTAATTATATATATAGATATAGATATATATATATATATATATATATATATTTATAATTTTATGTTTAAAAAATAAAAGAATTATTTTATATTAAAATTTTAGAGGATTAAGAAACTCTTTCTTCTCTATGAAAGTTGAAAGAAAATTTCTACTTTAATAATAATTTTCCTCCACCACCACCAATTATTGTTAACCATTTTTATTATGACTTTGAGCAATTTTTATTAGGACTTTGAGCAAATTTATTTACTTTTAGAAACGTAATGTTGCAACCATCATATAATTAGCTAATGGAATGTTACAACTATAATATGATTAATACAACTACATTAAACATGAGTGGTAACCACCACGAAAAATTATTGTTGACAATTTTTATTATCACTTTTACTTTTAGAATCGTAATGTTGCAACCATCATATAATTAGCTAATGAATTATTGTTAATAATTTTTATTATGACTTTGAGCAATTTTTATTATGACTTTCAGCAAATTTATTTACTTTTAGAATCGTAATGTTGCAACCATCATACAATTAGCTAATGGAATGCTACAACTATAATATGATTAATACAACTACATTAAACCTGAGTGGTAACCACCACGAAAAATTATTGTTGACAATTTTTATTATCACTTTTACTTTTAGAATCGTAATGTTGCAACCATCATATAATTAGTTAATGGAATGTTACAACTATAATATGATTAATACAACTACATTAAACATGAGTGGTAACATTGTTGGTGTATTGGCTGACAATTGTGTTAATGAACTAATGGGTTAAATGTGCCTGAAAGGGTATGTTATAAGTGGTAAGGAGGGATACATTATTGATGGTGAAGGTGTGTTAGTCCATTTTAAATGTCGAGAAATACTTTTAGAATCATTAAAAAAAAAAAAAAAACTATGTTCTTATTTTGGTTAAATTATTTTTGGTAAAATATTGAAGATTGCCAAACTATTAATTAGGTCAACCTATAACATTATGTCGTGAGGTGCACTGGAATGATGTTGGAGAAATGAATATTCAATAGATGAAAAACCATGTAGGATACATAGTTAAATGAGCTACATGTAAAGTTGTGATGTCTTATCATTAGTAAATGAACTAAAAGCAAGAAATGAAGTTAACACATTGAAGTCTTCAAAAGAGATCAGCGATGAGGAAACAAATATATCAATTATGAGAAGGCTTAAGAGTTTGATAGAAGAAAAATAGGAAATAATTTAAAAAATATATTTAATTATTTTGAAAAGAGGTTAATGATCAGGACAATAACTTGTCAAGGATGAGAGGGTTTGAGATAGAAAGGCAAAAGGTCTAAATAGCCGTTGTGAGATAGAGAATTAGTGTTAGAAGAGATTCCTATCAGATGACATGGGAATTGATAAACATTTGCAATTTTTTGATGGACAAATTCATATTATTTTATACATATATGGTGTATATATATTTTCTTGTCAAGAAGAACAATAGTCACCATATATTTTGTTTTAAAAAAGAACAATAGTTGTGAGGGTAATTTTGATTTGTTATTACATTACATAATTGACATTGATGCCCTTGGGTTTCCATACTAATGCCATAATAATAGTTTATTATTACTTTATTTTTTATATTAGAAGTTCAACAAATCTTTGTATTACATCATTGTAGTTGTATCATTTGTCTCCTCTGTACATATCTAGGAGAACTAGTCTTAGGATAATCATTTTTGTATTGAATTAATTGTAATAGGAGATTTACGATTTGCAATGAATAATTTCTTATCAATTTTATAGTTCATAACATTTGGTATCAAAGCTACAATCTTAGGGTTATTTTTCTAAGAGAAAAAAAACACATTGGCATTTTTTATATAACCTTTTTGTAGGAAACTTCAAATATCAAAACTTTAAGGAAAATGAAAAATGAGAAATGTATTCAATTCATGATGATCATGATGATTAACATCCACTAATATATTTTTATTCTACGACCTTAAGAAGGTAACGCTAATAACAATTATTTAACTTTTTATATTTATACTCGAAAAGAAGTGAGAGAAGCATTGCCAAATCACCATAGTTTTGTTGAGTTAAAATTTGAAGAAAGTGTTGGCCCGATGGTGACACTGAGAGGGGGAGGGAATTAGTGCAAGATAAATTTTATCATTTCATAACTTTTTATAATCAATCAATGAAGTAGTATTGAATTATAACCATAATCATGAAATCAAAAAAAATAGTAACGCATCATAAAACTATCATCACACCAATACATCATCATATCACAAGGGACAAAATCTTTTATCTGGAAACCCATATGGAAGAAAACCACACATCCTTCTTCTTCTTTATCTTCAATTGAATACATAGATTTGCAGGCTACGATCTATTGGGCGCAACTATCCCCAAGAAATGCAAGCTATCACTTGCAATAGGATACAACTTATTTGAGGCACCAACCTCCAAAGAATGCAAGAATTTGTTCACTATAGGCTACGACTTGAATGAGGCTACATCCTCGATGATGAGTAGGATCCATGCTATTCTAGGCACCAAGCTCGAGAACAAGTAACTCCAACCCGATTTATGCTCCAACCTCGAGAATGAGTAGGTTCCAACCTGCTCTAGGCTCCAACTTTATTGAGGCTTCAACCTCAATCAATGAACCCTCCTCCTTCTTCAACATCCTTGTGGACCTCTATTTCATATCATTTTTAAACGGGTTCCATTGTCACCATATATCATTGAATTATAAATATTGTCTCAATCTTAACCCTATAATCTATGTTATCATCATGTCAACCTATACCATCATCTCAACTTGCACATATTGTCACTACCATCACTGTCATTTAAACCCATAAATATTGTTACTGACACAATCACTATCACTACAACTTGTAAATGTAACCATTGTCATTAACATAGTCACTAAAACTTACAAATACTGTCATTGAAACCTGCAAACACTATCATTATGACAAACACTGTCACTAAAGCCAAAAAACATTGTCACTACTATAATCATTACCACTGCAACTAGGAAATACTGCTACTTATTTTTTTCTCTTTTCTCCAAGAAACTCATCAATTCAGTTGCTCAAACCCCTTCTTGGAACTTGTTTTTACCATGTATCCAAAACAACTAAACCCTGCTCATAGGCCCTCAAAAACATAGTTAAGACATTGTGGCCATCAAATAAGTGACAAAATAATATCACAAACCCCTGGTTATATTCATCTCTGATTCTTGATCCACCAACTTCTTTCGAAACCAAATTTAAACAAATATTGAGCGCAAAAACTCAAAATAACCATACACAACTATATAGTAACTTAAATGCTCAATAAAAGTAAAATATAAACCAACCTATCACCTCGTAGGAGTTGAACGTGCAACCTCATGTGTGTATGGCACACACCTTACCAATTGAGTTGCCTCATTATTACTTGTAATTCCATGATATTCCAAATGTTTCTTTATGGAATCGTTTTCTCCAAACTAGGTAAAATCATTACTTTGCCAAACCTTTGCACGGGTTCTACATTGATCCACTGTGGCTTCTCCCATGTGAACAATCCTTTGTGGCTTAGAGCAATAGGGTCGATGATGCTTATATATATATCTATATATATATATATATATATATATATATATATATATATATATATATATATATATATATATATATATATATATATATATATATATATAGCGAGAGAGAGAGAGAGAGAGAGAGAGAGAGAGAGAGAGAGAGAGAGAGAGATGTGGAAAGAACCACAATAGCTATGCTACCATGTTCTTATTTCAATTGGCCTTCGTGGCTCATCACATATATATCTACATGGACGAAGCTATTCTACAAGCTTCTCACGCCACACTGACCTTGATGACTCCCTACAATAGGTTCGATGCCTCTCATATATATCTACGTGGATGTAGACAAAGACACCATGACTATGCTAACATTAATTCACACGAATAGAAATTCATGGTTGTTTGTAACAGTTTTGATATCGCCCATTTATATAACTACATGGACATAGATAGAGCTACTATAATGAATCAATTGCAAACCAAACTTTGCTAGAATTCAAAATTTCAATTTCACATAACCATAGCCATGATAAGTAACTAAAATAAATATCTTTCCAAAAAAATACTTCTCGCACTCTTTTGCAAAACCGGTCTTCTCATATTCTTGCTCGAATGACTGAGTTTTTTGTTGAATGATGGATGGGTTGTGATGTATACTATGTGAGTGGTCTCGGGAGTTGGTAGGCCGACCACGGGCTACGTTGTGTTGGGCTTAAAAACTAGAATTTACAAATAATAAAATGGACAAGCTCGACCATCTAACCCTTCTCAATGTTTCTATATGACCATGATTTGAACCAACCTTAGCACCTTCGATTTTGGCCTCATATGACCATGTGATAACCTTATGTCACCGGGGGGCCACTGGTCCTTCACATAATGACATAAACTTAATGTTATCATGTCATGCTACATGTGACCTATTTTAAGAATTTCCACTATTCATAGTGTGCCAAATTACTCTGCCACATGGTGGCCCCTAGTGGAACCACATCACTTAGATGGCATCATCTTGTCGATGTTTCATGTTGACTATATGAAAGTTCCACGTTTCATTCATTAATAGGTCCATGTCCTTGTGAAATAAGATGTTACCATGTGTCATCATCTGATTAGGTCGATAGGGCTGATTAAACCTCATGTATGTTTACGATCAGCCCTCCATTGAAATGTTATGACACCATTGATTAGCTGGAAAGATGCACAAATTTTAATGGAATTAAATAGTGCACAACTTTTCACACGTAAGGCCATTGATATCTCTATCATTGGAAGATTCACCATGAACAATATATCTCTACCTAAATTCCTTCCTGAGCAAATGACAATGTCTGCATCAATGTGTGCAATATCTCCTCTTTTGACATTAATAAAAAAAGACCAAAAATATATGTTGAAATTTCCATACTAATAATCCTACATAAGTATCTGTTCATAACCTATTCCTAGATTATCTTGTGGAATTTATAGAGCCATTGTTCCCTTCTTGCTACTAGGGTGATAAAGTCTCCCTATAGGACCATGCTTCCATTGTTGCTCATAAATTTTCTTGTACTACCTAAGAGACTTGATCCACCTATTTCTTTGTAATGATGTCATTAGAGAAATTCTGAGGTCTAAAATGAGCTTCCTAAGAAAAATGTACAACCAAGATAAAATTTATAAGAATCAATAGGATTCAAGATGATGATGTCAACCATAGGCGATGATTCACCATTTTTGGGGTAAAAAAGTAAAAAGATTAAAAAATAATAAAATAATAAAACTACTTTTTCAACTTGTATTTTCAACTTATCTCCCTAATGTTTTACTCAAATTTCAAGTGGAAGTAGTTGTTGGATGAAAAAATTAATTCCTCATCCAAAGAGTACCCATGTTGCATACTTTCGATGGACCCTGCTAGATGAAAAATGAGAAATAGATGAAAAAATATGATTTTAATAACGTTTTTCACGTATTTCTCATTTTTAGTGTAGCACGGTCCATCAAAAGTATGCAACATGGGTACTCCTTGGATGAGGAATCAAATTCTGCATCCAAAGAATGTTCCTTCTCAAAATTTGAGTAAACCCTTTAGGAGATAAGTCGGAAAAGTAGTTTTTTCTTTTTTCCTTCTAAAATTTGATGATGTAATCTAATCTTATTTTATTACTTCCACTATTATTTTATAATTTACTTCTAGGAGGTCCATTTTAGACATAAAAATTCCCCTAATGGTCTTCTTGTGATCCTAACTTAAGTTTCCTACTACTCATGACTAATCTCCAAAGTCTCCCCCTGAGACCATGCTTCCTTCATCCATAGTACCTACTATCCATGCTTTCTTTAATTGAAACATTCCAACTTCACTATTCCTTGCTTTACTTCTAATATATCATTATAAAATTATGAAAGAGGCATTATTCTGAAGACTGATAGATCAAACATGCTTGTTATCAACCTCATTTATCATCATCATGTCATGCTAACCAATGTATGAGTCATTACCCTCATGCATGTGGTTGCTTCTTAAAGGTTGGATTTCAAAACATATGGTCTTGAGGAAGCTTTCTTTGAAGGATATAGACCTAATTGAGGTTCTCCTTAACCTCTTCTCCATCTTCTTTCATTGACAGAGAATCCTTCTATATTGTACCATCTAGAATTGAGTCTACAATTTTGTGCCTATATGACCTTTGTTGTGGCATATGTGGCATTCAACATTCAAATTATATAATTGTGGAAACATATGAGTCTTCCTTCTAATTTAGTCCACATGTCTCGATCTTGGTACTTAATCATATCCTCTATCCCTAACCATATCATAGGTTTTACAATCCTACGATTTGTGCCTAAACTTTATACATAAGTCTAGGGACCAACCCTATAATTGTTTTTTTTTTTACATACTAAAATACATCCATAATAAAAACAGAATTGGGAATTCAAAAATCATTTAAGCAATATATAAAACTTTCCAAAAATTCTCTTTATTGAACATATCATTAAATTTACATGTTGTTAACTAAAACCATAATGAAGTCATACAAAAGAATACTATAACAATGTAGGTATTGTTCACCAAGAGATGAGATTCAAACTTCACTTGCCGCTATTTGCCTTCCTTCGTTGGCGGTTTCCTCCAACTGTGAATGTCGATGTGCTTAATCCGAATACAATGACACACCGGTTGACCTCCTAGCCTACTCCTTGGGTACTCTCCTTCCCCGCGGACCCTTGAGCTGCAATGGGGTTGTACAATGGAACAATGTAATTAGCTGGTAGAGGAGAGCACTCCTTGGCTCAAGAGTCCCCTCTCTAAAGTCCTCTACCTCACCAAAATCACTATAGCTCGTAGTCACTACTCTGGCATAGTCTCATCCATCCTACATTAGTGTCCAAAAAGTCCCTTCTCCCATGGCTTGCCCCTTCTTTTATAGGACTCCTCATAGGTGACACTTGGCATTTCATGCATAGTTAATTATTTTTGAGAATTCAATAGCTTGATCATTCACCCACCCGTGTGTCATTCTCTCATCAAGTATCTCCAAGATTATTTACTTAAATTTTAATTTAAAAATAATATTTTTCCTCACCTCAACACGATTCCTATTTCTTCTCCTAGTTGTCTCTTGATCCCCCTTTTTTACTCCTTAATTTGTGTTCATTACTAAAGTCAATTGATGAGTCAAGATTTGATCCCCTATCTACTCCCTAATTTAACTCAAGTTATCTCTTAGATGGATATTCTTATGTTGGTTGTTGCCACATGGAGGTTCTCTATATCTCTCTAAAATTTTATTTATTAATCTTATTTTAATACACCATCCTCTTCTCTTAATTAGGTTTAACTATTTAAGGATTAATATTTATTCTTACATTTATGTCCCTCTTTCCCCTTTTTACCTAATTAAACTACATTATCTACCTAATATTTTCCAACATGGGAAGGGTAGAGTTTTTAAGGTAAAATATTTTATTTCTTCCTATGATCCTCTTAACCCAAGTTTTATTCTTGATTTAATTACCTCGGTTTCTAACATCATTTACCCTTGATGTGAATTTACCTAGTTTTCATTTCTTGATTATATTTATTAATTTATTTATTTGTAATGATTCCAAGGGTGCCATGTTTGGTCGTGCCCTTCAGGAAATTCCCTTGAAGTTCCAAGGGTGCCATGCCTAATAGTTTATTTGTGATGCCAAGGGTGCCAAGTTGGTCGTGCCCTTCAAGAGATTCCCTTGAAGTTCCAAGGGTGCCATGCTAATTACCCTTCAAACATTCAGTGGCTACGAGGGGAAGGTATAGGTGCAACGACAGAGACCACTATCATCTCTTATGTTGCCTGCTATAGTGATACTAATGGTGTCGGGGATCAAGGAATCCGCCTTCATGGGTGCCCCCCGGTAAAATCCTCATGAGCGACCCAATTTTGGGACTTGCCCTCATCACATCGTGATATTCAAGGCAAAGATGTTTCAACCCTTCCAGCCCAAGTGATGGCAGGAGTGCTAGTGGGTGAGATCAGGGACACTGTCCCACCCCTCCCATGCAGTTCCATCTAATAATACAACCCCATCACCCATATGTGAGTCATTCGGCCAAGCAACTAATCTGTGCCTGTAACCACTAACATATCATCGGAATATAGATAGACATATATAGCAAGTTTCAATATCAGAGCTATGTTGAACCCCTAAGACCTGTGGGCCCATGCATGCATGACTAGCTTTGTTAAATATCTAATACATTCTACATAGAGGGATTTGGAGAAATGACCAAAAGCAGAGGAAGTTTTATAAATTTAGAGTCGAGGAGAAGCCTACCAAGTTGGTGACGTTTATCAGAAAAAGTAAAGCAGGAAAAATAACCTGTGCTCTGATTGTTGCTCACATTCCCCACTTCGCCTTCTCTTCCATTGTTTTAGATATGAGGGCAATTTGATTTTTTTGTTTTTCATTTTTCACTGATGGTGACATAGGCATCTCTGATAAAATGCATATATTTCATCTAAACTTGTATTAGTATGTAGTTTTGTCTATTCGGATTGGAAATATATTTTAGATAATATGCATTTCCTGTCATCTTTGTTCAGCCATTATCAGTGGGCACTCTTGTGTATTTGGCTTAAGTCTTTAATTCCATTAAAAAGGGGTACAAATGGTAGTACAAAAATTGAATATCAGATAGGATGTTGGCACAGACACTGTTCAAGAGTTAAAGCACTACGCTGAAAATTGAAAATGAGACTCCTATGAACCACCCTCCCACAGATCCCCATGACAAACAAGACAGGGGGGAACAAAAGAGATACAGAATAAATTTACTTCCCTTTATTAATCCATAGGCCTTCATGCAAGTGAGCCACATGAGCCTAGCAAATCCACCATAGAGAATGATTTTCAGGCAACTTGGAAGAGTAGGAAGTCTATCCAATTTAAAATCCACGCCGGTCAAAAATATTTTCCTGAATTATTATTTATGAATATATTTGTTGATATACTGGTTTTCCACTCCTGAAGACGATCCAAATCCATGATGTGGTTTCGTTTTATTTAAATTGTGGTTCGATTGCTCTAAGATTCACAATATGTCTATTGATTTTGTTTTCGTCATTCCTGTGGCCCGATTATACACCTGAAGCTTGCAATTTTATGGCACACTATATAATTTGTGTTGGTTGGGCTTCAGATGTCCTGTAGCTCAGATCTTCCATTTGTACTCTTGTTCAGTTGCTTGGTTCTAATTTCAGTGGTTTTTATATGGCTCGCTTTCTCTTCTATGCAGCAAGATATCACTTATAATCTTTGGCATCATATTTTTCTGAAGAGTGGCATCGATATATCATATGGTATATATTTAGTGGCTATCCGATATTTACTGAAATTGTTTCCAATGGTTTCACTATGTTACCTTTTAAATGGATTTCATTTTTTTCCTATTTGGATTGTTCTACTATTTGTACTGATCTGTGATCTTGGATCTTTAAGGGGGCCTTCTAACTCAACCATCACAAAATCGATTTTCTTGAAGGGTTTCAAGGAATAGCCATGAGGGTTTAGAAGATAGCTGCGAAGATTAGATTTTTCTTCTTTGTGGGTTTTCTTTTCCCATCATTTTCTGGGAAAAGGAATTGACCCTTTGAAACATATTTTTTAAATATAAACTCAAGAGAATTTTTTAATAATTTGAAAGATGAAATTCTACATTTTTCATAGCCGTCTACTTTCTGGGCCCAATTTTTTTTAGGGCTGCAAACGCCACAGGGTTGCTCTAGATTCATACTGAGGGTTTCACAAGTTCTTCTATTTTTATTTTGTGGCACATTAATATATTCATTGAAGGCTCTTTCTCTCTGTCAGATTTATAAGATAGCTGCAAGGCCATAGAGAAATTGTTTTTCTTTTAAAAAAAAAATCATCTAATCCTCCATGGAAATTTCTTCCAATCGCCTAGAAATATTATGCTCGATCCCTGCAATGCCTTGATGGGCTTCGTCCATAGCCTTGTGATCTGATCAATCTCCAAGGGATTGTAGAACGAATCTAGTCTGTGCAACATTGGAAATAGTGCCGGTCATTTTAGCCACAAGCTCTGACTGCAGAAGCTTAGGCATCTCTCTAACCAGAGCCTCGCCATGGCCTCATTGGCTTCCAGATCCACTTCAATGGCATTCGAATTTTCTTTTTGCAATTAATCCATTTCATTATGTTTTCCACATTTAGTACCTTACATTTATTTTGACGGCGTGTTTGGTCTTTATAACTTTGCCTCTACAAAATGTTGTCCACTACTGAAGCCTGATATTGTCAATATAACAATGGAAATTTCCTTCAAATTGAAAAACATAAATAATACTTTGCTTCAAGTTGGAGAAAGATAATTTTGTTATGAACCAAATTGTTGTTACACGAAGCCATCATAAATAAAAGGACACGTAGCATGTATAATCCACAAGGATAAAATATATATATACATAAATTGATATTAATGAATGGTGATTACAGGTGAACACTGTGATCACTTTATATTAGTGTTAAAAATATTGGTCATGTTGAATGGTCGTAATTAATAATAATTATGAATTATATATATTATATAGATAAGATTCATTACATGTCACCCTTCCTTGAAATGCTTCATCCTCGAGCAATTGAAGAAAGGAGGTGAAGAAATCTTTTGAGTTTTGAATAATTTTGTTGCATTGTAGAAGGACCAATCCATCCTTGGTCGATTTTGCCTAGGATTTTCTTTTGATAAGACTCTTAAATGAAATAAATTCTTTCATTATGAATCTAAGTATGTTTTTATTTTGACCCCACGTTATATTGAAATTTTTATTCTTTAGATTGTAAATAGAGTGTCATATTTTGTTAGATAAATGTCAACGTTGATAAATTCATTGGTTATTGGGACTGCTTTTGTGATAAGGACAATCATAAAGTGCCTTTATGGATTGTTGCTTCTTGATCTCCACTTGTTATTCTCGAATCACTTTTTGGTATTTAAGTTTCTGTTAGATACTCGAATTATTTGTTGATTGATAAAAAATTTCAATAATTCCAAAATGATTTTTAATTTGAATTGATTATGTTTCTTGTGATCAATAAATTTTTTGTCCACAACTTGCAGTTAAATTTTTGAAAACATATTTAACTTAGTTTGGTTGGCAGATGTCTCTTGGTAGACAACTTGAACTTTGACTTTTGGAAGTAACATTTCCTTTCACTTTAGTAGTTTGACTTTGGTAAGCAAGGTTTTCCTTTGATGTATTGGATGAGTAATTTCCTTGTCTTTTATAATAAAAATTTATTGATATTTCTCCATTTGTTTTCATGAACCACTTATTTTTTCTTATCTTCTTGTTGTGATTCCTATGCATATTGGAGCATCACATCTTCTAGAATTGGTGTTTGATCCTTGAATTGGAAATTATAAAACATTTCCTTGATCCTCATGATTATATTTTGAATATATTTAATTTGAGTTTATGATGAGTTGTAGTTACATTCTTCGCTAGTAATATTGAATAGGCATTGGACATGCCTTAAGGAATTAGTTATTGTTGTAGAAAGTTATGCTCTGCTATAGCCTAAGCCAGTTTTCAAGTATTGCATGGTTTAATGCCCAAACATATCATAAAACATGACATATACATTTACTAATTTTTCATTTATCTTGAAACAAAAAGGGCTACTCTACCATTTTACTTTTCCAAAAAACTGATACAAGAGAAAGATTGTAAGCACACACATAAATTTAACAACCTTCTTTTTGGTCCAATGGCTCTGGGAAATCCCACAAGGGGAAAACTAGTCTTGAAGGAGAATTTGATTTGCTTCTTTAGAAAATTTCTACAACAAAAGTACCAGCTTATCTCTTCCGTTGAAGAAGCACCTCAGAGGTCCTCTTTTACGTAAGTTCTGAACTGATATTTTAACACACAGTTAGCTATCCTTTAGCAGAAATGCAGACCTCATTTAACAACTCGTTTGGAAATGACCTCTATGTAAAAATTCCATAAAATTCTGCAACTGCTTGTATGAACAATCTGAAATCTAACTTATTTTCATAAAGAAACATAATGTCTCCCCTAATTGCAATGGAATAGGAATAGATAACACAGGCACACAATATAAAATTTAACAAAATTTTTCTAGGGAACCCAACTAGGAAAACCTCCCTACACTTCTTGTTCTTTCTTTGGAGCTCGGTAATGAGGCTTGCTATCTTCGAAAACCCTTCGACAGATCTACGATGAGACCCTGCCATGCCCATGAAACTTTGTATTTCATGAACATTTGTTGGTGTTGGCCATTCGATGATGGCCTCGATCTTTACCAAGTCTACATCGATACCGTCCCCAGAGATAATGTGTCCAAGATAATGAATCTTGGTTTGTTAAAAGGAACACTTTAACAATTTCCCGTATAATTGGTTTTCTCTAAGACATTGAAGAGCTATCCTCAAGTGTTCATCATGCTCTTCTGGGGTCTTTGTGTAGATCAAAATGTCATTGATAAAGACTTGTACAAACTTGTCAAAGTACTCCTAAAATATTTCATTCCTCGAACTCATAAAAACACTCGGGGCATTTGTCAGTCCAAAGGGTAAAACTGCAAATTCAATTGGACTAAAAAATGTGAAGAGGCATTCCAAAGGTTAAATGTGTTATTAATGACAACACCCATTTTAAAGGTGCCAGATATGGAACAAGAATTTTTGGGTTGCACTGATGCCTCCATGGAAGGGTTGGGTTATGTGTTGATACAAGAAGGAAGAGTAATAACTTATGCAACAAGGAAACTTAGAACCCATGAAGAAAACTACGCAACCCATGATCTAGAAATGGCAACAATTGTTTATGCACTAAAGATTTGGAGACACTACCTTCTTGGAAGGAAGTTTGATCTTAGAACTAATCATTATGGGCTACAACATATATTCACTCACGACCACTTAAATGCCAGACGAAGATGATGGTCTGAGCTAATTAGTGAATATGATTTTGATCTCACTTACATAAAAGGAACATTAAATAGGGTGCTTGATTCTTTCAATAGGATGTCTCGGATATTTTCAATGAGTCCCTTAAAGACAAATTTGAGGGAGAAACTGCTTGATTTTATAATTTAAGGACACCTGGTATCAAGAGGTAAGAAAAGGTTTGAGGGAGGATGAAATGAGGATCCCAAATTATGAATAATACTCCCTTGATAACGATGGGCTACTATGATTTTGGTGAAGGATATATGTACCACTGAATGAAGATATATGCCAGTTAATCTTGAATGAAACACATTGTGTAGTATACATGGCACACCCTAGTGTTAAGAAGATGAGTGCGGACTTGAAACCACTCCTCTTTTGCAAAGGGATGAAGAAGGACATCATAAACTTGGTAGCAAGATGCTTAGAGTGTTAATGAGTAAAAGCTGAACACAAACATCCAGCAAGATTATTGCAACCCCATGAGATACCAAAATCAAAATGGGAAGTTATATCAATGGAATTCATTGTGGGACTACTAATGACCTCAGAAGACATGATTCCATATTTGTAGGGGTGGACACATTGACCTAGAGCACCCATTTCATACCAGTGAAGACTACCTATAAAGCACCAAAAATAACCATAGCTTCTATTGATGAGATTATGAGATCACATGGATTGCCTAGGAAGATCATATCTGATAGGGGAGAAATGTTTACAAGAAGGTTTTGGACTAGTTTCCAAGAAGCCTTGGGAACCCAGTTGAACTCCAGCACTGCTTTTCACCCTGAGAGAGATGGGCAGACACAGAAATGACTAATCAAATCCTCAAAGACATGCTTCAGAGGTATGTGATGGACCAACAAAAGATATGGGAGGAGTTTTTACCCCTCGTGGAATTTTCTTACAATAATAGTTATCAGAGTTCCATCAAGATGGCGCCATTTGATTTCTTATACAGAAGACTTTACAGAACATCTCTCAATTGGGACCAACTAGAGGATTGAGTATTAATAGGACCAGACGTGGTGCAAGAGATGGAAGAACAAATGACTATGATTAGAGGAAGGCTAAAAGAAGCAGAAGACCAAAAAAAGAGCTATGTTAATTCTCATCGGGTAGACCGAAGTTATGAAGTGGGAGATAGGGTATTCCTGACAGTAAGGCCCCAAAAAAGCTCTATAAGATTCAGAAAGGGAGAAAAATTGTCTCCATGGTTTGTGGGACCTTTTGAAATCTTATAAAAGAAAGGGCCAGTGTCATATAGGCTTGCCTTACCTCCATCTTTAGCATGTATGCATGATGTGTTTCATATTTATGTTTTGCGTCATTATATTTCAAATCCTTCACATGTTATTGACTTTGGTCATTTGCAGGTTTCGGTCAAGGGAACAGTAATGGCCGAACTAGTTTGCATACTGGACCAGCGAAATTTGCAGATTAGATGATGGTTAGTGGACCAAGTTAAGGTCCAGTGGGACAATTATAGTCCTAGTTCAGCTACTTGGGAGGATGTCGAGGAGATGCGTCACCATTTTCCTTACCTATTCCAAGGACTTCGAGACGAAGTCTATTATTAAGAGGGGGTGTATGTAGTGCCCCACTCTAGTTGACTGAAAATGATATGAGATTAAGATTTATTTAGCCCTAAGGCCCACGCGTTATTACTTTAGGACCTCAGTTTGAGGATCCAGACACATGACTCTATTATTATTGGTTGTGATATTAGTGGTTGTGATGTTTATGTATGATCTCCATTGATATTATGATGAAGACAACATTAATGGTTATGCATGTTCTCTATTGATATTATGATGATTATGGCATAAATGGTTATGTTTGTTATCTATTTGATGTTGTGATGTCGATAGCTTTGATGGATATGTATGCTTCCATTGATGTTATGATGATGATAGCCATGATGGATGTGTCCCCTATGTTACCTACTTGCATTAGTTCTAGTTCACAATGAACAATGATGTGAATGGCCAGGTGATGGTAATGATGCTATTATGACGATGACTAACGCTGAGAAACCTTGTTACTGATTATTATTGAGTATCACAGGAAACCAGCAGAGGCACTCGCACATGACGAGTTGACGACACCTGGTTTGATGAAAATTTATATTTATTTATCTTTTAAATTCTAGTGCTACTCCAGTTAACTGAATATTCCCTCATTTGAAACTCATGCATGTCTATTTTGAGAAAGAACCAATTGAGATAAATGTTCAAGGACAATGTACTATCAGGTGCATGTGTTTTCACATGGAGAAAAATCATGCATGTAGTCAAGGATTTATCCTTGAGGATTGCACAGTTTTTAAGGATTGGTTTTCCATTTGGTAACAAGAAATCATCCACAAGGAACAACACAAGTAAATAGGAGCTTGGAGGGCAGAGAGGAAGGATGGAGAGAAAACAAGATTGCTTGTGAGCATCTATGAGGATTGTAATGAGAGCTAAGGATTTATATAATTCCTATGTATTTCCACCATGTATAATAATACAATAGTGTGGGGTCTTTTTCTGAGGATTACCACAAAGTATTTTCATGTGTATTGTGCCATTGATTCTTCTTCTTCTCGTTATATTTTCCAACTCGATCTTTAAGCTTCCGCAAATTGATAGGAGAAGTAGGTTATAGTATTCTGCTTTGATTTATATTGCATTATCGGGTTAACCTATCACAAATTTTCTACATGGTATCGGAGCTGTGAATAGTATATGGAGAAGATAATTTGAAGTTTGAAGTTCGGGGTTGTAGGTGAAAATCGAATTCATATCATACTTCAAGGTTGGCCAATGGCATTCTATGGCTTCAGAGTCGAGTAAGCCTTGGAAGGTAGCTCAAATTACATAGCATGGAAAGATAGAATGGAGGCTGTATTAGAAGACAATGGCTTGAAGGAATTCATTGATTAAGAAATCCTAAAGCCAGCTTCAACTAATGCATAAGATTTGGTTGAGTGGAAGAAGTGTGTGGCGAGGGAGAGACGAATCATCCTTCAGGGAGTTTGAGACCATATTGTCTCGAGTCTCCATGGGAAGGATACTCCATTTTCAATGTGGAATACATTGAAGGACCTCTACCAGAATAGTAGTGACCAGAGGAAATTGGCTCTCAAGGTTAAGCTTCGAAGAATCAAGATGGAGAAGGGAGATGTTATTTCCAGATATCTGAAATGTGGGAATAACTACTGCCGATGATGATATGGTGAGCCTCAGTCTCCTTGGCCTTCCAAAGAGTTGGAATAACTACCAGGACTCTATGAATGGAAGGGAGAAACTGTCGGATTGGGAGGGACTATGGTTAGATCTTATGCAAGAGGAGATCAGGAGGAGCACAAAAGATGGTTCTTCATCCAAGAATGATGATGAAGAAAATATGGCCTTAGAAAGTAAGGAAAAGAAAGGGAAGGGGAAGGATTCCCATTTCAAATCGAATTCTTCTCATGAAGGAAAGAAGGGTGACATGTCTAAAGTAAGATGCTTTAATTGTCACAATATGGGACATTATGCGACTAATTTCCCATTGAAGAAGTCCAAGAAGGGATGCTCAGAAGGATCGGAAGGTGAGGCATTAGCCTCTCAGTTCGAAATGGACTTTACCCTCATCACATGCATGGTGTCATCGACGATGGGTTGTGTCTGGTATCTTGACAGTGGAGCCTCATTCCACATGATCGGTGATAAAAATTTATTCAGTGCCTTGGAGGAGAAGGACCTCAAGATGTGCATAGAGATGGGTGACGATGCAAGGTATAGTGTTTCGGGAGTGGGAACAGTTGATTTTTTTAGGGAGCATGGAGCTCCTCTCACCTTCACAGATGTGATGTATGTGTCTAGACTGAAGAATAACTTGGTATCGGTCACGATGTTGGATGACAAAGGCTACGATGTTATCTTTAGTAAAGGAAAGGCATTCCTAAGACACATAGACATGGGTCAGACCAAGAGGATAGGCATTTGGGTGAAGAATCTCTATAACCTAGAGGTAGATGATTATGTAGCATTGAGTACGAAAGCAAAATTGGTGCAAAGCCAAGACATTAGCAAGTTGTGGCACAAGCTGTTGGGCCATTTGCATCATGGGGCTTTGAAAATAATGCAACAAATATCTACAGGACTTCCCAAAGGTAAACTTGAGAAAGTTGACACATGCAAAGGTTGTACGTTGGGAAGGTACACCAAGTCTTCCTTTCATGATCGAGACAGTCGAGCAGAGGTTATCTTAGAGTGAGTTCATACTGACTTGTGTGGACCATTATCGATGACATTCATAGTGAAGAAAAGGTATTATGTGATTTTCATTGATGAATATTCTCGTAAATGATGGATTTATTTCATGCAAAAGAAGGACCAAAGTTTCACAAAGTTTTGTGAGTTCAAAGCTTTGGTTGAGAAAGAGTCAGGGAAGAAGATCAAGGCCTTGAGAAGTGACAATGGTGGAGAATATGTCTCTGAAGAGTTTAAGGACTTCTGTGCAATGGAAGGAATTAAATGAGAGTTGATGGCACCTCATAACATTTCAGAATGGGGTGGACGAGAGGAAGAACAAAACTATTGTAGGGCTAGCAAGGGAAATGCTACATGAACAAGGCCTACCACTTCACTTATGCATTGAGGGATGCAACACAGTGGTTTATTTGCAGAATAGAAGCCCACATCGCATACTTGGGATGAAGACACCAAAGGAAGCTTTCTCTGGTAAGAGACCGGATGTGGGTCACTTCAGGATCTTTGGCTCACTGGTATATTGCCATGTGACAAAGGATGCAATGAAGAAGCTTGAGCCGTCAGCAGATTTGGGGATATTTGTGGGGTACACTGATACACCTCACAACTATCAAGTGTACTTGCCTACTAGTTAGAGGACAGTGGTTCACAGAGATCTCAAGTTTGATGAGTAGAAGGCCATGCAAGCTTCCCTTGAGAGGGAGCTCCAACTACAGGCTGTGGAGGAGCTATTGGTTCCTAAGGAGGAGGAGCCTCAGACTAATGCGGAGTAGCCTCATGTAGAGGTTGTAGGAGTGGAGATATCCACACAAGCAGAGTCTTCCAAAGATGGATGGAAGCGCACAAGAGAAGCTGACAGATTGTTGGAGGATGCGAGAGAGAATGTGGGAGCACCATCTTCTCAGCGCAGACAAAGGAGGTCACTTGAGAGGTACATTGGATACATGGCTCTTACTGGGGAATGTATTGAGACCAAGCCATCTTCCTTTTATGAAGTAGTGAGGCAGCTGATTTGAGTTGATGCTATGGTGGATGAGTATGAATCCATAGTTTGTAACAATGTTTGGGACGTGGTTCTGAGACTGGAGAACAAGTCAGTTGTGAGTTCCCATTGGATTTACAAGGTAAAGAAAGCTGCTGATGGTAGTGTGGAGAAGCATAAGGCAATATTTGTTGCCTGTGGCTTTCCACAGGTTGAAAGGATCATGTTGATGTAGTATATTTTGACAAAGGAGCAAGATGCTGACATTTTGGAAAAGACATTGTCAAAGTGTAAATTCGAGTTCCATAGAGACAAGATCGGGGTGGCAGATAATCCCTTTCTTGTGCAGAGGGAGTGTTGAAATATGGCAATAAGAATATCCCAATTTAATTTGTCCTTAAATTAAATTGTGAATTAAAATCGAATTTATTCTTAACAGCTACTTGGAAATAATTAATTAATTTATTTTAAATTAATTAGTTGGAGAAATTCAAGTTAGAAGTATTTCTGAAGTCATGCAAGAGTTATCCCTTAAATTAAGGAGATAAGATTGAGTTATATTTTAGTTGTAATTAGTTAACTCAGTTTACTAAGTTAAGCCCAGTGAAATTAGTTCCAAACAGTTTGACGAAATAATAGTGAGTTAATAGTCAGTTGATGCATTAATGCACTCAACTAGTGATACTCCAGTTAACTGAAGATTCCCTCATCAGAAACTCATGCATGTCTATTCTGAGAGAGAACTAATTGAGATAAATGTTCAAGGATAGTGTACTATCAGTTGCATGTGTTTTCTCATGGAGAAAACTCATGCATGTAGTCAAGGATTTATCCTTGAGGATTGCGCAGTTTTGAAGGATTGGTTTTCCACTTAGTAACAGGAAATCATCCACAAGGAATAACGCAAGGAAATAGGAGCTTGGAGGGTAGAGAGGAAGGCTGGAGAGAAGCCAAGATTACCTATGAGCATTTTTGAGGATTGTATTGAGAGCTAGCTAGCTGTGACAGCTAAGGCTTTGTATAATTCCTATGTATTTCCACCATGTATGATAATACAATAGTGTGGGATTTTTATTTGAGGGTTTCCCCAAGGTACTTTCATGTGTATTGTGCCATTTATTCTTCTTCTTCTGGTTATATTGTTCAGCTCGATCTTTAAGCTTCTGCAAATTGATAGTAGAAGTAGTTTATAGTATTCTGCTTTAATTTATATTGCATTACCGGGTTAACCTATCATAGATTTTCTACACTGCTTCTTCTTTATATTTAATTTATTAAATATATTTTTAAGCTACAACCTACTTGAGGAAACTACCCCCATGAAATGAAATTTTCCACTTACATTAGGCTACAACTTGATTGAGGCACCAACCTCGAAAGAATGCAAGTAGTTTCTCATTACAGGTTATGACCTAATTTAGGCTCCAGTCTCGATTTTGAGTAGGTTCTAACCAGTTACAGGCTCAAACCTTGAGAATGAGTAGGATCCAACCTATTCTAGGCTCCACCCTTATTAAGGCTTCAACCTTGACAATGAGTAGGCTCTAACCTACTCTAGGATCCAACCTAATTAAGGCTTCAACATCAATGAAGGCACCTACCTCCTTTTTCAACTTCCTTGTAGACCTCTATTTCATATCATTTTCAAACAATATCCATTGTCATCATATACCATTGAATTATAAACAGTGTCTCAATCTACAACCTATAATCTTTTCTTTCATCATCTCAACCTATATCATCATCTAATCCTCGACATACTGTCACTACTATTATTACCACTGCAAACTACAAATATTGTTACTACCATAATAACACTCTTACCAACGCCTAGAAGCACTATCACTAATATAATCACTATCACTCCAACCTAGAAATGTTGTTTCACATGCTTTTCTCTAACAGGTTTATCAATTAGGTCGCTCAAACCCCTTCTCGGAACCTATTTTCACAATGTATCTGAAACCACTAAACCCTACTCATAGACCCTTCAAAACACTTTAAGAGATATTTTCCATCAAATAAGGGTCGAACTAAACTCACACATCCCTATTAACATCCATCTTTGATGCCTGAACACCCAACGTCATTCAAAATCAAATTTGGACTAATATTGAGCCCAAAAAGTCAATATAACCATATACAACTATATAACAATTTAAATACTCTACAAAGAGGCTCTTTTTGGGTGTCCATCAATAGGTTTCTACATTCTGGCACTGGCCACCGACAATGTTATTAATGAAAAGAAATGGAAATGATATGTGTGTGTGTGTGTGTGTGTTGGTCCCCACTTTTGTACCTACATGCACCCCTTTATTTAATATTTTTCACCTATAATTATTCTCCTTTTAACATTTTGTATTGTTCCATTACCATCAAACCCTAATATTTTGTGACTCGAGGTAAAACACTTACTTAGCTCTATTTTCAGTGTTTTTTATTAAGTTTAGGTAGATTAATAAGATCATTCTTATTGGGTTATTTCTAACCAGTCATTACTTAGACTCGTAGACCTGGAGTATGTTGACAGGTAGTCGAAGTCTCAGTACTTAGATGACTCATATATGGAAACAAACAACTCATCATCGAAATGGTTGCCCACCATTATGTACCCTACTCTATTTTATGATTATGTAATTAACTTGGCATCAAGAGTTTAAGTGATATCTCGGGTGATCTAGACAAAACAACTACCCATGATTCTACACTTAATCCAGCAATGGAAAATGTTTTGGTGATATGTTGGGTAATTTAGGATGAATGTTTTCATGCTAAAAGGGGATAGAATTTTTACCAAAATAGGATGCAACCCAATTAATATCATCCACCTAGAACATCATTTATGAAAAGTTATCATCCATCTTATAATAGTTTTAATATTGAACTCAATTACTTTGTATAGTTAGTTAGTTAAGTTTAGATGATATTAGTTAAACTTTTTAAGGCTGATATTCTTTGTATCTCGGTTAGCCAGAAGGGAATTAGTAGAAAGAACTTTTGATCTATTTTTCAAATAATACTTTGTTCAAGAAATTTTAGTATGACATTTGTATTGACGATTGAACCTTAATATAATTATGTTGCAACATTAAGTTTTACTGTGAGTATTATGGTTGTGCTTTAAATTTATTCTCATTGAATTAATTTAACTTGCTCCGAGAGTGGCAAGGGCCCACCACACATGGAAACAAGTCTTATAACTAGTCTAGATCTTAGGACTGTGCTTATTTAACTAGTTAGTAGTGTGAATGTTATTTGGAGAATTATCACTTAGGTTTCTGAATTGTTATATCCATTATGTACTTGAATTCGTATTCTGGTTACATAGATCTAAATTGACAAAGGTGAATTTTATTTCTTATTTGATATAGATCAATCAAGGTCTTGTTGGGTAATTATTTTGGCATGTCATTGTTTCCTTCATGAAATCACATTATACAGAGGTGTTTATGAAGTATTGAGAATTCAAATATATATACAAAGACGTTTTATAACTGAAACTTAAAAAATAATTGAGTTTTATACTTTGTATGCCTCTGAATCTCTTGGTGTCATGATTTGCATAAGAATGGTCAGATAGATCTAGTTTCAAATTCATTTGATTTCAAACACAATATAGTGAGAATGAGATTGAATTAGGATTGGAATTCAGTGTGCAATAATATAGGTTTTCTAAGTTTTATAGTGACAGCATTAAGTCCATAATAGAATTTAAGATTTTGTGTTGAGTACGATTGGTGTGGAATAGACACAGGAATGCATTTCATTTATCAAGTTGAAAGTAGTAGATATGTGTCTCCTAGGATTTAGGTCAAGCATTCATACTTTAACTAGAATAGCTTTCTCTGTTTCGTTAGCATTGAGGTGTGCTAACTAATTTATGCTTTCATTTGGCATGGTTTTAATCTTGTAATTAGTTTATGATCATTTCATGATCATTGTGTCGATGTGATTCGATTGACAAGATAGGTTAATGTTTTGAAGAATGATTTCATTTGTTTAGCTTTTAAGTTTGAGTTATAAAGGTAACATGTAGTAAGCATTTCACATTTGAAGATTAGAATCTCTTTGCTTGAAGAGTGATTTCTCATATGCTTAAATACAATGATCAATAAGGAATGAGATATAGTGAGAGAGTACTATAAGTTTTAGTGGGTGAGTTCTTTAAGTAGTAAATTCTTTAGGTTAACAAGTAGTGTGCTTCTTTACAAATAGCATATTTGTTATTTGCAAAATGGAATGGTGGACATAATGATATTCATATTGAATTGTTTTTTAGTAGACTTCTAGAGTAGATAAGCTATTATTTTAAAACCTTGAATCAAATAGAATTAGAATAAATATGCTTCTTCACTTCAACATTTTGAATCTTATAAGAAGAAAATCAAATACTATGTACCTAATTCTAAATCTGAATCAATACACTGTGTGACTCAAAGACTACGATCATTGGTCGATAATTTAATATTAGGGGATTTATAACCACAATTAAAACTCCTAACAATATATATCTATATATATATATATATATATATATATATATATATATATAGAACAATACTCGTTATGCTATCAACTTCTTATGTGGCTTATCATTTATATATCTCGATGTGTATGGAGGTGTGATAACCATTTCTTACATGTACTAAGCTCCATGGCTCATCATAGCATGGTCTACTATGATCATATATATCTATGTGGAAATATACAAAGCCACAATGGTTATGCTAACAGTCTCTCACATGAACAAACCTTTTTGGCTCTTCATAAAAGGGTTGTCACCACTCATCTATGTAATTATGTGGATGTAGACAGAGATACCACAATGAATCACTCACGACCCAACCTTTGCAAGACTTAAAAATTTAAACCTTGCAGAACCATAACCATGACTAGTAAATAAAACAAATACCTTTGCAACAAAAACTTCTCAAACATTTTGCAAAATTGTTCTTTCATATTCATGTTCAAATGACTGAGTGTTTTATTGAATGATGGATGATACCTCATATATAATATGTGATTGGTCCCAGGAGTTGGTAAAGTTGACCACGAACCACCTTGTTTTGGGCTTACTAATAGGAACTTACCAATTATAAAATGGGAAAGGTTGACCATGTGGCCGAGTGTTCTCTATAGTTCCATATGAAAAATATTTGGACTGACCTTATCCCCTTCGATTTTGACCCCATATGACCACGTGACCAATTCATGTAACCTGGGGGTCACTGGTTATTTGCATGATGATCTTAGTATGGTGACATGATGCCACATGGAAACCCATGATGGGTGTCATATGTCAACTCTTTCATGCTTTCAACCAGTCAAATTGTGCCAAATCACCTTGCCATGTGGCAGCCCTTGGTGAGGCCATGTCATTGAGATGATCTCATCTTGATAATGTGTCATGTTAAATGTACAAAAGTTCCACATGTCATTCATCAACATGATCATGTTATCATCAAATGATATACTACCATGTGTTCTCATCTAGTCTGAAAAATAGGGTTGATTAAACCTCACATATCCTTACTATCAATTATCCCTTGAAAAGAAATGAGGTCATTGATTCACCTAAGTGATGCACATATTTTAACAATTGGAGTAGAGAAATAACTTTCACTAGGTTTAATTATACCAACCTTTAGCACTTCTGCAGCTATACATTCAATTTCACTCTTTTTGGCATATGGATATCTGTAAGGCCTGATGTTTGGGGGAACACTTCTTGGAATCAAATGAATAGCATGATCATGATCATGAATAGTTGGGAGGCCTTTGGGAGTCTCAAATACCTTGCAATCATTGTCCATAACTTTTTGGAGATCTAGAGGAATAGATGATTTCCATGTGAGTACCTCTAGTGAAAATAATTGTACAATTTCTCCCTGTTGTTCTTTCTTTAGAAGCTTTGTCATCGCGTTAGAGCTGATTATATTTCCCGGTTTCCCTGTGATACCTCTTAACACAACCTCCTTTCCTTTGCAAAACCATTTCAAGAAAATTTCTTGAAAATTAAAAGTTATCATACCCAAAGATTGTAGGCATTGAGCCCCTAGTAGAACATCTGCACCACCCATTGGAATGGACATAATTAGACTATTCAATACATATTCTCCCATGGATAACCTGATATGGCGACACTTTCCAGAGAAATTTATGGTTCCTCCATTTACAACCATCACTTGACACAATGATGTTGGATATAGGAAGCAATTCAATTCCTTGGATATCTTACAAAGAATAAAATTATGGGTACTACCCAAATCAATCAACATTGTTACCTTTTTCTTCTTGATATTCCCTTTTGTCTTGAGAGTTTGACGAGTTGTAATTATTGTCAATGCATTACAAGATATGTTCATATTCATTTCTTATTTCTCTGGGATTAGTTCCTGGTGTATATTCTCTTCTTTTGACATTTCTTGTTCCTTTTCTTTCTCCTCTTTCCCATCTATGTAAATTTATTTCTTCTCAGTACACTTATCACCTTTAGTGTATTTTATTTTACAATTGTAACAAAGCCCTTTCGCTCTTTTTTCTTCCAATTTTTGTGGTATCAACCTTGTAGGTGGTGAAAGGCTAGGAAAAGCAACACCTCCATATTTATAGTTATGAGTGGTAGGCTTCCTTGTTTCCATAATTTTGCTTTAAATTTTTTTGGCCAACCTATATGCCTTCTCCAATGAATCAGGTGCCCAAAGGCAAACCACATGTTGAATGTTATCCTTTGAAGTCCCATTGAAGACATCAATCCTCTGCTTCTCTAGAATATCATTTAACCTTATATTCAATTTTTGGAAGTCGTCAATGTGCTCTACCATTGAGCCCTTTTGTTTAGTATTTATCAATTGGCTAAAGAAGGTGTTGAATTTTGTATCCTCATAATGTGCTCTCATTTCCTCCATGCAAATTGACTAGGTGACAAGTGGTTTATGAGAACAAATCCCTTTATACCATAAAAATTGATTTGGTTCTAAATATAAAGATGCAATGCATACCTTTTGTAACAGTTGCACATCATGTCGATCAAAATATTTCTCCATTTGAAGTATCCATGTTATGGGATCCTTGCCATAAAACTTCCTCATATCAATCTTTGGAATATGGTGGGCCTTCAACCAAATGTTATATTCTATGAAATCATGATTAACATTTATTTTTTTCTCATCATGAGTTTCCTCTACGACCTTTTCGTCCTTAGGAGGCCTTTCTTGTAGCATCTTTGTCCCACCTTCCTTGAAACCTTCCATGTATTTCTTAAAATCTACTTCCCTACCATTGATATTAGCTTCCATGGAACATATAAAACTATTTATCTTAGCTTTGATCGCATTCTTCAAATCCTCCATCCAATTTTCCTTACTAGGTGTTTCTATTTTCTTGATTCGAGTCACTCCTTTTCTTGCTTTTAGCAACTTGATCTTGAATCTATTGCATCTCTGAAATTTCAGATCTCTAGGGTCTAAAATTATGATCTACAGTAGCCCTCTACATCCTCCTTCCAATTCCACTAGTTTGATCAAAATTGGATTCTCCAAGAAACCATTATGCCCAATCTCCCAAGATGACCTTATTATATACTTTTTCAGTAGAGGGAACTTGTACGAAGTGCCATGTGTTATGTCTCAACCTTTGGACCTGAATACAATACAAACAAAATTCCATTCCATACTTTTTTTGTATCTTTCGACGAAATTTCAATCTGATGCTCAGAGAGATAGTTATGACGATTTTCCCCAAGTCACATGTTTGGGATGTAATTCGGGAGCTTGCAGAAACCCTAATAGTCTTGGATTTTGTCTCCAAAAATATAGCGAAACAAGATCTGAAATTTGGGCCCAAGCTTCAACACCATTTCGACTCAAATTTCTTTTAATCTTAGAGTTTGAAACTTCGTAGAAAAGAATTATAGCGAAAATTCCACGATGACCTGTTTGAGATGGAATTTTCGAGCTTGCAAATACCCTAACTTCCTTAGATCATATCTCCAAAAATATAGCGAGATGAGATTTGAAATTCGGACCCAAAGTTTAGAACAATTTCGGCTGAAATGGGTTGTTGTTTTAGCTTCTGAAACTATGTAGGAAAAATGTTATATAAAAAATTCCATGATGACTTGTTTGGAGCAACAAAACACTAGAATCCAAAGCTTTGATACCAAATTCTATGAAAACAGCTCATAAAAAGATTGAAAAGATAGATCAACAACTTAGAAATAAGCCTCTTCGAGGTGGCAACCTCCTTTACATTACACAAATGAGTAATTCTTGGATGATACAAATGACAAGACCTCCTTTCTATATATAGGAGTCTAAGCGGTCATAATATAATTAGAGCTGACATAAAAATAATAATGTAAGGGCACAATAACAACAATAGTCGGATTCTATGGGGGGCAACAATAATAACATGGGAACTACATGGGCACAACAATATAACAAGGGGGTTGTACTAATAACAATAAGGGGTTACACTAATAGTATAGGGACCTAACATATTGTCATCGGCACGGGTTTTTCCAGGTGTGACAGTGTTCTTTAGCCTTGCCTTGCCATTTTTGGATAACCTTGAGGTGATGGGTTCTCATGTTTTGGTGGAGCTAGATTGCTAGATGGATGTAAAGATGAGTGAGGGGGATCTATGAGAGGAAAAAAACATGGCCTAGTGATCCCTGAGCCATACTATGGATTACGGTTAAGCCATTTGCCTAGTAACTCCTGAACAAGATTGTGGGTTATAGTAAAGCCAAGTATTATGTGCCTCGGTGGGCCTAGGAATCCCCAAGTGGTGAATGGTAAGATATACGGTAAACCTTAGACATGGTTTCTCTTGATCATGACTACAAATCCTTGCTAGTGAATGGCAGGATATACTATAAAGCCTAGAGGTTGGTGTCTTGATCATGGCCTACTAACCCTTGAACTAGACCGTGGGTTGTAGTAAATCCTAGGGACTAAGAGGCAGTAAAATTCCTCATACTGTAGGTGGAAAAATCTTGTGGCATCCATGATCATTTGGTTCTTATTTCGATTATGAGTCCCACATTCATGCTTGGAATATGTCACACGGGTGCTTGGCTGAAGAGAGATTTGGCTAAGCTAATGTATGGTTGGGTGGAACCTGGTATTCCCATACTGGGTTCGATTTTTCATTCATTAGTAAGAGTTCCTTTCCGTGATATTTTATGTGTAAATGCACTAGTTGGTTTGTGGCATATATGGATGTTGTATCCTCATTTGTATTGTTTATATGATGGTTATGAATATGTTTTACGACAGTGAAAATGTATGGTTCTCATCATGTTTTAATTTGTAAATGATTCATAAATGAATCTATGACCTAATAGATGATAATGCAACTAATGTGATAAGGAATCAATGATTCTTAACTATTCTAAGATAAGTATAAAACCCCTATGCTTAGATATGTCATTATGACCTGTAGAATGCATATTTGTGACATGTTTGACAAAATGTCTACCATGTTTAGTCTTGGTTAGGTCATGCCCTTGATAAAGTTTTGTGTTAGAGCCTTTGTCATGGTGTCATTTATTGTCTTATAAAGTCTCATCAAGTTCTGGGTAGTGGTTTGGAGACTAGCCCTAAAAAAGGTGGCTTAAATATCGCAGTCTCTCACACAAAACTAGTTGAGAAAAATTGGAGTCTCTCCCTTCCAGGCATTGTGGGAGTGACTGGAGGGTCCTAGTCACATGAATTCCCATGTCATGAGAACGATCAGGAGTTTAGTTCATTGAAATGCTAGGTTAACTCAGGGGTTGGGCACCTGTAGTGGCAGATTAGCTCTTGGGGGTCATGTAGCAGTTGAGGGAGGTATGTAAGGTGTTGGTTCGTTGGTTCCACTTCATTAACTGTAGTAAGGGAGTTGAATCATATCGTAGTAACTCTTTGTCACATGTTTACCTCGGTGGACTAGTTAGCTTGGGTAGATGTGAGAGGAGGGAATTACAAAGTGGTATGAGGGCATGGTTCAATACTTGGACTGGATGGGCAGAATGTGTTTGTCATGCATACATGTCAATTGCATATGTGTTCTTTATGTTTGTGAACTACATTCTTGTTGTGTATGCATGGTGGTGGTGATTGTTACAGTTGTGTTTCCATGTAGGAGTTGATGATGTTGTTATGGAGATGTGTTTTTCATGAATGCATGTCATTTGTACATGCATTTGTTATGCATGTCAATGTCTATATGTTGCTATGCATGCGTTGTCATGGTTATACTTATGTGTGTATAGTAGGTGAGACATGCATTGTGACGTCATTGTATTTAGTTTGTGTCATCATGATATTATTCATATGTTATGATGTTAATATGTTGTCTAAGATAGAGCAGGAGATGTAGATCATCAAAGTGAAGTTGCGGCACTAGACTTTAGGGTGAGAGAAAAATGTCTTATAGGTTTGTATGTTTGGTATGAAGGTATGTGGTTAATGGTTATTATGAGATTTAGGGTTACTTATATACTTGTCATTCTATTGTTGTTGTGGTTACATGCATGGTAGTAACTTGGTGTTGTTTTATGTTAGTTAACTTGATGATTATGTTTTATGTTGTTGATGAGTATGCTATATGTTAAATTGTTGTTGTTATATGTTAGTTAACTTGATGATTAGGGTTATTGCATTTAAGATCTTGATGATATATGTATTGTGTTAACCTGGATTGACCTATGCAGAGGATTATGGTTATGATATTTAAGTATGAGATGACATATTTGTGATATGGTGTTGTACTAATCTAGACTGATTATGCATATGTGATTTTTATGCATCAATGACAATTGTTTATGATTTTATGATGTAAAAATGTTAGCTAGTTACTATTATGGACATCATGACCTTATTTAAATTTGACTTGATATGCTATGAAGTTATATCTTGATAATCTAGATTGATTGTGCAGACAAGATAGCCTCCCGTAAGATACATTAAGGTATGAGTTTGCTATGTCATCTACTTAGTGCTTGAATGTTTGATTATGTCGTCTATATGGTGTTTGGGTGTTTGGTGTTTATTATGTCATTTATCTATTGTTTGAATGTTTGATTAATTACATGATATGAGTATGTTTTTGTAAGATTGCATGAAGAAATGATGTTGTTTTAAGATGGTTGTACTAATACATATGTGTTAAGAAAACTGATATGTACTTGAGTGTAAGTAGGTGATAGTTGTAGCATTATGTATTACGATCACTGAATGTGAGTTGATTGTTGATTATTACATGTTTGTTAGACTTGATAATTAAGGTTGATTTCAAATTAATATATATGTTGTCTTAGTCTTTGGAACATGTGATCGATATGTGTGAGCAGTTGCAGGAAACATGCTTGGTATTAGCGTAACAAGGTAAAAATTGATATGTTTACATAACTAATAGTTGTGTTATGTGATAGTACATGGTAAGACTCGATTGAAACAAGGTAAAAAGTTAAAAGAAAGGAATTGGGTGATAATTCCTTTGGCTGTGTTTGGAAATTGCAATTCCAAATGAATGAATGCTTTGTATACAAGAAGTATTCTTAACCCTAAACTTATCTGAAATTATGTGGATATGTTTTATATTGATGGACGTGAATTTGACATGTATAACAACTGGTGTCTAGTTATAGATAGATCTATCAAGGGAATTGGACTCTCTTGAGATATGGCATGGATGTGTTGAACTGCAAGGCAACATGCTTGGCACAACAAGGTAAGATAAATGGTATATTGTTATACCTTCTTATACACTAATAATTACATGTGTATGGAAGTATGATGCCAAAGATTGAATGGCAAGAGACTCCCATGAAAACTTGAAGAATGCTCGGGCTGAGCTTTCCATTGGAAGCACTAGGAACCATGGGGATTAAGTCATGGTGTTTTCTGTTAGTTTTATGATTTCCATCTTTTGTGATTTGTTTGTTCTTGATTTGAAGTTTTTTTTATGTTTGGTGCAAGGCCTTGCCACTTTGTTTGTGATGTCATATTTCTATTAGCTTTCATAGTTTTCTCTTGTTTGCTTCTTGGTCTTTCCTTTTATGTTTTGAGAGTCTGAGGAATTGGCTGGGAAAGGGTAAGTTAATGGAGCTTAGGGAGAGCTTTGTGGTACCCGACAGGTAATGCAAGGCTCAAATGAAGCTTAGTGCATGAGTAAGGGTAGTTGAAGGCAAGAGTATGATAGTGGATTGGATAGGATGGATCCATTAGGATACATGGGTGATGGGTGAATAATCATGAGAAATTTAGTACGAAATGTAAGGTAAATGGAATTGAGGTGTCATGTACCTTGGCTAAGTTGGGAACTATTGTTCTCAATGTTGTGCATGTTGTGAATAGATAAAGGGAGTTCTCTTAACCTTGAACTTATGGTATCTGGTAATTATGTTGTGATCATGATTGTGTTGACAACTATATATGTATACATCTATGTATGTATGTATGTCATGTATGACAGGGTCATCTGGATCATGATTGTTTTTATGTATATATGTCTTTATGTATGTCATTTTCTGACACGATCATGATTGTTTTATGCTAATGTTTATATATGTGTGTATGTATCTATGTATCTATTGTTAGAAAATTATATATTACGGAGCAATGGAACACATAAAATATTGCAGAAATATAAACACAGAAAACGCACAAAACAAGAGAGACACAAATATACGTGGTTCACCCAGTTTGGGCTAAGTCCACCCCGAACAGTCAGTCCTTCATTTCTATTATCCAGCAAAATGAAGAGACACAACCTACAGCAAATCTGCTATAATATCCTCTGTTTTCTCTCACAGTCTCACCTCTTTGTTTCTCGCTCACAGAATACACATCTATTACACAGCCTCAAATACAATGCCCTCATACAAAGAGAGGGGTTGCCTTCTAGGGAAAAAACCCTAAACTAAACATAAGTTCTACCGTCAGATCATCCGCCTAATGAATGGCCCAGATTGAATAGAAATTACTATACTTTTACAAGGCAATTTCACAGTTGCTTTTAGCTTCGGGGGCGCTGCCCCCGAAACCCCCCGCCAGGGGGGGGCTCCCAAAGGTCGCAGCCGCCCCCCCAGACCCCCCCTGCAGCGAATATTTTACGGGTGGCGTTGCTGCCCCCATTTTGAACTGGGGTCCATAGTGGCGATACATTTGAATATAGAAGATAATCAGGCTCCACGCCCAACAATCTCCCACTTGGAGACTAATTGTAGCAACTCCACCGCTGCTCCATATGCTGGAAAATGACTCCTTTTTGGACCTGGCTGTTTCTCATCTTCATCGTCATCCTTGAAGACAAATTGAAACTGAGCATATTCTCAGTTTCTCCCTGGTTACAGCTTTTGTTAGCATATTTATAGGATTTTGGCTAGTGCGTATCTTTTCCAACTTCATCTCTCCATCTTCTGACACTGATCGTATGAAATGGTACTTGAGCTGTATGTGTTTGGTCCTGGAATGAAATGCTGAGTTCTTTGCAAGATGAATGGCACTTTTGCTATCACTATATAACGTGCCCTTATCATGCTCCTTACCCAAGTCACCCATAAACCTTTGTAACCAAATCATTTCTTTACTAGCCTCTATAGCAACAACATACTCTGCTTCTGTTGTTGAAAGTGCAACAACACTTTGGATTTTTGAAACCCAACTGACAACTGTTTCTCCAACAGTAAATACATATCCTGTAGTGCTCCTCCTGTTATCTCTATCACCTGCCATATCTGCATCAACATATCCCTGTAGGGAAATGTTTGAACCACCAAAGCATAATGCTTGATTTGTGGTACCTTTCAAATATCTAAGAATCCATTTAACTGCCATCCAATGTTCCTTTCCTAGATTGTTCGTGTACCTGCTTACAACTCCCACTGCATGTGCAATATCAGGCCTTGTGTAGACCATTGCATACATTAAGCTTCCAACTACTGATGCATATGGAACTTCAGACATATAATCCATGTCTTCTTGGGTCTTTGGGCACATTTCCTTGCTAAGTTTGAAATGGCTAGCAAAAGGTGTACTAACTGGTTTTGCATTGTGCATGTTAAATATTTTCAACACCTTTTGTACGTACTCATTATGAGACAATGTTAATTTACGATTTTTCCTGTCTCTAGTTATTCTCATACCAAGGATTTGTTTTGTAGCTCCCAAATCCTTCATTGCAAATGTATTTACCAATTTTATTTTGAGCACATTTATTTCCTGCATGTTAGATCCTGCAACAAGCATGTCATCTACATACAATAATAATATAATATAGCTACCATCATTTTTATTTTTCAAATAAACACAATGATCAAAGTGACATCTAGTATAACCTTGTTCAGACATAAACTTGTCAAATTTTAGATACCACTGCCTTGGAGCCTGTTTTAAGCCATACAAGCTCTTCTTCAACCTTCACACTAGTTTCTCCTTCCCTTTCACATCATATCCTTGTGGTTGCTGCATATATATCTCTTCCTCGAAATCCCCATGGAGAAAGGTTGTCTTTACATCTAACTGCTCAAGATGCAAATCTTCAGCTACTACGAGACTTAAAATAGTTCCGATTGAAGTCATTTTAACAACACGAGAAAAGATTTCATCAAAATCAATACCTTTCTTCTGTGCAAACCCCTTCACCACAAGTCTAGCTTTGTACCTCTGTTTTCCTCCATCTTCTTCCTTCAGCCTATAAACCCATTTATTCTTCAATGTAGTTTTTCCTGCAGGCAACCTAACTAAATCCCAAGTCTGGTTATGCTTTAAGGAGTCCATCTCTTCTTCCATGGATACCTCCCACTTCTTCCTGCTTTCAACCTACATTGCTTCTTCATAACATTCAGGTTCACCGGAATCAGTCAACAATAAATAATATAATGAAGGAGAGTATCGTTCAGGGGGTCTACTTATCTTGGTAGATCTTCTAACACCACTTTCAAGTGTTTGGGGTGCCTGTTGTTGTTGTGGTGGTTGTTGTTGTTATGGTTGTTGATTATTATTATTTCCAGGCACCTTTACTTTTTCAGTGATTTCATCAAGAACTGCGTATTCCTTGTTTTCCTTTTCCTATTTCTTTTCCTGCAATTGATTTTTATACAAGACCTTTTCATTGAATATTACATCTCTGCTCCTAATGAGTTTGTGATTTTAGTAATCATATAAGCAATAACCAAAATAATTAACACCATATCCAATAAAGGTACATTTCTTTGACTTTGCCTCAAGCTTTGTTCTATTTTCTTTATCAATATGGACAAAGGCCTCACAACCAAAAGGCTTTAAAATAGAGTAGTTTATCTTTTTACCTATCCATGCTTCCTCTAGAACACCACCATCCAAGGAACTTGAAGGCCCTCTGTTTATTAGATAAACAGTGGTATCTATAGCATCTGCCCAAAAATGTAAAGGCAATCTTGCATGCAATCTCATGCACCTTGCACGCTCCACGATTGTTCTGTTCATCCTTTTTGACACACCATTTTCTTGTGGTGTTCCTGTAACTGTCTTCTCTCCGCGAATTCCATGCTCTGAACATTACCTATCAAACTCTTTGCTGCAATATTCACCTCCATTGTCTGATCTAAGACACTTCAATTTCTTTCCTGTCTCAATCTCAACCAAAGCTTTCCATTTCTTGAAAGTATCAAATACATAAGATTTATTCTTAATACAATAAATCCAAGTTTTTGTAGTTGCATCATCAATAAAAGTAACATAATAACGATAGCCACCAAGAGATGATACCTGAGCAGGTCCCCATACATCTGTATGCACAAGCTCTAGCTTTTCGTTCTTCTTCTCTTTCCCAACTCTAAGAAATCTAACTCTCTTCTGTTTTCCATAAATACAATTCTCACAGAAGTCCAAATCAACATTCTTCAAACCCAGCAACAAACTCCTTGAGTGAAGAATCTCCATCCCCTTTTCACTCATGTGTCCGAGCCTATGATGCCATAATGCTGCATCTGCTCCTTTGGAAGTTAAAGCATCAATAGAGTTAGAAATACCATTGCATAAATACAATGTACCAACCTTTTCGCCTTTTTCTATTACCAGGGCTCCTTTGGTGACCTTCCAAGCTTTATTTGTGAAATTTGTCACACAACCTTCACTGCCTAACTGCCCTGTTGAAATCAGATTTTTCTTTAGATCTGGAACATGCCTTACCTCCTTTAATAGCCATTGGTTTCCATTCTGCTGTTTTACAAGAACCTTACCCATTCCAACGATTTTACAGGGTTTATCATCACCCAGACGAACTTGTCCAAAATCTCCTTTAACATAGTCATGAAAGTATTTCTTATCAGGTGTGGCATGGAATGAAGCCCCTGAATCTACCACCCAGGAATCAGTAATATTTTCGAAAGAAAGAATCAAAGCATCTTGTAACACCTCACCTATCACATTTGCTTCATGATTGTTTTCTTGCTATGCATCTCCTTCTTTTCCCTTCCGAGATCTACAGTCTTTCTTTAGGTGTCCTTTCTTTCCACATTTCTAGCACACTATCCCCGATCTGGACTTGGATCTGCCTTTCCTTGATTTACTGCGATATCCTGAGCTCTTTCCTCTTTCCATTTTTCTTCCTCTAGACTCTGCACTTAAAGCATTTCCCGATGTCTCACCGGAGCTTTTCGGTCGCATTTCCTTGCTAAGGATAGCACCGACAACATCATCAAACTTTAAAGTACTAGATCCAGAAACGGAGTTACTAATGGCCATTACCAAACCATTCCAACTTTCTGGTAATGGGCACAAGAATAACAGAGCTCTAACTTCATCATCAAAGTTTACCCCTACAGAACTTAACTGACTTGTAACTGTATTAAAATCATTTAAATGGTCTGCAACAGATCCACCTTCCGACATCTTCATATTAAATAACCGTTTCATAAGAAATACATTGTTTGAGTCCGAGGGTTTTTCATATAGTTTCGACAACGCCTGAATCAAACCCTATGTCGTGGTTTCCTTCAAAATTTTGAAGGCAGCTTATGCAGCAAGGCACAACCGTATTGTTCCGAGTGCCTTTCTATCGAGAAGGTTCCATTCTTCGTCTGTCATACCCGTCGGCATCTTTGATTTTCCGCCCAATGGTAGGTATAGATCTTTCTGATACAGATAATCTTCCATCTGCATCTTCCAAAGTGAGAAGTTTTGGCCGTTAAATTTCTCGACCCTAAGCTTACCATCTTCCGCCATTGCTCCCACTCGAACCAGGAACCCTTCTTTCCTGTGAGTTTATCAGCAAAATAGACCTTCGGCTCTGATACCAGTTGTTAGAAAATTATATATTACGGAGCAATGGAACAGATAAAATATTGCAGAAATATAAACACAGAAAACACACAAAACAAGAGAGACACAGATATACGTGGTTCACCCAATTTGGGCTACGTCAACCCCGAACAGCCAGTCCTTCCTTTCTATTATCTAGCAAAATGAAGAGACACAACCTACAGCAGATCCACTGTAATATCCTTTGTTTTCTCTCACAATCTCACTTCTCTACTTCCCGTTCACACAATACACATCTATTACACAGCCTCAAATACAATGCCCTCATACAAAGAGAGGGGTTGCCTTCTAGGGCAAAAAACCATAAACTAAACACAAGTTCTACCGTCAGATCATCTGCCTAATGAACGGCCTAGATTGACTAGAAATTACTATACTTTTACAAGGACCCCCCTGCAGCGAATATTTTATGGGCGACGTTGCCGCCCCCATTTTGAACTGGGGTCCAAAGTGGCGATACATTTGAATATAGAAGATAATCAGGCTCCACACCCAACATCTATGTCATTGTCTAATAAGGGATTCATGGATCATTCTTTTGAAGGAATGATTGCTTATGCAGGAGAATGAAATGAAGAGGTTCTTGGTTATGAGGAATTAAGTGGGAAGAGTAGTCCTAAAAAATATACGAGGTCAGTATCATGTGGTTATGAGTTGATATTATGTGATTATACTATGTCTATGTTATTGACAAGCTAAACTGTTGGATACATTAATGGAATAAAAGAAGTATGATTTGTGACTTGCTAGAATACTCATAGATGGAGGAGAGATTCTAGAAGAAAGGTTGCTTGGTAGAGATAGTGTGGTATCTGGATATGTGGTACTACTATTTTGTATATGTTGTGCATGTTGTATATTCAGGGATTGTACCTATGGGGATGTCTACATGTAACATATGTAGTATTGTGTACACACGATTTTGTGTGTATGTTGTATATATGGTGTTGTTCTATATTGCATATACAGTGCTGGGTATAGATAGTGCTATGTACATGTCAGATATTTGGTGTTATGTACATATTCTACTATTCACATTATGGATATGCGGTATTGTTCGCATGTTGGATATGCGGTGTTGTGTACATATGGTGTTATGTACATTTGTATATGCAGTCTTATGTACATATGGTGATGTGTGAATATTGTACATGTGGTGTTATGTACATATGGCATTGTGTGCATGATTATACATGTGGTGTTGTGTGCATGTTGTAAATGCGGTGTTGTGTGCAGGTGGTGTTGTGTACATGTCATGCATGTGGCGCTATGTACATGTGGTGTTGTGTCATGTCATGCATGTTGTTCTATGTACATGAGGTATTGTGTATACATTGTATAGGTGGTGCAATGTACATGTGGCACTGTGTACATGTTGTGCAGGTGGGGTCGTGTACATGTGATGATTTGCACACATTGTGCAAGTGGTGTTGTGTACAGGTGGTATTATGTACATGTTTTACATATGGTACTTGTGTAAATGTGGTATTGTGTGCATGTCGTACATGTTGTGTTGCGGGCATGTGGTACTATGTATGTGCATTGTGTAGTCGTGGTATCATGACATGTGTATTTGTTGTGTTTACTCTGCATACGTAATTGTAACATGTTGTGTTGTACATCAAGTGTAGGTGTGTGTGGTGTATGTTAGGTGTAGGAACATGTATTGTATGGTGTTGTATGCCATGTGTGGTTTTATGTGTGTGATCCACACTATGTATATGTTTACGAGGTTGAAGATAAGGAATTGGGTGTTTTTATGGGTATGACCACTGGTTCGGTGTGTGTACGTAATCGACCAATTAATGGACAAGTATCAATATTTTATTTTAACTTTAATTATTCTTATGATTTATGATTTTTCTTTATGATGGTTACATGTGATATATGATTTTGATTATGATAGTTGTGTTTTGAGCTAACTGGATGTGATATGCTTATACACAAAGATTTGATCAAAGATGCTAGTTTGACTTGTTCTGATAGGAAGTAAACATGATTGCATGTGCACCTTATTGACAAGCTACCAATGAGGTATGATTTTTATTTATTTCAACTTACTCTAAATCTAATGGAAGTTATGTGCTTTGTATAGGAAGCATGGAAATGCCTGGTTGGGTGGTTGAAACTGACTTGAAGGATTAGCAACAACAGTAAAATGAATTTGAACAAGCAATAATATGCTGGCAAATCACTTCAGGAGGGCGGCCATTGTGGGACATTGGTGCCCAATAGTATCCATTAATTTCCATCAGCATTCTATGACCTGGATGATTGTTTTGAGGTAGGTATGTGCCTTGGTTGGAGACATTCTGACGCAAGGAAGCCTTGTGAATGGATGGATCATGCAAGATAGGTGATGTCAGGGAACTTTGAAGTTGAGTGACTGCATGGAAGGGGGTGACCAAATTTCCCAATGGACTGTGTAGCAAAGAATGAAAGGTCAGGGATAGATTTTCTTAGTCATTAGCATTGCCAGATGGAATTACATGCACATTGGGAGTGTGCCATGGAACTGTGAGCCGGTAACTATTCACTGAGAGGACAACAACGCAAGATTGTAGTGCAGGACATTGGACACAAATTTTACTTTAGCAAAGGATTCTGGACTTCTTGGGAAGGAGGTGACTCTTGGTACTACTTTTAGGGGTGGAGGTGTAAGCCTACAGGTTCCCTTGTTTCTTATACAGGTATTGTATCTTCTTATTTATTGGTTTAGCAAATGTGCATATGTGTATATGTGTATATTATTCTAAATACTGTACCGATTTGGATTTATAAAGCTCCAAATACAGTATGGTTATTTGTTGGTTGAGGTAAAAGTGCATAAGTTTATGTGGTTGTAATTGTAAATGTTGAAGTGAGTTGTGCTATAAAGCTCCAGTAAATGATATGTTTGTCATGTTTCACCTGTGACCATTGTAAATATTGCAAGGAGTTGTGTTATAAAGATCCATGGGTAGTATGTTCTTCTTTTCAGCAGTCTTGCTGGTTGTAGGTCCCATTGAACACCGATGACGGTGTTCCCCTAAGGGGAGGGTTCTATAACAGCCCTAGTCAAAATTCCATGTTAATGTTAATAAAGGAAATAATAAGACCAAGCTCATGAGACATGTATTCCAAGTTGAATGGTGGGAAAAGCATCCTAGTGGGTGTTAATTTTGGTTATTATGGCTGAAGGAAAATGGAAAAGGCTTTGGAAAGGAAAAATAACATTAATTGGCATTTTATTTATGAAAATAATGGAAATTAAGAGAAAAGGAAGGTGAAAGGTCATATGCTACATGTGAGGAGGAAAATGAAGGAAAATAATGGAAAATTAAGAAAATAGAGGCCTCATTGATAAAAAGGCTTATGAGGGTCAATGGGTAACCTTTTGTAATTTTAGTTTTGGAGTTCTCTCTCTCTATTCTCTCTCTCTCACTCTTGCACACTTAGAATTTTCTTGGAGCACTTCAACATTGGATCAAGAAAAGTAAAGAAGGAAAGAGGAAGAAAAGATCAAGCAAGGAAGAGAAGGATCAAGCAATTAGAACAAGATTATTTGCAAGTATCGATTGTATGTGTGATTTCTTTGCTAGATTTGGTATGCATGGTTATGCATGCATGTCATGTTAGGCTCATGTTAGTCTTTCTATTTTATCTGAGGTTAATTTGTAAATATTAGTTATAGTGACCTTACTATTATGGTTTAAATAGGTCTAGGTTTGGTTTAATTGTCATGTAAAGTCTGTCTAATTTGTAAAAGTTCAAATGTCTAAAGTCATGAGGCTTAATTGTTAAAGGAGTAATCATAGGGAGTCATTGGGTCACCATGGAAGAGTTTTGAGGAGTCATGTCAATAAAATTTGGTTATCATAAGTTAGTCATATAAATATGGAGATCGAGTCTACATCAAAGAAATCATCACAAAGGATTGCACACAGATTTGGAGGTTATGTCAAGTCAATCTAGATGTCATTTCAAGAGTGGTTATGACCTCAATAGGATTACAACAGTCATAAGGATAGTTAGTTTCCTTTCCTAAAGTGTTGCACTTTCCAGGAGATGTTGTGCATTCATCATTTCCACTTTCAAAACACAATCATCGCTATCATTTCTTCTCCAGACTGTTTTCAAAGGTTATTTGAACTTCTATCTTCATTGAAAATCACTCACTTCATCATTTCCATAGAAGCTATGGTGTGCTCATATTGTTTTATTGTTCAAAGGAGGCAGGGGCAATGTGTTTCTACACAACACTGCATTACTCACAAACCACTGGTCAATTATCCTTCACAAGTGCAAATCCAAGCCTATCCTTGTTCCTTAACACTGGATGGATCTCCAAATTGCATGTATTAGTTAGAAAAAATTGTAAAAAATCCTACAAGATAGATAATTTTGTCTTCGTTGCATTTTTCAAATCGTTGTGTTTCTGCTTATGTTGATGCACTTTCTCCTTACTGCATTTCCACATAGTGTTATTTTTCTTCTTAATCCAAAGTCCAAACTCTTTTCTTAGATGAAAAATCAACTCACTCTTTTTTGTTTGACTATAAAAAAATTTAATTTGCATTCCCAAGCCACTAAAGTAGTTCAAAACCAGTAAAGGGAGAAAATTCATAATTGTTGTGTTTTTGTAATTCTATGTGTTTTCTTCTAATTGCCACAATACCACATAGTCTTCATATTTTTCATTTCTTCGTTGTCAAGACTGCATCCTTCTTCATATAACTTCCATGTGTATATTGTCTTATGTGTTGAAATTGCATTGAATCCCCTCACCCAATTGTTTTTCTTGTTTCAAATGGAGTTGCCTTGAACATTGTTTTTCACAAAGTGTCTTGACTATCGCTTTCAATTCTTTATAAGTTGTTGAAAATTTGCAAGTCTTTAAGGTTTTCATTTTTTCTGAGAAAGTTTGTATTAATTAGTATTTTGTGTAAATATTTTTGTTTGTTAGTCACCATTAGATTTTTAAACCATATCATCACTCCTCCATTGTTTCATAAAACAAGTTGTTTCAAAACCCTAGACTATTCACTGCTGCAAAAACAAAAACATGTCAATTCCAAAGGGAAAGAAGCACAACATAGGTTTTTCAGTTTGAGCCACAAGTTATCACAGTTATTAATGCAAAACCAACCATCAAAGTGGATTTTGAGCAAATGGGGTGTTTACGTTTTTGTGAAAATATTCAGTGGTACAATCTACAGGTGACTAAGGAGTTTGCCAAGGGTTTTGATGGATTGCAGGCAAATGTTGGACACTTACTTTCCCAGTCACAACCCAATAAATAGCTGATGCCACTGAGATCCATTTACATGGTGAAGAATAGTTTAAAGGTATAGAGTTAGATTTGGTTCATTTCAAAGAATTTTTGAAATTAAAATATGAGGGATATGGGTCTATTGTTCCAAGGAGCTATCTAGAGGACCACCATAGTAAATTGCTGAAGGTAATTCAAAGGCATTTCACATGTTAAGGGAGGTTCAGAAAAGTTTATCAGCATCATATATTACTCCTAATGCATTTTACAAGAAAAAACCTTTGAATATTCCTTACTATTTATTTCAAACTCTTATGAAAATGGATGATGGTGTCCAAGCCAAGGGGAGTCTGATTGAACCTAGTTTGTTTCATTTTTCATTTATCAAAATACTGGTGATAAAGTAACTTGAAAAGAAGGACCAATCATGGCAGGATTTTTTGATCTCTTCAAGGTGGATGATACAACCTTCTGACATCCAAAGGAATAAGAGATATACCCCTTGAATTGCAATCAAAGAGGCCCCACCCGCAACAACTAGTTCTGTCAAAAATCCTTTGACTAAGAGAAAATCAATTGACAAAAGAAGTGCCAAAAAGATTCACTTCTCTACTGAGATAGAAAAAGTGGCTAGGAGACTATCTAGCATTTGCAACAGATGTTGCAAAGGAAACGTTGTAAGGCATAAATTGATGAACAATCGGGACAAAGGAATATGCAAATCTAAATTCTAAATAAGATGCACAGATGTAGAAGAAATGAAATTCTAAAGCTGTATAAACCGAAATTGATTTAGGGTGCATAAGACTATAGTTTTTATTAATTATTGAATTAATATTGCATATAAATCTCATAAAATTCTCTGTTGTTATAACTTGTAGCATTGTTCCAACCAACAAAACTATTTTCACATTTTGGAATATCAATTGTCATATGTATTATGTATATTATGGTAATCCTCACTAACTCTCAACCATATCAAGGATAAATATTAATTCACCTTAATGCCCCCAACAACATTAAATCTTTGATGGTAATCGACCTTTCACACTAATGTGGATATATGTCATTTTGGCTTAACATGTATCTTATGTATGCCTATGACTTGTGATGTCAGATTGTCCTGTCATACTATAAAAAAATATATAATTAAATAAAAAGTAAAATAAATTTTAATGTTCCTTTAAAATTTATGCATTGAATCTTTTATCAAGTTGATGAATACGATGAATCCTAGTGTAAAAACCATATATTGTTTACAGAATCTTTGAACACTACAAACTTGCCAACTTAGAAACAGGTTTTCCTACATGCTGGAAGGCCAATAAAAGCAACAGATGGGACTCCCAATATTATATTTTTCAGCCAACGACTCTAGTTTCAAAATTTCACATTGTAATGTCAAATAAGCTTCCAAACTCAGTACTTAATTTATCCACCATTGGACTTGAGAGAAAAAATTGTTATTATCTCAGTATGATATGTAAAGTATAGATTTCATGATTTACTTTGAAAAAAAAAAAATATCTGGAAAACTCAGAAAACCCCACACAAATGCTCATAGCATATTTTCTATGGCTGCACAACTCTTAATAGTGGTGATGACTACTGTAAGATTCTGAAGTGCAGAATCACGACATTGTTTTCAACAAATAAACCTTAATACTTAGATGTAAGGATCAACACTAATACCAAGACCTTATCTGAACCTAGGTAAGGCTTTTTCTTTGTAAACAAGGCAATATCTTCAGGCCTTGACTAAAAGGTTGGCCCTGAGGTCTGATCAAATAAGGTTCCGGTCCTAAGCCTCATATACCAAAAAAGAAAAAGAAATTAGTTAAGAATGGTAAGTTGAC
This sequence comes from Pinus tabuliformis, assembly GCA_031772625.1. NCBI lineage: Eukaryota > Viridiplantae > Streptophyta > Pinopsida > Pinales > Pinaceae > Pinus > Pinus tabuliformis. The sequence goes on from CM062819.1 coordinate 1,840,627,661, forward strand.
TGCATATTGCCATTTCTACTATTCTCAACCCCAATTCTCACAGGTCTGTTTGGTTTAATCCTCATGAAATACCAAATTATAACACCTACAGAAATCAATCCACCAACAGCAACCCTGACCATGGTTCCTGCCATCCAAGAAGCCAACGTTAACTTTAAAGCTTCATATGCATGAATAGAAGCATATCAAATGAAACAACTGGAATTGTTCATGTAATCCATAATTGAGTCCTATGTTTTACCTGCAATCACCTGCTGGTTTTGTGGTGAAGATGGCCATGATCTGTAAACAAGAAAGCATATAACAATAGCTAAAATTTGTAGTACTCCTTTGGAAGATACATTTTGTCATTAGTGGAAAGTTTTGGAATTAGAAATAACCTTAAGTCTCAAACCTTTCATATGTGGATATGGATCTTTAGAGGACTTTTATTCTTTAATGACTAAAGGAATGGGCAACTGGGAACATAGTTGATTTTGACTAACCTATAGGTGTCTACATTTGTCTCTTCTTTAGATATGGGTAAATCAGAGGATTTGAACCTCAAATTTCTTAGCAATGGTACATAACACTTCATTATCATGGCAATCACCATTTAAGCTACCCCTTGGGGCTTAAAATTTGAAGAAAGACATTGTTTCCACAATCTTATCTGAGTCATAAATGTTTAAATTCCATTACAGAGATATATGTTGAATTTAATATAAAGAATAAAATCTATACCAGTATAGAAACATAGTTTCATTTTAACTCTGGAACTAAGTTTTTACAGAAATAGAAAAAATTTAAGATGCAAATTTTAATGTTTCCAACCACTTTAATGAGTAATAAATCCTAAATTAAAATAAATGTATTCTAGTTAATGTCTAGTTATTTAAAAATGATATGTAAATCACCTAGTTTTTTTCCCTTTTCCACTGGAAAACAATTGAGAAAATACCCAAGAGAAATATTAGAGTATCTCTAAGTTTTGTTGGCCAGGAAGCAGCAGTGGATTTCCTTCCTGATTAAGGAAAGTTTCCAAGACTAAGCTAGTACCAATCCACAAATATTCCTTGCATTCAACCAACTTGTGTCACATATACTTAAAGAAATAAACCAGTTTCAACCTGAAACTGCCTCAAACTTTTTGATTCAGAGGTACACTGTCGTAGGCTGGGTTTTCATGCACAATTTGTATTTAACCAAAAATACATATGAAATAAAATGGGCATCAAATTTAGATTTGTAAATAGAGATTAGAAAGTAGCTTTCACTCTGTAACCAACATACCTGAACAGTAAGTACTGACATTCCTGTCTTTGTAGAGACACGAAAAATTGCCAAATTCGGTCTCATAGCCACAGGTCCCTCTTCCATACCCATCATACTAGCATCTCAGGCAGTGATTTGTGCTTAGATTCTCGTAATTCAAGCAAATACGATAGGCAGGAATTTGGTTATAGAAAGAATTTCAAGATCCATTAGTAATATCCCAATATATACTAGTGTATGATTCATAGTTTTGGAGCATAAGACTCAAGGAATCTAAGGTCCTTGGATAGTAAGAGCAGCAAGAGACCTTAGAGAGAGAATTTGGGCAATCCGGCAAACTTTTGCAAAGTTAGTTTTTTCTATCACAAATGGACTCATATTAGCTGGTCTGGTCCTCACAATCACTAAGCTAAGGCTTGACAAGGACAGAGGACGCATTGTAATTGAAGTGGAGAAAATTATTTAAATTTGAAATGGAGAACTTTCTGTTGATGTCAAGACTAAATCTTATGCTATGAGGAAGTTCATCTCCTGCACTGCAGCTCCACATATATAAGGATCTGCAGCTCCACATATATAAGGATATGAGATAATTATATGTGGATTAGCATAGCTAATGTTCTTCACAAGATATCTCCCTGTGGATGTCCTTATTTCATGTTTGGTGTCATTGGTGCACACAAGCAATGATCTATATTCAAAATTCCCACACCTGTCATCAATGCCCAAAGGATACTAGATAGGTAAGCCACCACAGCTTGTCCTACAGAGACTAGATTGACACTCCCTGAAAGGGATGTTAGGCAAAGATAAATTTTCCAACATGATCACAAAAATGTACTCAAAAACCCCATCTGCAAAAAGCCTATTAAAATTATATATATATATATATAATTGATGTTTTAAAAATTAAATATCACTACTCTACCATATTTTAAAGTGATCAATATTTAATAATTAAATAATAAAAATATAAGTAAATACCTGTCGAATTTAACATGCTGAAGAGTATAGCAATTGAAAAACTAGAAGTCATGTTTAACATGATGAAGGGTATGGTAATTGAAAAAACCAAAAGTTGTTGTAAAATCCAAATAAATATGACTTGCCATATTGACGGGATAACTCGATAATGCTATGAAGAAAGTTATAAGGAAAACACCTCTGTTCCAGATACAAATTTGGCAAGGAATAGGCTAGGATAGCTCTGCAACTGGAGTAAGAAATGAGGTCATGGGAATGGTTAAATCTTAGATTAGTTTACAAATTCGGCTTTATAGTGTCTTTCCAGCTGTGCAAAGCAAGGGTCAGTGCAAATTCATGTCATATTTTCATTATCAGTTTATTACAGTAAGGTAAGCGGGCCAGGAGGTGCACTCACGCCTACTATCACCTTCCTTATCATATTGTTTTCACTATTAGGAACTGAATATGGATCATCCACACAAATACAGAACCATCTCTAACTTGACAATAGACACTTGAATCTTCTAAATCATCCTTTTGTGGCATAAATAATATTCTAGGCACTTGAATCTTTGAAGTGTATGGTTTTTTTAATTAACGACTTCTTTTATTTATTTTTATTGAAATTTACTTTTATACGAAATATTAAAATTATATATATATATATATATATATATATATATATATATATATATATATATATATATATATATATATATATATATATATATATATATATATATATAACTGATGTGTTAAAAATTAAATATCACTACTATACCATATTTTAAAGTGATCAACATTTAATAACTAAATAATAAAAATATAAGTAAATACTTGTCGAATTTAACATGCTGAAGAGTATCGTAATTGAAAAACTAGAAGTCATGTAATGCTATCAAGAAAGTTATAAGGAAAGCGCCTCTCAAAGAGTGTTGTGGAAATCATTGTATAAATGGCCATAAAGAAATAAACCAGTTTCAAGCTGAAACTGTCTCAAAATTTCTGATTCAGAAGTACACTGACGCAGGCTTGGTTTTCATGCACAGGTTGTGTTTAACCAAAAATACATATCAAATAAAAGGGGCATCAAATTTAGATTTGTAAACAGGGATTAGAAAGTAGTTTTCACTCTGTAATCAACATACCTGAACAGTAAGTACTGACATTCTTGTCCTTGCAAAGACACGGGAAATTTCCAAATTTTGTTTGATAGCCACAGGTCCCTCTTCCATACCCATCATACTAGCAGCTCAGGCAGTGATTTGTGCTTAGATTCTCATAATTAAAGCGAATACCATAGGCAGGAATTTGGTTATAGAAAGCATTTCCATATGCATTGGTAATATCCCAATATATGCTAGTGTATGATTCATAGTTTTGGAGCATAAGCCTCAAGGAATATGAGGTCCTTAGATAGTAAGAGCACCAAGAGACCTTAGAGAGAGAATTTGGGTAATCAAGCAAACTTTTGTAGAGGTAATTGTTGCTATAATAGACAGACTCATATAGGCTAGTCTAGTCCTCACAATCACTAGGCTGAGGCTTGACAAGGACAGAGGATGCATTGTAATTGAAGTAGAGAAAAGCATTTAAAATTGAAATGGAGTACTTTCCGTTAATGTCAAGACTAAAGCTTATGCTATGGGGAAGTTCATCTCCTGCACTGTAGCTCCACATAGAAGGATCTGATATAATTATATGTGGATTAGCATAGCTGATGTTCTTCACAAGATACCTACCTGTGGGTGTCCTTATTTCAAGTTTGGTGTCATTGGTGCACACAAGCAATGATCTATATTCAAAACTCCGACACCCATCATCAATGCCAAAAGGATACTAGATGGGTAAGCCACCACAGCTTGTCCTACAAAGACTGGCTTGACACTCCCTGAAAGGGATGTTAGGCAAAGATAAATTTTCCAACTTGATCACAAAAATGTACTAAAAAACCCCATCTGCAAAGAGCCATTCACTGTTTCAAAGGGACTAAACCTAGAATGCTCAGTTCTAGGAAACAAGACACTTCCCATCAGGAAGATGGGAAATGAAGTTCATGCAAACTAAATTTGCTTTTTACTCCATTTAATTTGAAGAAGCAGAAGCATAAGCAGAAAATTTTCTCTAGGCTTTTAAAATTTTTGTGCAGAAACAGGACATAGACAAACACACATTTACACACACGAAAACCATAATAGCAACAAACGTTTCTGTTAACATGAACTTCAGTTTCTTATTGGATTTTATGTTTAAGCTGTAGAATGACATAACAGTAAAAGGACAAAACTCATCTCGTGCCATATTTGAAATAATTGTGGGATTTTTTAAAGTATTTTGAGAAATTCAGTTATAAAGTAAAACCCTCCAAATTCCCATAAGGGCGGGCATGAAAAGACAGCAACCCTCTGCACTCGGTCATGAAAGTTTAAAATGTAAAATGCATGGTAGTTTCACCATATTGAGCTAAATTTCACACTCGTATAAAACGATCTAGCATAAAACTAAACAGAAACATCGTCTTACAGTGATTTGAAAGATTTCAATTGATTGAGATCCAAAAATAATAACTTAATTAATTAAACAAAACGTGGGTGAGTGCCATAATCTATAAACCTAGAGGAACTTCAGGCAATCATGAATACAATTAAGCATGGCAAAGGATAACCCAGATGTTGATTAAACCCATTAAATTCTTTGAGTAGTTCAAAGGAGAAAAAGGAACCTAGAAAGAAATTACATGACTGAGTAGTTGTATGTGGCAGGGGTTATGAAAAAAGCTGAGATGGGTCACTGATGATTTACCTGAACAAAACAAAGCATACAAAGGCTTTGTCAATGAAACCGAGGGTTTCTAAAAAAACATAAACGTATAATCACAAATAAAGAATACCAAATGTAACCAATTACTTGGCCAAAGCAAGAAAGGCCCCAATTACCTGGCCAAAGCAAGAAAGGCCTTGTGCGTTTTGGCACTGAAGGAGAATTGTAACACACGCTTTGAAAAGGAATAATGAAAAAACGAGCATCCTAGGTGAGGAGAAAACCACCATATCAACAGTCAATGAATAATATCGAAATGGAGTTGTAGGTCTGAGAGATGGGGGTGTGGAGATTCATTCCTTGTGCATTAAATTTCGATGTCAGTTTGACACCACTTATTGGGAAATCTAGCTTTCCTATGCCAAAATTTATTAATAAATATTTGGTTGTGTGGTTCTTTGTTGAGAGTTGCAGAAATGGAGCAATTCTATGTTGAGAGTTGCAAAAATGGAGTTTGGTTTTAAGCATTGCAGAAATGGTGAAATCGGAGGTGCGAAGAGTTTGGTGTTAAACATTGCAGAAATGAAGAAATCAGAGGGGCAAAGTGATGGTCAATAAAATGAAGAAACCGTAACAGGGTAGAAAACGGAGGGCCAAAGTGATGTTCAGTAAAACGAAGAAACTGTAACAGTGTAGGTAGTTACTTGGTTACCCTAACTGCCGATAGAATCATCTAATGGTAGACAGTTTTTTAATCGTCTAACAAATTATCGGAGGGCGCAGGAGGATACACATGGCACTGGAGGAAGTTCTTTTCATAGGGGAATGCCTTACGGCGTAACAAGAAGAGATTCAACCAAAATATTGTCTATAGACTCTTCACCTATTCAAGCTACTAAGATATCAGAAAGTGCACATGGAGAAGTGGAAGCTGATGAAAGGGATCATAAAATCAAATACCTGTAAGATCAGTTGAGCAAAGCTCATCTAAAATTAGCCTACATGTAGCAAGAAAATAGAGAAATAAGGCATAAATTATCAGAAGAAACTACCCATCCCAGTTAAGGATAACCATCAAGGAAAGCATTGGCACATGTTGTTAAAGACAAAAGCAAGCAAATCGTAGATGTTGAAAATGTGCAGCTAAATGTTGAGAAGTCAAGGAGACCTAGGATTAGGTCTACTACCAAAATGGAAATGAAAATGGAGGAGACTATTCAACCAGAACATATAGTGGTATTTGATGAGCAGGAGGAGTTTGAAAAATTGGTGGAACAACTTGAATGATTTCAACAGCAGGTAGATTGGCTTGCAGAAAAAGATCAGAGTGATCAGCTAAATTTTCTTAAACAATTACAAGTTGTTGAAATTTTCCTTTAAAAGGCTAAACACAAGTTTAAAGTGGACCTCGCATCTACATAGGAAAGTGAGCATTTTGTATACCCAAAACATGGTTTTTAAGAGGAGAACCAGATTAGTGAAGAAGCAACATATTAAGGCCAAGAAATATGGCAGAAAGAGGAAGAAGGGAAAGTTGGATATAATAATAGAGTCCATCATGAAGGTAAACCTTAATCAAGAGGATGCTATTAAGGTTCACATTTTTTCTTTTTACTCAAAAAGTCATAAATGGGTAATTTTGGTGAAGTTTACAAAAACGTAGCAAGGACTTGCCGCATAATTTATATAGTCCTCTATGTTGATGAGATGGCCCAATTTTGAAGTTTTGATTGTCCTATGGGGTGTTATAAGGATGTCATAATATTTAAATGTTTCCTATAGCACTTTATCTTAGAAAAAAGCATCATATACTCAGACTTTTGAAGGTAATACAAAAGTTAACAACTTGTTATGAAAGTTAACAGTTGCTGCGGAAGTTCACAGTTTGTTGTGAAAGTTTGCTACAGGTAATGAGGAGGTATGAAAGAACTATGAAGCCTATCTCAGAAGTTCATTACCATCACAAAGATATTTCAAGAATACAAATTTTCTCCATTTTTTCATAGGACGGATGCAACCATACAGACCATGGAGGGCTACTTCGACTTGTGAAACTAGCTCATTTGCTACAAAACTAGACAGTCAACACCATTTCACTTGATATTTCGAATTGCTCGGGTTTCCAAGGTTGTTTAATCATGTTTTTAGGTGGCATAATGCCTTAGCATGGTATTGTTAGTGTTTTGTTATAATTATTTCTAAGTTTAATGACATATTAAGTAGAAAACTATGTTAGGTAATTAGTTCGTACTTTTATGAAAAGTAGGTGAACAATTCAATGTATCTAGCTGTTTGACTAGTTTCCTTTTGGAAAATTTGACCTGCTTGGATGAGAATGGAATATTTTTTATACATTTAATATTTAAAAATCTAAGAGAGGGTTATGTTGGTCATATTGGAGAAAGAGACACCTTGAGTGCATTGTATTTTCTGAATGTTTTTACCAGTGAATGAAAGACATAAGGTGATTTGGAGGGATTCATGTGTTAGATATTCATAGTGTTGTGCTTATTTATAATTGTAACTTTTTGTTGTGTGTTCAAATCTCTTGAATGTATGTCTTCATGCTTGGTATAAACATAATTTTAATTCAGAATTCATCTTAATGGTGCTCTCATTTAGTTTTCCCAAGTAATCTACATTTTACTCATAATGTAATATCTAGAATTCATCTACAATTTTGATGGTCTAAGTGTTTTTTCCACCTTTCTTACAGTTAGCCTCATACAATAATTAAACTTTATTTCATCACCAAGACGACCTACCTTTCCCCTATGGAAAAACCCTATCTCTCTTCATCATATCACTCAACAAATAATAACTTTGACATGACTCCATGCCCAATGGATCTATCTTATTTCTTACCAAAAACCCTTTGAAAAAAAAAGAACTTATTGAGCTTTATACCTTAAGCGAGAGAGCCCTCTCCAAGGTTAGAAGGGCTAGATTCTAGCTTAAAAGTGGTTTGTGGTTACCTTTGAATTTCTCTCGTCAACCTAGTGAAATAACAGACTGATAACACGTTCTGGGTTCTCTTACTGTCATTGGTATGGGTTTTTCTAGGTGTGACAGTCTTATTCAACCTTTCCTTTCCATTTCAGGATAACCTTGAGGTGATGGGTTCTCATGTTTTGGTGGACCTCGATTTCTAGATGGATTTGAAGCTGGGTGAGGTGGATCTCTGAAAGTAAAAACACATGGCCTAGTGATCGTTGAACCAGACTATGGATTGCGGTAAAGACACTGCCCTAGTAAACCCTCATCCAAACTATGGGGCGTTGTAGTAAAGCCAAGTATTGTGTGCCTCAGTGAGCCTAGGAATCCTCTACTGGTGAATGGTGGGATATACGGTAAAGTCTAGAGGTGGTTGACCTTGATAATGCCTAGGAATATTTCCCTGGTGAATGGAGGGATATATGGTAAATCCTAGAGAGTGGTGCCTCGCTCATGGCCTAGTGACCCTTAAATTAGACTATGGTTTGTGGTCAATCCTAGGGACTAGGAGGCAGTAAAATTCCTCATGGTGTAGGTGGAGAAATATAGTGGCATCCATGCTCATTCGATTCTTATTTCGGTTATGAGTCCCACATTCATGCTTGGAATATGGCACAGTGGTGATTGGATGAAGAGAGATTTGGCTCAGCCAATCTATGGTCAGGTGGAACGTGGTAGTCCCATATTGGGTTGGATTTTTCATTCATCAATAAGAGTTCATTTCCTTGGTATTTTATGTATAAATGTATCGGTTCATTTGTGGCATATATGGTTGTTGTATCCTCATTATTTCCTTTTTTTATATAATGATTGTGAATATGTTTTATAACAGTGAAAATGTATGGTTTTCATCATGTTTTGATTTGTGAATGATTTTGTAATGAATCTATGACCCAATACATGATAACAAAACTAATGTAATAAGGCATCAATGCTTCTTAGCGATTATCCTATAATTGTAAGACCCCTATGCTCAGATATGCTATTATTACCTGTAGAATGCATATTCTTGACATGTTTGACAAAATTTCTATCATGGTTAGGCTTGGTTAGGTCAAACCCTTGATCAAGTTTTGGGTTAAATACCTTTTATTGGTGTCATTTATTATCTTGGAAAGTGTCATCAAGTTTTGGGCAATGGTTTGGAGACTAGCCTTGCAAAAGTGCTTAAATCGCACAATCTCTAGCACAGAATTGGGTAAAAAAGATTACAATATCTCCCTTGTAGGAATTGTGGGAGTGACTAGAAGCTCTCCTTCATATGCATGCCCATGTCATCATAATCGAAAGACTAGGTTAACTCAGGCATTGGATACGTTGAGTGGTAGATTAGCTCTTGCGGATCCTGTAGCACTTGACAGAGGTCTATAAGGTGTTGGTTCATCGGTTCTACTTCCTTAACTGCACTTAGGGAGTTGACGCATATCATAGTAATTGTTCATCACATATTTTCCCCAGTAGACTGGTTAGTTCGGGTAAATGTGGGAGGATGGAATTACAATATCATTCATGGAATGGAGTTAATGGTATGATCTAGTCAAGGAATTGAATCCAAATAAAATTAACCATATGAATAGAGTTTGTGGATATTAGTAGTTCTTGGTAACTATTGAGTTGAGGACCTCAGCTCATCTATATATTCAAAAGAGATCAATGATAGTTGGTTTGGATATGTGATGTATTGAGTGAGTGTGAGCTTGGAGGATTGTGTTCAAGCTGTAAGAGTTGTGAAGAACATTTTCTAAAGAAATTTGCAAGCGTTGCAACAGATAGTAGGAGCATGTTTCAAGCAAATTTTTTTGTAGTGAACGAGGAGATGAAATCAAGTTTGATTTCATATATATTTAGTGATTCATAACAGCTTGTTTATTCTCCATTTTGTTTGTTGGTTGCAATAGTTGTTTGTGAGAAAACTTAGTATTGTAGAGGGTTTTTTCTCATGCACTTATCAGATTACTTCATTCAATGTTTGTGTTCATTCATTTTATTTTCGATTTCTGATTTTTTTATTTGACAAGATTGACGTCATGATGTTCATGTTGAGAAGATTATAAGCCTAGTCTGAAACATTTATGAAACATGATTTTCATGGAGGAAATGAAGCATGGAGGCTTTAGAGTAGATAATGATTCAACAAATTTAGTAGAAGGAACATATTTCTCCATCCAATAGGATTTGGATAGGCCAATTGGAGTTGAGCGAGGATCATTACCCGTGGGGGATTCTAGCGGATATATTTCAATAGATTCACGAGAGAAACAAATTTCATAACTAGTGCTAACATAGTATGAAGGAAGCCAAGTCTTCCATCCTATGGTTGTAAGCTAATCCATGGATAATTTGTTCAACATATTAATAGAAGAATTGAGAAGTGCAACAGTGTTAGGGTTGTTTTTCTCCTGAAAGGGTGTCCACCAGAAATACTTGTGTGCTTATGTGTGCATGATTATGTTGATGTTTCACATGTTTATTATGTTATGAGTTATTGTCACTTTCATGTTTTTATAAGCTAATATTGTGGATGTGTGTTGCAAATTAAGAATCCAGAAAAAACGATTTTAAATTCATATAAAGGTCATCACTACTGATTCACCCCCCTTCTCAATAGAAATCAAGTTTCCAACAATTTGTATCAGAGTTGCGTATTTCAATTGTATCTTAATCACTGGAGAGTGGATATGAGACATATTGGCATCAATTTCATAACTTTTTGAAAATGGATCGATAAGGAGTCCCAACTCTTCACGGAGGTAAATTTGCAACTTGGAAAATGAAATTGGATTAATATTTCCTGTGCCTTGATGAAAATATTTTTCTATCATTGGAATATGAAATTAAGGATGAATTTAATGATAAAGCTAAAGAGATTATTACACATGGAATTTCAAGCTATGATAATCTGTTTGTGAAACATTGTGAGAGTGCGAATGAGATGTTGGATAGGTTGCATAATTTTTATTATGGAAGAAAATTGCAGAATTTAGAAATGGAGAAAAATGCAAAGGATTTTGCTCTTATGGCAGTGACAAATTCAGTCTCAAGAGAAGAATATAGTACCACGAATATATCACAAGAAAAAGCACCAATGATAGTATTGATAAGTGAAACATTGGTCTAGAGGGACAACAACAAAGATGAAGAGAAGTACAAGTTGAAAGCGTAGAAAAAATTAAAAAGGCTCACAACTCGAAATAAATATCAACGAATGTTGCTGCAATTGTTTTATGAGAATGAGTTTGCCTTCAAAGAAGAAATTTCAGATCTAAAAACTTAGATGGAAGAAGGAAGAAAAATAAAAAATGGAATAAGGAAGTAGTCACAGTGGCTTCATTAAGGGAGAAATACCATATCACATGCATTCATATTAGGGGATATATATTGAGGAAAAAATGACATAATATATTGGTGGATATATAGGGGGTAGGTATAAAAATTGGAGCTCCAAGTTAACGAAAAAATGCCAAGGGGTATAAAAAATGTTAATGGAAAAATGGATACCTATGATATCTAGTGAAAGTAGGGTTTCTTCAAATTGGAAACTTGTATTGGGTTCATATTGGTAGGGGGTTAAATGATATGATTTTTAAAGGTATTTTCCAATATGTAGTCAAATTAAGGGCATTTCTTAATATGCCACGAATGCATGTGATATGTCAAAGGTTCATTGAGTGAAGCCCCCATGGAAAAAGTAGAATGAGATGGAGGATGAGTGCCAAAAATTAAAGGCTGAAGCAATTTGTACAAGGGAATAATTATAGATGTTCAAATCTAGCCTTCAAGTATCTACAAGCAAATAAAAAATTGTTGGAGAAACTAGTAGCAGTAAGAAAATAGAGGGTTATTACAAAAATCAGCAACTATCCAAGAACCAAAGGAATATAAAAAGAAGAGAAACCGAAATAAATCGAAGGAATGTCAAATGCTTTAGTTGTCAAAATCGTGGGCATATAGTAGGAAATTGCAATAGTGGAGAGATCAAACCCTCTCAACAAAAGGAGCAGCCAAAGGAGAAGCAACCACAAGCATGCATGAAAAGAAGATAACAATTTTCACAAAGGTCACCATCATTCAAGTATAATAGTTCTTTTTACGGTTATTATTTCTCATGCAATGTTTTTGGCCCTAGTGTTATTGACTACAAGGCACATGCAAGGAATAAAATTCAATTTAACAGAATATATCAACATATTCCTCAATTTCTTAGTCAAATAAGATGTTTTGTGTGTGACAATATTGGCCATAAGGCCAAGGATTGCAAACTACCCAAGTGTTACAAGACATTAGGGGCATTTTGAGGTCTAAAATGGGGCTCCTAAGAAAAATGTACAAACAAATAAACTTTATAAGGACCAGTAGGATTCAAGATGATGATGTCAACCATGGGGGATGATTCACCATTTTTGAAGTAAAAAATTAAAAATAATAAAGTAACTTTTTCAACTGATATTTTCAACTTAACTCCCTAAGGTTTTACTCAAATTTTGAGGAGGAGTACTCGTTGGATACAAAATTTAATTCCTCATCCAAGAAGTACCCATGTTGTATACTTTTGATGGACTGTGCAACAAAAAAAAATAAGAAATAGATGAAAAATGTGATTGCAATCATGTTTTTCATGTATTTCTCAATTTTCATTTACTAGGGTCCATCGAAATTATGCAACATGGGTACTCCTTGGACGAGGAACCAAATTTTGTATCCAATGAGTGTTTCCACTTGAAATTTGAGTAAACCCGCAGGGAGATAAGTTGAAAATACGAGTTGAAAAAATAGTTTTTTTCTTTTTTCCATCTAAAATTTGATGATGTAATCTAATCTTATTTCATTATTTCGACTATTATTTTATAATTTCCTTAGGAGGCCCATTTTAGACCTCAAAATTCCCCTAATTCGATCGAGTTAGAGATAGAAGAATATGCAAGACCAATCGTACAAGAACAAGGAGGATCAACAAATGAAAGTTTGTAGGAGAAAAGACTAGCAAGGGACTCCCATAAAAAATTGAGGCCTACATGGTCTCAAGGGTAGCATATGGTTGCGTAATTATTTGCATGTAGATTCTTGGATGTGCATCCATATCTAAAAGAGTGCATGAAGAGAAAGTTGCATATTGAGGAGATGGATGTGTTCAATGAGATTTCATGAGGTTTGAAGTGTATTTTTAATTTTGATCTATTTCTTTACTACTTGAATATCAGTTGGATCAACCATATTGTTACTGATGAATTTTGGAACATCTGCATGTTGAAGCTTTCATTGATATATTTGAAGATATATTAGCTACATGGTTGTCTTATGTGCATGATTATAACATGATGAAGGATCACACATTCAAGGGGAGCGTTTTTGCTTCCTAATGACCTTATAGATGGTTAGAATTGTGCTTACAATGGAGAAGAATTTTGTTGTTTCTACAACATATTGGGAAGTAATATTCTTGCATGACATATCTAGTCCATTGATAATGTTTATACTATTAGAATTTATATGTATCATGCTACTATGGATATGCATTAGGATGGCTAAGTTGTGGTGTTGTTATTGCATGGAGAGAGAACTTATGATGTTGTTGTTGCCTACAATTTCTTGGATAGATTGTTTACTTAGCTACACATTGGTGATATAATAGATATTACTTGTATTGGTTCATATGCTCCTAGTGTTGTTGTTGATGCATGTTGATTTGTTTCTTGTGGATTGAATTGATGATATAGTATATTACTGGTTGATGACCCTCACGATGATGAGGATATGTATTTTTTAATTCTTTTATGTCATATTTCCATTGTGTTTTTTTTCAATTCATTTTGTTGTTGATTCCTATGTGAAAGATGGTGGTTACTAGTGTTTATCATGATCTTGCTGCAGATCTTCATTGTTGGGATGGTGATGGCCAAGGTGTTGAGTGGCCATACACCAGCATATGGTTTGGATAGTACTTCTAGTGTTTTTTCTACATATTGAGAGCATATGCCATTGCTCATGGAGGCCATTTATTTGATGCACATGCCATGGATTGTTATCATTGTTGTGTGGATCATATAGCATTTCTCAGTGAGGCCATGTACTCATGATTATGTCATATTATTGTATTGGGCATGCATAGAGGAAATCACATTTGGGTGTGGTTGGAAGCATCATGTATTGTCATTGTCCTATCTTGTTGGTATATTGTACATGGAGATACCTATGAAGTCATGCATAAATTGAGAAATAATTATGTGAGTCATGGTCTTGCCATATGTTTTCCATTGGAGGCATTGTAGAGTCATAATATATTATTCTAGTTTCTATGTAATATGCATATCAAGCCCCGTAACACTTGTCAAATCCTTTGGGTCATAGATGGAATAATGTTGGTTGTTAGATGAAGTGATATTAGGTTCATATGTGTTTCAAAAAGAGTGATGTTACAACCACATATGATTTGTTATATATTTTTGTTACAACCATATATTATCATGAGGAACCTATGCACTTGCATGTCGTGTCATTGGTCTTGGATGAATAGAGTCAGTGAAAAATTCATGGTCTCTTTACTAGTACAAAATGGCTAATTAGTTACTAAAAAAATGACTAAATTTTGCATATAAATGACCATTTTTCAGTTGATAAAAAATAGTTCCTAATTTGTGGTATCTTATAACGCGACCAATTTTTAGCCAGATTTAGCTTTATCATCAATTGGTTGTCTCAATTTTACTATCTAGTAGCATATTTAGTCATAAATTTTGTCATTAATTTATGCATTGATTTAGTCGTTAATTTTCAAAATTTATGACCTACACAACAAAATGTATTATTACACGATTACCCAAGAAAACAAATTAATGAACAAAGAAATATGACCAAAAGTTTGGTCGTGTTATAAGATACTATTATTAGCTACTAATAGTCACATATATGCAAATTTTAGTCTTCTTTAAAAACCAATTAATGACAAAAAAAGTATGACTAAATTTTAGTCGTGTTATGAAATATTGTAAATTAGCTACTAGTAGTTGTATATATGTAAAATTTAGTCATTATTTGTAATCACAAATTTATCATTTACAGTATTCATTTATATTTTTATGGTAGTTTCATATTCATAATATAAATAATGTTTGATTTAGTACTTTATATTAATTTAGTACTTTATATTCATTTCATTTAATTTTATTAATAATCATTATAAACAACTAATTTAGTCATTGTATATTCATTTTATTTGTATTCATAATTAATCAACATAAACTACTAATTTAGTAGCTATAAATTAATTTTATGTGTTCATTATTAATCGACATAAATCAATTAGTATGATGTTGAGACAAAATTAAAAAAAAATCATACAATGTGTAGTTCATCTAATATGAAATTAAAAAGTTACATATGTTAATTGCAATAATAAATAATACCATGTATAACTATAAATCATTTCAACCACATAAATTATATTATATGAAATGTCGAGTATTACAATATGAGTTTCCAACTTAATATTGTGTGGACTATAATTTACACATGAAATATTGTCTCAACACTTCAAAACATTACCGTTGTGTTGCGAAGGCATTGCAAGTGAATTCACCAACTCTAGATACTTGACCATCAGTCTGTATATGTGTGTGTCATGTACAATATTGGCTTTAAGGGTATCACCAGAATGGTTCTCTTCTTTCTCACTTTCTACATTTTTCGCTGTAGTGTTATTGATCTCCTATTTCTTCAATTCCTGCTTCTCACCATCAATACCGAGTTCCTCTTTTGAAAATGGAAGAACATACAATAAAATATAAGTTAAGGTACACTATAAAGGATTTACACAACATAATCCTCAACATCAACAATGTCAATTCCATTTTTCCCTAGAAAAGTAAGAAACTCGAACACGTTTTTTTTAGTTGGGCAATAGTAGCGACTATGTGGGTAGATGACTTGTATAAATCAAGCAAAGAAAACATCACCATAGAAAGGAACACCTTAGCAAATTAGTATTCAACCTTCAAGGAAATTTTAGGCACAATCATACCAGCTAAGCTACATACTAAAAATCTTAGGCTATTTTCATGCACAAAGAAAGAGGACAATTATGATCTATTTTCATGCAAGTTGAATATTTCCTTTATTTTGGTAAAAAATCACAATATGTGATCATTCCAAATTTCAAATGAACTTGAAGATGATTAACACTGAAATATAAGCTAAAGTACACTATAAAAGATTTATATGACATATACATGAACATCAAAAATGTCAATGCCATTTTTCCCCAGAAAAACAAGAATCTCGAACAAGTTTTTTCTAGTTGGGAAATAATGGCCATTATGTGGCTCAATGACCTATATAAACAAAGAAAATAAAATTTCACCATAGAAAATAACACCTTAAGAACTTAGTATTCAACCTTAAAGGGAAGCATAGGCACAATTATGTCGACTAAGCTACATGCAAAAAAGCTCAGATTATTTTCATGCACAAAGAAAGAGGACAATTATGATCTATTTTCATGCAAGTTGCATATTTCTATTGTAATGTTTCCTTTATTTTGGTAAAAAAACCTAAATGTGATTATTACAAATTTCAAATGAACCGACATGCGTAGGATATATAAAAAAGGAAATCAGCTACTATTAGCATTTTCCATTCATTCACAAAAGTAACCATCTCATTCATGCTACAAAAAACGTAAGGAAATAATTTAGGAAATGTCCATTATACTACAAAAAATTTCCTCCAAGGATCCAACAACCTAACTAATGCCCTACATGGATGGATTCAATTCTTCTAAAAAGACTCAGTAAACAATAACTAGATATATTCAAGATTAATGAAATTGCTTAATACTTAAGTTTTTGCACATTATCTTAGAGCATGGAACAAACCAAACGATAAGGACATCATATTATTTTCATGAAAATAGATACTATGAAACCCTACATAGAAAAGTACAGCGTCGGCCTACAACAGTCAACCTATCCTAGATTATGGGCAAATTCATATGCAAAACATACAAAATTATCATCATCCAATAATCATGTAGAAAAACTAAATTCAAAGTGTGTTAACCCCTAAAGTTTAACCCTTTCAAATTTAGAGCGTTAAATACTAGCAAATAGCATTCAGTTGGAGGTATAAAAATAGATATGGATATAAGTGGTGGATTGGTTCCCAGGATGAGTAACCTCAAGCTTGATTAAGTCATGACTGAGACACATTTTTGCACAGTCTGAAGAGAGTTGTTATTCGTAGCAGTTTCCCTTCTTTTTACAAGAGAGAGTTCCAAAGATGATATAGTAGTTTGAAGTTATAAAATTTGAGACTTGTGGTAGGTGGCAAGTGGAGTGAAACAACAATCTTAGTTTGACAACCTCGTCAACTAGAACATTGTAATAGCAGGAGTATAAGACGTGAAAAAGACTAGCATTATTCACGCTAAATATTTTGAGATATGAAAAATAATAGAATTCAATCATCATGACATGAAAACCAAAATTCGTAAAAGAGTTTAATGCTTAAGAAATTCCACCTAAGAAATCTACACTAATCTTTTTATCATCAAAAGCACTCGTTACTTACCATCTTACCAATAAAGAAGAAGCTACATGAAATCCTCAAATAATTTACTCTTGAGTTGTCCTACATTATTTATTATATGTTGATATCCTTAACTTTCAAATTTTAAAATATAAAATAAGATAATTCCTTCCCATCATCATCAACCGATGATTCTAGGAACTACTTTCTATAAACAAAGACATCCCTTTCTTGCAAATTTGTCCCAATATGTGGATCAAAGGACAAGATATCAAATAAATCAGCTTGCTGGGTAAGAACTGAAAAGATTCATTATTAGTATTGACTTGCCTCCAGTACCAACTTAACCCTTCTAATAAACCATTATCTGCTCAAAGTGAAACAAATATGCCCAATAAAAGTAGGATTACCTGGTTAAGGACAAGTTTATGAAAAGTTATGGAAGACCATGTTAATGTGGAAGACCGCACAACTAGATTTCACTCGATTACATTATACTTTTAACTAGCATGGTTAGGGATATTTCAGTGTCCCCCCTAATTTCTTGTGCAAGTTTTGATCATCTAATGGAAGACAAATTTGTCCCTCTTCAAGGAGAAAATTTTTGAAGTTCAAAACATGAGCATCATTCACTATGAAATATATGCTAACTTGTAACTTCATTATTGAAAGAAAGTTGTTATACACAACCCATATTTTTAAGAAGCCATGATTTTCTCTTCAACTGGACATGGAGAAGGTTTATGGTATATTGAACATAAACAATAAGTCTAATGAGATACCATTTGTAGAATCCAAAACACATGAGTTCCAAATTTATGGACAATAAAGATATGACAATAACTCGTCCTAGTTAATTTCTTGGACCCAAAGATTTCTAACGTACCACAAGACCCAACAGATGTCTTTTAAGTTTATACCAATTATATGTTCATTTCCTCTTGTCTATTATTTTTTTTCCAAGTATAAAGGAGGAGAATTATTTAATCCCTCCTCCTATGGTGATTTATGAGGTAAATTTTACTCGTGTTTCCAAAGGAAATCCCAAAAGAATGGGATGAGGAAGAAGAGATTTTAAAAATAAGAGGAGGAATGTTGGATCATTATAAGAGAATCGTAGTCTAATGAGGTAAATTCAAGCTCTAATTGTTTGCTTGAAAGTTTGTTTAGGTATTCAAGTCAACAAAATCATCACCATGTGGGACTCAAGATCATCATAATTAACAATAAAAATTGTTGTTGTGGAAATATTAGCTCCTTATATGAATAGCATTTTGAAATTGCATGCAAATAGGAAATTGACAAACTTCCATTTTTTTCCATAAATAAGATATCACTACCAAATTTCAGAGAAATTTGGTAGATTACCTTAGTGTTACCGTCCACGATTATGACTGGCACACCGAATACACTATATTTCTATCAAAGAAGAAGTAATATGTAACAAGAATATAAATAAGAGAATCACAACACATATATGAAATAATTATTACAAATTCCTCAAATACTAAAATATTTTTAGAAATTGATCTTTCCACTCGAAATGAACATCCCAAAAATTACTCCATTTACAAAAATTTAGCAGAACAACTTACAAGAAATGCATATTATACTCAGTAATAGTTTATAAGGATATAGTAATTGCAATGCCATCATCCCAAAGAATCGTTGTTGCATAAGCACAAGTAACTTTGTTGCCTGACATCTTTAGAAAATGAATTCAAAGACCCCTAAACAAAATTCCTCTACAACATACTTTGCAATTTAAGTTAATTCTATAATGCAACAAAATGGAATATACAAAAGTTAAAGTAGAATGAAAAAATACAAGTAGTAATTATCATATGTTTCTTTACAAATGTTTTATAGTTCCTTCAAATACTATCTTTGAATGCATGAAAATGGATGATTTGGAGCAAAAATTAATGGACAAGACTAGATAAAAAGGGACAATGTATTATCACATAACACTGAAATTTCCTCATTGATCGATTGAAAAAGATGGAGAGCGGAAGTCTCGTTTCGTTCCTGAACATCCCCAAGGATTCGCACTTTTCAAGGCAAGATCTGCCCTATGGAGGGTTCAGGCCTACGCCCGAACAGCAGCCGAAGCCCGCCGCGGCCATTGGTGAGTCTGTTTTGGACCTCAGCGTCTTGGCCCGTGCTGGGCTTTTCCATGGCCCTGCGCTCAAGGGTTCCGACTGTTTTCTCCAGAACCTGCGTTTTCCTGGCTTCCACGATTCGGATCTGAGCAGGAAATTACAGTACGACCGAGCTGTACATTATTTTGAGAAGAGGTATGTGGAAAATTTTTGCGGTGGAAAATGGAAGGAACTGTTCTTAGATCCTCTCGCTGGGGTTAGAATTTTCGAAGCTTTCTCAGATACTAATTTGAAGGATTGGGAGGATTTAAAGGGTTGTTGCTTGGAGCCGGAGCTTAGCCGGACTGATCAGAATATTGGAAGCGATTTTAGCAGCGTCACACCCTTGGTTAATGTCCAGATCTGCAGCCTTCGAATCCTCTGGGTCACAGATCTGCCTTTATTACAGATCTGCGGCCTTCGAATCACCCAGATCCGATGTCAAGGGCCATGGATCTGCTCTGAATCGGGTGCACAGACTATGCATGGTAGTCAGATGATCAGATCTGCAGGTAAACCATCAAATCTGGAGCCCAGAAAATCTTGGGGCTTTAAAAAAACCCAGATCGATGGACAAGAAGCTCGCAGGAGGCAAGTTCAGACGAGATCAACTCTGAAGCAGTTCTCGATCGTGAACCAGTTGGAATCACCAGAAGAATCTCACGCATTCCAGATCCAAGTTAATCTTTCCGGCAAAACGACAATGTTATGGGCCTGCGCAACAGATCTAGTACAGGATCTTCTGCAAAAACTTGAATACCGGCTGGGGATTCCCTCCTCCTGCCTCAGATTGCTGTATAAGGGTAAGCAGCTTATGCATTCCCTTCCTCTTTCTTTTTACAGCATTCAAAAGGACGCGTCTATTGGGGTTTCTTTCCGTCTAAGAGGTGGTTCATTTGGGCAAACCTCCTCTGCCCCTTCTTTCTCTTACAAAGATGCAGCACGCAAAAATACTGCTCAACCTCAGTTCTCTTCAAAGGCATCCCAGCTACATGAAGCTCCAAAGCCGTTTCTGGTAGACAAATCAGAGGAAATTCCCTCCATCGACTTCTCTAATCCCAGGGTTGAAAGCCGCTACCAGAACTTTGCAGAATCCGCACTCATTTGCAGATTTAATGGCTTATGGCCTCGCACAGCAGATCTTTATCAATGGGTCCATACCTCTTGGACTAAAAAGTGTAAAATCTTCTTATGTTCAAAAGGTTTTTTCATGGTGCTTTTTGAATCAAGCGAAGACTACCAGAAAGCCTTAACGGGAGGCCCTTGGTTCTGGGGTTCAGCTGGGCTTTTTCTAACCCCCTGGTTTCCTGACTTCGACCCCTCTACAGCAGTCATCTCCAAGATCCCCATTTGGGTCAGGCTCCCGAATCTTCCGGCACATTTTTGGGATTTCTATGTCTTCCTAGCTATTGGAAACACTTTGGGGCGATACCTGGCTACAGATACCTCAAGAAGGGAAAATGGTCTCTACACGTATGGCAGACTATGTGCAGAAATAGATATCAGCAAAGGATTGCCGGATCAGATTAATCTCAAGTTTGGAGATTTCCATTGGACTCAACCACTGGATTATGAGAACACAGCCTTCCGTTGTCGCCAGTGTCATCAAACAGGGCACCTTCAGAGTACATGTACACAGCTCAAAGACAAAAAGAAGAATCTGAATCGTAAGCCCAAATCCAAGAGATGGAATCCTTTTGAACCACCCCGTCCGCTAGACGATTTAAGCTTCTCGAGCTCGGAGGAGGAGGAATCTGAGGCAGATGAGCAAGTTGAGGAGGAAATTGAAGCTGATCTACAGAATGAGGAAATTCCGAAGGACACCCCCTCGGCTCACCAGGAGACTCCCTCTAACCAGCAGATTTCTCAGAAACGTACCTATCTCTCTTCGCCATCAGACTCTGACAAGGATGATCAGCCTTCAGGACAAAATAATCTACAACTTGTCATGACACAGCCAAACTCCACTAGGTGGATAAAAGTGAGCAAGAAAAAAGGCAAAAAAGGTCGATTTGAAGGAAACAGCCCTTCGGGGTAGCCTTTTGATTAATACCTTCCTTTGTAATCCTCAGCTTCTTTGTAATCCCTGATCTGTCTCTTTGGAGCAAGGTTGATTCTCTATCACCTTCAACTCCATAGCTTCTCTGCTAAGCCTGTTTCCAGGCTTGTATGTACTATATTTTATTCACTTAATAGAATTAGTCTTTACACAGAAAAAAAAAACACTGAAATTTCCTAAATATGTAGAGCTCAAATTTGAAGAAAAGAAGTTGAAAGAAAATAAAATATGTGAAAAGGTTTAAGAAAACCTTAAAAATTTTCAAAAAGGTTTTATTGTTCCCTTTAGGTTTTACAATTCCCTTAAATATATAACAATACTATGCATAAATATGGGCAATTTGGAGCTGAGATTGAAGGCAAAGAAATAATATTATTCAACCCAAAGGGAACTAAAATAGATAATCTACAACTTAAGGGGAAAAACATCTAGAAAGAAACAAAATAGAGATTAAAATAAACATTATATGTTAGTGGTATGTCCCATCCTCTTCCATGGTTTAACACAAGCTAATAACAATTTTGAACCATTACCAAACATTTTAACATGATTGAAAATCATATCTCGTGCTAGGAATAGCATTGGAACTTCTGGAAATGAAAGGATGAGTGAAAAAACTAAATGCAGCACAACACCACCTCAAATTAATAGAACCCATGGAAAAAACATGCCTAGTATAAAATAATTTATATTCTCACAAGGCATACACATTCCCTATATTATATAAGAACATATTATGATATTTATCAATTTTCTTACATAAATCTAAGGAATTTCTTACGTATGAACAAATTTCCACCCAACCATAGGGATTAAGTGCAGATACCAACCCCGAGCAGAGCTATGAAGCTACCAAGGAAAGGGAGCCAATAGACAAACTCATAGCTCAATCAACTCAACCCAATTTCTCTCAAGCATAGGCAATTTCTCACTGCAAAACACTTCAGCTAACTCAACCAAGAGTTAATTAGACATGACATTCTCATCCACTACGCTACAAAATAGAACAAATATATTTATTTGCTCTGCTTGATAGTCCCTTAAGAATATTCTTATCTCCTAGTGCTCTTCAGTGTGGGCTGGGAAAATCCTTTCTACCAATGTTTCAACAAGCCTCCAGGATGCATCCCCAAAATTTTTGGGAATGTAATATCCTAAATAGATAGCTTGGTGCTCTTGATTAAGCATGCATCCCAAACACATGATATAATCCAATAGAATTGTTGCAATTTAACCAATTTTGAAGTCCTGAAAAATATTAAGTCTCTTGAATTTTGAATGGGATATGAAACCCTAATTTCTCCATATGAAGTCCAATGAGGTTGGAACCACTCTCAAACATCCTGAAACAATTAATGGTAATGAAAAAATTTAAGTAAATTCTAAATCCTCAATTATCTTCCCTTTTAAAATGAAAGTATACAAGATGGAAGAAAATGGAGAATGCTGACTTTTACTTTAAAAATTTAATATTATCTATAATTAACAGGGAGGGTAGTTCAAAACAATAGGATACGGTAAAAAGGGAGTGTTGTAGAATCTCATTTTTTGAAGGGGAAGCTACGAAGTGTGTTTACATGCATCACATCCAAAAGATGGCATGGGAAAATGTCCCCACTAGAGTACCCATGTGTAGGGAGCTTGGGGAGTAATGTTGCATTCTACAGATTTCCTTGGAAAATCAATGCCTTAGCTCTAAGGAAATGAGTGAGAAGAAATTAATGAGGAATGGGAAGGTTCATAAAGAGGCATGATGTTATTCCCCTCTACAACCACCTTTGATCCAAAATCCAGAAATTTCTCTTCCCCTACTGGGAGTTGAGCATTTTCAAATTTTGGTTCCCAAACAGGAGGAATGGAACACATTGAATTTGGGTAGTGATTACAAATGAGAATGGGGAAAGATATGACGGGGAAGGCTTCTAAAAATATTAGCTTTTATGTTACTCTAAAACCATCCATCTTTGATCCATCAATTACTCTTCAATATCTGATTTAGTAATTTTCAAAATTTGTGTAGCAATTCCCAAACAAGAATAATGCAAAATTTAAAAAGTATTGTGTATATGCGAATGGTGAGAATTTTGAATGAAAATAATGGAAATGAATCCCATTATTTTGGAGGATAGGGAAAGAATTCCCACGTGGGAGGATGGCCGATACATTTTCCCACCCTGATTGTCCCCAACCCCATGCCTCTGCAACCATGTTCTCCACATGCATTCAATGATTGGCTTCCTAGTTGAAGGTGGTGGATGAGGTTTTTTAATTCATTTGATGAAATGGTTAGAGATATTGGGATGACACCCTACAATATAGAATTACTTTCCCTTGGGTACCTTTTCTTCTTCCCTCTAGTGATTTCATTTTCCCTCTCATACTCTCCTGCTGCCATCCTTGACCTTTGTTTTATTCTTCAACACTAATATTTACATATCTTTGTGTGCCTTGTAATGAGTATATCACTTGATCCATAAAAACCATATTTACCATAGGGCCTTACTTTGAGATCCATACTAAGGATCCATTTAAGCATTTTCACACCATTTGTAAAAAGGGTCATTTATTTCAGCTCACATGACTTGACTCCCATATGTATAGCCACATGACATGAGTCACATATGTATAGCCATTTATTTGAATTTGATGTATAATCTAATATAATACATACCAAAGGTTAAAATTAGGGTGTTTCGTGGTATAATTCATTGTTGTTAGACAAAAGGTCCACTGTACCTCACATGGATCCTTCTTTAAGATTTTTTATTCTTTTTCCGACAAAATATTATGTGACTTCTTTAGTTGTAATATTTTCTTTTGTTAAAAACAAAGTTAGAATGATTATTTCAAGTCCATTTTGATGCAAAGGAGTAAAATCAAAAATAAAAACGTGTCAAGTCAAAGTCGAGTTTATTTGACTAATTTGTTGTAATTTAATAAAAAAAGAAGCATATGCATGAAGAAATGAGTGGTTTATATCAGGTTTCTTACGCTATATATAAAGTTATAGTTAATGGTCCTTGCTTTACCTCAATGCTATGATGAACAATCTAATAATAGAAATCCCTGGAACACTACATAGATTTTAGTAGCTTTTACATTCTTTTTATACTCCAAATAGTTTGGAGCAATATTGCAAATATCATTTTGGGAAACATAATATGCTTATCAGAAATATCAGGGAAAACGTCCAAAATCATTAACAAGAATAAAAAGAACACGAAAAACTCGGAAAATTTGGCGACCTAAAATACTTTTGTTGCTTTTGCAATGTTTTACGTCTTCAAATATGTAGGCTTCGCATTGTTATTTAGAAGGATATGAGGTTTCTTAGAATTTGTACATACCTTACTCGGGCATGAAGAGGAGGTATTATAAATTGTGTTTTGACTTAGTTTCTACAGGTTAAACAACCAAATATCTTCATTATTTTATGAACTTCTCTCGCAGCATTAATGAAAACGAATGAGACTCATTAGAGTCTACATGAAAAACAAAAAAGTTAATGACTGTAAGTTCTCAAAATTATTAATTGGTGGAAGTTGACACATTAGAAGAATTCTTTTTGAGGCCCATCTTGATAGAGATCCAACACTGTAGTTTGAATCAAATATCTTTTCATCATGTTTTTGAGAGAGAGGAATGTCTTGGAAGATGGCCTGTCAAAAGGAGAATTGTTCCTGGCTTCAAATCGATGGCACCCTCGCAGACGAACATGGAAGTCCTCCGCATACAAACATCCATATTTTTATTAATATCTATAATGTTTATGATTTTATATTGCTTTTCCTATCATAATATAGTTTATATATATGTGTATATATATGCATGCTTTTTGGGTGTATCATGTAAACAATGGAATATTATTTTTTGGATGGCTATGGATGTATAAGTAGGGATCTATTTTTTTTTTGGTGTTAGATGGGGTTCAAAAACATTATTTTGGAACTGTTATATGTAGAATTCTCCATGAAAGGCTTATTATTTATGATATATATTTACAGAATGCCCATTGAAGAGTACTTACATACTACAATTGGTTGGTTTGGTACGAGGGACTTGTGGAAGGTTTCGTGACATGTTACAAATAATATAAGGATTGTAGTTTTCTTTTTTATTGAAAATTGTTTTTATTAAAAAAGGACAGAACTCTTTTTCTGTGGAAAAAGAAAATATTCTCACACTTGACCATCTTTTTGTGAAGAAAAAATAGAAATGGTATTCAGTCATACTTTAGTTAAATTTAGAATGGTGACATTCATCGAAATGTTGTGCACATAGCTCCATAAGCTATAATAATTAGCCATTCTTATTACATTATAACAAAGGGTACCTAGAAACAAATTCACTGGTTTTCTTGGTTGTACATAGTTACCGAAGCTATCATAACTATTATTGATACATCATAAAAAAGGATACAAAGAAACAAATTCGTTGGTTGTCCTCAACTTAAAAAAATACTCAATTAACAAGATAAAAATAAGCGTTAAAAAAACAAACAAAGCATAACAATTACAGAAGGAGGCGATTTGATAAAATTCCTTTGCGGTAAGAGAATTCAAGACGGTGCAGCTCACAACTAGAAGATCAAGAAAAAAATGTACTTCATATGTGAAGCAAATGGCAGGGTTAAGCTAATGAGAAAACATACACTTTGTCTAAATTCTTACTGCTTGAGAAATGATTCATGCAAACATATAACTATGTGTGTTGTCAATTGGGTTTATCTCGAGTGGTTGGGAGGAATGATTGTTATCCTCCCTAGTCAGGGTAAATTCCCTCAAGTGAAATGATTAGCTTTATTGTAGCAATTTGATAAACTTCCTCTACTGTAAGAGAATTCAAGAGGGTGCAACTCACACCCAGAAGATCAAGAAAAGAATGTAATTCAGATATGAAGCAAATGGTAGGGATAAGCCAACCAGTCAATAAACACTTTATCTAGATTCTTGATGTGCACATCAAGCTATTGTAGCCTATGAACAATGGATGAGGGTCATAATCAGCAGAAAAATCCAATGTCGGTGCAGAAGCCACCCTAAACTGGGAATTGAGGATATCCTAATGTAAGATATCAGTAATACTACACCTAAGAGAGATGATATCCTTGTATCCCTGAAACACATATCAATAACACTACACCTGAAAAAGAGATAGAAAGTCTAACAATACACCTATGAGAAAAAGGGGAGAAAGGGAAGGGGAGGGATAGACATGGGGACTGGGGAGGTTACCTCCTATTGGCATAGAAGCTCATGAATTATTCCTGATTATTGGTATAGCTAAAGTATATTCTTACTATTATAGCCATGGGGGGCTGTGGAGGGAGCCTAGGTTCTTAGATGTATAATATTCTTAAATAAGTCTAAACACAGATAATTGGGAGACCTACCTTTATGGATTACTATGGAGTAGTTATGTACTCTAGGATCTTTAATGGCCCTAGAAAATATTTAAATGGGACATACTTTGTAACATTCTCTGAATTAACATGAGGACCTTTATTGTATCATATTGGTCCAAAATGACGTAGTTACCTGTAAATTCTCTAAATGGCGCTTTCCATAAGAAACAAACAAGTATACGTCATGTTATGGATACTTACAAAATATTGAACTAATATTATAAGACATTTAGCCATACTTTGTGCTCAATCTTCCTGAAGAAGACATATAAATAGACCTCAAATTAGGGATGTTGCAAAATTATCGAACTAGGGTCAGACATCCCTTGGTAACAATCGTACGGATAAAAAACAATTCAGGATGTAAAAGGAGCAATTTTGTTATGTTTTAAACTCATGTGTTTCTAAATTCTCTTAATTTTCGAACATGTTTCCCCCTAATGATATTTTGGATATGATTCTTCCCCCTGATATTTTGAATATCTCTATTTGCAAGAATGTTTGCAAGTACCTAGAGATATCATGATATCCTACTTCAACAATCAATTAACTAGATATTGAAACTTAGTTTTGCATAATCACAAAGAAATTTAGTTTACAACAGGTCATGGAATAACTTGTGTAAATTATTTGACGACCCTATTTTGCAATCGCAGATAATTAATTTATACAAGTTTCTCTATTTTGTAAACAACCAACTCCAACTGGCATTTACTTCCTTTTTACACAATACATGGATTTCCTTTAATTTTGTACATGTCGTTGTGTTCTTATAAGTGGCATTAAACATAAAATCAATAAATTAGTGTACTTGTGAGAGATACACAAAGCTACAGTGTTTCTTTCATGAAGCTTTGCAATACACCAGAAGGCCCTAAAATCCTTAATATATGAGTGAGAAAACCCTTCTAAAAGAGAACAAAATTAAATTGAAAAGGAAAGAACCCTAACATTTCAGAAATCCCCTTATCGCCAAAAATCCCTAGGAATCCATTTACCAAGGTTTTTTAGTTTCCTTAATTGTAGCACTTTTGGCATTTGTTTGGGTCCTAAACTTCCGAAGCCTTTTCGAGGGACTAAAAGACATGTTTTGGGATAATAGAAAGACCAAAAAAGTGCCACACTAGTTTACCTATTTTTTTTTAACTCCTCTTCAAGATAATTAAAATGAATTATTATGATAGCCAAACAGAGATTAATGCCAAAGTTGGGACTCCGAGAAGTTGACATTCCAACTTACTCTAACGAGGCCCACAAGCTTTTGGTGCTTCATCTCCTAGTGTTAGTTTTTTTCATGTTTAGGTCTTCTCATTGTTTATCAATGATAAAAAGGCCACGATGCCTCATTCTAACATAGTTCAGAGCTTAGAGATAAGCTACCATTGCTTGAACTAGTTTATTTCCATTCTTCTTGCAACGATTTTTCAGTACTTTATTATTAATGAATTGTGGTTTTGTTTTCAATGTAACTATGTGTTTCTGTCCATATATGTATTTCATATTCTTCCTTCATAAATTTCGATCATAATCAACCCCTTATTTATGTGCAAAACCTTTTTAAATGAGCTCTACTTTGTGCTTGTCAAGTGAGTCATCTGATTTATACTTGTTCTTGAAGAGCCACTTGTAACCAATCAGTTCAGTTCCCAATGGAGGGTCCACAACTTCCAATTTCGATTCTTTATCATAACGTCACACTCTTTCTCCATTACTTCTTTCCATTCATCATGAGAATCATCTTCTTTAAAGGAAGTTTTTCAAGATAAATAGGAAAATTTAATTCACAATCATAAGAAACATCCATAACAACAACTAAATCATAGTCATCTACATCACCTCCATTATGTCTAGTAGAACTTCTTGTTCCAGTGTTTCCAACCTCATTAGGATGAACACCTTCAAGTGTCTTAGCGATCCATTTTAAAGGACCTTTCTAATATGGCTCAGGTTATTTAGTTAATTGAGATGGGGCTAAATCAATATTTAGCCTTCCAATTCTCTCAATGAAATCACTCAAAGTGTCTCCTTGATCAGTGCTTGGAGCTTTGCGAGGGGGTGAGGCTGCATGAGATGGAGATTCCAATGATTGATCTAGGATAGCCCCCCCTCCCACCCCCTTCAAGAGGTGGAATCTCATTATCAAATTCCTGAAAATATTTTGCATGTCTGAGTTTGTCCAAGTGATCAAGTTGTTTCTCAACAACATTGTCATTCTTGGAATATTAAAGAAAAATCAACTCAATAGAAAGTTACAACTTCTTATTTACTTCATCATAAAGACAATATTTTCTGGAGGTCTTTGAGTCCCCCAAGAAGATACACCTTCGGCCCCTTGCACCAATTTAGTTTCTCTATTTGTTATGTATTAAGGCATAACAACTAGAACCATAAACCTCGAGTTGCCTCAACGAAGGAATGGGACCATACCATATTTCATAGGGAGCCTATTCTTTGAGAGCATGAGATGGGCATCTATTTTTAATATAAAGTTCACATAAAACCACAACAACCTAGAACATCAGCATTACACTTTTTAAAAACATCTTTGAACATAACATATTTAAGATTGTCATGTTCATTATTTTGGATACACCATTCTATTAAGGATTATAAGGCGCACTTTTTTTTATTTTGAACGCCATGTTGGTGAATATAGTTTTCCAATTCATTTGAAGTATATTCTTCTCTGCTATCAGTATGAATAATGTCAATATTAGATTGTGTATTGTTTTCAATCCATGCATGAAATTTGTTGGAAGTTTCAAAAGCCCGAGATTTTTTCTTCAACATATATACCCAACACATTCTGGTGTAGTCATCAAAAGAAGTCATCATGTATTTACTTCCATTTGAAGAAGAAAAATGCATAGGGTCACACAAGTCAAAATGAATTGGTTCAAGCTTTCTACATGCTTTGGGAAGAGAATTATGAAATTATTGTTCATTATTTTTCCCTAAGATACAAGCGTCACATTGCTTTAGTTTGCTAAGAATGGTTCAAAAGGTAGTAACACCACTCATCTTCAATAAATGAATACAATAATACTTCAGATGCATATGATATATTCTCTAAAATTGGTTGACCAACAAACTAATTACGGAATCTACACATTGAACAATAGGAGGGTGGGAGAAGCTCATGTTTCCTATTAGTTACATCACTAAGTAATTTCTATATCACTAACCCTTTCAAGAATTATCGTAGAAGAATCTCTTATGCTAGGATATGAATCAAATTACTAGCCAATACAAAATAACATATACTACAAGCACAGTCCAAGAAATAAACCTTTCATGTTTCATTCCTTTTTAAGAAGGAATCCTACCTCTAAGGAAGACATAAAATTTGTGGAAGGAGGCCCATCCAATTTATTTATCACTAATTCAAACTTTCATCATAAGTAATATGGAATAAATAATAATTTACAAATATTCATGAAACAATGGACAAAGAGAGATGGAGAAAAAGAAGCAAAGGATAATAATGGAAGGAAAAACAAAGAATCTAGAGAAGAAGGAAATAAATAGTCAAGCACAATTAGAAGAGCACCTTAATCAAGAAGAAATCCCATGAAGAAGGAAACACCTTTCTAAGTATAATTGGAAGAACAAAAAAATCAAGAAAATATTCTTTGAAAGAAAATAATCTTAAAGTTGGTACCTCAAGGAAGGAGAAATAAACACAAAATTCTTCAATATATCCATGATCCATTACACATGAAACAATAGAATTTCATACATTAAAAATAAATAGGGTGGAAAATTGGAAAATCACAAAGATATTGAAAATGCTCCCATCTCCTACTACAAGGATCTACTCACATAAACTCAAAAAAATGATACACCAATCATAATCATAATAACATAGGACATACCTTCACTAGCCACGCATGAAAAAAATGACATAAGATCATGTAGATGCCAAGAGATAAATTTATAGGACCTAAAGGGTTTACTTTGATCTCCTCTCAAACCTATTTCTCTATTATATGCAAAGATGTCTTAGGTAGACCATTAAAGGATGATAGCATCATTTCATTATGCATTAGATTCTACCTTCATTGATTTTGTTCCTAATTAAATTAACGTTAAGTATCCCTATTATTTCAAGCCTAATTCCTTGTGCGACATCATTTACAAAATAATTTAAAAAATAATTACTAATAGACTTTAACCTTTGATTCCCTAGCTCATTTCCTCTGAAAAACATCGATATGTGTAAGCAAGGTAAAGTCTTAATAGCATATCTTTAGTAGATGAACAAATCCACTCTAGAAATAACACAAGAATTCCTAAAACGTTCATCAATCTCAATATATCCAAATCTCTCAAAAGTATCAACTAGGAATATATCTATAAACTCCTTTCAGCCTTCAGGTTTGCTAATAAATGTATTCACTAGTTCCTTTTCCTTGTCTCGAAATATTTTTTTCTCAATTCTCATCAATGGGACACCCACTTCCAATTTTACTCCCTTCAAAGTATTTCGACATGGATACCCTCTGCCTCCTTCCTGTTTCCTCTCATCATTGAAGGGTTGGGATGTGCTATTAAATATATTGTGATCAATAAAAAAATAATAGGTCCCGTGGTAGCATCCAATGTCATTTCAATCTCATTTTCAATATTATCACAAAAAAATATTATGTTTAAAAGATCGAAAGAGAATATGAAAGTACGAAAAAGTGATTTATTTTATATTATTAATGGCATTCAAATACGATATAAGGTGGGGTCCTGACCCATATATTAAAGTTCTAGCGGTATCACAAGATATAAGCAAGTGTGGGCTTAAGAAGCGAGTTAAGTGCTTTGCAGGGGAACAACGAGCATGAGTTATAACTCAGGTTCAACCCCCGCAGTTGACCATGATGTTAGGGTATTTGACTGAGAGCTACAGTCTGAGATTGTTGCTGAGGTTCAAGCCTGATGAACTTCCCATACACTCCCTACCCCCGCAGCGGGCAACCCCGATAATTTCACTTCATCTCATCTCCTCCACATCATCCGCCACCCTCATTCATTATTGTCCACCTCATCCATTGTACCCCGTAACCTCATCTGCCACTCAATTAATTAGTTACAATAATTACAAGTTTCCCCACATTTTGATTATCATATATATAAAAGACAAATAAAACCCCGTTGCATTAGTCTTTTGTTTTAGTATTAAGCAACCTCGCATCTAGTTCAACAGTCTGAGTTAGCAACTGTCCCAGCAACTATGATCAACAACTGTCACCAGCAACAGTCATCTACAGACACCATGGCCAAACAAGTAAGTTCTTCATCAGTTATCCATACCCCATTAATGGATGTCGAATGAGATATTTCTGATACACCCTGCACAATTAAACATCTCTCATTGTATCAAGAGGTTATTCTAAACCATAAAAAATCTCCTATATTCATGGCAATGGTTAGGTAAGGTATTTTAGCTGCTTTTGTCCCCAGAACTCATTTATTCCCTGAATTTGTTCAATGGCTAGCCTTAGCAATGTACCCCAAGAAGTGTTTTGTAATGAATCAGTCAAGGGAGAGTGTTTTTCAGGTAACCTCACAATTAATACACTAAGCTTTGAATTACCCTGTGTCTGGAACTTGCACCACCTTTACTAAAGAATCTCTAATTTCATATTATGATAACATGTCTCCTCAGAAACTTTCTCATGTCACCTCTTTCCTAGCCCCTAAATTTGGTCAATTCTCCCTATATGGGAATCTCTTCTCTTTAGAAATATTTGCAATTGACATAAGACCTGTTTTGCAAGTAATTTCCAAGATTCTAGGAAAAGAAGACTCCAAGCAGGTGGATAAAGTTGTGATGGGATTTTTCTCCTTAATAATGAAGCCAGAGATAGTACTAAACATTCCAACCTTTTGGGTAGATATTATCAATACCCAATTTATGACTTTGCCTCTCACTGGGTCCTTCAAATATCCTTGAGTCATTACTTGTTTATTTCTGTACCAGAATGCTGAACAATTTTCTGATTTGGGACTAAATGTTGTTGATATCAATAACAAGAAGCAGTCAGTAGTATTCTAGATAGACTTGATAAGGGGTGATCCAGGAGATAGTGGTTTATTTGAGTTTACTTATTTATGCCTTCCAGTGGCTTAAAAAATCTTGAATGGAACTCTACCCCCAACTTTTCTTCCTAAAGCTCAAGAGTTTCTTCAATTAAGTAAGGATGTGAGATGTGAGGATTGGTTCATCTTTGAAGAACATGCAGATATTAGGTTTTATGGAGCCTCTGTCAAGCCTTACAGGTTACTTAAATTTGTGCCAATGGGGATTTTTTCCCTTGAATGTAGATCAAGTTCATTTTGCTCCTATGAAGAAAGGCTTTTTCTTTAAGTTTCCTAAAGCAGTGGGACCCTTCATTGTAAACACCAGATAGGCTACCCAGGAGGTTGAGAGA
Organism: Pinus tabuliformis; assembly: GCA_031772625.1. Classification (NCBI taxonomy): domain Eukaryota; kingdom Viridiplantae; phylum Streptophyta; class Pinopsida; order Pinales; family Pinaceae; genus Pinus; species Pinus tabuliformis. The sequence goes on from CM062819.1 coordinate 1,840,661,183, forward strand.
TTGTTGAATGACATGTGTCTTTTATAGGTGGTTGAGTGGGCTTATGACCCTCATCAAATTATTTCAAGGAGAAGATTGGAGAATGGATATTCAGCCTTTGTACATGAAAGTAGACCAGAAATAGAGAAATTGGCAAATGGGGGTTTCCAAAACACTCAAGGGACAGATATTGAAACCCCTAGCATTACAAAAAAAGGTGTCAAGGGAGTTAGAGAAGAAGTTATTGATCTGGATGAGGAAGAATCTGAAGCAACAAAAAGGACCAAGTTCCATGATGTAATGTCCTCAGCACAAACTAGCTTAGTGATTCAGTTAGGAGAAACAGAAGGTGCCCCAGCTTCCCCATCTTCCAAGGAACCTGTTCATGATTAGGTTCCTTTAATTCAAAGTATGTTTGCTCAGATAGCTGAGAGAAATCAGAAGATAAATTCAAATATGGAGGCTCAAGCTAAGTCTCAAGTTGCTCCTGAACAAACTAGATTGCTATCTGCTATGGATTTGGAGAGGAGATAACTTAAAATTGCCTTTTCTCATCCTACTGAAATATCTATGGGGTCCATTAGTAATTTAAAGACTGTGAATTTAACTATTGATACTCACAAGCTTCCAATGCTTGACAAGATCAATTTGCACATGCAAACTAGGAAATTGATCGTAAGTGATCTACATAAAATAAATGCAGCTACTACTAAGGTAGAAAAAATGCTAAATAAGGTAATTTAGCAATTAAAGTTGGAGAAAGCGAACTCGAGAGTTTTGAATGCACAGGTGGATGAGCTGAAGAAAATTACCATAAAAATAGGTGTCAATCCTAATGATCAACCTACTATTCAAAATTTATGACAATCTTCCAAGTCAGAGATTGGGGTTTCGAAAAAGAGGTTGAATTTACCAACAAGTGAGCATCCCATTGCTACAGGGATAGCTGAAGTGGAAAATGAAAAAGGAAAAGCTTCTATAGGATGTGTTGCAAAAAACAGAAGAAGTTTCTTAACATAATGAATCTCTGGACAAGCTGCAACAATAGGTGGACACTCATTTCTATACAATAGTAATGCCAACCAACATAGATGATCCAACAGCACAGGTTTTACAGTTGGGAACAAAACTTAAAATGGTTGAGCATGATGTAAAGAAAGCCCAAAGAGAGTTGGAAACAGCTTGCAAGCTATTGAATTTGACTGAACAAGAAGAAAGAAGGGAGAAAGATAATGCAAATAAGTACAGGGAAGATCTCCTAAGGGCTGAAGATGAAATAAAAAGGCTAAAGGAGAAAATGAAGGGTGATATGTCCTTAATTCAAGCCAGGGAAATCCTATGCGATGAAGTCATTGAGGGTATCAAGGGCATTTGGGAATTTCTTGTTACCATATTTGAAGAGAAAACACTAGTCCGAGACATGGAAGAGGTGCTCATGAAAAATAAACAAAAATATTTGGATAGATCAAAATATACAAAGAGGATGACAAATTTCATTAATCGTAAATCTACTGCAAAATTAAAGGAGCATGACATGCCACATAAAACATTATGTGCAATAGATTTCAATAAGATGATTGTTAGGAATATTTATAGGAACAATGCTAAGAAGAAGATAAATGAGATGAAGGAAGTAGTTTCCAAGTTTAACATCATGTTTGATAAAAGATTCAGAGCTGGACTTCCTTCCTACTGGGATCTATAAGGAAACTTGATACCATGGAAGACATATGAGACTTTATTAGTTGAGGCAAAGAGCAAAGTGGATAACACTCATGAAAAGACAACAGTATTAAAGGGAGCCACCATTGTAAACTACCTTAAAAAATATTTTAAGCTTCTCTGGATGGTGAAGAATCTATTTACAGATAAGCCTACTTATAGTATGATTACAACTTGCAGAATAACACTTGACAAGTTAGAGGAAGCACCAAAGTCAAATGCACGATTATGGAGAAAGTGCAAGGAATGGATGATAGAGCAGACCAAGGATGCCCCAGCAAGACCTTCTACTCAAGCCACAGATTCAAATAGCGAGCAACAATCACCAATCATACTTTAGATTCTAATACTTCTTGTTATCTTATTTCTTGAGTAAAATGAGGTGTCTTTTACCTTCTAATTTAAAATTTTGTAATGACTTTTACGTTAGACAGTTAGAATATAGTTAAGTAGTTTGACATTTTTGGTAGTTACCAATTGTCCCATGACGTATAAAAAGAGGCAAAATTATTGAAAAAAGATATGAATTTTGAAGAACCTGGAGACTATGCTATTATTTCTTGATAAATTGATGATTAATGAAAGAATCAGGAGTTTTCCACATTGTTGGGTATGATTTTGTAATTTCTCTATTATGTGTCATCATGTTTCTTCCTTTCTTCAAATATGGTAATGAAGCTGCGGGTCTTTGTTTACTTGTGTGAATGAAGTTAAAATTCCTTAAAAGAGTGCTCCTATATTTAAAGTTCCTACCTCTATATTTCTTCTAAGTTACAGATAGTAGTTCCCTTCAAACACATTATAGTATCTTTAACTTCCCAAGGCATTATTCACATAGCATTTATATCTACCATCACATGGAATTTTGAGATTTTCATATCAGCTAAATCTTTAGGGTTAGAAGTCAGGTCCCTTCGGCCCTTCACATGAGGATACATTATACAAATAAGTGACATACATAATAAAATTTAATGTCTTAAGCAGAATTTCTACACAACTAGGAAATTGGTTTCTTAAGAGACAACAGATCCTAAACACCATAGTGATGATGATACATCCTCTCATCAATAATGTGTTTATGACATTATCTGGATGAGGAAACCCACTATGAATGAGGCATCAACTAGTAAGAAAATCCATACAGACTTCCAACCTACCTGTAATAGAAGGATCAATATAGGAAAATCATAATTTTTTTCTTCAACATTCCCTAGGATGTTCATACTCACATTTCTCATATTGTTGGTTTTCAATGGAGTTCCCATCCTATATTCGCCTCTAATAGAGAATGCTTTTTTTCATGCTTCTTGGGAAGATATCCTATTAAAATTTGAGAAAAATATTGCAAGTTGCATCTTTAGAATTCTAAGCCTAGTAGGAGATTATTCTCCTTAAATAATGCCTATTGTTTATTCCATTGTGTTTCCTCTCAACTCTGGTAAACCTTAAACCTATCGTTACAAAAATTATATATTTACAAAGGACCATTTTTTTAGGGTGGTTCAAAGTTGAAAAGGAAATGGGTCGTTGTTTCCTGGGAAGAGGTCTACAAAAAAAATCGAAGGGGAGGTGTTGGACTTTGTGACTCGGAGCTCTAAGTGAAATTCAAGCCACTAAAATTTGGTGGCAATGACTTGACTCCTAGAGCGAGTGATGAAGCTTTCTATGGAGAAATAAATACACACCCAACATTAACATATACAACTTGATCAGACTTGAAGAGAACCTGAAATACTTGGTGTATGTGTAATGTTGCATGAACAACATATTTATTATACAATATCACATTTTATGGGAAATAAGAGAGGGGAATCGTTCCTTATTTTGGGGGGACTTATGGAATGAAATGCCAAAATTAAAGAGCTTGGATACTATTCAACAATGTAAAAAAAACACCTAGTAGCAAGGGCCTTTTACAATGACCATCTATTGGAATCATCCTTCAAAGTAATCAAAATGGACAACATGGCTACCCAAAGATGAATGGGATCAAAAATATGGTAGCAAAAGATGCAAAAAATTCTACAAAGAGCTTACAAATAAAGGAATAAAAAACCAACTAGCTTAATAAAATCTAATGGGGATACGAGCCAATTACAAAAATACAACTTTAGAGAAGCCAAGAATGCAGAAAAAAAAATTTCTTTAATTCTTGATGATGAGAATTGGATAAAAATATGGAAAATGAATTTATCGTCGAAGATTTCTCTATTCCTTTAGCTCTTGGTGCATGGGAAAGTTCTACCATGGGACAACCTACAACTGAAAGAGTTTCATCAACTAACAATCTATTTTCTCTATGAAACATAATATGAAATTGTAGAACACCTTAATTCTTTCTCTTTCTCTTCCTTTCTATAGGAAAAAGGAGATAATCATTTCTTGCAACTCATAGACCTCGAAATAACATAATTTCTTTACTATCTACTTGGAGAAACTCATGATTTTCTCACCCCATCATCAATAGGGCATGAAATATTTACATATGTACATTCTCTAAGAGATTTTGATGTAGAGAAATAGGATTATATTCAAATAAATGTTTTCCTCTAAATAATTTGTTTTGAAAAGAGTGGAAAAAATAGAAAAGAAAAGCTTCCAGCACACAATTGATCGAATTAACAATGGGTTTGAAGTGCCCAAAGAAGCTATAATTTTATAGTGTCTTGGAAACTCACATTACTCTCTAATGTCCTGATCTATTTCCTACAAACCTAGATGCTATATTATACACAAATAGAGCACCCCTCTCCTTGCTTTTTGAACTTAACTTTGATAGGGTCTCCAAAGGAATTATAGGACCAACTAGCTTTTAAGCTCTCTTCATAGATGACAGGGAAATGATTCTTAGTATTTGTTTAGGAACGATAGGTATAGATAGAAATAGATTGGAGGGACTCTACCTTGCAATATAAACTTTAGGTTGTAATGATGAACAATTACAACATTATCATCATCTAAGTCGACCATCATCTCATCGTAAGAATTGTACAAAATTTTCAACACAAATTATCTCCCTATAATATTTCAAATTGTTGGAGACTGGGAGGACTAGCAATCATCCATATTTATTATTTAAATTTCCATACTTTATGATGAATAATGTGAGAAGAATATGAAAAAACCTCATAGATAGGTTTGAAAATGAACTACCTTTACCAAATCCCATTTGAATCCCATTGGAATGACAAAATTAGTAAGCTACTTAAATCGAAATAATATAACATTTTCTTGGAATATCTTCCTCCCCAACAATAGGTCCTAGTTAATGAAGGTGCAATAAGTCATTAAATGGGGTAATATTTGTGGGAGATGTAAGAATGAATCTTCTTCCACATGGTGATCGAATTCAATATCGGCTTCTGCACACAAGGGAGGTTTCATGACAAAAGTTAGTTTTTATCTATAAGAAAATGTCAAGGAACTTACCATTTGTGAATCATCACTATGTAAGACATAGACAGGACAAGGAATCTTTCATGGCAAGGAAAGGTTCAAAATTTTGGGTAATTGGTATTTTTAGTGGAATATGGTAAGGATAGTATATGTTTCTTGGTTTGATTTCCCTTCGAGCATTGATTTTATCCAACCTTTCTATATCTAGATACTTTTAACAACTTGATAAAACATTGTAATCATTGTTAACAGTAAAATATCAATATTTAGAAACCATGATTATTATTTTCCTCCTAGTAGCAAGCATCTTCTGAGTTTCTCAAGGAGGTGGGGGGGCCTTGACCAACTCGGGTTCCAACTTCAAATTTTGGAGGGAATAAATAGATTTCATGAAGCATCTTACTCAATATTTAACCTAAAACGCATTTTAGTTCTAGTCCACGACTTTGGTTTGGCGGTTTCTATTATTTTTGAAGCGAATATTTAATCTAGTTTATCATCCTATTTTTTTCATTTTTTCTTTATTTTCAGACTTGAGATTGTTTCTAGGATTTCTTCCCCAATATTTCTCTAAAGGAAGGGCACATCTCCCAAAATTTTATATGAGTTATATTTTCAAAGGGAAGAAGTGATATATGTCTTGGCTTTTCATTAATGTTTTTTATGTTGACCCCCTAACTCAACATTCATGGTAAAATAGGGTTCTTGTCACCCTTTCAAGACTCCCTCTTGGTTTTCCAATATCCATGGGTTCTCTGAAGTGTTAATTGGGTTGGTATTTCTCTCTGTGGTATTTATATATCCATCTTCAATATTTATAGTCTTTGAAGTTCCTTCCATTGATTTTCTATTATGGTTCACATTGCTTGTTTGTGAGTTTTTACGAGGAGAAGGGACCATCACCATACCTCTTGTTCTAGGGCCTAGTTTTGACTGGAACATTCTACTACTATATTTATGAAATCAACCCCTCCATGAATTAGAAGAGAGATACAAAATGTAGTAGGGGTGAGAACTAAAATACATTTTGTGTTGGCTATAGAAAATTATTATGACAAAAGTGTTGGGAGAGTGTTTTGAAACCCATCAAGAAATTTGATTGTGTATTGATGAAACACAAAAGCTCATTGACAGGGTATTGGTTTTGGACAAGAAAACATAAATATTTAGATTCCCCCTTCATAATAGGACAATGATGTCCCGAACATTATACCGATCATCTAGATAAATGATATTTCTTTTAGTTTCGATTAGGAAAAAAATTACAATCATTGGAAACATTTGTCATAAGTTTATTAGTAGATCTTCAAACTATTTTCAACTTTATTATCTCTCTGATTTTTTAATTAAATTTAGATATTTTATATATGCAAAAAAAATGCTCGTCTAATTTCCATAATAGTGGATCAACAATGATATTGGAAACTCTTTTTTTTCATGCCCACTATATCCAAATTTATTTCAAAAACAAGGTGGTTGAGTTAATTTGATCCAACACCCCATATTCCCCTTTAAATCATGAATGTGGAGCAATTACCTTTCTACAATTCTCTCAAGCATTTTCATTTAACTCATAGGAGTCAAAAACATGCTTCCATGAATGCACACATTCCACGTTATCCCAACTTTTATGGATAAAACGTTCACATGAATTGCCAATATGATCAAGTGCAATGAAAAAGTTCCAACTAGAAGGAACTATCCTTCTTAGGACAATGGATAACCTCTCACATCAATGCTTTTCCTTTGTGATCTTCAAACTGCCACTAATTAATGTCCAAACTTCATATTATGGCACTAGGGCATAGCATGCACTACCAAGCGATCAGGTATTGCAACCAAACACCAAAATTTATCAAGGTTAACAAATTATTGCAACAACATCACATCGAGACTTTGGATCACCAAAATTATTTTATAGTGATACACCGTGATAACTCAAGCCTGATCTTATAATGCTCAAATAGAAACCTTAGTTAGAACCTTTACAATATATAACAAACAAAATTTCTCGTCACTCGAAGGTAACAAATCTCGGTATCAAAATTTTTGAAATGTTAAAAACTTGTTACAAAATATATTAAATCAATAGCCAACAACAGGGATTGAAATAGATGGAAAATATGTCTATCAACTCTATTAGCTAATAGATCGACACAAGGGCCTCGACAATAGAGTGCTCGATGGTGTTGGTGGTTTCAGTGGTGGGGTACTCAACGATCTCGACGATATTTACCATGGAATTTTCCATTTGTCGGAATCATCAATTAACTAGACCTCTTGTTACCCATCACCTTGTTCACAAGTCTATAATATCTCATGGTTAGGTGGTGGCAGTAGACGGAAAATGTAGACGAATGGTCCTATAACACTATCTATTTTTGTAACTCCAAAAACTTTTGATTTTTGTTTCATATGAACTTATAGTGGTTTCAGCTTCTCTCATGCAAAGCTCTGAATTACTTTTATCAATAGAACTTGTACTCATTAAGCTTGATATTAATTCTGAATCACTCCTGAAGCAATTTGTTCCCTATTAACATGTATTGTTCTGTAACTCAAATTTCATCCAAGATGGACACCTTTCTAGGTGAATTGCTCAAATATTCCTTCATGTTGTAGTTTCACTATCTTCTTGTTGGTATTTTGAACCCGCTGACATTTAAATAAGAAAGAAATGCAGAAGAAATAGAAACCAAATCACACAAATGAACATAGGAATTTACATGGTAAAACCCTAAAAGTGTGTCAAGGAAACCTCCACGGGGCAAGGGATTGGAATTATTATTGCTTCAAAGTTAAGAATGATTGTCCAATGCTACATCAACCCTCTTGGTAAATCATCATTTTAATACAAATACTTCTTTATATAACTTCCTATGGTTACACAACTACCTCAACAGTAAAACTAGATTTACTAAGATAATTACATTATTGACGTTAATTGTTGCCACTCTTTAACAATATCCACCTTACCAACAATTTTCCTAATCCCTTTCCCATGCAAATTCATCATCTCTTCTCTAAGCCAAGAGAAGCCAAAAACCATAACAACTTCTCTACTAAAACTGGTTTTGTGAACATGTCTAGACAATTTTCCTCTCTATGGACATTCTTAAGAACTACTTTGTTGCCATTGCTCACATCTCTTACAAAATAATATATTACATCAATGTGCTTGGTCTTACTATGATAAGATGGATTTGTAGCCAAATGAATAACACCCTGACTGTCACAGAATACACTCACTTTCTCCTACGTCCTTCCAAGCTCATAAAGTATAGCTTTCAATCAGATTACTTATTTACAAGCATCTGAAGCAGAGATATATTTTGATTCAATAGTGGACAAAGTGATTGTTTCTTGAAGCTTTGACATCCAACTAATTGCTCCACCTGCAAGAGTAAATAAATATCCTGTAGTAAATATCCTTTTGTCCAAGACACCTGCATAATCCAAATCCACATATCCACAAACTGAACCTCCACTACCATTAAAGATGATACAATGGTCACTTGCGCCTCTTCACTACCGAAACACCTATTTCACTGCTCACCAATGTTCTTCTCCTAGATTTTCCATGAACTTACTGACAAGTCCAACTTCATGTGAAATCTCAGGTCTTTTAGATACCATCATATATATTAAATATCCTACCGCATTTTCATATGGTACATGACACATATACTTATTTTATTCATCGGTTCTAGGACTCAAACCTAAATAAAGCTTAAAATGGGAAGCTAAAGGAACAATAACAAGTTTCACATTATCTAAACCGATATTTACAAGAACTTTCCACACATACTTCTGTTGTGATAACCATAGATTTCCATTTTTCTGTCACTATGTATCTCCATGCCCAAGATATGTTTTTTAGCTCCAAGATCCTTCATCTCAAACTTCTTAGAAAGTTGAGCCTTTAACCTATTGATCTCTTCCATCATTTTTCTTGCAGTAAGCATTATCGTCAACATATAAGGCCAAGATAATGAATATGCCATTGAAACTCTTAAAGTAAAAACAATTATCATACTCACTTCTAGTGATGTTTTGACTTGCCATGAAGGAGTCAAAATTCTTCTACAAATTTCTAGGAGTCTCCCTCAGGTCATACAATGATTTCCTAAGCTTGCAAACTAATCTTTTGTTGCGACCATATACAAAACCTTCAAGTTTTTCCATATAAATATATTCATCCAAATCTACATGAAGAAAAGTTGTTTTAACATCTAATTGTCCTAAATCAAGATCAAGTAATGTAGTCAGTGCTAACACAATACAAATAGAAACAAGTTTTACAACTGGTGAAAAAATATCATCAAGGTCAATACATGCTACCTGAGGATACCCTTTTTCTACCATATTCTCCTTATATCTTTCAATACTTCCATCAAAATTTTGCTTAAATTTGAAGACCCATTTTCATTCGACAACACTTCTCCCTTTAGGAAGCTCTACATGATTCCAGGTATTTTTCTTGGCTAGGGAACCCATTTCCTTTTCCATAGCCTTTTTTCATTTTTGATTATCTACATCATCGATTTCTTCCTGATAACAAGAAGGCTCTCCATATTTAGTAATCAATGTGATAGAGGAAGAATAATCTTCATATATTTTTGGTCTTGTTATTTCCGTTGTTGACCTCCTTAGAGTGATTGGTTGTTGGACTGATTCTTGAACTTCTACAATTTCCTTTGTATATTCTTCACCTCTTTCTTCAAAAGTATGTCCTACCTATCGAGTTTCTGAAAAAAGGTTTAGTCTCCAACTAAATTTTTTTATTTGGCAATAGCTATTCATGTTCAACTTTTTCGATATCTAATTTTAGAACAGATGATTCATCAACGGTTACATGTCTACTAATGACTATCCGGTGTGAAGAAGTATCCCACAACATGTATGCATTCACCATATCTTCATACCCAACAAAGACATAACATTTTTATTTTGGTTCTAACTTAGAACGTTCATTCTTTGGAATACGTTCATAGGCATTATAACCAAAAATTCTTAAATGTGAATAATCATAAGGATGACCCGACCAAACTTCTAGAGTAATTTTACAATTAATGGCGGTTGGAGGTGATCTATTTACTAAATAACATGCAATAGATACTACTTCAGCCCACAAATCCTTATGTAGGTTAGAATTGTTGATCATGCTTCTATCTCTTTCCATAACAGTCTAATTCATATGTTCAACAAAACCATCTTGCTAAGGAGTATTGACAAAATTTTTATGTCTAACAATCCCTTCATCCTTACAATATTATTCAAATTATAAGGAAGTAAATTCACTTCCATTCTCAATTATTAAACATTTGATTGATTTGCCTATCTTTTTTTCCACCATAGCTTTAAATTGTTTAAAAACATTAAATATATCAGCTTTTCTTTTCAACAAACAGACCTAGACTTTCCTGGAGTAATCATTAACAAATGTTATGAAGTAAGATGCACCTCCATAAGATACTGTAGGATATGGTGCCCAAATACCATAATGAATATAGCCCAAAATTCCTTTACTATTATGACTTCCATTTTTAAATTTATATTTACATTGTTTTCCATATACATAATTTTTGTAAAAATCCAAACTCAATGACTTAAAATTAGGAAGTAATTTGCAATTCATCAGTACCTAAATGCCTTTTTCGCTCATGTGGTCTAGTTTCTGATTCCCTAGGCGAGTATCTTCTTTTGCCTTCTCATATATAGGTGGTGCCTCACCGACCTGAGTAATTCCTTTGAGTCTGTAAAGGTTTCTTATCTTCTCTTCCTTCATAACAACCAGAGTTCCTATTGAAACTTTCAGCACTCTACCTTGTAAGCTTGTAACCTTTTGAGTCCAATACTCCCAAATAAGTCAAATTCTTTCTCAACACATGTATATATCTAACATGAGTCAATTTTTTAACTATATCATCATACATTTTAATTCTGAAATTTCCCATCCTAATAGTTTGAGAAGATACATTATTACCCATAAACAAAGAACTACCATTCACAACTTGATATGAAGTGAACCAATCTTTGTGCAGAATCATGTGATGAGAAGCACCAGAATCCAATAACCAGTTTCCATAATGCTAAGAAACATTACAAAAAGGCATAGCTTCATCTACCATACCTAATTCAACGGATAAAACTTCGTTAATCATACCTGACTCAATTTTATTTACTTCCTTCTTTGGGTTTTCAATGGACTCCTTTGTTTTCCAATAATATTTCTTGAGATGCCTTATTTTGTTGTAATATCATAGTTTGAATTTACACTTCTTGCCTTTTGTTTTTAATCTGGAAAAACTTCTTTCTTTCTCTCCTCTTTCCTTGGAACGACCTTTGGCAAACATGGCTTTTGGCGAGGAAGTTTCAATGCTAGACTTCCCCATACTTCTTCAGATAACATAGCTCCCATAACAGAGTCCATATCTAAGGATTCGATTGTGCTTAAATTGATAAAAGTCATAAAGTGATCCCAAGACTCACGTAAGGAACACAACAAAGTAATAGTTTATCTTATTCTTAAAATTTAACATCCATATCTCACAATTGAAAAATAAGTGTATTAAATACATTTAAGTGTTTTACAATTTGAGTACCCTCCTTCATCTGAAGGCTATACAACTGCCTCTTCAAATAGATTTTGTTGGTTAAATATTTGGTCATATAGAAAGTTTCCAACTTTCCCCACAAACCCGTTGTTGAGGTTTCTTCAATAATGTTAACAAGAACTTCATCTGCAAGGCACAACCTAATGGTACTGAGAGCTCAGGCATCCAAGTCATCCCAATCTAAAATTGTCATGCCATCGGGTTTCTTTCTAACCCCATCTAATGGTTTGTGCAACCCTTATTGCACCAATAAGTCTTGTACGTTCAGTTTCCACATTGCAAATTTTTTCTTACCAGTGAATTTCTCCACCTCAAACTTAGCATTAGTTATTTTAACCATTTCTCCCTACATGTGCTCTTTCAAAGACAAATCTTTATTAATTACTGGTTTCCATTAAAAAAATTCAACTAGAGTTTCCTTTCTGCTTTTAACTAAGGTTTATCTGAATTTATTTCTTCTGGTTACTTTCACTAGTGTTTATTTTAATTTTTTCTCTTATCTAAGGTTTTCAACTGCTTCTTGCTTAAAAAAAAAAATATTCTCCCTTCCATTTTACATAAAAATGAAAACCCGGAACTTTTTTCTTTTTTCAGAATACCAAAAAAAATTCTTCACACAAAACCTCAAGAACGAATTTAAAAAAAATTAAATTCTTTAATAAAAAATTATTCCACAAAATTTCTTCCACTAAAAAAGGAGACAATCCTAGAAACCATTCCTGTTTATTTTCTTTTATTGGAACCTCAACAGTGAGTATTTCAAGAAACTTTCATCAGAAAAATAGAGGGATTTACGCCGAAGTTATTCTTTCAAATAGAGGGACTTGTGACTTCGGTGGTCAAAAGATGAAATTTATCAGCTCTTTCAAAACTAAAAATCCTTCAATAGTGAAAAATACTTTAGTGATGAATCTGAAGAACGTGCATGCTCTTTTGAGCCTTCACAAAACAACTTTGAATGTGCAACTCTAATATTATTTGACAACAACAGTCACATTCAGTAGGTGTGACTTCAACAAGAAAACAATAGGTTTCTATTATGGTGGCTTCTCAAAAAGAACGAGATGAATCAAATTGACACAATATAAAGTTAGTGACGACGACTCCTTAACCCAAAGAATGATGACTTCTCAACTTCTCCCAGGGATTAATAAATAAAAAAATTAAGAGAATCTCTGTTTCTCATGGAATTCTCCAACAATCACATGAATTAGCAGTGGATCTGTCTCTCCACATCCCTTAAGAAAACAACTTAGCGACTCTCCTCTTTGATTTTCAATAACTTTAACAAATCTCCTATAGAAGCTATGGTAAGCAGAAAAAATCCTCATTACCCTCACAACCAAGCTCTGATACCACTTGTTGGTATTTTGAACCCGTTATCATTTAAATAAGAAAGAAATACACAAGAAATAGAAACTGAATCGCACAAATGAACACAGGAATTTACATGGTAGAACCTTGATAGTGTGTTGAGGAAACCTCCACAGGGCAAGGGATTGGAATTCTTATTGCTCCAAAGTCAAGAATGACTCTCCAGTGTTACATCAAGCCTCTTGGGAAATGATCATTTTAATACAAAGACTCTATTACATAACTTCCTATGGTTACACCACTGCCTCAATGGTAAAACCATATTTACTAAGATAATTACATTTTTAACATTAATTGTTGTCATTCTTTAACACTTCTCACATATTTTATCACCATTACCTTATCGATTTATCATTCACATAATATAAACATATGAACTACAAATATGCAGATCAGTCACACATAAGGGAGAATATTTAACCAATTTTCATTTGCAATTGTCATTTACACTTTTGTACCAGTATAGATCTATTTTTAATATGGATCTAGCAAACATTGAGATGGACCAACTCTTTTAATATGCAAAGTACAAAACTTGAAAAATGGTATGCATCTCAAGAGATTTAATCTCTCTTGACACTTCATAAATTGTTGGTTCTCTCTCACTTGATCTCTATGTTTTCTTTCTCTAAATTGCATTTTTGAATGCAAAAATGAATATAATACCTTGAATTCCTCTTAACAACCTCAGATTTTGTATATTACACAACTTAAATTTGGAATTCCAACAAATTTTTGTTAGATTTTAGAGAAAATTCACTCAAAAATATACTTGGCCCAAAATTTCAAATAAAAAGACTATTGAACTATTTTAAAATGGGATATATATATATATATATATATATATATATATATATATATATATATATATATATATATATATATATATACATATACATATACATTGAAATTTTTGTTTAATATGAAAACCAAACTCTCTATATCAAAATATTATTCTTTTATTATTATATTTTTAAATACATGTAAATATTATTTAACGTGTAATATTTTATTTATAACCCACATTGAATATTTTATATATATATCAATTTTATATTAAAATTTACATGAGTTATAGACATTGAAACATTTTAATATAATGAACTAGTAAAAAATATTGTGCTAAAATACCCATCAGCCACCCTTCTGAGATCAACATAGAGCAGTTTAAAATTGAAATTGAGATACGACCAAAAGATCCCAAACTTATTACAAATATGATGACACAAACGAAACCTTCAAGTTTTCATTCACAAGGTGCATATCAAAACATATTTCTATGGATAATGAAAATTTTTATAGGTACCTATTTTATAAAGTATTGATTTATACACTCACATTATAAATACCTATTTCTAAAAATATAGACCTATATAGTACGCTATTTACTTTTATTGTAAATCTTAATGTATACATATTGTGAGAGAAGAGTCTTGGGCATGGAGTTATTTACTTGTTTAATTTGTTTGTAGTTATTTACTTGTTTAATTTGTTTGTTACTAACACATAAGCATGATGTGAGCTTTGTATTTCTGATATACCTTTTAAATTGATTCCATATAAAACAAGGGAGGCTACGAAGGAGCAAGTTCTTATCACTGACTAAAGAGAACACAAAGTACAGGAGCCAGGAAGCCAGTTTGACGGGAGAATGAACGAGTTTGACAATAGACTAAGCCCAAACTACAAACTATGAACCTAGCCAGTTTGATAGGAGAATGAACAAGTTTGACAACATAATAAGGAACAAGGGTTCCTTAATGCAAAAATAGGTTCTTGATCAATTAGAACCAAGACTGGATGTAATAGTTGGAGAATCATCCCTTTACGAACTAGATATGAAGCTGTTGATTCAATTGGTAAAAATACTACTAGGTAAACTGGGGTATGTGGATCAATTGAACCTACTAAATCTTTCGCTGGGACTGGATAAGCAACTCAATTTGGAACTACACTTGTCTCTGTTCTACCTGGAGGATATTTCTTTCAACTTCGTTTGATATCGCTTAGAGCTCTTCAACAATCTATATGTTTATGTTCAAGGAAACTATCCTTAATGCCACAACTTCTTCAGTGATAAATGCTTATTTTAAAGCGAGACACACATTTCTTGCACTATGAGAGGCAAAAGAAAATAATGACTTTAACATTTGCAGATATGGCGAGCTGAGATCTAATGCATATTCAGGTTAGTTGTGTTGATGAATTTCAGGATATGACGATGGCTAAAATTGTATCATTAAAATGTGTGCTCTAATTTTCGTAGGGATATGCCCTTGTTGGTAGACACATCCCAAATAATTACAAGTAATTTTTTATGCAAAAAAATTAGAGATCCATTTGAGAAAGAATTTCTGGTAGTTAGTATCCATTCAAAAGGACACAGAATGTCACATTTTCCTAATCCTACCATATTCAATGAATGTACCGAGTCTGTATTTACAACAATTGTGGTGTGTTTATATGATGTTTTTATATTTATAAACGCATTCAATTTTGAAAGAAAAATACGATTGACAGAAAATATATAGTCCGGTTACATAACGTGATAATCTTGTTAATGCATATGGCATGGATTTGCAATGCTAACAAAAACACAAGCCATCATGTGTAAACTATTTTTTTCTCATTACAGTAAAATTAAAAAATGAAATTACATTTTGTATATGGCTGGCACTGGCTTAAAAAATAAAAGAATAAATATAACGATAGGGGAAATAAGTAATAATTCCAAAATAAAATAAAATAAAATAATATATATATATATATATATATATATATATATATTTTTATTTTTTTTTAAGTGGCATGTGGTGTTTTGCATGCAAACCACCTACGCCCTTGACTCTTTCCAATACCCTGAATTTGCATTAATATATAAAGGCGCATTAAGAGATACATGTAATTTGGCAAAATAAGCGATTTAAACGCAACCCGTTAACTAGTTGCAGAAGCAGGGAAAGAAAGTCTATCAGAGCAATAGGTAATGTAAACTCTTCTCTTCATGCTGGAGATGTTACCATCCCTCGTCAGTGGGCTCATACATGCCTTTGGACGTGGCAGGTCTTGATTTTTCCTCTTTCAACTTTGTTTTTTAAAATTATATATATATATATCCTAAAGTTTTTTCCTGCAAATTGAAATAAAGTCAGTGAGTTCATTCCTGCAAATTGAAATAAAATCGGTGGCTCATTAATGTGTGATTGGAATAGAAATATGTGACTACACCTGTGAGAGTGGGTACCTCAATTTCGCCAATTATAGTGCTCCAGTGGGGAAACATATTGATAATCTGCTGAATAATTGTGGTTCCAACAAGATGAGATTTTTCTAGTGAATGGTACTTGAGAGGCCCGGGAACATGTGTCTTGGATTCTCGTTTCACAATCCTATTATGAGCTTGCACATAAGATAAAGGTATTTGTTTTAGTGTCCATGACTAGGGTTCATGTTAGACCCTAAAAAAAAATGTTGTAATTTTTATTTTGAATTGACACGATGGAAACAAAATAATGTGAAGTTAGATTAGTGTGTATTGTTGGGTGTGTGCTATATTATTTTCACAACTAGTCTCATGAGTTGTACATTGAGTCGGGTGCAATGAAGGGGTCATACTGTACCTGAGGGTCATAGGAGTGGTGGCGTCCACCTGTCG
Organism: Pinus tabuliformis; assembly: GCA_031772625.1. Taxonomy (NCBI): domain Eukaryota; kingdom Viridiplantae; phylum Streptophyta; class Pinopsida; order Pinales; family Pinaceae; genus Pinus; species Pinus tabuliformis. Next base: position 1,840,677,926 of record CM062819.1, read on the forward strand.
CGGGGTTTGCAGGGGGGTTACCGTCCCCCTACATTGGGTTCGGGGTAGCACTCAAGGAATTTGTTTTTTATGCAGACTCAATAATAGTTGGGTGGACCCAAGGATGGGGTTGGGCCTACCCATGGTTGTGTCCATGGGTTTTTCACATGGTTTTTGGCCCATGATATTTTGTAGATCCGGTCAAGGGAAATAGGTTGTGTTTTAATCCAGTGTTATGAATTAGCATTTATGAATGCTTCGACATATATATATATATATATATATATATATATATATATATATATATATATATATGTATGTATTATAACATTGAAATAAATATAATGAAAAAATCAATTTGGTAGTTCCGGTTTTGGGATCCATAGGAAAATCTTTATGTATAATAGTTGTATGTTCTCACGATTGTTTATTTTTCTGTTTATAAGAATACGTTTGTAGATAGTTTGTAGGTAATTTATGTACATGGTTCAAACCTACATGAATTTGACATGTCTCTCGCGATTGTTTATTTTTCTGTTTTTAAGAATTCATTTGTAGGTAATTTCTGTACAAGGTTAAAACCTACGTGAACTCAACATGTCTCTCCCACGAGCCAAGAATTGTGTGAGTGGAAGGGGATTACAGTGCCAACATTTATGTGGCTAACACTAATTCTAGAAGATTCCTCTACATCAACTTTAATGTTAAGTCTTTCGATATGGAGAGTGCAAGAGCTGCAATGGTAATTAAGGATTTTCCAATTTCTTTGGTGAAATTCTTATTTATTTACTGCTTGTCACCACCAATTGTGATTACAATATCATCCAGTATTTGAGAATACATCTCATAGTAGGCTTCAACTTTCATATAGTATTAAACCACAAGTTCGTGTTGTGCTTTTAATACTGCCAAACATGTTTTGATATGGGTAGCCTTTTTTGTTCATATATTTTCCTAAGTGAGTGTAAGCCTTTGATACCTATGAGAGCATTGGTCTCTAAACACACTGCAGAAGGTTCTCAGGAAGAAAAAAAATATGGCATCTTTATAGAAGTTGCAACTAAAAAGCCAGTGACAAAAATAAGTCAATTTAGAAATCTATCGCCATCCTCAGGTATAGACCTTTAATCTGTATGCGTATCATGCTAATGAAATTTGACATTTATTTTATATCAGTTTGCATTTCTATCAAGTTCTCTTGAAATTTATCTGATGTTTTTATGACAAAATCCTTAATCAATCATTTAAGGAATAGACCCATATAGTGGGACTTCCAGAATACACAACCCAAAAAGTGCAAACAAGAAGATTTTTTCAAGTATTTGATTTTCATACTATAACAGTAATAAAAATTCTTTTTTCAAAGGTTGGATGTGTTATGAAACCAGCTCACAAAAAGATAGAAAAGATAGTTGAACGCCTTAGAATTCAGCCTCTTCAAGGGGGTAACCTTCTTTAAATTACACAAATGAACAATTCCTCGATGATACAAATGACAAGACCTCCTTTCTATATATAGGAGTCTAAGGGGTCAGAATATAATCAGAGGCGACATAACAATAATAATGTAAGGGCACAATAATAACATTAGTGGGCTTCTATGGGGCACAATAATAACAATATGAGGACTACATGGGCGCAGGAATATACTAAGGGGGTTGTACTAATAACAATGAAGAGTTACACTAGTAGTATAGGGACCTAACATGCCCCTCTCCTTCAAAAAGTGTTGTCCTCAATGCTTGAGTAGTTCTTGATGCTTCTGTATAAATTCTTATCCTCCCATGTGGAATCTTCAATGGGTAAGTTCTTCCACTTGATGAGATACTCTGAAATTGATTTATTTCGTAGCTTTCGATTTCTCGGTTCTGTGACTGCTTCAGGTTCCAATATGATTTTTCCTTCCTTGTCAAGTTTTCGCAATATTGTTTTAATTGGGATCTTCTATAACTTTTGAATGAGTTCCCACTCCTTTGGGCATATGGATATATGTAAGACCTGATGTTTGGAGGAACACTTCGTGGAATCAAATGAGTAGCATTATCATGGTCACGAATAGGTGGGAGGCCTTTGGGAGTCTCAAATACCTTGGAATGATTGTCCAAAATGTTTTGGAGATCTGGAGAAATACATGATTTCGATGTGGGATCCTCTAGTGAACATAACTGTGCAATTACACCCCATTGTTTTTTATTTAGAAGCTTTATCATGTTGTTAGAATTGATTACGTTTCCAGGTTTTCCTTTGATACCCCTGAATTCAACTTTCTTTCCTTCCCAAAAAAATTTCAAGAAAAGCTGTTGAAAATTAAAAGCTATCGTACCCAAAGATTGTAGCCATTGGACTCTTAGTAAAACATCAACACCACCCATTGGAATGGAAAGCATTGGGCTATTCAATACATATTCTCCCATGGATAGCTTGATATTATGGCAATTTCCAGGGCAGTTTATGGTTCCTCCACTTGCAACCATCACTTGACACTCCGGTGCCGGATATAGGAAGCAATTCAATTCCTTGCCTATCTTACAATCAATAAAATTATGGGTACTGCCCGAATCAATAAACACTCTTACCTTTTTCTTCTTGATATGCCCTTCTATCTTGATAGTTTGAGGAGTGGTAATTTCTTCCCATGCATTACAAGATATGGTCAGATTGATTTCTTGAGACTCGATGTGATCTTTCAATTCTTGAACATTTTTCTTCTTGATATGTCCTTCTATATTTATAGTTTGAGGAGTGGTAATTCCGTCCAATGCATTACAAGATATGGTTGGATTCCTTTTTTCTTTCTTGATGTGATATTTCACTTCTTGAACCCTTTTCTTCTTGATATTTCCTTCTATGTAGAGAGTTTTAGGAGTGGTAATCCTTTCCGATGCTTTACAAGATATGGTCGGATTCATTAATTCTTTCTCTAGGGTTGGTTCCTAGTGTATGTACTATTCTTTTGACGTTTCTTGATTATTTTCTTCCTCCTCTTCACAATCAATGTAAAATAATTTCTTCTCAACACACTTATGACCTTTAATGTATTCTTTATCACAATTGTAACAAAGCCCTTTTTCTCTTTTTTCTTCCAATTGTTGTGGTGTAACCCTTGTAGGTTGTGGAAGGCTAGGAGAAACAACACTTCCATCTTTATAGTTGTGAGGGGCAGACTTCCTTGGTGCCATAATTTTTCTTTCCACTTTGTAACAAAGCCCTTTTTCTTTTTTTTCTTTCAATTATTGTGGTGTTGTTCTAAACAAGGTGTTGCTCTTTGTATCCTCATAATGTGCTATCATTTCCTCCATGAGAGTTAACCACATAACAACTTCTTTACGAGAATAGAGCCCTTTATACCATAAAAATTGTTCCAGTTCTAATTATGAAGATGAAATATATACCTTTTGTAACAGTGGTACACCATGTAGATCAAAATATTGCTCCATCTATAGTATCCAATTTACTGGATCCTTTCCATCAAACTTCCTCATATTGCCTTTTCTTGATTTCAAGAGCTCGATCTTGAAATCACTATAACTCTTCACTTTCGGATCTTTAAGTTCTAAAATTGTGATCTGCAATAGCCCTCTATGTCCTCTTTCCAATGCCACCAGTTTGATCGAATTTAGGTTCTCCAAGAAATATTTATACACAATCTCCCAAGATGACCTGGTTATATACCTTTTCAGAAGAGCGAACTTGTATGAAGTGCCACGTGTCACTGTTTGACCTTCAGGTCTAGAAAATATACAAAGGAAACTACAGTCCATCCTCTTTCTATAACTTCTTACGAAATTGCAATCTGATGCTCAAAAAGAAAGTTATGACAATTTTCCCAAGGTCACCTATTTGGAATGTAATTCAGGAGTCTGCAAAAAGACCAACTTCCTCAGATCGTATCTCCACAAATATTACGCGAAAAGCTCTTAAATTCGGACCAGAGGTTCAACGGGATTTTGTCTCAAATGGTTTTTTTTTTCGCTTCTGAAATGTCGCAAAAAAAAGTTATAGCAAAAATTTCATGATGACCTATTTGGAGCAGTGAAACCCTAGAATCCACAGCTCTGATACCAAATGTTATGAAACTAGCTCACAAAAAGATAGAAAAGATAGTTGAACGCCTTAGAATTCAACCTCTTCAAGGGCAACCTCCTTTAAATTATACAAATGAACAATTCTTCGATGATACAAAAGACAAGACCTCCTTTCTATATATAGGAGTCTAAGGGGGTCAGAATATAATTAGAGCCGACATAACAATAATAATGTAAGGGCATAATAATAATAATAGTGGGCTTCTATGGGACACAATAAGAACAATATGGGGACTACATGGGTACAACAATATACTAAGGGGGTTGTACTAATAACAATAAGGGGCTACACTAGTAGTATAGGGACCTAACAGGATGATTATCCCTCTACAGAATAATTAGATACCTCAATCTATATTTCTACAGAACCATGGGAAGAAATGTTCTTACCTGGGCTAGACAGAAGGAATGACAATGGGCGTTACATATGTTAATTCACTTTTTTAGGATCCACATAGCCGCCCATAAAAATAATCAGTCATAGTCGATAGCTAATCATAGCCAATCAGATCATTTCTAGAAGGTTATTGTGTGGAATTGTTTACACATGTGCTTCATTCATTCCATTCTAGAGCACTTGTTTTCAGATACTACTGAGCGCACTCACAACAAGTCACACCAGTGACCTGCCCCATTTACCTGAAGTTTATTGCATCCCGAGAGAATCTAGGGGCAAGTAATTAGAATCCAAATGTTAGGTAGTAGTTTTTTCTTGTTAGAACACATACATGGTGGAAAACTTTAAATTTGTTTTAATGCCTGTGTGTCGTCTTTATTCAAGCATGTTGGTCTTTTGGTGGTCTCCCTTAGACAATAGAAAAAGGTTATGAGATTACGAAAATTCCTCACTTCTGGTAGTACATCTAGATCACAGAATGTAGTGAATTTACTTACATATGTAGGGCACACTTCTGGTAGTACATGCCCTGAGCTGCTTACTAGAGGCCTTCTTCGTATTGAATCCCAATCATACCAAAGCTAGTAGAAGCTATTGTAGGGCACAAAAGAAGGCCATGCTTAAAACTGCCTACCTAAAAAATGTAGCTTTCCCAACTGTTCACAAGAAACAAGTAGTAGATGGCCAACTTTTGCATGAATCCAGCCATGTACTGGTTTAGGTTGCGACATTTAAATTTGGTGAACAACCACTTATCCTACTTTCTTATCCATGAACAACTTTATAATATAACCAATACACATGAAACATTTATTGTTAGTAAAACATTAGTGAATTTGTGTTAACATTACCTCATTAGAAAGAAAATTGAACTAAATACATGTTTTTATTGTAAGATACTTGGAACTCTTGCCTGAGGAAGAGGCCCAATAAGATAGTGAGTTTAAATCTATTTTCAAACTTTCACTAAAACAACGACATAAAACAACATCTTCAAACAGTGGCTTCAGACTTTGGCTAAAACAATGAAATCATGATGAAATGACTGTTGGTTTTTGTGCAAAATTAATAGAAAAAGCATAAAGAAATTAATATAGTCCCTTCTAGGCCCTTTGAGCATGGACTAATAATCATCTCTAAGAGAATTTTCATATATTTTTCACCTCTCCATGGGATTTTTAGATCTTTTTTATTTTGCAATTGCGACCATAAAGATTCATATTTAAGTGACGCTCTGTTCGTTAAAATTTACACAATAACTTGAAACATGATAACCACATATCATGTCTTTGAAAATACTTCTATGTCATACTCAAACAACAAATAACTAGAAACCTGAGAATCAAAATCCTTATCTTTGAGAATACCTCCATCTTATCTTGAAACAATTGATGATGATCTAGCTCAGAAGAATTAAATCATTTATATGAGATGATACATGAACAATTGATTCCTTATGAAAAAGCTTTCCAAACATATTATGGACTGCACTATGTACATTCAGCTTATCAAAAAATGATAAAGATACATATGGTGTCTAATACAATCAATTAAGACTTTTTCGTTTGAATTGAGAGTTACATGTTTTGGATTTAGTAATACCCTCATCGCTACCAAGTATCTAACTTAGGGAGTACTTCTTCTTATGTACCTACAATTTCTATGCTTTCTTGCAGAGTTTACTTGAAGCATTTGGGATAGATGTTATCACAATGGTTTCAGGGGGGACCATCTCCAACATTGGGTATAATTCTACGACTATTTACGACAACAGTTTAGGGTGGAGGTTATACAAACCATTTGCAAAGGTGATCAATGTTGGAGGATCTAATTCCAACCACCTGATTAGGTGTCAAAACCGCCCCTCCAATTGTCTTAGTTTAGTTACTATTAAGTGTAGTTTAGACGATTTTCACTCCAATCATTTATTACTGGTGTTTCCAAAGTAATCTTATTTAAGTGATTTGTAATACTTAGAAGAGCAAGTCCTATGCTCCAAGTTTTGGTCTCTTCAGTTATTGTCATGGTATCAGAGCTTACTTGCGTGAGACTCCTTGAGAGCAGCAAAAGTAAAGATAAGCTAGTTTGCATAAGGATGCCTCATAGACCAGCGAAGTGAGAGTAGTAGAAAGAAGAGGTGACCATGGATAAGACTTGTTGGGTCCCTATAATACTAGTGATTACCCCATTACTATTGTAGTTATACCCCTTATTTATATTGTTGTGCCCCTATTACCCCCATATTGTTATTTCTGTGCCCCATAGAATCCCTCTATTGTTATTTTTGTGGCTTTATATTATTATTGTTAGGTCGGATGGATTATATTGTGACTCCTTAGACTCCTATATATCAAAAGGAGGTTTTGTCATTTGTATCATCCAAGAATTGTTCATTTATGTAATGTAAAGGAGGTTGCCCCATCGAAGAGGCTGAATTCTAAGGCATTGATCTATCTTTTCTATCTTTTCTTGAGCTGGTTTCATAACATTTGGTATCAGAGCTTTGGATTCTAGGGTTTCGCTGCTCCAAACAAGTCATCGTGGCATTTTCGCTATAACTATTTTTTCTGTGACGTTTCAGAAGTCGCAAGAAAAACCCATTTGAGAAGAAATCGCGCTGAACCTTGGGTCGGAATTTCAGATCTTTTCGTGCGATATTTGCGGAGATATGCTCTGAGGAAGTTGGTCTTTTTACAGACACCTGAATTACATCCAAAACAGGTGACCCAGGGAAACGCATCATAACGTTCTCTCTGGGGATCAGATTGAAATTTCGTAAGAAGGTACAGAAAAAGGACGGACTGTAGTTTCTTGTCTATCTTTTTCAGAACGAAAGGTCGAAAATTGTACACGTGGCACTTCATACAAGTTCACTCTTCTGGAAAGGTCTATAATCAGGTCATCTTGGGAGATTGTGCATAACTCTTTCTTGGAGAATCCAATTTGGATCAGACTGGTGGCATTGGAAAGAGGACACAGAGAGCTACTACAGGTCACAATTTCAAAACTAGATGATTGGAAAGTATAGAGATACATCAGAGGCAATATCAAGCTCCTACAAAGTGAAAAAAGGTGTGTAGATTTTTTTAAATTTTTGCTTAAGCTTGGTTTGAAAATTTATTTTGAAGGAATTCAAAGGGCATAGTAGAGCATTATTATCGGTAACTGATGCCCCAAGGAAAGAAAATGCAAACACCTAGTAAGGAACCTGATAGCTCTAGCATGACTCATGAAGAAGAGGAAGAAATGCAACATGATATATCAAAATTACAAGACCAAGTGCAACAATTGTCCCTTGCACAAAAAGGAATAGAATCTAAGATGGATGGTTTGAAGAAAGATGTAGAAGCTAAGATGGATGGTTTAAAAAAAGGTGTAGAAGCTAAGATGGACTATTTAAAGAAAGGCGTAGAGGCTAAAATTGATGGCATGGAAGCTAAGGTGAATGGCATGGACGGTAAAGTTGATGGCATGGATGATAAGATGGAAGAATTGAAGATAACTATGAATAAGTTGCTACAAGATATGGTCACTAAGGGTGAAAGAGTACTAAAGGAAACTCATGATGAGAACAAAAGAAATGTTAATCATGATTCCATAGACTCTAATGTTGGATCGAAGACTCACCATGTTCCAAAAATCGATATGAGGAAGTTTGATGGCAAGGATCCCGCCACATGGATATTACAGATGGAGCAATTCTTCGATCTCAATAATGTGCAAAACACACAAAAGGTACGTATGGCAACTTTATATTTGGAACCAAATCAGTTTGTATGGTATCAATGGCTTTGTTCTCGTAAACAATTTATCACTTGGGCAATTTTTATGAAAGAATTGATAGCACATTATGAGGATACAAAAAGCAACACTTTTTTTAGCCAATTGATAAGTCTCAAACAAAAGGGTTCAATAATGGAGCACATTGAGGAGTTCCAAAAATTGAACATAAGGGTAAAAGATATTCCAGAGGAGCATAGGATTGATGTGTTCATAGGGTCTTTAAAGGATAATATCCAACATGATGTGCGCCTTTGGGAACCTGATTCATTAGAGAAGGCATTCAGGTTAGCAAGAAAAATGGAAAGCAAAATTATGGCAACTAGGAAGCATACCATTCACAACTATAAAGACGGAAGTGTTGTTGCCCATAGTCTTCCACAACCTACAAGGTTGACACCACAACAATTGGAAGAAAAAAGAGCAAAAGGGCTTTGTTACAATTGTGATAGCAAATACACAAAAGGTCATAAGTGTGCTGAGAAGAAATTATTCTACATAGATTGTGAAGAGGAAGAAGAAAAGGAGCAAGAAAGGTCAAAAGAAGAGGATATATTCCAGGAACAAAGCCTAGATGAAGAACAAATAAATCCGACCATATCTTGTAATGCATTGGCGGGAATTACCACTCCTCAAACCATCAAGATAGAAGGACAAATCAAGAAGAAAAAGGTAATAGTGTTGATTGATTCAGGAAGCACCCACAATTTTATTCATTGTAGGGTAGCAAAAGAATTGAATTGCTTCCTATATCCAGCACCAGAGTGTCAAGTGATGATTGCAAATGGAGGAACAATAAATTGTTCTGGAAAGTGCCATAATATCAAGCTATCCATGGGAGAATATGTATTGACTAGCCCAATGCTTTCCATTCCAATGGGAGGTGCTGATGTTGTACTAGGAGTCCAATGGCTACAATCCTTGGGTACAATAGCTTTTAATTTTCAAGAACTTTTCATGAAATTTTCTGTGGAAGGAAAGGAAGTTGAATTAAGGGGTATTGCAGGGAAACCAGGAAAGATAATCAGCTCTAATGGCATGACAAAGCTTCTAAAAAAGGAGCAAAGAGGTGTAATTGCACAATTATGTTCGCTAGATGTTTCCACATTGGAATCATCTATTTCTCCAGATCTCCAAAAAGTCTTGGACAATCATTCCAAGGTATTTGAGACTCCCAAAGGTCTCCCACCTATGCGTGATCATGATCATGCTATTCATCTGATTCCAGGAAGTGTTCCTCCAAACATCAGGCCGTACAGATATCCATATGTCCAAAAAAGTGAAATTGAACGTATGGTTGCAGAAATGCTAGAGGCTGGTATAATTCAACCGAGTCAAAGTTCTTTCTCAGCTCCAGTAGTATTGGTGCACAAGAAGGATGGATCATGGCGCATGTGTCCAGATTATAGGGAGCTCAACAAGCTCACTATTAAAGATAAGTTCCCCATTCCTGTCATTGATGAATTACTGGATGAATTGCATGGATCAATTTACTTCACCAAGTTGGATCTTCGTTCGGGATATCATCAAATCAGAATGAAGATTGAAGACATTCCGAAAACGGCATTTAGAACTCATGAGGGTCATTATGAATTTTTGGTCATGCCTTTTGGCCTTACCAATGCACCTTCAACATTTCAAGGTTTGATGAATTCAATTTTCAAACCATTCCTTAGAAAATTTGTGTTAGTATTTTTTGATGATATACTAATCTACAGCAAGTCTTGGAAGGATCATGTTGAACATGTTGACAAGGTGCTACAACTATTGGAGGAGAAACAATTATATGCAAAAAGATCCAAATGTTTCTTTGGAGTCCAGGAGGTGGAATATTTGGGTCATATTGTATCTCATGAAGGAGTTAAGGTAGACCCTAGCAAAATTAAAGCCATTAAGGAATGGAAAATCCCCACATCCATAAAGCATCTGCGAGGATTTCTTGGGTTGACAGGGTATTATCGCAAGTTTGTTAAGAATTATGGGAGAATAGCAGCACCTCTAACAACATTATTGAAGAAAGATTCATTTTCATGGACTCCGGAAGCAACAAAGGCCTTTAAACATCTTAAAGAGGCAATGTGCCAAGCACCGGTCTTAGCTACACCGGACTTCACAAAAACCTTTATTGTGGAATGTGATGCTTCAGGAAATGGAATTGGTGCTGTTCTAATGCAAGATGAAAGACCCATTGCTTTTGAAAGTCGTCCAATCAAGGGAAAGTTTTTAAGCAAAGCTATTTATGAGAAGGAAATGTTGGCAATACTCCATGCACTTAAGAAATGGCGACCCTACCTAATGGGAAGACACTTCAAGGTAAAAACGGATCATGATAGCCTTAAATACTTTTTAGAACAAAGATTATCCTCTGAAGAGCAACAAAAGTGGGTCACAAAGATGTTGGGTTATGACTTTGAAATCATCTACAAAAAAGGGAAGCAAAATGTGGTGGCAGATGCACTCTCAAGAAAGGATGAGGATGTGGAAGCATTGTTGTGTGCCATTTCTATTATCCAACCAGATTGGATAAACGAAGCAAGGAGGAATGGAAGAATGACGAAGAAGTGTGGGCACTTATTCGAAAGCTACAACAAGATTCCAGTACTTCTGATACATTTAGCTGGCAAAATGATTCGTTATGGTACAAAGATCGCTTATACCTCTGTAAGAATTCCCAGCTAAAACAAAAGATTCTTATGGAATTGCACACTTCTCCCTTAGGAGGGCACTCAGGATTTTTAAAAACTTACCACAGGGTTAAGAAGGAATTTTTTTGGGATGGCCTTAAATCAGATATTCAAAAGTTTGTGGCGGAATGTTTGGTTTGCCAACAAAATAAAGTTGAAACAATTAAGACACCGGGTCTATTACAACCTTTATCCATTCCAAGCCAACGTTGGGAGGAGGTTTCAATGGATTTTATCACAGGTTTACCCAAGTCTGAGGGAAAGAGTGTCATCATGGTGGTAGTTGACAGACTTACCAAGTATGCACACTTTTGTGCATTATCACATCCATTTAAAGCCAGTACAGTTTCTACTGCATTTATGGAAACAGTTCAAAAGCTACATGGAAACCCAAAGATTATTGTAAGTGACAGAGATCCCATTTTCACTGGAAATTTTTGGACAGAATTATTTTCTTGTCTTGGTACTCAGTTAGCTCATAGCTCATCTTATCATCCTCAATCTGATGGGAAACTGAGATAGTAAACAAATGTTTGGAAGGATATCTTCGTTGCTTTGTATCTGATAAACAGACACAATGGGTCAAATGGTTGCCTCTGGCTGAATGGTGGTATAACACTTCCTTCCATACAGCAACAAAAATGACCCCATTTATGGCACTTTATGGGTATCAACCACCATCCATCACATCATATTTAAGAGAAAATTCTAAGGTTCAGGCAGTGGAACATCACATCGAACATCAACAACAAGTCCTCCAACTCTTAAAGGATAACCTCGTGTTGGCAAAAATCCCCTTAATAATAAATAATAAATAATAAAAATAATAAATAAAAAATAATACAAAAATAATAATTAACAATGAAAATAATGAATAATAATAAATAAATCACTTAATAATAAATAATAAAAATAATAAATCATAAGTGTTAAATAATAAATGATATTGAAAATTATATAAAAAAAGAAATAAATAATAAAAATAATAAAAATAAAAAATAGTAATAACCATATTAAAGCTCCAAATAAGAATAAATAGAAATAAAACAAGAAAACTATCAAAAAGAAGGAAATAAAACAAGAAAGCTAAAAATCAAAAGAAAAGTAAAGAAATAAAACAAAAAAAAAAGTTGCATGCAGACACATGGAGTGTGTGCATGTGGTTCCCCTTCCAATGTTTTGTTCTATTTAATAGATGGTGAGGAAGATGAGAGGGATTCCGGCATTCCATCTTTCCGAGATTATGTCTTTCATTCTCTTGGGAGAATGGTATACTAAGACCTAGGAGCCATTGGTAGTAGAACGTTGATTGAGGGCTCGGGGGTGGCCAGTTGTAGCAAAACGTTGCACAATTGAGCGTACGGTTGGGTGGAGAGTCGTCCCCAAAACCTTGTTGCGGTAAGCCTACTTCAACCACAGGTAAACAGGTAAGCACTATTCATTCAATTTGCATTTAGTTAATTAAAATCATGGTTATTAGGCTAGGTAATTGGCACTCTCATTTAAATTAATGTTAAATTAGATATTTATTTTTTTTGGACTGTTACAGTGTTGGCACAAAATAGAATGAAACAACAGGCAGATCAACATCGCAGTGAAAGAAGTTTTGATGTAGGTGATTGGGTATTCCTACGGCTACAACCATATAAGCAAATGTCCCTAAAGCAAGCTAAGAAGGATAATAAATTATCACCAAAGTATTATGGTCCGTACAAGGTGTTGTTAAAGATTGGTACTATGGCATACAAATTGGAGCTTCCTGCAGCTTCTCGATTGCACCCAGTTTTCCATGTTTCATGTTTAAAGAAGGTTATAGGCGACAAGCTCCCAGTTCAAACAATATTGCCAGAACTTGACGAGGAAGGTGAAATTATATTGGAACCGGAAGCAGTCGCAGAAAAAAGAACTCGACAGCTACGAAATCGATCAATTTCAGAGTATCTTATCAAGTGGAAGAACTTATCCGCTGAAGATTCCACATGGGAGGATGAGAATTTTATGCAGAAGTATCCAGAACTGCTCAAGCGTTGAGGACAACACTTTTTTGAAGGAGAGGGGCATGTTGGGTACCTATAATACTAGTGATTACCCCATTACTATTGTAGTTATACCCCTTATTTATATTGTTGTGCCCCTATTACCCCCATATTGTTATTTTTGTGCCCCATAGAATCCCTCTATTGTTATTTTTGTGGCTTTATATTATTATTGTTAGGTCGGCTGGATTATATTGTGACTCCTTAGACTCCTATATATAGAAAGGAGGTTTTGTCATTTGTATCATCCAAGAATTGTTCATTTATGTAAGGTAAAGGAGGTTACCCCCTCGAAGAGGCTGAATTCTAAGGCATTGATCTATCTTTTCTATCTTTTCTTGAGCTGGTTTCATAACAAGACTCTTTGAGAGAGCAACAAAGGAGGAAAACAAAGTTTTTTGCGTTCTGAAGTAATGTACCATACAACCTAGAAGGCAACATTGTTAATTCATACTAAAGTCATGAGAATCGTGTTAGTCCAAAGAAAGTTTAAGATCCACGGTAACTTCGGTCGTTTGTGCCATTCTCGCTCAAACACAGGTCCTTCTTATTCCACATAGCGTTTTTTTTTAACCACATGGTGAATCGATGATTGCCAGTCCTAATCTATGGGAGACCCGGGATCAACCCTCGTAGCTTCCACTATAACATCAAGAGTGCATCCAACTCCCTGCAAGTCGATATACTAAGATCCTATTGTTTTAACAAAGCTAGACTCTCATGCTGCCAAGGCAGGGGTGGGGAATCTACGTCTTGAGCATCCACCATAGCAGGCCAGTGTACTTAATGAGATTTCAACTACAGTCTCCGAGGCTTTGCCCAAGTAAACTTACCGTCAAACCACACATCATTGTACCTTATGCCACATAGCTTTACCCATAATATTAAAAAAACTTTAGTGTCGAGGAGGCAAGAGGAGGCACGACGGAACAAAGGTCAAGGCACGAAGCCGACACTGGAAAAGTCAAGGTACATGTCATAAATCATATCCATCATTTTTTAATCTCTTAAACGCGTATGGTATGATGAAGGATGTCATCGTTTTTATAAAGAGTGTTTTTTTTAGAAAAGACTAATATGTTGCATTAAAAAGGGGCATATGTGAGTTCTTAAAGGGTTCGCGAACATTATTTTTCAAAGGAGGACTTTGAGAGCCTTATTTTATTTTAAGAATTCTCATGTAATTTTAAAAAATGGCTTACATTCAATTTCTTTAAAGAGTGTGTCTTTTAAATGCTTTTGTTCTGTTTTTTAAAAAGAGTTTGTTTTAAATTCAAATTTGACTGTTAAAAACAAAGGGACATTGTTTAAATAGGTCGGGGGCATTACATTAGAAAAAAGGGAATTGTGATTTGTTTTGAAATTTTTTCCAAAAGTGTCACTTTTGTGAAAAATTATAGACTCCTTTGTTTGTAGAAGTGAAGAAGTAGATGTGCTTTTATTGCAGTTAGATGCATTGTATACAGTTTAGTTTTTTGTTGAGTCGTAGTGAGCCAACTCTCAACAAATGGGAAAAGCCAAGAGGCTTCCCATGATTTCAAAAGCCAAGACAACCAAGGAGGCCTCGGATACCGATGACAGGAGTTTTGGTGTAAGGGGGATCATTGAAGTTGAAGATGAAAGTGAACCTATAGTAGTAGATCTACAACGAGATGAAAAGGTTGTTGAATCCCACTGTGCTCAGTCACAATTAGATGATGTCTGTGAAGAAGTCACAAAAGAAAGAGAGAAGGAGCATGTAGATGCACGTGCACTCAACTATGCACAGCCACAAGTGGACGAAAATTTGGTGATTCAAACAACAAAGTATACTAATGAATATCTGATGAATCCAGCAACAAATCTTTCTGATGAAAATTTCGTGAATCTAGCAACAAAGCTTGCTGATGAAATTTTGGTGAATCCAACAACAGAGCTTGTTGTTGATAGTGAAGCTACCATTGAAGTAGTTGATACTATGGCGAATCTAGCAAATAATATTGCTAATGTAAAATTTGATGAAGAATCGTTGGATAATGATGAATGGTTTAAGGTGATGCAACAAAAACATTGTATAGACATGATGCTATTCAGTGAGAAAAGCCCACTTGAGCTAGCGGAAGAAAACTTGTTTGTAGTAGCACAGGTTAGTAAAAAATTCAAAGAGGCGGAGACAAAAATATAGGAAGAGGCAAAGAAGTAAGCCCACAAAGTGAAAACAGAGACAAAGGCAGAAACAAAAATATTTTTAATTCTAACATTGATTTCCAGTGTACACGTACACAAAACGATTATGCAGAAGAGTTAAATTTCCTTGAAGCATGGCTTGCAAGACCATGTCTTGATAAAGTCTACATAGATGATGTAGAAATCAATGTTGAAGGCATCATACATGATGAAGAAATTAATTAATTTCTCAGGTATTGGAGTCCTAAAGAGATGAAATTGTATTATGGTCTTACATTGCAGCAGATTGATGATGAAAAACGCACTACAAAACATAATATGTGGCAAAAACCCACATACAAATCATTCTTTGAAGAAGTCCAATATATGTTTAGAGAGGCTGGAAGAATGGAAGGCCTGCACTAGCAAATGAAGAAAATAAGGTTTGAAGGATACAACAAGAAGAAAATGCTAAAACAATTTAGAGGCTATAGGATGTGGAAAAAGAGAAGAAGAAGAGTTGAAGTAAAATTTTAAATTGTAAACCTAGCTGAGACATAGACCAATAGGTATCTTAATTGAATTTTATGTGGTTATAATTAAGGGGGAGTGTTGGAGAATCTAATTCCAACCAGATGATTAGGTGCCAAAACCGTCCCTCCAAGTGTCCTAGTTCAGTTTCAATTAAGTCTAGTTTAGTCAACTTTCACTCCACTCAGTTGTTATTGATGTGTTCAAAATAATCTTATTTAAGTGATTTATAATCGACTTTCACTCCAATAATTTATTATTGATGTGTTCAAAATAATCTTATTTAAGTGATTTGTAATAGAAGAGCAAGTCGTGTCCACATTTTGGTCAATCAATAAACAGATTAAATTCTCTCTCAAAATCTTGGGAAGAGTGAACACTCCAATAGACTTAGAGGTGGTCAATACTCCACTTTTTCATTCATATTGTACCATTACGAGTGTGGCTTAGAGATGTAATAATTACGAACCTATATAAACTTTAACTATTGAAAATGCCAAGGAAAAGTACCAGTTGTCCATTTGTATTAAACTATATAGTTCTTTTACTCGTATTGAAATATTTGACCTCAGAAAATACGTCATTGATGAATCTTAGGCACACTTTGAAGAAGAATCAAATATTGCCTTATGTTTATGTTGGAAATTGAGTGTCAAAGAAGGTTATTTCGGAAATGTGAAATTCAAACGACGCTTAAAATTTGGGCAGAATTCAATTTCTTTTTTTATCTCATAAATAATTCTCGATTTCACATATTTTCTTCCTCCCTGCAAGTATAATGCACAAAATGAACAAGATCTCTACAAATTTTATATGGGGCGGTAAATCTCATCAGAAGAAATATCACCTTTCTAGGATGGAAAAGATAGCTTTGCCCAAGAGTTTAGGAGGCTGGGGATTACTGGATCTGAGGGTCTTTGGTAAAGCTCTCCTTTGTAAGTCTTTATGGAGGGGGATCTTCAGGGAAGGGCTGTGGAGCAACTCTATCAAAAAGAAATATATGAAAGGAAGGGATATAGAACTCTAGTACAGGAATGGTAGGATTGCTACAAAATATGGATCAGCTATTTGGCTCAGTTTTCGAAAAGTAGAGCAATATTTTCTAAAAATTTTAAAATGGAAATTACAATCTGGCCGCAGAATTCTTATTGGCATAGACCCCATCATGGGTGGCCGGGAGGGCATTTCCATTCCTCAGGAACTTCTTAGTTTTTTCCACGGAATTGGTATTTTTACTTGGGACAAGCTCTTTTCAACTTGGCAAGGTCCTATCCCCCTTTGGAAAGAGGCCAATGATTTCAGCATGCCGACTTCTCTGGCTGGGCTTTGGAAATCCGTCATGGTATCTCTGAAAGGCTGTGGCTTTCATCGTACAAGGGTAGTAGACTATTTGATCTGGACGGTTCCAAATGCAAACATGGTGGTTCAAGTAAAAGACATTTACGTTGATCTGTTTGACACAAATTCCCCTTGTTTTAGTTCGATTTTTCCTCCACTCTTATGGAAGACAGGCTACCCTCCGAAATTAATTTTCTTCTCGTGTCTTGTCTTCCACAACAAAAATTTGACATAAGGGAATCTGAGGAAAAGGAATTGGCATGGGCCGAGCGGATGTGTGATGTGTGACTCTCATGAGGAATCCAATTTCCACATGTTTTTCCAATGTCAATCTTTGATGCAAATCTGGCAGGTCTTGACAAATCTATATGGTTTCCCTCTCATTATTTTTGCTTGTACTCAGGCAGCTTTGGATTGGTGGAGTGCGCAAAAAGACTCATGGAGGCCCATGATTATTATTGTCCTTTGGTATGTTTGGAAATGGAGGAACAACAAGATCTTCAAGAAATCAAAGATCCCCCTCAGTTCTACCCTACAACAAATCATATCTGTCTATGATACTATTCCAAAAAAGCAGCCCAAAATAAAGAAAGGCATCAGAGCAGAGGATGTATGCTTCCACTTAGAGATTCCAAAGGCATTTTTTGATGGTGTTGAACAACAAAATATCTATGGATGTGGGGTTCATATCATAATGGACAAGAATCTGCAATACTTTATTTCATGGAATGGAGGGAGCGGTACCAATAGCTTGGCTGAGGTGCGGGCCCTAGCAGGTCTTCTCGCTTTTTGTATCTTTTTTGATATCCAGACTATTTCTATTTTTGGTGATTCCAAATCTGTGATTGATCATGTCATGGGATCGAGTCACATCAGATCCCCCCACCTAGCAGGATGGTTGGACAGGATCATGTTCTACTGGGGACTCATGAAAGATAGCTCAATTCAACACATCTGCCGTGCTCAAAATCAGCAAGCGGACTGCCTGTCAAAGGAGGGTCTGCTTCTTGGGTCAGGGACCTGGTCCATGAAGGTTATTTTCGACGAGAATTCCTGGCTCATCCAGGATTTCTCTATTCCTGGATGTTGACTTTTCTATGGTTTTTTCTTCCTTTTCATCTCTTGCTTCTAATGTCTGAACATGTCGTGATATATGGATGCCCAGCGGTATCTCTGATCTAGTTTTTCATATCTGAATTGGTCTTGTATGTGTCGCATATATACATGGTTTTGTTTATGACTGATGCTCTTTTTGGAATATTTTTGTCATCAGGATGTATCTTCAAAATCAAGATCCTACAGCTCTTGAATGCTGTTATTTGTACAATCTGGAACCTTATATTTTCTCAATATAATATTATGATGCTTTTTCGTTCTGAAAATTCTCGAGCTCAAGCCAAGTATTTACCTACTTCTCACCGCATTAATTATATTAGTGACCGGTTGATTCTTACTGAAATTATATGATATAGAATCTATTTTGTACCATCTCCATAATCTTTTCACATCTGAAATATATGCCTACTTTTCGCCATAGATTTTCGTTGTTATTGAAACTAGCATGGAATCTCTAATGTACATTATATAATATACATAATAAAATCTATTTTGTGACCATCTTCTGCTCCAAATTCAACATAATCCTTTCTAATCAGAAATATATACCTACTTTTCGTCATAAATTTTCCTTGTTCCTGAAACTCGTCATAAATTTTCGTTGTTTCTGAAACTTTCATGGAATTTGTTATCTCAAAATCAGACCCTGATAGGCTGCTGGTCAGGTTGATTCTAAGTAACTTTTTCAGACCTACTTTAGGCTGAGGCTTAGCCTCCTCAACCTGAGAGGGCTCTCTCTTAAAGGATTAAAGATTTTGATTAAAGATAAGATGGCTAACTCTTATAGAACAACTGTGAAAAATATGAATGCTGGAAATACATTAAAAAACTATCCATTGGGCTTATGGAGTCAACAACACCTCAATATAACAGTGAACTCAGCCTTACATAGAAGTCAGGGCACTCAGCATTTAGACATTCAGAACATAACTCATATGGGACCACAGTTTATAAATGCATACAGGAAATGAGTGATTATACATCTATACCACTGTAAAAATTATGGAGAGGACAAGATCACATATTCTGAATATAAGAAATCCTTCATGAATCCTGAGAAGTAAAGTCAAAATTATATTACTGAAAATGAGTCTTTACATAAGCCAAATACAAGCTGTATCATAAAATTTTCCAACCCTGATTACATTGTTGTTTCAGCTATATATAGAGCTCTTATTCTAACTGATCGAGATTCCTCCTCCAGCATGAGGGGAAGTCGAGGTCTACTTCTAATGACACCTATTAACCCTTTAACTAACTAATAAATACAACTGACTACTAATTGACAGCTTTAGAAACCTAAAACAATTAGGATTCTAATTCTACATCATGCTGAACATAGCATTTATTACAATCAAGATTTATTCCCTGACAAGTGGTCTCTTTTAGTTTGGCTGTGGTAGGTGCTCGAAGCTTCTTACTGGTCCTTAATGTCGTATCCCTTTACCTCTGCTGAGAAACAGGAAACTGTCCCTGTTTTTATGCCTTTGTTTTCCTCAAAGATATTCGGAAGTAATTAGCCATGTTGATTTTCTTGAATTAGTAATGAGTGCCACGTCCTTCGTGTGTTGTAAGCTTTTCCCATGTGCATGTGTGCTGACACAAATTTTTTTTTAATGCTGATAGGAAAGTCTTCAAAATTTGGTTCACCAATCGTTAATTATGCAGCTTCAGCAGTTTCGTAGCGCGCTACGAAACTGCTGAATTGTTCCCAAAAATCACAGTCTTAGACTCTACTCTGTTTGTATACCTTATCTTCAATTTCATTGCCTGAAAAAGGAGCACCAGATTTGCCTTGTCTTTTAATATCTGAATCAGAAGTGACACAGCTACTATTGCCAAAAACCTGTTCAAGTAGATTGAAAAAGGTCCTTATCATGCTTGTTGAGTTCTTGGATATCACTCTACTTAATACTCAAGTACCTGTACTTCATGCTCCTAAACTTTTGAAACAGCTTATCTGTTGATATATAGTGCCCAATCTCCTCTTTAAATTTTCTAGTCACTTCTGTCCAAAACGCTTGATGCTTGGAAAAAGACATTGCATCTTTTAAAGATGTCACACCATGTGCACCACGATTTATACCATCTTGTACAGCAGAAGCAATACAAATTTCATCTTTCAATCCCCACTTTACCCTCTTAACACGCCGCTTTACTGTCTTGACACCTGAACGAAGCACTAAATTATCCACATTGGCCTTACGTTCACACTTCTGGTCTTCACTCTGCCCCTTTGCTCTCTTTCCGTCTTTTGCTGGAGACCTAGCAGGTGAAAAACATGTGTTCAATAACATGTTGTGCCCTCCATTTTTAGAACAATCCTTTCCACCCTCTTTAGAAAAATTCTTTCAACTGTTCCAAAGTATCCTTTGCCATGGTTTCCTCCAGTGGATATCTTCGGAAAGCAGGCTCAAAACGACTTTTACAAAACCTGTGAAACCAAATTGTCAACACTGGAAGGGCTAAAAGTATAGGCGTGGAGTCAGCTGCTTTTTAGTGCTTAGCGGACCAAGTAGTGGTAGCTGTGATATTACTAATGCAACAACTATACGACTATGAACATGAGGCCAAAATGCTGCTACACTCTCACACTCCTAATTATACACATTGATAACCTGATGTCGATACACAAAGTATGCAAATCCAAAAATATGACTATGAAAGGAAGAAGTATTGGTGTGACCACTGCATACACAAGTCCAAGCAAAAAGTATAGTTGAAGTTGAGGAAGTGCTTCTGGGAAACCGACACTACCAGGATCCATGGCATTCTCCCTATCCTTCTCAGTCTTCATCAAAAACATGTTCTTCAGATAAAAAATGATTAATGGCTTCAATCGGAGAATTTCACCAGCAACGCAAGCCCATCCATCAACCATGATATAAGTGATGAAAAAGGTAGCTTTCATTGGTATTGAAACTCCAATAGTCTTTGGTATCTTGGTAGAAATCCTTGAAGAAATGACTTGATAATTTTCACCTCTATTATTGGTTTCAGGAAGGGAGCAACCTTCTCAATTCCATCAAGGTTGGCCAATGACTGGACTGCTGCAATTGGGATCATGACGAAAAATACAAGGAAAAAGAGTGTAACACCCATGAGTAGTTTCCGAATTGCGATTGCAACACATAGAATGGCCAGATTGCTCCAGTATACATCGCGGCGATAGTTGTTTTCTGTAATTCTGCCACGACCCTTGTACATTCTAGAAATCTTGAAGGCATTCTCCTCTCGAGGTGCTATATGTGTAAGCGGAAAATCCACTGGAGCATCTGTATTTTCTGAGGAAAGTGTAACTCTGAAAGTCACTTTACCGCAAGGTACATTTGGATCACCAAGGAGTTTAGTGGCTATGATTTCTTCATCTGTATATGACACATTTACTACTTCCACACCATGGGGGCCATATATTCCACTCCAAAGTCCTGCAAGCTCTTGACATGGTTTTGGCTCATCTACTTTAAACTTTGCATAAATGGACTTGTTGATCCTCGCACTGCTTGACAAGTTTTTCATCACTGGAGTTATATTTGTTAATGCATATGACAACCTGTAATTTTGTAGGGCTTGATGCACAAAATTCTCTCCTTGTATCCATTCAGGATTACTGGTTGATTCTTGTTCCTGAATTGCTATTTGCTGATTGTCATGAAAACAAAGAAACCTGTGTAGAAGTTGGTCTTGGCTTAAATGGACATTTTCATCAAGTATTTCATCACGAGAACCAAAGACACAACGATCTGGAGCAAGTGATTTCACTATCTTTTCCAAGTGGCATGTTTGAAGTATTTCTGGAGTTTCATAGGAAACATTCGAACTTGATTCATCAGCATTCACCCTGTCTCTTATATGCGCCACACAAGAAGCTTCACCAGGTTGGCATAACTTGAGCTCAAACTCTGTTTCTTCACTGGATAACCATGCTAGTTTGGCAGCCAACAAAAAGTCTGGAAATCCTGGTCTTGGGAGGAGAATATTTGCGCCTTCACGAGCCAAAACTGAGAGAACCAAATCAATTGCTTGTGAACAGCCACGAGTCAGGTAAACATCATCCTCAGACAGCTTAAAGGGCAACCCACGAGAAAGATAATCTCAACCGACTCTAGCAAGGATGATGTCACCGCAGCATTTGTCACGCCACCAGCCCTCATATTAACTCGTACAGGCGCTCCAAAGCCAATAGAAGAATCTTGCCGTTTCTCAGAAATCGTTTTCTCTAGATCCACGAAAACCCTGCCACATATAAAGGGAATATCCTTTGTATTGATCTGAATATGATCACCACGAAGATGTTTGCGAGCTCCCTTTTCTGGAACATGTACAGCTGTTCCTTCTAGCATTTTAAATAATGCCTGTTGAACAGCTTTAACATTGAAATCAGCAACTATGAGTAGTTTATACAAAATAGACTGCACATCCTCCCCTACATCAGAATTTAAAATATTTTTTTCTTGAGTGATAACAGAATTTATAATGTACAATTAAAAACATTTGGAAGGGTTTCTCTGCTGGACAATGACCTTATTCATTTTATTTTTTTATAATACAATTATATTAGTAAATTAATATAATTATATTAGTAAATATGGTTGGTACAAGTATATGGGTTTCATTTTCCTCTTTTAAAATAAATGGCTTTAGTAAAATTATTGATTTTATAAACTTCTTTAGGTAAACCTATATTTACTTAATTCCATTTCTTGTTTAATAATTTTCCTTGTAATTTCATTGTTCTACTAGCTAATTTTGAAAAAGTAAACACTCATTCACCATTCACCATTTGTTATTGGATGATTTACATAGTAATTTTATAATTATATTAGGTAGATGTGAAAAAATAAAAATTATGTATTTAATTACTATCATTTCTTAATTAATAATTTGCCTAGTAATTTCATTATTTTATTAGATAATTTTGAAAAAATAAACGCTCATTCCCCATTTATTATTTAATAATTTATATGGTAATTTTATAATTATATTAAGTAAATATGAATAAATAAAATATCCTTTAATATTCAAAAATCCACTTATTGAAATAGAAGAGACAAATATCTCAATTTTTTTTTTCCGGTGGGAAAGAACTAACTTTCTTGTACCCTATCTTCCAAGTATGTGCCAAAAGAGACTATAGCTCAAGTACTGAGTTAACATGCATCAATTCACTATTATGTTTTATCAATAGAAAACTTTTCCATAACACATTTCTTATTATGGTTATTTGAGAAAAATAATTTATCTGCTTATTTATTTTTAATATAGGTTTAATATTTTAAATATTTGAGTGTCTTATGGATGATGATATAATATAATTGTTTTAAGTGTATTTTTTTGTTTCTATTTTTGTTAGAGTCAAATAAATGATTTCAAAATTTCAATTTTAAAAACTCTAAAAGGGTTGTAGAATGTGTTATATGTATGAAAAAAGGATGTTATAAGGGAGTCAATATTAGGTGTGAGACCAAATTAAATTTAAAATTGTTCATACACATGATATCAATAATTCAAGGTATTGTCCTATGATATTGGTATTGTAATGAAATTACCTTCTTTAGGGGTGTGAGTTAAATGTTAACTTTTTTCTTCAATTTTCTTTTATTAATAGTTTTTATTAGAGTTGCAGGTGGTGTAATCTACGTAGTATGGAGAGTAATATAATAAGGCATATAAAATGGCACCAATTTTTCCTTGAAAAATAACAAATTGAGGATATTCTGATTCTCAAAGATTAATGTTTTCCAATGGCAAAGAAACCCTCAACAATGATAGATCAAAATAGGATTTTGATGGATAGGAAGGCCACTACTACAATTTGGTGCCGCCTACCAAAGAATGTCTACTTTAATGTAGCAGGTGTGAAGACAATATAAGGGTTGTGAAAGAAGCAACATGATTTATATGAAAACAATATGACTTCAAATAATGTCTTTTTGATGAAGAAGCTTGAAGATGAAGGAGGGTGTTTCAGTTGTAAATCATTTGAATGAATTTAATATAATTACGAGTCAACTTTCCTCGGTCAAAATTATTTTGGACGACATAATAAAAGCCATCCTACTTATGTGTTTCATGCGAGACAACTCAGAGAATTTAGTAGTATCCATGACACTCCAACACCTACCGGGATACTGAAGTTTCATGATGTAATAAGTAGTTTAATAAATGAGAAGTCGTGACGCAAATGAATTGAAAAAAATTAGGGAGGAGAATCTTTAACCATAGCAAATCATGGAAGGAAGAATTGAATGTAGTAGATAGGGGTGCTCAAAATCAAGAGGCAAATCGATATCAATAATAAGAAAACTTACTTGTTTTCATTATCGAAAAGAAGGACATAAGAAAAATGATTTTTCGTTTTGGAAAAAGGAATGGAAGGAGAAAAAATCAAATAACACAAATTAAAAATAAAGCAACACAAATGAAGGTGAGACCATTGTTGTAGATTCTGGAAGTGATGTATTATTTATTGTTTCAGTAAAAGAAGTATATTTATATACTTCGAGCAATAATATTGATTAGCTACTTGAATCTGGGCCATATCACCATGTCACCCCATGAAAAAATAATTTGTTACATATGAATCAAGTGATAATGTTAGAGTACATTTAGTAAATAATCATTTTGGAATATTGTTGGAATGGGAGAAGTTTGAATCAGGGTAAAGGATGGACAAGGTATCCTACTAAATAGGTTAGATATGTCTAAAAGATGTGTATGATTTTGATCTCTACAGGACAATTGAATGATGAAGCATGTTCCACAACCTTTGGGAAAGGTGCCTAGAAAATTAGTAAATGGTCATTGGTGTTGACTAGAGGATTCAAGAAATGAACATTATATACAATGAAGGAAACAATAGAGGTATTCGATGTAGCTACTATTGCAAAAGTAGGAAACTTAGGGGAATTATGGTATAAGCACTTGGGTCACATGAGTGAAAAGGGCCTAAATTTTCTTGTTGGTAAAAATACTTCCAGATTTGAAATCCTATGAGTTTGATCTTTCTTAGCATTGTATTTATGGTAGGATATGAATATTTTCTTTTAAGAGAGTTGGTCATGAAATAAAAATAAATTTATTATAATTAATACGCTATGGTGTGTTTGGACCGGTGAATACTAAGTCATTAGGAGTAGCCTCATATTTTGTCACATTCATAGATAATGCATCCATGAATGCTTGGGCATACCCTATGAGAAGTAAATGTGAAGTGTTTGAAATATTTCAAATATTTCATGTTGTTATTGTTGAAAGGGAGAATAATAAATTCCTCATGTGTTTGAATATAGACAATGCTGGAGAGTATTGATCCAATGCATTCAAGAATTATTATAATATGTTTATCATTAACCATAAGAAGATTGTTCTTGGCACTCCCTAATTGAACAATAATGTGGAAAGGATGAATTACACTATTATGGAGAAGGTGATGAGTATGTTGTCAAATTTATGGGTACAAGAAGTAAGGACAAATTGTTATCTCATCAATCAGTCACCTTCTACAATCCTAGATGGTTGTACTTGTGAATAAGTTTGGACCGGTAGAAAGGTAAATTATTTTCACCTAAAATTTTTTGGATGTGAAGAAATTTTGCATATTCCCAAAGAAAAGAGAACCAAATTATAAGAAAAATCAAGGAATTGTATTTTTATGGGACATATGGATGGTGATTTTGGTTGTCGTCTATGGGATCCAACTAATCACAAAAATTTTAGGAGCAGGGATGTAATTTTTTATGAATTGGAGATGTATAAAAGACTTGCAAGTCATATAGGGCTCAAGAAAATTATTGATAGGTTAACAAAATAACAAGAAAATATCCCATCATTGCAATAATGTAACCATGAAATTAAATAACATGATGTAAAGCAAGTGGAAAATGATAGACAAGAAGAATAAGAAAATATATTGCAGATATTACAAGAGATTCCATTAAAAAAAGAAACTAGTACAATTGGTGTGTAGGTCTAGTAGGCCTCAAAAGCCCTCACAAAGGTTTCCAAACTCACATTATGTTTTTCTAATTGATGAAGGAGAACCTCATTGTTTTCAGGATACTTATTAAGTGGAAACTAGTAAAAATTGTAAGAAAGCAATGGAGGAAGAAATCGACTCTTTGTTGGAAAATAAAAATTGGTAGTAAGTGAAGCTTCCAAAAGGCTAAAATACCATGCAAAAAAAATGGTATACAATATTAAACATGAGGGTGAAGAGGAGAAGGAATGATACAAAGAAAGGCTAGTGGTGAAGGGATTTTTTGAAAAAAAAGGTATTGAATTTACATAATTTTTCTCACCTATTGTTGAAATGTCTTCCATAAGAGTTATCCTTGGTCTTGTTGATACTTTAGACATGGAATATGAATAATTAAATGTGAGGACAAATTTTTTTCATGGATAATTAAAGGAGGAAATTTATGCAGAACATCTAGAAGGATTCAAGGCGAAAGGTAAAGATAACCTTGTCTATAGGTTAAAGAAGAGCCTATATGGGATTGAATAGGAACCTCACGAATGGTACAAGAAATTTGATTCATTTATGTTGGAGCACAACTCCAAAATACCAGAGGTTGACCATTGTGTCTACATGAATATGTATGAATAAGAAATCTATATCATACTATTGTTGTATGTGGATGATATACTAATTGTTGGAAATGATAAGAACATAATTAATAGGTGGATGAAATATTTCGGAAGTCAATTTGTAACGAAATATTTAGGTCTAGCACGCCACATATTAGACATGAGGATTATACCTGAAAAAAGAACAAAAAATTATGTTTGTCACAAGAAAATATATTGAGAAGGTGTCTGAGAGGTTCAATATGAAGGATGCCAAACCAGTTGGTACACCCCTCACGTCACACTTGAAATTTAATGTTAATTTGGGTCCTTATGATGAAAAAAAGGAGGAGAAAATGAGTAAATCCCTTATGATTCAGTAATTAGTAGATTGATGTATGCCATAGTATGTACCCATACATATGTTACATATTTAGTGGGAGTAGTGAGAAGGTTCCCCGTAAACGTAGACAAAAAACATTGGGAAAGGGTAAAGTGGATTTTAAGGTATCTTAAGGGTACTAGTAACTATTCTCTCTGTTTTAGTAATGAAAAGATTATTCTTGAAGGTAACACAAATGCAGATATGGTTAAATATGTGGTGATTATAAAGTCCACCACTAGTTATTTATATACTTTTGCAAGTGCAACAATGTATTGGATATCTAGATTACATAAAGTAGTATCCCTCTCCACAACAAAGACAGAATAGGTAGCTATTATAGAAGCTTGCAAAGAGATGTTGTGGATGCAATGATTCTTAATTGATTGGGGAATAAAACAAGATAAAAATGTGTTTCATTGTGAAATTCATAGCACCATTCATTTAGTGAAAAATTCAGCGTATCTTTCTAAGAGAAAGCACATTGATGGTGAATATCATTGGATTCATCAATTTTTAGATGATGGGATACTAAAATTGGAGAAAATACACCTTAAAGAAAATCTATCTGTTGTGTTAACGAATATTTTATTAAGGGATAAGAAAGATCTTTGTAGAACCATAACTAGAGTAATGCAAACATGATGAAAGGCACCTTGGGAAAGGATTACTAGCAAAGAGAAATAAAAATGTCAAAAATATTACCTAAATCCTCTATTTGATCTCAAGTGGGAGATTGTTAGGTGTGAGACCAAATAAAGGTCAAAATTTCATGCACCCATGATATTATAATCAAATATAGTTTTACAAGTTTGTTAGTAAAACTAAGCAAGTGAAAAGAAATAATTGAAATGTAATATTTTATTGTTATTATAATAAAAGCATAGTAATCTATTTCCCCATGGTTTTTTTGTGAATGTGGTTTTCCACGTAAATATTTTTTCCAATGTATGAGTTAATTTTTTTTTTCAATTTTTTTTTTTTTGTATTTCATTCACAGTTTGCAGATATGTGGGGATGTTACTATCTATATAGGGTCATCAGAGTCCATATGAATGATGTCTCATCTATAATTGATGTTTCATCGTATGGAAATTTTGAATTCATCCCCTTTTTATCTATACTTAGTTCTCACAACCATGATAACCTCCTCACCTCCTATTATATAAATTCCTAACCCATATGATATCAAATCATATTTCATTTATGATCATGCTGTTTGGACAAGAGCTTTCTAGATTCAAATTCTATGGCTAGGAAAATATCATTATCCCCCCTAGATTAACAAATGAAGAAATGTGTTAATTATCTCTTCCATCTAGGAATGTAATTTTTAATAAGTCATCGAGGAAAATATAAACATAAAAAATCCCATTTTACTGACCTCATATGTGCATCACTTTGTGTAGGCATTATAATTGTTTTCTTTCATTTATTTCCCCTTGTCAATATTTTTTTCACTATTTCATTTTTCTCTCTTGATAATAATTTGCAGTCACCAAAGAGTTCAAACAACCTTACCTCCTAATGATGTTGTTTTTTTCCAAAAAAATTAGACTCATATGGTTAGAAAGGAAGAGTTAGCACAAAGAAATTGTAAACCAATACCTATAGATAATGAAACCAATACCAATCAATGGTAGATATATTTATCAATGCATTTACAATGTAGGTATATTTGGAAATTATCCCTATCATATAGAAACCGTAACAATATGGTTAAAATTGATGATGGAATGGTTATTAGATACCTATTAATTAGGCACATGAGGAGTGGAAATATAATGTGTAGTAACCTATGATAGGATGTGAATTTTGGGAGATCATAACCTAGATAGACTTATAAAGTCGCCAAAATGAAGAAAAATATGATATACCAAGGAAGAAAATTGTGTAGAGATAAAACTAGGTCTCTCAAATGAGTTCTTATCATGTAGGCAGTGGCTGAGAGAGAGGTGTAGCTCGTTGACTTATGGATGTTAGGAATGTTAGGAATCCTTTATGTGTTGAACATATAAATATAAAAAAAATGGGTTGATAATCTGTCCAAAATCTCTCTCTCTACGTTTTGTTCGCTTTTTGTTTAAGTAAGCATCAGTGGTGCCCACCCTCCAGTTCATGTCCTTTAGTATCTTCTAAGATGAATTCAACAACATTTCATCCCTTTTTTATTATGTTACCAATTTTCCTATTGCTCACAATAAAACCCACATAGTATAGAGAAATAGTGTCTTTCTTGTTTGCGTTGCATTGACCCATATTAATTACCTAGGCAAGAGATTAAAAGATTTAAGCCAATTTTATTTCAAAAATAGGGAGAAAAAGTTATCTATCTATAATAAAACTATTATTCACTAACCATATGGATGGTTTAGTGAAGAACGTTGCTTTTCCAAAAAATGTCTTAGATGTCGTTCCTTTTGTGATGTCTATACTAAAATTAAAAACCTTCCTTCTCTTGATAGTGGACTTTTATTGATTGGGAAGAGAGGCCTAATCTATGATAACTAGTTATCATTATATTCGATCTAACTAACTATCTCCTAACACTAAAAGGAAGTCCATTATTTCTTCCTTGCAAAAGAAGAAAAGGAAAGCACACGATATTTAGTAATATATCTAGCCATAAAAATATATGAGCAGTTCCCTATAATGCACATGTGCACACAATTCAACTAGCCAAACCAAAGGGAGCTACTCCTATAGTAATAAAAGGATGGAATTTGGGTACCATAGAGAGATGAGACAATGATTAAAAGGTAGTGGATGAGGTAATTGGCCAAATGTTCTAAGACTGAGTGACAAACATAGATGCCACTGAAGTCCAAGAGTGATATGCTCACTACTAGATGGTGGAAAAATCTAAGTTGTTTTGATTCATGGGTGGTTGAAACATAGTAGTTTCAACAAGTATATGGTATTTTTTCTATATGCATATTATTTGCAAGAATATATAACTTCTCAATTATTAGATTACTTCACTTGTAAATATATTACCTTTTAGATTATTTTTTTCTTTTCGTTTGGATGGGATTATCTTCTTTATTTGACATTGATTCTATATTATTAACCAATTTTACTTTGTTAACCTATTGATAAGGACCCTATGTATTATTGATCCTTTTGACACTTACGAATGGGGGATAAACAATGGCATAGAAATGAAACACAAAAATAGAGTAACCCTGAACAATTATAGAGAGGGATAGATGAGCAATAAAGCTAGCAACACCAGTTGTAGATCTAGTCTTAAGTTACGTTGATCCATCCACATCTAACTAAGAAACACCTTAAAACACCTTAATATCTAGCTAGCCTCCCACTCAAATTTATGTTTTCAATTTGTATTGTTTAGTAATAATTAAACATTACATGAATTGTGACTAAAATATTTCTATCATACATTTCTAGAAAACTTTCCTCTTTCATTTCTTCATTTCTTTAGATATAGTAATCATTATCTTAAAGGTGAAAAATTCTAAATTCAATCAAGGAATATATATTTCGGAAACATTAAGTAACTGGTTATGAAGTAATTCTATTCATGCACAAAATTTATAGACTTATTTGGGTTACTGCAATTGTAAATTTTTGTTTACCCACTTCACATAAAAAAAATTTGGTCACTATCTCAATTTGTCTCCATTCATCACGATTAACATGTGATCCAAGAGAATAAATTACTCAGTAAAAAGGTAGTGAAAAGATGGAACAACCATTAATTATCCTTCAAATTGAAGATTTGGAATTTGTCATCACGTACATCAAATTAAGTGAGTGCTTGAATTGTTTCATCACTATTAACATGTGATCCAAGAGAATAAATTACTCAGTAAAAAGGTAGTGAAAAGATGGAACAACCATTAATTATCCTTCAAATTGAAGATTTGGAATTTGTCATCACGTACATCAAATTAAGTGAGTGCTTGAATTGTTTAAGTGAAGTGAGTGTTTGAATTATTTAATCTAGGTATGGTGGCATTAAGTGGATACAAGGATATATGTTTCTCCAACCTTTTGAAATATTTATTAATGATGTATCATATTTGAAGAAAGGAACACACATCAAGAATAATTGTTGCAAATATTTTGGTAGGACTGCAATGAGAAATAAGGCATTATTATTTAAAAAAAAATAGTCTATGCAAAACTTTCCAAAATATTTGATAGATAAAGAGGGTTGTGAGCTGCCTAAAGGAAAAAATAATAATTTATAGCAGTAATGTTGATATAAGAATGGTTGTTAAGCAGTTATAGTTTTAAACTTTAATGAGAAATCATTTTAAGCATGAGATATGAATATCGACATGCCAAAGCCAACAACAAAATATTAAGCCATATCTCACAACGAAGGAATGGTCTATACTGGTCCTCACAATTTCGTTTGTAGCATACCTTCCATCCAACACCAACAACTTCAGAATAGTCGGATTAGTAGCATAACCAATAATTTATTGATAAGCATATCAATAAGCAGCCCCCCAATTGTTAATTCCTACTAAAATGTAGTTGATTAAGTAATAACAGCAAGGGTGGTAGATTGAGTAGTATATTTAGATGTCAATTATCTAGTAGAATAAACTACTAAAATATGTGCGATCATATCATTATATAATGAAGTTGTTGATCTAGATGTACATCCAATAAAAGAAATGAGTAATAGAGGTGGGCATATCTAAATATAGATATTATTCTTACCATGAACCAACCAAATAATTTTGATCCTTTCCTGAAAGAGGATAGTAATTTATTTAGGATTTGATCTCTGTCCATTACTCTAATTCTTCTGCACAATGAATAATACTTATTTCCAGACCTCAACCGTAGAACACTAGCATTATGAAGGTTGAGGTGGTGACGTTGTCTATCATATAAAGCATCTTGAAGGTAAGGCATTGAAGTGGTCTATAATGAGGCCACGTTGTTGTACGTCAAAGGGAAGAACATTATTTTCTCTTTAATGTTGATTATCTTCATCTGTATGTAACTCAACAAGAGTTTCGATGTTTTCTTCGAGAAATCAACCTCTTGCATTAGTGTTCATTAAAAATGAAAATGTCATCAATATGAAACAATTTATTTTTGTACCAGTGTTTTTCATTTGCAAGCTATAGTGTCATATTGTCTTCTATTCTATTCCATGCATGTGAAAATTACACAATCCTCCAAAGTTTTGCTAGACATTTTGATTTCTTTTTAGTCTTTGTATATAGAAAAAACACTTTTAAATGTTTCTACTAATGTATACATTGCTACAGATTGTTTTCTTTATGTTAATCATCCATCATGGACTATTTTATTTCTACACTAAATTGTTTAATTATTCAATTATTCAACATGCATGGGATAGTTTATTTATAACTATCGCCATTGTTCTACTATATATATAATAAACTTTTGATTATTTGAAGGAAAATTTAAGCGCTGCACCAAATTTTTCACCACAATATGCACCAAAAGGGACTCAATATATTGGAAGGAAACATAGTGCATATTAGTTTCTATGATATCAAAATAGGATACTTAAATAGGAGGACTACTTTCTAATAAGAAAATATATGTCGATTAAACTATATGTATCTTGTAAATTATGATAGTGTAAATGTAGACTTATAGAGTATGTTTTTTTTTTCACACTATGCTAATACCAAGTGATTGATATATATATATATATATATATATATATATATATATATATATATATATATATATATATATATATATAAAAGGATGGGAGTGTATTGTATGGAAATGACAATGTCATAGGCCTAGGAAGATCCACATGGATTAATACACACCATTTGCTTTTTGGTCTGTAGCACCAACTTATTTCTTTCTCATAGTTTGTCTAGCTTGATTGTATTAGACTTAGACTATGCCTCTCAACTATTTTTAGTTAGGTATTTAGTATAAATTTTATAGTTAAACATTTTTTTAGTCTAATTGAAAATCCATACAAAATGCAATGGACACAATTTTAATGTGGGTAGCCCATGGGCCTAACACACAAATATTTTTATAAAATTTAAGCAACATTTGTTTACAACATATGACCCACAACATCCTTCAACCTCATAGACTCAACTGGTCTTTCAAATAGAATGACAAAATTAAAATAAAGTTTACCCATGTCCCTTAACCCAACACAATAATAAAATCCCCAAAATACCCTATCACAAGCACCCCTACCGACATGGGTAGTGTGTTTCCTTAATCGTGTGATTTATCTTTCTATGAAAATCTAAATTGTGTTGCACCATATGCATGGTTCTTCATGAGACTAAACTATTTCAAGTGGTATTGTATTATTTTCTATGATGGCTTGGATCATTTCAACCAATCCCCAATTTATATGTTCCCTCCTAGCACTCCAACAAGCCATTATTTCAGTTAGCATACTTGGGGTGACATGTGTGCAACTAGGAAATCCTTTTTCCCACCACCTAACTAACCATGTGTGGAATTGACTATTTTCCCAAGGCAACTTTCTTATCACACCCTCACTCTACATCCATGTTCCAACCAACCTCCTGTTATGCTTGTGATGTGACATCACACCGAAAGTCGATGTGACCTCCTATAATTCTTGTGCAATGGGAAACCCCAAAATTATCCTCTCCATTCTATGATGTGATGCATCCACCCTCTCTAATGCCTTGTGCGCACAATTAGGAATCCTCATGTCTCACCTATCACCTTTAGGTATCTGTACATTAGTTGACCATGCATCATACTCAATGATCCTTTCCTAACTTGACCTAATTAAACTTCACCCCTCAATCACATGATGGATCTCCAAATTTCTTCCATACTGCGATGAGTTGTGTTTCTACCTATCATGTGTATCACTCAACTGTGTGCACTCATTACAAATCACCTGATCATTGAAAATCCACAATACGATGCAACCATGCTTTACCATTGGTCAATGGATGCACCCATGCCATGCAACTACCAAACATGTGATGGTGCATCATGAAATGGTGTGTCACCCATGCAATGCCAAGGTAAGGAAAACCTAAAATTTGTGCTAGTAACTAAACCAAATTCTACAATAGTAATATGCAAATGTATGCTCATCCAGGTGACATGATCCCAACTCTTAGGCTCTTACACCCTCTGCCATTCAAATCCATTCATCCATAGAAAACCTCCAAGAAATAATCCAAACATCCAAGTGACCAATAGAATTCAATCTTAGTGATCAACGTGTTTCCTCCTAATCCTCCATGAATGCATCTAAAACATGTAACATCCCCACAATTTCTTTCTCTATTTTCTCCAATGATGAAAAATTCTACATCAAAGGAAAATTCTTCACATCATGTTCTTTGTTGTAGATCCCCATGATGTTGTCTTCTTCTCCTTTGCAACATCCACCTTCTTCATTTCACCGTGTTTGAACACATTTTCGTTTACCGTATCCTTCTTTTTCTTTCCGTTGTCATCATTCTCCTCTTCATTTCTCTTCGAAACAGACTTTCCCTTTCATCTATAGTCCATCAATTTGTTTTCTCTAGTGATAGATGTTGTAAGAATCTACAATTTTTTCATCACAATTCACTCTTTGACCATGAATATATAGAACATCCATAAAATGGAAAAGTATTTCTTCCTTTGACAGGTCTTTTATCTCCAACATAAGACCTAGACTCTCTCTGTTGTATGTCTATATTTTTCCTAAACGCTTCAACAAAAACAACCATTTCTGAGCTATCCATGCTTGGTTGCAAGGCCAAAACTGTGTACCACCAACATCTTTCCTCCCAATGGTTTACCCAGCTTGGTTGTAATAAACTTGGACTACACCTCTTAATTATTTTAGGTCAAGTAGTTATTAGAATTTTTTTACCTTAATCAATTTCTTAGTCCAATTACAATCCATGCAAAATGTAATAGAAAAAGAGTTCATCTACGATGCCAAACAACCCAAATTCTAAATATTTTTATAAAATTTATGGAAAAAACCTTTTACAACATACATCTTAACAAACCTTCAGCCTCACAACCTTAACTAATCCTTCAAATACAATGAAAAAATTACAACATAGTTTCCCATATCCCTCAACCCAATAGAATAAAAAAATCCCCAAAATTCCCAAGCTTGACTTCCCCTACCCACATGAGTTGTGTGCGATCTAAACCATGTGACCATTCTTCATGCTAAACTTTTCCCCTTCGTATGGCATGCACTCCCTCCTTGATGCAAAAAAACTATTTTAGGTGGTTATGTTTTTTGTTGTGTTGTATTGGATTGTTCCAACTAATCCCAAATTTATATGCTCTCTTTGCATGCCCTAATGAACCATTGCATCAATTTGTATCCTTGGGATAAGTGTGTGTGACCTCTATACATTTTTTCCTAAAACATAGTTGATCATGTGTGCACCCACTTGTGTGCCCAAACTATTCTCCTCATCTTGTTCATCCATTGTCTTCGTGTTCTAGCTGACCTCCTCTTATGCATGTGACTTGAATTCATGCCCCAAGATGATGTGACCTCCTCCTATGCTTGTGAAATGGGGAACCCCAAAATTATCATGTCCTTTTTGTGATGTGATGAGCTGATTGATGTTGACTCCGTGTCCATCTACTAGGGTGTCCACATGAGTCAACCAATGCCCTCAATTGTGTCCATAAACGGTAACCTTGCATGACACTTAACGTTGCTTACCGAACCTAAATTTATTATGCTTTGCCCCTCACTTGCAAGAGGGATCCCCAAATTTCGTTCATAATGTAACAACTCATGTTGTTCCGTGTTGTGTGTCTCTGTTGATTATGTTCACTCATTTTAAGTTTCCTAGTTATCCAAAGTTCACAATGGTATGTGACCATCATTATCCATTAGTCCATGGGTATGCCCATGCCATTTGAACATTCACTATACATTGGTGCATTGTGATATGCTATGTCACCCATACAATGCCAAGATAATGAAATCCTAAGTTCATGTGAATAGAAAAACAAAATCCTCAAAATGTGATATGCCCAAATGCACTTTTCCAACTAACATTCCCGAGCTCAAGATTGTTACAGAAGATGATAAATCAATAAAAATGAGAACATTCAAATATGGTAAGTTTAAGTTTGAGGATGACGGTCGTCATCTTCATGATAACAATGGAATTTTTGTTTGTGGATAGGAGCATAATTCATTGGTAGGAATATTAGTTATGTTCGCCTTCTTTACTTCAAAATATAATTATTTTTTCTCTATAGTGGGAAAACCTATATAATTATATTTGTGACATGTTGAAGGTAGTTATATTTTATAAATTTTATTGACAAATTTTCATTTATATAATTTTGAGAAATAGTTTTTATAGTTATGTGTGTTGTTTAAAAGATTTGGAGAGAGTGTGTTTCATTTATAACAATATCATTAGATTGGAAATACTATAATTGGGTTGAATTATTCATCATATCATTTTTGATATAAAATGTTTCTAGCATGTTATATAAAATAACATATTATCATATCTAATAAACAAATTATAAACATCAAATGGAAACATCATGATAAACATTTACTTACTATCAAAATTTATTTTTAAATTAAAAAATAAAGCTATAAAAAATTCATAATTTTTTTAATGGCATTTAGGTAACTTAGGTGTGGTTGTTACATGTGACTAGTGCATCATAATTATGTATTTATATGTACAACAAATTTAACTTCTGTTTTTAAATTATCTTGTGGAAATGTCGAAAATGCCGACAAGATTTCATCGCTTGGACATCCACCTCTGACAAAAAAATTTCTAAACATTGTTACCATTACGACAGATAATGCAGGATAATGCATAGAAAAATCGACTACGAACATATTTTTTTTTGTCAGAGTTGCCTCAGATGGGACAATTCTTGACATATCTGACCCGTGCATAAAGGCCATGTGCAGTGAACAATATTGAACATATTATCATCTGCTAAAACTAGGATCAAAAATTTTGATAAACATTTAGGGGATTAAGTCAGCCATATCTACTACATCGCAATCTTCTATTGTCAAAATTAGGGCACTTTCTCGAAACTGTAATGCGATCTTCTGAGGAATGTTTGGCAGAGTATGTTTCCCTGCATTTTCCTTGGGTCTTTTTTGGTTGAGTGTATGACCCTATGTCACAGCAATGATGAAAAACGACGAAAAATATTTTGCAATGTAATTCTATCCACATCTGTAACATGGCAACAACTAGATTTGTGCATCTCGTTCAATGAAACTATTATGATGAACTGGGCTAGTCTGGTTCATCGTAATTCTGTCACGAAGTTGTTGAACCGATATCTGTAAGGTGTTAAAAATTATGCCAAATTTCATAGTAACCCATTTCCATGGATTTACCCATTCCCAATTGTAAAAGTAAATTTTTCTATGAATTATTTCAACACTTACAAATGTAACCGTTATGAGTGATTAATCAAATTCAAATACTTTTACCTTGATTCTAGTAGTGCCAAGCAAGATATTAAAAATATTAATCCTTGAATGCTTCTAAACTAATATCTATAATCTACCCTATAACTTATATCATTCATACGCAAGCACACTTTTAGAAATGCAAATTTTTATTAAAACATGCTGAAGATTTGTGTCGAAAGTAATGTCTTCATCCATGAGTTCAAAATTCCAAGAAAGAGGGAGAAATTTTAGTTTAAGGGATGAACTAAAAAGATTTATGGTATGCGTTGAGAAGTCTAAACCTAGATTTTGTGATTCAATAACATATAAAAAGAAAAAAAACCATTATTAATCTTTTATTGATATAA
The DNA here is from genome assembly GCA_031772625.1 of Pinus tabuliformis. Lineage (NCBI taxonomy): Eukaryota > Viridiplantae > Streptophyta > Pinopsida > Pinales > Pinaceae > Pinus > Pinus tabuliformis. The sequence goes on from CM062819.1 coordinate 1,840,715,740, forward strand.
TAAAATGTGGACTCTTTAATTGTACTTTGTTGAGCTATAATCGTACGAGGATATAATAAGTGTTGCATGTAGTGAAGTCGCCATCAAAAAAATGTGAATATATATTTGCTTAAATGTTTCTTTATTATGAACATAGTCTTTTGCCTTGCATGCTTAAGTATAGGCATCGATGATGAAATTCTCAACATCCTCCACTTTTTAGGTCTCCCAAGCATTTTGAAAATTGTTTTATGTATCGCTGGGCAATATAATCAACAATAATTAAATTAATGTGCACACAACATTGTTTCAATTATTTGTTGACAAACTTTCTAACTACAACTTTGCAAATGTAGTTATTAATTCTAATACATCATAATAATCAAATTGGATAATGATTGCTACAATTTTGCATAGGCAAGGACTAAATAATAGTTGCTCTATAGGAAGGACATTTTTATATGATGGTAATGTGGAGAAGAAAAAACAAAGAGGAAAGGTAGAAGATAATAAACCTTTATTAATTGAGGACATACTTTGGCCCTCATCTAAAGTGTAGGTTTTAACCCCATACAGAAATTACCTTCAAACGAATTCTAAAACACATAAAATAAACAATCCGAGAGCATAACACATAAAACACATATACACAGAGATTTTCCCCTGGATCCCAAAACCGGGACTACCAGCTTGATTTTTCATTATGTTCCTTCCAATGTTACAATACATATTTATACACGCTGAAGCATCCAATACCATGGAACGAAAAACCATCACGTCCAAAACCATGGACTGAAAACCATCGCATCCATAAACATGTGCAAAAATCATGCACAAAACCATAGGTGGGTCCACCCAACCAAACATAGGGTCCAAAACCAAAATTTTGCCCTGGACCCCATAAAGTGGGTTATGGGTACCCCTCAAACCCCCTGTGACCCTCCGCTCTAACCCTCGATTAACTACGTGGGCTAGTCGTAGAAATAATATAACACAACCCAACATTCTCCCACTTGTTGTTTTCTTTCCACAGGGGGCCACAAGAGAGCTTAGTCATTTTTCGAGCCCTGCAATGCCCATTGTTTCTCTACACCAAGAGAACTTCTCAGAGCTCACAAATTTTGTTAATGCATCAGCAATATTCTTCAAAGTCTCCAACTTTACGAGCAACACCTTTTTGTCTTCTATCATATCCCTCACAAAGTGATACTGAACATCAATGTGCTTTGTCTTTGAATGATATGCATGGTTCTTTGCCAAGAAAATTGCACTTTGGTTGTCACAGTCTATGCTTATAACTTCTTGTACTAACCCCATACTTGAACACAATCTCTGCAACCAAACTGCTTCCTTGCTTGCATGAGTGGCTGCCATGTATTCTGCCTCTGTAGTTGATAGTGTCACTACAGATTGTTTCTTACTCATCCAACTGACTGCAGCTCCAAATAGGTTAAACACATACCCACTTATAGATCTTCTCTGATCCAAATCTCTGGCTCAATCTGCATCAACAAAGCCACAGATATCCAAAACTCTATCCAATCCTAGTCTTCCTTGGTAACACAAACCATAGTCACTAGTGCCATGCAAATACCTAAAAACCCACTTCACTGCTATCTAATGATGCTCCCCTGGTTTTGACATAAACCTGCTCAATACTCCCACTACATGTGCAATGTCTGGTCTAGTACAGACCATCGCATACATCAGGCTACTGACTACACTTGCATATGGAACATGGGACATATCCTCTTCCTCTTCTTGTGTCTTGGGACATTGTTCAACAGATAACTTTACACCTACAGGAATAGGAACCTTCACCAGTTTACTATCCTGCATATTAAACCTCTGCAGTATTGTCTCGACATACTTCCTCTAGTTTAACCATAGCTTCCTCTTTGCCCAATCTCTTTTAATTTCCATGCCCAAAATATAGTTTGCAGCACCAAGATCTTTCGTGTCGAATTTGGAGGACAATTGAGTCTTCAAATCCTGGTTAATTTCTTTGTCATTTCCAACCAAGAACATATCATCCACAAATAAGACCAGATAAATAACATGTTCACCAATTAATTTAAAATACACACAGTGATCTGTTTTGCTTCTGGTGAAGCCAAGTCCCCATATAAATGTATCAAATTTCTAATACCACATCCTTGGTGTCTGTTTTAACCGATACAGAGACTACTTTAACTTGCATACTAGTTCTTTCTTACCCTTCACTGTAAAGCCTTCAGGTTGCTTCATGTACATCTCTTCTTCCAGATCCACATGAATAAATGTTGTCTTCACATCCATCTGTTCTACCTCTAAATCAAAAGTAGTAGCAAGAGATAAAACTAATCTAATAGAAGTTACCTTGGCAACAGGAGAAAAAATATCACCAAAATCAATTCCCGAAACCTGAGAATAACCTTTTTCTACCAACCGAGCTTTCTATTTCTCCACTTTTCCTTCTGCATTTGTCTTCTTTTTGAACACCCATTTGCTGCCAATGGGTTTCCTTCCAACCGGCAACTCCACCAAATCCCAAGCCTCATTTTTGGGCAAAGATGCCATTTCATCAACCATGGCCTCTTTCCATAGTTTTCCATCCTCTAAATCCACTGCTTCCTTCACAGTTTTGGGATCATCATCAGTAACAGACAAAGCAAAATTGAAATAGAAAGCAGATGGACTATACCTTTCTGGCTACCTTCTTCCTCAAACTGATATTCTCACACCCATAGATTGTGGCTCTTCATCTTCTGATTCCCCCTCTGCTGTAAAGTCTGATTGTTGCTCCTTTAGGTCAAACTCTATCTTTTCGGGTTCTTTTGGTTGGAATTCATGTTTAATAACATCTTTTACCTATCTGAACACCACATCTCGGCTGTACACAACCTTCCTTGTTACTGGGTCCAAAGCTTATAACCCTTTAAACCATTCTTATACCCAATAAAGATGCACTTTTCAAATTTACTATTCAACTTGGTTCTTTTTTCTTTTGGAACATGTACATATACATCACTTCCGAATACCCTCAGATGTGAAAGAGAGGGTTTCTTATCAGTCCGCACTTCTTGTGGAGTTTTATCCTCCAATGCTGATGAAGGTGATTTGTTGACCAGGTAACATATATATCATATTTAGTAAACAAATTATAAACATCAAATGAAAACATCATGATAAACATTTACTTACTATCAAAAATTTTATTTAAATTAAAAAATAAAGCTATAAAAAATTCATAATTTTTTTAAGGGCATTTAGGGAACTTAGGTGTGGTTGTTACATGTGACTAGTGCATCATAATTATGGATTTATATGTACAACAAATTTAACTTCTGTTTTTAAATTATCTTGTGGAAATGTCGAAAATGCCTACAAAATTTCATTGTTTGGACATCCACCTCTGACAAAAAAATTTCTAAACATTGTCACCATTACGACCGATAATGCAGAATAATGCATAGAAAAATTGACTACGAACATATTTTTTCGTCAGAGTTGCCTCAGGCGGGACAATTCCTGACATATCTGACCTCTGCATAAAGGCCATGTGTAGTGAACAATGTTGAACAAATTATCATCTGCTAAAACTAGGATTAAAAATTTTGATAAACATTTAGGGGATTAAGTCAGCCACGTCTACCACATCACAATCTTCTATTGTCAAAATTACGGCACTTTCTCGAAACTATAATGCGATATTCTGAGGAATGTTTGGCAGAGTATGTTTCCCTGCATTTTCCTTGCGTCTTTTTTGGTTGAGTGTATGACCCTATGTCACAACAATGATGAAAAATGACGAAAATATTTTGCAAAGTAATTCTATCCACATCTGTAAAATGGCAACAACTAGATTTGTGCATCTCGTTCAATGAAACTATTCTTATGAACTGGGCTAGTCTGCTTCATCGTAATTCTGTCACGAAGTTGTTGAACCGATAACTGTAAGGTGTTAAAAATTATGCCAAATTTTATAGTAACCCATCTCCATGGATTTACCCATTCCCAATTGTAAAAGTAAAATTTTCGACGAATTATTTCAACACTTACCAATGTAACCGTTATGAGTGATTAATCAAATTCTCATGCTTTTACCTTGATTCTAGTAGTGTCAAGCAAGATAGTAAAAATATTAATCCTATAATGCTTCTAAACTAATCTATAATCTACCCTATAAATTATATGATTCATATGCAAGCACACTTTTAGAAATGCAAATTTTTATTGAAACATGCTGAAGATTTTGTGTCGAAAGTAATGTCCTCATCCATGAGTTCAAAATTCCAAGAAAGAGGGAGAAATATTAGTTTAAGGGATGAATTAAAAATATTTATGGTATGCTTTGAGAATTCTAAACCTAGATTTCGTGATTCAATAACATATAAAAATAAGAAGACCATTATTAATCTTTTATTGATATAATAAAATGTGGACTCTTTAATTGTACTTTGTTGGGATATAATCGTACGAGGATATAATAAGTGTTGCATGTAGTGTAGTCGCTATCAAAAAAGTGCGAATATATATTTGCTTAAATGTTTCTTTATTATGAACATAGTCTTGTGCCTTGCATACTTAGAAAGTATAGGCATCGATGATGAAATTCTCAACATCCTCCACTTTTTAGGTCTCCCAAGCATTTTGAAAATTGTTTTATGTATCACTGGCCAATATAGTCAACAATAATCAAATAAATCAATGTGGACACAACATTGTTTCAATTATTTGTTGACAAACTTTCTGACTACAACTTTGCAAATGTAGTTATCAATTCTAATACATCATAATAATCAAATTGGATAATGTTTGCTACACGAAACAATTATTTGTTGACAAACTTTCTGACTACAACTTTGCAAATGTAGTTATCAATTCTAATACATCATAATAATCAAATTGGATAATGTTTGCTACAATTTTGCATAGGTAAGGACTAAATAATAGTTGCCCTATAGGAAGGATATTTTTATATAATAGTAATGACAATGTTTATGATATGTGGAGAAGAGAAAACAAACATGAAGATAATAAACCTTTATTAATTAAGGACATACTTTGGCCCTTGTCTAAAGACATTATTATCATACCACTGTTTCATATAGTATTATCAAATTAATATGTCAATATGCATAATGACAAAATGAAAGCTATTAAAAGTTAGTTAAATGTGTAATGTTTTGACAACTAACAATTTAACATAGGTCAATAGCAAAGCTCCTACTTTCCATTATTTAATGTTTTCAATTTAATAGATAAAATTTCAAATCAAATTATTGATAATTTTTAAAATGAAATTCTAAACTATTTTGTTTAACACGAGAAGCAACACCAATTTACAACCATTGAAGTACAAGATGTTGATTAAATATTCTATTGGTTTGTTGAGCTCTATGATTACCATAAGACGCTAGGACATTATATTTAGAGGAGGAATTGTTGAGCTTCGTCAAAATTCCTAAGGAAGGGTAAACGTTTGGGCTCTCCATTACTGCCCAACCCCCAACCCTAGTATATGTATTAAGTCATATGATTTTTCAATTTTTTGTCATTTTGGTGCATGCCATGATGTTTTTTTATATATCATGTGCTCAGTTACACATTTTTAGATATATAAGTTGCTATTGTGTTTTCTTCTCGAAGGTGTACGAGAAGAAACTACTTAAAGTTGTGGATGACAAACAAACCTAACATTGAAATTCGCTGCTAAACGTTGTAGATGTGCATCAAATGATAGAAACAAACCCTGTCAAAGCCCTGATCTATGCCACAATCATAGTTAAACAACAAAATGGAGTAAAATAAGCATAAGTAACTCCAATAATCCAGTGGAAACCAGATATATAAAGAATATTTTTTATTAAACAACACGTGTGAAGGGAATGAATAACATTACTAGTCCCCCTCTATTGGATGGGTTCTTGGCTATCCTCAAACGTCTTCATCTCTTATAGAGTCTCTCTCCTCTATAATGTGTAATCTTGACAAATAAAATGTTTAAGTTTAGTGAGAACTCAAATGGAAAAGAATAATGTTGTGCGACAGTGATAATAACCAGAGTTACAATAGTGTGTGCAACAATGAAAATAAGAGAAAGTGAATAATGAATGGAAAACCCTTCTATTTATAACAAGATATTAAGTTATCCTCGAATAATGAGCAATAATAAAATATTGTTAACCCCATTCTAAAAATAACCATTTGGAGTATCTTATTATATTTGGTTAGAGGGGAAAAGTATTTAAACTTTTATTTGGAAATAATAAATAAATAAATGATTTATTTATCATCTCAAGGAATATGGTTAAGGAATAATAAACAAACAATGATTTATTTAATTATTCCTAGAGAAAAATAAGATAATTAATGATTTATCTATTTATTTCTCACAACTCAGTCAAATATGACAAGGAATATTAATTAAACAATGGTTTAATTAATTATTCTTAGAAGATAATTAAACAAATAGTGATTTATTTAATTATTCTTCACGGGTTTAATTATAATTTTCTTAACAAATGTGGTTTATAAAGTGATTTGTCATAGTGAAAGCAATTTTACTATGGTAAAATTGGCCTTACATGGTGTACTTCAATCCATCTAGTAAATTATGCCTAGATGATCATTTTTTTGTGATAACAGACTGTCCCCCAATGTACGAGTGTTAAGAGAAAAACATATAATGGAAGTACGTTATAAGGACACAATCACTAGACAACGAAGTGGAGTCAAACAAAGAGAGAGAGAGAGAGAGACCAATAGAGTTAAATTAGCAGAGGATAGTGAGAGAGGGGGCGAGTTTAGTGCAAGTCTCCATTTTTGTTGTGGTACGGAATATCAGTGAGGTGGGGAGGCATACCTATACCAACCGTGATAAATTAGTACAAAATAATGATGCATTCAGGAACATGAAACTGAGCAATAAAATACATGTTGAATGGTACATGACATGTTGACATAACTAAGACACAAAATAATATAATGTGTCCCATATACATAATGTGCATCAAAAAAACATGAGCCAAGACTGAATACAATAGCATATGAGTACATGAGATATAATAGCCCTTCCCTTGAAAAATGGGTTGAAGGGAAGGTAGAACAACCAAAGAAGCCCTATGGAATGGGAATTGGCTCTACAAAACTGAATGGATCATCTGAAGGAGATGGGAATGCTATGAATGTTGCAAGCAACCGAAACCAAACCCATCAAATTTGTGGAACTTCATCTAAGGTTGTAGTATAATAGGAAGGCATCCGAGAATGTGGGGGGATACCTGAAGGTCCACCCCCTCATGAAGTCTGAAACATATCAGACACACCCATGAATCATTGGTACAATCTGTTGCATCACTAGACCATCAAGTGTACTAATCACGAGCATGAAATAACTAAGTCAAAGGGAAATGATGATTCCTTTTTCTTGATTCGAGTCACCAAACGAGAGTGGAAGATGGAACCAAGATACACCTCCCTCTAGGTCGTTCTTCTAGAATAAATGAGTTGATGTCGATAGAATATGGTCCACTATACGTGAGGCAATGAGGATCCTCAACTAAGGAACGATTGAAAATAATAATGTGACTAATGGACTGAAGCCAGGGAAAATGGAAAAAGTTGGATTGAGGGACAAACAAATGGCTTCCCTTGTCAGAGCATAAAGTGCATCGTTCACCTAGCAGTGACTGACTCTACATCGGAGGGGATGGTGGACAGTACGACTGGAGGCCAAAATGGGTAACACAGGATGAATGCTATGCAAATATGGATGAAATATTGTGACATGATGTAATGGGATATGAAATAAACTCCATGGATGAAAAGGTGACTCATTGCGGATGCTCTGAATAAGGGTCACTCAATGATGTTGCCACAAAGAATAGGCCCGATGGGAACCATAAAGACCTGACCACGTTATGGTTGCTCATGAAAAAAATCGACACGTGAGAGGATAAGTATTAAAAGGAAGTGGACCTCAAAGTACATGTGTCTCTTTATGAAGAACTTGATTTTGAGAGGCGATGAAATCACACTTCGTGGAAAAATGGCTTCCTCGTGAAGTGTCAAATCATAAAAACTAAGAGACACCCATTATAGTAATCAATGAGGGATTTCCAATGGTGCTGATGGTTCATCAAGCTAAGCTACGGTTTGCTCGCAATGGGCAACATAACAACTGTGGGTTTTCCTCTGAAAGGACGTTTTCCCTCCAATTTGAATTCATTTACTAAGTGAGTTGTTGTGAATTTGTAGAGGAGGAAAAGACCCTAAATATTGTGGAGATCATAGCGGGCAAACCGACGATCGGAATCAGGATCAATGACTTTTAGTTAGGTGGCCTTAATTATCTCTTCAGTTTCAGTGGTTTATTTCATGACTTTAGTGCCCCAAATCTCCCTAGCAGGCCCCTTCTGCTCCTCATGGTCGGCTCGCACTTTTTGGACCCAAAACTATGACCTGGCTTGTAGGAAATATGTGAAAACCTGTGAGCTTGCACTTTCTCGGTAGAAAACTGTGATTTGGAGCTGAGAAGAGGGGTGGTATGTTGGCTTGGTGGGGACTGTAGGTCGATCAGTCAAGGCCAATGTTTTCTTCTCTGAACTGAAAAGACATGTGATGTTTTGCAGGCATAGCAGAATTGAAAATCAACTGGCACAAACGAGATTTGGATACCCTTCGGTCCAAGATTCAAAGGGATCAGGGGTTTCGAGGGGCGTTAGCTCGCTACGTGGTTTTCAAGTTGGTAGAAAACCCATTGATGAGGATAGGTGAGACCTTTTTATCAACGATCATGAGATATTGGGATCCAAACCATTAGGTCTTTGTGGTTCAAGGGCATAAGATCGAGCTTACGTTACAGGATATTTATTTCTTGACCGGACTGCCTCCCCTAGGGGTGGTGGGGGATATCCATCCATTGTTGCCTTGTGGGAGGAACATTACCAAGTTTGTGGAGAGCCATTCTCCATGGGGGGTGCATGTGAAGGGCACAACCATCTCGATTAGTGATCTAGACAAGCTAGAGACATGGGTTGTCGCCACAGCTATGCTACGGGTCTTGGGCAGCCACGCATTCCACCACATAAATGGTGGGCAGATGATGCTTGTTGAGAGTGCTTTGGCAGGGACCTACTATGGGTGGGCCCAAATGATTTTGTCATTGTTGAGCTGATTCTATGTAAGAGACATGTGACCCGTGACTGTGAATTTGGTACAGTGATATCTTATTTCTTCTTTGAGAAGATACCCACCATCTACCCTCATATACAGATCCGAGATGGGGGCCCACAAGAGCCCAGAATGCACCGCCAGGGGAAGCTACTATGGAGAGGGAGAGGAGGGGGGTTGGGAAGGTATTTTGACACGAATTGTTCACAAACTAGGATCAGATGCCCCTTTAAATTGATGATTATCCTTATAGCGGGATGAATTATCATGGTGATCCTGACCTGCCGCTTCCACCCAAATGAGCATGGGGACCAAACGGTAAGTGATAAGTTGTTATTTTTATGGTGCATTTCATATTTTTATCGCATGTATATGGTACTGAGTGTAAAACATGTGGTATGCAGATATAGCACTGTAAAACCCGCAAGATATGCAAGCCAAGCCGCAGCACCAAGGGTCACAGACCAGGGACAATCATCATCGCGTCAGGGTCAAGACGATAGTGCTCTACTTCCTGACCTATTTCATAGGTGTCATGTGCTCTTGACCAGAGTTTCTAAGCGCGGGTGGCATGAGTTAGACGATTGGTACACATTTGAGTGTATAGGCCTTCCCTCAAAGTGGCGATGGATCATTCGGCGCATGGCGATGGTTGGTTAGGATGTACGTGATGTACGTGCAGGTGGAGTAGAGCCTTTGGGCGCAGTATATCCTTCAGACGATCGTTTGATTTTCTTCCTTATTGATATGTCAGAACATCCTCCATTACCTCCATTTGTTTCTTTCCAGATACAAGTACGAGTTCATAATGACATCATCTCCTCATGAATTATTGACGAAGGTGCATCCACCTGCATGACCTGATCTATGCCACAATCATAGTTAAATAACAAAATGGAATAGTAAAATAAGCATAAGTAACTCCAATAATCCAATGGAAACCAGATATATAAAGAATATTTTTTATTAAACAACACGTGTGAAGGGAACCAATAATGTTACCAGTCCCCATCCTATGGGATGGGTTATTGGCTATCCTCAAATGTCTTCATCTTTTATAGAGTCTCTCTCCTCTATAATGTGTAATCCCAACAAATAAAATGTTTGATCTTAGTGAGAACTCAAATGGAAAAGAAAAATTGTGTGCGACAATAATAACAATTACAGTTACAATAGTGAGTGCAACAATGAAAATAATCGAAGTGAATAATGAATGGAAAACCCTTCTATTTATAAAAAATATTAAGCTATCCTTGAATAAAGAGCAATAATAAAATATTATTAACCCCATTCTAGAAATAACCATTTGCAATATTTTATGATATTTGGTTAGAGGGAAAAAGTATTTAAACTTTTACTTAGAAATAATAAATAAATAAATGATTTATTTATCATCTCAAGGAATATGGTTAAGGAATAATAAACAAATAATGATTTATTTAATTATTCCTAAGGGATTTGTTCAAACTTGACAAGGAATAATAACTAATTAGTGATTAATTAATTATTCCTCGAGAAAAATAAGATAATTAATGATTTATCTATTTATTTCTCATAATTGGGTAAAATATGACAAGGAATATTAATTAAACAATGGTTTAATTAATTATTCCTAGAAGATAATTTGATTTATTTAATTATTCTTCATGGGTTTAATTATAAATTTCTTAGCGAATGTGGTTTATTAAGTAATTTCTCACAGTGAAGGCAATTTTACTATGGTAAAATAGGCCTTACGTGGTGTACTTCAATCCATCTAGTAAATATGGCTAGATGATCAATTTTTTGTGATAACGTAGGTGTTATTTTGATATTATATATAATGTAAAATTTAATATTTCAATTAAAAATATATATTTTTCTGAAAATTATGTGAACATTTGATATTAATCCCCTTGATATTTGCGAAATCGCTACTTAACAATGACCCTTCACCGAATTACCACTCAATTATGACCCTTCTGCAAGAATATGTCTTGCATCAATTTGATAATGATCACATGTATCGTGCAAATAGTATATTGATTTATTGAAAAATTATAGCTCAAGGCACCACATATTGCTTGAGTTTATTAAGAGTAGTGTAATATATTTATATGGGTGTGATAATATGAATAGGCCAGAACATGTCTTGCATCAATTTGATAATCATGACTTGTATTGTGTGAACATTGTATGGATTTATTAAATTATTACAACTAAAGGAACCACTTAGTACTTGTTTTTATTGAGGATAGTGTAATATGATTCTATGAGTCTAATAATATGAACATGTTAGAACAGTTGTTGCATCAATTTGACTGACAGTGATGACATGTATTGTGTGGATACTGTATGAATTTATTCAATAATTAGAACTTAAGGCATCACATAGTGCTTGACTTTATTACGAGCAACATAATAAGGTTATATGGGTGTAATACTAAAAAAAGGATAACAAAAGCTTAATTTCAACATGAATCTATGCTTCATTCTAGTTATTTAATTTGAGATAACTTGTTCAAGATAGGTTTCTATGTTCAAACAACCTATTATTTGAATATATCTATTTGGGAATATCTTAAACTCTCATCTGTTTTATTGAAGTTGATGTAGCGGTTCAACATGACATATATCCGCTATGGGATATTAATTTGCAAGGAAAGGTCAATGGATAAATGGAATCACGTAGGAGAAATAACCCATGGGTGAGGTCAAAGTGTTTAAGAAATTATCTCAATTTATCGCATTCTCTTGTGGCAAGAAATTACCATTTCAATAGAAACCAATGTGCATAGGCATATTGTATGAATGTATTTGATCAACAAGCATGGAGAAGGAGAAACATCAAAGATATTTATCACTATTTGCTCAAATAAGCAAGTTAATAGCTAAAATTCATTGAATTTGGTCTCAAAACGTTGTTCTTAAATGGTAAATGGTTCTTGCAGATTTATTGATTTTCAAATTCTACAATTGTAAAAGTGCTTATTCTTTATTTTGTAGAGTGTGAGTTTAAAAAGAAATATTTTGGAATTTGGGCACTTTACCACCGACATTAATTGCATTGAATGGTCACATTCATCGCATTGATCCTTCTTGGAATATGTTAGGGTTGGGTTGAAAATCTAAAATAAATCAAGGCTCTCTCTAAATAGTAGTGGTAATTTGCTATAATGGTCAACCAAACCCTTGGTAGACATTGCATTTCCCATGTTAAAACCTTTCTAAGCAATATTTAGTGTGATTAATTTATCATAAATTTTAATATTGTTTTATTTTAGTTTGAGCACTTATACTACATTCAATGTGTTTATTCGCCTAGAGTGTCGATGGGGTCTATTGTGGGTTCAAGTTAAACTATGTAGTAGTTTTCCCATCTTCCAACCACATAGAATAGATAGATTAAGGGTCAAGATTACATAAGCCTCTCTTATCATTGTCCAAATAGACCTATTTTTTGCATCAGGAAAAGTTTAAAGGTGTGACAGGGTAAGCTCCTATTGGAAGATTTTGTAAGGACAATTTCATTAAAGATTTTGTTCATTTGAAACAATGTAATGATCTCTCAATGGAAAATTTCCAGTATTTTTACTACTCTTTGAAATATGGTGGTGCTTGTGGTCTTTTCCTTGTAGGAGTGAACTACCTACTTGGTGCATATAAATATCTGTTGTATATATTATACAACAATGATTTTTTTTGTCAAATACAAGGAATGATTTACTTTGTGTATGTGGTTATATAATTATATTCAACATACCTCTCTACACAATTCCTTTCAAAACATTTCAAAATAACGTACAATAGTGCATACCATTGTAAGCAAGGATTTTCCTTTTTGATATTTCCTACTAGATTAATAAGGAATAAACACAAGGATTTCATTAATGTTTGATATAGGTTAACAAGGAATAAAGACATGTTAGCACTACTGCTAAATCGAGTAAAGAAACAAACACCTTTGCTAGCATCAGATGGTCAAATCTGTTTATAGGGTTTATGTTAAAAAGATGGTTGAAAAAGAGACTTGTATATGAACATGCATGAAAATTTTTCATACCATTATCTACAGCTGGGATAGGAGGTCTAATGAAACTCAATTGTATTGATTATTTTTTTTGTCCTCTTCTAATATCTATATAGATATATATGAGTGGAGATGCAAACACATTTTTTTTAAATAGTACCACATAGGAAATATGTAGTCAAAAGTACTTACAAAGAAATATGACTGTAACAATAGTCTAGTCATTGTCCCCCAACCTTAATTTATGAGGCCTTAGATGCCTCCTTCCTTTTTCTGTTAAAATGTCAATTAGGAATAGTAAAATTTTAGACTACACCAAGTCATAATCAGTAAATTCTCCAGTGCATGTGCCACATTGTCATAAACAAACTTTTATCTACTAGCACTAGAATCCCATTTTCCCCATGGCATCCAATTAGACACAACTTCAAAAACTATAAATATAATTCCCAAAAACATTAATAAAATTACTACATTTTCTAAATAAGCATTTCCAACTAAAACTTCTAGTAATTACACTCATCGAAAACTTTTAGTTGCACAATTTTACAAGGAGCCCATGCATGCAAGTGGGTCTAAAAATTTGAATAGATTACTATGAAAAAATTGAAAGGGTATTATTAGATAATAATATATGCCATATCTTAGTTAAGCATAAGTAGCAACTATATTTATTTATATTTGTAAGCATGCACAGATTGGGGAAAAAATGGATATGTTATTCAATATTTTTAATTCATATAGACTTTTCAGCATATTGGTATAATATGTATAGAAAAATAAGAAATAATACATTTACATGATTGTGGGCAAGCTTAAGAAATTTATCGAAATTGCTATGGAGAAGCTTTAGACACTGATCCTGTTGGCATTAATGTCAACTTAGTACTAATCATATGCTTGCACGTGGTCCTAAATATTTTTCTTATGCATTTTGGTGTTTCATAGATTGGAAAACTACTTATAGGTGTATTGAAGGAGTTGATGTAGCACTGACTAGATTTGGGTGGTGCAACATTGTAAAGTTAGATCTTAAAAAAATAAATGCAACTCTTGTGTCCATAAGTGATGTTTGTATGTTGTATTCCTTTAGTTAAAATGTGTAAGTTTGTTGTAGAATGAAAAAAATCCACAGGCTTTGACGAATGAATTTGCGCAAGGTTTTGGCTAAGTATGGTTTGTTTGAATTGGTATGTGTAGAGTTGATCTACTAACATTTTTTATGGTCTCCAGAAAGGTCTAAGTGCATTAATTGATGAATGGGTTAGTGATTTAAAGGAGTTATATGATGGATCAACCTGTTCAAAGAGGTTAAGCAATGATGAGGCCATCAAAATATATTGGAATGTTTTTATTCCCTAATTTTCTCATGCTTGTATTTTGATTTGGTCCTCGCAGTGATGGAACACATTGATGATCTGGTAGTGATGATGTGCTAATGGGATCTTAACAAATTGGTTTAATATGCCTATAATTGGATGTGTTAGAGTTTGTTGGTAAATGGATCTATATGTTGCATTCACAAGTGTGTGATTAATGTGAAACCTTATGCAAAGCTATGTGCAAAACACAATGAGTGGGATTGCATGGGTGAAGATGGCAGAGCTATAGAGCATATGTAATTATGTGATTTGGAGACTGTATGTTGGGCATGGTGAGTGTGTATTGGATGGAGTCTGATGGAGGAGTTTGATTAGAGAAAAGGTGCAATGAGTATGATGTGCATGACATCGATTGTATGCAAGTGTGACCATCTTTAGCTAATACATGGAGCAATGGATATATTAATTAGAACATATCTCTTCATAGTGTTTGTTCTACATACATGTAGTAGATAGTTCATAGCTGGTGAGATTATAGAGGTGCGATGGCACATAATCAGTTTGGTGTGATTATTTTTGGTGTCTAGTAGCATTGTTTTGTTTGCTAATGCATTGGAGAGTTAACATAGTTGTGGTTGTAGGGGCTAAATAATTATGATTTTTTTGTGTATTATTTGTATTTTGACTCTTATAATATTTAGTTGATCATATCGTTGAGTATGTGTTGCTATGTTGATTTGATAAATTGAGATGTCTTGATTTGTTATTACTAGGGTTAATGTTGATAATATTTGTTGAGCAGAGTTGTTGATGTAATGTAGAGAGTGTTTGTGTCTAGAGAGAGATAGTTGAGGTTGATGACTAGGCCAATCTAAAAATGAATGAAAGGGTGGTCTAAAGTATTGGTGGAGGTTGGGGCCTCTAGCAATATGTGGATTTCTAAATAGGGAGTTGGGGCTTCCTAGCTGGTAGGGGCCAACACATATATTTGTGGAGGTTGGGACCTCCAGCAATGTAGCAACCCCTAGTTGATTTCCCACATAAATAAAAAAATAAGCCCAAGGTCATGGGACACATATTTCAACTTGAATGTTGGGAAAAACATAGTGATGAGTATCACTGGTGATTTTTTTATGGCTATGGAAATTCAAAAAGTCATTGGAAAAGAAAAAGAGACTATAATTAGCATTTTATTTATGAAATAAAGGAAAGCAGGAGAAAAGGGAGATGAAGGGTCACAAATTTGCATGTGAGGAAAATTGAAGGAAAAATGAAGGAAAATGAAGAAAATAGAGGCCTCAATAATAAAAAGGTTTATGAGGATTAGTTAAAAACCTTTTGTCAGTTTTAGCTTGGATCACTCTTTTATTCTCTCACTGTCTCATACTCTTGCACACTTAGATTATTATTCGGCCATTCTTCAAGCACTTTGTCATACGTTGGATTTGGAGAAGGAAGGAAAAGAAAAGTAGTAAAGCACAAGGGAACAATTAGATCAGTTGTTAAAGTTGGATTGCTTTATAGGTAATAAGTTGCATGTATGATTTCCTTGCTACTTTTTGGATGCATGGTAGATGCATGTTATTATTTGGTTATGTGTGGTCATTGGCATGGAGGATTTCCTAGATTGATAGTGATTTAGTCTTGTCTTTCCATTTCCTAGATAACAATGTTGTTGTGGGTTTTTCCACTTGATTATTTTTTGATTGGTGCTCATAATTATTTATGAATGTGGGTTGGAACAAATTCTATGGAAACTTGGAACAACTTGGATTGAATTACTATTCATGGAGCCTAGGTTGGGACAAATGATTTGGAGCCCTTGGAGGATTGAGTTAATAGTCCCTGGATCTGGGTTGGACAAACATTTTGGAGCCCTAGAAGGTTGTGGTTTGAGTTACTAGTTCTTGGAGCCCTGGATAACTTGGGTAGAGACTGATCTCATTGGTGTTAGTGATGTTTGGCAGTGAGGTGGAATCACTAGCTAAGGGTTGAGGTGGTTTGGCCTCTGGAAGATTTTTTGGTTTGTCTTGGTTTATTCCATGAGATCCCACATTCATGCTTGGAATATCACACAAGGGTGATTGGCTGAAAGAGAGATTTGGTTCAGCCCAATGTATGGTCGGGTGGTACGTGGATGTCCCTGAATTCGTTGGTATCTTCATATGTTAATAAGAGTTATTCTTCCATTGGGATTCATGTATATTCGATCGAATTGTGTTGGTGATATTATGGTTGATTTTCCATGGTTTATATGTTGGTTATTTTCTAGTTATATGTTGCTTGTATGGTTTGTAGCTTCCATGGATATTGTCACGAATTATTTACTTATTGGTCAGTTGATGGATGTATGGACTAATAAGTGTTGTTGCAGCTATGTGGAGAGGTCATAGGGTCGTATCAATAATTATTAGATGAATCTCAAACTTTTATGATTATATATGCATTCATGGGTTGTAGCTTATATGTTTTCCATGTATTTAACGGATTTTTTGTTATGTTCTAGGTAATCTATGTCAAGTTTTTCCTTCAAGTTTGTATGTTTATCCTTGTTCTCATGCCATTAATGATTCTGAGAAGTTTTAGGAAGTTCTGAGAAATGGTCTGGAGGCTCAATTGGAATTGAGGCTCCAATATCAGGACAATACCCTTTGGCCTCGACAATTTGTGTCACAATTACATCAAGACAGGCTTATGAGTGCGGTTGGAGGCCTTCAATGGCGTAGAGGCCTTGTCATGCATGAAGATGGGGGTTAAGTTGTGTGAAATGGATCCCAAACTCAAGGTTTGGTCACCTTGACTGGTTCTTTGACTGATGAGTGTCCCTATAGCCTTGTGGAATTTTGTGAGCTATCAGTTAGTGGTCAGTTGTAGGCCCCATTTCCTAAACTGGAGCTAGGAGGTCGGGTCATGTCATAGTAACTCTTTGCCTCATGTTTACCCTGGCAGTTCAATGAAATTAGGTAAATGTGGGGGGGTGGATTATAGATTGGTATCAAAGCTTCTAAGTTCAAGCACTTGGACCAGATGGGAGGGATGTGTTTTTCATGCATGCATTTCAGTTGTCTATGAGTTGTTATGCATGCATTGTGATTGTCATTGTTGCAGTTGTGTCATCATGTAGAGGTTGATGATGTTGACATTGACATGATTAATATGTTGATTTTATTAAATATCCATGTGTCGTGTTAATCCAGATTGATTGTGAAGACGAGATAGTCTCCCCTTAACTTCAATGAGGTATGTTGGATCATGTTTATATTTGGTTTATCTGACACGGTATGTTTGCAAGAAGTAGAAGCTAAAGATGACAAGAAAAATGGTGTACTACAGTTCACACGATTCTCCCTACAAATCAAATGAACAACATGGTGATAATTACTCCCCTGAAATAGAAAATGCGTTGAGAATTTTCAAAGAAGAGATAAGAAGTTGTAAGGTGGATGATGACACGATCATTCAATCATAGGAAAGACGCGTCAGGTCACATGAGAAGCAAGAAGAAATTAATGAAGCCATCCTTTAGAGTCTATGAAATTTGCAAAGATAGGGACCACTTAGGATCAGTCATGGACATGTGGAAAGGAATAATGGGGCATATGGAAACAGGTCTCAATTAGGATACAGGTTTGAGAGGGATGTCACAGTCAGATTTGGTAGGTTCTTGGATACACCTGACAAGAGAGGTGATGACCGTGGGTTCTATTATAGTTCTAGTCCATAGAGTTAACATCATCATGACCATCATCATCCGTATAGGAGGAGTGAGAAGAAATATTTTCCATAGGATTTCAAGAAATAAAACCCTCCTATATTTGATGGAGAAATGAGGAAGTCATAAGATCTAGAAACTTGGTTGCTTGGGATGAATAAGTTTTTTGAATTGCGTGATTATTTAGAAAATATGAAATCTAGGATAATTACTTTACGTCTTAAAGAAAAAGAAGACATTTGTTGGGAATATGTGAAGAATTTCAAGGGCATTCGAGAGGACGAGCATACTTGTAGTGAGTTCGAGAGACTCTTTAGGAAAAAGTATCTATCTGAAAGATACTATGATGATAGGGAAAAGGTGTTCTATTAGTTGAAAATGGGATCTATGACCGATGAGGAGTATACAAGCAGATTCTTCGATTTGTTGAGATATGTGCCTTATCTTAAGGAGGGGAAAGCAAATATTCAGAGATTCTCAGTGGGTTACAGTATCATTCACATACATAATTGAGTTTGATGAGCATAGATTGTTCGAGGAGGCCATCAGAAAGTTGAAGCATTGTTATGATCAATCGAAGCACAAGACCAAGTCTAAGCAAGATTGGAAAGGTAATGAACAAAATAAAGGAAATAAGGCTAAGAAGGGAGGAAACCTGAGGATACACATGACAAGGAGGATGAAACATCGTATAATAAATTCAATGTATTTGACAGAGGACAGGAATTTCGGTTTAAGTAGAAGAACAAGGGTGATTGTAGGAAACTTTTATAGTTTTAAAATTGTGGCAAGGATCATGCATGAGATATTTTCCACAACATCAGGGTGGCAGACTACAAATTTACAGTGCTAAGAGGCCCAAACGATTGGGAATGTTGGAAAAATTATTCCCTGGATTTATGCAGCATTGGATGATAGGTAGGTTGATCATATGCAATCTATTATCGAGATGGAAGGTAAGATTTGCAATCAACTTTTTTATATTTTTATTGACCCTAGATCTAACTATAGTTATATCAATCCTCACTTGGCGGATAAGTGTTGCTTGAATAAATAAGTGCATGCAAAATATTGGTTGGTGTAGTTGGCTACAAGTACTAAGAAAAGAGTTCATCATTGTGTAAAAGCTTGTGTATTTCAGGTGAATGGTATTCCTACATCAACACATATAAATGTACTTCCATTGGGATCATATGATATGCTTCTAGGTATGGATTGGTTTTACATTCACATGACTAAGGTAGATCATTATGATAAGGCTATTCAGTGCGTGGATGATGATGTAGAGAGGAGAATCTTGTAGGGTAATAAGAAGCCTACATCGATGAGGATGGTTACAATTATGCATGACAAGCATAGTAGTAGGAAAGTATGTGTATTATTTGCGGTTCATATTTCTAGTGACAAAGGGACCAATGTCGAGGATGCTAAAGTCTTGAAGAGCTATTCATTTTTGCAGTAGTACTAGGATGTATTTCCAGCAGAGATCTCAGAGTTACCACCTCATAGGGAGCTGGAATTTTTTATTGAGTTGATGCCGGTAGAATCACCAGCATCGAGGACACCTTACATGATGAGCACTCTAGACTTAGTAGAATTGAAGTTGCAGTTGAAGTAAATGCTCAATAAGGGATACATTAGGCCAAGTGTATCAGCTTGGGGTGCACCAATGTTGTTTATGAAGAATAAGGATGGTACTCTGAGGTTGTGCATTGATTACAGTGTATTGAACAAGGTGAAAAACAAGAACATCTACCCTTTTCTAGGATTGATGACTTCTTTGACCAATTGAAGGGAGCAACAATGTTCTTGAATATCGACTTGATATCATGATATCATTAGGTATGCATCAAGGAAGACGACATCTACAAGACTACTTTCTGGATCAGGTATGGGCACTATGAGTTTGTTGTGGCTCCTTTTGGTTTGACTACAGCTCCAAATACTTTCATGTATTTGATGAATAGTGTGTTGCATCCTTATCTGGACAAGTTTGTGATAGTATTCATTAATGACATATTGATATGTTCTAAGAATGGGGAAGAACATGATTAACATCTAGAAGCAATGTTAACATTGTTGTGAGAGAATCAATTGTATTCCAAGCTTAGTAAGTGCAGTTTCTTTCAGAGAAAATTTCATTACTTGGGGCATATGGTTTCCAAGGAAGGTATAGAAGTGGATGTAGAAAATATAAGAGCCATCATGGAATGGATAACTCCTAGAAATGTGGATGAGGCGAGATGATTAATGGGACTAGCGGGTTATTACAAGAGGTTCATAAGGAACTTCTCATGGATTGACTATCCTATTACATCTTTACATTCGCAATCATTAGTAGTTGAAGCAATTTCTTACATAACACTCAGGTTATAAAGATTACAGATCCAGATAAAGAGTTTGTGGAGTGTACAGATGCTTGCATGATGCAGGAGCATCTGGACTTAGCCAGCAACATGAAAGTTTGTTCACATGTTGTGGCTAAACAAGTGAATTTCATTGACCTGATGGGTCAAAAATCATTTTACTGAGAGGGTTTGATCTCTTAAGAAATGAGTTGTATTTCATTATTGTAATAAGTTAGAAATTGTCTTATTTTAGGCTTAAAGATGATTTGTTAGCATAGGCATGAGATAGAGCTAGGAATTAGAAGATTTGCTATTAGATTGATCAAAAATAGGGATTGATTTGTTAGACACAATTAGAGTGATATCTGACTTATAAAAAGGAGGAAAATGTAATCAAATGGAGAGAGAGGATTGAGGAGTGGATTTAGTAGAGCGAGAGCAAGATAGTGTGTGATTTGTATTTTGAGACAGAGGTCTTTATTTGTGTAATCAGGCCCAAGGTCGAGACTTTATAACTCTTTTATTATGAATGAATTGATGTTGTGCGCATAATTATATATATGCAGCCCATGGAGATCCTCGAATTCTTGTTTTCTCTGTATTCGGATGATTTTGATGATTTCTCTGTTTTCTACCCTTTATAATAGATAAACAGTGAGTTTTTTTTTTTTTAGGCTGTGGTTCATGGACACCCTAGTCAAGGGTGGCGGTACATCCACGGAAAAATTTGGGTTGATCGACCTCGAAGGGAATCTAGCCCTCAGGCCCACTAGCAAGGCCTGACCCCAAGGGCTTCGGGGAGATTGGACCCTGTGACCTCCTGATGGTGAGGCACTAATTTTGACCAACTGAGCTAACCCTTGGGGCTTAGATAAACACTGAGTTAAAGGAGTAATCAGCGAGTTTTTTTATATCGTTTTAATTTCGCAAGAGGAAAACCCAAAATAAACTAAGAATTGTTGCAAAACACATTTGGATTAGAAATCCAGACTTCAAATATTCTGGACGGAAGTTTTTAAAGTTATCGGGTCTGTGGAACCCAAATTGCATCGCTTCAATGGAGAGGAACCGGCTTATTGAATCGCCGAATTCTGACATCGCGATATATCTAGATCCGAAACGTTATAGAGAATAGGTTATAATCTATTAGGTCCGCAAGTGCTATCCCATCGGTGGTTTAAAGTGGAAGGAGTCTAGATGGTGGACATCGCGATGTGTGATTGGTCGATTAGATCATGACCGTTAGATCACGATATATCGCAACTATTGGATTGGGGAAACAATTTTGCTATAATAAATGGTATTTCAGGCACGTTATAAGTTGTAAGTGGTTTCGAAGGTCTGACACCCGATTCCATTGAAACTCTGCCACGTAGCAAAGGCGGAGGGGAATAAAACCGCTTTATCGGGTGGTTAACTCCCGATCTATTGTTCTATCCGAAATCTTCGACAACCGTCCGATCTCATCGATCCAGATTGACGATTCCAAAGCAACAATGCATTGACTCTCGGCATACGATAAGTATGCCAATAATAAAAGGTAAATATCAATGTTTTGTGTTGTTTTTCAGTGTATTTCAATAACAAAGGAAAACAGTCGGTTATAGTCTAAACGGGATCCGCGGGATGATTTTGGGGTTTTCTTGAGTCGACTTCCGCACTACGTCATTTGTGGTATCAGAGCAGAAGAAAGGGTTGTTTACAGCAAAAATGCCACCAAGGAGAGGCATTGGTCGAGGAAGACTTGAACCAAATGAAATTTTACTAGAAGAGGTATGGAGTCTGCGTACGAGAATGGAATCAATTGAGACTACCCAAAGGAGAGCACCTGATGAAGGAGATGAAAGTTCTTCAGAAGAATCTCCTGCAGAGGAAGTAGAAGAAGACAATGAAACTGCTAAAGTCATCAAGATGTTGGCAAAAGTAGGAGGAAAACCTAAGGTGGAAATTATGATGTATGAAGGGAGTCTGAATGCAGAAGAGCTAATGGATTGGATCAGATCCTTAGACCATTACTTTGACTATGAAGAGGTTGATGAGAGGAAGATGGTGAAGTTTTCAGTTACCAGATTGAGGGGTCATGCAGCTATCTGGTGGGACGAGGTACAGACATCAAGAATGAGGAAAGGGAAGTCTAAGGTCAAGCTATGGGACAAAATGGTAAGTAAAATGAAAGCCAAGTTTTTTCCTAAACACTATCATTTGAATCTTTTTAAACAATTGCAAAATTTAAGGAAAAAAGGAATTTCTATTAAAGAATATACAGAAGAATTTTGTAGATTGAATATTAGAGCAGGGCATGTAGAGGATGATGTGGAAAAGGTAGATAGATATATCAATGGCTTAAGGTATGATATACAAGATGAAATTAGCTTGTTAAGTCTGAAGACTATTGAAGATGCCTATCAAGAAAGTTTGAAGGTAGAAGAAAAAATATTGAGGAAACAAAGTCAAAGGAATAGAGGAAAAAGCTCACTAAGAGGTAGAGGAACTACCAGACCAAGGGGACAACAACATCAGCATGAAGCATGAAGCTCAAGTAGCAGACCACCACAGAGGGTAGAAGCTAACAAAGGAAGATTTGTGCCTAGAGGAAGAGGGTGAGGAAGAGATGTTCGGTGTTATACATGTAGAGAATGGGGACTATCCTCATAATAAACCAGCAAGTCAGAGGAATGCGAATGTGGCTGAGGCAAAGCTAGAACCACCTCGACTTATGGAAAAGGAAGAACCCCATGAAGAAGGTGAATCATTGTTATTGAGAAGGACTTTACTTAGGGCAGAGCCAGAGATTGGAGAACCGACACAGAGGAAGAATTTGTTTAGAACTACCTGTAAATCCAAAGGTAAGTGCTACAAAGTAATAGTTGACAGTGGATGCACTAACAATCTTGTTTCTACAGAGATGGTGGACAAGCTTGGACTAACAAAGACCATGTACCCTACTCCTTATAAGGTATCATGGTTACAGAAGGGACATCAGATTATTGGGACAGAACAATGCAAGGTGGAGATACAAATTGGTACCTATAAAGATGTGATATTATGTGATGTAATGCCCATGGATGTATGCCACGTATTACTGGGAAGACCATGGCAATTTCATCAAAAAACTATTCATGATGGAAGGAGAAACACTTATACTATAGAGAAGGATGGAACTAAACACACATTGCTGACATTGAAGGATGATGCTGCCAAAGGAACACCTGGAAGTAGCATTAGGCTGATAAGTGGAAAGGAGCTGCTGCAGGAGGTAGTGAAGAACGAGGAGTTACATTTTGCTATTGTGGGAAGACCAAAGGTAATTTTGACTTCCACAAACTTGGATGATTTTCCTGAAGAACTTAAAATTCTATTAGATGATTTTGATGATATTATTGTGGATGAGTTGCCGAATGCATTGCCACCAATTAGGAGTATTAGTCATCATATTGACCTAATACCAAGAGAAAGTTTTCCAAATAAAGCAGCATACAGGTTAATTCCTCAAGAGAACGTAGAAGTTGGAAGGCAAGTGCAGGAGTTGATGGATAAGGGGCTAATAAGAGAAAGTCTTAGTCCATGTGTTGTACCAACAATACTTAGTCCAAAGAAAGGAGGAGAATGGCGTATGTGCACAGATTCCAGAGCCATCAACAAAATCACTATCTGGTACAGATTTCCTTTGCCACGCATGGATGATTTAATGGACTGTTTGAGTGGATCAAAATACTTTAATAAAATATATTTGAAGAGTGGATATCATCAAATAAGAATCTGAGAAGGCAATGAGTGGAAGACTGCATTTAAAACAAACAGTGGGTTGTATGAGTGGTTAGTGATGCCTTTTGGACTCACTAATGCACCTAGCACATTCATGAGATTAATGAATGAAGTCTTGAAGGACTATGCAGGAAATTTTGTTATTGTTTATCTTGATGGTATTCTAGTTTTTAGTAAAAGTAAAGAAGAACATTTAGAGCATCTTAAGTTAGTTATAAGAACTCTACAAAAAGAGAAACTACTGATAAATTTGAAGAAATGTAGTTTCATGAAGGAAGAGCTGGTTTCTAAAGAAGTATTGAAGATGGATCCAGAGAAGGTCCAAGCAATTTGGAATTGGCCTACTCCCAGAAATATATTTGAGGTAAGAAGCTTCCATGGTCTTGCAAGTTTTTACAGAAAGTTTACAAAAGGCTTTAGTCAGATTTGTGCACAAATTCTTGAAACAATCAAGGAGATCAATCAGCCATTCAAGTGGAAAGAAGCAGCAGACATAAATTTTAATTCACTGAAGAAGAAAATTACAGAGGAACCAATTTTAGCTTTACCTGATTTTGAGAAAGTCTTTCAAGTAGAAACAGATGCTAGTGGAGTCGCAGTTGGAGCAGTTCTAAGTTAGGAGCAAATACTGATAGCATACTTCAGTGAGAAATTGAATGATGCAAAGAAGAAATATTCTTCTTATGATAAAGAGTTTTATGCTATTGTGCAGGCCTTAAAGAAATGGAGACATTATTTGCTACCAAAAGAATTCATATTGTATTCAGACAATCATGCCTTACAGTTCATCATTAACCAGCCGCAGCTGAATTAGAAACATGCCAAGTGGGTAGAATTTCTGCAAAGATTTACTTTTGTAATAAAGCACAAGAGTGGTAAGTAAAATAAAGTAGCAGATGCATTGAGCAGGGTAAGTTTTATTGTGCAAGAATTCAAAGTGGGTGTTGTAGTATTTGAGGAAATGATTGAAATGTATAAGGATGATGCAGATTTCAAATATATTTATACAACAGTTCAAAATCCAATGAGTCATAAAATAAGTAAATGGTTGGACTATCTCATTCAAGGAGGCCTATTGTTTAAAAGCAACAAGTTGTGTATTCCCAAATGTTCCTTGAGGGAAAACATAATAAAGGAGAAACATAGTGGACGATTATATGGTCACTTTGGACAAGATAAAACCTTTGTTCAAGTGAATGTTTTTTATTATTGGCCAAAAATGCAGACTGATGTTAAGAAGTGTGTTGAGAAATGTAGGATATGTCAGCATGCAAAAGGAAGGAGTTAGAATGTAGGATTGTATCAGTCATTGCCAATACCAGACCGACCGTGGGATGCATTTAGCATGGATTTTGTTTTGGGATTACCAAAAACCTAGAGAGGGAATGATTCTATTT
The DNA here is from genome assembly GCA_031772625.1 of Pinus tabuliformis. NCBI lineage: Eukaryota > Viridiplantae > Streptophyta > Pinopsida > Pinales > Pinaceae > Pinus > Pinus tabuliformis. Next base: position 1,840,741,428 of record CM062819.1, read on the forward strand.
ATGTTGTAGTAGATAGATTTTCCAAAATAGCACATTTCATTGCTTGTAAGAAGACTAGTGATGCAACACATATAGCTAATCTATTTTTTTCAGAAATTGTAAGATTACATGGATTGCCTATAAGTATTGTGTCTGATAGAGATACGAAGTTTGCAGGGCATTTTTTGAGCTCTTTGGAAGAAACTGGGAGCTAACCTCAGTTTTAGTTCAACATACCATCCTCAAACAGATGGATAGACCGAAGTAGTAAACATGAGCTTGGGAAATATATTGAGAAGTTTGGTGTATCAAAATCCTAAGCAGTGGGATTTATCACTAGCTGAAGCTGAGTTTGCTTATAATGATACTCCAAAACGAAGTAATGGAATGAGTCCATTTCATATTTTTTTTGGAATGAGTCCAAGAGGTGTGTATGAGCTCAAATATTTGGGTAAACAGGGGACCAGAAGTGCAAAAGCAGAAGAGTTTGCAGAACAAATGTAGAGACTACAGGAAGATGTCAAAGGCAAATTGTAGGAAAGAAACAAAAAATACAAACAGAGGGTAGATATGAAAAGAAGAGAGAAATAATTCCAAGTGGGAGATTTAGTGATGGTGTATTTGAGAAAAGAAAGATTTCCTATTAAAACCTACAATAAACTGAAAATGAAAAAGATAGGACTCTGTAAAATTGTAAGGAAGTTTTCAACTAATGCATATGAAATTGAGTTGCCAGAATGGATTGGAATATCACCCATCCTTAATGTTGTAGATTTGTATCCATACAAAGAGGAAGAGACATAGCTACACAAGGAAACTACAGGACATGAAGTTCAAACTCTGAGCTGGGAGGAACAAATGCGAAAGACAACTAAGAAGGAAGTGGAAGATGTTTTGGAGAAAAGAGTATCCAAAAGAACAAGAGGACAGACTTATTTCCAATATTTAGTCAAATGGAAAGGACATCCAATGTTGGATGCTAACTGGTTGAAAAAAGAAGAATTGTAGAAGTATGGAGTAAGTCTTGGAAGTTTGAGGGACAATTCTTTTCTTCCCCGGGAGTCTGATGCAGGAGCATCTGGACTTAGCCAGCAATGTGAAAGTTTGTTCACATGTTGTGGCTAAACAAGTGAATTTCATTGACCTAATGGGTCATAAATCAATTTACTGAGAGGGTTTGATCTCTCAAGAAATGAGTTGTATTTCATTATTGTAATAAGTTATAAATTGTCTTATTTTAGGCTTAAAGATGAGTTGTTAGCATAGGTGTGAGATAGAGCTAGGAATTAGAAGATTTGTTGTTAGATTTATCAAAAATAGGGATTGATTTGTTAGACACAGTTATAGTGATATACGACTTATAAAAAGGAGGAAAATGTAATGAAAATGGAGAGAGAGGATTGAGGAGTGGATTTAGTAGAGCGAGAGCAAGATAGTGTGTGATTTGCATTTTGAGACAAAGGTCTTTATTTGTCTTATCAGGCCCAAGGCCGAGACTCTGTAAGTCTTTTATTATGAATGAATTGATGTTGTGCGCATAATTATATATATGCAGCCCGTGGATATCCTCGAATGCTTGTTTTTTCTGTATACGGATGATTTTGATGCTTGCTCTATTTTCTACGGTTTATAATAGATAAACACTGACTTAAAAGAGTAATCGACGATTTTTTTGTATATTGTTTTGGTTCCAGAAGCAGAAAACTAAAAATGCACTAAGAATCGTCACAAAACACATTCAGATTATAAATCTGGACTTCAAATATTCTGGATGGAGGTTTTTAAAGTTATCAAGTCCGTGGAACCCAAGTCACATCGCTTCAGTGGAGAGGAATCAGCTTGTTGAATCGTCGAATTCCAACATCACGATATATCCAGATCTGAAACATTATAGAGAAGACATTATAATCTATCGGGTCTGCAAGCACTATCGTATCGGCACTTTAAAGTGGAAGGAGTCTAGATGTTGGACATCGCGACTTGTGATTTGCCGATTAGATCGTGACCATTAGATCATGATATATCGCAACCGTTGGATTGCAGAAACAGTTTTACTACAATAAATGGTATTTCAGGTGCGTTATAAGTTGTAAGTGGTTTCAAGGGTCCATCAACCGATTCCATTGAAACGCTTCCATGTAGCAAAGGCGGAGGGGAATAAAACCACTTTATCAGGCGGTTAACTCCCGATCTATTGTTCTATCTAAAATCTTCAACGACCGTCAGATCTCATCAATCCAAATCGACAATTCCAAAGAAATGGTGCATTGACTCTTGGCGTACGATAAGTGTGCCAATAATAAAAGGTAAATTTCAATGTTTTGCGTTGCTTTTCAGTGTATTTCAATAAAAAAGGAAAACAATTGGTTAGAGTCTAAAGGGGATCTAAGGGGTGATTTTGGGGTTTTCTTAACTCGGCTTCCTCGTTGCGTCATTGCAAGAGGGGAATTGGTGGAGTCCTAATGCAAGAAGGAAAAGTAGTATGTTATGATTCAAGGAAAACGAATGAGCACAAGCATAATTATGTGATGCATGATCTTGAGTTGGCAACTATAATTCATGCATTGAAGATGTGGAGGCGTTATCTTATTGGCAGGAGGTCCATTTAGATGAGTGACCACAATGGGATGAAGTACTTGTTTGACCAACCTAATCTAAATGTTAGACAAGCTAGATAGTCGACCATGCTCAGTGAGTTTTATTTCAAGATCAAGTACATTAAGGGAAAGTAGAATAGGGTTGCAGATGCTCTTAGCAGAAGAGTGTAGGTAAATCGCATTGCAGCTATGAGTTCAATGCGACAAACTTGCAGGAGAGGATCTTGCAGGCAGGGAAACAGGATGACAGGTACCAACAACTTAGGCATATGTTACAACAACAGGCTACAGGTGACCAGGACGTGGATTATCATCTCACGGCATATGGTTTGGTGAGATTTAGGGATAGAATCTGTGTCACACAAAAGTGAGCTCAAGAATCTTATCTTGAGGGAATTTCATGTTAATTTGTATTCAGGTCACCCGGGATAACAACAAACTTTGACAATTGTTAATAAGTTCAACTATTGGCTAAATCTAAAGAAGCAGGTGGTTGAGTTCATCGTAAGGTGTTTGGATTCTTAACATGTAAAAGTAGAGTGCAAGAACCCAAGTGGTTTATTGCAGCCGATTCTGATCCCAAAGTGGAGATCATAGGTCATTTCCATGGATTTCATTATAGGTTTGTTGAGGACATCTAAAAAACATGATTCTATCATGGTTGTGTTTAACAAAGGTAGCTCACTTCATTGAAGTGAAGTCTACTAATTTAGCTAGTGAGGTAGCTCAGGTCTTCATCAAGGAGATAGTGATACTACATGGTTTTCCTAACAAGATTATATCTGATAGATATGCCAAGCTCACTTATTGGTTTTGGAAAGATTTTTTTGCAGGTTTGGATATAGAGTTGGCTTTTAGTACAACCTTTCATGCATAGACAGTTGGACAGGCATAGAGGGCCAACAAGATTCTTGAGTACATGTTGAGGATGTATGTCATGCATCAACAATGGAAGTGGGAAGACTATCTACCACGGGTAGAGTATGCGTACAACAATGGGTATCAATAATAATTGAAGATGAGTCTGTTTGATGAACTTTATGAGTGGATTTGTAATACTAACACAATTTGGAGCGATCTAGTGAGTAGTGTATTTATTGAACCAGATATGTTGATAGAAATGGAACTAAAAATGTAGGTTATCAAGAAGAATCAAAAGGCAGCACAAGACAAGCATAAGAGCTATGAAAATCAGCACAAGGTATTCAAGGAGTTTTAGGTTGTGGAACATGTGTGCTTGCGCATCAAGCCCAATAAGAGCTCCTTTAGGATTAGGTCATGTGCTAAGTTGAAATCGCGGTATTGCAGGCCTTTCGAGATACTTGAGAGGATTCGACTAGTGGCCTACCAACTTGCACTACCTCCTCCAGTGAAAGTCCATAATGTTTTCCATGTGTCATTGCTTAAGAAGTATATGAAATATTTTGATCAATTGATTGACTAGTATGTATTGCAGGTGGAACCAGAAGAATAATTCTACCTGTACCTCAGTGAATTTTGCATTGAAAGATGCTAATGCTCTAGAATTGAGCAATCAAGCAAGATAAAGTGAAGTGGAAGCACTTTGGGCTTGATGAAGGGACATGCGAGATGGTTGATTATATGTGGGATATGTATCCTTATTTATTCACTGGTTGAGAGGACATGCCTTGATATATGTTCTGATATTTCATTTTTGTTATTTCTGTATATGTATATCTATGTAAATATCACATTGAGTTGTGTTAAAAAGCTCCAATAAGAAGTATGATGTTCATGGTATCATGGTCATGGTCTCAATGATATGATTGATGTAAATGTTGGACCAAGTTGTGCTATAAATCTCCACGGGAAACATGTGTTTTATTGGTTTATAAGTGTCGTTGAACACCGAGGATGGTGTTCCCCCAAGGGGGAGGCGTTTGTAACAACCCTTGGTTGATTTTCCATGTAAATAGAAAATAAGACCAAGGTCATGGGACATGTGATTCCAACTTCAATGTTGAGAAAAAAATAGTGATGGGTATAATTGGTGATTTATTTATGGCTATGGAAATTGGTAAAGGAAAAGAGACAATAATTGGCCTTTTATTTATGAAATAAAGGAAAATAGGAGAAAAGTGAGATGAAGGGTCACACATTTGCATGTGAGAAAAATTCAAGGAAATATGAAGAAAATAGAGGCCTCAATAATAAAAAGGCTTCTGAGGATTAGTTCACAACCTTTTTTTTTCAGTTTTAACTTGGAGTTCTCTTCTATTCCCTCACTCTCTCACACTATTGCACACTTAAAGTATTCTTGGGGAATTCTTGGACAATTTTGGCATACGTTGGATCTGGAGAAAAAAGGAAAAGGAAAGTAGGAAAGCGCAAGGGAACAATTGAATCAATGTATATAGTTGGATTGGTTTGCACTTAATAGGTTGCATGTATGATTTCCTTGCTAGTCTATGGGCACATGGAATCTGCATGTGATTATCTGGTTATGTGTGGTCATTGGCATGGAGGATTTCCTGGATTTAAGATTGTTTATCCTTGCATTGCCATTTCTTGGATAGTCATGGTGTTGTGGGTTTTTCCACTTGATTATTTTCTGATTGGTGCTCATAATTCTTTATGGTTGTGGGTTGGAACAAACACTCTGGAAGACCTGGAACAACTTGAGTTGAGTTACTAGTCCTTGAGCCTAGGTTGGGACAAATGCTTTGGAGCCCTTTTGTGGGTTGAGTTATTAGTCACTGGAGCTAGGTTGGAAAAGCACTCTGGAGCCCTGGAAGGCTGTGGGTTGAGTTACTAGTTCCTGCAGCCCTGGATAGGTTTGGTAGAGACCGATTTGGTTGGTGTTAGTGATGTCATACCATGAGGTGGAATCCTTGGTTGAGGGTCGAGGTAGTCTGGAATCTACAAGTCGTGGTTTGGTTTGCCTTGGTTTATTCCATCAGATACCACATTTATGCTTGGAATATGGTGCAAGGGTGATTGTACGAAAGAGAGACTTGGTTCAACCCAATATATGGTCGAGTGGTACATGGAAGTATGTGACCTGGTTGGTATCTTCATATGTTAATAAGAGTTATTGTTAAATTTTGATTCATGTATATTTGATGGTAATGTGCTCATGATATTATGTGCCATGGCTAGGTTAGCATGGTTTATATGTTGGATTTTTGTTGGTTATATGTTTTTCATATGATTTGTATCTTTCATGGCTCTTGTCATGAATTGTTTAGCTATTGATCAGTTCATTAATGTATTTACTAATAAGTGTTGTTGCAGCTATGTAAATAGGGCGTAGGGCCTTCTATTTGATTCTCAAATGAATCTTAAACTTTTATGACTATATATGCATTCATGAACTATAGATTGCATGTTTTCCATGTGTTTGATGAAATGTATGTTATGTTCTAAGAAGTATAGGTCAAGTTCTGCCTTCAATTTTGTATGTTTAGCCTTGTTTTCATGTGATTAATGATTTTGATAAGTTTCATGAAGTTCCAAGAAGTGATATAGAGGTTGTCTTGGAATTGAGGGTCGGATCTCGGGACCGCAACCTCTAAACTAGACAATTTGGGTCACAATTTCACTAAGGGAGTCTTGTGAGAGAAGTTGGAGGCCTTCAACTACATGGATTCCTTGTCATGCATGCATTTGGGAGTTGATTTGTGTGAAAGGGAGCCGATATCGAGGTTTGGTCATCTGGGGTTGTTCATTGACCCCTGAGTATCCTTGTAGTCGTGTCAAATATTGTGAGTTGTCAATTGGTCTTCAGTTGTAGGCCCCACTTCCTTAACTAGAGCTAGGAGCTTAGGTCATGTCATATTAATTGTTCGCCTCATGTTTATATTGGAAGGTTGGGTAAGTTGGGTAAATGTGGGAGGGGTGAGTTACAGGCAATTTGTGACTTGCTATATAGGGAGTTTGGTCTTCCTAGCTGGTAGTGGCTAGAAAATTGACAGAGAGCGAGCTGGGGCTTCATAGATAACAGAGGGTAGCAAACCATTTTAAATAGGATAGAAGAATAATTAAATAAGAGGAAAGAAAATTAGCAGGGTGGATTTTCTCTGTTTGAGTATTTCCACCAGAAATACTTGTGTTTCATGAGCATGAATGTTTTGATGTTTTTCATGATGTTTTTATATAGTTTCATGTTGTAGCTATTACATGTAAGGATGAATTGTTAAATAAGATAAATATGGTAAAATTGTATAAAATCCATCACTATTGAATCTTAGTAGTTATCTGGTTACTAATAGATCCATGTTGTTGTGGTTGTTCTTCATATAAAAGTTGTTTCTCACTGGTGCAACGTGTAACTAAAATTTAGATGATGTCAGTGAGTTTTCATTAGATCCAAGGATGTACCATATTTCTTAGTTTGGGTGAAGAAACACACATATCCATTAGGATAAACATTTATCTTGTACTTGGTTATGTCATAGGAATTTTTTGTGCATGACATTTTAGTATTGTTACTTCACTCACAAAGAAATACCTACTATGCAACTCCACTACTTAATAGTGTTTATAGAAATCAAAATAGATGAGGTAATGTAAATATTATGAATAGCATGATGCCTATGGATGTAAAAAAACATGGTTCATCTACTTGCGACTAAGACAATCATGCGGGGGAGCAAGTCATTTCCATCCTCATTGGATGTATAGGATAAAATGATGATGTGCTTATTTTATTCTGACTGGCAGGATTTCACACTAGTGGACAAGATTCATAGTAGCTAATTGAGCGTGCATCATAATGTTCTTGTTGTAGTTAACATAGCTGACACTACCACTATAAGGTATGAAGACCACTCAGAGATTATTTCTAACTATGTGGATTATAGACAAATGGTGTTATGCCACATGTGGAGTGTTATTACCACTATGAGGCATGAAGACTAGTCATAGATGGTTACCTAGTATGTGGACTACTAAAGATATAATTCTATAGATAATGTTATGCTACATGAGGGACACAAACAATTCACATTAACTTGTAGCATGCATTGCCTTGCCACCTCCAAATTTTCAATTGACAACATTCAACATATTTGTGACATAGAAAAGTGAGGTAGTTGCACTGTTATACAAGTAGCAATATGGCATGAGAAGGATACAATAAGAAATCAAATATATTGACCAATGAAATGTTTAAAAAATATTTTTAAAATTATAATAAATAATTTTTATTTTTATTTTTATAGTTAAACATTAGATATTGGGAATTCATAGATGAACTAATAATAATCAAGTAGTGAATTGATTAATAGAGTCTTTCTTTGGTATGGACTAGTAAGACATTCGTAGATATTAAATATTTTCACTTTTGATATATACAATAAAGCCACCAACAAAATAGAATAATATGAACATTTTCCTAATGCTTGTGATGGGAAGAGGTGATTTTATAAATCCCTTGACACCCATGAAAATGAAATTAAGACCTAGCAATCATAAAAGTTTAGATTCCTGGACTATCTAAAAAATCCCCAATTGCAACATAAGGAGGAATGTGTTTAACATTTTTTTAACTAGAATATAAATATTGTAGGTAGCATAATTACTAGTGAGGCTCTTATTTCGAAGGATTATGTATAATATAATTTTGTTATTGGATTAGAGAAAGAATAATGTAAGGAAATTTATTTTCTTCTTCCAAGGTAAGTTGGGCATTTATTCAAACTTTATATATGTTACTATGTATTGAGTTTAGAGGACTTTTTTTAAGTTATAAAAACTACTTCAAAATGTCAAAGTTGATATACTAAATATGGACATCACATAGATCCATATATATCTATGTTTGATATCCACCACAAAGTTATAAAGATGGATGTATAAATGATTGATATATTAAATATTAGTATAAAAATATTCAACCTCAAGGTTCATTAAATATGGCTTGTGAGGCTTAAGGACAAATGACTTGAATTCACAAAAATTAATGTCTAATATATTAAATATCATAATTTTGGGTATGCAAACTCAAGATGCAAATGAAAACATTATTTAAATGGATCTATACTAGTATTAATTTATATATTATCACAACAATAAAAAATACGATCAAGTTTCCTACAATATTTAATCCTTGATATCGTCTTAGTAAACACCATGTAGTTGAAAAAATTTCTGTGGTTAATCTACCAGTGTAGGTTTCTTTTTTTTTTTGTGAATCAACCATTTCCATTAACCCATGACAAGTTTACGTTGTTGTGATCACAAATTTAAAATAGAAAAAGGCCTCACTCATATCGGATTCATTGGCCAACAAATACAAGAAAAAGGACACAAATATCAACAAAGGAAAGCTAGAAGACCCATGATCAGTTTCTCGGGTGGACCAGAACTGCTCAAAAATAAGAATACATCCCACCCCCATCATTAACCATCCAAGTTACCTGGAGATTGATTTTCAAGCCTTCCCTCTCCATGGTGGTGGAATTCTTCATGTACATGAGTCTCCATGTGTGTCATTCACCCTTAAAAATTGTCCAAAAGCTCCTGAATTCGTTTTTGACCTCTTTAACAAAATATTCCTTTGATTATGATCTATATCATTCAAGAAACTAATGACCAAATTTCATTCATTGTTTCTCTCTAGACAAAATTTCAACCACTACTATGACATGACGAATTTGGGCCTCCAGGGAGTGAAAGTGTGGAGTTAGGTCCATGCGCCCAGGGGAGAGGGCATGTATCTACACTAAATCTTCCCAATCATCTTGTGGGTCTACTCTATGCACATTTCCATTTCCCCATGGTCTCGCCCCTCTCAAGGGTCGTCCTCTTCAGCATAACATATATGTGTCATTAATGGCTTCCCTTGGCCCCCACCTTTTCTGCAAACCAAATTATGTGATCTCTACACTAGGGAAATGACATTTGGTCCTAAAGATTTCAACCACTTCAATATTTGATCCGGACTCCTGCAATTCACAATTCAACCTGTCCCCACCCACCCTCTAGGTGCCGCACACAGGCACACAGATAGTCCACCACTAGCCCTAAGCTACAAGAGAATTGTTCCAAGAGCAGAACCACCACTTACTTACCCTAACCACTCTTAACCCAACCAATCCGCATACTCCCTCCTAAATCCCTAGCAACTCGGCAATCTCCTCCCTCCAACCCATGAATACGGCACCCCACCATGGACATAAAAGCATCACTTAACAACTCATACTCCCATGGAAGATTAGAATCATATAATTAGCTCCCCTAACTTGGGGATAGACCTGCTTAATCTACCTACACTACCCTCAAATGCTATAGAACACCAAACACCACAATTTAGAAATTGAACAAGATCAAGAAATTGCAGCCGACAAACCAAACTGAAAAATGAAGCTATAAAGTAAGGACTTTCAGGGTCACCAGTAGGCCAAAAGGACCCGCTTATCCACCAAAACACCAGCAACAAGGTTAAAAAAAATGAACAAAATGAAAATTGAAACCAACAAAGAATAAACAAGACTAAAATCCTTGCGAGAAGGAGGAGGCTGCTTCCCCAATGCCCAAACCAATTAAGAATCCATCCACATGTACTAGCACCCACCTACCCATCACAAAAATGGCTCCATTCTTAGGAATCCGCCATGAACCAAGGCCCCATATAGTATTTTTCATTACAAGTGGAACCAACACTACACCAAACCTCCCCTATCCATTGTGTGCTCTGTGCCATGACAAGCTAAAGAACAAGAATGCCTCGACTAGAAAGCCTCCCTACTCACCTAAACAAACTATTCTGCCTGCAAACCTATCCCTCATCTCCCAAAACTTGCAAATACACTCAATTTCCAAAGCCATAGTTATACTTAGGATCACCTCCAGAACGTTCTCCCTTGAAGCGCCAAATGAGGCTTGTGTAACATGCTTTTGGTGCACTAAAGACATGTGGAGTTAACATTAACACCCATGTCCTAGGCTTCTATACTTTCATTTTCCACCTTCATTTGGGAAATCTACCAATGTATTGTTAAAGAAGAGGAGTACTAGAATAATTTCTCATTTCGCATTCTAAAATCATATTGAAAATTATCGTTAGGATAAATTTAAGGAAAAGAAACATTAAAGTTCTTGTAGTGAGGATTTTCAAAGTGATGTCCATGTAAATATACACCTCATTATTTGATGGTACCATATGAAAAAAATATTAAATAACATTTAATTTCAATATGAAATCAATCACTGAGTGAGTGTAGTAGAGGGACTCAAACCCTAGTCCACTAGAAAAGGTAGAGAAAGAGAATGGAAAAATAAGAATATTATGTGAATAGATTTTCATAGTTATGGGACAAAGTGTTTGGGTTGTATCCCAGCCTTCATAATTTAGACTACCTAGGAGTTTACCATTTGCTATGTGTATCTATCCTCTTTGAGTAAGGTATATTAGATAGCAATGAGTAGTTATTAAATGTAAAATCTGCACCTTAAGGACCATTAGGTAGTTTTTACTCATTAGTGATGGTACTAAAGATAGTTAAGGTTTTTCTATTGAGAATATATTGAAAGAGATAGGAGGCCATGGAATGCTTGTTGGGTGTTGGTCTACTTGGATCAATTGCTTAATGAAAGTCTTCCCCACCTTAAGAGACAAGTGAACATCGTATTATTTCTTCCAATTAACATAACATGAAGGTATGTTGACATACTTCAACTTAGTATTTATGATATTTGGATTTTCTACGATTGTACTTATCGTATACATGGTTGTATTTGAAGTTGAGGGGTTAAGAAACACTATCAATGGTATCAAAGCTATTTGAAAATCTGAATGTTATGTGAATATTAAGATAATTAATAGTTACATGGGTAAGATTTTTAATAATTTTAAGTAAGTTTTGTTAATTAATTTGATTAAAATCGAATTAACATTAAATTATTAAATTGTTATAATATAAATATTTTAATCTAATATATTTGTTTATAACTTTACAAATATAATTAAAAATATATTTTTTAAGAAATTTGTTTATAGATTCGCAAATATAATTAAAAATACAATTTAATGTTAATTTAATAAATCTGTTTATAAATTCACAAATATAATTAAAAATACAATTTAACGCCAAATAAAATGTTGTAATTTTATCACCAAAAATAAGAATCCATCTCAAAAAAGTCATCGTTAAACTAGAACCTACTAAATGTCAACTCCTTAAAATTGTCATTTACTCTTCAGTAAATTTTTCCTATCTATAGAGATTGATTTAATATTATTTCTCCATGCCCTAATCTTAGCTTGGTTCTCAGAAAACTTAGTGTTTTAATCCACTTCATATATCCATAAGCTAAATGGTTTTCCTCTCGAAGCTTCCTCCTCTCCTTGAAGAGTTTGATGATAATTTTCAAACTCATTCTTTTTAGAGACAATAGCATGTTCCCTTTTTTCCTACATGACTTCTAAATATTTTTTTTTTTACAGAAGATTAAATTTATTATGTTTGATTCGTTTTTCCTTGGCAATACATTATTTCAATTCCATTTTTAAATATTTGATCTTTTTCTTGCATATATAGATTAGAGACCTAGAGACTCATCTTCCCCATGCTTGTAAAACTACTTCCTTAAATCCTTACTTATATAGCTACAGTAGGTTGAACCAAAAAGGAATAGGGCCATAATCTTGTTGGCAATGATGGCATTGATGTAAAATGGTCATGACCTATGTTGATGTCAGTTTTTATGTTGATATAAATTGATTACATGTTTGATGTTGCAGAGTGTTGTGTTGATGTAAATTGATTACGTGTTTGATGTTGTATGGGTTGTTTGATGTGAAGGCTGAGTAATTGAAGACTCAAGGCTGACTTGAAGACTCAAAGGTTGATTATTGTTGATTTATATTTGTTAAAGGTTGGTCAAAGTGATGTGATGTGAAAAGGTTGATTATTATTGAATGCTAACTATTAATTATTATGTTGATTGTCTTGGTGTTTGTCTTATAATCAAAATGAAAATATGACATGTGAGGCATTGAGACATAATTTGAAGAATTGATGCTTGCATTAAAAAAAATTATTTTTATATTATGGTATATCACAAGCAATGAAATCCATGAGTTATCATCTTTTCGACGCTGAAGACATTATAGAAGAATGCTTGAAGTGATTAAAAATGTAGTTGCTACAAAAAAATATATATCTAACACAAATATGAACAAACAATTCATGCTTTGGATTTCACAATCATTGATGTTGGATTTCAAATTTTCATTTTTCCAAGAAATTTGTGGAATATTTGTCTTGAACTAAGTTTCAAAATTTTAAATGAAGAGGAAAATTATGAACAACTCTTAAAAACCAAGCGATAATTCTGCAATTCAAATTCCTACATGGAATTCAAATAGTCTGAAAGCCTAGTTTATAAAAGGTGTCATTTTTAATGAAAAAAAAGTTAGTGAATTGATTTTTGAGAGAAAGAGAGAGGTCGTAAGTAAGTATAGCATGGAGCGTAGAAGAGAAGGAACAAAAGAAGAGTAGAATAGAGAAAGAGTAGAAAAGAATAGAATAGAAGTAGGAGAATAGAGGAAAAAATTAGAGTTTAAAGCATAGAAAAGTGATTACGTAATGAGTAAAATTCATTTTTAATTTGAGTACGAGATTGTAATCTCCTTTTAGGACATCACTTGAAAAAGAAAAAGTTGGAGCCTGTAAGTGGAAGTAGGAGATTCCAAGTAGTTGTAGCTTCTAGAATAAATTGAGAGGTAGCTTCATCATATAGGTTGCATTCTATAGAAAATATGATGTAGTAAGGGAGTAGGAGCTTTCTTCTCATCACTTCAGCCAAAATTTGTGGCCTTTCCCTTTATGGGTTTCCACTTATATTTGGTGTCTTCATCTGTTGCATCTTGAATTTCTCTCTTGTGTGAATGATTTTGAATTCATTATTATATGCTGAATGTGAATATATCTCTTGTAATTACAAAATAAATAATTAAGGCTTGAACATATTGATAAGTCATTAGTTGCAAAAGAAAATACTTGAAAGTGAAAAATTATCTCGAGACAATTATTGATTCACACCCTCTCTCAATAGTTATCAAGTATTCATAAATCGGTATTAGAGAAGTTTCCATCTACATCAACCTTACAACTGGAATGATATATCTAGGGCATATAAATTTCTAGTTAGGAAGGATGTTCAATATATAAAGCACCTTTGCTCAATGGAACAAACTATACCTTCTAGAAAATTATAATGAAGACATATGTAATGTCTCTTGGTGTAGATGTATAGGTGATGGGTGTAGTATAGGGTCTATAAATATACCAACATTTAATTTGTCAATCCGGAAAGTTTGTGAACTTCGAGACGCGGCACTGGAAACGCCAGAGAAAGCCCCTGACAACCTGCAAAATAAATGCTAGTCTATCTTGCGTATTAATCTCATCAATAAAGGAAATCCTGCACTAAAGAGAGTTCAAGAAAACATCAATCCAAACAATTAAATCATGCAAGAAATAAAAGGAAATTAACAATATGAAATGAAATTCTAATTACAAGCGAACAAAAGGGAAATCCGAACTAGAAATAAATCAGTGTCGGCATAATACAAAAAGGCTGTAAATGTTGGAAGCAATTCAAAACTATTCTACTTGCACTAATTCTACCTGCACTAATTCTGCCTGTACTAATTCGGTGTAAAGTTAACGTGAAAGCATCAGCGACATAACAAGGAAATTTACTTAATATGAAAGAAATTAGATTAATATGAATTTCTCACCTTCCTTGTCCTGAAAATAAATCTTGTGAATCTGTCCAGAAGTTAAAGGAAACTATAATGGTAATTAAACATTTATCGATATCAACAGATCATACTTTCCTTATTTATAAATGTCAGTTCTGCAAACGTAAAAATCATATATTTAGATAATATATGTGATTGCTGCTTCCTGAGGATGTACGGGTTTTGTAACTTCACATAAATGAATACATTAAGACCTCAGAACCATAAACATTTAATTGATCTCGTATTCTGAAATATAAATTAATAGATCTCGATTAATTTACATAATTCGAGTTACACGCTGGAGCTCATAAAGGCAAAGCTGATCTGGACACAAATTGATAAAAGGAAATCTCCAAGAACAACCCTTGATGCGGAAAATGAAATAGGAACAATTTGCAGCAAATCAAATTAACTTTAAAAACTAAGAATAAAAGATTCCAGCAAATGAATTAATTCTAGAACTGGAAATTGAAGGTAGAAAGAAACTGCAAATAAATAAATAAAATTCACACAACAAATAAGAATTGAAATTCTATCTAGCTTAAAAGATGAGAGCAGTGTTGAGCTGGCCTCGTGGCTACCCCAGCCAGCTCGCACCCTCTTTGAGTGTCTGGTTCACACATAAATAGAAATCATTAGACACAACAAGATAAATGGAACACGCTGGGAAATTGCTTCAATTAATTATTGAAAACAGTGTTTACATTATGTAGACATCACTCAACTCCAGCAAGACCAGAGGAGTGATCCACAGCTGATGAATTGCATGCGACTACATTACAACAACTCCTCCTCCCTTCAGCACGTTCCTCTCCTGCGCACTGTCCCTGGCTGGATCGCTGTCTAATTAATCAACTAATTGACTGACTCTCACTCCAGGCAGTTTATATAGGCATCAATTTACAAATTGGGGCTTTTCAACAGCCAATTAAAATACAGGAATAATATTAATAGTTTGCCAAATTAGGAATTAATTTGAAACTGAGTGTCGAAAGAGGGAACGATTCTGGTGAATTGTTCCTATTTTCCTGGAGTGGTTGTTGCTGGAAGGTGCGATTAACTGAGAGAAGTGGTATTCAAATATGGTGTTGGAAGATTCGAGAATGCGAGAAATATCTAAGTTGTTATGTTGTTGATTGATTCGCTGGGGCTCGAATCATGTTATAAGTCATTGCATTTATTAGTGCACCGATTACAGATGTCAGCATGTATATCCAAATTGTATATTTGTTGACAATCACTGCAGATCCTATTGTCCGTGCTGGATTTTCTGAAGTTCCTAAGATTGGTCTGAATATTGCCGCATTCATTGCGATGGTCAATCCAATTACTAATCCTCCCAATTCACCACCGCTTTTGTATCAGTGGCCACACGGAAACCACAAACACCAACAATTCGAAAGCGAAGGACTGCCCAAGGCCGTCTCTCCACTCCAGTAAGTGTGTCAAGGCATGTGTTCGTGCCATTTGCAGTGAGCGAAAGATGTAAATGTGGATGCCTAGGATGTGCTGAACACAATGGTTTTATTATTAAGATTATACACTGTTTGATGCTTCTAGTTGCAATTCATTTGAACATCATTCAAAACTAGAGATAATTCTCTTGGTTATTTCGTAGATATCAACATTGTTTTGAACCTCTAGGTACATTTTCCCATGGTAATTACAATCAACTGTCTTGCCCAAAATACAAGATGTACTCCCAACACTCTGTCTAACAATCCAGGAATTGTATGCTTCACAATCTTCCTCTTCGAGTAGGGCCTTGGTGAAGCAATTAAGAGCAGCAACGCAGAATCATTGGACTCATAGTGTAGGAACATGAATGTAGTTTAGGAATCCTTCATAGTGTAGGAAGCCCACTGTAACTAGTGTAGGAATCCCAACGCATGGTGCAGGCAGGTAAGCGCAATGGTGCAGGCATGTGAATGCACTGGTGCAGGCACGTCCCAAAGTATAATAAAGCCAGCTTTAATCCTGCAACATACAATACTTAATTAAACTCACATTAATGCTATTTTAATCCTGTTAAAACAAAGAAGTAGCAAATACTCTTCAAAAATAATCATGTAGCCAATCAACAACATGAGAGAAATAGATAAAAGATAGGACAACACGAAGACCCAACAATACGCTGCAATGGAGAATGCCTATGATGAGCCAACTCTAATAGGTAACAAAGATGGTTATCTTGAAATCACATTCAATGGAAAAGCCATGAAATCCATTCTTAGTGGATGAACTAAATATGAATTTATTAAATCAATACAATGTACTACTGCCAAAGGCACATGTGAAAAAAAAATATTCATGAAAGTGATAATAAAGTAAAATTGGCTATCCTACAACTTTAGAAAATTAAATTTGAATCTTTAAGAATGAATGAAGATGAAGATGTGGCTACTGTTTTTCTTAGAGTAAATGAAATTATCAATGTAATGAAGGGATTAGCTGAGAAATTTAAGGAGCCTACAGTAGTTCAAAATTTCTTGAGATCTCTACCTGCTAAATTTAATCCTAGGGTATTAGCAATAGAAGAAATGTCCAATATTGAAGAACTCAAAATGGATCAATTACTTGGCTCGCTTACAACGTACAAAATGAGTATTACTAAAGGAAAATCAATAGCTTGAGATGCAAAAATCAAGGTAGAGACGTTTGCAAGAGGTGAAGAATGTTCAGACTCAGACTCTGACAAAGAAGAAGTGAAATTTGTCAGAATATTGAAGAAATATACAAGTAAGTACACGATAAACTTGAGACATTGGCAAGGAAACAGTATTGTGGAAGCATGGGAGAACTGGAATACAGTACATTCGGGGAAAGCTATTAACTTACCGCCTCTTGCTTGCTGGGCAATTTGGATTGCCCGGAACCAGGCCATCTTCAACCTTAAGGTCCCCCACTGGCCATCTATCCTTCTTCATACCATTGCAGAGTATAACTTAATCCCGGACGAAGAACATACTGGTCCTATTCGCATCTTGAGACAACTGGACATTGACAAATCTAAACCTTGGGGTTTTTTTGATGGTTCAGCTCAGGAGGTGGGATGTGGGGGAGGAGCAATACTACACCTTAATGATTCACACTGCTTCAAAATACAAATCAACCTTGGCAGAGGAACTAATAACTATGCTGAACTTTGCACTGCCAAACACCTCATACATTTTGCCATTCTTAAACACTGTAGACATCTCCAATTATTTGGTGATTCCAAAATTGTATGCAATTGGCTGTCTGGTGCATCACATTGTCATGCATTTACATTAAGGCACATCCTTGATGAGGCAAAGAGGCTGTTAACTTCATTTGACTCATTTACTTGTCTTCATATCTACAGGGAACAAAACACTGATGCTGACCATCTCTCCAAAGAGGCAGCGCACAGGCAAGGAGACAATTGGCTGATTCAGGAGGAGAGAGAAGGGTCATTCTATCAGTATTACCATAGGCCCTTTGATGACCAGATGGAAAATGGGCATTAAGGCCCATTTACAGTTTTATATTTTTGTAATTTTGCTGTAAATATTTATAGATCTATATGGCTCTCTGCGAAGAGCAACAGACACAAATTTTGTTATACTTTACAGTAACAATTTTGGACAGCTCCCTGCGTGGAGAGTGATGTTTATTTTTGATTATACAGTCTACAGACTGAACTCGATAGGCACAGCTGCCTCTTCTTGAATGCTTCGGCATATGCAAAATGTAATTTCTTACCTTAATAGAAATTACGACTTTTTCCCAGGGGAAAAAAAGTACACGATAAACTTCCAGGAAGAATAGTTCGTTATGCCTCCAAATGCCAATATAAGAAGGAGAATAATAAATTTAAAGGGAAACAAAAGAACACGTTTAATTAAATGTAGAAAGAGAAAAGGTTTGAAAAGATGATCTTTTATGCACAAGAAGAGAGTATTGGATATGAATGCTCCAGTGAATCCCCTGATGGAGATGGAATTAGTGAATTTATACCGATGGCCCTAGAAACCCAGAGATAAGGACATAATGAATGTGAAGAAGAAGAAGGTGACATAAATCTTGAGGGGGAGGTGAATAGTGCCCCTAGAGGAGATTTCTATACTCAAGCAGAAAAATACAAAATAGAAGGACATAAAATATGTAGAAGAAAAGTCTAATTCAAATGAGCTTATCTGGTTAAAAGTTGAACTAGAAGAGGCTAACAAGGTAGATCACATTCTTCTACTACAATTAAAAAAGAAAGGTAAGGATTATGAGAGGCTAGAAGAAGAAGTTTTCATCCTGAGAAAGAATTTAGAGAAAGCATAGGATATATTGAATATGAATAATAAACATAAAGAGATTAGAATAGTTGAACGTAATACTAAATGCTGAGAGGTCTTTGGTTATCAAAACTGATTTGGAACATGTAGGAGAAGCTAGTGAAATGAAGACATAAGGCAATGAAATATCCCTCCTTGCAATAGTATTGTTTGGTTAGATTGAGTTATGGCAAAAAAGCCATGGAAAAAATTTATATATATAGGAATAATTTTGTAAAAGTATAATTACTAATAAATAAATACGATGTATGTACTTGGGATTGAGAAACTTACAAATGAGATCATTACCATGCCTTCATTATAGGAATCTAGATGAAATTCTAGATAATATTAATGGATTGGAGAGAAAGATCCATTAATTTGTTTAGCTGGAGAAAGATGTTAAACATGGAAAAATATAAAAGCTTCATAAGAGAGAAAGGCCATATTTTATGGAAAAGCCTAGGCAAGTGGATGAGGAATTCCACAAAAGCAGGATGCTGCTAAAAGAAAAAAGTATCATGAAGGAAAGGTATTAAATACCTTTGAATGGGATCAACAAGAGTATATTGAACCTAGGGCAAGCATTCTCATCTCGGGGGTGAACTGGAGGATATTAGTTCCTGGTTGGGTGGTGGGGCTTGATTCCCAAGGGACTTAGTACGATCATGTTGTTTTGAATTATTGTGAAATTTTTTAATGTTAATTTCTCTTCATTTCCTGAATAAATACGTAAGTTGTTTTTTAGTAGATGAAAGGAATGTGGGCATTTAGGGAATGGGAATAAATTCTGTGAGATTATTTTGCTGCTAGTATTACTACATGCATGCACAAGAGGGGAATAAATTCAGTAGCTGAAATTGATTGCATGGATACCCTATACATGAGTTGCTACTAGTACTTCATTTTTTATTAACTATAACATAACAATGGCTATATGATTATTTATTATGTTGATCTTCCTAATTCAATCTAAATTTACGTTGTTGTTGGGAATTTGATTTTATGAAGAAAATCCTTAGTAATCTATGATGCTAACTTAAGAAAATATATAGCCATAATCTATGGGATTCAATGATAACACTACTATGTTTCAGTGTTTTCTACAAATGGGTATTGATATTCTCTGCAATATTAACCATATACAAGTATATTGTGTTTAAATTGTCTGCAAGAAAATAGTAAAATACTCAATTAATTACAAGATTCTCAGTATAGAGTGTGTCCATATAGAAATTATGTTACATTAAATGTGGGAATGGGGGATAGCAAATATCACTATCGTTCAATATGAAATATTCATCATTCTTCATCATTACAAAAGAAGATATAGTTATGAAAGAGATTTCTCATTACAAAAATTGAGTTACCCAAAATATATAAAAAGGGGCTCGGACGTAACAGTCCCTTTTGTCGAATTGTGCAAATCAGGCCATGCCCTATCCTTAAACATTACAAGTAAATCCAATTTTTATATGAATTTAGTTTGAAGTAGGTTGACTCTAAATAATATATTAGGGTTCATAACCCATTACAACCAGCAACTCCAAAGTGATGGTTTGGTTAAAAAGAAATAAGATAATTACAATAAAAAACTTGTTTTAAGTTGTGAAATTGGAACCTCCCTTTTTAAATCTTAGTTGCACTGTGAGGAGTCAACAAGATGCACCTATCACAATGATGAGACAACAATGACGTTAGTTAAAGGGGTCTGAGAATATTTCTCACTTTCAAGAAGAAAACTGAGAATAGCAAACAGATTTGTAAAGAAAAAAATAACCATTTTATACCTATCAGCAAGATAACAGGGAATGATCGGTAAATATGACAGATAAATTCAAGTGGAGGAATGCCAAATTAGTAAATTATTATAATTTATACGAAAATAAAAATTTGAAGTTGTCGAACCACTCAGAAATTATTTGACACCAAAGGAATTAAATCTAAAAAATTAAGAAGTGCAGAGGGCATCCTAACCTTGATAAGGATTATTCGAGAAAGAATACAGTGGTGTTTGAGTTCAATGGCATAACCCTCTCACGGTTCCGCAACCAGTCAAACAAAAACCTCGCACTCTAGATAGGTTGCATTCATGCCATTAGAACAGTGAAATACATATGGTTGAAAATTTTAACCAAATAATAACATGTATGGAAAAGAATAGGAATGAGCCTCTTAGGGCCTAAATCTACCTCAGGCTGAGAAAAGCAAGTCTAGGGTAACATCAAACCATGCCTAACCTAGTAGCTAGCCCTACCAGGTCGAGAGAGGGCTCTCTCCTTATCAATCTCAGGAAAATATAGCAAATGAGGCTTGATATGACTAACATAAAAACTAATTTTAGGCTAGGTATATGCTCAGAGGAGTTTGATTGAATTTCAATGGTTGAGTTGCTGGATCAGATGGGAAGGCAGCTTTGGGTCCGCGAAATCAACACAAATTTGCAGAGGTTTCCGTGGGGCGAGGTAGGCAAGTGTTTTAGCACTTTGAAATGAGTGTAATGGTGAGTCTAAAGACTAGTGACGAGATGGAGAGGGCATGCAAGTGTCATGAGTCCTCTTCAAACAGTAGAAAACATCTAGAACTAAATAAATCCCAAAGTAGAGCACTGAAACATCAACGAATTCTACCTTTTACACTTGATTCATTTAGCTATGAAGAATAAAAGAGATGATGGTACACATAAACATAATGTCACTGAATAACTGAGAAGAAAACAATGCTAAATCACATTACCACAAAAATCCCACAAAAGGCTGCAAAACCCTGGTTTATTTCCTTGCCAAATTGCAAAAGTGATGTACAATAGTGTTCAAAGCATCCACAAGAGTCCAACCTTTACAAATGACTGAAAAAAACACAGGATATAGACCTCCAAACCACCTGTGCTATCCATCAGGGGTAGAATCCATGAGAAGAGGGGTGGTTTCAACCATATCTAAACTAGGAACACAAAAATAGGCAGTGGAACAGCTTGCCTCTAAAACTTAGGAAGCTTATTCATTCAACTCTAAACCACCTACAACTGATGTATCTACCTTATCAAGTCAATTTTTTATCATTTTTACATCATAATACATCAATTTACATCATTTCACATCATTAATTTTACCATAAGAGAGAAAAGGTCAAACTAGAAGAAAACTAGGCGAAAAACAGAGTTTTTGAGCAAAATTGGCACTTTTTCATCCTGCGTGTAGTGCCACTTTTCTATGCGTAGCACTTTTTCCAAGCTACTTTTGGAGGGTTTATCGAGGTCCAAATCAGGTTCAGGATAGCTCGTTGGAAATCCCTATGCGTCTACTTTTGGGAACAACTTGAATTTTTTGATTTGGAGTCCATTTGCCCCTCCAGAATTGCAATCTCCCAAAACTGCATCCTGTGTTGCCAAAATGTGGCAGAGAGGGCATTTTTGAGGTGTTTTTGGCCCTTTTGGAGGTCCAAAACTTGTCAAAATTTTCTAGTAATTTCTGGACATGCATAACTTTTCATAAGGAATTCAAAAATGAAAAGTTTTCTTCAAAAGGAGGTCCCCATCAAAAGAGAGCACCAGGTGGGGCTACGCACTTGCCAGAAAAACTTGTTTTTTCCATGAAAAATTCAAAAATGTCAAAAAGATTACCAAATTTCTTGAACTTTGGCATGAGTGATCTATGTTAGGTGCTATGCTGGGCCAATGAAGCTTCAGCCAAGATCTTCAACCTGTCTTGCTCCTTTTTTCTCTTTAAGGCCTTTTCCAACTTAGCCTTAAGTCTCTTTATCCTTGCATTACAAATCTTTTTTTGGGTTAGGTAGTGGTAGGCTAAGTGACGAAGCATTTTTTCTCTTTGTTTGCCTTCCCAAGCAACCTCTCCAAGTGCATGTTCATCTTCTCCAATCAAGACTCCTTGTCATTCTCTATCTCTTGTTCATTGGAGGTCAACTTGACCTTTGCCTTCTTGGCCCTTTGCCGGTTTTTTTTTTATGATTCGCAGCTCCATGAGGTCTTGTTTGTCGGTAAGTTGCTTGTTTTCCTGTTCAAGGTCTTAGTCTCTTTGACCTCCTATTATCCTAAAGGTCCTCCTTCCTCCTGGTGCACTAATGAAAATATCTAAGGTCCCTCTCCATAGGTTTTAATGATGTAGTAGTCGATGACGAATGAAGGGATGAGGTGGGGACAAGAAGAGTATGAAGAGATTTTAAAAGATAAGATGAGAGAGGTGTATGGGGATGATGAGTGCTTAAGGGAGTGGAGGTTTTGAGGTTTTAGGGGATGAGGGGAGTGAATAGGGTTTTAGAATGTAGGATAAGGGTTTGATAGGGAAGTAGGAGTAGTGAAAGAGTAGGATGTGGGAGTTAGGGTTTGGGAGTAGGATATAGGGCTAGGGTTTGATGTAGAAATTAGGGTTTAATGGAGTGAAGTTTGATGAGTGATGGATAGTGAGGAAGAGTTGATAAGCAAGTGTAAATGGAGGAGAAAGGCATCCAATGACCCTCAGTGGCTTATGAGAGGTAGGTTAGCTTATTTAGGGTTTATGAGAGAAATCTCAATGCCAATAGGGTTTGCTATGAAATGACGCCAAACACACTCAAGAAATCAAGCACACTTATTTCTTAGCAAGGAGGAATGGTAAAATTACTTGGCACCAACATTAAATAGCTTTGGAGATGTTTTGATAACAATTTTGAGGTGTTTTCAACAGGTGCGTAGCGCCAGTGTAATTTTACACTGGAAACCTGTCATAGGTGCGTAGCGCCAATTCTGTGTGTAGCCCCTTTTTGCAGGGAAGTTTTTAGGGTCTTCCCGATGTCAAAATTGGGTGCACGATAGCTTGTTGGAAATTTTATTGAGTCTAAGTTCCAACACAGCTTTAATTTTTCAATTTGGAGTTCATATTCCCTATCAAATGTCAAATCTCCCAAGACTAGCCAAAACATGCAAAATGAGGCTGCCTAAAGGCAGAGTGCTCTTACAGTTAACTTTTTAAGGTCTTCCTCAACTCCAAATTGAGCACATGATAGCTCATTGAAAATATATTTGTATCTAGTTATCATTTGACTCATCAAACAAGTCATTTCGCCAACCAAGCTAGGAAAAATCTTGATTTTCCCAAGGCCACTCCAGAGGTGCATCAACCCTCCTAAGACAACTTTATTTTTGATATTTCTCTACAACCATGACACCTGTGTAAAAAATGAAGGATTTTTTTCTTACATGGCCTATTTTGGACAAAATCCTCTCTCAATTTTTCTAAATTCATTTTTCCTTGCTCAAAAACATCATTTGAGTAAAACCTACCCCAATTTGTGGAACAGGGGATTTGTCGAAATGAAGTGAAATGAAAGGGAAAAGGGGCTTCTAAATTCTTGATAAATTTTTGGGAAGTAGGGAGGGGTGTTAGGAAACAGGGGAAAGTGGAATTTCAAATATTTAGTGAGGGGAAGGGGTCCAAAAGGGCTAAACAGAGGCCCAACCTAGAAAATTGTCAAATTGCAGCAAGAAACTAGGGTTTGTGGGAAAATGAGGAATTTGAGGGATATCAGTGATGGGAAGTGCTTAATAAGGTACATTAAGGATAGGGTAAGGTGTATGAACATTAGGACAGAATTTTTGTTGATGGTTTGACCATCCAAGAGAAATTACCTTCAAAACCCTAAGAGAGGGAAATGAACCTTACCCAAGTACAACTGAAGCACGAACAAGGTGTAAAATGACCTGTGGGAACCTGAAATGATGATGACAACCCTCTGAATGATGGTACACTTAGCTGAATGGTGACATGGACCGAAATCTGGACAACTTTTAAAGGAGTGAAAACAAACCCTAGACCTAATACCTAATGACTAAATTTTACTTGAAGACACTGAAATGACAAAATTTAACTTTGACATCCTAAAACCACTTTGTAAGAGCATGTTTGATCACTGGTGGAAGGCTTTCAAGGACTGACACTAACATTGGCTCCAATAGGGATGGTAGCTCCTTGGAGGTGCCAAGAACCGCAGATCTTTGGGAGAGCAGACCAGTGCCTTATCCATTGGGCAATGGAGTCAAAAACTCAAACTGAAATGCATGACTGAAAACTGACGACTTGACGACACAAACTGACTTGAAATTGACTCAATACTAAAACAAAAATGACAAACTGGAAAATATGCTCAAAATGGAGCTTATTCAATAAAGCCTAATCTAACTGTTCCATTCATCACCTAATCAAGTGAAATGAAACAACCAATGCAACCATGTAAGAATTCTGGCTGTTGTTTGAATTATTCGCAAGTGCTTGCTTATGAACAACAAGAGAGAACTACTGAAAGGAAACTCCCATGAAAACTAGTCAACAGATCCATTGAATACTATGGATTCTCTATCCGCCTCCAAAAACACTGCATAAGGATCTCGAAATTCATGCACACTGGGACTTAGCTCATCCAATGGATTAGTTTTCTTCTCCTCGTACCATGAATGCAAACTTTCATCTGAGATTTGTGACGAGACTCCTGCTGAAAATGAGAAAGAAACCGACTGCTAGATCAAGTTTGTATCAATACTTGTTTCAAGCTCACACATGGCTAATGGAGAAGGACTTTGACTGCAGACATCATCCAACACATCAGCTATTGGATCATGAAAAACTTGAAAAGACTGATTCAACCCATTCTCTATTGATTCTAATGAGATGGCATGATTTTCTATAGGTTTCTCATCCTTTATTGAAAATGTACTATGCAAATTTTCCTTCAAAAACTAAAATGATTCAAAACATAATGGTACAGAATCATTTGATCATATGTTCCAGCTTCCAAGTCTTCATCTGTAACATGACAATCAATGGCATTCGGAGGCTGCAACTCTGGATATGAAAAGTCTTGAACAAGGATTTCATTACCCTCAAGATGGTCCAGATCAAAACTTATCGATGATTGACTTCTGATTGCATAAAAGTTGTCTCTGATGAACTGAAATGAAGCAAAACAAAAGGGCAAAGATCCTTCACTTACTTCAAAATTTGTTGCACTTTCCTCCTCACTTCCATAGCTAATATGCAATGGCTGATCACTGTATTCAAGCTGTTGAAAGTGAACTTCCTCCTTCCACAAAGCAGCTGCTGATTTATCTGCAAGACTAGCTTCTGTTTGGAGAACATAATCATCCTCATCACACTGATCAAACTCAGGCAAATCATCAGTATAAAACACATCATCAAGCATACATGTCATATCAACAGATCTCTCTTCTCCAAGATGATCTATAAAACAATCATTATCAAGTCTATGACAACTGGGATAAGAAAGAAAATGTTGTGGATGAGCAACTTGTTCCTCTTCAATCAGCGAGCCATGGTCTTGAACATCATACTCATTCCTTGTGGTGATCCTTTGCATCATCTCTTCCACTGCACTTACCAAAATGTCAAGCTTTACCTCTAAAGATGTCGATTCCTCTGGATCTATGTTCTTCATCGCTTCTTCCTTCATCTTTGCCCTTCTGATCAACAAATGAGCCTCTACATCTACTGCATTGTTCTGCATCTCTTCAAGTGTTGCAAGATTCCTTTCTCTCAATTTAAACTCCATTTCTGGATCAAAGGCACCCGGGTAGTGCAAGAGAGTAGATCTGGGAGGAGGCCTTATATTAACTGGCATCGAAAAATGGACTTGATTAAACCTGGTAGAAAATTGTTCTACTATCTCCCCTGGCAATCCTTTCAGCTGATTATACTCTTCTATAATCAAGAAAGGGTTCTGTCTGACCACCCACCTGTCGAGGAAAACTTTGACGAACTGCTGGAAATCTGAGATGCTCACATCAGGTAGGGTTTTGAACCAACTCTTTACTTTGCCTTGCAAAGAAAGACCAAAAAGCCTAATCTGACATCCTCTTCATCAACTTCAAAAAGGTCAAGAAAGACTCAAAATTCAATACATGTCTCTCAACAGTGATGTTGTCGCGTTCACCATAAAATCTTGGTAGATATAGGTCATGATTTTTACGGAAAGCATTGGATATAGGAGGTAAAATCAGAGGCTTGTATCGATCTGGAATTTTACAAGGTATAGGAGTATATACAAAAGTTGTAGAATCAGTCTTGGTCTCTTTAGGCTTGTCATTTTGAAGACAGCCATCACAAGATTCAAAAGAAGGGTCTTGATCAAGATCAAAGGCATGCAAATCTTTGGTATTCACAATCTTCAAAGGGAAGGAATCAAGTGCGGGTCGAGGATCTTTCCTAAAATACAATATACTTTGCAAATCCTTCTTGACATTCTTAGGAAAAGAGAAGAAATAATTTATAACAAAAAACATAATGTCTTGGATGAAATTCCAACTTGAATACTTGATCTTTCCATATTGTCCTTTCATGTTTCTACTGGTCAGGTTCATCCTCTAGTGGAGTCCTTGGATCTGATCTCGAAACTAATTTAGCGCCCCCAGGTGAATGATACAATTTGCTGAGGAACATAACACTACATTCCCTAGTATGGTCGCCACTATGTTAGGGCCTAAATCTACCTCAGGCTGAGAAAGGCAGGTCTAGGGTAACATCAAACCATGCTTAACCTGGTAGCTAGCCCTACCAGGTTGGGAGAGGGCTCTCTCCTTGTCAATCTCAGGAAAATATAGCAAATGAGGCTTGAGATGACTGATATAAAAACTAATTTTAGGCTAGGTATATGCTCAGAGGAGTTTGATTGAATTTTAATGGTTGAGTTGCTGGATCAGATGGGAAGGAAGCTTTGGGTCTGGGAAATCAACACAGATTTGCAGAGGTTTCTGTGGGGCGAAGTAGGCAAGTGTTTTAGCACTTTAAAATGAGTGTAATGGTGAGTATAAAGACTGGTGAGGAGCTGGAGAGGAAATGCAAGTGTCATGAGTCCTCTTCAAACAGTAGAAAACATCTAGAACTAAATAAACCCCAAAGTAGAGCACTGAAACATCAATGAATTCTACCTTTTACACTTGATTCATTTAGCTATGAAGAATAAAAGAGATTATGGCACACATAAACATAAGATCACTGAATAAGTGAGAAGAAAACAATGTTAAATCACATTACCACAAGAATCCCACAAAAGGTTACAAAACCCTGGTTTATTTCCTTGCCAAACTGCAAAAGTGATGTACAATAGTGCTCAATGCATCCACAAGAGTTCAACCTTTACAAATGATTGAAAAAACACATGATATAGGCCTCCAAACAACTTGTGCAATCCATCAGGGGTCGAATCCATGAGAAGAGGGGTCGTTTCAACCATATCTAAACTAGGAACACAAAAATAGGCAGTGGAACAGCTTGCCTCTAAAACTTAGGAAATTGATTCATTCAACTCTAAACCACCTACAACTGATGTATCTACCTTATCAAGTCAATTTTTTATCATTTTTACATAATAGTACATCAATTTACATCATGTCACATCATGAATTTTACCATAAGAGAGAAAAGGTCAAACTACAAGAAAACTAGGCGAAAAACAGAGTTTTTGAGCAAAATTGGCACTTTTTCATCCTGTGTGTAGTGCCACTTTTTCTGTGCGTAGTGCTTTTTCCAAGCTGCTTTTGGAGGGCTTCCCGAGGTCCAAATCAAGTGCAGTATAGCTCGTTGGAAAGCCCTATGAGTCTACTTTCTAGAAAAACTTGAATGTTTTGATTTTGATTCCATTTTCCCCTCCAAAATTGCAATCTACCAAGACTGCTTCCTGTGTGGCCAAAAACTGGCAAAGAGGGCATTTTTGAGGTGTTTTTGGCCCTTTTGGAGGTACAAAACTTGTCAAAATTTCCTAGTAATTTCTGGACATGCATAAATTTTCATAAGGAATTCAAAAATTCAAAGTTTTCTTCAAAAGGAGGTCCCCATCAAAAGTGAGCACCAGGTCGCGCTACACACCTGCCGGAAAAACCTGTTTTTTCCATGAAAAATTAAAAAATGTCAAAAAGTTTACCAAATTTCTTGAAATTTGGCATGAGTGATCTATGTTAGGTGCTATGCTGGGCCAATGAAGCTTCAGCCAAGATCTTCAACTTGTCTTGCTCCTTTTTTCTCTTTAAGGCCTTTTCCAACTTAGCCTTAAGCCTCTTTATCCTTGCATTACAAATCTTTTTCTGGGTTAGGTAGTGGTAGGCTAAGTGACAAAGCATTTTTTTTCTTTGTTTTCCTTCCCAAGCAACCCATCCAAGTGCATGTTCATATTCTCCAACCAAGACTCCTTGTCATTCTCTATCTCTTGTTCAATGGAGGTCAACTTGACCTTTGCCTTCTTGGCCCTTTGCTGGTTTTTTTTTATGAATTGCAGCTCCATGAGGTCTTGTTTGTCGATAAGTTGCTTGTTTTCTTGTTCAAGGTCTCAGTCTCTTTGACCTCTTGTTTTCCTAAAGGTCCTCCTTCCTTCTGATGCAATGATGAAAACATCTGAGGTCCCTCTCCATAGTTTTTAATGATGTAGTAGCTAATGAGGAATAAAGGGATGAGGTGGGGACAAGAAGAGTATGAAGAGATTTTAAAAGATAAGATGAGTGAGGTGTATGGGGATGATGAGTGCTTGAGGGAGTGGAGGTTTTGAGGTTTTAGGGAATGAGGGGAGTGAATAGGGTTTTAGAATGTAGGATAAGGGTTTGATAGGGAAGTAGGAGTAGTGAAAGAGTAGGATGTGGGAGTTAGGGTTTGGGAGTAGGGTATAGGGCTAGGGTTTGATGTAGAAATTAGGGTTTAATGGAGTGAAGTTTGATGAGTGATGGATAGTGAGGAAGAGTTGATAAACAAGTGTAAATGGAGGAGAAAGGCAGCCAATGACCCTTAGTGGCTTATGAGAGGTAGGTTAGCTTATTTAGGGTTTATGAGAGAAATCTCAATGCCAATAGGGTTTGCTATGAAATGACGCCAAACACACTCAAGAAATCAAGCACAATTCTTTCTTAACAAGGAGGAATGGTAAACTTACTTGGAACCAAAATTAAATAGATTTGGAGGTGTTTTGATAACAATTTTGAGGTGTTTTCAACATGTGCATAGCGCCAATTCTGTGCGTAGCACCAGTGTAATTTTACACTGGAAACCTGTCATAGGTGCGTAGCGCCAATTCTGTGTGCAACCCCTTTTTTCAGCCCAGTTTTGAGGGCCTTCCTAGTGTCCAAATTGGGTGCACGATAGCTTGTTGGAAATCTTATTGAGTCTACTTTCCAACACGGCTTTAATTTTTCAATTTGGAGTTCATGTTCGCTATCAAAAGTCAAATCTCCCAAGACTAGTCAAAACGTCCAAAAGGAGGCTGCCTAAAGGCAGAGTGCTCTTGCAGTTAACTTTTGAAGGTCTTCCTCAACTCCAAATTGAGCTCATGATAGCTCATGGGAAATATATTTGTATATAGTTATCATTTGACTCATCAAGCAAGTCATTTGGCCAACCAAGCTAGGATAAATCTTGATTTTTCCAAGGCCACTCCAAAGGTGCATCAACCCTCCTCAGACAACTTTATTTTTCACATTTCTCTACAACCATGACACCTGTGTAAAAAATGAAGGAGGGTTTTCTTCCTTGGCCTATTTTGGACAAGAAACTCTCCCAGGTTTTGTAAATTCATTTTTCCTTTCTCAAAATCATCATTTGAGTAAAACCTACCCCAATTTGTGGAACAGGGGATTTGTCGAAATGAAGTGAAATGAAAGGGAAAAGGAGCTTCTAAATTCTTGAGAAGTTTTTGGGAAGTAGGGAGGGATGTTAGGAAATAGGGGAAAGTGGAATTTCAAATATTTAGTGAGGGGAAGGGGTCCAAAAGGGTTAAACACAGGCCCAACCTAGAAAATTGTCAAATTGTAGCAAGAAACTAGGGTTTGTGGGAAAATGAGGAATTTGATTGATACCAGTGATGGGAAGTGCTTAGTAAGGTACATTAAGGATAGGGGAAGGTGTATGAAAATCAGCACACAAGTTTGGTTATGATTTGACCATCCAAGAGAAATTACCCTCAAAACCCTAAGAGAGGGAAATGAACCTTACCCAAGTATAACTTAAGCACGAACAAGGTGTAAAATGACCCGTGGGAACCTGAAATGATGATGACAACCCTCTGAATGATCGTACACTCAGTTGAATGGTGACATAGACTGACATTTGGACAACTTTGAAAGGAGTGAAAATAAACCCTAGACCTAATACCTAATGACCAAATTTTACTTGAAGACTCACTGAAATGACAAAATTTGACTTTGACATCCTAAAACCACTTTGTAAGAGCATGTTTGATCGCTGGTGGAAGGCTTTCAAGGACTGACACTAACAGAGCCCAAGAAACTAAATATCATATGGAAAGGAAAATTAAATAAAAAATGTACCAGAGGGTAAGAAACTATTAACTAAACAAAGCAATTTAAGATGCCTAGGCTGAGCGTGAGAATCATCGTGGAAGAAAAAGTGAGAATCGATGGTTTTTTCCAAAGAGTAACCCCAAACAATGGTAGGTAACTACACCCTATTACAGAGAAGCCTCTCGATGGGATGATGACAACACGATATGGAAATGAGTAGACCTACACTGTGAAAGAGGTTTGACGCTTCAACGGTTCGATTCCCAACCCTCGGGGTGGCTGAATCGTTTTCACAATAATATAGTTAACGAAATACCTTCAGGCTTGGAGTATGTCTACACGCTTCGACCTCCATGTGAAAAAATAAGTAACCTCTATATTTGGAGTGTTGGAAGAGCTGATCTTAGAGCCATGAACCAGAAGTGTTGGATGTCAAGCTTGTTGGTTTCTTTGACAAGAATATGAGCATGGTTCTGAAAGTAAGAACCCTTTGCACAAGTGCCCTGCCATCAATAGACCATCACTGAGGAGGGTGATAGAGATGTTTCGGGATGTCAATCCCCAACACAAGGCCAGGGTAACTACTAAGAATGGAAATTATTTCCTTGTTATTATGAGGAACAAAGTAATCGCGTGATGCTTGATGAAATTGATGTAGACTTCAAAGAACCTATGTATTTTCTACTACTCTATAATTTTTAAGTTTATTTGTTCTTGTTAATGGGTTTTCAATGAGAAATTTAGACAATATATGAACAAGGTGTGTGAGAATAAACTTACACATGTCCTCCGTTATTTCCAAATGCATGGCTATCACTGTTGAGAATGTTGGAAAGATTGTTAGAGTTTGATTACGAGGATAATCCCAAGGAAAAAGAGATATGAGTAAGTCCTTTGGGCCTACATTGAAAGAAAGAGAATATTATTTTTCGGTGATTTAATATGTGAAAAACCATTTGATATCTTTGGATAACCAAGAACAATTTCATTCCCCAACCCGGTTGTTTGATGAACATAGGTTGCAAAAGATATAAATAAGAGAAGAACTCCCAATACGTCTAAGAGAAGAACGAGCAGTAGTAGATGGGTGCAGGAAAGGTTAGGGCCAAACCCTCAAGTAAAAATTCAAGCCAAGGCTTCGGCACCATCTGGCTTAAAGCCGATTCAGGTAAGGCTCCACAAAAAAGGGGTACTTGTGAAACCCTCTAGCTAATTTATCCATGAAGGAGAAGGTCGGGAAGGATAACATTGAATATGCTATCTCGAATAAGTTTGAAGTATTGACTAGGGATGTGAAATTTCTCTGTAAATACCTTTGGAAGTTTAATTAGATACCCAATCTACTAAGCTTAACCACCGAAATTGCTACAAGGGAGAATACCCAAATTCTAAGACACAAAGAGCCCTGTGATAGAGGGAATTAAACCCAAATGCAAGAAATTTGTTAGATCAGCCATTGGAAATGGTAAATTAACCCAGCTAGTAAGGCATGGAAGAAAAGAATCACCTGTGAGACAACATAAGTGCATAGAGGGGAGACTTCCATCGACCCTGAGCAGAAAAATGTGACACCATTTTAATAACTAATATCAGTAAGCGTGGCATGGTGATAGAAGCCATGCTTCTACAACAAGGATGACAGGTTCATCCATAGTGTGATCAATTGGATTCACCCCATACAACCACCAATTGAAACTGCTCAAGAACAAGCCCTGTGGACAAAAATAAGGAAGTGTTAGCACGCAAGCATGCTAAGGTAATTGGGATGGATAAGGGTTAGGGTTCAAAAATAAAATCACCACCGTTGGACTGTTTTGGAAAAATATTATTCACTGAATGCGGCCAAACACTGTGCCCATCTCTACCCATGTGAATCGTAGGTGGGAGAGGGCAAGTGGCAGAAAAGGATGCACAACACACCCACCAAGGCATGTCCTCCTTAAAGGATTAACAAGTGAACGATTATTATCAATGGTACCAAGGTGGATCATCATATTCAACCCTTGAATTCAATATATACACGTAAATGTAAAAATATATGATACCCATAAGCATCGATAAGGCTAGGACCATAAGGCTTATCTCCAGTATAGGGTAATAATCACAAATTCCATAGGTGTGGAGGTATTTAGCTCAAGGCATGTAATAAAATTGTTGTAATAGGTATAAAAGCAATAAATAATAAAACAAGAAAACATGTATAAATACATAAAGGGACATACAAAGAAAACAAGAGAGCCTATCATGGGAAAATAAATATGATAAAAAAAAGGACCTAAAGAGAGGTACATGTTAAGTGGTATCAGAGCATGGCTTCAATACTGGAGCCTATGGCCAACCCACGAAAGTAAGACATAAATTATTAATAGCTATCCCAAACTTGGAAAAAAAAAAATATTCTAGGGGATATCTAAATTGAAAAATATCTGGATCAACTACGGTTTAGAAATTAGTTCCTTTGACAAATCACACATGCCACTTAGCTATATAGGACACTCGGAATAAACAAGAGAATGTTCAATTCCAATGAGGGAACTAAATAAGTTAGTTATGAGGGGAATAAGATGGAAATATTTGGCATCAAAGTCTCACTTATAATACTCCATCAAATTATTAGAGTGTTTGACCCTTTCACTAGTAGCGGGCGGGGTCATGTCAAGATTAGAAGAAAAGGGTAATTAAGATTCAAGAGATAATATTGGCAATAAGTTGTTTTTTTATATATATCAATATACTGATGAATACTTAGAGTTGGAACCTTTTAGGAGGATTGCAATGATAATTTTTGTTGAATTACCATAAAAAAGAGGCATACATGATGGATTTAGAGGAAGAAGAATCAAAACATATGTTAATGTTGCACATACAATATTTTGTTGTATTATATAAAACCCAAAGTTGATACCATAATTTCTTTAAAATCTGATTAATAATGTGTCTGATCTAACTATCACAATCTAGTTGTTATGTGGACAAGGGGTAATTTGGGTCACAGTGGGATATCAATTCCTTTTCGAAGGAAAGTGTGCATTGTTATAAAAATATAATTTCTAGAGGTTGAATTTAAAATGACCAATAGCATATGCGCAACTTTAAGTTAATTAACACCTATAGTCTTGTGTAGTGTTGTAAGGATCAGTTGAGATAGGTGGTGAAAGGCACTGAGAGGTGGAAAGAATCACTCAAATTAGTGACCTAGGCAGTGGAAAATATGACCTCTAAAAGGAAAAGTGTGCTAAATACAATTTTTGTCAGAGAAATGAAGGTTGAAATGTGCCTTCAACACATAATAATTGTATCATGTACAAGAATCATCATTAATTAAGAGAAAATAAAATAAGAACTCGAACTAAAAAAACGAGAATATCAAGTATTTATATGAACTTATCAAAGTATGAATGGTGTCTATAGAACATAGGTTGAATGATTCCTATAAACACAAATAGAAAATGGATTCAGAAAATGAGTTAAGAACTATTAGCTCATAGTTAAAGTATACAAAAATATAGAATTAATGGCATAAGAACCATGTTATATGTAAGGAATGGTTCAATGGAAGGTATTGTGAGTCTACCAATGTCAATTGAGATACCCTAATAGGAATGTATTTAGGAAAGTGAATGAGAGGTAAGAATTAAAGGGAGGATACAAGCATCATTAAGTACAAATTCCTAGAATTCGGCTATGGTCACATACTTCAGAGATTCAATATTAAGATCATGTAATCAAGTAAAAAAAATTGAACTCTCGCACCAACAGTATATTTTAGACTGAGCATATAAGAAAAAAAAACTAAATAAGGTAATCAACAGTAAGGGCATAGTATTGCCATCAATAAGATGAGGAAATATCACTTGATTTAATAGACAATACACTATAATGAAGATCTAATCGCACCTGCAGGATAACAAATTATTATCAAACATCCACTTTAAATATATATATATATATATCTGTGTGTGTGTGTGTGTGTGTGTGTGTACGAAAATAGACAATTACATAGAAGAAGGATTGGTAACAAAAAAAAATTATAGATGTTTTTAAGATTGGGTATAGTGCACTTCTTCAGATAAAAAAAAATGGATTGGAAAACATTGTTCCAACCAATAAGTTATAAACTCAAGGAAACAAGTGAGTACAAGTTCGAAGGTGAGAAGAATTCTACACAAAATTATCATGATGAACTTGAATCCTCTGGAGTGGAGAATAGGTCAAGTCGGTAAAATTTGTATCAAGAAACCAAAATTTAACAACATATGTATTGTGAGTCTTATATGACAGGGAACTAAAATACCAAAGATATTTGGAGTGGAATGGTTTGAATAACTTGTAAAACAAAATTGGGAAGAAAGTGAAAATTGCTACTACAAAAAAAAACGATGACTGAATTGGTGATCTCCTCGCATTCAAGGAATTACATAGAATTTCCTAACAGATGAACATTATAAATTTCAATATTTAAACATCAATAATCATGTGAAATGTCATAAAATGGAAAATATTATACAAGAAATCAAAGATCGGCATGATGAGAATTGACTTGATTAAGGTCACGATTAAGGGGATCTGACCGACAAGGTGTAGGAACCATGTGTGGGATCATGACCTACACATACATGTGTAAGATATTTGTGTAACAAATGGGAGGATACTAAAATAATGATTTCAAACTTCATTAGCTCATAAAAAAATCTAATAAACTCTAAACTAGTGGTAATGGCATAAATGTAACAATCTCCAAAATGGAATTAAAAGTCGGCAGGGATGAAGGAAAAAAAAGGGGTGGTGTATCGTGTGAAACACACCATGCTGAAAAATTGATGAACATAGAACAACCGGTAAGGGTAAAAAATTAAGAATGGTCATTGTTGAGTCCACTTGCGGGTTATCTTAATCATAACCTAACATATAATGGTTGCATAGGTTATAAAATTGTACCTAAATTATAACAGGCTACAAGTAGGTCCTTACTAAATGTTACCCTACTATGAGCAATGTGAGAGGTAAAATGTAATTTTTTATCTTGAAGTTATAAATAATAAATATTTATGATAATGAGATGGCCTGGGGTATTGAAATAATGAATATAATAATGATGTTGACCTCATTTTGATGCATGTGAGTAGAATGTTGGATGCAGGTGGAAGTTATAAAAAATACATTCAATGTGTATGATGGAAATAGGGCATGGAATGAAGGTAAAAGTGTGGGGAATTCAAGTAAAGTCGTCATCCCAAATGAAAAAGAAAATGATGATTGTAAGTTAAACCGATAATGCAAGACAGGAAGCAGTTTCCTTTTGGTCGAGATAAGATGGAAATTCTCTAACCATGCGAAGGGTTTCGTAAAATACTAAACTGCACATAAACCACTGAATTGGCACTATAGTATACTAATCAATATTGTTTTTTGTTGTCATGTTCAAAATTGCAAAGTCTTCGTATGTATCACACTTACCAAAACAAGTACAAGATAATATTCATCTAATTGTTTGAAAACTTGATCCAAATTTTAATAGGAAAGCAACAAATTACAAATATAACCATAAATACAAAGATACAACAGGAATAACACTTTATTTCATTACTATCAAATACTGAAATATGCTTATAAGCAGAATGGAAATAAGACTAGCTCGGTAAATGCTTTCTTATCTTTGAGGAGAGATGTGGTGGCTACATGCCTCTACAACTGTGTTACAATGAGGCTAAAGGGTTGATTTATTATTGAAAAACATGATAAAACCCTAAAAAACCAAAACCGTAACCCCACGAGATGTAACACCAAGAGTTTATGGGCTCTGTTGGGGTTAGTTGGGCATCCAACTTCCTGGGGTCATAACTTGGTCATATTATCTTTGTTTGGTGCATACGATACCTTGTTGGAAAGGTTTCTCTGAGTACTACAAGATTTGATGTAGGCCACTGCCCATCAGAGAACCTTTGAGGTCTAAAATGAGCCTCCTAAGAAAAAAGTACAACCAAAATAAACTTTATAAGAACCAATAAGATTGAAGATGATGATGTCAACCATGGGGGAAGATTCACCATTTTTGGGGTAAATAAGTTAAAAGATTAAAAAATAATAAAATAATAAAACTACTTTTTCAACTTATATTTTAAAATTATCTCCCTAAGCGTTTACTCAAATTTCGAGTGGGAATACCTATTGGATGAAGAATTTAATTCGTCATCCAAGGCGTACCACGTTGCATACTTTCGATGGACCCTACTACATGAAAAATGAGAAATGCATGAGAAAACATGATTGCAATCATGTTTTTCATCTATTTCACATTTTTCATGTAGAAGGGTCCATCGAAAGTATGCAACATGGGTATTCCTTTGATGAGGAATCAAATTATACATCCAACAAGTGTTCCTACTCAAAATGTGAGTATACACGTAGGGAGATAAGTTGAAAATACGAGTTGAAAAAATAGTTTTTGCCTCTAAAGTTTGATGATGTAATCTAATCTTATTTTATTATTTCCACTATTATTTTATAATTTCCTTATGAGGCCCATCTTAAACGTCAAAATTTCCCTAATTCTTTGGCTACAAGCCTACAACAGACCTCAAAAAACATCATTTATGGAGTCAAAACTACTCCGAAAGTTCTGGACTGGAAAAACTACTAAAAATAGTAAATGCTAAAATAAACAAGGAAACAAATGAAACTGATTGGAGGTCTAGGTGGGACAGGTAGGTGGCCACCAATATCCACCTAGATCATTCCTCCCTCCTCAGGAAGCAATGATCCCCATTGGGTTGAGAGCATCCATGAGGTGAGGAAATTTTTGTTGAACTTGGTCCCTCGTGAGCCACTTGCCTTGGTGTGGGAGTTGGGCAACTTTGACAGTCCGATATAGTTGGATATTTTTTTAGTGATTGTTCTTGACCTGTGTGTCCATAGGTCGATTAGTTTTTGCCTTTTCTGTGTAGTCTGGGTTTAACTTTGTTGGTGTGAATTTTTCGGCAATGTCTGATGATGTGTCCAACAATGGTGGGAAGTATGATAAAGGGCAGTCCACATTGAACACTAGGTGCAGGCCAAGGAATGGGAGAATGCTGAGCTCAAAAGAATTGACTCCCACAACCTTGGTAATGGTGTAAGGACCATATTTGAGTGGTTTGAGCTTCTAATGGGCTTTGGTAAGGCATTCTTTCATCAAATGCAACCACACTTTGTCATCCACCAGAAAGTTGTGTGGCACACGATGTTGATCATGTCGTTGCTTGTACTTGGCATTTGACTTCTCCACGATGGCGTGAACCTAATAAGGATGTGTTAGATGCATTCAATAAATATTGTCACTTTATCAGCCTCAGACAGTGCATGTGTGGAATTTATCTATGTAGTCGCATGAGTCAGACACAATGGTTGAAATCCTAGACCCACTTGAAAGGGACTGCGACTAGTTGAGCTATGGAGAGATCAATTATAATTGTGTTTCGCATATGGAAGACTCTCATCTAAGGTTTGACAATGCTTGGAGTTGTACATGCAGAGTATGTGCACAAGGAGTTGTACTTTCAATACGCATAAAGTCCAGCAACGTATGCCCATCAAACAATTCGCTCTCAATACCTGAGTTATTTACACGCAGAAAAACGGCAACCCTCATGTTCAACACCGTGGCGACCTTTCTGTGCAAGAAAAATCCAGTGACAACATCCCAATCAAACACTCAACAGTTATCAACCTCTCAAATCTGGCATTAGATGACAACCTGAAATCGCTGCTAGAAAAAGGCCTAAATTTTGCTGTATCTCCAGCGAAAATTCCTGTGAACGATATTATAAGCAACATTGAGGTCATCATCAAAAACACAGATCAAAATGTTGCAAAAGAAATAAGACAGGACGTTGCCAGAATTCTCAGAAATGCCAGACCTCCTCCCAGCAACATCTCCAAAGAAGAATCCATAGCTTTAAAAAACATCAAGAAGAACAAGGACATCATAATTTTAAAAGCAGACAAAGGAAATGCCACTGTTATTATGGATAGGACAGATTATGATAATAAAATGGAAGAACACCTTAACAAAAGTGGCTGCTATAGAATTCTTAACAAGGACCCTAGCAACAAAATCCTTCGCCTAGTTAGTAACAAAATAAAAAACTCCTCTCTTGATTCTACCATCAAGAATAGGTTATTACCCAATAACGCCATCATCCCTAGAATATATGGTGTGCCAAAAATCCATAAAGCTCGAACTCCATTGAGACCCATTGTGAACACTATAGGATCACCCACTTACTGGTTAGCTAAATACCTTGCTAACAAGCTTAGACCTTTATCCGGTAACACTCCTTCTTACATCAAAGATTCTGCCTCTTTCATAGATTGGATTAAAAACCTAGAGATTAGTGACAATGATCTCCTAGTTAGCTTTGACGTAGTGTCTCTCTACACTATGATTCCTGTAGATGAAGCCATAGAAGTATTGAAGAAAATCACATACCATGAAACTGTGGAACTAGTAGGCATTTGCCTTAAATCTTCATACTTCAGTTTCAAAGGAAAAATCTATGAGCAAACGCATGGAGTTTCCATGGGTTCTCCTTTATCACCATTAATTGCCAATTTATACATGGAACATTTTGAACAAATGGCCCTTAAATCTTTCCCCTTTACCCCTGATGAATGGAAAAGATATGTAGATGATATTTTCGCTAAATGGAGCCATGGTTTAGATAAACTTAATGAATTCTTATCACACATAAACAGCCTCTCTGAACACATTAAATTCACTATTGAGATTGAAAAAGACAACCAGCTCCCCTTCCTAGATGTCCTCCTTACCAAGAAAAATGGGAAACTAAGCCACCAGGTCTTCTAAAAACAAACTCACACTGACAAATATCTTCACTCAAATTCCCACCACCATCCGAAGCAAAAAGTCGGTGTCATCAAAACCCTAACAACGAGAGCTTCTAGAATCTCTGACCCTGAACATTTAGAAGAAGAACTTAACCATCTCTACAAGGTCTTTATAAACAATGGCTATCAGAAAAACATTATCCAAAAAATAATTAAAGAATCCACAACCAATACCCAAAAAAGAAAAGCTCTTGAAAACCCTAGAATCTCCTTACCCTATATAAAAGGAACCACAGACAAAATCGCCAGAATTCTCACCAAGCATAACATTATGGTTGCCTTCACACCCCCTAATACCATCAAAAACATGCTAAATTCTGCTAAGGACTTAATAGACCCAAAAAATCACAAAGGAGTATACTCGGTTCCCTGCTCATGTGGCAAAGTATATATAGGTGAAACAGGGAGATCCTTTGGCATAAGGTTAAAAGAACATATTAATGATATTTCAAGAAACAGGTCGGAAAAATCAGGTCTTGCAGAACATGCATGTTCTTCCTCACATTATATTTGCATAGAACAAGCAAAATTAATTCACAAGGAAGACCATTATTTAAAAAGAAGGGTGAAAGAAGCAATTGAAATCGAAAAATCCTCCAACAACATGAATAGAGACGATGGACTAAAATTAAGTAATACCTGGAAACCCTTATTAAGTAAAATAAGAAATCAATAAACACAGATTTACACACTTTCTTAAAAAAATAAAAAATAAATAAAATAAAATAAAATAAAAATAAAAATAAATAAATAAAATAAAAATAAAAATAAATGAATAAATAAATAATAATAAATAAATAAATAAAAATTAATTAATTAATTAATAATTAAAAAATAAACAAATAAACAAATAAAATAAAATAAAAATGTAAAATAAAATAAAATAAAAATAATAGTAATAAACAAATAAATAAAATTATTTAATTAATAAAGTAATAAATATCATTGAACAGAGCTAGCACCCTATCTTACTCTCCTTTAAATAAAATTTAATAAGATCACAGAATAAATAAGTTAATATAAAATTATATACAGTTTAGTAAAACACTTAATTTATAGCAAAGGATCTTAAATATATAACATAAATTTTAATTAAAATAATAATAATAATAATAATAATATAAATATAAAAATAAATAAAAATAATAAAATAAAAAAATTATAAAAAAATTATAAAAAAATAAATAAATAAATAATAAATAAATAAATAAATAATAATAATAAAAATAAATAAAATAAATACGTATATAAATAAATAAATTAATTAATCATTTATAAGCCGACTATAAAAGAAGACATCAAAATTTTCAATTAACTATTAATAGGCTCCATAATTTCATGCTCTCTCTTCTCAAAATACAAATCTCATTGCCCTGATGATGGACTCACTAAGCTAGTCCGAAACGTTGGTTTCAAAACTGTTCACAGGTTTTTCCACAAAAATAAAAATTCCAGCAACTTGTATGGACTCTCTCTTTAACACCACTATCATCCTATTGACGACCTTAGTCTAGCCATCAGTCTAGGGATGGAAGGCAGTTTATTGGGTGAGCTTGGTGTCCAATAGCATCCAAAGGCTTGATTAAAATGTGCCTAGGAACCTGCTATCCTGATCTGATATAATGGTCTGTGGGATCCAAAAATGTCCCCATAATCGTTCAAACAAGAGTTTGACAGTGTCCTCTGCTATGAAACTCTTCTTACAGAACCACAAATAAACAATCATTACCATGCTTTGTAGAAGGGAGGCTATACATACAGTTCATGGAGATGGATTCCCACGGCTGGATGGGAGTAGGCAGAGGAGTGTACATGCCTTACTTCTTGATGGTTGGCTTGGAAATGGCGCAGGTAGTGTTGGCTCTGATATATTTCACAACATCCCATCGGAGTTTGGGCCAATAAAAGTACTATTGTAGTACAACCACAATTTTCTCCACACTAAAGTGTACTACTACTTGACTGTAGTGAAGCTCCCAAATAATCTTGGCATGCTCGCTTGAAGGAACACAAAGGGGGCCCAAGTCACATAATAATGTGTCCTGGAGGTGGAAATCAGGAACTTGATTTCCAGCTACTAGCATCTGGTATGTCGAGGCGAACTCTGGATATTTTTTGTATAGTTGTGGCCATCGAGAGGTATCATGGCCACAAGAGTTGAGAACAATAGTCAGTGCTGCAACTAGGGGCTGGTTGAGGTAGTTTGCAACATGATTGGTGCTACGCTTTTTGTATTTAATGTTCATGTTGAATTGTTGTTGATATGTAGACCACTTTTGATGGTGATCGTTCTACAACTTCCCCTATGTTTGTATAAACGGAAGAGGTCAGTGATCGGTGTGGATGACCGTCTCCTTCCCCTGAATGTAGTGCGTCCATTGTCAGCAAGCATGCACGATGTAATACATCTCTTTATCATAGGTGGGGTAATTTTGAATTGTATCATCATTAGGGGAATTTTGGGGTCTAAAATGGGCCTCCTAAGGAAATTATAAAATAATAGTGGAAATAATTAATTAATATTATATTACATCATCAAATTTTAGAGAGAAAGAAGACAACTATCTTTTTAACTCGTATTTTAAACTTATCTCCCTATGGGTTTACTCAAATTTCGAACAGAAACACTCGTTGGATGTAAAATTTGATTTCTCATCCAAGGAGTACCCATGCTGCATAGTTTCGATGGACCCTACTACATGAAAAATGAGAAATACATGAAACATGTGATTGCAATCACGTTTTTTCATGTATTTATCATTTTTCATGTATTAGAGTCCATCAAAAGTATGAAACATGGGTAATCCTTGGATGAGGAATTAATTTTTTCATCCAACAATTACTCCAACTCGAAATTTGAGTAAAAAATTAGGGAGATAAGTTGAAAATATGAGTTGAAATGTAGTTAATATTATTTTATTATTTTTTACTCTTTGTACTTTTTTACTCCAAAAATGGTGAATCATCCCCCATGGTTGACATCAACATCTGGAATCCTATTGGTTCTTATAAAGTTTACTTTGGTTGTACATTTTTCATAGGAGGCCCATTTTAGACCTCAAAATTCCCCTAATGAAAGTTTCTCACTATGATAGGCCACTGGATGCCTGTGCTGGGTGAGGACTCAACTAATAGCATAGTCTAAGGCATTTGTCTAGATTTCAAATGGTTATTTTAGGTCTAGCAATGTGAGTACTGGTGCAGAGAAGAGGTAGTGCTTCAACTCAATGAATGCCTTCTGTTGGGGCTAGGACCAGGAAAAATTTTCTTTTGCCCTGACCTTAGTAATCTGACTCAAAGGCCAAGTGATACGAGATAATCCTAACACGAACCTTCGATAGAAATTTGCAAGGCACAAAAAGTTTTGAAGCTCCATTAGAGGGGTCAGGGTTGGCCAATCTCGAATGACTTGTATCTTGATTGGGGCCACATGCATGCCGCACTCATCTATGATGTAACCCAAGTATTGGACCTGGCTCATGCCAAAGGTGCATTAATCCAAGTTGGCACATAGTTTGTGTTGCCGAAGGGTTTGAAGGACCTGCTGAATGTGTTACAATTGTTCTTCCCAACTCTTCCTAAAGATGAGGATGTCGTCTAGATAAATTACCACGACCGAGTTGGTGAATGGTCGCAAGATGTCATCCACTAGCCTCATAAAAGTAACAGGGGCATTTTGCAACCTGAAGGGCATAACCAACCATTAAAAAGGAGCTTCCTTGGATTTAAAGGTGGTCTTCCATACATCTGTGGACTCTATTGGAACCTAGTGATAACCAAACTTCAGATTGATCTTGTTTAAGTACTTGGCACCCTTGAGTTGGTCCAGTAGGTCATCAATCTATGGGACTGGAAACTTGTTCCTCACATTGATTTTGTTTAGTGGTCGATAGTCAATGCAGAGCCTTGAGGTTCCATCCTTCTTTTGTACAAGTACAATTGGGCTCCCACAAGGCGAGGAACTTGGTCGGATGTGCCCTTTTTGCAGCAACTCCTGGATTTTTCGCTTGATCTCTTCATTTTCCAAAATGGAGCGATGATATATCAGCCAGATGGGTAGAGGTGCTTCGAGAGTTAGATCAATGGAATGCTTGACCTGACAATC
Source organism: Pinus tabuliformis (assembly GCA_031772625.1). Classification (NCBI taxonomy): domain Eukaryota; kingdom Viridiplantae; phylum Streptophyta; class Pinopsida; order Pinales; family Pinaceae; genus Pinus; species Pinus tabuliformis. The sequence continues at coordinate 1,840,785,280 of CM062819.1, forward strand.
TAAGGGTACCCCTGTGGGTGAGGAGAAGATGTCCTTGTATTCTTCCACGATCGTATCCACATGCTTCTTCTCCTTAAAGGAACCCTTCTTGGGGGTCATTGATGTGTCTGCAACCTTCTCCTTGCTTTAAGAATGAATTAGAAAGAAAAAAAATTTCCTAGTCTAGGAGATGACCTTACTGCTTTGCTTAGCAGAGATAAAAGAGATGGCAGTAGGTGGGGCTACCTCCAGTATCCTGTATAACTTATTACCCAAAGAAATTATAACATAGCAGGGTCTAGAACCATATACAACATGCTGCTTCCATAAGTATGGTTTTCCTAATAATACATTACAAACTACAAGAGGAGCAACATCACACAGTACCTCATCCATGAAGGGCTTTATGCTGTAGGGAAGGCGGCACAGCTAGATGACGCAAAGATCTCGTTCTTGGTGAAGCCACACGGTGGTGTACAACTACAAATTTGTTGTAGCTGGTAGGACCAACCACTTCACGAACTCTGCTGAAATAAGGTTGTTTTGCCTCCCGCTGTCGACAATGAACTGTAGCGGAGAACCCTTCACCCACATGTATGAGTGGAATACACACTCCCCCTCTTTTGGATATTCAAGCTCAATCTTCTAGATCTTGGTAGCAGCCACAGGGGCACTGGGCTCCATGGTAATGATCTGCTTCCCTTTTTCATTCCCCTTGTTTGGTTCTTAATTATACTTAAAACATGCGTCAGATTCAGAAGCCTTCAGCTCGACCACCAGTGACTTCTTGGCTCGACGGTCACTTGTGTTTTGAGTGGAACTCTTCTGGAACTCACACCACTTTCCCGTGTTCGTCTTTGTCTTCATGGTGTTATTCTCTACTTGCAGCTTCAACGGGTTATCTTGGGTCGTTTTGCCTTGGCTTTTCCCTTTATGCTATGGGTTGGGGGCGCCTTTCCCTTGCTTTGGATTCGCAGATCCACAGTCTCGCTTTTTCTATTTAATCTTCTGCTCAATCTTGGCAATGTATCAGTATGTCGTGTTAAGCGAGGAGATGCATAAGAAATCCATCTCATCCTAGATGTACTTGAGTAAGCAACAATGGTACTTGAGTACCAGATGTTTCTCAGAATCCTTGATAGCCAACTTCGTGTGAAGGGTATTAAAAACATTTCCAAACTCTAGAACGACTTAGTCCCTTCCCTGTTGCAGTGTGGCCCACTGTACGTATTTATCCTCATAGCTCCCGACAAGGTAGTACTACTCCTTGATGGCATATTGGAATGAATGCCAAGTGGATGCAACCGAAAATAGTGAGGGCGTAAATTCATACTTCTTCTCACAGTAGGTTTCCCACCAGTCCTTAATTTGGGGGGTGGCTTTGAGAAGAGTAAAAGTAACCTTTTCCCGGCTAGAAAAATCATAAAAAAAAAATATTCTTCTAGAAGATTTAACCATTTATCTATGGCGTTTGCATCTATCTAACCCTCAAATATGGGAATGTTAAAGTAAACTTGTACCTCAAAGGGTGTGGAACTTCCAAAGTAGCTGCTAGAAGTAGATGCATCGCCCTTGTGTAGCCACTAAAGGATATGTGCAAAATTGTCCATCATCGCATTCCTTTGTGGCTCGAGGGCTTCTTCAAGCAAGATTTTTGAAGGATATCCTGCCCCCTCGCCTTTATTTTCTTCCCCCATCAGAGGTCGTCGGGATTTTCAAGGATTGTCTTGCAAAGGTTCGACCAATTCAAGCCCTAACTCCTTATATTCTCACCTCGTTGGGGACATGCAAAGAGAAAAAGAGAAAGAGAAAACCTCTTTGATACCACTAATCCAAATTTAAACAGGAATGCAAAAAATATAGATATAACTATAAATACAAAGATGCGCCAGAAATAACACTTCATTTCATTATTATAAAATACTGAAATATGCTTACAAACAAAATGGAAATAAGACTAGCTCGGGTGATGGTAGCTTATCTCTAAGAAGAGATGTGGTGGCTACATGCCTCTGCAACTATGTTACAATGAGGCTCAAGGGTCTATTTATTATTGAAAAACATGAGAAATCCCTAAACAACCAAAACCCTAACCCCAGGAGATGTAACACCATGAAATTATGGGCCCCATTGGGGTTAGTTGGGAAACCAACTTCCTGGAGTCATAACTTGGTCATATTATCTCTGTTTGGCGCGCATGATACCTTGTTGGAAAGGTCTATCTGAGTACTACAATATTTTCCGTAGGCCCTTTCATTTGGATACGGGCCTACAACAGACCTGAAAAGAAACATCGTTTAGTGGGTCAAAAATGCTCTGGAAGTTCAGGACTTGAAAAACTCCTAAAAATGGTAAATGTTGAAATAAACAATGAAACTGATTGGAGGTCGAGGTGGGATAGGTGGGTCAACACCAATATCCACCTAGATCAAAACTGTTACAGGTAAAGTTAAGGGAGATTTGCTGGAAAAATTCATGGTATCTTAACCCGAAAGGGGGACCCAACTGCGGAATTGAGCGATTCCTCAAGATAAAACAAAATGCAGTGATACCTCCAAGAAAAAAGATGAAAAGTGGAAAATTCATCTAGTCAGACTTCAGGAAAAAGAAACTGGACAACAAACACCTAGGATAACGTTAATAAAAGGGGAGGAGAATGTAATATCCCTCCTTGCAATAGTATTGTTTGGTTATATTGAGTTATGGTAGAAAGGCCATGGAATATATATATATATATATATATATATATATATATATATATATATATATATATATATATATATATATATATATATATATATATATATATATATATATATATATTTGAATAATTATGTAAAAGGATAATTACTAATAAATAAATAGGATATATGTACCTGGGATTGAGACACTTAGAAAAACATAAAAGCTTTGTGGGAGAGAAAGGAGGGATTTTATGGCAAAGCCTAGGCAAGTGGATAAGGAATTCCACAAAAGTGAGATGCCGCTAAAAGAAACTCTATCATAAAGGAAAGGTATTAAGTACCTTTTAAGGAGATCAAAAAGAGGTTGTTGGATATGGGGCAAGTATTTTCACCTCGGGGGTGAACTGGAGGATATCAGTTCTTAATTGGGTGGTGGTGCTTAATTCCCAAGGGAATTGCTATAGTCATGCCGGTTTGAATTATCGTGAATTGTTTTTATGTTAACTTCTCTTCATTTTCTGAATAAGTACTCAAGTAGTTTTCTTATAGATGAAACGAATGCAGGTATTCAGAGAATGGGAATAAATCCAGTGAGAATATTTTCATGCTAGTATTACTGCATGCATGCATAGTAGGGGAATAAATTCAGTAGCTAAAATCGATTGCATGGCTACCATATAGATGAGCTATTGATAGTACTTGAATGTTTATTAACTAGAACATAACCGATGTTATATGATTATTTATTATGCTAAGCTTCATAATCTAATCTGAATTTACCCTGGTGTTGTGAATTTGATTTTATATTGGAAATCCATAGTAAGTTATGATCTAACTTAAGAAAATATATAGCCATAAGATATGGCCTTCAATAATAACACTACTATGTTTGAGTGTTTTCTGCAAATGGGTATTGATATTCTTTGCAATATTAACCATAGACAAATATATTGTGTTTAATGTGTCTGCGAGAAAATAGGAAATAGCTTAATTAATTACCGAATTGTCACTATATAGTGTGTCCATATAGAAATTTTGTTATATGAAACGTGGGAACGAAGTATAGAAAATATGACTACCATTCAATATGAAATATTCATCATTACAAAAGAAGATACATTTATGAAAGAGATTTCTCATTACAAGAATTGATTTACCCAAAATATATAGAAAGGGGCTCGGACTTAATAGTCCCTTTTAACAAATTGTATAAAGCAGGTCATGCCCTATCCTTAAACATTACAAGTAAATCCAATTTTTATATGAATTTATAATTTGAAGTAGGTCGACTCTAATAAAATAGATAAGGATTCATAACCCATTACAACCAACGACTCCATGGTGATGGTTTTAAACCCGACATGGGGTTAAAAAGAAACAAGATAATTAAAATAAAAAAACCTGTTTTAAGTTGTGACGTTGGAACCTCCCTTTTTAAATCTTAGTTTCCCCATGAGGAGTCAACAAGATTTTCCTAACACAACGATCAAACAACAATGACATTAGTTAAAGGGGTTTGAGAATCACTTTCAAGAAGAAAACGGAGAAGAGTAAACAGATTTGTAAAGAAAAAAATAACCATTTTATACCTATGAGGAAGATAACAGGGAATGACCGGTAAATATGATAGATAAATTCAAGTGGAGGCATACCAAATTAGTACATTATTATAAGTTATATGAAAAAAAAATTGAATTAGTCGAGCTAGTCATAAAGTATTTGACAACAAAGGAATTAAATCCAAAAAATTAAGAAGTGCAGAGAGAATTCTAACCTTGATAACGATTGTTTGATAATTAATACAGTGGTGTTGGAGTTCAATGACATAAGCCTCACACAGTGCCGCAACCAATCAAATAAAATCCTCTCGCGCTAGATAAGTTGCATTCCTACCATTAGAATAATAGAATACAAATGGTTAAAATTTTCACCCAATTAAAAACATGTATGGAAAAGAATAGGAACAATCCAAAGAAAATAAATATCATATGGAAAAGAAACTTAAGTAATAAAAAATGTACCAGAGGATAAGAAACTATTAACTAAATAAAGTAATTTGAGATGCCTATGTTGATATTGAGAATCACTATGGAAGCAAAAGCGATAATCGACTGGTTTTTTCAAGAAACCCCAAACAGTGGTAGGTAACTAAACCATGTTGTAGAGAAGCCTCTTTGTGGGAAGACGACGGCAGGGTAGGGAAATGGGTAGAACTAAACTGTGAAAGAGGCTCGACACTTCAACGGTTTTATTCATGCCCATCAGAGTGCCTGAATCTTTGTCACAACAATCTAGTCACTGAAATACCTTCAGGCTTGGAGTACGTCTACACGCTCCAGCCTCCAGGTGAACTAATAATTGACCTCTATATTTGGAGTGTTGGAAGTGTTTATATTGTAGCCAGGAACGAGAAGGGTTGGATCTCAAGCTTGTTGTTTTCTTTTAGGAGAATATGAGCATGGTTCTGAAGGTAAGAACCCTCTGCACAAGTGCCCTACCATTAACAAGCCATCATTGAGTAGGGCGATAGAGATGTTGTTGGATGCAAATCCCCAGTACAAGGCTAGGGCAACTAGCAAGAATGGAAATTTATTCCATGTTATTACGAGGAACATGGTACTCGCGTGATGGTTAATGCAATTGACCTAGACTTAAAAGAACATCTATATTTGTTGCTACAATGTAGTTTTTAAGTTTCTTCGGCCTTGTCAATGGGTTTAAAATGAGAAATTTAGATGATATATGAGCAAGGTGTGTGAAAATCAAGTTAGATCTATCTTCCAGTATTTACAAATGCATGCCTACCATCGTTGAGACTGTTGGAAATATTGCTGGCATTTGATTGCGAGGGTAATCTCAAAGGAAAAGAGATATGCGTAATTCATTTGGGTCTATATTGACAAAAAGATAATATTATTTCCAAGTGATTGAATCCTTGAAAACCATTTCATATCATTGGATAACCAGGAACAGTTTCATTCCCTGTGCAGGTTGTCTCATGAATACAAGTTACAAAATATATAAATAAGAGCATAACTCCCAAGATGTCCCAGAGAAGGAGGAGTAGTAGTAGACGATGAAGGCAAGGTCAGGGCCAAATCCTCAAGTAAAACTTCAAACCTTAGCATGTAGGGCTTTTGTACCATTTGGATCAATGTTAATTCAGGTAACGCTCCACCAAAAAGGGGTACTTGTGAAACCCTCTAGCTCATTTATCCAGGAAGAAAAAGGTTGGGAATGATAACATCCAATATTATATCTTGAATCGGTTTGAATTCTTGATTAGCGATGTGAAATCTCCCTGTAATGACCCTATGGAACTTTAATTAGATACCCAATCTAACAAGATTAGCCAACGAAATTGTTGCAAGGGAGAATACCCAAATTCTAAGTCGCAAAGATCCTTGCGACAGAGGGAATTAAACCCATATGCAATAAAGGTATTAGATCAGCCATTGGAAATGGTAAATTAACCTAGCTAGTAAGCCATGGAAGAAAAAAAATCACGTGTGAAAAAACATAAGCACATAGAGAGGAGACTTATAAAGAATCTGAGAAGAAAATTGTGACACCATTTTAATAAATAATATCAATAAGTGTGGTATTATTTTGAAAAAACCCTAGCTTCTGAGCTCTGAGCTCTGCACCCTACTGCCAATGCGCAGTCCTGCGCCCCTGCGCCATCAGACCTTCTCAGAACGTCATCATACTCAGAATAGCTTGCAGTAACGGTTCTGGAATATATAGGACATCGCGTCATGTCCTCTCGGAAGGGAGGGGCGGGATCTCAAGCCCCCCCTCCTTCAAATGAACAGCAACGGAATGGCGGCGCACCCGTGTTCTCCTCGCCTCCACCTGGTTCATTTCCAGAACAAGGCCAAAGTTCCGAACAGCCTGACATTTCAGTACAACACCCAGACACGGAAGGGGAAGAGACAAATACTCCAAGAGCGTCACAGCGAAAGGCAACATCGGCCACTTGCATCCCCAAGGCAACAGAACGAATCAAAGTTGAGCTTCCCAGCCATAGAATCAATGGCGAAATCCAATACATGCAAGATCATGCACTCATTGGAAAATTTCTCGGGTTCTGGCCAACAGAAAAAGCTTTATATGGATGGATCGCCTCCAAATGGAAACCCAAAGGGCATGTATCGCTGCTACTAGGCCCTAAAGGCTTCTTCACTGCTATATTCACCTGCCTGGAGGACAAAATAAGAGTATTTGAAGGAGGCCCTTACTTCTTCAACTCCGCAGGTCTCTTCCTGCGAGATTGGAAACCGAGGTTCAATCCAGACACAGAAGATCTAAGTCACGCTCCAGTGTGGATTCGCATGTATGGTCTCCCCACGGAGTACTGGAGAGAAGAAACGCTGAAGGACATCGGCGATCGCATTGGCACCTTTATAAAAGTTGCTGAGGAAACCAAGAACAGAAGATTCACCTCATATGCCAGGCTCTGCGTCCAAATGCATCTCAAGAAGACCCTTGCAGACTCGGTAAGTCTTTTTCACGATGACTATGAATGGACTCAACCTCTTGATTATGAACATATTCCATTCCGCTGTCGTAAATGTCATGAACATGGTCATCTGTTCCGAGACTGCCCTCTGACCTCCCAGCTCAAATCTTCTGTTAATGAACCCAGCAAAGACTCTGAGGGTTTCATTAAAGTGCCTTCTCGACGCAGACATACTAAAAAACAGGCTGCTACTCCCTCAAGCCCCAAAAAGCTAGCCTCCCAAAACAGATTTCAAGCCCTCGCTCCTCAAGATCCCTCAGTCTCACAGCCAAATGTATCCCCTGCCTCGCCTCTGCAGCCATCATCATCCAAGGATCTAAAAAACCCCTCGGATCCTTCCTCCTCTATAATGGCCAATGCTCCTCTTGACTCGAATGCCAAAATGCCAACCATAGAAGCTGATATACACCCCTCATCCATGGATCTTGATGCCGCACTAGCCCTCAGTTTGCATGAGGAGGCTACAGAAGACCCTCAGAACATCCCCATTATTATGGAGGAAGATCAAGAAACGGTAAGTATAGATGGTCTGGATATACTTAAACTTGAAGAGGCCTGCAAGCAAAAAGAATATAATTCAATCCCCCCATGGGAAATAGACAGACTTGCAGGAGTCCTTGCCAAAGCTCAGCACAACAAATGTCTTGGAGTACAAGCAGGCAGTCCATGGGACGGCAAGAAAATCCAAAAAGAAACCAAGAAAAGGGGACGCAAAACCGATTTGCAAAGAACCATCATTCTAGGAGAAATACTTATGGAATCTGGGAGATTTCCGAAGTTGACCACGTTTTACAAGCCCCACCCCCAAAGTTCCCCATGAAGCTTATCTCCTGGAACATGCGTGGGCTCAACAGTCCTTCGAAACACAGAATGTTGAAGAATATGATACAGTTGGAAAAACCAGCAGTGGTATTCCTTCAAGAAACAAAAAGTATTAGTACAGCGCTTGAAAAGATCCTTCGCAAAGCCTGGAGCGGAAGTAGATCAGTTTCCGTGGACGCAGTAGGGGCGTCGGGCGGGCTCTCCATTGCATGGAATCCGCAGATCCTGAAGCTACAAGACTTTCATGCAACCCACCATTTCATTCAAGCTAATTTTCATCTTATTGGAACGGACATTCATGGACTCCTCACCAATACATACTTCCCGCAAGATATGCACCACAAGCTAGATGTGCTGGAAGCATTAACAGATCTAAACTCAACCAGACAATTCCCATTGTGGATAAGTGGAGGCGACTTCAATCTTATCACTCATCTGGGAGAAAAAAAAGGCGGGCGCATGAAGCTAGAAGATGACAGCGCCGGTTTCAAAGACTTCATTCGAAGTAATCAGCTTATAGACATACAAACTTCCAATGGCACCTTCACATGGACGAACAAGCGCAGGGGAGTACACAATATTGCCTCGCGACTTGACCGCTTTCTCATCTCAGACAACGCTATCCACCTGGGCGGAGACTTTAACGCTTCCATCCTACCTCAGGGGGGATCGGACCATTGGCCAATCATGCTGCAATGGACGAGACCTGGTAAACACAGCAATCGACCATTTAAATATGAAGCCTTTTGGGCCAGTCATCCCAAATTCAAAGAGGTGGTCCAAGAGGCATGGAAATCATTCTCTCCTCCAGAAGGCGCAAAGATGTTCATATTTCAACAGAAACTCCGACATCTCAAGCAAGTATTGAAGGTGTGGAATAAAACTCAATTCGGGAACATCACGGAATCCAGGCAAAAACTGGAACAGGAAATGAGCACAATACAGCAAACAATCATCCTAGAAGGCAGAACAGAGGAATTGGCAGACAAGGAGCAAGCCACATGGACAGCGTTAGAAGCTCGGAGATCTCAAGAGGAAATCCTCTGGCGCCAAAAATCCAGAATAAAATGGTTAAAAGAAGGTGAGAAAAATACAAAATTCTTTCATCGATCTACCATTCAACGGCGAATGCACAATAACATTACCTTCATCAACAATAACCAAGGGGAGAAATTAGAAATGCATGAAGATATGGAAAAAGAGCTAAGGGATTACTTTCAGGAAGCACTCAAGGAACAAACCAGAAGCAGAACAGCAGCAATACAAGAGGTCACTAGGCACATCCCCAAGCTCATCACAGAAGAACACAACAAAAATTTGCTGCAACCAGTCACAAAGCAAGAGGTAGAGGAAGCAATGGCGCAGTTAAAAGATGGTAAGGCTCCTGGACCTGATGGCTTTACTGCAAATTTTTTTCATGATTTCTGGGAACTAATACACGCAGAGGTCTGGGAACTAGTGGAAGAATCTCGCTCCATGCACTGGCTCCTCCCCTCTCTCAACTCCACGTTCATTGCTCTGGTTCCCAAGGGGGAAGAAGCCAATACGCCTGACAAATTCAGGCCCATAGCCCTCTGTAATGTTATTTATAAACTCATCTCCAAGGTAGTGGCCAATCGGCTCAAACCCCTCCTGCCGCTTCTTGTCCTTCCGGAACAAACGGGTTATGTCGAAGGTCGCCAAATCATGGATGGCATCATCCTTTCTAATGAGGTGCTCCACTCCCTAAAAATCCTAAAGAAACCTGGTATGATTATGAAGCTTGATCTATCTAAAGCCTTTGACAAGCTTAGTTGGGAGTATATTCAGAAGATGCTGCTAGCCTTTGGCTTTAATGCAACATGGACTAGATGGATCATGAGCCTTATCTCATCTCCCTGTTTCTCGGTTCTTCTCAATGGCTCCCCATCTTTGCCTTTCCGCTCCTCACGAGGCATCCGGCAAGGGGACCCCCTCTCGCCTTTCATTTTCGTTCTGATGGCGGAAGGGCTCAGCCGCCTTATACACCATGCTATCTCCTCTCAAGCAATCAGAGGCATAACGCTTCATGGCCTCTCCCCCTTATCTCATCAACAGTTTGTCGACGATACCATGCTCTTTGGCCATCCTTCTTCTTCTGAAGCTAAATCCTTCAAAGCCTTGCTCGAGCTGTTCTCTGAAGCCTCAGGGACCTCCATCAATGCTTCTAAATCTCAGCTCTTCTTTTTCAATACCCCTGTCTCCATTCAAAGGAATATAGCGTGCATCCTTGGCTTCACCATTGCAGTGCTCCCGTCCAAATACTTGGGTGCTCCTCTTATGGTCTCTGCTCTCAAGCATGCATCCTGGCGCACGCTCCTGGACAAGCTGGAAGCCAGACTCTCATCCTGGACATACCGATCGCTAAACACAGCCAGTCGACTTGTAATGATCAAGTCCGTGCTCCAGGCTATGCCTCTTTACCTCTTTTCCATATTAGCTGCTCCCAAGTGGGTACTCAAAGCCATTCGAAATCTTCAGCGGAACTTTCTATGGGGATCCACAGGTCTCAACAGGAAATGGGCCCTTGTTAAATGGTCAGAAGTATGCCAACTTAAATCAAAAGGAGGATTAGGCCTGCGGGATCCAATGCAAAGTAATCATACCATGGGCGCGAAAGTTTGGTGGAACTGGCTGGTCAAACCTCTAATTCCATGGGCAAAACTCTGGCAAGCCAAGTATGCACCTGGCAGTCAATGGGAGGATCTCATCAGAATAAGTCCAAGCATCTCTGGCTCCATGATCTGGAATGCGGCTAAGCTACACAGTGCATTCATACAGGAGTACAGTTTCTGGGAAGTTCATTCCGGTAACTCAGCGCGTTTCTGGGAAGATTCGTGGCAACAACTTCCAAAGCTTGCCACGATTTTCCACAAACCACTTTGGCAGACTTACATGCAAAGCCACAGTTTGGTTCGCATCTCCCAATTCTGGCAACAACAGGCAAACAGCGATTACCAACAATGGAAGCCAGCTTGCTCATGGCAACCGGGATGGCAAGAAGAGACCCACGCAGATATTGAGGAAGAATTAAACCATAGGAAAATCAAGCAGTCAAATAAGCAGGATAAGCTGAGATGGGGGAACACAACAAAGGGAACCTTCACCACGAAAGAGGCTTATATACTGCGATATGCTCCAAGTCAAAACAACAGAGATCCGCTATGGAATAATATATGGCAGCCCAAACTTTGGCCCAAAGTTTCAACCTTCCTATGGTTGTTGAGCAAAAAACGCATCCTTACTTGGGACAACTTGCAGAGAAGAGGATTCATTGGGCCATCAATATGTCCAAATTGCGCTCTCCAGTCGGAAACCATACTGCACCTCATGGAGACATGCCCCCTCGCAGCCCATCTCTGGAATCAAATAGAACGATGCAATCAACGAAGAGTACACCGTCAGGGAGATATCGCAAACCTGCTGAGAACCTGGCACAAATCGCCGTATAAAAGTCCGCTGTTAAACTCTTTGTGGGCTCTCATCCCAGGATTCCTCTATTGGTCCCTATGGAAGGAACGGAATAACAGAGTATTCAACAATAAAAAGCGCCCTCCTGACATCCTTTGGCTACTATTCAAACAAAGTATCCAAGAAACTTTGGCGATAAGAACATGGCAAGAAACAGACTGGCCCTCTTCTCCACAAGAGCTACAGGTCTGGAAATTATGGGATCTCCACATTGCTTGCCCACCTTCTGCCCCCTCTTCATCCCCTCCCAAGATTGGCTCCCCTGTTCATTGGACACCCCCAGTATCATCAGTCTTCAAACTTAATTTCGACGGTGCAGCAAAAGGAAATCCAGGACCAGCTGGATACGGAAGTGTCATTCGAAACGATCAAGGTATCATTCAGCACATTATCTTTGGCTCCATAGGCAATGACACCAACAATGTTGCAGAACTGGAAGGCCTATGGAAAGGCATATGTATAGCCGATCAACAAGGATACTATCCGCTGGTAGCTGAAGGCGACTCATTGATCCTCATCAACGCAGCCATTCGAATTCAGGCAGGATCACCTGCTGCCAAAGTAGCTTCCAGTTGGAGATTGCTCAGCAGACTTGAAGCACTGGAGGACAGGCTCAGGAGCCCCAATAGCATTATCTTCCAACATGTTAAGAGATCCGCCAACAAGGTAGCAGATCGCCTGGCCAACCAAGGAGTTAATCTGAATAGCTCACCCTTCTCAGGTCATCTCAATGAATCAAAGGACACTCAACTTCAACAGGATTGCCTTTCTCTGGCAAATCAGGACCTTCTACCCCCGGCTGCGGAGGCCTCGGGTGCGGCTGCGGGAGCAACGGCTGGAACAAGCGAGCCTGCACGCAATGAACCTCCCCACACGGATTCGAGCGCCTCTGATCCCTACGCCTGCCGAGTGGTGGAGGAACAACCGTCCACCTCCATGGATGAGTAAGTCCTCTGCTTGGCTGCGCTTTCAGTTCCAGAATGGCGGCTTCATGGTTTTTGCACGATACTTATCATCGTATGTAATGTCGGTCAAGTGTCTTGGGACGGGTATGAATGGTAGCTCTGAGTCTGTAATGGGAGCGGGTAGCATAGCTCAATGTCTGTTACGTGTCTTGTCTTTGGATCGTTGGGAAGTTCCGTGTCGTTTTGGCAGGGACAGAAAGCAATCTGCGTGTAACTAGTTTGTTATCTGCGTGTAACTAGTTTGTCATGTGTCCGGGTCTAGAGTCAGTGGACAGCTCCTTAGCTCCACAGTTTTCAGGTTTATGTTCAGTCATAGCGCGCTCAAATGTTCAGTGGCGGCCATCTTAGCATGGCGGATGTACTCTTTTGTAACAATTTTTGTATAATATAATAGCAGTAGTAAAATTTACACAAAAAAAATATCAATAAGTGTGGCATGGTGGTAGAAGCCCTGCCTGTGCAATAGGGATGAAAGGTTCATCCATAGTGTGACCGATAGGCTTCACCCCAACAACCACCGATCGAAACTGTTCAAGGACAAGCCATGTGCAGAAAAACAAGGAAGTGTTAGCGGGGAAGCATGCTAAGGTAATTGGGATGGATAATGGTTATGGTTCAAACGTAAAATCTCCACCATTGGATTATTTTAGAAAAATCTTGTTCGTTAAACGTAAACCAACGTTGTGCCATCTCTAACCATGTGAATCGCAAGTGGGAGAGGGGATGTGGTAGAAAACGATGCGCATCACACCCACTCAAGTGTGTCCTACTTAAAGGGTTAACAAGGGAATGATTATTAGCAATGGTACGAAGGAATATCATTGTATTCAACCTATCAATTCAATATATACATATAAATGTAAAAATATATGATACTCATATGCATCGATAAGGCTAGGGCCATAAAGCTTATCACCGCCATAGGGTAATAGTCACAAATTCCATAGGTAAGGAGGTACTTATCTCGAGGCATGTAATAAAATTGGTTTAATAGGTATAAAAAGAAAAAATAATAAAACAAGAATATATATATAAATACATTGCGGGACATACATAGAAAAGAAGAGAGCCTATCATGGGAAAATAAATATGATTAAAAGAAAATGGAGCTAAGCAAAGGTACATGACAGAAAAAAGGATCATCATCTTTATTAAATCTATCATAGGAGACAAAGTCAACCAAAACTAACCTAAGGATGTCAGCAGCTCATCACAAAAACAACAACTAATGGAAGTCAGCAGCTCGTCACAAAAACAACAACTAAAGGAGCTCATCAACTCACCACAATAAAAACAAAACAATAATGCACTTCAATAGCTAATAAGAAGAATGCACAAAGAGAAAATAAGTTACCATAGGTTGTATTTCTGCAAGACACAAAGTCATCAAATTACATGGAGGTTATATTCAAAAGTACCATCCATTTCCACATATGGAGACATTTTCTATGGATATTGTTACTTATGTAATTTTTTTGGATAGAAAGCTTTAAATTGAAGAGCATGTGTTAGAAGAAATGAAACACGAAACCTTAAAATAAGTCAAGTGAGAAACGTATATGAAAATATCAAAGAAAACATTTTCCATAATAACAACCCATTTGCTCCACTTTTTGATATCATTGAATGTTACTACTCTCACAATTTCAGGCATAAGTCATAGAAATATTAGCTCATAAATAATATGTCATAAGCTCAGAACAATTGTAGGACAGAAGAACCTATGTAGCGGGAAAAGAAAAAGGAAGAAAACAATGCTAATAAGTGTGGTCTAGTTTTGTATGGTCAGAATGAGAATACTCAATGGTATATGGAAAATGGTTCTTCTAAACATATGACATGGGACAAAAGAATGACATGGGACAAAAGAAAGTTATTCTCTTTAGATGGAAAAAATAGGGAATGTCATATTTAAAAGTGATACAAAAGGAAAAATTAAAGGGAAAGCAATAGTTAGCTTGAAAAATTGCAGAGGAAAATCTCATAATGTATTGTTTATTGAAGGACTGAAGCATAATTTGTTGAGTGTTAGTTAGATGTGTGACAATCATTGTGATTTTATCTTCAAATTTAAATATTGTGAGATAAGGTCAACAACGACAGGGAAGATACTGGATAAAGGAGTTCGAAGGGAAAATAATCTATATATCTTGAAGGAAGACAATCAAGAATGATACTTGGGAAAATAGGATGAGTCATTGTGGTGGCATAAGAGTCTAGCGCACCTAAACATTGATCATGTCATTAGACTTAAGAAAAAGAGATCAATAAGAGATTTTCCTAAGATAATTAAAACTCAAAATCATATCTGCAAATCTTGTCAAATGCAGCAAAAACTCGAATACCATTTAAAACCAAAGATAAACTATCAACTAACAATCCTCTACAACTAGTACATATGGATTTGTGTAGTCCTATCACGTTCCTTTTTATAGACATTTTTTTTATTTCTTTTATTTTTAGCTCAAACCTAAATATTATAATTCAAATCCTTCTATTATAAGCACACACACACACATATAATTCCTATATTTTAGTTTACCAAATTATACTTTTTCCACTATTTGAATCCTCATATTATTTATACTCCTTAGAGTTGGGGCATTTGGATACCCAAACATATTCTAAATATTCATAAAGCCATACTTGACCCTATATTCCTATAGTTCATACCACTTACTAGAGTATTCCTTCAATATGACTTATTTCAATTCCTTTCATGTTAAATCTCATAATATATCACCCTTCTTATTCAATGTTAATTTCCGAATGCTAAGTGGTTTAACTATTGTGTAAGGTGTATAATTATCCACATACATTATTTCCAACCCTAGTCTAAAACCACTAAATGGATGAATGAATATCCTATTTCTTATTCTCAACCTATCTTCCATATTAGGAGATAATAATGCTTTACTTTCCTTGTGATGTAACTTTGTAAGGTCTCATACACCACTCGTTACATTAAACAAATGATATTCTCTATGTCTTATCACTTACCTTAGGCCTGGTCCGATATAATGAACTTAATTTTGGCATGACTATGGTATTGTAGCATAGAGGTTATTACCTTGTTGATATAGGGATTTGCAATTTACTATTGAGATCTATGTCCATATCTGTTATAACATTGGTGGTATATTTATGGAATTGTACTTAAATACTTGATCTTCATCAATACTTCCTAGCGCATTATCCTGTAATATTACAGGTAGTTTTTGTAATAATTATAGTGGTTCTTTTCAAATTTATAACCTATTAGAACATAACTATAACCTTACTTCCATCACCACTTGATACAAAATATTCAAATTGTATTACCCTGGGACTATAATGGCTTTTAGTTAGTGCGACATTAACTTTTACATAATCATATAGTTTCTTTATTAAATTTTTTGTTTAATGCTCCATGTGCGATTTAGCCTTGGAAATAGAGTGAGTCAATTCCTTGGTGCCACGACCCTCCTCATCACATGGAGCACAGGTGGCTCTCGGGTTACGTTCTACAGTTGAGATTATTTGTGGGTTGATCAACTTCAAGGATCACCCTACCCAAACCTTAATCCATTTTCTCTATAGAACATGGAACATTTCACCATATTTGTTGTCATTTTAGTGCACTGAATGGCATCCCAAGGCTGTGTCATCTGTTTCAGTAGAGATCATCCTTCTCGTGGCCTACAGAGAATTCATGGGAGTAAATAAAACCAATTTCCACATATTTATCTCTTTGTCCTGCATCGAGGTAACATAAATATTCCTTTTCATTGTAACTACTAGCTTTCTAAAGGGTTTGTATATTTTGGCTAATGTTCCTTTTCATGTGACCCTGTCATGGCTTCTTTTGCAGGTACAAATCTTATCTCCTTTAATCGCGTGATCATAGGTTCAATCTCATTCCATACTATTATTTCTTCAAGTAATCTAGTCTCCTTATCATTTATTGAACTCTGACTTTATTTTCTTGTTC
The DNA here is from genome assembly GCA_031772625.1 of Pinus tabuliformis. Taxonomy (NCBI): domain Eukaryota; kingdom Viridiplantae; phylum Streptophyta; class Pinopsida; order Pinales; family Pinaceae; genus Pinus; species Pinus tabuliformis. Next base: position 1,840,801,711 of record CM062819.1, read on the forward strand.
TCTAACCACTTTATCTGGCGATGTTATGGTATATTGACCACAGTAAGGGATTTCTTTCGTTTTTTGGTTTTTTCAAAGAAAAAATAAGGGTTTTGTCTCTATTCGAGTTGATTTAATGACTGCCACTCATCATCGTTTAGGGTGTGATGATATCCTGTATTCAACTTACACACATTTTTTATTTGTATCATTTCCCCTAAGCCAAAATTTAGCGATACCTTTTAAGTGTGTTTTTATTTTCTATCTTTTTGGTCTTATAGTAGAGTTCTAGGACGTGGACACCTGATTTTCTTCTTTCAGTTCTAGAATGATTATGAGGTTCATCCACAAGGGTACAAATAATGGTTTATACTCCACAGAGGATGATGGAGTGAGGTGGAAATTTATATCCCAACATTCAACCATCAATATACTCGACAACTGCCTATACAGAAGGAGAGTAAGTTTCTTTTAGTTGTTTCTTAAAAAAAATTTATCATACTCCATTACTCTGGATTCTGTTATTTCTTCTTCGTAACTTTTTTCGTTATTTAGTTGTGGCATATGGTGTCTAACACATGAAAGGAGCATGTCAAGATTTGCGGTGCTCCTGCTTCCAAAATCTTTATCTCGTAGTCTTTTTAGCACACAATTCATCGATTCCTATGTGAGATGATAATATCTTATACCTACCCATCCATTTATGTGTATAGGGATAGCGACTTAAAGCGAGCTCAAATTAATGCTCTCTCCCTATAACCCTTCTTCAAATGGGAAAATCAAATACCCCCGCATGGGTACCTATGTCATGTAAGTTTCCTAATTATTTGGTTTGGTTTATGATCGGGGACCCTACACTGAGATTAAATTCTAATTATTAATTTTTTTCTTCTTGTTTGTATCACTCTTACACAGGTCAAGTGCACCTGGTTTTGGTTGGTTGGACCACATCCTTTCATTTCAACTAAATGGTCCACAATTAACAATGCTTTGTAATGCTACAAGTCGGTGCGTCATGCCTATTTTCATGAAGTATGATCATGAAGGTGTATAAAACTACAATTGTTCTCTGTTTTATACCGCGCGTGGTGTCTAGTTATACACTTGCCCACAGACTAGTCATGGAAGTAGTTTTATCTGCACTTGATATAGACTCTTTATTACGGATAATACTTTAACCAATATACGTTGTTTCTCTTAAATTATCCTTCTATAAAAGATAATATATTGTAAATGTTAATATAATGTTCTTTTCAAATCTGTTAATTCACTTGTCTCATCGATTGCATCCTACTTCAAAAGGATATGTTTTTTTATATCAATGTAATTGCATACTCACCCTTGGATAATTGTTGATCGAATTATGGATTCGAATCGATGCTACAACAATGAATAATTTCTCTTTTTTTTCCTATGAAAAACTAAGGAATTACTTCACTCTCCGCACCACAGTATATATTTAATAGCGTTTTTTCTTTTCTTTATATTTATATCTTGACTATATGCTGTGAGGAAATCAATTAGGCCATCAATTGGGAACTTCGCACTATTTACCACCCAACCTCGAATTGTAAGTCTTCAGTTCACCCCCTTACTGAGATGATCTTTCCAGGGATCCAACAACCTCTCTTGATCCCTTCAATAGGTATTTAATACATTTCTTTCATGATAAAGTTTAATTTAGCCGCGTCCCGCTTTTATGGATCATTTTTATCCACTTGCCTAGGTTTTTCCATAAAATCTCGCCTTTCTCTCTAGCCGTGCATTTAGGCTTTTCTAAGCTTAGCATATTTCTCCAGTTAATAATCATAATGGATATTTCTCTCCCATTCATTGAGATTATTTATAATTTCATTCTAGAATTATTATCATGAAATAATTATCCAAATCTAGCATCATATGCGAGTGTTTTGCTCCCAAATGCTTATGACCCCCTATGTTTATTTATTATTCAAATTAATTACTTACATAATATATCTATGTCTTGAATAATTCATTACATCTACCAGGGATATTACAAGTCCTTCTAGAACATAACCATATGGAGGAGAGTGATACCTTATGTTGGTAATTAATTATTATTCAAGACTTCCATGGGTAGAATTCGTAAGAAAAAAGTCAGAAGCATTTGAGAAACATAAAGTCACCATTGAATGCTAATTGTTAATTTTTTTATTTATTGTCTTGATGTTTGGCTTACAATCAAAATGAAAATATGACACATCATACCTTGAGACATAAGCTGAAGAATACATGCTTCCATTTAACCAAATATTTTTTACTTATTGGTATATCACAAGCAATGAAACCCATGAATTAGCAGGTTTCTAATGTTGAAGACATTATAGAGGAATGCTTGAAGCCATTAAAAATGTAGATTGTACAAATAAAAATAATGAATTAAAAATGTAGCTCATATAAATTTGAAAAAAAATCAATCCTTGCCTTTTGCAATCATTGATGTTGCACTTCAAATTTTTAAACTTCCAAGAAATTCATACAGTATTTTTATTGAATTCAATTTCATATTTAAAAATGAACAGGAATCTTATCAAATACCCTAGAAGACCCATCTATAAATATTCAATCTGAATTCCTTCATGGAATGCAAAATGTGAGAAAACCTAGTCTTATGAAAGGTGGCGTTTGGAATGAAAAATAAGTTAGTGCGTTGAATGCTAAGAGAAAGAGAGAGCTCATAAATAAGCGTGGAAAGAAGCATAGAAGAGAAGGAAGATAAGTAGAGAAAAATAGAGAGAGTAGTAGAGCAGAGAAGCAATAGAACAAAGGACATAATAAGAGTTTAGAGTAGAGAAAAGTGAGCAGGTAACCACCGACATTCATTTATAGTTTCCTTTCATGTGGTGACATGAAAAAGAAAATTTTGAATCCTATAAGTGCAGGTAGGAGATTGCAAACAAATTGTAGCCTACAGAAGAACTAGAGGTATCAACTCCTGTAGATTAGTACCTAGAGAAAATCTCAAGTAATAAGGGAGTAGCATCTTGTCTTCAAATCACTTCAACAAAATTTTTTGGTTTTTCCCTTTACGAGTTTCCACTTATATCCAGTGTCTTCATGTGTTGCATGTTTAATGTCTCTCTTGTGTGAATGATTTTGAATTCATTATGATATGTTGAACGAAAATGTATTTTTGAAACCTCAAAAATTAACAGATAAGAGATGGACATATACATAGGCCATTAGCTACAAAATAAAATACTTGAAATTGAGATATTAGCTTGAATTGATTGTTTAAAAAGACATAATTATTGATTCACCCCCTCCCTCCCCACAACCCCACCCCCCCCCCGCGCGTAATTTCTAATAATTCATCAAATCCACCTCAAATTGAATTTCTATCGTGATTATAAAATGGTTCAAGTCACTCCAAGGAAAATTTTGAAAGAAGACCATCATATTCTACTCTACAAAGCAATTTTTAAGTAAAAATTGGTCTAATTAAGCAATGATATTACCCGATCCTACCCATCAAATACTCCAATTGAATTTCTTATCTTGAGGATTGATATCCAGCAATCCTACTTTTTTGATAATTTCTTTCATCTATTCATGAAAAGGATATCGAACAAGAGTTACTCCATACTTATCTCATTGGTGAAATATAGTATTAAAATCTCTTCCAATAAAGCATTTTTGTGCCAACTCATATTATTCTAAAGAGTGTTAGATAAGACCAAAATTCTAATTTTTCCTAATATTTGACTCAAATATGAATATTAACAAGACAACCTAGCTTCTGAATAGGTAGATGCACGAGAGAAAAAAATAGCAATGCACAAAACTTTAATAAGAGATGAGTTCAAAATGGGAGGACCATACAATGCATAAAACCACTTGAGCTACCATGAGAACTAACTTCCTAAACTTCACATCTTCCCCATATATTGGAGTATTTTTTGTGGGCTTCTTGTTCCCCTAATTTTGCCTCATGCATAAAGAGGATCAAGGACCTTTCTTTATTTACTAGGATTTTTACTTCCACCATTATGTTTTTTGATCCTAATCATCTACAATTCTAAGAGATGATTTTCTTGAGACAATTTTATATTTGGTTCTCCTATGCATAGGGGCTAGAAAAATCCCTTTTTTTATTCCTAGGAACCTACTGAAATGCAAACTCTAGGACCTTTTGTTGAAATATGTAACTAGGTTTGGCCTTCATAATGGAATCTGTAATCATGATTTTATGTATTTAATGAAAAGAGAAAAACAGATTTATTATTATTCTTGAGGCATGGGTGTCATGCTCAAGGGAAATTTATTTTTAGGTCAAGCACACATTGAGTGCTTCTAGGTTTGTCATAAAGTAAATTGAATCATTGTCATGTATTGAAGACCCATTTGGGCATGTTACATATTGTAAAGAAAATTTATTTGAGTCAAAATAGAAGTAAAAGAATCTCCAAGAAATCATCATGGAAAAAAGATCAAGTCATCCTACATGAAGGGATAAGTCTTCCTAAAGAGAGAAATTTGTACCCCTCACAAACCTATTAACAGGAAGGAACTCAACTTGATTGTGACTCAATCAAGCAAGCTCGATCTTCTCAAGGTAGAAGTTGGAAAAGGAAGGACAAGAGCTAGATAGAAGTTTTTGGGTCTCTCTCTCTCTCTCATATTAGAGTTTTTACACTTCCAGGGAAGAAGTATTTCCTAGGTAGAAAGTTTTTTTGGGAAAAGTAATTTGTTGGACAGAAGAATTTACTGGGTAGGTCAAAGCTGCAAATTAATTTTCTAGGCAAGTCAAAGTTGCAAAAGAGTTTGTTGGGTATATCGAAGTTGCAAATAAATGTGTTGGGTACGTCAAACTTCCAAAAGAATCTGTTGGGAAGTCGAAATTGTAGAAGTTGTTGGAATCAAGGTTTCAGTTGGTCTTGGAGGGTCTTGGTCAAGTGTAATAGGTCTTGGAATTCAAAAATTAAATTTCTATAAGAAGAGAAGAATTCTTGTGGGTTTTCCTCTTACTTGGAGAGGTTTTCGCCCTAACTAATATCCTACATCTTGTTTCCTAATGTATCTTTAATTTTATTATTTAGTAGTTATTTTAATCAAGAAGAGAATAACCTAATCTAATAATAATAAAGTGTAATAATAATCTAATCAATCTAAGTAAAAATACATCACAAGAAGTTATCAAGAAGATAAATAAACTAATCTAGCTGCCCTAGATTTTTCAACATGGCACCAAAGCTAACGTGTCAAAACAAGGAAAGGAAGCTTAAAGAATGAAATTCAAGGGCTGAAGCACTTGAAAAGAATATAAGAAGCATAAAAATGAGTATGATCAAGAAAGAGAAAGAAACCTTATTCCCAATGAAGGAAGAATAAATAATAGTGAAGCATTTCTTTCTTTCTTTTGGGCTAATTATCCTCCACGCATGCAAAGGTTAGGGCATCATCTTGTAGCAGTAGAAGAAGAAAATTGTAGTCACTCAAAGAAGCCAAATTTTGGTTTAAATAAGGACTATTTAGCAAGCTGAATTGTCAAGAGAAGGAGTCAAGGTCAAGAGAAGTCTAAAGGAGGCAAGTCTGTTGATATTCTAGCCACACATGTGACCTACGGTTTCTACACGAGTAGCCGAAATTGTAGTTCTACAACAACAAGCCTAAATATGAAGAAGGGTCGAAATATGAAGTTGTAAGAAGACCTGAAAACCCTATATCATCCATAGAAGAACTACACATTGAAGCATCTAAAAGTCTCTATATTCTAGAGAAGCACGAAGAACCATAATCATCATCGTTAAGGAATCACTTTTGAAGGAAGGCATCTTGTATCATCATCCAAATCAAGAAGGAATCAAGTTTAAGATATTAACATAGAGGATAATCTTCACTTCACAAGTAAGTATCTTTATATCTATATTTGAATCTATCAAAATGACTTCATTTTGCAAGGAGAGCAACAAATTGGTTGGGTTGTCAAACTTTCTTGCATGGAAGAAGAGATAGATTTGATCCTCATATAAAATGAAGTTTTTGAGCATGTTAAGCATTTTTTCACTAAAATTCCAAAGGAAGAATCTCAAGATCTAGCTGAATACGTGAAAAAAAAAAGGGCTCAAAGAATCCTTATGTAGAAAAATTGGAAAATTGAAAATACATCTATGACAAACTAGTGGAATTATTTACCGTAAGTTCTACAAGATAATTTATATCATTAAGAACCAAGATCTACAAGATGATGATATCAAAGGAAGAAGGAATGATATAGTATGAGGGTGTCTAAAATAAGGAACCAACTGCTAGAGTTGGGAAAGATAGTGTCTCACAAGTAAACAACTTCTATAGTACTCAATGCACTACGAGAGGAATGGGGTAACTTTGCATCAAGAATTTATGGGAAGAAGGAAGCTACTCCATTCAATGAGTTGTGGTCATTATGAAAAATTGAAGAAACTAGGTTGAAGGAAAAGAGTGATGTAGGATCAAACAAGCAAACTCAAGCATATGCTGCCATGGCGAAGAGGTAAGGAAATTTTGGAAATTCTGTCCTCATAAAAGGAAGAAGAATATCGTGAAGGTTCAATGCTATGGATATGGGAACTAAAAGAGATATTGTACTAATATCAATAAGGACGACAACAAAAGAGGAAGGGAAAATTTCCATATCACTAAAGAAGTGGAAGACGCTGAAAAGATGAAATCCAAGAAGGAAGAAGTAAAACATCTCTACTATGATTGAGATAAGTCTTCTACACCTAGTTCTTTTCAGTTTCTATAAATATTTCTACCATGGTAGGAAGCACTAGAAGCTTGATAGGATTCATAATTTTAGGGGATGACATCATAAGAATATATGATTTAAATAGAGAGCTCATGGGAAGCTTGAAATATAGTTGAAGTTTATGGCAGTCACCATTAAAAGGAACTATCCCTTGATAAGCTCATTAAAAGCATAAGTAGTACTTATTGGTAGAACTGAGTCATATAGTATATAACTAATCTTACATCATTGTGAAGGAGCATCTCCAAGATGAGGATAATCAGGATCCTCAACTATAATCTTCATTGGAAGGTTCATCCCTTAGGAGAAGCAAATGTCTCACTAAGAATTTGACTTTGGATACAATTCATTGTTTGAAAGAATGATGGTAAGATGAAAAAATAACGCATCATATCAAATATGATTGAAGCACTCTCAATCAAGGATAGGAAGCTACTCAAGGAAGCCTAGATGACAAAAGGAGAAAAGAGGTATGTATGTATATATTGAGTCATGTCATATAGTTGCAGATAACATGGATAAATGCTCCACCTCATGAGCATGATCAAGAGAAAGGGATCTCGTCCTTTGGAAGGATGCATAAAGGAATGGTCCACATACTGACTAGATGCAATAAAAATTATAATTCCTCATATGGAATATGAGGTGGTTGATAAAAATGAAGGAACTATGATTGCAAGTTCCTTGGGAAGCAATGTGTGAATAAAGAAATGAAGAGATCATGAAATATGAAACTATGGAGAAGGCAATCAAATTACAGTGAATAAAATATTTCACTATGATATCTCCACGAGAAAGATATGAAGATCCTGATGAATTCTAGAAAATAAAGAGACCCTTGACATTTTATATCTTGGAGATGTGTCAATTATATGTGTTGGATGTTAATATTGCAAGAAAACAGATGTCATGATGAATGGACATCACAAAAGGTAATTTTGATTTGATTTTGTTTTTTATTTTTAAATAATATCTGGATGGGTTAATGCGGGGCTACCGGAAAATGAGTTGTGGATGTTGTCTACAACTAGCACTCATTTCATGGGATATAATATATTACAGGAAAAATGATGTGGAAGATGTAGTTATATGAAGGAAATCCAGATGTGGACTAGAAAATCACTTTCTGATAAGGGAAAGGATGGCATGACTCACTTAAGGAAAGTGATGAATGGTCGTTGCCCTAAAATATGAAGGATCCATAATATTAAATATAAAATTCATGACATCGAATGGAGGAGCGCTACAAGTAACTGAAGCTCCCATGATATCCACCAATGAATAAAAAGTAGATATTTTAAACAAGTCCCTAGTTAAGAGGGAGCCTGGAAATAAGTTTCTAACTTGGTAGAAGCTTGGAAACAAGTCCCTGGATAAGATAGATCTTGGCAGCAATTTCTTGGGAGCCTTGAAAATTTCCTAGAGAAGAGGGAGTTGGATAAAATTCCTTTATAGGAATGGGTATATCCTCCCTAGTTGAGAGGGAGAGATAGAGACATCACTTGTCCCTTCACTTGGGAAGAAAGAATGGAGGATTGGGTAAGAAGCAGGAATTTGATACTCTTTCAGGATGTGGTAGGGAGTCCAAGATAAGAGTAGTCATAGAGATTGATATTCTCTGAGGATTGGGAATCTAAGATAAGAATAGAGCTGGAGGAACATACTCTAAGAGAACCCCATGTGGGGTATGTTCCAAGAGAGACAATGATAAGGGTGTATATAAATCATTGGTCTCACTAGCATTGTGCTCTCATCTTGTGGAGAGATACAGTTGTTATTTAAGGCCTTTCTATGTGACATTGTTGGATGATATGATGCTATGCAAATGGGTTACAAATCTGACTCTTCTTATGAGAATTCTTTAGATTGATAATGTCCAAGTACCCTGTATGGATTATGAATACCTCCCTAGTTAAGAGGGAGAGTTGAAATATGTAATCAGGTTCAGTCTTCATAATGGCATATGTAATCATGATTTTATGTTTTTAATTAAAAGATAAAAACAAATTTATTATTATTCTTGACGCATGGGTTTCATGATCGAGGGAAATTTATGTTTATTTCAAGCACCCGTTGAGTGCTTCTAGGTTTTTCATAAACTCAACTAAGTCATTGTCATGTATTGAAGACCCATTTGGGCATGTTACATATTGTAAAGATAATTTATGACTCAAAATAGAATCAAAATACCCTCCAAGGCCTTTTCATGCCACAAAGATCAAGTTCACCTAAATGAAAGGACAAGTCAGCCTAAAGAGAGCAATTTGTACCCCTCACAAGCCTATAAATGAGAATGAAATCGGCCTCATTGTAATCACTAAACCAAGTTCAATCTTCTCAAGATAGAAAATAGAAAAATGATGAAAATGAAGGAGAAGAACTAGGTTGAAGTTTTTGGGCCTCTCTCTCTCTCTCATCTTAAGTTTTCTACATTTGCTAGGGAGAAGAATTTGTCGGGCAGAGGAATTTGTTGGGTAGAAGAATTTACGGGGAATAACAATTTGTTGGGTAGGTCGAATTTGCATAAGAATTTGTTGGTAAGATTGAAGTTGCAAAAGAGTTTGTTGGGCATATCAAAGTTACAGAAGAATCTGTTGGGTAGGTGGCATTCCTGAAGAATCGTTTGAGCAAGTTGAAATTGTAGAAGTTGTTGGAATCAAGGTTTGACTTGGGCTTACAAGGTCTTGTTCAAAGGTCATAGGTCTTGGAATTAGTCAATTTAATTTCTATAAGAATAGAAGAATTCTTGTGGGTTTTCCTCTCAATTACAGAGGTTTTGGCCTTGGTTGATCGCCTATATTTATGTCCCATTGTCTCTTTGATTTTATTATTTGGTAGTTGTTTGATGATAAAAAAAACTAATAATAATCAATTGTAATAATAAGCTAATCAATTTAAGTAAAACTACATCACAAGAAGTTATCAAGAAAAGAAATCACCTAATCTAGTTGCCGTAGATTTCTCAAAGCCTTTATGACCCAAATTCCAAATCCTTTTCTTCTTGTGAACCACTCATATCCTTATTGGAATTTCTCCTTACTTTCATGTGACTTTCCCATGGATTTCTTTTTCCCATTTTTATTTTTCATGAATCAACTGAAATATAGTGATGTAGGACCATCTCTACCCATTTTATTATTTTTCCAATGGGGGAAAATTCCTTGAAAATAACTTCTATTGCCAACTATTCTACATTTCTTACATGTCCCCTATGGGATAATTGGTCATGTTATGGTTTTTCTTTTATGTTATGTGCCTATTCAATTGATAGAGGGCTTCTAGACAAAGCCCAAATGTTGTTTTGGGAAGGACAAAATTAGATGGTGCCTCCCTATTATGTTTTTAAAAAAAAGGTTATTCCTATGTTTTATATATACAAATGGTTATTTGAAGGGCTCACAGGGGCAAGGGAAGATCGAAAGGTGCACATTATGAATGTGGTTTTAACAGCTTAAAATGTTTCTATTTCATAATATATATATTAATATTTTAATATTGTGTATAGGTCTTATCCACAAACTGTTTGAGCATACAAATCTTTGCATAATGTTTCAAATGGGTTATTTAAGTTTGAATTCAAGTGTGAACCCTATCCAATATTATAGGTTGGTGTGATATCTCACTTGGATAACTATTACTAAGTATTTGAATGGAGAAAACTGGCAAGTTACTAAACAGGAACAAACTTTGTTTTTATGACATCGTTAATTCAATGGGAACTCAAAGAAATTTCCCTATGTAGCCAAAGAAATAGAGGAGTTTAGGAATTCAGGTCCGAATTTCATTAGTATTTTTATTCCCTCTTAATATCGTTGAGCCCTAAATAGTAGTTTGGTTGGTCGGGCCCAAACCTGTTTGATGCGTAACAACCAGCGAAATTTCTCCGACCCCAAACTAACCCTTTGTTTGGGTAAACGTTTTTGCACGTCATTTGGATTTTATTTTGGGTTAATGTTATATCTATATATATATCTATATATATATCTATATATATATATATATATATATATATATCTATATATATATCAATCGAGTTATAAAGAAAAGAGAAGTAGTTTTCATGGAGTTGTTGATATATTATTTTATGGGCCTTTTCACTTCGAATTGAAGCCCCCAGATAATAATTTTTCTATTTTGTAAAAGTGGTATTAGAGTAGGAAGATATTTCTGATGCTTGAAACTATTAAGAGAGTTAAGGATTTGTTAAGAACTATGTTGCAAGTATGATACCCAAAAGCAAAGGTTAAGAAATAAGAAAAAAGGGACAAAGACCTGAAGTTGGAATTGAGGTGTATCCAAGAAAGAATGGAGGGATTAAAGATTGCCCAAAGATGAGAACATGATGTGCGGGAAATTAGTCAGGGTGAGGATACGAGTTCTAGACGAGAGATGGAGGAATCCCTAGGAAGGGAGAAAGTAGAGGAACAACTAATAAATTTGGTTACCAAGGTTGGCTCCAAAGTGAAGATCGAAGTTCCATTTTTTTATGGTAACTTGAATTTGGAGTAGTTGCTTCATTGAATCAACACACTGGACAAATTCTTCTTTTTTGATGATGTTGAGGAGTACCAAAAGGTTAATTATATTGTGACCAGGTTAAGGGGACACTCAAGACTATGCTGGGATGGATTACAAGAATATCGGAGAATAAAATGGAAGGGAAATTTTAAAATTTGGGACAAAATGGTGGCCAATTCAAGAGAAAATTCATTTGCAAATACTATCAACTGAACTTATTTAGTTAAATACAAATTTTGAGGAAGAAGCCCATGATTATAAAATAATATACAAAGGAATTCTATAGGTTGAATAATAGAGTAGCACATATAGAGGAATATATGGAGAAGGTGGCAGATACAGATATGGCCCAAGGCATGAAATTTAAGATGAAATTGGCCTCTTACTATTGAAGACTATGGAGGATTCCTATTAGGTAGACTAAGGGTAGAAGAAACATTAGCTAGAAAATAGATCCAACAGAGTAAAGGAAGTAGTTTAGCAAGAGGGAAAGGATGCCCAATAGGGTGATAGTCCAGACTCCAGGGATGAAGTGGGGAGATTAAGAACTCAAACTCGTAGAGGAGGAGAGTCAAAGGGAAAAATTATTTCCCCAAGAGGTAAGGGAAAAGAGAGAAATTAGGTGTTACGTATGTCGAAAGACATAACATGTGTCATGGGACTATCCTAAAAATAAATCAATAAATAAAAGAGGAGCACATGTTTTAGAAGACAATGACGAGGCAACAAAAATAAAGATAAAATATGAGACTCTTGAGTTGGGTGAGTCCCTAATGTTGAAGATAATTTTAATTAAGGGAGAAAAGGAGAAGCAAGGACTAGCACAATGAAGGAACCTATTTAGAACAATATGCAAATATAAGGGAGAATGTTTTAAGTTGATCATTGATAGTGTTAGAATTGACAACTTGGCCTCTAGAAAGATGGTAGAAAAGTTAGGGTTGCAAAATATTGCACACCCCACTTTGTATCAGGTATCCTGGTTGTAGAAAAGGCATCATATATTTGTTAGTGAACAAAGAAAAATAGAGTTCCAAATATGTAGCTACAAGGATGAAGTGTTGTGTGACATCATGCTTATTGATGTTTGCCACATCTTCCTTGTGAAGTTATGGAAATATGATAAGGGAAATTACCATGATGGGAAAAGAAATAATTATTATTTTGAGGGGACAATTGAAAGAATGTTATATTACCCCTAGGGGATAATAGATTCAAGGAGGAAGCAAGACCAAGCATGTTGATGATGGCTAGGAAGGAGTTCCTAGAAGAATTTAAGAAAGGAAAAGAGGTACAATTCATTATAGCTCATAATCCTAGATATTTTCTAACACATACAAATTTGAATGACTTACGTGTTGAATTTAAATATTTACTAGATGAATTTTTTAATGTTATTGTTGATGAGTTTCCAAATGTCTTACCTCCTGTAAGGTGAATCAACCATCATACAAATTTAATTCTAGGATCCAGTTTACCCAATACAGTAGCATACAAAATGACAACGAAACAAAAAAAGGAAATAAAAAATAAAGTCTAGGAGTTGTTGGAGAAAGTACTGACCAGATAAATTCTGAACCCATATGTTGTGCCAACGCTCATGAGCCCAAAGAAGGATGGAAGTCAGAACATCTGCATCGATTCAAGTGGCTTCAAATAAATAAACATTAGGTATAAATTTTGCTTACCCCATATGGATGACATAACTTATTGTTTGAATGGTGCGAAATATTTTTCAAAAATAGGCCTAAAGATTGGGTATCATTAGATTAGAATGAGAAAAAGAGAAGAGTGGAAAAATTCCTTCAAAACCAATGATGGTTTGTATGAATGGATGGTAAGGTCAAAATTACTTTTATGAGACTCATGAAAAAATTCATCATAGACCTTATTCGGAAATTCATGATTGTTTATTTATATGATATCCTTTTGTACAACAAAAACTAAAAGGAACATCTCATATTTTTAAAGTTAGTTTTGAGGAAATTACAACAAGAAAAACATCTAATAAAACAAAAAAAGTGTTATTTTCTTCACACAAAATTAGTTTATTTGGGGCTTGAACTTATTTTGAATGGATAAAAATAGATTAAGAAAAGGTAAAACCATTAAATATTGGCCTTCTCTAACAAATATCCATGAGTGAGAATATTCCATGGGTTGGCCAACTTCTACCAAACATTTATTTGATGTTTTAGTCACATTTGTGCATTGATAGTGAAACAATTAAAAGGGAAAAATAACCTTTTAATTAAATAGTAGCAGTTGAAGAGGATTTCTAATTACTACAGGGGAAAACAATAGATTAGCCAATTTTAGTATTACTTTATTTTCCAAAAAAAATTCAAGTGAAGTGTAATTCCAGTCCAATGAGCATTGGAGTTGTTCTCAACCAAGATGATAATCACATTACATATTTCAATGATAAATTGAATGAGATCAAGTAGAAGTATTCCACATAAGACAAAGAATTTTATGTTGTGATCTAATATTTAAAGAATTCAAGGAATTATCTTATGCCTAAAGAGTTTAGTTTGTACACAGACAACCATGCCTTACAGTTCATAACCAGAAAAGATAAGTTGAACCAAAGATATGCCAAATGGGTTGAATACATGCAAAAAAAAATATTTTCTCTTGAAATGTATTAGTGGGAGTGCTAATAAAGTTGATGATGCCTTGAGTAAGATATGTTTCTTTTTGTATGAGCTTCAGGTCAACATTTTGGGAGAAGAATACCTCCAAGAAATGTACAAGGACAATTTAGACTTCAAGGAAATTTATGAAGCTTATGAAATCCCCATGATTAGGCATCAAAATTCATGGTTGGAGTACATGATTTAGGATGTAAATTTTTTCAAAGGTAGAAATCGATGAAAGATAATTTACTGAAGGAGAAACACAATGTGGGACTAGATGATAATTTTCACTGCGATAAGATATATGCACAACTGAGTTCCTCTTTTTATTGGCTCAGTATGAGGATTGATGATAAGAAGTTTGTGGATAGGTGTAGTAGTTTCCAATATGCTAAAGGGAGAAACCAAAAATGTTTTTTATATAGGCCATTTTCCATTACCAACAGACATTGGGAAGCCTTTAGTGTGGAATTTGTCTTAGGTTTTCCAAAAATTCATAGGAAAAAATGACATAGTTTTTGTAGTAGTGGAAAAATTGTCTCACATGGCACATTTTATACCTTTCTCAAAATAAAATGATGCCACTCACATTGCTAATGTTTTTTCAAGGAATTTTTCAGACTACACGAAATGCCCAAGAGTATAGTCTTAGATTGGGCCGTCAATTGGGAACTTCACACTCTTTACCAACTGTTGTGACCGCCAACAATCCCCCTTCCTATTTAGTATTAGTAATAATACTAAATAGGTGGGGACCCTTAGTCAAAAAAATTTAAAAATCAAATAGTGCTTATATTTCCTTTTGATAAAACTTACCATCATAAACTTAGGGAAATCTCTTGAAAAATCTTAAAAAAGCCTAAGTTTCATGATAAGGTAGAAGTTCCTTTGGAAATATCGCATCGCAAAGAGATAGGATACCTCCTTACAAGACAAAGTCTAAAAAGTGCGAGATCGCGAAACAAAACTCCATCGCATCACGTGCATTAAAGAACACTCACACCAAAAGCCTCAAATCGCTGATATGCGATGACGCCGATCACAAATCGCACATCGCAGAAAACAGGTTAACGAACAATGGGCACATACTACGATTTTTGCGATATTGCGACCATGCGATATTGTGATATCGCGATATTGCGATAGAGCGGCAAAGCGATCTTACGATACAATAACTGAACGATACTGCGATGTTGCGATCTTGCGATAATGCGATGTAGCGATTTGCGATATTGCAAAGCAAATCGCAAAATCGCTCCATCGCAAATCTTGCAGGCTCATTATTCGATAAAACTTTTTCCATAAAACGAAACCTAGTTATGCGCTTTAATGCTAATTAAGGAGGTAGTTGCCAATTGTTAATGAAATACGATTTTGTGTTTATCGAATAGCCATTTCACGTAAGGTGGTACTTTTGCATGTCTTCGGCATTTAAAGCTTTCCCGACACTGTTCTTTATCATTACTCTCACCTCACTTGTAAACTGTAGGAATGAAGAACAAAAAGTTATACAAAGCAGTATACAGGAAACGATGGGGAAGAAAGGCAAGGCTCCGATGTCTGAAGATAAAGAAATGGCGCCCTTGTACACAGACACCGCATACAACAAAGACGCGGGTATTTCCACCTGGGAAGGCACATATAATCGACTTGAGGAAGAAAATCCCAAGGTAATGGAGTTTACAGCTATTGCAAGCTCACAGAGTTCTTCTGAGGCATTTATCACAGAGCTAGCTTGTTCATTCTTACACCAGATAGTGGTGAGGCCCAAAATTCTCTCATATAAAGCCATGGTTAAATGGGTACTGGACGATGTTGATATCAGAAACAGATAGTTTAAGGCTCAGGGTCAAGAGCTCACGAAATCATTATTTTTACAAATTTTGATCTTTATACCCACTGAAAGAAAGAAGCGCAAAAGGAAAAAAATGCATCAAGGAAGCCCGGATCAAGAAACAGAGGCATTTTTCGATGCGCGATTAGCGCCTAGCGCTAATCGCACGTCGCTGAGAAAAAACTTCTCAAGAAGGAAAGCTTCTAATTGCTCAGTCACCTGCAAGCTCCAAATATTGCAAGAAAGCAACGATAGAGAAGAACTGGAAGCAGAAGGCTCAAGAAAAGGCAGAAGCAATCCAAGGGTTAACGAAGTTGAACTGGGATTGTTACTGGGCATACTTGGTAAAGCCACATAGCCAGGGGATGACTCTCAAGTGTATCATCAATGCTGCCGAAAAAATGGCGCCAGCTCTCACTGATTCTGTTTTCTGAGCATAGCTAAAATCAGAAGTCGGTCAACCGATTCTACTCAAGCAAATGTTGAACGCATGCAATTTCAAGGAGCAGATACAGAAGTAGTTTTAATTTTTTATTCAATTTTAGTTTTAATTTTATTTTATTTTGGCCTAAAATGAGGACGGTCATTTAAAACGCATCCTACATTTTTGTAATAAGTTATTTTTAGTTTTAGTTAGTAGTATTTAAACCCTTCTCATGCATTTAGAGAAGGGTCCAGAAATTTATCAAAAACTTATCCACAAAACATGCACTTTGTACCCTCTGAGGATGTTTTGATGAATGAATGGAACAGGATTTGTTGATATTTGCATTTAATATCTGCTACTGATGCTGCACTTCTGTACTCTTAGTGGATGTTAGATGAAGAAGAGATAAATCATTATCACTTGAAGCTCATGAGTAGGACCAGTTATAAATGGTATTTCTATCTCTTAACTATTTCTCCCCTTGTGTTAAAGTGATATTCATGTTCAGTTTTTTATATATTAATGCGTGAATGCCTGAGTTATCATTTGGCACTTTTGTATGGTGATAGCTATTTATTTATGCTTAATGTATGAATAACTCATTACACGATATGTTTTCCACAACTGTTTCGTCTAACATTTTATACGAAGTAGTTTATCTGTATTGAATTCTCTTCTTACAACAGTTGAATGATCTTTATTACCAATTTTTATTTGAAATCAGTTTAGATCACATAACAGAAGGATTACACCCCGGGTTAGTATAGACTTAGATGTTTCTGTTTTAATAGAATACAACTGCATGTCATTAGATTAGAATTAGAATTAGAGCATCTTAATTAGGAACTGTTAGACCAGAAATATCAATATTTTTCACACACACACTTGAATTGGGAAACTGGTCCCATATCCCCTGTCGGACCTGCTATACCAAATGGAAAAGGAGCTGCCAACCAAGGTCCGGACCGGACGGGTA
Organism: Pinus tabuliformis; assembly: GCA_031772625.1. Classification (NCBI taxonomy): domain Eukaryota; kingdom Viridiplantae; phylum Streptophyta; class Pinopsida; order Pinales; family Pinaceae; genus Pinus; species Pinus tabuliformis. Next base: position 1,840,818,835 of record CM062819.1, read on the forward strand.
TCCCCCTTGTTGTAGACCCGATTTTTGGGGCTTCAACATATTTGGCGCTAGAAGGAGGGCCTGGACTGTGAATGGCAAGCAAATCCAAATCTAAATACCATTCTGTGAGTAAATTGCCCTCACCATCTCCCTCGACTTCTGCATTGCATTTAGAATCTTTAAATCCAGAGCCAGAAGTCGTTGGATCAACAACCACTGCTACAAACCATGACATTTTAGAACAATCTACTATTGAACCTCCTGAAGTCAAATCTTTGATTCAAAAACTTCAGCGATTTTCTATATCCCCTCAAAAATCTGATAAATCCGAAGGCAACGTGACTTTGCAATATAGCCCTGCTCATCCTCTTACCAGATTAAAGAGCGAAAGGTTTGGTGTTCAACCAACTAAATTACCTCTACCTACAAGGAAGAAAGCAAGGAAGTCTCCTAAAGAATTCGATAGCAAGACTCTTTCATCATCATCATCCATCTCAAACTCTTCACCACGAAGTCAACCATCCACCCCTCCACTTCAGATCATTGTCCATCAGCCTACTGCATCTTCCTCAAATCCTTCTCAACCATCTGGAGTCATAATATCCTCATCTTCCCAACCACATGGATCATCTTCTGCACTTCCCTCTATTAGTATTTCAGCAATGGCCCAATCTCCATCGAACAACCCAGGGGCAGTATTAATGCCTACACCCTTGAGTCGGCTACCAGCCCACCTTGAAAAATGGCTGCCTAAGTTTAATCCTGAGGCAAGCATGCTAGCGGAAGAGCATATAAATAACTTTACACTATCCATAAATCTCAATGGAGTTACCAATGAGGATTCTGTCGTTCGATTGTTTCCTTATACTCTGCAAGGAACAGCCAGATCGTGGTATTTCTCATTACCATCTGGATCTATCACTAGTTGGGACATCTTCCAAGAACAATTCCTGACCAAGTTCGGTGATGACAGGTCTACGACGACACTGATAAATGACTTGTCTAACCTTAGGGCCGAGTCAAGAGAACCTATCAAAGATTTCAATTTACGTTTCAATAAAATCTTAAACAAAATTCCTACTGCTTCCCAGCCCAGCGAAGAAGTGCGAAGTGAATGGTACATCACTGCTTTACCATCAAACATAGAAATCTTTGTCGATAGGGCTAACAAAACAACCTTAGTTGAAAAAATGAAAGAAGAAATAGCAGTAGAGAAACGTATTATGGCCCTAGAAAAGAAAAACGCGATAGAAGAACGAAAATCTAAGAAGGTCTCTTTCAAGGAAGATCCCAAGAAAAAACAATCGAAAGATCCATTCGATTTAGAAGGATTGCAAAAAGTTTTGAAGACCATGTCTAACGAAATAGTCGACATCAAGAAACAAGTGGCAGAAACTTCTTCGAAAAAGCCATATAGACCTTTTAAAAGGAACCCTTCGACTGATTCAAAGCCCCCTAATGCTATGACAAGCGCTGAATCCGAAGAAGAAGAGAAATCGCTACTCAAGAGCAAACAGATGAAGAAGAAGTTGTAGAGATACAAGGAATGTGGGATTTCATCCTCCCACAAGAAGAGGATCAAGAAGCATCCCCGGTTACTACACGAAGTAGAAATCAGCTTGATCCTCCTCAACCTACACCTAAGCCAAAGAGCGCAAGCTCAATGACTAAGGATAAAGTCACAGCCAAGAAAACGACATCTAAAGCGACTCAAACCAGCCCAGTCCAAACAGATTCATCAACTCCATCTAAAATGCTGATCGTTTCAGATGAAATGGAGTATAATATTATAGAAGACATGAAAAAGACTAGGGCCAATATCACTTTTTACGAATTGAGCAAGTTAAAACACCAGCAAAAAGTACTTTTGAAAGAATTACATGCTGTGCCAGTTGCACCTTTGCCCACTGTTGTAATCTCTAAAGCTTCCCATGACATGGGAAGACCTCCAACTAATGCGATGAATAAAGTTGATCCAAACGATATCACCTTAATTGGAGGAAGATCGAGATCTCATACTCCCCCATTTCTCCTTACTTATGAAATTTTCAATAAAAACGTGCATAATTGCTTAGTGGATTCTGGAGCTTCATCGAATATTTTACCAAAGTCAATATGCACAAAATTGAACGTTCAACCACAAAAATCTGTTGTGCGCATAGTTTAGCTAGATCGATCGCAAGTCGAAGTAATTGGCGAATTAAATCAGGTTACCATAAGGTTGTCATCCAACCCAAAGGTATGTCAAGTTATTGACATTTTAGTTGCTGATATTCCAGAATTTTATGGCTTAATTCTTAGCAGGGATTGGTCAAAAAAACTTCATGGGTACTTCGCAACTGACTAGTCGCACATGTGGCTTCCCTACAATGGCAAAACCAAATTAAATAAAATTTAAATGAGAACGACATCAGAAATACATAGTAACGGAACTCGAGGGGGTAAATGAACCAGTAGCATATAATTCTAGCATCATTGGCAATTACTCAGTAGATTCTTTCCTAGGAAATTTTAATGCTCACACGTCACCTTATTTAGAACATTCTGTTTTATCCCAAGTCGAAAATTTTTCACAAACAGATAGTTCTAAATGTATTAATTTTTTAGATAGTCCTGTAAATAAATCTTTATTTTGGAAATTATTTTTTGATGGTTCTAAATCTAACGAAGGAGCAGGAGCAGGATGCGTGCTAGTTAGTCCAGAAGGAGATAAAATTATGTTAACTTGCAGACTCAAATTCAATTGCACCAACAATACCGCTGAATACGAGGCTTTAGTCCAAGGGTTGTACAAAGCAATTGGATTAGACATCAAATACCTTCAAGTTTTCAGAGACTCTGAAACTGTAGTCAGACAGGTATGTAATACTATACATCGCTTATCAGGTCATTTAAAACATTATCAATCTTTAGTTCAAGATCTGACTGAGCACTTTATAGCATTTAATATTTCATCAATTACCAGACTCCAGAATGCTAGCACAGATCTCTTAGCTAACGTAGCTTCCAAGCTCATTCCTTTAGAAGATTTTAGCCTTGACCGATTTTCAATTGAATTAATTTTTAGACCATCCATTCCTGATAACATTACAAATTGGAGGATTTTCAACGACGATCCTGATATTGTGAGTTTCCTCACATCTGAAGGATCCTACACCAATCAAATAATTGATGAAGACAAACATGATCAACAATTACAACAGGATAGTACTAACAATGCTATACCTAAATCAGTCGTCAAGTTAGAAGACCTTTATGATTTGAAAGATTGGTTTAAAAGATCTACCAATTTGAAACTCCAAAGTTCAACCTTGAACTACGAATTAGTAAATCTAGGAACTGATACCAAACCGCAAAACATCAATCTAGGCCTTGGCCTAGCTCCTGAAGAAAAATTAGCATATATTTGTCTTTTAAGACAATATAAAAGTGTTTTTGCATGGAACTATGATGAACTCAAAACCTACGACACCTCCATCATCCAACATACTATTCGAATGATCGATAGTGAAAAACATGTCCAACAAAAGTTGAGAAAGATCCATCCCAATTTAGAAAACTAGTTCAAAACTGAACTCAACAAGCTATTGAAAGCCAAAATAATTTTTCCCATTAGACATTCTAAATGGGTCTCCAATATGGTACCTGTTCGAAAGAAAAATGGAGATATTAGAATCTGCATTAACTTTCGAAATCTTAATAAGGCCTGCCAAAAGAATAATTTTCCTTTACCCCCCATGGAACAAATACTGAAGGCAGTTGCGGGGTCAGAATTAATGTCCTTTTTAGATGGATTTTCAGGATACAATCAAGTGTTGGTACATCTTGATGATCAATTAAAAACTACGTTCAGAACTAAATGGGGCACATACGCATATCAAAAGATGCCATTTTGTTTGATTAACGTGGGTGCCACATTTCAGAGAGCCATGGACATCGCATTCAAAGGTTTAGTTAATAAATCCGTGGTAATCTATTTGGATGATATAATGATCTATTCCAAGAAACGAAACAATCATCTCGAAGATTTAAAACTAATATTCCAACGTTGTTTAAGGTATGAGATTTCACTTAACCCAAAAAAATCCTTTTTCGCATTAAGTGAAGGAAAGCTTCTAGGATTCATAGTATCAAAATCTGGTATTCACATTGATCCTGACAGAATCAAGGAAATTTCCGCAGTACCCCTACCTCACAACAAGAAAGTCGTGCAATCGTTTCTTGGCTAGATCAACTTTGTAAAGAGGTTCATTCCATATTTTTCAAGAATCGTGTCTCCTTTACAAGCAATGATAAAAAAGAACTCAAATTTTAAATGGGGCCAAGACGAACATGAGGCATTCAATCTGATCAAACAAGCAGTTATTAATGCTCCATCTTTAGCAACTCCAAATTTTTCCGACCCTTTTATTTTGTATACATTTGCCTCGGATAGATCATATGCTGCGATCCTCACTCAAGCTAATCAAGAAACGGCAGAAGCCCCAATTGCTTTTTTGAGTTCCAATTTACAGGGTTCTGAGTTAAATTATTCAGATGTGGAGAAACAGGCTTACGCTGTTTTCAAAGCAATTAAATATTTCAGACCTTTTCTACTCAAAACCCATACAAAAATCATTGTATCGTTTCCAGTGGTAAGAAATCTTGTAGTACAAAAATATGTGGGTGAGAAAAGAGCCAATTGGGTTACTGCCTTACAGGAATATGACGTAGAAATCAAACCAACGAGTATTGTAAAAGGTCAAGGCTTTTGCAAAATGCTGGCCGGAGCATCGCTTATATCTGAAATTCCATCTGTAAAGGTACAAGTGTACGAGGTAAGCCTAAATGATGTTGAGTCATTATATGTCGATATAATTTATTATCTTAAGAATGGATATGCTCCTTCACACCTCGATCATATCAAGAAAAGAGCTCTAAGGTTGAAAGCCAAACAATATCAGCTCTTGAACGATGTTCTTTTTAGAATAAATTATGATTCTATTCTCCTCAGATGTCTTGAGAAATATGAAGCTGAAAAGTTTTGTAGGAACTCCACGATGGGCCAGCAGGTGGACACTATGTTGGAGATGCTACTGCACATAAAATCTTACGCACAGGATATTACTAGCCCACATTATTCAAATACGCGCATAACTACGTAAGGAAATGTCAATTCTACCAAACCACTACTGGGAGACAAAAGAAACCATCCTTGCCACTACAACTAGTCAACATTGAGCAACCTTTTGATCAGTGGGGATTGGACATAATAGGTGAGATCGTTCCTCACTCTTCTAAGCAGCATAGATATATCCTTACAGCAACAGATTACTTTACTAAGTGGGTAGAAGCAGTTCCACTCAAGACGGCTAATGTTGAAAATATCATTGACTTCATAGATCAATTCATAATCACCAGGTTTGGGTTGCCTTCCGCTTTAATGTTTGATAATGCATCATACTTTTTTGGAAATGCAATGACTGACTTTGCACTTAAAAGAGGATTCAAACTTAAATATTCTGCCAATTACTACCCACAAGGGAATGGTTTAGCTGAACCTACAAATAAAAATCTAATCAGGATTATCAAACGAACAATTGACCAAAATCATAAAAATTGGCATAAGTATTTAATATATGCTTTATGGGCAGATCGAATAACGCAAAAAGCCTCCATCGGCACTTCTCCATTCAATTTAGTCTATGGAAAAGAGGTGGTTCTTCCGACTCATTTAGCAATTCCCTCTCTGTCTTTAGTTCAATATATCGATGAAGTACCAACTTCCTCTTTACAGCTGAGGCAAATGGAAATAATTAAGTTAGAAGAACAACGAGAACAGGCCAAAAGAACTCACGCTCATCATCAAGCATTAATAAAATCCTCTTTTGATTCAAGCATAAAAACTAGAAAAGATTTTCAGATGGGAGATCTAGTTTTAAAATGGGACAAGGCTCATGAGGAAAAAGGGAAACATACAAAATTTCAACGAATGTGGCTTGGTCCTTTCCAAATCATAGAAGTCATAGGTCCGTCAACCTTTATGTTACAGGATTTAGCAGGTAAAAGAGACTCTTTGCCTGTTAACGGACAAATTCTCAAGAAATATTTTCCATAGAAGATCATTCTTCTATTTTTGTAGATTAGTTGTTTTTCTGTTCATAATAAAACCAGTTGTGAATGGTTACATTAGGAATTTACAAAAAATACACCAATTCTCTTTCAAATTTTGATATTTCACTTGTATAAATAGCAAATCTTTTGGAAAATTGATCTTTATTATTGAAAGATACAATTAAAAACTCTAGCCTAGATATGATACTAGTTTCAACTTCATAAAATTTGATGAAAACAACCTTCAGTGAGAAATTGTTTTATATCAGTCCAATGAAAGGTATCAATAACAAAATAAAGATTCTCTGTAGAACAACTATTTCCAAAAACTCTACTATTGTCGTCCAGAGCTATCTTAAGGAAACAATGACTTCGTCCCTACTAAGGAAATCTCAAATTTCAGAGGAACAATCCAAGGATACACTTTATCTTAAAGAGTGAGAGGTCTCTTCACGAGCCAGCTTATCATAATCACAGATATTATAACTCGCTGACTTTGCCAATACTGCATACCACAACAGGGCAATGACTCAAGATTTTTGCAATCAAAAGGCAAGAGGTCTTATCATGAGCCAGCATGTTCAGCGAAGTTATAAATCAAGTGAATGACTGTTTCATAAATTGGCTATTAAACCAAGACATTGTTTTTTAAGAGTAAAAGAAAATTAAAGCAATAAGTGTGGATATGGATTTCTCTTTGAAAGTTGTAAGTTTCTTTAAGTAGGATACAGGATCATTGCTGGGTAACAGGTAACCCTATCCAGGCTATAAATTCCTCCTGGCAGCAGCGGCTCTACCTACGACAAATGAGCATATTTAAAACTGGTTTACAGAGAGGGCTTTGTTTTATCTTTACAAACCAAGTAATCACTGATGTAAATACAAGGACTAGCTTGAGGCAGCAAATAATCAAAGTTGAAAATAGTTGAAACAAAATGTCATTGACAGGCTAAAGCATAATGTACTTTATCTTTCTATAATAAAGTTCAACTTTCTGGAGAATTTTCTATTTTGGAAGTTTAGAAAATTCAAAAGAAAGACAGAGATAATTGGTTCTTCCAAGTGAATCGCCAATTGTTGTGACCACCAAAGAACACTCACACCAAAAGCCTCAAATCGCCGATATGTGATGACGCCGATCGCAAATCGCACATCATAGAAAACAGGTTAATGAACAATGGGCACATACTACGATTTTTGCGATATTGTGACCATGCGATATTGCGATATTGCGATATTGCAATAGAGCGGCAACGCGATCTTACGATACAATAACTGAACGATACTGCGATGTTGCGGTCTTGCGATAATGCGATGCAGCGATTTGCGATATTGCAAAGCAAATCGCAAAATCGCTCCATCGCAAATCTTGCAGGCTCATTATTCGAGAAAACTTTTTCCATAAAACGAAACCTGGTTATGCGCTTTAATGCTAATTAATGAGGTAGTTGCCAGTTGTTAATGAAATACGATTTTGTGTTTATCGAAGAGCCATTTCACGTAAGGTGGTACATTTTGCATCTCTTCGGCATTTAAAGCTTTCCTGACACTGTTCTTTATCATTACTCTCACCTCACTTGTAAACTGTACAAACGAAGAACAAAAAGTTATACAAAGCAGTATACAGGAAACGATGGGGAAGAAAGGCAAGGCTCCGATGTTTGAAGATAAAGAAATGGCACCCTTGTACACAGACACCGCATACAACAAAGACGCTGGTATTTCCACCTGGGAAGGCACATATAATCTACTTGAGGAAGAAAATCCCAAGGTAATGGAGTTTACGGCTATTGCAGGCTCACAGAGTTCTTCTGAGGCATTTATCACAGAGCTAGCTTGTTCATTCTTACACCAGATAGTGGCGAGGCCCAAAATTCTCTCATATACAGCCATGGTTAAATGGGTATTGGACGATGCTGATATCAGAAACAAACAGTTTAAGGCTCAGGGTCAAGAGCTCACGAAATCATTATTTTTACAAATTTTGATCTTTATACCTGCTGAAAGAAAGAAGCGCAAAAGGCGAAAAACACATCAAGGAAACCCGGATCAAGAAACAGAGGGAGTTTTCGATGCGCGATTAGCGCCTAGCACTAATCACGCATCGCTGAGAAAAAACTTCTCGAGAAGGAAAGCTTCTAATTGCTCAGTCACCTGCAAGCTCCAAAGATTTCAAGAAAGCAACGATAGAGAAGAACTGGAAGTAGAAGGCTCAAGAAAAGGCAGAAGCAATCCAAGGGTTAACCAAGTTGAACTGGGATTGTTACTGGGCATACTTGGTAAAGCCACATAGCTAGGCGATGACTCTCAAGTGTATCATCACTGCTACCAAAAAAATGGCGCTAGCTCTCACTGATTCTGTTTTCTCAGCACAGCAAAAATCGGAAATCGGTCAGCCGATTCTACTCAAGCAAATGTTGAACGCGTGCGATTTCAAGGAGCAGATACAGAAGTAGTTTTAATTTTTGATTCAATTTTAGTTTTAATTGTATTTTATTTTGGCCTAAAATGAGGATGGTAATTTAAACCGCATCCTACATTTTTGTAATAAGTTATTTTTAGTTTTAGTTAGTAGTATTTAAACCTTTCTCATGCATTTAGAGAAGGGTCCAGAAATTTATCAAAAACTTATCCCTAGAACATGCACTTTTGTACCCTCTGAGGAGGTTTTGATGAATGAATGGAACAAGATTTGTTGATAATTGCATTTAATATCTGCTACTGATGTTGCACTTCTATACTCTTAGTGGATATTAGATGAAGAAGAGATAAATCATTATCACTTAAAGCTCATGAGTAGGACCAGTTATAAATGGTATTGCTATCTCTTAACTATTTCTGCCCTTGTGTTAAAGTGATATTCATGTTCAGTTGTTTATATATTAATGCGTGAATGCCTGAGTTATCATTTGGCACTTTTGTACGGTGATAGTTATTTATTTATGCTTAATGTATGAATAGCTTATTATGCGATATGTTTTCCACAACTATTTCGTCTAAATTTTTATACGAAGTAGTTTATCTGTATTGAATTCTCTTCTTATAACAGTTGAATGATCTTTATTACCAATTGTTATTTGAAATCAGTTTAGATTGCATAACATAAGGATTACACCCCGGGCTAGTATAGACTTAGATGTTTCTGTTTTAATAGAATACAACTGAATGTCATTAGATTAGAATTAGAATTAGAGCATCTTAATTAGGAACTGTTAGACCAGAAATACCAATCTTTTTCACACACACACTTGAATTGGGAAACTGGTACCATATCCCTAGTCGGACCCGCTATACCAAACGGAAAGGGAGCTGCCAACCAAGGTCCGGACCGGGCGGGTATCCCCCTTGTTGTAGACCCAATTTTCGAGGCTTCAACAACATTTGTTTATCCCTTCAATAGGTATTTAATACCTTTCTTTCATGATAAAGTCTCATTTAGCGGCATCCCTATCTTATGGACCATTTTTATCCACTTGCCTAGGTTTTTCCATAAAATCTCGCCTTTCTCTCCCATGGTGCTTTTAGGATTTTCTAAGCTTAGCATCTTTCTCCAGTTAAGAATCTTAATGGATATTTCTTTCCCATTCATTAAGATTATCTATAATTTCATTCTAGAATTCTTATCATGAGAGAATTATCCAAATCTCATTTACCAATGATATTTTTGTCTTTTTTCCTTTGAAAGTATCTCATATTCGAGCGTTTCACTCCCAAATGCTTCTGACCCCCTATGTTTATTTATTATTCAAATTATTTATTTACATAATATATCCATGTATTGAATAATTCATTACATCCACATACGGATATTACAAGTCCTTCTAGAACATAAACATATGGAGGAGAGTGATACCTTATGCTGGTAATTAATTCTTATCCAAGACTTCCATGGTTAGCATTCGTAAGAAAAAAGTGAGAAGCATTTGAGAAACATAAAGTCACTATTGAATGCTAATTGTTAATTATTTATTTGATTGTCTTGATGTTTGGCTTACAATCAAAATTAAAATATGAGACATCAAACCTTGAGACATAAGCTGAAGTATATATGCTTCCATTCAACCTAATAATTTCTACCTATTGGTATATCACAAGCCATGGAACCCATGAAATTATCAGGTTTCTAATGTTGAAGACATTATAGAGGACTTCTTGAAGCCATTAAAAATGTAGATTGTACAAATAAAAATAATTAATTAAAAATGTAGCTCGTACAAATTTGAAAAAAAATCAATCCTTTCCTTTTGCAATCATTGATGTTGCACTTCAAATTTTGAAACTTCCAAGAAATTCGTAGAGTATTTTTATTGAATTTAATTTCATATTTAAAAATTAATAGAAAGATTATCGAATACCCTAGAATACCAATCAATAAATATTCAATTTGAATTCCTTCATGGAATGTAAAATGTGAGAAAGCCCTGTTTTATGAAAGGTGACGTTTGGAATGAAAAATAAGTTAGTGAGTTGAATGCTAAGAGAAAGAGAGAGCTCATAAATAAGGCTGGAAAGAAGCATAGAAGAGAAGGAAGATAAGCAGAAAAAAATAGAGAAAGAGTAGTAGAGCAGAGAAGCAATAGAACAAAGGACATAATAAGAGTTTAGATCATATCAAAGTTAACAGGTAACCAATGACATTCATTTGTAGTTTCCTTTCATGTGGTCACATGAAAAAGAAAATGTTGGATCTTGTAAGTACAGGTCGGGGATTCCAAACAAGCTGAAACTTGCAAAAGAACTAGAGGTATCAACTCTTGTAGATTAGCATGTAGAGAAAATCTGAGGTAATAAGGGAGTAGCATCTTACCTTCACATCACTTCAACTAAAATTTTTGGTTTTTCCCCTTACGGGTTTCCACTTATATCCAGTGTCTTCATGTGTTGCATGTTTAATTTTTCGCTTGTGTGAATGATTTTGAATTCATTATATTATGTTGAATGAATGCATTTTTTAAACCTTGAAAATTAACAAATAAGATATGGACATATACATAGGCCATTAGCTACAAAATAAAATACTTGAAATTGAGATATTATCTTGAATTGATTGTTTAAAAATACATAATTATTGATTCACCCACACCCCCCCCCCCACCCCCACCTCCCCGTAATTTCCATTAATTCATCAAATCCACCTGAAACGAAATCTCTAAGGTGATTAGAAAATGGTTCAAGCCACTCCAAGGAAATTTTTTAAAGAAGACCATCATATTCTACTCTACAAAGTAATTTTTAAGTAAAAAATGGTCTAATTAAGCAATGATACTACCAGATCCTACCCATCAAATACTCCAACTGAATTTCTTATCTTGAGGATTGATATCCAACAACCCTACTTTTTTATAATTTCTTTCATCTATTCATGAAAAGGATATCGAACAAGAGTTCCTCCTTTCTTATCTCATTGGTGAAATATAGTATTAAAATATCCTCCAATAATGCAATTTTGTGTCAGGTCATATTCTTCTAAAGTGTGGAGGTAAGACAAAAATTCCATTTTTTCCTAATATTTGACTCAAAAATGAATACTAATAAGACAACCTACCTTCTGAGTAGGTACATGCACAAGACAAAAAAATAGCAATGCACGAAACGTTAATAAGACCATGCAATGCATAAAACCACTTGAGGTACCATGAAAACTAACTTCCTAAACTTCATAGCTTGCCCATATATTCGAGTAATTTTTGTGGGCTTCTTGTTCCCCTAATTTTGTCTCATGGAGAAAGAGGATAAGGACTTTATTTATTTACTAGGATTTTTACTTCCACCATTATGTTTTTTTAGCCCAATCATCTACAATTCTAAGAGATGATTTTCATGAGACAATTTTATATTTGGTTCCCCTTTGCATAGGGGCTAGAACAATCCCTTTTTTGTTATGCCTAGGTGTTGTGGGGAAAAATGCCTATGCAGGACGATCCTATCCACCTAAGGTGTGACAGTGCCTTAGCAACAAATGAGTACAGTTACACTGGTTTCTTCCTTTATGAAATGTGAAAGAAGAGAGATCAATAGACTTACCGGTGTCTTTCGTTTGTCCCTCGATCCAATCTCCCTTCTCTTTGGGTGTTCACAGCTACTTGCCTTCTTGCTTATCCAGCTACAACTTCCTGCAAGATCACAAGAGAACAACTACTTGCGACAAGAGAACAGCTACTTGAGACAAGAGAAGAACACTACACAAAGACAGATGTCCACATTCATAACTAGTTTAGGATTAGAAATAAACCAAATACACTAATACATTCATACATCAAAATACATCAGCATATAGGAGAAACCAAGATAGCTTTATTGATGAATAACAAGGTTCAGGAAGAGATACAACCCAGAGGGCTCCAATCCAGCATCTCCTTCCCAGCAAATGGAATTCCTATCTTCAGCCCCTTCAAAGCATTAAGCACCCAATGATTCCAGTCTCAAACCAACAGCAATTCTTTGCAATAACAAAATTCCAGCCTCTAGATCTCATGGAGGAGAGATCCATATATAGATGTTTGGAGAGAGGATGAGTCAGCTTGAGATTTGACTAGTGTCCTCTCCCTCTGTCAGTTCTTGAGTCCACTTGGAGGTTCTTACTTCCACTTGGAGATTTGGAACCTCTTACTCACCACCAGTCGAATTCCCTGAGGCAAGTGTCATTTTGGAAGCTTCCTGGGTTCTGACACCTTGAGGAATGAGTCTGCCACTTGTCCAATCTCGCTCAGCGCAGGTAGCCAGTGTTGGAGTTGACAGTCAACGCAGGTAGCCAGTGGAGCCATTGACATTCAGTGCAGATGGTTAGTGGAGCAGTTGACATGATCCTGAATTGACTTGTTTTTGAGCAGTTTCAGGTGGAGAACTTTTGTGAATTGCTGTGGTTTGTTAGCCTTGTTCCTCTAGGGGTAGGAACAACATGTTTAGGGACTTTGGATCCCTTAGATTATGGATATTTCATGCTCAATGCTGCAAGGCACAAAAATGTCTATAACAGTTGCCCCCTAAAGTATGAGGCTGTTTATCGGGCGAAATGCTTTATCATGGGGATCCGAAGTTCATCCAATGCTGGAAGGAGACCTGTAATACAATACAATACAATACATTATTTTCATACTGCTTTCATGATCTAGCTGAGGCGGGCATTCCCATGCTCAGCTTTATAAATTCATTTTTTTGTACATAGAACAGACAATCGTCTGATGATAGACTGATAATTTTGATGAAATTATCATCCTTTGAGAAGGATGATTATCTGCGGCAATGATGTACATGTCAATGTCTTTATCTTTCCTGAATATATATCACAGCCCAGATGGATGAAACTAGATCCGGGGTCTTCAAACTCGTTCGATCTTCACTCTAAGTACAAGTCGATCCATGTGAGAATTGTTCTAAAGTCGAACATGGAAAGACATCGCTTGATTACCGGTCAATGATGTAAACCGTTAACAAGCACAAGAGGAATCACCGATAATGATAATGACCCTCAAGGTACTGCAGTACAATTAGCGTGGTGTGAATAAAGGACTTGGCGTCGAACACCACACAAAATCTTTCGGTTGAAGGTCATTGATGTATACCTGTCGCCGGAAGTGAGAAACTTGCCATTGTGGCATGCAAGTTTCAAAGTACTGAAGGGGTTGTTCCTAGATCAACTTCTTGGATAATGAGCTGACGTCGACAAGAAGCGATTCGTCACAGGAGGGCCTTAATGAATCCCACATCAGTGACATGGAACGGAGCTAATGATTTTAATGGAGGTGAAAACGATCTGTGACATATGATTCAGGGTGGCGGTCATGAATGGATGAAGGATAATGTATGGCAGTGGATGGGACACGGTTGACTCTTTCTGAACGACTTCTCTTGAACATATGGCGACACTGATGCGATGGATCGGTAGCATTACCCCAAATATGGATGGTATGGCGAGACCATGATGATGTGACCGGTGAATGAAACAACCCAACCCGATTGTGGTACGGAGGAAAAGTGTCATGTTCCAGAGCGACTTGCTACCATCAAAGTTTTCTTTAGTTTCTCCCAATTTTTCCCCAGTCATTGCTGACCAGTACCTCTTTATTTTTGTCAAGCTTGAGGAGGATAACATATGCTTGTTCTATAACCTGCCCTTCGGGCAAGCCCATCGCTATGTTTTAACGAGCCTAGCGATAGTGAAACTCGTTCTTGTCTAAAGACAAGTTTGTCGCTATTTAATGATTTTAACGAGTCTAACGACAAGGATAACTCGATCCTTTTCATTTTTAGAGAGTCTGAAAAGGTACATAAAGTCAACTCCAAAATTCCTTTTTCGTCATCTAATCCCTTAAGTCTGAAAAAGTATAAAACAATACAGAAGGGATGAGTTTTCTATAGTTTTAACGAGCCGAACAAAACAAGCGCTCGATCTTTTTGTGCAATAATCCCTCAGGTCCAAAAAGATTAAAATCTAGAGGAGGGATAGCTCTTCCGGTCGCTTTAACGAGCTGGAAGGCAAAAAACTCGGAAATATTTTCATATTTTACGAGTCAGTTGAAAAGAGCTTAAAGAAGACTCGTCTTTTGAGGAACGAGTGATAAACAGGGATAGCAGCTGATTCCAGGTACAGGTTGGAATTTTCCAATAACGGCAGTGTCACAAGGATGGCTAGGTGAAATCACTCTTCGCAGCTGTTCCTCAAAATGGGTAAACAATCATATGGAGGTGAACGATCGGCCAATGGAAAAGTGGAGGTGACAGGTGCAAACACGACCAAGGCTTTAATGGCTGATGATATTACATTCACAGCGGTTATTTACTAGGATGGTTCATTTTTTATTTTAAAATGAGCTTAAACACTCGTGGAAGCATTTGCTCATTGCTTATGTTTATTTTTTAACGAGCATGAAGTCCGCGTTAAAACTGCTCGGATCTTGCATTTATTTTTTAACGAGCATGAACTTTGTGCTAAAACTGCTCGATTACCCAGTCATATGATAAGAGTGTCTCATCAAGATTCTATTTTTTATGGAGCTTCATCTCACTAAGCTTTGCTCCTTATCCTTTCTTTACACAAGTTTGGAAATGACTAATCCTACGAGTTTAAAGGGTTAGAGGTCCTAAAAATTTAAAAAAAATAAATAGCCCCCCCTCGCTTGCACTCCAAAAGGTTTGCATGCCCCCAGGTATAAATTACGATTTCAAGGTTACCTCTACTTCTTTTCCTTCAAAACAATTGTTTTAAAGAGAGAGGCTTACCTCTTTCAGGTTACCCAAAGATTGTCTCGTTAATCTTTCAAACAAAACACTTCCTCGACAGTGTCTACCGAAATAGACAAAGGTGAGTGACGACTCTTGTCAACTTACATAACTTTGACAAAAGAATCCTATTCCAGAATAACCCCTCTTCCTCTATGGACGGGGTACAGACTAGTCATATTCTCCCGCGGAAACCTACTCTATACCCAAAGTTTCTCTGCCGAAGCAGACCAGGACGCATGCCCCCTGGGTTCCAGTCATATCTTCCCGAATTACTCGCGCTCATCAGGAGGACGGACCGTGGGTTGAGACACTTCTTGCATGAATATACCATTTAGGGATGGTACATGACTATTTGCGATGCGTGATCCGGGAAACGAAAGTTGTTCTACGAGCTTGACCATTCTTCCTTCATGCGGAAAACACATTACTCTAAAGAGTGAGGAGACTATAGCTCTCATGCAATATATATAGTCCCGTCCAAGGAGTAGGTTATAATCCAAGGGTCCTTGAACGACCATCACGTTCATTTGAATGGTCTTCCCTTTCAATGTTATAGGCACATTGGGGAGGATCCCTAAAGGTTGACTGGTTCCTTTATCAAAGCCTGATAGATTTCTCATTTCAGGCAAAAGCGCAGGCGAACCAAGCGCTTTCCAAGCAATAGAGGAAAGGATACTCACAGATGCCCCTTCATCAATAATAGTGCCAACCATTACCATTCTGTATATTTGGACAATAATTCTGAATGGTATACTGGCTGGCAACCGGGGTCTGCCTAGTTGGTTCCAGTCAAACGAGACAACTAGGTTGCTTGGTGGTGGGACCGAGTAGACGGCCGGATATCACTCTGATGAACTTCCTTCCTGCGATAAAGGAATGGTGGCATTGCCCCCTTGTTCATCAGAGTTAGTGTTGATGAAGAGAATTTGGACGGTGTCGTCTTTATTCTCCTCTGTGATGGTATCATTCGAAGATAGAGCCTCTGAAGGCAAAACTGGGTCAACTGCCGTTTCAACCTTTAGACTTTCGTCAGGTATGGATTCAGACGGTTCATCTTCAATGACAGGTGCTTCGACTGACCACCTGGGCGGGTCAGCCGGGTTCTCAACTAGCGAAGGACTTGGCAGGAGTCTTTGATATCCAGGAGGAAGTTGCGCTCGTAAAATCGGGCGATCTTCCAGAACTCTTTTTGCCTCGTCTAAGAAGGGACAACGGTGGATGGCATGATCGCCTTCACACAGTCTGCAGGGAAATTTAGCTTTCCCTCTCTGTCCTGGGGCTTCACTCCCACTAGTTGACGGTGAGCAATCAACATGGCTATCAGAGGTTGACGCTACCGAATTGTGCAAACGGGGAGACCAGTCCCTTAGTATTCGAGGGATACAGGGACAATCTCTATGGAAGTGGTCTCCCTTGCATATGACGCATGGCGATTTAGGCCTGGTCATTGCTGTGTGTGGATTTTTGTCAGACGACTCTCGTTTTCCCCCAGTCGCCTTTGGCTCGTTCTTCTTCTTTTCTTTCTTCTTCTTCTCCTTCTTCTCCTTAGGAGCCTGGTTTTTGGTTTTACCAGTTCCGTCAAGCGAAGAGGAAGGAGGAGAGGAAGATGAAGTAGAAGGCTGGTGGGCGACTCTGGTCTGGTCTGATTGTTGACTCGACTGTTCAGGAATGGTGACGCTCTGAACGACATTGGTTGAAAAGAGCCAGACTGGCAGGCCAATTGTCAGTCCTCGAAGTGACAATGTGGCCATGTGGGGCGCACCAACATCTCCCCAAGAGGAGAAGGGACTAGGATTTCCACCAAGGGGAATTCCTTGGTTGGTGTGCTCCATCTTTCAACCTAAAGATCAACGCAGGAATTAAAGGGTGATTGTTCCGTTTAAAATAAATTTTAACGACGCTTTAGACACAACTTGCTTTTTCAGTTTTAAAGAGTCGAGAAAAAGCTAAAGATGACTGTAGTCTCCTTCGATGTTTTAACGAGCCTGAAGTGACAAATGCTCGGATGGACTTTTTCTGTTATAGAGTCTGAAAAAGGCCAAAAGGAACTGCTCTGGAGTTCTAGGCAGAGGGTGTGCCAAACTTTTCGCAAAACCGCAGAATACTTTTTAAGGTACGGGCGGTCGATCTTTGTGAATGCTGTGTTCACTGCATTGCGATCAGTAGGGCGGCCGACACAGCTTCCTAAGGATAAAGGATATATGCCTATAGGGGTCTCCCAATATATACGCGACAGTACGTGGGAGCACAATCAGTACTAGCGCTATCGTCCCTCAGGAGGAATCACCCACCTTCCACGAGATCGACAGTCACTAGGCTTAACGACGCCAGAACACGTCTCTAGCCTAGACCTCTATGTTGTGCGTTATGTTACAAAGCGTTGTTCAGTTCATTGAATTTATTTTAGGTTGATCTTTTTAAAGTTTGCCTTTCAAAGTTCACCACGAGATGTATGATACAAATTCCTAAATGCAGTCTAAAGATGATAAGCAAGCTTTATATCTTTTCAACTTTGAAAATCCTAGCTACTAAGGGAAAAGAAAGACACCATCTTTTCTCAAAGAGCAATCTGCACACTCTAATGCACTTTTCCTAAATCCAACATGCAAACTATCAAATGCAAAATGCACAATGTAGGTGTTTGTTTTCCTCTTTCTTAGTATTGATGCCTACAAAGAAAGCTTTTTGTACAACTTTGAATTTGCTTTTAAATGATCAATACAAACAAGTTCACTTTTTCGAAATCAGAGAAGATAGAAGAGATTACAACACTTAATGATTTTCGAAATAAAGACTTGTTTTGACACTTCAAAAGAGACAAATTCAAACCAATAAGCAAAAGTAAATGTATAATCAATCTGCAAACAGCCAATGAACTCTCTTCTAAGATCACAATCAATAGATTTGAATCAAGGGCTACAAAATGACTATTTTACTCATGCAAAGGAAAACTGTAAATGACGCCACAAACACATAAAAACATTCACAGTCTTTTTGTACAAAAGGAGGCAGAATCTAAGCAAAGAAAAGGAGTTATCTGACTGGTACCTATTCTGGTTAAAGGCTGCAAAAACAGAGATCAAAACGGGGCAACAGAGAGCAGAGAACCCCAGCTGCACAAGGCCAAACTGGTTCAGCGCAACCTCAACACTGAGGATTTGACATTCAGCGCAGGTAGCCTTCACGGGACCTACGTTGAAATGCAGACTGCCTTCACAGCAGTTGCGCTGAAGGAGAAACTCTCGTTTCTCCTGGGTTCTGGGTCACAAATTGCTCAAAAATCAACAGTTTCAGGCCAAATCAGAAACACAAGCAAGGTATAATCAAAGGGATGCTTTGAAAGCTACTAAGATCTATCACAAGGATCATCAAATCATTTGTGAACCCATTATTCAGATCATAGACAAGTCCAACAACTGGATAAAAGCAGCAACTTTCTACTTTGCATCCGGGAAAGATGCAGTTCGATTGTTGCTGTCAAGTCTATGATGCAAACAAATGATAGAAACACAAATGAAATGAATAAACAAATCGTCCCCAGTGGAGTCGCCAATTTGTTGTGGGGAAAAATGCCTATGCAGGACGATCCTATCCACCTAAGGTGTGACAGTGCCTTAGCAACAAACGAGTACAGCTACACTGGTTTCTTCCTTTATGAAATGTGAAAGAAGAGAGATCAATAGACTTACCGGTGTCTTCCGTTTGTCCCTCGATCCAATCTCCCTTCTCTTTGGGTGTTCACAGCTACTTGCCTTCTTGCTTATCCAGCTACAACTTCTTGCAAGATCACAAGAGAACAGCTACTTGCGACAAGAGAACAGCTACTTGAGACAAGAGAAGAACACTACACAAAGACATATTTCCACATTCATAACTAGTTTAGGATTAGAAATAAACCAAATACACTAATACATTCATACATCAAAATACATCAGCATATAGGAGAAACCAAGATAGCTTTATTGATGAATAACAAGGTTCAGGAAGAGATACAACCCAGAGGGCTCCAATCCAGCATCTCCTTCCCAACAAATGGAATTCCTATCTTCAGCCCCTTCAAAGCATTTAGCACCCAATGATTCCAGTCTCAAACCAACAACAATTCTTTGCAATAACAAAATTCCAGCCTCCAGATGTCATGGAGGAGAGATCCATATATAGATGTTTGGAGAGAGGATGAGTCAGCTTGAGATCTGACTAGTGTCCTCTCCCTCTGTCAGTTTTTGAGTCCACTTGGAGGTTCTTGCTTCCACTTGGAGATTTGGAACCTCTTACTCACCACCAGTCGAATTCCCTGAGGCAAGTGTCATTTTGGAAGCTTCTTGGGTTCTGACACCTTGAGGAATGAGTCTGCCACTTGTCCAATCTCGCTCAGCGCAGGTAGCCAGTGTTGGAGTTGACATTCAACGCAGGTAGTCAGTGGAGCCATTGACATTCAGCGCAGATGGTCAGTGGAGTAGTTGACATGATCCTGAATTGACTTGTTTTTGAGCAGTTTCAGGTGGAGAACTTTTGTGAATTGTTGTGGTTTGTTAGCCATGTTCCTCTAGGGGTAGGAACAACATGTTTAGGGACTTTGGATCCCTTAGATTATGGACATTTCATGCTCAATGCTGCAAGGCACAAAAATGTCTATAACACTAGGAACCTATTGAAATGCAAACTATAGGACCTTTTGTTGAAATATGTAAATAGGTTCGGTCTTCATAATGGAATATGTAATCATGATTTTATGTATTTAATGAAAAGAGAAAAATAGATCTATTATTGTTCTTGAGGCATGGGTTTCATGCTCAAGGGAAATTTATTTTTAGGTAAAGAACCCATTGAGTGCTTCTAGGTTTGTCATAAAGTAAATTGAATCATTGTCGTGTATTGAAGACCCATTTGGGCATGTTTCATATTGTAAGGAAAATTTATTTGAGTCAAAATAGAAATAAAAGACCCTCTAAGAACTCATCATGGAAAAAATATCAAGTCATCCTATGTGAAGGGACAACTCGGCCTAAGGAGAGAAATTTGTACCCCTCACAAACCTATAAACAAGAAGGAACTCAACTTGATTGTGAACCAATCAAGCAAGTTCGATATTCTGAAGATAGAAGTTGGAAAAAGGACAAAAAGAAAGGACAAGAGCTAGATCAAAGTTTTTTGGTCTCTCTCTCTCTCTCGTGTTAGAGTTTTTACATTTGCAGGGAAGGAGAATTTTCTAGGCAGAAGAATTTGTTGGGAAAAATAATTTGTTGGGCAAAATAATTTGTTGGACATAAGAATTTATTGGGTAGGTAAAAGTTGCAAAACAATTTTCTAGGTAGGTCGAAGTTTCAAAAGAGTTTGCTGGGTATATCGATGTTGCAAAAAAATATGGTGGGCAGGTCAAACTTCCAAAAGAATCTGTTGGGAAGTTGAAATTGTAGAAGTTGTTGGAATGAAGGTTTGAGTTGGTCTTGGAGGGTCTTGGTTAAGCATCATAGGTCTTGGAATTCAAAAATTAAATTTCTATAAGAATAGAAGAATTCTTATGGGTTTTCCTCTTAGTTGGAGAGGTTTTCGCACTAACTAATATCCTACATCTTGCTTCCTAATGTATCTTTAATTTTATTATTTAGTAGTTATTTAATGATAAAAAACCACTAATAATAATAAAGTGTAGTAAGAATCTAATCAATCTAAGTAAAAATACATCACAAGAAGTTATCAAGAAGAGAAATCACCTAATCTAGCTGCCCTAGATTTTTCAACATGGTATCAGAGCTAAGTAGTCAAGACAAGGAAAGGAAGCTTAAAGAAGGACACTCAAGGGCTGAATCACTTGAAAATAATATAAGAAGCATAAAAAAGAGTATGATCAAGAAAGAGAAAGAAACCTTATTCCCAACGAAGGAAGAATAAATAAGAGTGAAGCATTTCTTTCTTTGATTTGGGCTAATTCTCCTCCACACGTGCAAAGGTTAGGGCATCATCTTGCAACAGTAGAAGACGAAAATTGTAGTCACTCAAAGGAACCAAATTTTGGTTTAAATAAGGACTATTTAGCAAGATTAATTTTCAAGAGGAGTCAAGGTCAAGAGAAGTCAAAAGGAATCAAGTCTGTTGATATTTCAGCCATGCATGTGACCTAGGGTTTCTACAGGAGAAGCCGAAATTTTAGTTCTGCAACAACAAGCCGAAATATGAAGAAGGTTGGAAATATGAAGTTGTAAGAAGACCTGAAAACCCTAGATCATCCATAGAAGAACTACACATTGAAGCATCTAAAAGTCTCTACATTCTAGAGAAGCAGCAAGAAGCATAATCATCATCAACAAGGAATCGCTTTTGAAGGAAGACATCTTGTATCATCATCCGAATCAAGAAGGAATCAAGTTTAATATATTAACATCAAGGACAATCTTCACTTCACAGGTATATATCTTTATATCTATATTTGAATCTATCAAAACGACTTCATTTTGCAAGGGGAGCAACAAATTGGTTGGGTTGTCAAACTTTCTTGCATGGAAGAAGAGATAGATTTGAGCCTCATAGAAAATGAAGTTGTTGAGAATTTTAAGAATTGTTTCACTAAACGTCCAAAGGAATAATCTCAATATCTATCTGAATACATTAAAAAAAATAAGGGCTTAAAGAATCCTTATGTAGAAAATTGGAAAAGTGAAAATACATCTATGGCAAACTCGTGGAATTATATCACGTAAGTTCTACAAGATAATTTATATCATAAAGAACAATGTCTACAAGATGATGATATTAAAGGAAGAAGGAATGATACTTTATGAGGGTGTCTGAAATAAGTAACCAACTGCTAGACTTGGGAAAGATAACGTCTCACAAGTAAACAACTGCTATAGTACTCAATGCTCTACGAGAGGAATGGCGTAACTTGGCATCAAGAATTTATGGGAAGAAGGAAGCTACTCCATTCAATGAGTTGTGGTCATTATGAAAAATTGAAGAAACTAGGTTGAAGGAAAAAAATGATGTAGGATCAAACAAGCAAACTCAAGAATATGCTGCCATGGCGAAGAGGTAAGAAAATTTTGGAAATTTGGTCCTCATAAAAGGAAGAAGAATATGGTAAAGGTTCGATGCTATGGATATGGGCACTATAATAGATATTGTACTAATATAAATAAGGATGAGAACAAAAGAGAAAGGGAAAAATCCTATATCAATAAAGAATCGAAGAAGCTGAAAAGATGAAATCCGAGAAGGAAGAAGTAAAACATCTCTACTATGATTGAGATAAGTCTTCTACACCTAGTTCTTTTTAGTTTCTGTAAATATATATACCATGGTAGGAATCATTAGAAGCATGATAGGATGCATCATTTTAGGGGATGACATCATAATAACATATGATTGAAAGAAAGAGCTCATGGGAAGCTTGAAATATAGTTGAAGTTTATGGAAATCACCATTAGAAGGAACTAGCCCTTGATAACCTCATTAAAGCATAAGTAGTACTTATGGGTAGAATTGATTCATATGGTATATAACTCATATTACATCATTGTGAAGGAGCATCTGCAAGATCAGGATAATCAGGATCCTCAAGTAGAATCTTCATTGGAAGGTTCATCTCTTGGGAGAAGCAAATGTCTCACTAAGAATTCGACATTGGATGGGATTCACTGTGTTAAAGAATTATGGTAAGATGAAAAAATAATACATCATATCAAATATGATTGAAGCACACTCAATCAAGGATAGGAAGCTACTCAAGGAAGCCTAGATAACAAAAGGAGAAAAGAGGTATGTCTGTATATATTGAGTCATGTCATATAGTTGCAGATAACATGGATAAATGCTCCACCTCATGAGCATGATCAAGAGAAAGGGATCTCGTCCTTTGGAAGGATGCATAAAGGAATGGTTCACATACTGATTAAATGCAATAAAAATTATAATTCCTCATATGGAATATGAGGTGGTTGATAAAAATGAAGGAACTATGATTGGAAGTTCCTCGGGAAGCAATGTGTGAATAGAGAAATGAAGAGATCGTGAAATATGAAACTATGGAGAAGGCAATCAAATTACAATGAATAAAATATTTCACTGTGATATCTCCACGGGGAAGATATGAAGATCCTGATGAATTCTAGAAAAGAAAGAGACCCTTGACATTTTATATCTTGGAGATGTGTCAATTATATGTGTTGGATGTTTATATTGCAAGAAAACAGATGTCATGATGAAGGGACATCACAAAAGGTAATTTTGATTTGATGTTGTTTTTTATTTTTAAATAACATCTGGATGGGTTAATGCGGGGCTACCAGAAAATGAGTTGTGGATGTTGTCTACAACTAGCACTCATTTCATGCGATAGAATATATTATAGGAAACATGATGTGGAAGAGGTAGTTGTATGAAGGAAAGCCAGATGTGGACTAGAAAATCACTTTCCAATAAGGGGAAGGATGGCATGACTCACTTAAGGAAAGTGATGAATGGTCATTGCCCTAAAAGATGAAGGATCCATAATATTAAATATAAAATTCATGACATTGAATGGAGGAGCGCTACAAGTAACTAAAGCTCCCATGATATCCACCAATGAATAAAAGGTATATATTTTAAACAAGTCCCTAGTTAAGAGGGACCCTGGAAATAAGTTTCTAACTTGGTAGAAACTTGGAAACAAGTCCCTGGATAAGAGGGATCTTGGCAGCAAGTTCTTGGGAGCCTTGAAAATTCCCTAGAGAAGAGGGAGTTGGATAACATTCCTTTATAGGAATGGGTATATCCTCCCTAGTTGAGAGGGAGAGATAGAGACATCACTCATCCCTTCACTTGGGAAGAAAGAATGGAGGATTGCGTAAGCAGTAGGCATCTGATACTCTTTTAGGATGTGGTAGGGCATCCAAGATAAGAGTAGCTATAGAGATTGATATTCTCTGAGGACCGGGAATCCAAGATAAGAATAGACCTGGTGGAACATACTCTGAAAGAACCCCAAGTTGGGTATGTTCCAAGAGAGACAATGATGAGGGTGTATATAAATCATTGGTCTCACTAGAATTGTGCTCTGATCTTGTTGAGAGATACAATTGTTATTTAAGGTCTTTCTATGTGACAATGTTGGATGATATGATGTTATGCAAATGGGTTACCAATCTGACTCTTCTTATGAGAATTCTTCAGATTGAGAATGTCCAAGTACCTTGTATGGATTATGAATACCTCCCTAGTTAAGAGGGAGAGTTGAAATATGTAAATAGGTTTGCTCTTCATAATGGCATATGTAATCATGATTTTATGTTTTTAATTAAAAGAGAAAAATAAATTTATTATTATTCTTGACGCATCGGTTTCATGAACAAGGGAAATTTATGTTTAGCTCAAGCACCCATTGAGTGCTTCTAGGTTTGTCATAAATTCAACTGAGTCATTGTCATGTATTGAACACCCATTTGGGCATGTTACATGTTGTATAGAAAATTTATGATTCAAAATAGAATCAAAAGACCCTCCAAGGCCTTTTCATATCACAAAGATTAAGTTCACCTGCATGAAAGGACGAGTCAGCTTAAAGAGAGAAATTTTTACCCCTGACAAGCCTATAAATAAGAATGAACGTGACCTCATAGTCAATCACTAAAGAAAGTTCGATCTTCTTAATATAGAAAGTAGAAAAATGTTGAAAAGGAAGGATAAGTACCAGGTTGAAATTTTTGGGCCCCTCTCTTGTGTTAGGGTTTCTACATTTGCTAGGCAGAAGAATTTGTTGGGTAGAATAATTTACTGGGAAGAATAATTTGCTGGGCAGGTCAAAGTTGCATAAGAATTTGTTGGGTAGGTTAAAGTTGCAAAAGAGTTTGTTGGACATATCAAAGTTACAGAAGAATCTGTTGGGTAGGTCGCGTTCCCGAAGAATGTGTTGAGCAAGTCGAAATTTTAGAAGTTGTTGGAATCAAGGTTTGACTTGGGCTTAGAGGGTCTTGGTCAAAGGTCATAGGTCTTGGAATAATCAATTTAAGTTCTATAGAAATAGAAGAGTTCTTGTGGATTTTCCTCTCAATTAGAGAGGTTTTGGCCCTGGTTGATCGCCTACATTTTGTGTCCCATTATGTCTTTGATTTTATTTTTTGGTAGTTGTTTGATGATAAAAAAAAACTAATAATAATCAAGTGTAATAAGAATCTAATAAAGTTAAGTAAAATTACATCGCAAGCAGTTATCAAGAAGAGAAATCACCTAATCTAGCTGCCCTAGATTTCTCAAAGCCTTTATGATCCAAATTTCACATCCTTTTCTTCTTGTTAACCCCTCATATCCTTATTGGAATTTTTCCCCACTTTCATGTGACTTTCCCATGGATTGCTTTTTCCCGTTTTTGTTTTTCATGAATCAAATAAAATATAGTGATGTAGGACAATCTCTAACCATTTTATTATTTTTCCAATGGGGGGAAATTCCTTGAAAATAACTTCTATAGCCAACTGTTCTACATTTCTTACATGTCCCCTATGGGATAATTGGTCCCGTTATGGTTTTTATTTTATGTTATGTTCCTATTCAATTGATAGAGGGCTTCTAGGCAAAGCCAAAATGTTGTTTTGGGAAGGGCAAGATTAGATGGTGCCTCCCTATTATCTTTAAAAAAAATGATTATACCTATGTTTTATATATACAAATGGTTGTTTGAGGAACTCACAGGGGCAAGAGAATATTGAAAGGTGCACACTATGAATGTGGTTTTAATAGATTCAAATGTTTCTATTTCATTATATATATATATATATATATATATATATATATATAATATTTTGTATAGGTCTTATGCACGAATTGTTTGAGAATACACATCTCTGCATAAATGTTTCAAATGGATGATTTAAGTTTGAATTCAAGTGTGAACCCTATCCCATATTATAGGTTGGTGTGATATCTCACTTAGATAACCATTACTAAGTATTTGAGTGGAGAAAACTGGTAAGTTACTAAACAAGAACAAACTTTGTTTTTTATGACATCGTTAATTAAATGGGAACCAAAAGAAATTTCATTATGTAGCCAAATAAATAGAGGAGTTTAGGAATCCAGGTCTAAATTCCATCAGCATTTTAATTCCATCTAAATATCATTGAGCCCTAAATAGTAGTTTGGTTGGTCGTGCCCGAACCTGTTCGATGTGTAACAACCAGCGAAATTTCTCCAACCCCAGACTAACCCTTTGTTCAAGTAAACTTTTTTGTGGGTCAATTAGATTTTCTTTTGGGTTAGTGTTATATATATATATATATATATATATATATATATATATATATATATATATATATATATATATATATATATATATATCAATCGAGTTATAAATAAAAGAGAAGGGGTTTTCACGGAGTTGTTGGTATATTATTTTATGGCCATTTTTTTTGTTCGAATTGAAACCCCTAGATAGTAAATTTTTCTATTTTTCCAAAGTCGTATCAGAGTAGGAAGATATTCCGATGCTTGAAACTATTAAGAGAGTTAAGGATTTGTTCATAATTATGTTGCAAGTATGATACCCAAAAGCGAAGGTCAATAAAGAAGAAAAATCGACAAAGACCTGAGGTTGGAATTGAGTTGTATCGAGGAAAGAATGGAGGGCATAAAGACTACCTAGAGATGAGAACATGATGTGGAGGACATCAGTCAGGGTGAGGATATGAGTTCTAGAGGAGAGATTTAGGAATCCCTAGGAATGGAGAAAGAAGAGGAACAACTGATAAATTTGGTTACCAAGGTTGGCTCCAAACCAAAGTTTTATGGTAACTTGAATTTGGAGTAGTTGCTTGATTGAATCAACATGGTGGAAAAATTCTTATTTTATGATGATGTTGAGAAGTACTAAAAGGTTAAGTATATTATTACCAGGTTAAGGGAACACTCAAGACTATGGTAGTGATCCGAATGGAAAATGGCATCAACCCATGGTATTCATTTACCCATGTTATTCAGCCACCCATGGAATTTACCCATGGTATTGTAAGTGGCATCCACCCATGGTATTGTAAGTGGAATCCACCCATGGTATTGTGACATCCACCCATGGTATTCATTCACCCATGGAATTGACCTGTTGTATTGTGACATCCACCCATGGTATTCATTCACCAATGGAATTGACCCGTGGTATTGTGACATCGACCCATGGTATTCATTAACCCATGGAATTGACCCGTGGTATTGTAACCAAAAAGGCTATAAGCAACAAGTCACATTTTGTAAAAGGACAAATTGTCCACCACAATGTAGTCCTTACAGTTATTATCTGTTTTAATAAAAAGTTTCTTTATTGTTTTGTTTATTGGACGTTCTCCTCTTTTTATATTGGAAATTGCAATTTTTCAGATCTTGGGGGCCTCCCCCCCAATATCCATTTCAATCTCTTAGATCTTGAGTGCCTCCTGCCAAGATCCGGATCAGTGGTATCAGAGTAGGTTATGATTCCATGGGAATGAGAGTTTCATGCATATTTTAGTTTCAAATTTTTTTCAACAATATTCAACAAACTTCAGGCATGCGCTGCGACCTCCATAGAGCACTTTCTTGGGCCAAGCAAGAAGAATTTTTCTTTTTTCATTTTTTTGCAGGAATTTTTTTTTGGGCAGCGAGTTTGCAAATCAGATTGAAAACATTTGGTGAAATATTTACAAAAACAAATACCAGATCTAGGTTCCTTGCGAAAAAATACCAAAATTAAAAAAAAAAAAATCAGCCGAATCAGAGTCTGGATGAGGGAGATATCATTGATTTAAAATCAACTATGTTGTAGAAATTTTTTTTCTGACGACAACTGATGGATGGCGACCCTCCTATCATTTTTTGAAGTTTTTGTGAAGAATTTGAAAAAAATAATTGTAGATCTGAACTCCTCTTGAAAAATCACCCAATTTAAAAAAACAATGGGTCAAATCGGAGTACGGATGTAGAATATATCGCTGATTTAAAATCAACTATTTTTTTTCAGAACGTTTGTGACGGTGGAAAGATTGCAGCGCAAATATGAGATTCTAGAATGTTTAGATAAGGATTTCCAACACATGGGAAGATGCAAAATGGTCCTTCTGTTTCCAAAAACAGGTTATAATAAATATTTTGAGTTACTATGACCGAGTTATGTCCATTTTAACTTTGGAGCAACATTCAGAGCAGGTTCCCTTTGCAGATGTACCCTCCCACCCCACTTTAGTAGGCACCTGCTTCACATTCATCAATTTCAGCATAGCAGCATTCGGCTTGGGTTCTTTGGAGATGTGCCCTCCCACCCCAGGCTATGTAGGTACCTGCTACTTCATCAACAACCAACATCATGGTTATGGGTCAACCGCACAAAATCCTTGTCATCGAAGTCCATTTGCTAGGTCGCACACTGTTAGTATCACAGTTGGTCACAAGCATTACAGGGTATCTCTATCCTTGGATCTTCATTTTTCATGGTTATAGGTCATCCAAAAAACCACACTTCATCGAAGTCCATTCTCTAGGCCACACACCGTTAGTATCACAGTTGGTCACAAACATTACAAGGTATCTCTATCCTCGGATCTCTGTTCATCATGGTTATGGGTCATCCACAAACCCACACTTCATCGAATTCCATTTGTTAGGCCACACACTGTCCGTATCACAGTTGGTCACAAGCATTACAGGCTATCTCTATCCTCGGATCTTTGTTCATGATGGTTATGGGCTAACCACATAAAACCCTTCTCTTCAGTGGCTCGTCATATTCAACAAAGTCTTCGTAGGAGGGAACTTCACGCAATGGGGACCATTGCTTCTTAAGGAGGGAGGAATGATCCGAATGGAAAATGGCATCAACCCATGGTATTCATCCACCCATGTTATTCAGCCACCCATGGAATTTACCCATGGTATTGTAAGTGGCATCCACCCATGGTATTTTCCCATGGTATTGTGACATCCACCCATGGTATTCATTCACCCATGGAATTGACCCGTGGTATTGTGACATCCACCCATGGTATTCATTTGCCCATGGAATTGACCCGTGGTATTGTGACATCCACCCATGGTATTCATTCACCCATGGAATTGACCCATGGCATTGTAACCAAAAAAGGCTATAAGTAACAAGTCACATTTTGTAAAAGGATAGTTTGTCTGCCACAATGTTTCTTTTACAGTTATTCTCCATTTTAATAAAAAAAATTCTTTGTGGTTTTGTTTATTGGGCATTCTCCTCTTTTTCTTTTGGCATTTCAATTTTTTAGATCTTGGGGGCCTCCCCCAAGATTCAGATCAGGTATGATGGATTACAAGAATATCATAGAAGAAAATTGAAGGGAAATTTTAAAATTTGGGACAAAATGGTGGCCAAGTTCAAGAGAATGTTCATTTGCAAAGACTATAAACTGAACTGATTTAGTTAAATACAAATTTTGAGGAAGAAGCCCATGATTATAAAATAATATGGAAAGAAATTCTATAGGTTGAATGATAAAGTACCTAACATATAGAGGAATATATGGAGAAGGTGGCAGATACACATATGGCCCAAGGTATGAAATTTAAGATGAAATTGGCCTCTTACTATTGAAGAATATGGAGGATTCCTATCAGGTAGACTGAGGGTAGAAGAAACGTTAGCTAGAAAATAAAGCCAACGGAGTAAACGAAGTAGTTTAGCAAGAGGGAAAGGATCCCAAATAGGGTGAGAGTCCAGACTCCCATGGAGGAAGTAGGGAGCTTAAGAAGTCAATCTCCTAGAGGAGAAGAGTCAAGGGGAAAAATGTTTTCCCCAAGAGGCAAGGGAAAAGAGGGAAATTAGGTGTTACATATGTCAAAAGACATAACATGTGTCATGGGACTATCCTGAAAATAAATCAATAAACCAAAGAGGAGCACATGTTTTAGAAGCCAATGATGAGGCAAAAAAAGTAAAGATAAAATAGGGTACTCTTGAGTTGGGTTAATCCCTAATGTTGAAGATAATTTTAATTAAGGGAGGAAAGGAGAAACAAGAACTAGCACAATGAAGGAACCTATTTAGAACAATATGCAAATATAAGGGAGAATATTTTAAGGTGATCATTAATAGAGTTAGAAGTGACAACGTGGCCTCTACAGAGATGGCAGAAAAGTTAGGGTTGCAGAAGATGGCACAGCCCACTTTGTATCAGGTATCCTGGTCGTAGAAAACGCATCATATATTTGTTAGTGAACAAAGAAAAATAGAGTTCCAAATCCGTAGCTACAAGGATGAAGTGTTGTGTGACATCATTCTTATTGATGTTTGCCACATCTTGCTTGGGAAGTTATGGAAATATGATAAGGGAAATTTCCATGATGGGAAAAGAAATAATTATTGTTTTGAAGGGATAATTGCAAGAATGTTATATTACCCCTAGGGGATAAAAGAGTCAAGGAGGAAGCAAGAGCAAGGATGTTGATGATGGTTGGGAAGCAGTTTCTAGAAGAGTTTAAGAAAGAAGAAGAGGTACAATTCATTATAACTTGTAATCCTAGAGATTTTCTTACACATACAAATTTGAATGAGTTACCTGTTGAAATTAAATCTTTACTAAATGAATTTGTTGATATTATTGTTGATGACTTTCCAAATGTCTTACCTCCTGTAAGGTGAATCAACCATCATACAAATTTAATTCCGCCATCCAGTTTACTCAATACAGTAGCATACAGAATGACAATGAACAAAAAAAGGAAATAAAAAATAAAGTCTAGGAGTTGGTGGACAATGGACTGATCAGATCAATTCTGAACCCGTATGTTGTGCCAACGCTCATGAGCCCAAAGAAGGATCTAGGTTGGAGAATCTACATCGATTCAACTGGCTTCAACAAAATAACCATTAGGCATAAATTTTTCTTACGCCACATGGATGACATAACAGATTGTCTGAATAGTGCAAAATATTTTTCAAAAATAGACCTAAAGAGTGGGTATCATTAGCTTAGAATGAGAAAAGGAGAAGAGCGAAAAAATTCCTTCAAAACAAATGATGGTTTGCATGAATGGATGGTTAGGTCAAAATGACTTTTATGAGGCTCATGAAAATTTTTATCATATACCTTATTGGAAAATTCATGATTGTTTATTTATATTATGTCCTTTTGTACAACAAAAAGTAGAAAGAACATATCATATTTTTAAAGTTAGTTTTGAGGAAATTACAACAAGAAAAACATTTAATAAGTCTAAAAAAGTGTTATTTTCTTCACACAAAATTAGTTTATTTGGGGCTTGTAACTTATTTTGAATGGATAAGAATAGATTAAGAAAAGGTAAAAACCATTAAAGATTGGCCTTCTCTAACAAATATCCATGAGCTGAGAATATTCCATGGGTTGGCCAACTTCTACCAAACATTTATTTGATGTTTTAGTCACATTTGTGCATTGATAGTGGAAACAATTAAAAGGGAAAAATAACCTTTTAATGAAACAGTAGCAGTTGAAGAGGATTTATAATTACTACAGGGGAAAACAATAGATTAGCCAATTTTAGTGTTACTTTATTTTCCAAAAATAATTCAAGTGAAGGGTAATGCCAGTGGAATGAGCATTGGAGTTGTTCTCAACCAAGATAACAATCACATTACATATTTCAATGATTAATTGAATGAGACCAAGTAGAAGTATTCCACGTATGACAAAGAATTTTATGTTGTGATGTAATATTTAAAGAAGTCAACCAATTATCTTATGCCTAAAGAGTTTAGTTTGTACAGAGACAACCATGCCTTACAGTTCATAACCAGAAAATATAAGTTGAACCAAAGATATGCCAAATGGGTTGAATACATGCAAAAAAAAAAAAAAATTCTCTTGAAACGTATTAGTGGGAGTGCTAATAAAATTGATGATTCCTTGAGTAAGATATGTTTCTTTTTGTAGGAGCTTCAAGTCAACACTTTGGGGGAAGAACACCTCCATGAAATGTACAATGAAAATTTAGACTTCAAGGAAATTTATGAAGCTTGTGAAATCCCCATAATTAGGCATCAAAATTCATGGTTGGAGTACATGATTTAGGAGGTAACTTTTTTCAAAGGTAGCAATCGATGAGAGATAATTTACTGAAGGAGAAACACAATGCAGGACTAGATGATCATTTTTAGCATGATAAGCTATATGCGCAACTGAGTTCCTTTTTTATTAGCTCAGTATGAGGATTGATGATAAGAAGTTTTTGGACTGGTGCAGGATTTTCCAATATGTTAAAGGGAGAAACCAAAAATGTTTTTTATATAGGCCATTCCCCATTACCAACAGACATTGTGAAGCCTTTAGTGTGGAATTTGTCTTAGGTTTTCCAAAAATTCATAGGAAAAAATGACATAGTTTTTGTAGTAGTGGAAAAATTGTCTCACATGGCACATTTTATAACTTTCTCAAAAGCAAATGATAAAACTCACATTGCTAATGTTTTTTCAAGGAAGATTTTCAACTACATGGAATGCCCAAAAGTATAGTCTTATATTGAGACACAAAGTTTATTGGACACTTTTAGATAAATTTGTGGAGGAAATTCATGAAATACCCACATATAACACAACCTATCATCCCCAAATAGATGGACAAATTGAAGTGGTCAATAAAATCCTGGGAAATTTATTGACGTGTTTAGTTAATGAGCCCAATAAATAATGTCATCAAGTTCTCCCATAAAATGAATTTTCTTATAATGATTCTCCTAAAAGGATTACAGGAAAAAAAAGAAGAAGAAGAAGAAGAAGACATTTTCCAATTCTATATGGCATGCACCCTAGAGGTATTTTTGAACTTGAAAATTTGGAAAAAGGAAGAAATCTAGAGTGTTGATGTAGAAGAATTTAGTACAACCATGCAGATGATACACGAATAGGTCAAGGGACAATTATAGGAAACAATCCTTAAATAAAAGAAAAGAGTTAATCTCAAGAGAAGGGAAGTAAATATTGAAGTAGGGGGCCTAGTTTTAGCATACTTGAGGAATGAAAGGTTCTAAAAACATGAGTAAAATAAGTAGAAATTAAAGAAGATTCGTCTCTGAAATTTTTGAAGAATTTCTCGACAAATTCCTATGAGATTGAGCCACCCCTTCATGTAGGAATTTATCCTATATTAAATATTGTACATTTGTATACTTATAAAGAGCCTAGAGATGAGAAACATGATGAATAAGCGAACATTAAGTGGGAATATCAACTACCTACAACCTAGAAGTTTCAAATGGAGATGATCCTTAACCAAAACTCTTGTCATAAAGACCAGGAACAAAAATTATTACGAGTATTTTCTCAAATGGAAGGGTCTTCTTCTGAAGAGGAAATTTGGATGAGTGAAATAGATATCACGAAGCATGGAAATAATGTTGCAGACCTCGTGGATGGGTCTCCATGAAATATTTTGTTCTAAGGGAGTTTGATGCAGGACCATCTCTACTTGTTTTGTTCTTTTTCCAATGAAGAAAAATTCCTTGTAAATAGCTTCTACATCTAACCGTTTTGCTTTAATGCTTATGTCTCCCTTGTGGGATAGTTGTTCCTATTATGCTTTTTTTGTTATGCTACGAGTTTGATTAGTTGAAAGAGGGATTCTAGAAAAATCCCAAGTGCCATTTTTGGAGGAACACAATTAGCCAATGCTTCTCTATTCTATTAACAATCAAATTAAAAGCTTATTATTGTGTGTTGTATATAAAAATGGTTGTCTCAAGACATCATAGGGGTGATAGAAGATAGAAATGAGTGCACTCTGAATGTACTTTTAACTGCCTTGAATGTTTCTATTTGAAAATGTCTATACTGATATCTTAATCTTAATCTTATGTATGGGTTTTGCGCATGATATCTTAATCTTAATCCTTTATATGGGTTTTATGGATGATATCTTAATCTCAATCTTTTGTATGGGTCTTGTGCATGAATTTTTCGAGTATACAAATCTCTGCATAAATCTTCTCAATGGATGATTTAAGTTTGAATTCAAGTTTGAACCCTCTCCCCTATCACAGGGTGGCATGAGATCTCGCTTAAATAACCCTTACCAGGTCATCAAGTGGAGAGAACCACCAAGTTACTATAAAAGCACATACTTTATCTTTTTTGAGACATCGTCAACTAAATGGAAACCCAAATAAATTTCCTTTGCACGAGCAAAGATGATGTAGTTTGGGCATTTGAGCCTGAATTCTATTAGCAGTTCAATTTTTTCCTGAATATCGTTGAGCCCCAAACAATAGTTTGATTGGTTGGGAACGAGCTTGTTTAGTGCGTAATGGCTAGCAAAATTCCCCTAACCCGAAAATAGACTTTTTTTTGGTCGAATTTTCTCTGCGGAATTTAGATGTTGTTTTGGATTAATCCTTCTGTATATATATATAAAATAAAGAAAAGAAAATAAAATGGGTTGTCATGGGGCTGTTAATATATTGTTTTGTAGGTTTTTTTTTTCTTCAATGTCAAACCCCCCCTAGATAATAAATTTTTCCACTGTGACCAAAAGGGGGGCCATGTGGATTTTTATTGGGTATTTTAGTGAAACGGAGAACTCTTCATCCTCTAAGTATTCTTCCTCTTTTTCATTGATCCTTTTGGTATA
This sequence comes from Pinus tabuliformis, assembly GCA_031772625.1. Taxonomy (NCBI): domain Eukaryota; kingdom Viridiplantae; phylum Streptophyta; class Pinopsida; order Pinales; family Pinaceae; genus Pinus; species Pinus tabuliformis. The sequence goes on from CM062819.1 coordinate 1,840,853,691, forward strand.
GATACATACTCTGATTATAACATTTCTACATTTTTTCCTTCAAAGTTTGTTCGGGGAAGGTGGGCAAGCCAAGAGAGTTTTCATTAGATTTAAATTTATGGATTTTCCCTTCAACCACTACCATTTTGGTGAAGAGGGATCCTTGGGGCCTCATCCATTACCTTCGTGATATTTTGTATTTTTTTTGTGCTAAATAGTGACATTCCTACAATTTGGTTTCTATCGTTGGTCTTCTTTTTAATTACTCTTCTTAAATCATTTTATTTTTAGAATATTTATGCAAAATACCCATAGCGATGGCATATCGTACACTTGAAAGAGAACTGGTGATAGTGCATGTCCTAGAAATGAGTCACTTTATCAAGTTGTAGATTGATTTGCAAGAAAACCGTTGTCCAATCCATTTCCACACAATCTAAAAATTTTTTGTATTCTCTCTCATGGCTTAGCCCAATCAATATATCAAACTAAATAATTACCAATGTTTCTAAAGGTCTCTTCATTTTTAAAAATGGATTGGAAAATAGTTTAATTTCACCCAAACTAGTAAGGCTGAGGTAACATAATTTTCTAGATTGAAATTTAGGATCCAACAATGGATGTAAAGATCATGGCTTCCAATGAAGTAATGGCCACTATGAAAAATAATATATTGACTTACTTTGCTTTCAAATAGAAAAGTAAAAAAAAAAAATGTATCAAAAAATGAGACCTAGAGTTGTTCCTTAATGAGAGGTATCAAGTTTTGTCAACCCATAAATTCAAAAATTAAAGTGACAACTAGATACACATAAATTTCTTGATATTTTCATGCTCATTTAGCATAATGGATATTACACGATTGATCAAAATATACTGGATTTTTTAAACATCATCAAATTCTTCAACAAATCTAACTAGCATGGAACATCAAAATATTAGACCACTAGAAACCATAACATTAAAATAAATAATGTCAAGGGCTAATAGAAGAAGAGATGGATGGGAACCCCCCAAGATTAAATACACTAGAAATTTAAGCGCACAACTAATATTTTACTAAGCAATCTCAAAGATTCCCGTTTTTTCATGGGCTATTAAGATGATTATTTTTCTTTAATTATTTTATTACAAAACATTGAAATTACATCATTTCCATTTTTTCACTGAAAAATATTAACAAACCATCACTATCATATCTTAATACTTTATATATATATATATATATATATATATAAATAATTATTTAAAAATAAATATAATATTTTTAACATGTTTGAGATGAAGTAAAAAAAAAAAAAACTTATTCTTAAACAAAAATACAACTGTAAATACATTTTCCAATGTTAACCATGATAGATAAAATTTTAAATCCATGTATATAAGTTACCATAAACTCTTTATAGGAAAAGGTTCCTCGTACTAGTGATATTGGGTAAGTAATGTCTAAAGTTGTTTACACTATATTTTGATAATGATAATGGTAATGATAATGATAATTATATTTATATTTAAAAAATTATATCTCCAATTAATAGTTTTATAGCAAGTTAATGACAAAATCATTTTTAAAATTCATTCCTAATTTTGTATTTAGGTATTTAATTGAATAACTTTATAACAGGTCAATGACAAAATCATTTTTAGAATTCATTCATAATTTTGTATTTGTGTATTTAATTGACGAGTAAGATGTCATCTTTAAAAGTAAAAGAAGAAGAAAGCTGGGGTAGTACATGGATATTGTAGGTTGGAGATGAATATATGAATGGGGTAGATGTTATATATTTGGAAGAATCTAAGGATGTGAAAGTGTGAGGAAGTTGGGCCATTGGAACTTTGTCTTTACTTATTAGTGAGAACTATGCCAGAATATCCTGAACAGTTAAGGTAATAAGAATATATTAAAAAAAAATTAAGAAAAAGACGGTTGGTTAGGAATACAAAGTTGGAACAATTTAGCATTCAAATTCTTATATAAAATGTCAAATGTTGGGAATGAAAAACAAATCAGTGTCATTAAATTCTTACTTGATAAGCAGACCACATTTTAAATTTCAATCTTTGTGATGAGCATCATGAGAGACAAATAAATTTTCTGCGAGCAATGTGGACCGGGAATACATGCCCATTTAATAATAAATAATTTATTAATTAATATTCTTTTTACATTAATATAATTTATCTTCTAAGTAATACAAATATAATGACAGTTATCATCATAGGTTAGAGATTTTATTTTCGTTAGAATGTAGAAACATATCTCAAATTAACGTTAAATAATGTTATATTAAATTTTTTAAATAATATTAAAAAATATAAATTGAATTTAGAGTAAATTTGTAGTACAATAATATTATCTTAGGTTTATCTTAAACTAATATGTATTTAGTAATGAGAATGATCAAAGAGTATTTAGTAATGATAATGATCAAATTCTTTGATGAAAAACTAATTTTAGAGTATAAAGCTTAACAAAAAATTTACAACTTAAATACATTATCTTTCTCTAAATTTGATATATCTAGGATTAAGATGGATTTAGGATAGTTTTAGTCATGGGTGATTAACAAAAAATTTATATAATTAACATGATATATATGTCTATGATTAATCTCATCATTTTTAATGTACTTACTTTCCTTAGTTGGCTAAAATGATAGTATATTATGAAGAACAATCAATGTCAAATTTTTTATCCAATATTTCGTCTTTTAGTATAGTTACCAGATGTCGAGATAATAAAATTATGTATATATGTGAGAGATGGATCTAATCATTTTGAATTTACTCAATTTATTTGGTTTATTAAAAATATAGACAATATTATTCACAATTATATTTGAAGAGTTATATGAGGAATATGTTTAATAGAAACAATGTAACAATATTGAATTAATGCATCTATATTGAAACAAATACATTAATCTTATTGTACATTTCAATTTCTATTTTAACATTCATGTGAATTTATACTTCAATTTATATGTTAATTTCTATTTTTATTTCAAATTCTAATATATTAACTTCACTTTGTATTGATAAATAAATAATAAAAAACAATTAAATTGACATCCATGCATGTATATTGAAATCAATATGTTGTATTTAGTTCAGGATTTTTTATTTCAATTTTTATGTCAATTTGTATTTTTTTATATGTCAATTTGTATTTCTATTACAATTTCTATTATCATAAAAAATGTATAGTGAAATCAATCCATAATAGACATTAAAATCATTCCACTAATTTTAGTTTAGATGTGCATATTTAAATTTCTGTCAATTTCAATTCGAATATCAATCTGTATTTCAACTTTTATGTCAATTTCTATTTCTATTTTTATTTGTATTCAACTTATAATGCATTTATGTAAATAAGCATTGATGAATAAATAATTAAAATGTATAATCAATTCAATGCAATGACTTCAATGTTTGGGACATGAATTCGATTTGAGAAGCTCTTTTAAATTATAAAACTACCACTTCTAATTGGTAAGGATGTTCATGCTCTATCTTCCTCTTTTTGCATTGAACTCTAACACCTTTCCTATATAGTAACATAATTCATAAGAAAATTACTACACTCTCTGAAGTGAAGTGAAGTTCATAATTTTTCCTTTACCCTTTTGTGGCAAATACTTCTTAGTCAAATTGAAGTCAAAATACATAACACGTGCGACAAAACAAATTTATGAATCAATGATTATTGTATGTCAATTTAATTGCCCAAATTTTAAACAATAAGTTATCAACGAGAGGTTGTAAACTTATATATGGTACATCATATGTGAGGAGTTCAAGACATCATTAGGCTTCTTAGCCTAGTGATGTCACAAAAAACCAAACAACTTGCAAATTAATTCTATAGGGGACTTATTTACGTTATGGTAGGATTAAAGGCAGTTTTGTTAGGGAACATGTGATAGTATTACACTCAATTATGGTTTGGTGTTTCTATGTAATTAAAACAAAAACGTGACATCTATCTTCAATGAAACTTAGCCCATTGTAATTGTTGTCAAAAGTAAATCATTCAAGAATTAAATATAGGATATGTTTACTAAATAGGGTATCAACATAGAGTATCTTTATCAGAGGTTTTAATCTTTCATAATGAACTAATATAGATTTCATACAACCAAGGAAGATTTATAACAAATATAATTTCTCTTAGAAAGAAATCTCGCTCCTATGAAACAATAATTTAAATGTTATGAAGGAAAGCCTAAAACCAATGAGATATGGTGTTCATTAGTGTTTCAACACAAACCCCCTTCATAATAGGCTATGATATTTCATAATGTATTAAACAGGGTGTTTACACAAACCATGAAGAGTTGAAGAATAATATCCCTTCCTTTCAGTGGTCAATCTCACTTTTTGCAAATGAAATTAATTGTAAGTAATGATATGAAAACAGATAATTAATGTATACCACAAAATTGAATAACTAATCATAAATTAAGGAGGGAACTCACAATTTGGATTGGAAAACTAAGGGATATCGAATTACAAACATGATTATAGATAGAATTTGGTTACGTTGTAGAGGATTCAATATAAAGTGTACACAACTTGGCCATAAAGAGATTGAGAGATTGATGCACAATCCAGTTACAAAGATTATCATTCAATATTGATAGTTGGATGAGCAATGAATATACAAATTCGTTGTTAAAAGAAGTAACTACAGAATTTTCTCATGAAGCAACATGTTACAAAAATCAATGTGCAATCAAGTCACTCTATAAAGATCAATATACAAATATGGTTATTAAAGAGTTATTGAACAACTTGTTCACGGAGAGGAGTTGATAAACAAACTAGTTGCAATGACTCATCATTTAGTATAATAATGTCATAAGAGATCAGTACATGACTTATTAGTGAAAGAATAAGTACATAACCTAATAAATGGACAAGCAATCGTGTTATGATCTAGAGAATTAATCACATGGACACACTACGAAATAAGGAACATATAGCTATGCTACAAACTAATGGAAATAGATATTAGTGTATCTAAGTTGGCGGCCCCCCAACTAGCTAAAATTGCATGAAAATAAAACTAAATCACATACAAAATTGAATCACAATTAAATCATAAACAACACTAGTAAATAAGTTTGTATTACTCTATCGCAAAGTACATAATAATGAAGTGCCCAACAATCAGATTGATCAAATATTGAAATCAAAACACTATATTTTTTATTATTCTCCGCTTATATACCCATATATTTATATATTGAGGTAGAGGGTGAACGGAAAATAACTAACCAAAAATCAGACTTTCAAACAATGACCAATTTTACAAAACATTATCTTATTTCATTTTTGGTAGATCTTGGTTGGAGAAAAAAATCAAGATCTCATTAAATATTATTTTTCCAACATACAACCATTTGTAAATAATTTTATTTGATCTGCTTGTTGATTGGGCATTCTGTTTTGGATTTGATGTGGAAAATGGTTGAAAAAAAACCGCTCTTTGAATAATTTCCTTTAACTTCCAAATCATGCACTTTCTAAGAAATCCTCTTGTGACTCCCCTTATTGTGCTCATTCTTGAGAAAACGAATGTCACATAATTTCAATATTCATTTTTGTTACTCTAGAAATCACATTTGAAGTTCATTACTCATTTTTTCCTGGCACAGTTTGACGGAAATGTTGATCATGAGATGGAGACGTGTAGGATCATCATAGGTGGAAAATAGATAACATGAAGCCATGTTAATGGGTCTATAAATTAAACCTGCGTTTTAGAATTTCACCTGGAGTTGTGTAGATATGCCAATACTGAGGGTCGGTTATAGGAACTGCATAGGTGCTATAAGAGTTGAACTAGGCATAACCGCCATTAGCAAGACTAGTCGAAATCCTATATAATTCATCAAAGAAAAAGAGACTATGATAATAAACAACATTAAGATTGTAAATAAACTTATTTTCCGAAGTACCAGGAAATGTCATAAGAGGTCAAAGAAAAAGAGACTATGATAATAAACAACATTAAGATTGTAAATAAACTTATTTTCCGAAGTATCAGGAAATGTCATAAGAGGAAGTGTAAATAGTTATATGAATGAGACAAATCAGTCAAAATTGGAAACAATCAATACTGTAAAATATATCAAAACAACACCTCAACATCTCCCGCACACCTGCACTTTTGCATATCCTCATGCAAATAAAGCAAAACTATCAATTTGATCCTTTTAGCTACATTTAGAGGTAGTGAAATAAGTCCAATTTGTTGAACTCAAGATGAGTGTTTCTCCTGGTTGGCATTGTTTTAAATTCTTATATTTGTAGGTTTTTATTGAATGTTATATTTGATTTTCAAAACCTTGGTAAAACTTCGACCATAGTTTCAAGCCCATTTCTTTTTCCTACTTCAGATTGTATCCTTCTTGTTAGCCGATGGTAGATCTCTTGCCTTGGATTGGTGTTTATTGTGCTTTGAGGATGCAACAACATCCTTCTCCTCAGTTTCTAAGTTCACCCCTTTAAATGGGTTTCACTTATACCAATATTAGTTTCTTCATAAGTCTTTCTTGGCTTTGACAATTTCTCCTTATCTAGTAAATGAAATATTTGTTCTTTATTTTCCTCAATTACAACTATCGAATAAGCTCAAGTAAGATGACATAAATTTTATATGTTTTAATGCAACTTTTACATTTTAATAGGAAATAATTCATAATAAGCATCAAATCAATATCCAAGATCTTTGCTATCACCCAAGAAAATCTCTTTCATGATGACCTAAAGTGGATAGCAAAGAATGGAAAAGATTTCAAAATCGCCACTCCTCACTTTGAAATTAATGTATATTGAACATGAGAGCTTATTCTTTTAAAATTAAACACATAAAAACCAATATCATTTCGAAGTAGATGAATATGGAGATATAGGGTTGAATCGTGAAAGGAGGAAAACAAAAACTTGTAGAATTTTGTTTGTGTGATCTATGCTTAATTTGTTGGAGATGGATTCCACTTAAACACCTATAAGTGATTGAAGAAAGAAGATTGACTAGATGAGATGTTTGATAAGATATGAAATATTATCACTTTGTTACATTAACGTTTACAATGTGATCCAAGGATGTTAGATGATATTCTAAATTATTTATACCGATCTTTACAATTATACCTTTGAATTATGATCTCTACAACAGTCTCTAAAATTTAAAGATACAATATGTCATCACATCTTGGTTATTTCCAATAAAATATGCATATGTTTATGTCATGTATTGTGCTTTTATTCTTCCCAACCATAGAGTGTACCAACATCAAACCCATAAAAAATTATGTAGCTTTCTAGATTCGCCATGATAAAAAATTGCAAATTTTTTTAGCCCAAGGAATTCCATAGTAGTGGCTAGAAGGATGCTTTATCTATTGCAAACAAATTAGAATAGAGTATTGAGCCTTTTAAGAATCCCCACAATAGGTCCTATGTTCCATGGAAAATTTTGCACATAAGAAACCAACAATATAGTATTGAAATTAGTCTCTCCATTAATTCCTACAACTATTAGGATACAAACAAACTAAAATGGAATTTGTGATACTTAATGAAACGTTAGTAGCCATAACATACCATCAAATGGAGTTCTGCAATGCACCCAATAGTATAATCAACAACTAGGAAAAATCTTAGATAGAGACCCTATGATCATGCGAAATCCTTTTCCAAGAGGATAATGATGAGAAATACTCTACGGTAACTGTGGGGAAATTTCATCCATGGTAAAATTCCAAATTTCTTGAAATATAGTCTTCCTCGTGGAATTCTATAAATGAGAACTTGGATTCCCAAGATATAGGAAGGTATATAATCCATACTTTTATTATCTAGATAAGCTTTCATTTGATCTGTCTATCCTCTAAATGGTATTTCTCTTCTTCCTCTTAATCTAAATTAAATTTGGCGTATCCGAGGTTTCCCATTTTGTCTTTAACTTGTAAGTTCGAAAAGTATTAATCACTTTAGTAAAGATCATTTTTTCTACCTCTCGTCTTTCTCAAAATTCAAGAATATGTACTATATAGGAAGGCAACAAAATATTATCACACACAAAATGAATTACATAACATAAATTCTTTAACTAAATATGAGAAAAACAATACACTACCAAGGTTTGGAGCATCACTTAAGTAGAGTGACCACCAAATATCCACATATTACCAACAACAAACCAAACAACAAAAGGCAGCCCAAAGTCAATTTGAACTATATCATACATATACATTAAGCTAGGATTTCATATTTCCATATGTTGATGACTCTTTGCTTCCTCAGATTGCTAAGCAGTATCTACAAGAACCTAGGAGGAGAGTTGTGGATTCACAACTTGGGCACTTCACACTTATTAGTTGGGATGGTGTTGGGTGGGAGATGATATGAGGGAAACAAATATTCAAGATGGATAGTAGAGGTTGAGATAAGGAAAGTTATTAAATCATAAATGTACTAAGTGGTCCAAATCATGAATGAAACAAGATTATGGTAGTTATTTTTAATATGAATTTCCCTTATCTTCAATAAATTAAAAAGATTAAAACAATCTTACCTCGAGTTACCTTAATAGATTGATGTGTGACTAAAGTGCTAAGCGTGATGATGAAAATAAAATGAACTTGAACCTTATGTACCAATGAGTTGAACCAATCTAGAATTCTAAATCCACTGTTGATGTTGAGGTTGACCATTATTCTAAGAGATCAATGTTGGTGGAATGCTCACTAGTTGGGGCTTATTGTTGTGCTAAATTTGAGGCCAAGAATGATGAAGGTTGTTGATGAAGACCTAATAAATATGGGGAAAAGAGAATAGAGGTGCTTTGGAAGCTTGTCCAGTCTTAAGGCTAAGTCCAGTCTTAAATGGTCAAGCTAATCTTAGTCTACTCTTTTCATCTACACGTGAGATCGTCCATAGTAAAAGTACCTCATGGTTTCCACTAGCCCCACAAATGACAAAAATTTAAGGCCAGTAAGCCTGAATACTTAGCAAATCACAGAACAAAATTAAGTTGTTTACATGGAAGCTGAACATATATTTGCTGATTAGGATCGAAGCAGTTGAGCCGTGGAAATTCTATCGGGATAAAAAAGACTTCTTCAGTTCTTTGAAAAAACGCAACGCTATGCTGCCACTGATATGGATATAATTCACTGTATGTATGCATATATTTTCATTTGATTTTCCACAATCCTCACTCGGTCATGCGTAATGGATCTGATGCTTCGACTCATTAACGTAATGTGAAAAGTGACGCAGATGACGGAGATGGACTACGCCAAAATTTTCAAGCAATATCTGTTTTTTACGAGTCAGACATGTGCGTCACAGTGGGCGACCATGATCCAGCTGTTGGTTTAAACAAAGTCGCGAGTGGGTTAAATTCCCAGCAACTTTCCATCCGTTCATGGAAGGAAGGGTCCATGGTGGAAATAAGCAAAGTTTATATTTGAAGTAAAGTTTGCACTGTTTGGAAGGTGGTTATTTATTTATTTCGATCTAGGTCCCTGTTCAAGGTTCACTAGATGGAAAAGGGTTTTCTAAGTGCTGACATTATGATTATTTTTCCATATGATGACATTATAATTATATGATATTTGTTTGACATTGGACTTTTTTTAATGGCATTGTAACTTTTATAATTGCTTTTCAATAATTATGATTATATGATATTTGTTTGAGATTGGACGTTTTTTTAAGGTTATTGTAACTTTTATAATTGACTCTTATTTTCAATAATTCTCCATGAAATTTGAACTTAAAAATATCACAGCATTAAACCTCACGATTCTTTGGAAGGTGTTTTAAATTACATATTAAATTTATCTCCATGAAATTTGAACTTAAAAATATCACAGCATTAAACCTCACGATTCTTTGGAAGGTGTTTTAAATTACATTATTAAATTTATTTTTGGAATGTGTGTAAATATTGTTTATTTATTAAAAATGAGAAAGTGATAAGTTAAATCTAAAATATTAGAAATTGTATTATTAAATATAATGTGTTCGAGAGCATTTTTTTGGTATGAATTGTTATTTTTATCTATTAATGAGATATTGTCATTATTATGAGATGAAGTTTTGAGTTGAGATTCTTTAAAATCTTTTATGCTTAACTTTTTTCTTCTTATTGAGATGTTGTTATTATCACGAGATGAAGACTTGAGTTGAGATTCTTTAAAGTTTTTTATGTTCAATTTTTTTTCCTATTGTGTTTGTATTATTTTTCAACATGGTATCAAAGTATTTTTTTAGTCTAATGGAAGTTTGATGTGAATAGTTAATAATGTTAAAATGGAAAATTAAGAGAAATGAGAATCTATGGTGATGGACGGTGTCTCTTCTCCGCATTTTAGCTTCTTAACAACATAAGCCAAGTTCATAAGTATCTTACTACCTAATGTTTAAGCACCTTGCATAATGTAGTGTTTGTTATTATGGTGTTTCTTGAATGTGGATTTCAAGCAAGTCCAATGTTTTAATCCATGGAATGATGTCATGATCTCAATTCTAAATTATTTTTGAAAAAATCTTAGGGAACTATTTGCATGAAGCATGTAAATGTCATTTGGAGATGCATATAATTTGTGTATAAGGTTGAGGTTAGGGGTTTCAATAATTTTAGACATATGATATGTGTTTTTGTTGACTTTTGCAAACAAATGGGGGTTTCCATAGCCATGTCATATTTAAAATCATTCTAATATGATACTAACATTTTTCCCTAACTAGATGTATTCTAGGTGCACCTATCTTAAGAAACAGTTGGAGAAATTTCCCTCCATTTCTCTCTTTTGGCACTATGTTATTTCACTTCTAACTATTGCTCTTTCTTTACGCCATGTTATTGAATACACATACTTTCTAAGCATTCCAATCTTTAGTGATTGGTCTCTAGGTTACACTTGATCAATAATTTAACTATTCCAGCACAAATCTAGTTGGTAGAGAACCATAGTTGCAATTTGTGGATCTTTATTAGATTTAAAGGAAACAATTTTCCAAGGGATTTAAGGTTTGCCTCTAGATCTACCTATTTCATCACAACACACAAATAATAACATATAATTTTTTTCTTGAACAATTAACCATTCACTACAAATTTTGTCCTACTCTCGACAAGTTTTGAACATTAAAACTTTGAGAGAGATATGGTTCAAGCCCTATATAATCACTCGCCAAAACTTTGTTGATATAAATTTATTCACATTTCTCTGGTTGTCATTGTACGTAATAATGAAGTTGGTGAGGGTTTGAAGAAATCTATTGTTTAGTTCACTTATTGCACTTTTTATAAATATCAGATTCAATACTTGAACAATCATATCAACCTAAAAAATAACTCTTTATTTCTTAACTTGGTAGACATACAAGCTCTTTTAAAGTCAATTGTGGAAATTTTCAAATATAGGACTTACCTAAAATTTGAATAAGGAGGTCATGTGAGTCGTCAAAATCAAATCATTATAAAGGTTCACTTTGGGGTGAAAGATAGGTAGTATCTTATGCTCTGAGATGGTTAGCAACAAGTAAGTGAGTAAAAGTGAGCATGTAAAATTTAAATTGGGTAAAGGAGGAAAGTACTTGAAAAACATAAATCAAGAAATTAAAGAACTACACAAACTACTTACGTGAAATTGGTTATTGACATTTATAATAAAATGGATACAAAAGATAAATTAATGAAGCACTTCAACTAAAATTATTAGAAAAATAGTAGCAAATTGAGAACATGGTTGATGCACCATGTGAAAAAAATGACCTTGTACACAAGGTTAATGCACCTTGTAACATAGATGATATAATGCAAATAGTCAATGGTACTTATACTACACATGACTTGATAGTTGATACACAGGAAACAAAAGATATGGTTGATAATTCCTTAACTATTTATGGGATAAAATCATGCAATGAATTGATGAAGCTAAGTTTTCTTGAAGATGAGTTAGAAAAATAAGCAAGGGGTGATACCAGAAGCATTATAAATGAAATTAAACCTGAATGTTTTTTAAAGTTACAAAATAAAATTATCATGAATTCATAGAATAATATTAACTATAAAACAATCTTTCCAACCCTATTATTAAACCTTCAGAAGAGATTTTCACAACATAGAACATGACTTGAATATGATAGGGAAGTCACCTTTCATATTCAACTTAACTCTTCTAGACAAATCTACTTATATAATGCAAGATTCCTTCGAGGAGATTCCTCCTCACTTATTTCAATTCAACATCATAATGCTAAGTGCCAACGTTTTCATAGAATTGGTCACTCAGAGAATCAAAGTTTTGATCTTCGAAGACAAATCAACATTCAGATAAATGTCAAAAGTGAAATCAGGCTAAAAGGAATAAACAATTAATTATGTTTGAATAAGTTCTTGGTGATGAAATCATAAGTCAAGAAGATGCACAAGTCTAAACATCTAGTTCAAACATAAGTAAGAACACGTTTTCATGGAGAAATCACAAAAGAAAAAAGCTTCCAAATATTTGTTTTACATGAAGATTTTGTTCATGATTGGGACCTAATTCTACATGTAATTTAATTTGAAAAAAATAGTTAATAATAATGATACTCTCTTGCACGCAAGGGGAAGTACATCGATGAAGACAATTTGAACTCTCTTTCACATCTAGAGGGGGATTATATCTTGAAAATGGTTAGTGGTCAACCAAAAACCACTAGATACAATGATGAATCATTAAAGAACAAAAGAACATGAAAGTTCAAGTTTGGATCTTCTCATCTTGCACCTAATGGCGGGGTACTAGTGATAATAGTCGGGCTTCAATTTTCAATGTTCTATCAATTCAAACTCAATTAAAAATTGGGAATTCTAGCATGGAAGCTAATCTCATCAATAAGATATATACAATTTAATTAATCTCTTCAAATTAATATATTTGGGAAGGCCTAGCATTGAATCAAGAATCCTTTCATTGCTCTTCAACTATTCACTAGATGTTGTTAATTGCATATGAATTCAAAGAGTGTTTTGGTGATCCAATTTGTTTAATAATAACAAAACATGAACCTATTCATTCACAATTAATAGAATACATCAACTTCTTTGAGCGAAATTACCATGTGGGCTTCACCGTGTTAGTCAATATCTTATTACATGCGTTCATAGAGAGGGTTGTTAATGTGTTGTAGATAGTGGGGATGAGGTATGGTCAAGTTTATAGGTATTAAGGGATATAAAAATATAAATATAGTAAAAATATGGCCTTTTTATTGGAAATATAGAGTTGGGGGTTCAACAAAAAAGTTTTGGAAGATATTTATCAATAAATGTTAAAATTAAAGGCAATTTTATACCCACACTATGTCATAAGTTCACTAAATAAAGACTCCATGCAAATTACTTGTAAAATGATCGAATAATCAAGGAATGTTCCTACATCACCCTTGTTCACTTTTAGAACTTATACTATTTTTCAATGTTCGTTTGAGGTGAAACATTTAACATACATATTGAAAAAAAAAATGTAAGTTTAGTTTAGAAGTTTCAAATTAAATATTGAAGATGATACCATTTTAGCCTATCGGTTGGCTAAATGCCTGGAAGGACTCCATGCAAATTACTTGTAAAATGATCGAATAATCCAGGAATGTTCATACATCGCCCTCGTTCACTTTTATAAATTATACTATTTTTCAATGTTCGTTTTAGATGAAACATTTAACATACATATTGAAAAAAAAATATGTACATCTTCATTGAAGTTTAGTTTAGAAGTTTCAAATTAAATATTGAAGATGATACCATTTTAGCCTATTGGTTGGCTAAATGACTGGAAGGATGCATGGCATTAATTGTGAAATCCTGCTTAGAATACGAAGTATATTAGTTACTTCGAGGATGCCATTGGAGTATTGGTGATTTCTGTCAGTCCACTCACACCAACAGTCCACCCTGGCGATAAAGGCAATGGCGGTGAGCACTCTGATCTACTTGAATGGCTGGACCGGAAAAGGGCGGCCTCGGTCGTTTTTGTGGCTGGACCGGAAAAGGGCGTCCTTGGTCGTTTTTGTGTCGTTCGACAGCGAGGCATTTCTGTTGAAACACCAAATACACAAGTTGGCATTGAGTTTGGAGGCGAGCGAGCTCCTGTTCATCTGGTGTCTTGATTTTCAGTGGTATTTGAACAGTGGCCGAGACGATCCGTTGCGAATCCTTCCCAAGAAATTCCAGAATCGAGCGCAGGAGAGAGGACTGGTCGTGTAGGGCAGGGTCCCACAGGTACAGATCCTCTCGCATCCATCCATTGATGGGTTTCTTAGCCACATGGGATGTATCTTTATCAAGGAGTCACTTAACTTCATAATATCTCTCATTCTTCTCCCAATCCAAGCTAACCCAGACTTAAACGCCAAGCAAATAGTCGCAGAATTGGAGGGGATCGAAATAGAAAGAGGAGACGATGGCTATTTTATGAGGGAAAATATATCTACAAAATTAAGAATGGAAATGGTGGGACAGGAGGGTGAGAAGTTGAGATCCTAAGCATCGAAGTTTCTTGATATTATAACGACCAATAAACAAAGTCACATCCATGATTTCCTTTCAAAGCTCGAACAATTGGCTGAAGAATAAAAAAATAAAAGCATGTAATGTATCGTTGTTATATATATTTTTATTAGCATCAGCGTAGAATTATCAGTGCTTTCACTGGTTAAGGGAATTTGATTAGTTGAGCACATATTTAACAGTTTAATATAGATTTGAATTCCTGGCTAGTAATGTGAATGTTTTGTCATCTCCTTGTTTTTTATAATGATTTCTAAACATTTTCTATTTTATTTAAAACTCAAATATTAATGTGTTTCCATCTTGGATTATAGATCGTCAAACTTCTGCATTATATCGAATTCAAATGCAGATGTGATAACTATAGTGTTATTATATATTTACTTATTTAATATGTATTTTCTTATCCCATTTCAAAATCCCCTTGTCCACAATATTCTACTCGTTAATTACACCCCTTGCACTGATTCCCGCAATAATACCAAATCATCTGAGCACATCCAAACCCCCATTTCTACTGATAATCTCATCTCAACCTAAAAGCAATCCATGTCGAATACATGGTAGCTGTTGCCGACTAGAAATGAGACAACGAACGACCTCAGACAATGTCGAAAACTGGAGCCTGGTGAAAATTTGTCTAACCTCCACTCCAAAGCAACTAAAGTAACCAGATTATGAATCCCTCCAAACTGCAGGAAACACCTTCTTCACCAAACTGGTGGGGCAAATGCAGAGCTTTGAAACCTGGTCCTTTTAACTTCCAGAAAATAAAACGAGAGGCTTGTAAATAGAACTCGTACTTCCCTGTGTAAATTTTTCTTCCGAAAGAATGTTTCCAAAAACTCCTGTTCCTTAAGGGCTATACGATTTCCAGATTCAGCGTTCAAAAGCTTTGTGGCTTTTTCAATCTAACTGAAATTGACTACTTTTGTTCATCATAGCCCCCCACGTGTAGAGGTGGAATTTGTTCATCTGCAACAATGAAATAACAGCGAAACTCTTTAAAATTTATTTTTTATATTAAAACAAATGTGAAATTTTCATTACATTTATAAATTTCTACAATTTATTTAAATCTGTTTTTTTAAAGTAAAGTAAACTTATTAACCTTTCATCTAATATAATAATATTTATATGTTAAAGATGTTATTAAAAAGTCCCAATTAATTTTTTATTTTATTAAGATCTTACAGAGTATATTAGTTTTAGTGGATATTAATAATCATATATTATTATTAGGAAAAATATTATTATTATATTGAATGTGATGTAAATTGTGATATTGTTTTTGTAAATGATAAATATATTATTTAATTAATTTATAACCAATAAAAATAAGTTGTTTCAAAATAAAATACAATAAATAAATAATAGTAATAATAATTTTAAGTAAAAAAATTAGTAATTGGTACAATATTTTTATTAAAACAAATATAAAAAATATTATCGAATATAAAAATGTTGTTATGGATGTGCAATTTAGGATTATATAGGAGACACCATGTACTAATGAATCTTATGAACACGTTGTTAGTGGCAACTCTTTTAAATCACCTCTCTTTGCTACACGAAACACTGGTATTGAAGGATGAATGTTTAAGGAGATACACTTTAATCCAATGCTCTCCCTTAACCTACTCATAAAGTGATACAACAATGTACTCTCTGGAAGGTTTTTGAGTTTACTAATTAACTTTTAAAACTATTTAATTTATTTCGTAGTTAGATATATGTTCTCAATGTTTTTTTATTATACTAAAGAATGTGTTTCTTACACTATCTCTATCTCCATAGTATGTTATTAATTTTTCTATAAATATATCAATACCACACAAATTAATGAGCTTCTAAATATAAGAAACTCTATCTCCATAGTATGTTATTAATTTTTCTATAAATATATCAATACCACACAAATTAATGAGCTTCTAAATATAAGAATGCAATAGCTACTTTTCTAGAGTTAGTAGTTGGTGAATATCAAAACTTCATCTTGAATATTTATGTTATGGGATCATTAGCATCAAAATTATTCATATTAACCTTGACAATAAAGTAGTTCCTTGGTTCTAATATTAAACTATGAGGTTGTGGATCTTGGTGTGATGAGTGATCAAGTGTTCAAGACTCTTGGTTTTCAATGACAATATTTAGTTAGTCTTTCATGAAGAGGAGGATGGATTATACTCTAAGCCATATTATCCAATTCCGAGTTACATGTGAGTGATCTCCTTGAGTGGTATATTAAGCCAACAATGCCATTCAAAATCTACTATTGAAGCAACCAGTATACAACAATAGTTCGATTATTCTAATTTGTCATCCTTTAGTTTTATATTTTTTATGGTAATACAATATCACACCACCCTTTGACTGCTTCTTTAAGCAATGAGAGAGGAATTCAACTACACAAAAAATGGATGTGAAATCAAATATAGATATTGGCTCTCACATTTCCAACTAGTGCAGTGAAAGGCCACATTCGATCATCATTCCTGCATGCATTGTTTTTCTTTACAACAAATCTATATATTTTCCTAAATGAGATAATCACTAATAATAAGAACTACAAATGGGAATAAGGATACTACATTTTGAATGCCACTATATTGAATTAACCTCATCAAATGACATAGAATGCCTAAAATGAGGCAAAAGTAACATGTATCTATTGTTTCCTCTTAGTAGATGTTGTCAATTCTAGAAAATCAATATTTCTTCACAATAGTTATAAATCATTCATTGGTAAAATAATGGTAAATTATATCTCTGCTAAACTTCATTATCTCAATATTTCAATTATTATTTTAATTGTGTGTTATCAACTTAACTCAAATACACTAAACAACCTAAATCTAATACAACAATTATTGTTTCAAACCAACGTACAACTTTTCCAATTCAAGAATTCCAATTTAACAATCCTATGAGTGTTTCTTTGCACCTTTTAGGGAAATTGCTAGTAGTATAAATCAATCATTATCTCAATATTTCAATTATTATTTTAATTGTGCATTATCAACTTAACTCAAATACACTAAACAACCTAAATCTAATACAACATATATATATATATATATATATATATATATATATATATATATATATATATATATATATATATATATGTTTTAAGTGTGTGACTTTTCGGAGTATATTGATTTTTGTTCTTTAAACTAGCTTTTTACTACATATATGGATTCAAAGTTAAGTCACCAAACTTATGATTTAAATGAATTCTTGTCAGATTTTAGACTGATTGTGTGTGTGTATACACACACACTTTCTCTTTATAAATATAGAGAGATAGGGTGTTCATACCAAAATATATTAGTTGATACAATGTATAATTATATTATTTAAAGTAGATATCAAAATATTTTATTTATTACTAGAACAATGAAAGTGAAATATCAATTAAGTCTGTTAATTGTTGTGTTAATTGATTTTCAATTGTTTATTTATATGGTTATTTATTTTATTTATTATTTATTTTGGCCAATATTAGTGATTGTTTTTGTTTAGGACGTGACATATTTACACAAGGCCCTCGTACTAGATTGTAGAATGAGCCTCTTGGTTCAATGACCTCGCTGCTCAATAAAATGTAGAGTACTAATAGTATACATGACATGGTAGTACATTTTTTTCTTTTTAAGTGATGAAAGGGTAGAGTGTCTGATAGAGTTATTAGGACATCCATCATTGACCATTCTCATTTGAAACTAGGTTCCTCTGCAAAATTTCATGTCCTACACAATTTCCCTTTCCACAATATGCATGAAACTTCCCTCGAATGAAAAATGCCTAATACGAATTTGTGTGTATGTATGTATATAATGTGAATGCTATTCTTTTTATTATTTTTATAATTGAGCTGACACCATTTTTTTTTTAATCTATGACAACGCTTCTATATATGGGGCTATAGAGTGTCTCTTTACACAATAATAGTAAATATTTGTTATTAATTGTGCATTGGTCATGGAAATGGGAAGAAAAATGTGTAGTGAATTAGTTTGTAGGAAGAAAAGTAACAAATACTCATTTAGATTTATAACTGGTTAATGAATTTAGAAAAATGGTTGTTTTATTTGTGAATAAATAGAAAATATAGACTAGCTTCTAGCTATAGTTGAATGCATTAAAAGTAGCAAGGTGTTGTACAAACTCATATAGGGAAGATATTGTCATGTAAAATTATACTTAAACAAAATAAAAAATGATAACAACATATAACAAAATAAATTGGCTAAATCTATATTAAACCCAAATATACAAAGCAATTAATACATGACATGGAATTAAATGTTTAAAAATGATTACATCTTAAGGAATTTGATCCCTCTTGGTATTTAATAAATGAAGACTTAAAATGAATTGACAATAATAATAACTAATATTAAATTTATGCTACAGATCTTGTAGATGGTGGTAATTTTGCTCGATCTTTCATTTCATTCTTCTAGTTAAATTTCCTATTAAAAAGTTATTTTGTATTAGCTAAGGATTCTTTTGTATTAGTTAAGGCTTCCATGTTAAATTTCCATAAGGAAATCTATATTTTCATTAATCAAATAATGTTACAAATAAATATATGAAATGTTGTCTCAAGATAGGTAGACTATCTTCGACACACAATCAACTAATTTATAGAATATCTCAACCATACAACAATATAGGAACATCTAGATATAACAACCCTAAGGAATAGGAACAGACTCCTTTATATAGAGAGTCACAACCGAGGCAAGTGGAATTACATCTTCCAACACTTCCCCTTAATGACTACTTGTCCGAATATCAATCTGCAAAGTCTAGTTGTGGTCAAACATAACAAAAGAATACGTTGATGTCCATATAAAGGACAACCATCCAACGGAACGCATGGGCTCCAATTGCTGCAACCGCTAGTGTACGAGGATTCCCTTCGTATACATGGTTATGTTAACCATTATAACTGCATACATGTACCTGTACCTGCAAATCTCCCTCCATCATCATCATGGATTTTATCGGATTACCGTAACTATGTTATGGGTTTTATCGGATCACCCTCAACCGTGCCACCAAGGGCTCTCAGCCACCAAGTCTCACAAAGCCACCAAGGCTCAACATAGCCATCAAGGCTCAACTCTGCCACCAAAGCTCAACATAGCCACGAAAGCTCAACTCAACCATGAAGGCCCTAACAAAACCATGAAGGCTCACCATAGACCAAACTTAATGAGGCCCAAGGTTTTCTCGGCTCACCCTCAACCACACCAAGGGTTTTTTTGGATGAACCTAAACCATGCCTACAAGAATCAATGTCCACTTCACTCTTACACGTGGTTTCTAACTTACCACAAACCAACACTGCAAAATGGTTTCTGGCTAACCACAAACCTCCAATTACAAAGTGGTTTTAAGATTACCACGAACTTTATGGGGATACACATGCCTCATCAGGGTTACATTTCACACTCTATTTCATGGAGTTACCAAGTACATACTTTACAATTACCACTACAAAACATCCTAGACTTGATTACTAATAAATGTATATGACACAATACACCATCATCATGAATCTATTCCACAAACTCACACACAAACTAGATTGTCCATCATCCTTTAATCTTTAATGCAACTGCAACCACTATCCTCTGATGGCATCTTCATTGTCATGTCTTCATCATATCTAGTTGTTAATCATTCTTGCAAATAAATGTGTCTATTGTTAGTATGACCAGTTCCAACACAGACACAAATGTGTGACAATAATTGGCCAAACTAAATTCCACTATATTCTTTTAACCAATATTATATCACCGACATAACACTTTCTAAAAAAATAAAATTTAAATAATGGCAAAATAATTCTATTTTACATGCCATTATGTCGGGGGAGCACTGAGATCCATTAACTAATGCAAATGCATAAATCTGGTTTCGTTATTCTTCTCTCTTCCACACGCTTAGTTAGGCATCATCATGAACACATAAAAAGAAATCACCATCTTCGCATTTTCTGCAAATTTCTCCGGCAGAATACCCCTAGCTATGGCAACAGGCTTGCAAACGAACAAAAAACTTATCAGATTCAACATCTCCGAAGAATTTTAGCATCCAACCACGGGTTCTCTATCACATTCATCACCACCAAAAGAAATGTTTGTCCTTCTGAAACTACACACGTCTAGGGGATGGCCTCTTCGGGTTTCGACATTCACGTGGTTGAGCTCGAAATTCGATCTGAAACAAGAAATGAATCCCAAGGTCCAATTTTTCGTTGTCTGATGCAAAACCAACAACACTGAGAAAGAAATCTCTTGTTGAAAGGATTCATATCAGATTTCTTGCAGCATATCCAAAGTGCACATGAACGAGCACAAGAAGATCAGATCTGATAAAACGTATCCAAAAGCCTTGCAATTATGGAAACCCTCAGCCCCAACACGGCACAAACTGGAACAACACCTCCACCTCAGCTCTGCGGCTCACAATGGCTCTAAAACACGAGCCCCTCATGTGATGAGGCAACAAAAATACACAAAACAAATCCCTGTTCTTTGTTAATTCGACATTGCTGAATAATGGCGTATCACAAATTTGACATCCAATTTATTTTCAGATCAAAACCACAGTTGAATTATGTAGTGAGGACGTGATTTGAGTCTGCAATATTCACCGTCAACATCACGTCAACGATGGTCCTGGACACAGGGTTAAGTCGACACCTGGCACCGACTTGAAACTACTGGAAAATCCAACGACAGCTGAACTAAGTTGCCCAGAGAGGCTTCACAAACGTAGAAATCGACTAATTCGATTATGTGATCCTCGACACCATGACACCGATTGCATCGACGCGGGCATCGCGTACAATGGAATCGGGCTCCTTTAGGCGACGGACAACATTGCCCATCATTCTTGACAGGTGGGACGACAACGACTCACTGTGGGCATCAGCTGTTGTGGCGAAGAGCTTCACGCATTGTTTCCTCACAACGCTCTTCTGCTGCGAGTCGGTGTCATAGAGACACAACAAGCAGGGGGAAATGCCATCCGAATTCAAACTCCAAGCAATGCTCCCAAGCTCTTCTGAAGAAATCGTGTATGTGTCTCAATATGGTAACTTGTTAATTTCTCTGATTACTCAGTGTTTGAGTCGGTGCGTTCTTGTTGTTGGCTTACATGCTTTCCAATGCTGTTGCTTCTGCCTGGTCAAGCCAACGCCATTTTTTTTTTTTTGTGGCAAATATGAACTCAGTCTCCATCAGATTCAACACTGATAGGATGATAGACGGACAATTATTCATAAAACCATTTATTTCCCGGAGCACACTAGGGGGCAAGGCCCAAGCCCTTATCGGCTCTGATACCATGTTAAATTTACATAAGGGAATTTATATTCTCATTAATCAAATAATATTACAAATAAATATATGAAGTGTTATCTCCAAGTAGATTATTTTGGACACACAATTAACTAGTTGAGAGAATATCTCAACCATACACCAATCTATACATTTACCAACCCTAACCAATAGGAATAAACTCACAACTAAGACAAATGGAATTATGTCTTTCAACATTCCATTGGAAAAATAAGTAATGCATTTTTTAAAAACTAGTTTCTAGAATCAAAAGCATAGTTACCAAATTCGAATTCGAATTCGAATAATGACCCTGGTAATTCGTAAATCTGGATATTACTGTAGTAAAAACTGTGAAGTGGTTACTCATTGTTTGAATGACATTATTAATGAAAAGTTGATTATTGAATTATGTTACATGTGTATGTTCTTGAAAATGCTGGCAACTTCCTGAAGGAGGATTTCTATTTTTAGTGAATCAGTTTTAAAACTGATGCAACTGCTTCTCACCCAAGGAAAAGTCCTGGGAAGGAAAAGTCTCTGGGTTGTTGAGGAACAAGCAGAGAGAGAGGAATTCCTGGAGAGAGCAGAGAAAGAAAAGAGGTTAAGTCTGGTAATGACCAGATAACCTGGATAGTAAAAAGAAAAGGTTAAGTCTGGTAAGGACCAGATAACCTAGCACAGAGGTGCAAGAGTCTTGTCGAAGGCTGTAGGCCTACAAGACGGCTCGGGGGGAGAATCCAACGAAGTGGATCTCAAGGTTGGGAGGTTAAGAGCAAAATCGTTGCAGGTGAACTCTTGGAATAGGAACAACAGTAGCAGACTGCCAGGTATGCATCCTTAAATAGTTTAAATTGAGGAACAGGTAATGGTAGCATACAGACATATGCAGTTGTCTGTGTTTCTTTTAATGAGTTAATGAAATACAGTTATATATGCAGTTGTCTGTGTTTTCCTTTAATGAGTGAATGAAAGCTACAGTTATATATATATTTGACTGTGATTCTTTTATTGAGTTAATAAAAGATACAGTTATATATGAAATCATTCATTAGGCAGAAAACGGAAGATAACCGTAGCTGTTACCAAGATTAAGCACACAACCTCGTCTGCAGGGTAGTTCTCGGTGGTTGAATTCACTATGTACAGACTCAGGTGCTTAGTAAGGAAATGCCAAAACAGAGTTAAATCTGAAGCGATTAATAAACCGCAGAATATAACAAGAAATAGATATGCAGTAGTGCGTACACAGAACCATAAGTTACGAAACATATCCAAAGAAAATAACTAGTTTCAATAAGTTACAAATCTTATTAACATACAGTCGTGGTATCGTGCTCAGAACCGAGACGTTAATGAGTAAAACGAAAAGATTTATAAAGAAAACATTATTGCAGAGCCGAAGGCCTTTAATAAACAATGATGCCGTGTAAGCTGGAGTAAAAGAGATCATATTAGGAGTAGCAGTGAGGGATTTGTTCACAGTTTAACCTCACTCTATCATTTAAACCGTAAAGAACATCATGTGGCCGTGCGAATGGAGCGTTAACGCTACTCGCAGGTCAATAACCAGAGACTAACATTATTAGAACTTGAGAAAACTGAATAAGATGCATTTACCATTTATCAGGCTCAGACAATACTAACATGCAAACCAATATCCGTGTATGCGAGGAGGGTTTGACTTGCCTTCATTATTTCGAAAGCAAGCCGTAAACCCTGAGACCGCAACAAAATAACATAAATTGTGTAGCATCTACGAATATTGAAACAAGTTAACTATAGCTCCATAAAAGACTGGAGAATCACACAATATATAATAACTGCAATCTAAAGGAGTCGACAAACATGTCAAGAACTGAACAAACGTATTCATTACTGTAGTAAGCCCCGTAGGGTAAAATTCCATAAGAATAACAACATTAAACTGTAGTAACAGTCAGAGCGGGGTTATTACTGTTGGGTAAACCCCGTAGAATATTAACTACATGCGAATGAGAACAGAACATTGAACTGTAACATCAATAACAGAACATATTATACATAGCCGACGGTGTATAACATAGTCAAACATTAAACCCTCAAATGGCCTGTAGCCGTAAACAAGAAATTATCTAACCCTTAGGGTTTCATGGAATACAGGTTCGGTATGAGAAGGCCGCCTGTAAATCACACCAGGGATTGAATAAGGGGTAACCAGACCTGAGACACATGAATAACCATACATGAGTCTCGTTCTGGCCCATCGAAGACCACCATTCTTTTCATAATAGTTAACCCTACATGGCAATGCATAACAGCATCGAAGACTCACCTGGATAGAACACGGATCTGCAGAACCTCCTTCCAGACAGTAGAAGTCGTAGAGTCCAAACCCTCCTGCACAGAACAATCATCACCATCAACTGTATCAGTGGTAAATCAAGGAATCAAAGAACTGATTAATAATCTGTCAAGCGCAAGACTGTAAACCTTTTAAAATTGCCATGGACGAAATGGTTTCATACCTGTGTGAATGGCAGAACTGGTGTGGTGGAGGGAGATGTCGGATGAGCAGAGGTTTGCCCTGGACGCAAATGAACCGAGACCGAAGAACCCGGTGGATCATATAATGTCAACCAAACCCTCAAACCAATCTGAGCCATCCGATTTGGAGGAGCGATCACCATCGTTCGTTTGAGCGGGAGTGTGGGCACGCAAACCATAATGTACAACCCTCTGCATAATCACATGGCCTCACATGGTTCTTATCCACCTGGCCACGGAACGGGTGAGTTGGATTAACACCCGCTCACCATGTGGCACCGTGATTTAATAAGCCAGTACTCAATTCATTAAGACTGTTGCATAGTGTTAGTGCGGGTTGGTGAAATGTAATTACAACGCATGAAAATCAACGTGCAAGGGGTAAACCATAAACCATATATTACAATGTTTGAAACAAAATATCTGCGCATAAATTATATCAATATACCATGATGACCTGTAGCGGTTAGGTAACAATAAAAAAAAAAAATTATGGTATAAGTTAGAATGGGATCGTGACAATGTGGTATCAGAGCAGAGGTTTCAAAACTGTGGCCTCTGGAACAGCAAAGATCATCTTATAATGTATATATAGAAACAATGCAACTAATTGCCTTTCTTGTGTACCAGCAGGAGAACCATACAGAGACAGCTACCTGCTAGCAGCTAATAGTAAGATGGAGGAAATGCCGGGAGCTGGCGGCATCCCTCAAGAAAATGCTGAGCTGTGGGTACAGCTTGGTGCTGAGACACGCAGTACCAATCTGGCGATACTGCAAACTGTCCAGGAGCTGAAAGGTGAGATGGCGCGTCTGCGTGAGGACAATGCGCGATTAACAATGGAACAAGAAAGAATACTGAAAAGCTTGTCAGATAAACAAAATCCACCCTTAGCCAGCCCTAGTGCAGAACAGCAAAGGGGCACTGAGGAACGGGATTACGCACCTGAGCTTTCAGAAGAATAGGAAGACCATTCCGATAATGTGCAAGAGCAGCAAACCTCCAAGCGACAGAAAGTGGAATTACAGGGAGAATTCCGAAAAATCAAACCTCCACTTTTCGATGGAGAGCAGGAAGAAGCAGCAGAAGCCTGGTTGATTAATATTAATAAATATTTTCAACTTTATGAATATGACCAAAATCTGAAGGCGCGGCTGGCTATTTTCCAGTTGCAGGGCAAAGCCACCTTGTGGTGGGAAGAGATTAAAATTGTGAAGGGAGTAAGTGAGCAAAGCATAACCTGGGAAAAATTTCAGAAATACTTTAAGGAGAGGTATTTAACTGAGCGCTTTTATGATGAGAATGCGCGAGAATTCCATGACTTACGGCTAGGACAGCAGTCCATGGACGAATTCATAAATCGCTTCACTTCTCTGCTTCGTTATGTGCCATACATAAAAGAGGAGAAGGCCAAGGTGCAGAGGTTCGTGAGTAGCCTACCAGCTTATATAAGGGAACGGATTGAGTTTGACAATCCTCGAACTATGGATGAGGCAATTCGGAAGGCTAGAATTTGTTACCAGCAGAACAAACAAAAAGGAGAAATTCCAAACAAGAAATGGAATGAAAGAAAAGGCAGCAGAGTTGCTGGAAACAACAAAGGCAGCCGTGGAAATGGTAATAAAGGAGCTGGAAAGGGGCAGTTTAACAGAAGCACAAATAAGGGCACCTTCCGGGCTAAGCCAAGCGAGAGCAGGATCAGCGAACCACCTGCTAGATCGGAGGTTGAGGGAACCAGACCTCCAGTTCAGTGCTGGGTGTGTGAAGGACCGCACTACGCTAGAAATTGTCCACAGCATAAAAGAGCTGATCAAATATCTCAAATCCATGAAGCCTCAACTGTTGGGGATGTGGCGCGCAGCGTACCAAGAATCAATGCAGCCTTAGAGGACCGGCAAGCGGAATACCAACCTTCCATGGTGGAATTCGAAGGTAAGATTTCAAACCTTTCTGTAGCTGTACTTATTGATCCAGGAGCTACTTTAAGTTATGTTAGTCCAAAAGTAGTGGAACATTGTAAGCTACCACCAGAAAAGTTCAAAAATCCATGGTTGGTCCAGTTAGCTACGGGAGCCAAAAGGCGGGTTTTAGCTAAAGTTAATAACTGTTCTTTCAGTATAGCTGGACAGCCCGTAACGGCAGACCTGAATGTACTTCCATTAGGCTCTTATGACATTCTTATTGGTATGGATTGGCTGGAAAAGCACTGGTCATCGGTGAATTGCAAAACCAAGACCATATACTACAAAGATGATTTGGGGCAGCAGCAGGAATTGCAGGGAATTAAACATCTTGTTCAGATTCGACCTATCACTGCAACTCAGTTATCTAAATGTATTAGAAAGAAATGTCAGATCTATGCCATACAAGTTGGCTATGCAAACCAGAAAGATAAGATGTCTGCATTAGACGATATTCCAGTGGTACAGGAATTTACAGATGTTTTCCCTGAAGAGGTACCGGGACTGCCTCCAAAGAGGGACATAGACTTCACTATAGAGCTGATACCGGGGGCAGCACCCGTATCGCGGGCACCCTACCGAATGAGCGTACCAGAGTTAACAGAGTTGAAAATGCAGCTTCAAGAATTGTTGGATAAACAATACATACGTCCCAGTGTATCACCCTGGGGAGCTCCGGTATTATTTGTGAAGAAGAAGGATGGGACCCTTCGCATGTGCATAGATTACCGGCAGCTGAATAAGCTCACGGTCAAAAACAAGTACCCCTTACCCAGGATAGATGAACTCTTTGATCAAGTGAAAGGGGCAAAAGTGTTTTCTAAGATTGATCTGCGATCTGGTTATCATCAGATCAGAATCAAAGATGAGGACATTGCCAAAACTGCTTTCCGGACACGCTATGGGCACTACGAATTTGTAGTGCTACCTTTTGGTTTGACCAATGCACCTGCCACCTTCATGTGTATGATGAACAGCGTGTTTCATCGGTTTTTAGATAAATTTGTGCTGATATTTATTGACGATATTCTGATATACTCTCGCTCCCAGCAGGAACATGAAGAACACCTTAGGTTGGTGTTGCAGACCCTTCGAGAACATCAGCTATACGCTAAATTCAGCAAATGCGATTTCTTCAAGGAGGAAATTCAGTATTTGGGACACGTGATTACTAAGGAAGGAATTGCTGTAGACCCGGAGAAGATAAAAACCATTATGGAATGGCCCATACCCAAGGATGTTGCTGATATCAGATCCTTTATGGGATTAGCTGGATATTACCGGAGGTTTGTGGAAGGTTTCTCTAGGATAGCCTATCCTATTACCTCCTTACAGAAAAAGGGGAAGGTATTTAGGTGGACATCAGAATGTCAGCAGAGTTTTGACCGCCTGAAGCATCTACTTACCACGGCACCCATTTTGAGTATAGCTGATCCTAACAAGGATTATGTGGTATGCACCGATGCAAGCAAGGAGGGTGTGGGAGGGGTTCTAACGCAGGAAGGAAAGGTAATAGCGTATGAGTCAAGGAAACTAAAGGAACATGAACAGAAATATTCTGCTTATGATTTGGAATTAACAGCTATTATTCATGCGCTAAAAATGTGGAGGCATTACCTCCTAGGGAGGAAATTTCTGCTGTTAACATATCACCACAGCTTGACACATTATTTCAGCCAACCTACCCTGAATGCAAGGCAAGGCCGATGGGCAGATTTCCTAAGTGGGTTTGATTTCGAAATAAAACATTTAAAGGGCAAGGAAAACAGAGTGGCTGATGCATTAAGTCGGAAGGCTCACTGTTTATGTGAACTTTCAGCCAGCAAATGGCAGAATTCACTAATTGAGCAAATAAAAACAGCAGCTGGTCTTGACAGATCTTAGAAGGCTGGTTCTGGATGAGTTCCATATCAGCCATTACTCTGGTCATCCGGGGTACCAAAAGATGATCACTGCACTTAAGAAGGAATACTATTGGCCAGGAATGAAGAAACAAGTGGTGGAGTACTTGGCACGATGTTTGGAATGCCAGCAAATAAAAGCAGAACATCAGCATCCCGCTGGACTGCTACAGCCGTTGCCCATTCCGGAGTGGAAATGGGAAACCATTTCCATGGATTTCATAACAGGGTTGCCCCGAACAAAGAAAGGCAACGACTCTATTATGGTGGTGGTTGATAAGTTAAGTAAAGCAGCGCACTTTATTCCTGTGCAGTCCACCTACAAGGCGGTGCAGATTGCTCATCTCTTCATGAAAAATGTGTTCCGATTGCATGGGTTACCAAAAGTAATTATATCAGATCGCGATGTGAAATTCACCTCTACCTTTTGGAGGACATTGTTTGCCGAGTTGGGTACTCAGCTGAACTTCAGCACAGCTTATCACCCGCAGACTGATGGTCAGACCGAGCGAGTGAATCAGGTGCTGGAAGATATGTTGAGAGCATATGTAATGCTGAAACCAGGTCAATGGGAAGAATATTTACATCTGGTCGAATTTGCGTATAATAATGGATATCACACTTCGACTCAGTTAAGTCCCTTTGAGGTCCTGTATGGACGAAAGTGTCGTACACCCTCAAGTTGGGGTGGACCGGAAGACAAGCTGAATTTGGGTCCGGAAATGCTTAAAGACATGGAAGACATGGTAAGAAAGGTGCGTGCAAACTTAAAAGCTGCACAAGATAGACAGAAAAGCTTTGCGGACAGGAAAAGAAGATTCACGGAATACAAAGTTGGCGACCATGTGTTTGTGAGGATACAAACCAAAAGGAGCACCCTGCAGTGGAGCGGATGCGCCAAGCTGGCTCCACGATACTTTGGACCTTTCCAGATCTTGGCTAGAGTGGGGCCAGTGGCCTACCAACTTGCCATGCCAAGTCACATTAAGATTCACAATGTATTCCATGTGTCTGTCCTAAAGAAATATGTATATGACTCTAAACATGTTATTCGATGGCAAGATGTGCGGGTAAGAATTAATCAGGGTGTTTGATTAAACAGCTATATTTTGTAAGAAACTGATTAATGGTATTGGTGGTTTGCAGGTCGAACCGGAAGGCGAGGTCCTGGTCGAACCGCAGAGCATTCTCGACCGGAGAGAAGTGCGGCTGCGGAAACGGGTTATTACCCAAGTTAGAGTGCTGTGGCAGCACTATGGACCTGAGGAAGCCACATGGGAAGACGAGGAACTCATTAGAAAAACTTACCCACATTTATTTAATGAGAGAAGACATCGGGACGATGTCCAATCTCAGGGGGGGAAGATGTAATGACCCTGGTAATTCGTAAATCTGGATATTACTGTAGTAAAAACTGTGAAGTGGTTACTCATTGTTTGAATGACATTATTAATGAAAAGTTGATTATTGAATTATGTTACATGTGTATGTTCTTGAAAATGCTGGCAACTTCCTGAAGGAGGATTTCTATTTTTAGTGAATCAGTTTTAAAACTGATGCAACTGCTTCTCACCCAAGGAAAAGTCCTGGGAAGGAAAAGTCTCTGGGTTGTTGAGGAACAAGCAGAGAGAGAGAGGAATTCCTGGAGAGAGCAGAGAAAGAAAAGAGGTTAAGTCTGGTAATGACCAGATAACCTGGATAGTAAAAAGAAAAGGTTAAGTCTGGTAAGGACCAGATAACCTAGCACAGAGGTGCAAGAGTCTTGTCGAAGGCTGTAGGCCTGCAAGACGGCTCGGGGGGAGAATCCAACGAAGTGGATCTCAAGGTTGGGAGGTTAAGAGAAAAATCGTTGCAGGTGAACTCTTGGAATAGGAACGACAGTAGCAGACTGCCAGGTATGCATCCTTAAATAGTTTAAATTGAGGAACAGGTAATGGTAGCATACAGACATATGCAGTTGTCTGTGTTTCTTTTAATGAGTTAATGAAATACAGTTATATATGCAGTTGTCTGTGTTTTCCTTTAATGAGTGAATGAAAGCTACAGTTATATATATATTTGACTGTGATTCTTTTATTGAGTTAATAAAAGATACAGTTATATATGAAATCATTCATTAGGCAGAAAACGGAAGATAACCGTAGCTGTTACCAAGATTAAGCACACAACCTCGTCTGCAGGGTAGTTCTCGGTGATTGAATTCACTATGTACAGACTCAGGTGCTTAGTAAGGAAATGCCAAAACAGAGTTAAATCTGAAGCGATTAATAAACCGCAGAATACAACAAGAAATAGATATGCAGTAGTGCGTACACAGAACCATAAGTTACGAAACATATCCAAAGAAAATAACCAGTTTCAATAAGTTACAAATCTTATTAACATACAGTCGTGGTATCGTGCTCAGAACCGAGACGTTAATGAGTAAAACGAAAAGATTTATAAACAAAACATTATTGCAGAGCCGAAGGCCTTTGATAAACAATGATGCCGTGTAAGCTGGAGTAAAAGAGATCATATTAGGAGTAGCAGTGAGGGATTTGTTCACAGTTTAACCTCACTCTATCATTTAAACCGTAAAGAACATCATGTGGCCGTGCGAATGGAGCGTTAACGCTACTCGCAGGTCAATAACCAGAGACTAACATTATTAGAACTTGAGAAAACTGAATAAGATGCATTTACCATTTATCAGGCTCAGACAATACTAACATGCAAACCAATATCCGTGTATGCGAGGAGGGTTTGACTTGCCTTCATTATTTCGAAAGCAAGCCGTAAACCCTGAGACCGCAACAAAATAACATAAATTGTGTAGCATCTACGAATATTGAAACAAGTTAACTATAGCTCCATAAAAGACTGGAGAATCACACAATATATAATAACTGCAATCTAAAGGAGTCGACAAACATGTCAAGAACTGAACAAACGTATTCATTACTGTAGTAAGCCCCGTAGGGTAAAATTCCATAAGAATAACAATATTAAACTGTAGTAACAGTCAGAGCGGGGTTATTACTGTTGGGTAAACCCCGTAGAATATTAACTGCATGCGAATGAGAACAGAACATTGAACTGTAACATCAATAACAGAACATATTATACATAGCCGACGGTGTATAACATAGTCAAACATTAAACCCTCAAATGGCCTGTAGCCGTAAACAAGAAATTATCTAACCCTTAGGGTTTCATGGAATACAGGTTCGGTATGAGAAGGCCGCCTGTAAATCACACCAGGGATTGAATAAGGGGTAACCAGACCTGAGACACATGAATAACCATACATGAGTCTCGTTCTGGCCCATCGAAGACCACCATTCTTTTCATAATAGTTAACCCTACATGGCAATGCATAACAGCATCGAAGACTCACCTGGAGAGAACGCGGATCTGCAGAACCTCCTTCCAGACAGTAGAAGTCGTAGAGTCCAAACCCTCCTGCACAGAACAGTCATCACCATCAACTGTATCAGTGGTAAATCGAGGAATCAAAGAACTGATTAATAATCTGTCAAGCGCAAGACTGTAAACCTTTTAAAATTGCCATGGACGAAATGGTTTCATACCTGTGTGAATGGCAGAACTGGTGTGGTGGAGGGAGATGTCGGATGAGCAGAGGTTTGCCCTAGACGCAAATGAACTGAGACCGAAGAACCCGGTGGATCATATAATGTCAACCAAACCCTCAACCCAATCTGAGCCATCCGATTTGGAGGAGCGATCACCATCGTTCGTTTGAGCGGGAGTGTGGGCACGCAAACCATAATGTACAACCCTCTGCATAATCACATGGCCTCACATGGTTCTTATCCACCTGGCCATGGAACGGGTGAGTTGGATTAACACCCGCTCACCATGTGGCACCGTGATTTAATAAGCCAGTACTCAATTCATTAAGACTGTTGCATAGTGTTAGTGCGGGTTGGTGAAATGTAATTACAACGCATGAAAATCAACGTGCAAGGGGTAAACCATAAACCATATATTACAATGTTTGAAACAAAATATCTGCGCATAAATTATATCAATATACCATGATGACCTGTAGGGGTTAGGTAACAATAATTTTTTTTTTTATGGTATAAGTTAGAATGGGATCGTGACAATGTGGTAATACGATAAAAATTCGAATGAAAAATTTTCAATCCGAAAAAAAATCGATAATACACTTCTTAAACATTTTTTAAATAGCTATCTTATTTCTAATTTATTTTGAATTTTATATAACTTATAACTGTATATAATAAAAAATCTTCAGAACTAAATCCACCCAAAAAGAATTCACTCACCCCTTCCCTCCAAACTATATACTCTTTTCAAAAACCTATGTTCTTATCTTGATTTCAGAAATTTATTCATGTAAAATAATTCTTTATTTAGAAAATTAATATTCAAATTTATTTTATAGAGAAATCAATCTCTTGTTTGATAAACTTTTTTTTTAGGTACTTCCATTTCTTTCTGTGCATTTCCCTCCAAACTATATACTCCTTTCAAAAACCTATATTATTTCTTTGATTTCAAAATTTTATTAATATAAAATCCTTGTTTATTTAGAAAATTAATATTCAAATTTATTTTATAGAAAAATCAACCTCTTGTCTTTGAAAAAAGAAATTTTCTAATTTAAATACTTCCATTTCCTTCTCTATGAGTGGGAAAAATCTAACCAGAAAATATCATTCTATGCATTTCCCTCTAAACCATATACTCTTTTCAAAAACCTATATTCTTTCTTTGATTTCAAAAATTCATTAATGTAAAATCCTTTTCTATTTACAAAATTAATATTCAAATTTATTTTATAAAAAATCAACCACTTATTTTTGGAAAAAGAAATTTTCTAATTTAAATACTTCCATTTCCTTTTCTGTGAGTGGTAAAAATCTAACCAGAAAATAAAATTTAATAACATGAATGCTCTAATTTAAATACTTCCATACAGTTTTTATTGGGTGAATCTTTTGTCTTTCTCTGCTGCTTGGCATACCACAACAGTTTTTGTTTTTCTGTTTTCCTCTGTTGCATGCCATACTGCAACAATTTTTGTTTTTCTCTGCCGCATTCATGCCATACCCCAGCAACCTATTTGTTCCTTAGTTAATAAACCATCTGCGACCATTAACTATGCCAGGTAATAAACCATACATACGCCCAAATCATTAAGCACCCAGGTAATGAACCATACATGCGCCCAAATAGTTAATCACCTACAATACGAACAGATGCGCGCAAATCATTAAGCACCCAGGTAATGAACCATACATGCGCCCAAATCGACCGGATCAGATTTTATCGAACTATTCGGTATTCGAATCGTACGGGCGATTTTTCGTATTTTTAAGTGATTCGCCCGTATTGGGTAACTATGACCAAAAGAATTGATTATATTAATTTTCTAAGGAGAGCGATAGGATTCCTTTTCATTTAAGTATTTCCCATTGATGTCTATTTGTACGAGTTGATATTTTTGACCATTTTTCTTTAGCAAATCTTAATTAGTATCTTGATGGCAAAATTTAATTAGTATCTTGCTGGTTATTGGAGATGTTATTTATATATTCGTGTAGGATCCCTCGATCTATTCATGAATAGAAAACAACATTTTTATCTTTGCATATTATTAGCAAAGATAAAAGAGATATCCTATCAAATTACGTAAGGAGTTACAAACAAATTACATCTTAATTCATCTTGCGGCTTTTCATTTCTTTTTTGTGAGTTTATATATCCACACTACAAATTCATTGTAAGAATTGATTACATGAGTTTTATAGGGAGAGTGATAGGATTCCTTTTCATTTAAGTACTGCCCATTGATGTCTAGTTGTACAAGTTGAAATGTTTTGACCATTTTTCTTTGCCAAAATTTAATTAGTATCTTGATGGTTATTGGAGATGTTATTTAAATATTCCTCTAGGATCCGTCGATCTATTCATGAATCGAAAACAACATTTTAACCTTTGCAGATTCTTAGCAAAGATAAAATAGCTATCCTATCAAAGGACGTAAGGAGTTACAATGGATTGTCTACCAAACAAATTACATCTTAATTCATCTTGAGGCTTTTCAGTTCTTTTTTGTGAGTTTATATATCCACACTACAAATTCATTTTAAGAATATGCGTGTGCCTTTGATAGCTCCCTTGAAATAGTGCCAACCACGATCATCCTTTTGATTTCCCTTATGGTTTGGATGACTAGAAGGACTATGCGTTTAATTATAGATATGTAATTTGTATAATAATCGCAAACTATCCTGCAATATACATGTAGGTCGAAATACTTCCTATAACAATACTTTCATAGCTGTAGAATACACTTACAGCGAAATTAGATAAAAGCAATGGCGAGGTTTGAAAGAGCTAAATTGTACGTGCCAAAATTAAATCATACCCTGGAAAAATTGGAAGCCCGCATTTTAGGAATTCAAAGCACACTTTGTTAAAATTTAATTCTCACTTTGTATGGAACTAAAACATTCTTCCTAGAAATTAACATCACACGGATGGAAAGGAAATTATTAAGAATTTTAGAATTAACGAAATCTTACTAGAATTAAATCA
Organism: Pinus tabuliformis; assembly: GCA_031772625.1. Classification (NCBI taxonomy): domain Eukaryota; kingdom Viridiplantae; phylum Streptophyta; class Pinopsida; order Pinales; family Pinaceae; genus Pinus; species Pinus tabuliformis. The sequence continues at coordinate 1,840,888,585 of CM062819.1, forward strand.
TAATTTCCTAGAAAGGAAAACGCTAGAACCGACCTTTTACAATTGGTTAAATGATGACACTTATAATCACAATTAACTCATTGATATTTTTAGAGGATTCATTGCCACTATAAATCAAGACAATGATATGAAAAAGTGATTGGTGCCATTGTGAGTAATTACCATGAAAACATGAATATGAAAATAAGTTGTAGAAAGCAAAACATAATGGACTGTTAAATTCGGAGAAATGATCGTATGCTAATCTAATTAGTTTCTCCACGCTAGTTAAAACAAATGTTGTACCAATCGAAAGGAAACATTGTCAAAACAACTTGTGGAAAAATCTAAGATTCAATGGAATGCTTCAATAACAATTAAGGAAGGAAGCGGTTATAATTAAATCAATTATCCAAGAACCAATCTAAACCAATAATAATACAATAGTATTTGTTTGGGGATGGGGTGTTTCCTTCTTACACAAGGTACTAGGGAATAATTGCAATCAATATTTTATGAATTTCACATTCACATGATTTTAGCATAGTTACATCAAATCACACACATTTTTAGATTAAAATGGAAGTAGTACCAGGGCGATGAAGCAAAATTCCAATAATTTTTATGATAATCTTCATTATCCCTTTTATGTGTTCTTAATTATTTATGTAGTAGCCCCCCTATAATCTAAATCAAGTTTACTAAACAAGCATATAAGAAGGTTATAAATTATGTTAGGAATTTTTTACATTCATGCTTAATTGATTTCTAATCAGTTGACCCACAAACAATGGTTAAGATAAAATGTTGGTTAGGCATATGAACTTCCTATCTAAATACAAAAACACAATATATGATGTCCATTGTGAAAATGTTCTTTTAATATTTATATTTTCATCTTATTTATTTTGTCCATGAATCTCAATTCTCTACATATAGGTCGGAAATGGTTAAAATGCATTACATTACGTAGCATTGTAACAAAAACAATGCACTCCTACAGTTCCTGAAGATTTGGCTACAGATTGTTGTAGATTTCCTATAGCTAGCTATGGCTACATGATTCCGATATCTTTCTCATAACCTTTTATAGAATTTGTTTATGAAATCTCTCTCTTTTACCTAAACATATAAATATAACAAATTTACCAACAAAAGTAAGCATGAAAATGAATCTTAATTACCACATAATAGATAGAAAATAATTAAAAATATAAACTAACAATACCTTCTTCTAAAATAGGTAAACCAAACACAAAAATGGTATAAAGTGTGGAAACGTTAATTCAAGAGGGCATGAAATTTTACCAAAAGTATACAAAAATCATCCCAAAATTGTGACCTCACCAATTCATTGCTTCATTGCAAAGGTTTAAAACTTACACCAACTACCATGAAATATGATGCAAGAGCATCCAGCTCAGCAATTTCATTATATTCTAGTTAACTTAGGGGGTCTTGTGTTTTCAAGGAAGTTGGATTCCTATGTATCAAATTAATGTAATTATTAGTGTTTTGAGTGATTGGAATAGGAATTAATTAGATATTGTGAAAATATTTGTAAATTTTCTCGAATGTAGAAGAACATGAGTGATGATGAGTGATTAGTGAGAATTGAGATATTTGGAAATCAATTGTAAATCTTATATTAGAAATTGGTTTCATGGTTTGTGGAACTAGAGAGGATTCTTGGGGATCAATGGAGTCAAAAGTGGACTTAGAGGATATTTAGGATTTAGTTCAGCAAATTAAAGATTTGAACCAAAATTGGTTAACAAAATGGTTTGTATAAATGTAAGCCTAAAAGGCATAGAGAGAGTCAGTTAGTTAGAGTGAGAATCAGAGTTCAGAGATTAGATAGGGTTTGGCTGTAACCCTATAGGCACGAAAGGAAAGGCCACTGAGATAGAAGATCAGAGAAGGAATTCATTGTGTAAATATTTATTTATTAGCATAAAAGTGCAATTTCCGAGTTTGTGGTGTGTATTGAGTAATTGAATTATAAACTATGTGTGGATTAGAGTAATTCTGCATAACATAAGTGTGCAGGGAATTCAAAAAGAATCTGAGAGAGAGGACAGTGCTCAGAGGAGTATTGTGATGATCGGACAGTGTTGGAGTCTGATTGAATAACCAAATCAAAGCTCAGGAGTGGTAGCATTTAAATAATACACAGAACAAAGTTCAGGAAGGAGTCAAGCGGAAGAGCAATCGAAGATCGAAATCAGTGAAAGGAAGAAGTAATGAAGCAACAATGCACAGGAACCGTTGGATCAGTCGGATCAACAAACAGGATTAATGGAAGATGAGTGGCGGAGATCTTATCGCATGAGATTAAGTTAATAGATGGATGGATCACATCAAGGCACATGTCGACAGAAGGGTGGAAAATGTGCAAAATGATGGAGCGGTCTTCATAGGTGGTAAGCAGTATCTCGTGCACCCTAAAAGTTGTAAGTGGTATTCTAAAATTTCATGCGATTACCCTTAGCGGCCGACACGTAGCATGAGAAAACTACTTTTCTTGCGCGCTCTCAACCTGATATTGGTTGTGCACGATTTCACGCGAGATTGCATGATAGCTGTTGGATCGAGCGGGATTGATCAACGGTGGAGATCGGCCAAGCTAGTTGGCGAGCGGGTGACGCGATAGCTGTTGGATTAAGCGAGACAAATCTATGGTGGAGATTTGGAGTGCATAAAGTCAAACATTGAAATGAATACGTCAGTTATGCGACACACGATTAACGGTGATTGGTTAGGTTTTTCTGGATTGGACGGTAAGGAAATCCACGGGTGTAATCTGATTAATATATGATTAAATAACCTTCTACTTAAGCATTTAAATCAAGGGAGTTAAACCTTGGGTTATGGAAGGTTTCCCTAAGTATGAAATTTTGGAATTCCTGGGACATAGTGTGACATGAAATTTTATTTGCATACTATGGGTATGTGCAGCTTAGGCTGCATCAAATTTGTTATCAGAGTAGAACAAGAAAATTCTTCATGTAAGAATTCTTTGAGAAAACTTAGAACAAATTTATGTTTTGAAGGTGTGTATGAAGGAAAGAGGAGATCAGATTTTAAATGTGACAAATAGTTGGCACACAGAGATAAAGTGTAGCAGAATTTGCAGACGCAAAGGAAACATAGAACAATCCATTCAAAGTGTAGGTGAATGGTAGAACAAGATCATGCAAAGGTCTTGAAGATAGTGGCATAAGAAGGTGAGAAGATTGCAACAACCTAGAGTAAGGAGTGCTCAATTGGTTCCAGAGGAGAGAACCAGAGAGATGCCAAAATACTGAGCTCAGAGGAGAGAATCTTAGTGAGGTATCATGTAGTAAGGGGGACTTGTTACCGCAGAGGCTTTTTCGCATTTCACGGAAAGATCATAAAGGCAATTAGATAGAGGATGTGGGTAGAATTTCTAAGGGATGAAGAAAGATGGTTATAATTTCTATGTGAAAGAAGAGGTGGCCAAAACCTAGTATTTCATTGTGATTGAAATACAAGAGGACAACTGTATTATTAAAAGGTGAAGATGAGTTGAAGCCTAGAAGGAGCAGAGAGAAGTGCTCAAAGAGGTTCGAGAGAATAGAGAACCAAGTTCTTGCCAAAAGACCAAGTATAGAGGAGAGCTTGGTGAGGTAAGTGGCAACAGGGAGGAATTGTTGTTGCAGAGGCTTTAATGCAGCTCATAGTAATTTAGTAAGGAACTCATGAAGATAGAGAAGAATATGACTACTGATAGTCATAACAGAGATAACAGAGGTTATGAGGAAGGCCACAACAAAAGAAAAGTGAAGAAGGGGGATTTCAAGGCAAATGGTAAGAGAATGAGTCAAGAGGAGCTTGACAAGGAGATTGCAGAGTTAAAAGAACAACTCGATGTATTAAGGATGCTACTAGAGGAAAACCAAAGACAAGGTTGGGTCTTGAGGAAAAAGGAAGTGAAGTGGTCTAAGTTACAGAGAAGGCTACAACAAAACCAAGTGAAGTGGCTAGTGGAAGAACTCAGAGAAGCTAAGTTGAGAATGGAAGTTTCCATTTGTGAAGTAGAACAGGGTGAAGTTCTGGGTGAAGATGAAGACTGGAGATCTGTGGAAGATCTTATGAATTATTATGAGAATTCAAGACAACAAGGAGATATGATGACTGAAGCATCAAGTGAGACCACAAGGTCTCATGTTTTTAAAACTGATAATTTGTGTATGATTGGAGGTATTGTAGGAGAAAAGCAACTTTGTGAAGATGTTTTCAGGATGGATGAAGATCTTGAAGTAAAAGGTGACAAAGAAAATTTCTCAGAAGAGGAAGAATTTGACTGATTACAGCAGAAAGAGTCTATGGATGAGTTACTTAATGAGAGAAGAAAGTCATTTAAATTTGTCATGGAGATGGAAGATCAAGATCTTATTCTAATGAAGAACGAAGGAATATTGTTTGAGAGAGGCAATATAATGAATTGGATTAATGTTATTGATGAAGAACAAATGCAGGAGAATATTAATGTAGATGATGGGGCAAGGATAGCTCTTGAAGAAGGTTTGCAGAGAGACAACAAGGAAAAGTCTATTGAAGAAGGGGAGGAAGATTTGTCTCAAGACAAAGAAAAGACAATCACATAATTGAAGAAAGAAGAAGACTATGAAAAAGATTTAGCAAAGGGAGAAAGGACATCTGATGATCTGTCAATAACAAAGGAAGGTATGGAAAATTTTGTAAATTTTCCAAATTCTATTCCAATTGAAATTATTGGGTTATATAGAAAATTAGACTTTCAAAGAAGGAAGTTGGAAAAGCAAGGGATGTATACTCAGGATAAATTGTTGAAAAAGGAAGACAAAGAAATTGTCATGAATGACAATCATAAGGAAAATATAATAGTAATAAAAGCTCAACAAATTGACATTACAGAAGGAGGAGTTCATTATTGTGAACTAGAGCAGGGAGATATCATTGAAATAAACGATATGAGGGAGAGTTTAAATCAACATACTAATGTGTTAACAAAGGAATTGAAGGAAAACTCAGACTAGCATACTAAGATGTTGCCAGAAAGGAAAAGGGTAATGAGGCCTTATATTTTTAATTCTGATAATTGTTTTATGATTACAGGATTTGATGAAAATGAGACAAACATGTTTCAAGTTGAAGAGTCAGTTTTAGAACTAAAGAAAACTGGAAGTTGCCGGGTCAGAGACGCTGATGAGGAAAAATAAAAGCATGAAGATACCATGCTTGAAGAAGTTAAACTGATTGTCAGAATCAGTCAAGGAAGTGAAGGACAATTACTGAGGGTTGTCAAAGAAGAGGAAGGAAAATATGTTGGAATTGATGAACAACATAGTGATGTATTTGAGGGGAATCAAGTACAAAGGAAATTGGAGGACAATTAGTTTTTTTTAAGTAAATTTACAAATATTGAACAAAGGTTGTTTGGAAAGTCACAAGAGGGTAAGGATGAAAGGGCGGTAGAAAGAATCCAACCACTTCAAAGAGAAGATAATAAACAACAATTTGAAGATGAGTGGACAGAGTACAAAAACAAATGGCAAAGTAATTATCAGTCAAAAGATAAATTGGACATAGAGATTGAAATATTAATAAGATTGATGATTAAGGTGCCTTAGAAGAAAACAATGGTAAGAAGGCCAAGTAGCAGCGAGAGAAAGACAACAGCAAACTGTGAAATCATAGTTAGTGGAGCAAAGTAGCATTAAGTGTGGAAACTCGGAGAAGAGCAAGAAACAACATCAGCAACCAAAGACAAATTATAGAACAAAGTAATGGATCCAGGAGGACAAAGGTAAGAAGCACATGATTATTTTAACCTTGGGAATCTGATGCAGGAGCATCCAGCTCAGCAATTTGATTATATTCTAGTTAACTTAGGGGGTCTTGTGTTTTCAAGGAAGTTGGATTCCTATGTATCAAATTAATGTAATTATTAATGTTTTGAGTGATTGGAATATGAATTAACTAGATATTGTGAGGATATTTGTAAATGCTCTTGAATTTAGGAGAACATGAGTGATGATGAGTGATTAGTGAGAATTCAGAGATTTGGAAATCAATTGTAAACCTTATATTAGAAATTGGTTTCATGGTTTGTGGAACTAGAGAGGATTCTTAGGGATCAGTGGAGTCAAAAGTGGACTTAGAGGATATTTGGGATTTAGTTCAGCAGATTAAGGATCTAAACCAGAATTGGTTAACAAAACCTTTTGTATAAATGTAAGCCTAAAAGGCATAGAGAGAGTCAGTTAGTTAGAGTGAGAATTAGAGTTTATAGATTAGATAGGGTTTGACTGTAAGCCTACGGGCAGGAAAGGAAAGGCCACTGATATAGAAGATTAGGCTGAGAAGGAATTCATTGTGCAAATATTTATTTATTAGTACAGAAGTGCAATTTCTGAGTTTGTGTGGTGTGTATTGAGTAATTGAATTATAAATTGTGTGTGGATTAGAGTAATTCTACATAACATAAGTGTGCAGGGAATTCAAAAGGAATCCGAGAGAGAGGACAGTGCTTAGAGGACTATTGCAATGATCAGATAGTGTTGGAGTCTGATTGAATAACCAAATCAAAGCTCAGGAGTGGTAGCGTTTAAATAATACGTAGATCAAATTCCAGGAAGGAGTCAAGTGGAAGAGCAATCGAAGATTGAAATCAGTGAAAGGAAGAAGTAACGAAGAAACAGTGCACATGAACTATTGGATCAGTCGGATAAACAAACAAGATTAATGGAGGATGAGTGGCAGATATCTTATTGTAGGTTATTAAGTTAATAGATGGATGGATCACATCAAGTCACGTGTCGACAGAAGGGTGGAAAACGTGAAAAATGATGGAGTGGTCTTCGTAGGTGGTAAGCAGTATCTGGCACGTCCTAAAAGTTGTAAGTGGTGTTCTAAAATTTCACACAATTACCCTTAGCGGCCGACACGTAGCACGAGAAACCTAATTTTCTCATGCACTCTTGACCTGATATTGGTCGTGCACGATTTCATGCGAGATTGCATGATAGCCATTGAATCAAGCAAGACAGATCGATGGTGGATATTTGGAGTGCATAAAGTCAAGCGTTGAAATGAATACTTCCCCTATGTGACACGCGGTTGATGGTGATTGGTCAAGTTTGTTGTGGATTGGATGGTAAGGAAATCCACGGGTGTAATCTGATTAATATATTATTAAATAGCTTCTGCTTAAGCATTTAATTAAAGACAATTAAACCTTGGGTTATGGAAGGTTTCCCTAAGTATGAAATTTTGGAATTCTTGGGACATAGTGTGACATGAAATTTTATTTGCATACTACGGATATATGCGGCTTAGGCTGCATCAAAATATGAATGAAAGAGGTAGATATTATAATGGACAATCTCCGCACACATGAGGTCAATATGAATTTTTAGTGATTCGCTTTAGTATTTTGCAATACTTCATCCACCTTATAAAGGCCCATGAGTAAAATTTCTCAACCCTTTCAATTTATTTTCGAGCCAATATCCTTTGACGATATCTTAGTCCACAACAAAACCTAATATTTTCACTTAAAGCATGTTGATAAATGCCCACAACTTTTGAAAAACAACCGACGATTCCTAAAAGCTATAATTGATTCTTTTAGACTTTATAGGTTGAATATCTAGGGAATGTTATTAATAAGAATTGTATATGAATTGATACCAAAAATGTTGAGGATTTAAATAGTGGCCCTAGCCTAATATATTTAAGAGTTTGTTTGGGTTCCTAGGACTACAGTTCAATATAAGCAATTTGTCAAAAGTCATGGAAAAATGGATTCTCCCCTAGCTTCATCACTTAGAAAGGAAAACTTTGTGTGGATTGAAGATGCCATTGAAGCTTCTTAACTTTGAAGAATTACTGGTGAAATAATATATTATTGGTTGTGTCAAATTTAATAAGGACTTGGGTTGTGAATGTTATGTGTGGAGAATAGGTCCTAACATAGTTTTGATGCAACAAGGACACCCCCTGACCTTCATTTGTAAGAAATTCCATAGCTACAATTTGGGATATTGGGGTGCATGTCTTATAGGGTGATAACTTCTTATCAAGGATGACCATATATTCTCATGTTGTTTGTAAAAGAAAGTTAATAGTAACTAGAGTGTCATAAGTGGATGGTTTATCTTGAAAAATTGAGGATGGATCCATATTTTCCTTATCTTTATCCACTCTATGTTGGATCAAGGAACCCATTAAGAATGGTTGGAAAATGGAATGATCGGTTAACTCATCGAAATCCTTAAGGAAGATCCTGACCCTATTAAATGGCATACATGGTAGCAAGGTAAAAGATATATAAATGGAACCTTCATTAAGTAAGTAATATATCTTAAAACAAAGGGGTTTAGTGGAATTCCATTCCCCATCTATAATAGGTCACTTTGGCTTAAAAAATATATGAAAAAACTCCTCAATCATTCTTTTGGAATGTCATGAAAAAAAACACCAGTTGTTTTGTTTTGTAGTAACATATGAAACTTGTTAAAGAAGCAAGGGTGAGATATCAATGTTGTTAGGGGAATTGTAGCCACTATTAATCGCAACAGATATATGGACTAACATTTTGATGAATTTCATAGTCAGAATCCAAAGTTTGGTGAAGAAACTAGTGATCATGGTGATATTTGGCCATATCTCAAAATATGTTCAATTGTGTGCCATCTCACCATCCATTTACCTTCTCATTAGTTTTTCAAGTTTTCATTGATTATATTTGTAAGTTACATGGCATTCCCACTTTCATTGTCTTGAATTGGGACCCCACCTTCAAGAGGAAATTTCGATAGGAGTTGCTTACACGTTAGGGTACCTAGCTAACCATGGGCACTATGTATAATCCTCAAAATTTTGGTAAAATGAGGTGATTAATGAGATTTTAAAATTTTATTTACAATTTCTTACATTTGAAAATCCTAAACAATGAGAACAATGGCTTTTCCTTGTGCAATCATGGTGTAGCACCTCTTATCTTGGAGCTTCGAGATGACATTATGAAGCTATATATGACCAAACCCGTTTTTATTCAGTTAGTATTTACTAAACACCTCCAAGGATGATGCAGTGGATAATGCATTGTACATTATAGAAGAGATTCCATACACAGTAAATGAAAATTTAATTATGAGAAAAAATAATGATGAAACAATTAGACAAACATCACACTTCAAACATTCTTTTCTAGTAGGGCATCAAGCATTTCTTGACCTATAATGCTATAAACAAACTTGACATAGAGAAAAAAACACACTATAAAGGACCATCAAAATCCAATTGACCCTATGGGAGCATCCAATGTAGGCGACAATTAGCTTAAGAGTTGGCTCTTTTAGTGCAAACTAAGATTTATCTAATATTTGATGTGTATTCTTTGAGGAAGACGATGGGATCAAAGTGCATGGTTCAAACTAGCTTATAAGAGCGTGATGATGATGGCTTCATTTGGCTCTAGTTGGAAGCCAAATTGAATAAAATAAAGCATTTATTACTCTAAAACATATTCTCTCAAGTATTAATCTATTAAAAATATATGCAACCCAAAGATGCCACTTGGGAACTAGCTATGATTTTGTAAAAAAAATCCTCATCTTTAGCCTTTGGTGAAGATAATGTAGATTTTGAAAGAATGGAATGCCGTGGTCCAACCCTAACGTCCTCACAATACATGGGAGTTGATCAATTTTTCTATATATTGTTTTATTTGAATCCTTTTTTAGGTGAAAGAATATGTAACCATAAGATATATGTGAACATTAGATTCTTTGTTTTGATATTATACTACAAAAATACCCTAGCATATTTCATATTATTGTATCTTGATATAGTCTTTTATGATTATACTCTTTATACATTTAATTGTGTTTCATGTACCATAGGAAAACTCAAATGGTTTCTTAAATAAATGTTTTACTATATATCCTAAACCTTCATTGTGAACCTAAGATAAAACCGAGGAAATCCCTAACTTTTCGAAAGTGGAAGAACGAAAATTAACCACTCCCATCCCATTATTTGGGATCCATTAATGATGTTCTTCCTATGGATCTTGATCTACTTCCATGCTACGCACTAGTTCCCCACCCGAAATGTTGGTTTTTCATAAAAGGCCTTCGATTCTAGTGGCGCTAACCGTTAACCCTAAAAAATAACTGTGTAGAAGTATTGGGGGATATTATAAGGTTTATAGTGATCACGAAAGCGAAGATATGAGGGTTCAAAGATTGTAGTTTATGCAAATAAATTGAATACATTAGGTATATGTGAGGCTCCAAAGCCTTGATAATAAAACTCATTGTCTATGAGCTACCTCATGAGAACATTAAAGAGGGAAAACAAGAGAAACATGTGACTTGTCCCTTAAATTAAAGTGTCAAGAATTCTAGACTAAAACACATATTTTTAAAACTCACATAATCTCGATGTCTAAGTATTAAGGAAGATCTCCTCCCTAGAACACATGTCATGAGTATAATTGGAAATGCGTAATATTTTTACATAGACCGTTTTCTTGAATATATGCTTTGGGTATAATTAGGAAGAGGTAACATTATTTATTTTTTTGGGTTAACGTCCATTGAGACCAAATTGGTCTATCAGACCTATAATTTTCTTAGTTTTTAATTGTCTAGCTCCTCGTCTTTTTTGGCGAGATTGGTGTTGTAGCTTTCTTTTTTTTCTCTACGGTCTTCCAACTTCCTTTATCTTGCATCTCCTTCATCTCTTTTGGTTCTTAGGACATTGGTGTCTTAGGTTCGCGATCTATTTTGTTCGTCCTTTTGAAGATAGCCGGAGAAGAAGTTTGGTCTAGGAGATCTACTTTGCTGTTAAATGAAGATTTATTTTGTGCGGTATTCAAATCCTCATAACTGTTGATGCTTGAGGAGTTGTCGAGTTCACTTTTTTGTTGTTGGGCGGGGCTTTCTCCCTACTTGTCTTGAGAGTTATTTCTTTCTTGTCCGATTTCTTGTGATTCATATTTTTCTCTAGAGTATTCTTCTTTGATGACAGTGTAGTGTTCTTTTTGTGCTCCTTCCCACCATGTAGATCTGTGGTGGTTTTTTCTAGCAGTATTTATCTGGGAGACTTTTGGGCAATTTTTGGCTAGATGGCCTGTTTCAAAGCAGGATCGACATCTGAAGAAGACACTTTACATCAAACTCTTAGAAGGTTTGTTTTTATTTTAACTATGCTCATCGAAATGTAATAATGAAAATTTCAAAGTTTTATAAATACTTTTTTAATATTTATTATATAAAATTTCAAATATTATTTATAAAATAGAATATATCAATGAAATTTAAATATTTGTTATAATTTTAATGGTTTAAGTGAAAGTTTACTATTGTAATTCAAAATAATATATAATAATATAGTTAATGTTGTAATATGTTAATTACTTTTAGTTTTTAATATATAATATGTTGGAATATGTTAATTGTTTTTAGTTTTCTATTATTAATATATAGTAGTTTCTTCTAAAATATAAATTCATAAATAATTAGTCATGCATTAATATAGTTATAATTTTCATTCTTTATTGTAAATGACTAATCTTTACATAGGTTTCTCCCTTAAAAAAAATTGAGTTATTTTATTCTGGTAACCTCAAGCAATTTAATAAAAAAATCAAGTTTGAGAGTTATAAATGTATTATATCCTATTATATGGTTTAATGTGTTAATGTGAATTATTTTCAAGTGTTTAACTGCATGAGCTGTCCATTTTTCTTTGTCAATTAGAGTTGTATCAAAGATAGTGGTATACAGCATGCAAAAAATGATATCCATCATTTCGGAGGAAATTATTGTTGACTGCTATCCCTAGTCCCCGCACTGTCCGCTGGAGTGGAGTCTACTTGGGCAACTCATTTGTTTTTTATTTTTTCCATTCTTTGGTAAATGTCGAGGGTTTTTTATTTTTTCCGTAAACATCGAAACCCTCGGAGGTTAAGTTGACAATTGTTTTTGGTTTCAAGGATATTCAAGTTATACATTTCACCAATGTGATGTTTGTGTTAGTGTGAAATGCAATTAGGTTAGACGATTTTCATTAGGAGATAACTTATTTCTGGAGGCCAAACCAATTTTTCATTTCGAATTATGAGTAGTTTATAAAAAATTAAATATTCTCTTATTGTTTGGAAGGAATGAATTTTTTTTAAGATATTTTTAAAGTAATTTTTGATATTGCATTAAAAAAATAAAAAAGGTTTTTGAATAATTAATTAGATTTCATTGTGGGAAGGGTTTTATTAGAGTATGTAATTACTAGTTGAAGTTTATTTGCAGATTTCTTTTTCTGGAAAATGATTTTTAATTAGTGTAGGTAAAAAGATTTTGGATGATTAAAAGAGAAAATTAAAAATAAATAAATAAATAAGATGGAGTTTTAAAAAAGATACTTAAAAAAAAAATATGAAAGAATAGGGAGAGAATATTAACGAATTAAGAAAAATAAAAGGAAAGGAGAACATGTAACAAGAACAAGAGCAGTTGTTATTGTGTACAGTATTTGATTCACATAGCTCCATAATCAAAGGAATTATGAGTATGGAGAATTTTTGTGATTCTTATATTTTATGGCTTCTTATTTTTTCTTTAAAAAAAATAATTTCTGGGCCATTAAAATAAGAACCACATTTAGAATAGATGAGTTACCAAATAATTGTTTGCAAGGTATTGAAGAAATCCCAAATCAAATAGCTTATGAGGCTATGTCACAAGATCAAAGGGATCAACTTATACCCAATAGGAATGACGGAATGAGATTCCAACAATATTGTTTCTCATTCAACAATGTTTGGATGACAGCTTTCTTGCCAAGATTGCATCAACAAACTAGGCCAAAGAAGCTTGAGATATTCTAGTTATCACATACAATGATGGGGGCCAACATTGATCAACATGCAGAAGACCCATAGACCATTAATTGGAGATACTGTGGAAGAGCTTGTCAAAGTAGAAGAAGGTATAAAATACAAGGAAACTACAATTCACTTAAACACTACAAAGAAATTTGTTGAAAATTTTGTAGAAAAAGAAATTGACATTGAACAAGACATAGAGTATTATCATAATACAGAAAGTGAATACCATTGCCCAAATACATGTGTGGAAGATGAAATTGAAGTTGAAGATGGTAAAATTGAAGCCACCCTTGTAGTAACTACAGTGGGTTAGAAAAATATATTAATGAAAGTTGAGTATATATTAATGAAAGTTGAATTTGATTATAAGACTAAAATGGCATGGAGCATAGAAATGCAATGTATAATGAGAAGGAAAATTAATATGGAAAATCTTTCATAACTAAAATAACTAAAATAAAAGAAATAACAGCGAAAATAAAAACAACCAATAAAATTGTTGAATCTAGAGCAGTAACAGATTAAGAAATAAAATAAAATAAATATATTATAATAACTAAAATACACTACGATGAGAAGAATAACAGGAAGTACACTAAGATGCAGAAGAATAACAAGATGTAGATGAGACCAAAAGAAACAGAATATTGAAGAAACAGATCACAGTAATCATAAATCTAAAAAAGATAAAAGAATAAGAAAAATAATGGAGAATACAAGTTTGAAACGAAAGGAAAAAAAAAGACAGTGTTGTAATTTAATTATTCCGAGTGTGTAGTAATTTATTGTAATTATTTGTGAGTATTTAAATGCTGCAGCACTCCCTTTTTACGCTTTCTCTCCATCAATCAATAAGCTTTCGAATTGTTTAAAAATAAGTTTGAAGAGATTAACGAAAAATTACAACAGCCTGTGATATGACAACTCTCCGGTATCCGGTGATTGGCGAGAGTCAAGGTCGACCGTGTGTGTTAGTTAGGGCGGGCTGTGTACTCACTGTTAACTGTAATAGGGCTTCCTAGCAACAAAATCGGTCATCACAAAGGGAAATAATGGTCTCTGCTAAAAGTAATATTATTTCCGGTCGTAGAATTGCACGGAACCCGTAGATTGTCAAACGGATTATACTACCTCGTCAACGCGCTTCAGAAATCCGTCGTTGGGATAATAAAAGTTTTCAGCGATAAGCCACAACTTTTTATGAGCTCAGTTCCCAACATCCACTTTCAATTAAATATTTGTATTTAATGGGTCCTTGTCGTTGGGATGATAAAAGTTTTCAGCGATAATCCACAACTTTTTATGACCTCAATCCCCAACTTCCACTTTCAATTAAATATCTGTATTTAATGGGTCCTTGTCATTGGGATAATAAAAGTTTTCAGCGATAATGAGCTCAATCCCCAATTTCCACTTCAGTTAAATATTTGTATTTAATGGGTCCTTCATAATGCGTTATTTGATTCGACAGATTAGAGACTGGGCCTACACGGTCATGGTGTTCTGTCATTTCATTATATCAACAATTCAAGTGTGCTGGACAACAGACATTGGTTATTGGTGATCCAATTAAGATGGAAACAAATCTAGGGTGAACACGATATCGGGCCAAATGATTGTGCTGCGCAGCAGACAGTTGGAATCGGCGATCCAACTGAGATGGAAAAAAATCGAGGTGGATCGTGATATTGGACCAATTGGTCTCCTGGCTTTAACTTCTGGTTAAAATAAAATTGGGCTACACTTCGAAAATGGATCGCATTCTTTACTCAATTAACTTTCGTTTTCTTTGAAAACCTATTGGGCTTCGATATCCCAATCAGACCCCATGACCTAATCGATTTTCTTTTCACTTTAAAGCCCCCAAAAAACATTTATTTAGCACCGATTTTTGAAGGAAGTTTGATTATAAAATTATTAAAAAATATTTTGAGTATTAAAATATTAAAAAAATATTCAACTTTATTTTTACTTGGGTATGTTTTTTTGGATGGTAGACATATATATTGATTGTAGATTTTGTGTAAGTAACATATTCCTCATATTTCTCTTTTAGTTAGATGTTTAAATTATTATATTTTTATTATAAAGTGTTAGATATGTTTTTGGTGATATATAATTGTAGTTTTTAAATTTGATTTTAGACATCCTCAAATTACTTTCAACAAATTACTAATTCACTGTAAATAATAATAATCATATGTAACTGATTTTAACAAAAGGAAAAAAACAATAATAATATTATTATGTAACCCTAAAACCCCTCCACTTTGACACCCAAATCACCATATCCATTAAATACCCAATTCACCTTTAAAAAAAAATAAACTCTCGGTTTCCATTCAGACATGATTCTACAATCGAGGAAAAGTCCAAATGAATATTGATATTCCTCACGGACTTGACAGCACAGACAATAACTGTTCTCCCATTACCTTTGTAGAAACAATGCCATTGGTTGAATTTACAATAATTCAAAACCAAAGAGTATCAAAGTTAATGTTTTCGGAGATGTTTGGATGTTTTGACTAATGAATGATACTGTACATGTTGTCTTTAATTGATGAAATGCTGACTCATCTATAAGGGGTTTGGATACTAAGTAAACTAGAACTACGTTTACGTAATAAACCCCCGTCAGGGTAACTGGGGTTTGGACATTAGGGAAAATGATGGTAACGTTTAGTTAATGAACTTTGATAAGGATAGAATGAGGTATTGTTACTCTTAGAAATTTTAATTATAAGTTACTATTTCAGAAACAGATTGTGCGATGATATTTTCATCCAAAAATTACACTTTTGGAGCTCATCGTTAGATAAAATTTCCAATTTTGTCGACCCACATATCTTGGCGACCCGATTACAGATATTTGAGCTCCACGGTACACATCACTACGCAGAACAGGAAAAAGAAGTGATATCACAAGGTGGCCACGCTGTGTGTGAGCAGTTGTTTATCGATTATAATGTTGAAAATGGACACCTGAGATAAAGAAAAGAGTTTGTGTCGGGACATCTAAACAGAAATGTATAGAATCAATTTTAATAGTGAATATGGACACGCATGTCAGTAAGGTGTATTGAGATATAATATGCATATACAATATAAAAAACTATAATGACAAAGAGTTTGTTATCGATGTGTTTAAAACAAGGACTGCAAGCAGTAGTTGTCCCTGCCAAATTGATAGTTGAATTGAGGAAATGAACATTTTCGATAAAAGATATACTTACGGTTTTCGGTATCAAAGATGGAAAGAAAGAAGGTACCAAAGCAACAACTACAGAAAATAGATCACAGTGCAAACGCTTGCAAAATTTTGTTTCTAACTTTACTTTACTCAGGCGTGATGAAAATTTTGTTCCTAATTTTTAGGCTTACACCCGAATTCCTCGAGCGTTGCGCCTTGTGGTTCAACCCAGATGTAATTTAAAATAATGATATAGTAATAGGTATATTAAACATAACAAATTTACAACTATATATTAAATATATAAGAAAACTCTATAAAACAACATGATCTAAACCATATCTCAATATTAAAAAATTTAATAATAAAAATTTATTTTTTCTATTTTTGAAACAATTTACAAAATATATGTTATATATTGAAAATATATAATAATATTAATATTCAACATTTAATACATGCGTCTATTCAGGTTTAAGTTAATCAAATCATGAAATAAGAGTTAATTCTGAATTACTCTCTTAAAACAGCAGAATAAAATGACACACATTGGAACAAATGATAGTTCTAGAAACTCACTGCATGCATGCACTCCACATAGTTGTGGTTCCAAGTAATTCCCAATGAGCCTAAACAAACAAACAACAATGTCGCCTTTATTTTAATGGTGGCGCCTTCCTCATAGGCTACTACGTGGTTCCAAGTAATTCCCAATGCACCTAAACAAACAAACAACAATGTCGCCTTTATTTTAATGGCGGTGCCTTCGTCATAGGCTTTCTAGCTTGAATGTTATTTCAATTGTGGTGCCTTCATCATAGGATTTCTAGCGTAAATGATCCAGGTGGATGTTGGTGGCCACCCACCTATCCCATTTGGACCCCCACGACTATCTCTTTCAGTCTTTTCAGTTTCCTAAATTGTAGCACAATTTACTATTTTTAGCAGTTCTTCGGGTCGTGAACTTCCGAAGTCGTTTTGAGGCCCTAAATGACATTTTTTGGGAAATGTGGGGCAATATGGGTCCATCGACGACCATGTTGTCTCCCAAAGTGGCAATGCTCGGATAGATCTTTCTAACGAGCTAGTGTACACGTCAAACGGAGATCGTATGCCAAAGTTACGACCTCGGGAAATTGATGTACCAATTTACCCAAACGGGGCCCATAATTTGGCGTTTCATCTTTTAGGGTTAGGTTTTGGAATTTGAAGGGTTTTCCATTGTTTATCAACAATAAATAGGCCTTCGAACCTCATTGTAACACAGTTCAGAACAGTTCAGAGGCATGTAGCCACCACATCTCTTCTCAGAGATAAGCTACCATCACCCTAACTGGTTTATTTCCATTACTGTTTGTAATCATATTTCAGTATTTTCCATTAATGAAATGAAGTATTATTTCCGTTGCATCTTTGTGTATATGGTTATCTCTGTAATTGGTTGCATTCCTGTTTAAATCCAGATCAGTGGTATCAGAGCGGTCTGCTTTTTCTCTGTTTTTCTTTGCATGTCCCCAACGAGGTCGGGATATAAGGAGTTAGGGCTTGAACTGGTCGAACCTTTGCAAGACCAGCCTCACAAATCCCGATGGCCTCCCATGGCGGATGAGAAGAAAGACGAGGGGGTAGGAGATCCTATCAAAGTCTTGCTCGAAGAAGCGCTCAAGCGGCAAAGGAACGCGATGATGGATAGCTTTGCGCAGATCCTTCAGTGGCTACCCAGAGGCGACGCATCGGCTTCCAACAACTACTCTGGAAAAGCCACACCGTTTAAGGTACAAGATAATTTTGAAATCCCCATCTTCGAGGGTCAAATAGATGCAGATGTCGTAGATAAATGGTTAAATCTGCTAGATGGGTATCTTTCTGTTCACGAATTTTCAAGTCGGGAAAATATTTTTTTTGCTCTTCTCAAAGCAGCCCCCCACGTCAAGGACTAGTGGGAAACCTACTGCGAGCAGAAGGATGAAAGTACAAGCTCACTATTTTCAGCCGCACCCACTTGGAATGACTTCCGGGATGCCATCAAGGAGCAGTACTACCCTGTCGAAAGCTATGAGGACAAATACATCAAATGGACCACGCTGCGGCAGGGACGAGACCAAGATGTGCCAGAGTTCACAAACATTTTTCATACCCTTCGCACATAGTTGGGTATCAAAGATTCTAAGCTGCATCTGGTACTCAAATACCGCGGCTGCCTACACAGATACATCCAGGAAGAGATGGGGTTCTTGAACATCTCCTCACTCGGCACAGCATATCGATATGCTGTCAAAATCAAGCAAAAGTTCAAACAGAAGAAGCGAGACTTTGGATCTGCAAAACCGAAGCCCAAAGGACAAAGCCAAGGCGGGGTGACCCAAGACAACCCGTCGAAGACGCAAGAAAAGAACAACACCACGAAGCCGAAGAAGGACACAGGAAAGTGGTGTGAGTTCCACAAGAGTCCCACTCATAACACAAGTGAATGTCGGACCAAGCAGTCGCTGGTGGCCGAGTTGAAGGCTTCCGAATCAGATGCACGTTCTGACCCTGAGCCAGAACCCGACAAGGGGAATGGAAAAGAGAAGCAAATCATTGATGCGAATCCCAGTGCCACTGTTGCCACTGCTAAGATCCAGAAAAATGAGCCCGAAAATCCAGAGGAAGGGGAGGGTCTTTTCCACTCACAGATGTGGGTGAAGGGTTTGCCGCTGCAATTCATTGTCGACAGTGGCAACCAAAAGAACCTCATTTCAGCAGAGGTCGTGAAGCGGTTGGGCCTACCGACTACACCACACACACAACCGTACAGTATCGGGTGGCTTCATGAAGGATGAGATCTCAAAGTTCGCCAGTAGTGCCGCCTTCCGTATAGCATCAAGCATTTCACAAACGAGATATTATGTGATGTTACACCTCTGGATGTTTGCGATGTACTATTAGGCCAGCCATACTTATGGAGGCGACATGCTATGTATGAGTCCAAGCCTCATGCTGTCATTATTTCTTTGAATAATTCATTATACAGGATACCGGAGGTAGCCCACCTATCGCAACCTCTTTGATCACTACCAACAAAGGTAGCAAGCTCATATCACAGACCAGGAAATTCATCTGTCTGGTTCACTCCCAAAGTAAGGGGAAGATTGTCATCACATCCATAACCCCCGCGAAGGGTTCCTCCATGCAGCAGCAACAACAAAGGGATACAGTCATGACAAGACACAGGAACAACTTCTCCTCACCCACAGGGGTATCACACAAGTTTCAGGTGGGCGACAAAGTTTGGTTGCATCTGCAGAGAGAACACCTTACCAGAACCCATTAGAAACTCAGACCACTCTGACATCGTCCTTACACCAGTACCAAGGCTACGGGTAACAATGCTTTGAAGCATAACATTCCTCCATTCCTTCGCTTGCACCAAGTGATCAATGTGGACCATCATCGACCATGCTTCCCACCATTTCTGAACACATCAGAGATTAGAGAACAGCTCAACAGGGACCAAGTTCAGCAGATGGAGGAACTCAACGCAATGGGGACCATTGCTTCCTAAGGGGGGAGGAATGATCCAGGTGGATGTTGGTGGCCACCCACCTATCCCATTTGGACCCCCACAACTGTATCTTTCAGTCTTTTAAGTTTCTTAAATTGTAGCACAATTTACTATTTTTAACAGTTTTTTGGGTCCTGAACTTCCGGAGCCGTTTTGAGGCCCTAAACGACGCTTTTTGGGAAATCTCAGGCAACATGGGTCCATGGACCCATGTTGCCTCCCAAAGTGGTAGTGCTCGGATAGATCTTTCTAGCAAGCTATTATACGCGTCAAACAGAGATCGTATGCCAAAGTTACGACCCCGAGAAATTGATATACCAATTTACCCAAACGGGGCCCACAATTTGGCGTTTCATCTTCTAGGGTTAGGTTTTGGAATGTGAAGGGTTTTCCATTGTTTCTCAATAATAAATAGGCCTTCGAGCCTCATTGTAACACAGTTCAGAACAGTTCAGAGGCATGTAGCCACCACATCTCTTCTCAGAGATAAGCTACCATCGCCCTAGCTGGTTTATTTCCATTACTGTTTGTAAGCATATTTCAGTATTTTCCATTATTGAAATGAAGTATTATTTCCGTTGCATCTTTGTGTATATGGTTATCTATGTAATTGGTTGCGTTCCTATTTAAATCCGGATCAGTGGTATCAGAGTGGTCTTTTTTTTCTCTGTTTTTCTTTGCATGTCCCCAACGAGGTTGGGATATAAGGAGTTAGGGTTTGAACTGGTCGAACCTTTACAAGACCACCCTCGCAAATCCCGACGGCCTCCCATTGCGGATGAGAAGAAAGACGAGGGGGCAGGATATCCTATCAAAGTCTTGCTCGAAGAAGCGCTCGAGCGGCAAATGAACGCGATGATGGATAGCTTTGTGCAGATCCTTCAGCGGCTACCCAGAAGCGACGCATCGGCTTCCAACAGCTACTATGGAAACGCCACACCATTTAACATACAAGTTAATTTTGAAATCCCCATCTTCGAGGGTCAAATAGACGCAGATGCCGTAGATAAATGGTTAAATCTGCTAGATCGGTATTTTTCTGTTCACGAATTTTCAAGTCGGGAAAAGATTGTTTTCGCTCTTCTCAAATCAGCCCCCCACATCAAGGACTGGTGGGAAACCTACTGCGAGTAGAAGGATGAAAGTACATGCTCACTATTTTCAGCCGCACCCACTTGGAATGACTTCCGGGATGCCATCAAGGAGAAGTACTACCCTGTCAGAAGCTATGAGGAAAAATACATCAAATGGACCACACTGCGGCAGGGATGAGACCAAGATGTGCTGGAGTTCACAAACATTTTTCATACCCTTCGCACACAGTTGGGTATCAAAGATTCTGAGCTGCATCTGGTACTCAAATACCGCGGCTGCCTACACAGATACATCCAGGAAGAGATGGGGTTCTTGAACATCTCCTCACTCGACACAGCATACCGATACACTGTCAAAATCGAGCAAAAGTTCAAACAGAAGAAGCGGGACTTTGGATCTGCAAATCCGAAGCCCAAAGGACAAAGCCAAGGCAGGGTGACCCAAGACAACCCGTCGAAGCCGAAGAAGGACACAAGAAAGTTGTGTGAGTTCCACAAGAATCCCACTCATAACACAAGTGAGTGTTGGACCAAGCAGTCGCTGGTGGCCGAGTTGAAGGCTTCCGAATCAGATGCATGTTCTGACCTTGAGCCAGAAATCGACAAGGGGAATGGAAAAGGGAAGCAAATCATTGATGCGGATCCTAGCGCCACTGTTTCCACTGCTAAGAGCCAGAAAAATGAGCCCGAAAATCCAGAGGAAGGGGAGCGTCTTTTCCACTCACAGATGTGGGTGAAGGGTTCACCGCTGCAATTCATTATCGACAGTGGCAGCCAAAAGAGCCTTATTTCAGCAGAGGTCGTGAAGCGGTTGGGCCTACCGACTACACCACACCTACAGCCATACAGTATCGGGTGGCTTCATGAAGGATGAGATCTCAAAGTTCACCAGCAGTGCCGCCTTCCGTATAGCATCAAGCCCTTCACAGACGAGGTATTATGTGATGTTACACCTCTAGATGTTTGCGATGTACTATTAGGCCAACCATACTTATGGAGGCGACATGCTGTGTATGAGTCCAGGCCTCGTGATGTCATTATTTCTTTGAATAATTCATTATACAGGATACCGGACGTAGCCCCACCTATCGCCACCTCTTTGATCACTACCAAGAAAGGCAACAAGCTCATATCACAGACCAGGAAATTCATCAATCTCGTTCATTCCCAAAGTAAGGGGAAGATTGTCATCACATCCATGACCCCCGCAAAGGGTTCCTCCATGCAGCAGCAGCAGCAAAGGGATACAGTCATGACAAGACACAGGAACAACTTCTCCTCACCCACAAGGGTACCACACAAGTTTCAGGTGGGTGACAAAGTTTGGTTGCATCTGCAGAGAGAGCGCCTTACCAGAACCCATCAGAAACTCAGACCACTCCGACATGGTCCTTACACCAGTACCAAGGTTACGAGTAACAATGCTTTGAAGCATAGCATTCCTCCATTCCTTCGCTTGCACCAAGTGATCAATGTGGACCATCGTCGACCATGCTTCCCACCATTTCTGAACACATCAGAGATCGTAGAACAGCTCACCAGAGACCAAGCTCAGCAGATGGAGGAACTCAACGCAATGGGGACCATTGCTTCCTAAGGGGGGAGGAATGATCCAGGTGGATGTTGGTGGCCACCCACCTATCCCATTTGGACCCCCACAACTATATATTTTAGTCTTTTCAGTTTCTTAAATTGTAGCACAATTTACTATTTTTAGCAGTTTTTTGGGTCCTGAACTTTCGGAGCCGTTTTGAGGCCCTAAACGACGCTTTTTGGGAAATATCAGGCAACATGGGTCCATCCATGGACCCATGTTGCCTCCCAAAGTGGTAGTGCTCAGATAGATCTTTCTAGCGAGCTATTATATGCGTCAAACAGAGATCGTATGCCAAAGTTACGACCCCGAGAAATTGATATACCAATTTACCCAAACGGGGCCCACAATTTGGCGTTTCATCTTCTAGGGTTAGGTTTTGGAATGTGAAGGGTTTTCCATTGTTTCTCAATAATAAATAGGCCTTCGAGCCTCATTGTAACACAGTTCAGAACAGTTCAGAGGCATGTAGCCACCACATCTCTTCTCAGAGATAAGCTACCATCGCCCTAGCTAGTTTATTTCCATTAATGTTTGTAAGCATATTTCAGTATTTTCCATTATTGAAATGAAGTATTATTTCCGTTGCATCTTTGTGTATATGGTTATCTATGTAATTGGTTGCGTTCCTATTTAAATCCGGATCAGTGGTATCAGAGCGGTCTGTTTTTTCTCTGTTTTTCTTTGCATGTCCCCAACGAGGTCGGGATATAAGGAGTTAGGGCTTGAATTGGTCGAACCTTTGCAAGACCAGCCTCACAAATCCCGACGGTCTCCCATTGCGGATGAGAAGAAAGACAAGGGGGCAGGAGATCCTATCAAAGTCTTGCTCGAGGAAGCGCTCGAGCGGCAAAGGAACGCGATGATGGATAGCTTTGCGCAGATCCTTCAGCAGCTACCCAGAGGCGACGCATCGGCTTCCAATAGCTACTCTGGAAACGCCACACCATTTAAGGTACAAGTTAATTTTGAAATCCCCATCTTCGAGGGTCAAATAGACGCAGATTCCGTAGATAAATGGTTAAATCTACTAGATGGGTATTTTTCTGTTCACGAATTTTCAAGTCGAGAAAAGATTGTTTTCGCTCTTCTCAAAGCAGCTCCCCACATCAAGGACTGGTGGGAAACCTACTGCAAGCAGAAGGATGAAAGTACAGGCTCACTATTTTCAGCCGCACCCACTTGGAATGACTTCTAGGATGCCATCAAGGAGCAGTACTACCCTATCGGAAGCTATGAGGAAAAATACATCAAATGGACCACACTGCGGCAGGGACGAGACCAAGATGTGCCGGAGTGCACAAACATTTTGCATACCCTTCGCACACAGTTCGGTATCAAATATTCTGAGCTGCATCTGTTACTCAAATACCGCGGCTACCTACACAGATACATCCAGGAAGAGATGGGGTTCTTGAACATCTCCTCACTTCGCACAGCATACCGATACGCTGTCAAAATCGAGCAAAAGTTCAAACAGAAGAAGTGAGACTTTGGATCTGCAAATCCAAAGCCCAAAGGACAAAGCCAAGGCGGGGTGACCCAAGACAACCCGTCGAAGCCGCAAAAAAAGAACAACACCACGAAGCCGAAGAAGGACATAGGAAAGTGGTGTGAGTTCCACAAGAGTCCCACTCATAACACAAGTGAGTGTTGGACCAAGCAGTCGCTGGTGGCCGAGTTGAAGGCTTCCGAATCAGATGCATGTTCTGACCCTGAACCAGAACCCGAAAAGGGGAATGGAAAAGGGAAGGAAATCATTGATGCAGATCCCAGCGCCACTGTTGCCACTGCTAAGATCCAGAAAAATGAGCCCAAAAATCCAGAGGAAGGCGAGCGTCTTTTCCACTCACAGATGTGGGTGAAGGGTTCGCCACTGCAATTCATTGTCGACAGTGGCAGCCAAAAGAACCTCATTTCAGTAGAGGTTGTGAAGCGGTTGGGCCTACCGACTACACCAAACCCGCAACCGTACAGTATCGGGTGGCTTCATGAAGGACGAGATCTCAAAGTTCGCTAGCAGTGCCGCCTTCCATATAGCATCAAGCCCTTCACAGACGAGGTATTATGTGATGTTACACCTCTGGATGTTTGCGATGTACTATTAGGCCAGCCATACTTATGGAGGCGACATGCTGTGTATGAGTCCAGGCCTCGTGCTGTCATTATTTCTTTGAATAATTCAGTATACAGGATACCGGAGGTAGCCCCACCTATCGCCACCTCTTTGATCACTACCAAGAAAGGTAGCAAGCTCATATCATAGACCAGGAAATTCATCTGTCTGGTTCACTCCCAAAGTAAGGGGAAGATTGTCATCACATCCATGACCCCCGCGAAGGGTTCCTCCATGCAGCAGCAACAGCAAAGGGATACAGTCATGACAAGACACAGGAACAACTTCTCCTCACCCACAGGGGTACCACACAAGTTTCAGGTGGGTGACAAAGTTTGGTTGCATCTGCAGAGAGAACGCCTTACCAGAACCCATCAGAAACTCAGACCACTCCGACATGGTCCTTACACCAGTACCAAGGCTACGGGTAACAATGCTTTGAAGCATAGCATTCCTCCATTCCTTTGCTTGCACCAAGTGATCAATGTGGACCATCGTCGACCATGCTTCCCACCATTTTTGAACGCATCAGAGATTGTAGAACAGCTCACCAGGGACCAAGTTCAGCAGATGGAGGAACTCAACGCAATGGGGACCATTGCTTCCTAAGGGGGGAGGAATGATCCAGGTGGATGTTGGTGGCCACCCACCTATCCCATTTTGACCCCCACAACTGTCTCTTTCAGTCTTTTCAGTTTCCTAAATTGTAGCACAATTTACTATTTTTAGCAGTTTTTTGGGTCGTGAACTTCCGGAGCCGTTTTGAGCCCTAAACAACATTTTCTGGGAAATCTGGGGCAACATGGGTCCATGGACCCATGACCCATGTTGCCTCCCAAAGTGGTAGTGCTCGGATAGATCTTTCTAACAAGCTATTGTACGCGTCAAACAGAGATCGTATGCCAAAGTTACGACCCCGAGAAATTGATGTACCAATTTACCCAAACGGGGCCCACAATTTGGCGTTTCATCTTCTAGGGTTAGGTTTTGGAATTTGAAGGGTTTTCCATTGTTTCTCAACAATAAATAGGCCTTCGAGCCTCATTGTAACACAGTTCAGAGTCATGTAGCCACCGCATCTCTTCTAAGAGATAAGCTACCATCGTCCTAGCTGGTTTATTTTCATTACTGTTTGTAAGCATATTTTAGTATTTTCCATTAATGAAATGAAGTATTATTTCCGTTGCATCTTTGTGTATATGGTTATCTCTATAATTGGTTGTGTTCCTGTTTAAATCCAGATCAGTAAATGTAATGCCAACAACAACACTGCCTTTATTTCAATGATTGAATCAATTATGCCTTTATTTCAATGATTGAATCAATTTTGGGAGGCCATGGGCTAAAGCTAGTCTATTTTCTCATCGCTCTCTGCATAGAAAACTAGTACCAAATTCTGGGAGGCCATGGGCTGAAGCTAGTCTTTTTTCTCATCGCTCTCTGCATAGAAAACTAGTACCAAAAGAAAAACCTTTTCTCCTCGTTCATAAATGAAATTATTGTTATAAAGGATGGCATTTCCCCATGTAAATTATACAACGAAGACTTGAGCATTAACAACGTAACGCATGAAGAAGAGAAAGTAGCAATCAGGGAAACAGAAACAACATGAAAGTCAACATGAAGGTGACATATATTATCTTCTCAACTTATTTAGGTAAATGTCTATCCTCTTAATTCAATTTATTTTACTCTGTTTCTAAAAAAAATTTGATCAATAATAGTTTGGGCAGTAGGTAAATTTGATTAGTCATAATTTCAGCAGTAAGAAATGCTCCAATTAGAGACAAGCTAGCAGTAGCAATAAACATAAATTCCACCAGGCCATTCACAAAGCATTACTGCCCTCTGTTATTACAGAGGACTTGGATATCCTGGTGAGAAAGTATGCATTCCAATAGATTTCCATAGGCCTCAATTGAGAATTTATGTTGTCTGGCCTAAAAATGCAAATAAGAATGCAATTGATATCTAATGGTTGAGTGATGCAAAGATTGCGCCTTCTCCTAAAATAGAGAAGGCATGTTATCAATCTTAGTAATGCTATGTATAATTCTATGTACAAAGGTCTAGTGGGAGACACCCACTACGACAGAGCCAAGCTCCGACCTTTAGGTTAAATCTATCTCCCTAATTCATTAAGTTTTCTTATAACAAGAATATTATTCATGACTTTTGTGAAAATTTATATTATTCATTACTTTTGTGTGAAAGATAAAAGTATTTGAGATTTTGTGTGAAAGATAAAAGTAATTGAGATTTTGTGGAAACCTTTCTTTTAAGGAACATGTTGATGCCATTGCCTCATTTTGGAAGTTCTTAATGCAACAGACTGTATTGACATCCCATTGAAGGATATGGTTGTCTACTTATAGTGGATAACATCATCCACAACCTCCCTCCCTTGTTTTGTAAGTATTTCTATATAATGATGGCTGAAAGAGAATTTAAGCATTTCTCACTAACAATCATTGAAAGATCATGTTAAATGAAGGAATCTATATTTGATAAAGGACCATGTTTATGCCATTGCCTCATTTTGGAAGTTCTTAATGCAACAGACTGTATTGACATCCCATTGAAGGATATGGTTGTCTACTTATAGTAGATAACATCATCCACAACCTCCCTTGTTTTGTAAGTATTTCTGTATAATGATGGTTGAAAGAGAATTTAAGCATTTCTTGCTAACAATCATTGAAAGATCATGTTAAATGAAGAAATCTATATTTGATAAAGGACATCTATATTAGGGCATAAAATATCAATTCTATCATTTTAAAATTGGAAAATATTTGTATATGGAAAATATCAATACGTTGTAATTAACATGTTGTTGACCTTTTGTTGTTTATTCTTTTGATTCATTTAAAGATCTAGAAAATGATCCATATATGTAAGAGCATACCTTCAATTTGCAGCAGCGACAATCCATCAATGTCTAAATGGGCAGATAAATTTTGCAGCAGCGACAATCCATCAATGTCTAAATGGGCAGGTAAATTGGAAGATATATGTAAGAACATACTTTAAGTTTGCAACAACAGCTAAATGGGAAGCTGTGTATAAATGTGAATCTAGATAGACTTTCAACAACGTCATACTAATTTTAGTTTGCAGTAGCAGCTAAAAGGGAAGCAACAACATACCTTCATCAGCGGCTAAATGGGAAGCTGCATAGAAATGGGAATCCAGATAGACTTTCAGCGGCGGCATACTAATTTTAGTTTGCAGTAGAAGTTAAATGGAAGTTGTGTTAAATGGGAAGGGATCATGATCTAAAGTCTTAGTGTCATTGTGTTTTAGTAGCATACATAATGTCGGCCAAGTGACAACAAAAGCAGTGAGGCAATGAAGGCACTGAGATAACTAGCCAGCCAAGTGCCAACGTCGTGGAAACGGTTTTGATAGCCAAAAAGTTGAGATATCCAAAATTTGAGATATTAAGGTTTGTTGTTTTTTTTAACTCACATAAATGTTTATCTAAACTTCGCAATTATCTGCCAACCAACCAAAGTCTAGATATCCAATGATACTTTTATCGGCGAGCCAGAAAATGTCGAAATATCCAAAGTTTTCATTGATGCATGAATGAAAACTTTAGGATATCCGAAACTACATTGCATTGGGATGCGTGAGGCTTGCAATAAGGCCCAAAAATTATGGACCAATAAAAAGTAAGTTAATACATATTATATTATTTCTTTATACTAAAACTTTGGTTAAAGCTTCGTTGCAGATAAATATTTCTGGTCAAAGAAAAGATTAATATGCATTCAACGCTCTATTGATCGCTAATCGTCCTAGGCAGGGACTAATAATGAGGGGATGTGAAATAAATAATCTCATATGAACTGTAAGATAACTCATAAATGCAGTAGTTTTATGAGTGGATTTTTGCAGTTTCTAAGCAGATGTCTTATGGTATATTTTACTAGAAATTTAATTTGCAATACAAAAAATTTGTAATGGTAAATTGTTAAATTAGCATAATTTAATTGTTGGAGGGATTTTTCAAACTAATAAGTTTATTTATATATCAATAATTTTAATAAAGTAAAATTTAAATTGTAAATGAAATATTGGGATGTTATGCTCACAGGGCATAGAATAGATTATATGAGGTTTTAAATTGGGTAAAGAAACAAGCATTGTAGGAGGTATGTCAATAGAGTCTTTCATATAATTAACAATAAACACAAAAATCAAGAAATGGGGTTTTGGAGGTATGTCAATAGATTCTTTCATATAATTAACAATAAACACAAAAATCAAGAAATGGGGTTTTAAATTGGGCAAAGAAACTAGTGTTGTAGGAGGTATGTCAATAGAGTCTTTCATATATTTAACAATAAACACAAAAATCAAGAAAAGTTGAGCCAATTGAGGTACTAATATATAATCACTTGTTTGAAGAGAAACTAATATATGAAGAAAAGATAATGTATAATCAATTCTTTGAAGGATTAAGAAGAAAATGAAGGAAATTCAAGTAATGGGATTGCTAGTTTTGAAGTTAATATGTATCTTTCTTCAACATGTTGGTTAACCAATTCCCATGGTTTGGTATTTCGGGATATTCCTACCATACAACTCTTCATATTGAATGGTCGACGGTCTATGAAGAATTCAGAATCAAAAAGATTGTGAAGTCTTCACTATGCCCACCAATTGGACTCCTAAATACTTATACATAGGTAACTAGGTTTAGGTCAAGTGTAATTGATTGTCTCCATCATAAACTCAAGTTAGATTCTATAGTTTGAACTTACATTTTATAGTTTTAATGATCTCTCCCGCATCGGATAAAAATGAGAGAGGAGAATCGATTCCATAAATGCATTTACATTTTACAAAGAAAATATTATACATTTAGGAAATGAATAAAAAGAAAAACAATAAAAAATAATATGTCGCGCCTAATCATAAGGTGAGTAAGTTGCTAAAAAAATATTAGATCTTAGCTAAAATTACTAACTGAATTCCTACCAACAAAATTACAACTAAACGTTTAGTGAAAAGAACAAAATATTTCATATATCATAGCAAGCCTATTCAGTTACAGGAATAGAACGAAAAAGGTAGCTGAAAGAAATATAGAACTTGGAGGGTGTTGTATCTATGTCTTTGCTACAAAAGGACAATATGTTCACAGTACAGAATTAAGGATCACATAGAATTCATAAAAAGCACATTCGTGTAATAGAAGACAAAGACCAAGAGGCAAAAAAAAGAAGAGCTATTTCTTAATTAAAGAGAAAAGAATATGTGACCATGAACAAACACATGACTAGGCCATGCTCTTAACCAGAACTACGTGACCTTGGCGTTTGTCCCCCTTGCAACAGGTTCTGGACATAGGCCACAAGAGATCGCGCAAATTGCACATAATTAGCGTCATGCATGGGTTTCCCAACAGTAATGTTGGAAATATTAATCCAACCACCACCTTAAACACGCTGACAAACACCATGCTTGGCCAATCAACCACTGCACCGTTGTGATTTTGTTTGTAGACGAAAGGACTGAAATCAAAGCAAAAGTACAACGATGACCATTCTACAACACAACAGAGAGTTTAAGGCATTTAATAAGTTTTTGGAAATAGATGGGAAGACGTTTATTGCACGACTGTTTCCCACACTCCACAACACCTGCAAGTTCAGAAAATGACTTATTATGTAAAATCACCCATGTTGCATATTAATTATTTGCTTTGTCAAGTATTAATGTCAAATTTGAATGTTGAGATAAATATGAATGTTAAAGTCATTTGCAATGTTGGGAAAGTTAGACAACCAGAGAGGGTGAAAGTCTCTGAGGTAGTGAGGAGAAAATCGTAGAGGAAATATTGGTGGGCGGTTTTATGGAGTTTTGCAGACATTTACTCCGCAACCCTAGTGATGCGTAAATCACAATAAGTATTTTGTGTTTTTCGCCTGGAGCTGCAGCCTTCCTTTACCACATGAATGTATTTTCCAATGTTTTGAAATATAATACAAACTATGTTATGTTGCGATGTGCCCTTAAACCTTCATGAGTAAATTTACCGCAACCTTTTTGTTTCTACTTTGTTTTGCCATGAGTTATTTCCTGTGTATTATTTAAGCCTCTGTGTAGTTGTGATATCCTTGCTGCAACATAAGACTTGCCTTGCCACAATTGAATTATGAGCTAGACTCCTCTCCTTTGCCCCGTGAAATATTTTTTCTAACATGGTATCAGAGTGGGTTAAAATTTGTTAGTGTAAAAACAAGTGTTTTTACTAGTAATTAAAATTGTTTTGAGGGAATATTGTTTTTGAGCATATTTACCAGCAGGTAGAAAGTTTTTTTCACTCAGAAATGGAAACATCAAGCACAAGCTTGAATAATCCTCAAATACCTCAGTTTAATGGAAAAAATTATGATTATTGGGCTATTACAATGAAGGCCCTATTTTCTTCTCAAGACATTTGGGATTTGGTGGAGAATGGTTTTCAAGAACCAGCAGATGCAACAACATACAATGCTTTGTCTCAAGTAGAAAGGGATTTGTTGAGGGACAACAGGAAGAAGGATGCAAAATCCCTCTTCTACATTTTTCAAGCAGTTCATGAAAGTGTTTTCCCAAGGGTTGCAGCAACAATGAAGTCCAAGCAAGCATGGGACACCCTCCAGACAGCCTACCAAGGCATGGCAAAAGTCAAGACATCAAAGCTGCAAATGTTGAGAAGAGACTTTGAAACACTTTGTATGAAAGAGTCTGAGAATGTGGACTCATTTTTTACACATGTAATTGGGTTGGTTACTCAAATCAGGTCTCATGGTGAGACACTTGAAGAAAGGAGAATAGTTGAGAAAGTTTTGAGAAGCCTGCCAGAAAGGTTTGATGCCATTGTTGTGGCCATAGAAGAGACAAAGGATCTCTCACAGTTGTCAGTGGATGAGATTCATGCATCATTGATTTCTCATGAACATAGATTGAATAGAGCAACAAGATCGTCATTAGAGCATGCCTTCAAGACACAAGTTTCCTTTGGTCAAGGTCGAGGGAGAGGAAGATCATATGCTAGAGGAAGAGGAAGAATACCACACAAAGGTGGAAGAAGCAGCCCTTCAAGCTCAAGTGGAAGAGGCAACAATCAAAATCCAAGTCAAGGCCCAAGCCAAAATCAAGCACAAGGTCAAAGGTATGAAAAATCTCAAGTCCAATGTCATTACTATAAGAAGTATGGTCATTATGCAAATGGATGCAGAAAGAAGAAATATGGCATTAGTAACAAACCAAGTGTAAATTTCATAAAAGAAAATCAGAACCATGATAGATCATAGCATGTTTTTAGCTTATAACATAGCATAAGAAAAACATAATGATGTATGGTATCTAGATTCAGGATGTAGCAACCACATGTCAGGGAACACAGAAATGTTTTCCAATCTAGATGAAAGTGTGAAATATGAACTGACATTAGGGACTGATAGCAAAGTCTCTGTCATGGGAAAAGGAAGAGTTAATATCCTAAAAAAGAAGGGGGAGAAGAAGTACATCTCAGATGTTTACTTTTTCCCTGGTTTAAAGCATAACCTTATAAGCATTGGACAACTCATGCAAAAGGGCTACAATGTCTTCTTCAAAAATGATGTTTGCACAAGTTTGGATAGGCATCCAAGTAGACAACTGATTGCAAAGGTTCAGATGAAAAGCAATAGAATGTTTCCCCTAAAGATAAGATCAGATTTGAAAGAAGAAGGTGCACAAGCACAACTATCAATGAACTCACAAGAGGATGGAATAAAAGATGCAATTGTCACACAAGTAAATTATCAAGCAGAGGTCAAAGATGAAAATTGGTTACGGCATTTGAGATTTGGACATCTCAACTTTGGAGGTTTGAATTTGTTGCATAGGAAAGGAATGGTGAAGGGATTACAACTCATAGAAAAAAAGGACATCATATGTGATGGATGTATCATGGGAAACCAACATAGAGAGAAATTTCCAGTAGGAAAGTCAGTAAGGGCAAAGGCACCTTTGGAGATTTTACACTCAGATTTATGTGGACCAATGCAGACACCATCAATTGGGGCAGCCACTATCTATTGATCTTCACAGGTGACTACACAAGGAAGACATGGGTTTATCTCCTAAAACAGAAAATTGAAGTGTATGAGCGCTTTCACCAATACAAAACTCTTGTTGAGAAGTAAAGTGGACACTACATCAAAGTCCTCAGGATTGATAGCGGTGGCGAATATATCTCAAATAATTTCCTTCGATTTTGTAGGGAGCATGGAATTCACAAGCAATTTACAACAAGATATACACCTTAACAAAATGGTGTCGTAGAAAGGAAGAATAGGACCATTATGGAAATGGAAAAGAGTATGTTGAAGGCAAGGCATCATGCAACACTATCAACAAATAATAGGCAATGTCACGCAGTCAAGCAAGTGCTTCTCCAAGCATGCCGCAAAGTACAACACCATGTGACATGTCAAGCCTATCTTCAGTAAGCACGAGAAGACCAAAATTCAGAAATTTGAATGAGATATATGAGCATGATGAAGTTGACAATAGCGTTGGTCTAAATTCCTTATTTGCACTACTTTTTCATGTAGATGACCCAATCATTTTTGAAGATCCAGTCAAAGATGAAAAATGGGTTGCCACAATGGAGGAAGAAATAAGAGAAATAGAAAAGAATGACACTTGGGAGTTGGTGGACTTGCTGCAAGGAAAACAAGTCATTGGAGTGAAGTGGGTCTATAAGACCAAGAGCAACATTGAGGGGAAGATCGAAAGACACAAAACAAGGCTAGTCATCAAAGGATACAAGCAGCAACATGGAATAGATTATGGGGAGATGTTTGCACAAGTTGCGAGGATGGAGATAGTGTGTACAGTTGTGGCGATTGTCGCACAACATAAATGGAAAGTGTATCCAATGGACGTAAAATCATCATTCTTGAATGGAGTGCTGAAATAGGAAGTGTATGTTGCACAACTACCTAGTTATGAGGTTGAATGCTAAGAAGACAAGGTGTATAGGCTGAGGAAAGCTATTTATGGGCTAAAGCAAGCACCTCGTGTGTGGAATAACATGATAGATGCCTACTTGTTGGACAATGATTTCAAAAAATGTGACGGAGAGCCTACCCTCTACATCAAAGAGAGCGATGGTAAGATTCTTATTGTTGTCTTATATGTAGCTGATTTGATTTTTATAGGTAGTGATGATTTCCTCATCGTTGATTTCAAATAAGTCATGAAGAATGAATTTGAAATGACTGACTTGGGGTTGTTAAGGTATTTTTTTGGCATAGAAGTGAAGCAAACAGAAAATGGCATTTTTATTTCTCAAGCAAAGTATATAGCAGAAATTTTGGAGAGGTTTAATATGTTAAACAACAAGCCCGTGCCAACTCCAACTGCCATGGGGTTGAAGTTGAGTAAAGACGATTGCAACACCAATTTCAATCCGACATTATACAAAAGCATGATAGGAAACTTGATGTATTTGACTGCCACTAGGTTGGATATAATGTATGCA
This sequence comes from Pinus tabuliformis, assembly GCA_031772625.1. Lineage (NCBI taxonomy): Eukaryota > Viridiplantae > Streptophyta > Pinopsida > Pinales > Pinaceae > Pinus > Pinus tabuliformis. The sequence goes on from CM062819.1 coordinate 1,840,922,541, forward strand.
GTGAGCTTGGTGTCGAGGTTCATGGAGACACCCAAGGAGACATATTGGCAAGCAACAAAAAAGATTCTAAGGTATGTCAATCGGATAAAACAGTATGGTATTTTGTATGCCGCAACAAATGATTTTAGGCTGGTTGGTTACACTGACAATGATTGGGCAAGGAGTGTCAATGGTAGAAAAAGCACATAAGGATATGTTTTTCATTTGGGTTCTAGAGCCATTTCATGGGATTCCAAGAAGCAGTTGATAGTTTCATTGTCAACAATAGAAGCTGAATATGTCACCGCAACAGTAGCATCCTGTGAGGCGGTTTTGATGAGAAGGATGTTGAGGGATCTTCGCCACGATCAAGAGGGAACAACAACTATTTTCTGCGATAACACATCCGTAATTGCATTGTCAACGAATTTTGTCTTTCTCAAGAGGACCAAGCATATTGATACTAAATATATTTTTATCAGAGAGTTGATTAACAATGATGAAATTGTGTTGCATCACTACAGGTCACATGAACAGTTTGGTGATATTTTCGCAAAGCCATTGGCACATGAGAATTTTGGTTATCTCAGAGATTGTTTGGGAATTGTCAATGGCAGAAGTTTTTATTAACAGGGGTGTTTGAAATATTAATCCCAACGACTGCCTTAAGCACACTGACAAACACCATGCTTGGCTAGTCAACTACTGTACGATTGTGATTTTGTTTGTAGGTGAAAGGACTGTAGTCAGAGCAGAAGTACAAGGCTGACCATTTTGCAACACAACAGAGAGTTTAAGGAATTTTCTAAATTTTGGTAAATAGATATGGGCAGACATTTATTCTGCGACTATTGCCCACACTCCACAACACCTACAAGTGCAGAAAACCAATTATTATGTAAAATCACCCATGTTGGGTATTAATTATTTTCTCTGTCATGTATTAATGTCAAATTTGTATGTTGAGATAAATATGAATGTAAAATTCATTTGCAATGTTGGGAAAGTTAGAGAGCGAGAGAGGATGAAAGTCTGTGAGGTAGTAAGGAGAAAATGTGGAGGTAATATTGGTGGGCAGTTTTACTGAGTTTTACAAACATTCACTCCGTAACCCAGTGATGCGTAAATAGCAGTAAGTCTTTTGTGTCTTTCACTTGGAGCAGCAACCTCCATTTATCACGTGAATGTATTTCCTATGTTTTGAAATATAATACAAAGTATTTTATGATGTGGTCTTAAACCTTCATGAGTAAATTTACCGCAACCTTTTTGTTTCTACTCTGTTTTTCCATGAGTTATTTCCTATGTATTATTTAAGCCTCTGTGTACTTGCGATACTTGTCTTCCCGCAACTGAATTTTGAGCCAGACTCCTCTCCTCTGCCCCACTGAAATAATTTTTCTAACAAATAACTCCATGAGGAGGGCAAGGAATTCATAAGAAGCACCTTCGTGTAGTAGAAGACAAAGACTAGGAGGAAAAAAAACAAAGAGTTATTTTTTAGTCAAGGAGAAAAAAACACGCAACCATGAATGAACACATGATCAGGCCATGCTCTTAACCAAAATTGCGTGACCTTGACATTTGTCCGCTTTGCAACAGGTTTTGCACGTAGGCCACAAGAGACCCTATCCATTGCACATAATTAGCGGGATGCATGGGTTTCCAAACAACCACTCCATGAGGGCCAAAGTGCACGTTGGGTGAATAATAACGGTGGGAAGAATTAGCGACACCATTTTTAGAATTGCTACTTCATGTTAGCTCTGCTACAATTTTGAACAGTTGAGGGTCAATGACAGCTTGGCAATGTTGTTGGTGCTCAAAGGAGCTCGCAGCAGTCTCTTTTTCCTTCCTCTTTCAGTTTCCTCACACCATCTTAACCCCCCCCCCCGCTTTGATCTCCACCGTAGATCGCATCCTGATCCAACGGTCTCCGCCGTTTCTATCGCGCGCTAAGCCCCTTTTCCTTCATCGCAATCGCAGCTTTCTGCAGGTCTCTCTTAAGCCACGTCCTTAACAATTACCGATTGCCAATCACCAATTGCCCCTCCGGACGCGATATGACTTTAAACTGTGGCTAATTCTTTCATCGGGTCTGCAGGCTCATCGCTATCGGCGATTGCATCTGTAGAAAGGCTTCCGCTCCCCTTGTCTTCCCGATGCGATGTTGCGATCACTTCTTCGTCGTCCGATCAGTCCCGACGATCCAACGGCCCACGCCCAATCGATGATCGCAATCGCATCTTTGTGTAAAGGGCTCCCCTCCTTGACTTTCTCCGACACGATATTACGTTAACCGTCAAATCTGGCCGCCCAAGATCTGACGGCTCCTATTTGTCTGTTCCCGCTTCTGCCGGTTTCCTCCCGTATTTCATCCAACGACTGATGATTATTCACCCCAGTTTCTCCCATTTCTCCCGCTATGCCTTCTTCGCCTTCCATCTGTTTAATCTAACGACCATTGCCTATCCGGTGCTCCCGAAGGCGGTCAGCGTTTACCACTCCGCGCAGTTATTTTTCAACTATCGTTTTGAAAGAAACAAAATGGCCGAGGGAAAGAGGATGTGCCTCGAGCAGTGAAAAACATTTATCAGTTATGGAACGCCTTCCCTCTAACACTCCGCTTGTTCAGAAAGTACAACAGAACATCCGAGAAGGACATCAGAATACCAGAAAAGGCCGATTTTGTTCATTTAAACACTGAGATTATAGCAAAGGCCCATATTTAATTGTAAATGTGGTTGGTGGTCCATTAAGACACCTCCACATGTAGCATAGCAGATATTTTTTGTAATCAACCTCTATATATACACAGAAGAGAGAATGTAATAGATTGATGAGTGTTAGATGAAGATGACTCTGTTGTAAGGTTCAACTTCTGGAGACTGTAACTACTTTGTAACCTGCAGCGTCTGGTCATCATTTCCAATTAATACAAGCTTCTTTTGTTGTCAATTGCTCACTTTCCACTTCTTCTTCTTGTTCCAGGCTGTGCTTGTTTTGCATTTGTTCATGTGCTGTGAATGTTTAGCATCAGAGGGGCTGTCATCCCACCTCTCTGTTAGGATTTAGCATGTCTCATTGAACAATTATGCAGGTTTCTATTATTTTAATGCATAGAGAGCTGTCATCCTGTCTGTGTATTAGAAACCAGATTTACAGACCTTTTAACTAGTTGCAGCCGGCCATCACAGGGTCCTGTGCATCTGCTGGTGTGGTCAGTCTTCTCCATTATCACCTTATCCTCAAACTGTGAGTAATTGGTGGTTAAAAGCCTTGTAGTCTGGGGGTGTTCACCCATGTCTGGGGTCAATAATAGTAGAAGTGGTTATCTGACTTGAATATGCAGCATTTGTTTCATTCATCGACCATTTATCCAACATTTTGTTGAGTTTATAATGTTCCCGAGCATCACTGATATACAACCTGGGTGAGTTTCTTGGGGTGATAACACTTCCACTTGAGAGAAAATATTTATGGATTCCAATATTAATAACTTGATCTCCTTCAAAACGTGTCTAGGCAGAATATCGATCAAAAAATTGAATATATCAATTCGAGTAATTTTCACAGCTATATCGTTTTTTTGCAGGGTCTATATCTTGGTTGCTTTAGTGTGATTCCAGGCCCTGAGAGAAAGTTCATTGATGAACATCTCACACACATTGGCAAACAAAACTTGAGCCTTTGCAGATATCAATCTCACATGCTCGTGTGACTTCATTATTTTCTTAGCACATTCGAATTTGGTAACTTCCATAAATGAAATTTACTATTCTAAAAAGTCTCTGTCTAAATCTCTAAAAACAATTTAAGAAAAATTCACCAAAAACTATGGCATGCAAAAAAATAATGATGTATAATAATTAAATCATGCTCACCTACGCATTATGAAGTTTTATGTAAACCATTCAATATTCAAACACCAAAAAACAATGTATGGTCATCAACAAATAAGATATATGATAGTTAAAATAAATCTAATACAGTTATATAGTTGTATTGATAGTTACATACTTGTAAAATATTTTGAGGTGTATTTTTTGCGGTAGCTCCAAGGATCATTGTTGTCGATGACATCTTAGTTATCAAATTACCATCCCTTCACTCTACCGGATCATGTGCCTCCTAATCTAGTACCGGTTTGGGTAGTGGGATAAATTTCAATATGAATACGTCGTTAATGGTCTAAATCACGTATTATGTAGTGGGATGTTTGGTGAATCTATTGACAGATGACCAGATTGACACCAAAATTTTAGGGTTAAACAGTGAGAGTCTACCAAAATTACGTGGGTTTGATTTTCAGCACATTAGTGCATGGGTCCTTTTCTCTACAACCGAAGCATGAATAGAGCTACCCAAAGTGCATTATATTTTTTCTTTGAGAAAATATAGTGGGAACGCAGTTAATAGGTACACGAATTCAATTTTCTTTGGATTTTCGTGTTATGAAGAAATTTCATACTAAATAGTGTTTGAGAGTGCAAAAAGTTTGAAGTTTTGCTTTTATTTTATAATAATCTACTCACTAAGAAAAATAGGTTGATGCAGAATGGAGAATATCAACGAGTAAATAATGAAACATAATGCATTTTATCAGCCATATATCGTGAAATTCTACGAAAAAAGAAAAAAAAGGACCTAATTGCTCTAGATATTCATTACAGATTAGCGAACTTGTTTCTACATGAATTTATAGAGAAATGGGTATTGCACAACCATTGGCAGGCATACATATCCTCCAGTAGCTCAAAGGGGCACGGAAGCAAACCATATTTTTTAAATGCATAACAAAAATTCAAACCATGTGTTGCTTATGCACATGAGAATTATTCACTAAAGATTGGAGTACCTCTATCTGTGTTTGCAAGACAACCATCAAATCTGTTGTTTCTCTCAATAAGCAGGAGGCATCCATTGATCTTCACAACTGCTTCATGCAACTGTTTACCACCCTCCTAACAACTCTAATATTAATCATGGAAAGAAGTCTGAAACATAATAATCATCGTCCCCTAATCACAGTAAACCTCTCCCATCCATATGAACTTGATTTTTATTCTGTGTGGCATCCTTCAGTCTGTCTCGGAACCTCACTCTTCTCATGGTAGGAAATTTTATTGATCAACCCATGTGGGAAAGCTTTGTGTGGGCTTGCTTCCAGTGGCAGAGGAATTTCAGCCGCCAGCATTATATTGCTAGAACCATTTAAGTCGTGGTTGGGTTTCTTGAGCGGATCGAAGGCTCAGAGAAGCTAATTCAAATAGAGCCACTGCAAGGTTGATTTTGATCAATTTCTCATCTCTGATTCACAGCCAGGTTACACATCAGATATAAATCTTGCTTTTTTAAATACCCTGACACATATTCTTAACCATTATTATATCTTTTAAAACTCATATATAAGTGTTTAAAATGTATATCCTTTAAAAATTACATATAAATATTTAAAATGTATACTGAAACATGATTCCAAACCCTATCAACCTTATAGTGCTGGAACTTTTCATCTTTGTTTCTATGCCTCTTGAGCTGATCGAAGGCTTGGAGAAGCCACTACAAGTATAGCCAACAGAAAATCGACTCTGAAATGTTCATGATCTCTAATCCCAACAAAAAATCAAACATTCTCCCAAAGCAATCCAAATTTTTTTGAAACCAATTCAGATTAAACTAGAATCTGATGATGCCATCGATACGGAAATTCGGTTTTTCGTACTAGATAGAATTTCAACCCCAATCTCTGAAGAGAATATTTCAATTGTATAACACCAAAATTAATGGCGCATGAAGGGCATAGGTGGCATGACAGGCAGTTTTTTTCAAAGGGAAACTCTTTATGGTGCAATTACAGTATACAACATAGTTATGCAGGCAAGCATCTCCTTGGGAAGAGTCATTTTCAAAAAATTATTTGTAGCCATAGTTATATATAGTGAATTATTTTTTATTTATATTTTATAAATAGCATAAAATGTAAAATTGGTTACAAAATATACAAAAATATATATATTTTGTATATTATTGAAAGCAAAGATAGTTTTCTTTGTATTATTAAAATAAGAGATAGCTTTGATTAATAATTTAAATAGGAATTGTTTATAATTATTTATAAGCTATACAATAAAAAAATACCACATTAAGATATGGACTAAAATAGATTATCTATCAATTTTCAATAACATTATTCAATAGTTATGTTTATAAAATATGTCATCTCTTAAGTATGAATTTCAAAAGATCAAAAACAAAAAAATAAACCAGTTATTAAACATTATTTATAATTATTCATATGTTATACAATAAAAAAATGACCACATTAAGATATGGACTAAAATAGATTATCTATAACTTTCAATCATAACATTATTCAATAGTTATGATTATAAAATGTCTCATTTCTTAAGTATAAAATTCAAAATATCAAAAGAAAAAAAAAAAAAAACTAGTTCCTAAACACCTTTATATAATAGAATTGTTCACAAATTGCAAAAACACCTATCTTACCAAATGTTGTCATTGTGAGTTAGCGCTACCATGCATGTTCAATCATATATTGACAAACAATGTTCTACCATCACTTATATCATGATACTCTTTTTCTTTCTTTGAATCTTGTTCAAATTTTGTTTCCACATTGATCCTCTAGGGACATTAACATACAACACCCGATTTTGATGAAACTTCCAAATCTAGGCCTCAAAATTTGATAGAAAAATATTAACATGCTTGATCAATGGTTTTGGATTGAGTGAAAGGTATATTTTTGTTAAGGCCATGACAAATAATTTCTATAATCAACACCACCAACATTGGGGTTTATATAGGGATTGTTTCTCTTGATTAAATGTCAACCACACACCCTCATAAATGATAGAATTCAATGAAAGGGTTGAAATCCCATTAGTCTTGAAATCCTAAAAATAATTAAGTTTGTTGAATTTTGAATGAGATATGATATTCCACGTTCCTATATGAAGTTTGATGAGGTTGGAGCTATTGGAGTTTAAGCACAATTACAAGATATGAGTGTGAAAGATTCTAGACTATCGACATGCAAAACAAGAAATAAGACAGAATAAAATTGCTAAAAAATGAACTAATAAACCAAGGAGATCATCTGAAATACTCATTAAATCTAATGATATGTTATTTTTGAATGTGAATACAATATATAGATTATCTAGGAATTAAGTTAAGGGTTCCATGTGTTTGCACTTAGTATAACTTAAAAAACACTTTCCCTAGCTAGAAATATATAAAAAGTGGAGAGATTTGAAAGAAGGTGGAGTTAGAAAGTAGTTATAGATAATTAATAACACTCAATTGAAAAAATATAATTAGTTAAAGTTAGCTAAAATCGAAAATCAGACTAAAAGTTAGTTAAGAATGGGAGGAGAGGAAGAAATGATGATTAGCTACTACAACGTCGAGAGAAAGTGCTAGGAAGGCCTATGCATATGATAATTCGAATTAATGGAGTGTAGTTAGCCATATTATCCTCCAACCAATGTCCATCCAATGTCAGATATCATCATAGTTGGCACCCGAATAAAAATAGACTTCATAATATAAAATATTATAAATCATAGAGAATGTCTAGTAGTGGATTCTAGAAAATTCTTAGCTATCTTAGGTGCTCGTGTGCAATAACTATGTAAAATAAATAAATGAGTCTCGACCATTTACAACCATGTTAGGTACTCATGAAACAACTTATATGAGACTTAGTATGGGAAGAGTGAGATAACAAAACTTGGTCGATTTGATGTTTCTCTTGTTATGAATATATATCTATATGATTTTCCCATCCATATATTTTATATCGAATATGATATGCATTTAAATGGTATATGTGATCTTCATCGAGTAGATCAATTTAGATCTCAAATTTGTCAACATTCTATTGATTTAAAGGGTTTCAAATTGGTATGTATGTTCTATTATGAGTAGCAAGGGTTAGATGTCTAGAGGAAAATTTGTGTCTCAAGAAGATGTCTAGATTAGGTCCTTAATCAATCTCAAGGGTGACAAATAGATATAACCATGCTCCACCTTTCATTTCCCAAAAGGCTTTTAATATTACTCTCTCCACAAGTTCCTTAAGCTTATTATGTTCAAATTTTTAAAATTGTGTGACATAACATATAAAGTAAATGGTCGGTAAATGTAGATATGTACTAACAAACTTATCTCATGCTACATCTCACATTGTAAATATTACGTAAGATCATAAAAATAAACTAAATTTTAAATTATTATTATTAAATATTAAAACAAAAATATCAGTTAAACATGTGTACATTTAAAAAAAAACATGTAGCCACCATTTTACCATAGAGATTATTAACTTATAAATAGGCTTTGTTACAATACTATGGTCCAACACCATGGCTTATTAATACCACATTTATAAAAAAACTAAAATAATGCTCATATGATACTTTTTTTAATTTATCAGTTTAATTAAAAGAGTAGAAATTGCATAACTACTTTTAAAAAAAATATGAACCTTTGATTTGTGACTACTACTAAGAATATTATATGGAGGTTAAATCACTATCAACCACATAATAATTATTGATAATTAAATTAAAATTATGAAAACTCTATTTGAAATTAGACAAACCTATCTACATAAACATAATAATTATTTAAAATTATACACACCTTATTCCAAAGTAAAGATGTGTATCTATGTAATTACACATGTCAAGCTTCTTATAAAATATTATTTGAATGTTTGCTTAACCTTGATTCACTCATATCTTAATTAGATTAACCCTTATACAAATCAATGATGGGCAAAGAAGACTATACTATATTGTGACAATTTAGTTTTTTTTAATGTGCTTTAAACTATGAGATTTTTCATTTAAATGATTTTCCTAGAAATTGATTTTATTTAATGGTTTGTTGTTTATTTATTTATTTGCAACCATTCTATTGTAAAGTTGATTCTACTATTATTTCAATGATCACAATAGGAAGTATATTATTCACTCTTGGTTCCTTGCATTTGTATGATCACAATATGAAGTGTATTATTCACCCTTGGTTCCTTGCATTTGCATGAGTTTGATAACCTTCTATTGAAAATGATATGGACAGGATAATTTGATCTAACCTTTGTTTGAATACAAGTTTTTTCATAATGAAAACTTGTTGAAAAAAAATACAAGAAAAATTAGACATGAAATAGATATTGAGTTTGAAACATCTAGATTTGGCCATGAGTCAGTTAGATGCTTAGACATAGTGACATATAATGGTAAGATAAGTATTTGTTTTCTAACCTAAAATGCTAAGATTGGTATATAGTTAACATTGATTTGGAGAATAACTAAGACAACATTCAGAGATAGATTTCTCATTCATAACTTACAAATCCATGGCATTTTCTCAAGGTCCATAGCATTTCCTCAAGAAATTGAATATTATATTCAAGGTATTTTTATATAACAAACATTATTTAATAAATCGTGATACTATATAATAAGATGCCTCATCATATAAGCCATCATAGGGGTTGGACTATTAACTAATATGTGGCACTGTAATCCTTGACTGGATATTGTAGCCCCAACTTTGTGCAAATAGCTAATATATTTTATTTAATTAGTTATTAAATAATATATTGATATTTAGTTATTAAATAACACATTAATTCTATTTCATGTAAATTTATAAAAGAAAGAAATATGCATCCAAGGCTCTGTCATTGCATCAGCTGAATTAGAAAAATACTCATAATTTGGAGACTTTAACACCAATATTACGCAATATTCATTTCTAAGAAATCTGTTTTTCACTCTCACTAAATATGCACTTCTAAAAAGTTTGTTATTCAGATTGCGGTCCATGAATTTCCAACGAATCAAATCCATTAAGTCCACTGTACTACCCAAACCATAATATTTTTTACATATGCAGCGGAAAATATCAGGTTCGACCTTCAACCATCTGTGAGTATTGATCTTGTATGTGGTTAGTCCTTATCAATTGCCAAAGTTTCTGGTAAAGGTTGTCGATGTTAAAAATATGAAGATCGGATACCTGCAATGTCGAGAAAGACATGCTTATATTGGGTACACAACATAGAAAAAAAAGTGTTGCCACATAGTATAGGATATTACCTTGGTATGTATGATAGGAAAAACTCTTCTGCTAACAACAGAAGAAGTAGCCCACTATCTTCCAATACCATACGAGTGCACAATCTGATGTTCAAACATGTTCATCGAGACTTGATAAATTGAATCTATAGATTTGATTTTCATCGTAAGGAATTCTCGATCTTATCCGCCAATCAACGTAGCTTTACAGCAAAATTTACCCCTACAGGAAAATCACATGCCATCTAATCAAACGTTTGAAATATCATCATAGTTAGCTTTCATTTTATCTCTTTCTATTGAAAGATCATCGACTTTTCGCTGCAGTTGTTGAATGAATTTCACGGCTTCCTGGAGCTAGTCTGACACTCCATGTTTTCCCTATACAGTATACAGTACGAGAGAGAACTTCCATGAAAATAAAACCCTAGTGAGTACTGTTGACGTCTCTAATGGAGAAAACCCTTGTGTTTGGTTAAAGAAATAAATACCTAAGAAATTTCACCCGACAGAAAAGATTTGAGAATTGAAATGAGAGAATTCATGTCTTTACGCCATTGTTTTTCAGTCATTTTGTGCTTCCTTTTGTCATACGGGACCGAACCTCGAAACTGAGCATCATTTGGATGACTAGAACGGCAGAATATGGCCTTTAAAATAAGATTGAAAAACCATAATGACCGGTTTTGGTTGCAGAGTTGCAGCCATCGACAAAATTACATATGGAGGGGTGATGGGTATCTATGATACCACGCTTCCCGCGGGCTTTCTTCCAATGCCAGACAAATGACCGTTGCGAGCCTTATATCACTGGAACTTTTCATCTTGCTGCTATGCCTCTTGAATCGATCGAAGGCTTGGAGAAGCCGCTGCACGTAGACCCAACGGAAACTCGACTCTGAAATGCTCATGGTCTCTGATCCCAACAAACAATCCTAGACTCTCCCAAAACAATCCAAAACACTCTGAAACCAATTCAAATTAAAGTGGAATTTGATCATGGCCCCGATGTGAAAATTCGGTGATTGGCACGGGATAGAATTTTGACCCCAATCTCTGAATATGGCAGATGATGGGTTGGATGTGAAAAGTCATAATACTTTCTGCAATCTCATGAGAGACAATATTTCAATGTTCTAATACCAAAATCAATCGTGCACCAAGGAAATAGGTGACATGAGAGGGAGTTATTTTCAAAGAGGAAGCCTGTATGGTGTAAAAATATGTGGCCAAAAATTTAGTCATCCTCAAGGTTGATGTGGAGTTATACTAAGCACACGACCTTGCGGAGTTATACTGAGCACTCGTGTGGGCTAGGCTGAATGCTATTCCTGAATGATTTTGACCATTCATGCTATTTAGGCCCTAATTTAAGTGTACCAAACATTTCAAGACTCACATAACATAACCCAAAAATTATTATAATATTAAAAAAATATCACCGTTATTAACGAAAAAAATGGTCAATGCATCCAATTCAATATCAACTCCTTAGATTTGTTAGTTCCTCTTAAATAATTAGCCTATGTTATAAAAATAAACTGCAATAAGTGACACAAGAATAATACGACATTAAACCTCTTTCGATTTGGATATCCATTGGGATTAGAGATTTAGAAAAATTATTGATTTTATTTAATGATAAGAACGTTTTTCATATAAATAAATTTTAAACTAATTAATAATTTTTAAATATTTATTATTTATTTCAATATAATAATTTTTTTGAAAGTGCAGATTTCTATGGTTATTCATATTCTTTCTACTTCCACACAATTCATATTTGAAAGTTTTAAATAATGATATATTCTTTTCACGTTAAAATTTTATAATATTATTTAATTTATTAATATTTTTAATCAAAAACTTTTAATTCAATAAAATTTTAATTTTTTTTCTTGTAAGTTTTGCAGGACTACATTTTCATCATGTCCAATATATCACCTCAATCGCATTGGGGAATTGAACCAGTAACTTCACATCAAAAAACATCTTAAGAAAACATTAAATAACATATATCCAAAACCCCATAAACCAGTAAAATTATAATTATATTAAAATCTATTTAAAAAAAAATTGAAACATAATATATATTTTTTAATGAATTCTAAATAATTTCTAATTCTTTTGACAAATCATTTAAGAAGCTGGTAAAATATATATATATATATATATAATTTTATTTAATTTATAAATATATATATAAACATTTGTGAGATTATGGAGATACACAAAAATTATTCTTAAATGAAAAATAAAAATATAGGTAAGGCACTTTCCCATTTGAGGATGGGAAAATATTTTGAAATATCAGGAATGGCCAATTTTTTTTAAATAAATTAAAGTATAAAATTTAACATCCAAATATATAATTGATTTATATATATATAAATAAAAAATGAAAATTAAGCATAAAAAAATAAATAAAAGTAAGTATAAATTTAATAGGTAAATATATAAGTTATTAGTTAAGTTTATGGAGTTTTGGATAGCCTGATACGTTTGTATTGTTAAAGTATTTTTAGATATCAAATTACTCATTTAATTCTCCGTTTTAATAAAATATTATTTTTTAAATATGATTATGATATAATTTCATGAAAATCTAATTCACAAAAACGTACAAACATGATTATGATATAACCTCACCAAAATCTAACTCACAAAAAATATATATAAATTATCAGTAAAAGAATATAAAAAATACAACTCACAAAAAATATATATAAATTATCAGTAAAAGAATATAAAAAATACAGATATTTAGACTGAGGGAGCAGAGCTATTACGCTTTGGAAGATATAAATATGGAAGGCAATATATGTTTGGAAGAATAGAAGAGTGTGAAATTTTTGGGAAGGGGGATCAATTGGAACGTTGTTTCTCGTTACTGATGAGAAATGTGATGGAATATCCTTACAACTTCAAGTGATAAGCAAGTCGTAAAAAAAATAAAAGGGTTTGTTGAGAGAAAAAAGGTGGATCATCTTCAAATTCATAATTCTTATATTTAATGTCAAATGAAGACTGATCAACGACCACTTTTCATTTAGTGGTTAGAATAAATTTAAAATTATATAGAAATAAATTCAAAATGGAAAAATAAATGAATTCACTATAATCTATATAGATTGGAAAATGTTCCTTTAACATTAAATAATTTATTAATTAAAAAAATGTTAAAATCATTTAAGAATTAGGTGGTTAAATTAAAAATGAATATATATTTTTTTAAATTACTTAAAATTTTATATAATATAAATCATTTTAATAAATAATAAAAATAGATGAATATTATAGTAATAAGTAATTAAAAGATTTATTAAAAATGGATGAATATTATAGTAATAAGTAATTAAAAGATTTTATCTTATTTTTATTGTGGATATAGGAATCTCAAATTAACATTAAAATTGTTATATTAAAAAAGTTAAAAAAATAATGTTTATATTAAAAAAAATCTAAAAGTATAAATATGATTGAGAAAAAATTTGGATTACTATAATTCTTAGTTTAGATCTATCTTAATAGAACATTTATGGAATAGTAAGAGGGATTTCATATTAAGATGTATAACTTTTTTTTAGAGTATAGAAATTGAGGAAATGTTTGCAACTTTAGAGATTTGATCCTTGTGGATGCTTAATGGCTCTAGGGTTAAGATATATTTATGATAGTTTTAGTAATGGGTGATCACAAAAAATTTATAGTTTACCAAAATTATGTATTTGTGTAAGATTAGTTTTATGGTTTACAGTTTACTCACATTTTTTTGTTGGTTGAAAATATAGAGAATTATCAAGAATGATCAATTTCAACCTATGGTCTTTGATGTCTAATCTATAAGCATAGTGACATAATTTGTGGACAATAAAAATTATATATATGTATATGTTTGAGATGAATCTAATCATTTTAAATTTACCTAGTTTCCTTGGTTTATGAGAAACATAGATAGTATTGTTCATAAGTATATTTCAAGAGGTATATAAGGAATATATTCAAAACAAATGAAGTGAACCAATGAACATACATTGAAATTAATGCATTGATGTCATTGTACACTTAAATTTATATTTCAATTTGTATATATATTTCTATTTCAATTCCTATGTAAAGTTCAATTTATGAATTTATATAAAAAAATTGTTGATTGAGATTTCTATTTCCTCAAAATATCATCTTACAAAACTAGAGATTAATGTTTAGACTCAGTCCTATCGAGGGAAACTAGAAATGTTGATAATTGACAAAGGTATAGGTTTACCAAAATTCAAATATAACTATTGTTAAATACATAAATTCTAAAAGAAACAAGTCTACTGAAAGTAAACTACATAGTCCAAGGGGCCAGAACAAACATCAAGTATCTCATGAAGTAATTAGGGCTAGATCATGGGTACTTGTAGCTATTTGGGTTGGCTCAAGCTTCATGCCACACTGAATATGATCCTCTATGACTTCCTTTTCAGTTAAGAAATAAAATTTTGTGATACACAAATACATACAAAAAGTTACATAATAAAAACTAAGATATAATTGATTATAATAAAATTCTCAAACATGATTTTAATACTTGAACTCCACTTTATTCAATTTATTAATTTAAAAAATTATGTATTTTATTTTATTAATTTTAAAAATTAAAAAATTAATATTTATAAATATTTTAATCTTATGACTTTATTAATTTAAATTATTAAAAATTTCATTTTTTAAAATTAATATTTATAAATATTGTTAGAAAAACTTGAAAGAAAAGAAATGAATTAAATTAACTAGCAGCTCACAGGTGAGCAAGTTGCACATGGAGACTACACAAACTGGATCATACACTCTCATATTCAATTAACCAAAGATGAGACAATAAATACATCTCAAAAGAATAGGGAGGTGAGAACAAAATCCTACAACCTAGGAACTAATCCTAATTTAACAAGGTACGTTACAACCACGTAACCATTTCTCCATTAATACAATATAATATTAATTATTTTCAACTCTCTCGCTTAATGGAGAAAGGATTATCGTGAAGTCCTAACACCCCCCTAAACAATTCAAACTTCACTTTC
Organism: Pinus tabuliformis; assembly: GCA_031772625.1. Taxonomy (NCBI): domain Eukaryota; kingdom Viridiplantae; phylum Streptophyta; class Pinopsida; order Pinales; family Pinaceae; genus Pinus; species Pinus tabuliformis. Next base: position 1,840,937,713 of record CM062819.1, read on the forward strand.
CCAAAAGGCTTTGTAAAACCAGCAGCCATATAGTCACATGTTTTACAGTATTCAATAAAAATTTCTTTTGACTGAACCTTTTATCTTACATAGTGAAACTGAGTCTCTATGCATTTCGTGTTCTTATGAAACACTGGATTGTTCATCATCTTAATGGAACTATGGTTGTCACAATTGATGATGGTTGCTTCTTTATGATCTTCTTCGGCATCATGGAGAAGCCTCCTCAACCAGATAGCTTCACATATTGCTACGAATTATGCTTGGTACTCGGCTTCAGCTGAAGATAAAGACATAGTTCTCTGATTTTTACTGTTCCATGCTATAACCCCAGATCCAACACTAAATGCATAACCCGTGATAGATCGTCGATCATCCAGGTTACCTTCCCAATCAAAGTCTAAAAAAACTGCTAAAGTAACATCAGATGTATCAGTGTATAAAATACCATAATTACTAGTACCATGAAGATACCTCAGTACACTCTTTGCTATGACCCAATGAATTTCAAGAGGTTTAGCGATAAACTGGCTGAACTCACTAATAGAGTATGCTAAATCTGGTCTAGTTGCAGTCAGATATATCAGACTACAAACTAGCTTCCTTTACAAAGTAGTTTTTACCTCCTTAGAGCCATCATCTCTGCACAATTTAAGGTTCTGCTGCAAAGGTATTGATGTTGTCTTACACTGTTCCATTCTGAACTTTTTGAGCAGTCCTCTGACATGATTCCTTGAGTAAGGAAAGTCTTCCCATATTCTTTCCATACTTCCAGACCTAGACAATAATGTAAACTTCCAAGGTCTTTCATCTCAAAAACCTGTGACATATGTAATTTGATTTCTTTGATTAATGCATCTGCATTACCTGTTATAATCATGTCATCCACATACAAGGAAATCAAAATTATCTGCCCTTGTTCATCATACATGGTATATAGATTTGGGTCATTCTTACTCCTGTGAAAACCATGTTGTAAGAAAAATGAATCAATCTTCTCATACCAAGACCTGGGTGCCTATTTTAAACCATAAAGGGCCTTTTTCAATCTACAAACTAAATGCTCCTGCCCTTGTTTAACAAACCCTTCAGGCTGCATTAAATAAACTTCTTCCTTTAAATCACCATTTAGAAATGCAGACTTAACATCTAACTGGTGTAGCTAAAACAATTAACATTATAATAATATTTAGTTTGACTACCAGAGCAAAGGTTTCTTCATAGTCAATTCCCTCTTTCCGTGAATAACCCTTTGCTACCAGTCTAGCTTTAAACTTTTCTATACTCCCATTTGCATTAAATTTAGGTTTATAATGCCACTTGAAACCTATGGGTATTTTTCCTTCAGGAAATTCAACTAGTTCCCAAGTATTACTTCTGATTATAGATTCAAATTCTTCATTCATTGCAACCCTCCACTCATGAGATTGACTAGCTTATTTATAATTTGTGGGCTCTATAAAATTTAAAATGTTTGACATTAAAGCATAGTCTTTCAATCTGGCTGGTAGTTGAGTATGCCTACCTGATCTTCTCGGTAAGGGACTCACCTCAAATATGTCTACTTCAGACCTTAGTGGGCTCGACTTACTGATTGCATCACCTACCTCTTCCTCTTTCTGTTGTTGTTGTTGTTGCTGCTGCATGTCCTCACTAATTTCTTCCATCAACAATGGAATATGCCACTCTTCAAGGCTATTCTCCTTATTTCCTTCCTCAGTTTGCTCATGAAATAGCACATCTCGACTCACAAAAACTTTATGAGTCAAAGGATTAAATAACTTATAAGCTTTAAACTCAGTGCAGTATCCTACAAAGATGCATTTCATGGCCTTAGGATCTAACTTCTTCCTATCATCCTTGGGAATATGGGAAAAGGATTTTGACCCAAAAAAACTTAAATAATTCACTGTAGGCTTACATCCATAAAATGCTTCAAAAGGAGTTTTAAAATTGATACATTTAGTTGGACTCCTATTTTTCAAGTATACTGCAGTGTTAATGGCTTCAGCCCAAAAACCATTAGATAGACCCTTACCTTGAAGCATACTTCGTGTGCACTCCACAAGGGTTCTATTCTTGTGTTCTGCAACTCCATTCTGCTATGGAGTGTGAGGTACTGTGAACTGTTGTAAAATCCCATGATTCCTGCAAAATTTCATGAACACTCCCAACTTGTATTCTCCTCTTTGATCAGAGCATAGAATCTTAATGAATATCCCTATCTGCTTCTCCACCATATTCTTGAATTCTTTAAAGCATTGAAATGTTTGAGTCTTCTTTCTAATAAAATATACCCAAGAGAATCTAGTGAAATCACCAATAAAGAGTAGAAAATAATATGCACCACCTAGTGACCTAGTCTGCATAGGTCTGCATATATTTGTATGCACAAGCTCCAGAATATCTCTTTTCTTACTATGAGCATTCAAAGGGAACTCTTCCTTATGCATTTTCCCTAATGCACATCCATCATAATCTAAATGAACATCCTAAAAAGCAGGTAGTCCATCAACCATACCTTTTCTTTGTAGCAACATGAGATCTTGTAGGTTAAGATGACTGAATCTTTGATTCCAACGATTCTCGGTTGTCAATCCTGTTGAATCCAGAGATTGGTGTGGCATGCTCTTGACGTTCAACCTATACAGGCCTCTCACACGCTTCCTGATGCAACTATTTCCTTCTTGTTGTCCTTTATGACACAATATGATCTGAAGAATTCAACTTGCAGGTCTTGATTTGCCATCATTGAAACAGAGATGAGGTTCTTCCTGATCCCGTGTACATACATCACATTTTTAATATATATGATATTACCATCAGACAACATTACTGGAATATCACTATACCCCTTGATATGATAACTTCTGTCATCACCTAGATATATGTTAGCTCCACAAGTAGTTTCTTCAAAAATTTTGAACCAATGCATATTACTTGTCATATGTGATGACGTGCATGAATCTACGAACCATATTTTGGCCTCATCCTCCTCAAGCGCTGAAAGAGTGTAATCATCTATGAATAATCGAAGATCATGACTATGACCTTCATCGAAAAAGTGCCCTGTGTGCTCTCTTTGTTTATTTCTAGCCTCATCTTCCTGTTTCTTAAAGCAAAACTTAGCTAAATGACCGGTCTTCCCACAGTAAAAGCATTTAATGTCAGATTTGTTACCATTGTTACTTGGAGACATACCTCTAAGTGGTCTCTTCCGAAAAACGCCATGGCCTCTCTATCCATGTTGTTGTTTCCCTTTGTATGACTTCTTCTTTTCCATCAGAGCAAGATCGACATTCTGTGGTCTCAAATTTTGTTGTTTCTCTTCTTCCTGTATTAGGATTCCTGTTAGCTCTTCAAATGCAAGGGATTTTTCCCTTGCAGACAAACCTGTGATGAAAATCTGCGATTCATCCATCATCCCGTTCAATGTAATTGTGACAATATTAGAATTAGACACCTTCTCCCCGATGTCACCCAATCTGTCCTTTAGGTCATTGACCTGTGCAATGAATCCAACAACAGATTCATTCTCCTCCATCCTCATGGAAAACAACTTTTCTTTGAGCGACAAGACGTGATGGGTTCTTGAGTGTAGTCCATATCTCGCTGGACGATTTACAGTCTCTGATATGTGGGATAATATTGTCTTTAACAGACATCTTCAATAAGACTTTTGCCTTATTCTCCCTTTTATCCCAATCATGTATTAGTGCTTCCATACCACCTGCCGAAATGGTCGGCTTCAGCTCATCACCGCTGACGATGGACCATGCGCTTGATCCCCCAAGCAACGTCTATAGCTTGAATTTCCAATTGGTATAATTGGTCCCATCGAGTTTGTTAGTCTCGTTGAGATAATCTTCTATAAAATTGTTCATTTTTAGCTGATCGGATTCCAAATCCCACGATCTTCAGTCAATTCTAACCAGCTACAGTATAAAAAAATATCTCAAAACATACCAGAACCTTTGAAACGATCATAGATTTGTCTCATCTGCCACCAATCTGCCCAATCTATCGCTAATCTAGTCCATCTGCTACCAATCTACCACAATCTCTGTGTTTGCAACTCAGATCCGCCACCAAAATGACAAAATCTCAAGCTCAAAACCATAAAAACACGCCATCACCCTTTCTACCTGAAAAAACACTATTTTTGGGGGCGATGAACAAAATTGCTCTAAGGCAAGGTCACACCATCATGGGTTCTAACTTCATATCCACGATGATCATCGCTTCTGTTAGGCCAAAAATCGCAATGACCACTTTGTGCTCAGCTAGAGGTATGTTGAGACCTGTGAGAAAGATAAATTTCTCCTGTCAGTAGGGTATGTCACTCCCGAACACCTAGACTCTGAAAATGTGAGCACTGAGGCTCCTCTATTTACACTGGGGCACTGTAGCCATGAAGGCTATGTAGCCACTAGGGCTCTAATGTAGCTAATAAGGCTTTGCAGGTAAATCAGGCTCATCAGATATGAGCTCCAATACCATGTTAGAAAAACTTGAAAGAAAAGAAATGAATTAAATTAACCAGAAACTCACAGATGAGCAAGCTGCACCTGGAGACTGCATAAACTGGAGAATACACTCTCATATACAATTAACCAAAGATGAGACAATAAATACATCTGAAAAGAATAGGGAGGTGAGAACAAACTCCTACAACCTAGGAACTAATCCTAACTTAAGGAGTTATGTTACAACCATGTAACCATTTCTCCATTAATACAATATAATATTAATTATTTTCAACTGATAAATCAACATTACACAAGAAAAAACCATTATCTATAATTATAAAAAATTGCTTCAAGAAATTCTATCATGAGATAGGAAATTAATATATTAACACAAATAAATTAATATCTTAACACAAAATATACACGTTATAGTTTACAAGAAAGGTAACACAACATTATTAAAATAACATGACTTTTTGAGTTATAATTTGTTTTTGGTAAATAAAAGCTATATATTCTGGAAGGGAGCTTAATTTACTATGTTTCCTCCATTTATGGTAGATGGCCTAATAAATTTTGCATTTACATCAAATTTCTTTCGGTTTATTGAGAGGGGTGATATCCTCCCTACTCTAAGATTAATTCTTCAAAGTGACATATTGGGATTTTCACGAGTATATTATTGTATTAAGCCATGAAGAATATAATTTTCCTTAGGTATCATCTTTGGCTAACTTCTATGTGATGTTTTCATTTAATTAAAATTAACATGATTAAATACTTTTACCTAATTAGAAATTTGGAAAGGTAAACAATAGAATATGCATTGTTTGGATCCTATACTTTTTATGCACCATCCTAGCTACTACAATCTCCTCCTTACTAGAAAAATAAAAAAACATAAATTGATATTTCTTTTCGTAGTACTTTTGTATCAGTTCTCTAATATGATTGTCTATCAAAATTTCCTTTAAATGCAAGTCTTTTCTCTTTAACTAATCAGTGTGCACACATCCATATACCCTTGAACAATGCCTAGTTTTTCATAATATCCTATAAAAGTCTCTTCACTCCTTTGTCTTCTTATTCAAATCTCTTAACACACAATCTTCTATCTCATGACCATTTTCTATACCTTTCATATTTTTATTTAAAACTCTCTAGCTCTCTCATACTTGAATCATTAGCTTGATCATCACTCGTCTCCTTTCCCTTCTATCAACAATTTCTCTAGTTTCTTGCATTTGTTTCATTTGTTGCTAAATACTTATTTCATCTCTATGTGTGGCTCATTAAACTCAATCCTATAATTCTATGTCATACATGGTATCTCAGTATTTAGATCTTTAGCCTCACCTATGTCATACTAATCAATCCCTCGTTTCTATGTATTATTTCATATTTCTATTAACAATAAGCTATAAAACATCATTTATTATTCCAACAAAAATGTGTTGACCCAACTAAGAACCTTGTACAAAAATATTCTTTAGGAAAGAAGCCCTATCATTCCCATCTAAAATTAATTCTCGCAAATAGCATGCCCATTTCTCAAGAAATCTCGTATTGTATCAAGATTTATAATTAGTAATATTTCTCAAAATATTTATTTCACCATAAAAATAAACATGAAAATATTTAAAAGAGAAAACCAAAACAAACTAAACATGAAAAGAGTTAAAAGGAAAAAAACAAAACAAACTAAAATGTTACATACAAAAGTATTATTTTGCCTCAAACCACCATTCTAAATATCTTGCAATGGCATTCCTTCCTATAGAGTAGTTCGAAACTATATTAACTTAATCTTTGAAGCATTTACCTTCGCATTTCACATTACTCCATAGAGAAACCAATGTTGCTTGATATATTTGTTACCTTTACATAAAAACTCACCATATAAAACAATGTCTCTTGAGTCTTGAAGTCTTTGAAAATTCATGAAATTTCATCGTATAGATATGTGTTGGAAGTAATGGAGAAAGTTAAACTTAGATTATTGTTATGATGATGATAGGTTTGACTCTAATCTTAGACCTCATATCCTAATATCTAGGAAGTGGTTGAAACCATCCCGTTAGTGTGAAAGCATATATATTTGAGGCTCATCTGACTCAATGTAACAAGCGGGCTTGTATGAGTGTTTGTACACTCTCCAGGTATCTCACCTAGAGAGCCATTTAGTTAATATATATTCAATTTTTATCATGGTATCAGAGTTACAGGATGGAGGAACCTATATGTTGAGTGAAGAATCTGCCCGTCGTGCCTGAGTCAAAAGCGTCGCGTGGTTTGGGCACAGAATAGTGTCGATTCTCGGCGAGAAAATCGCGTTGATTCGCTGGGAAAACTTACAGAGTCTTTTATTTTGCAGATCGGCGCGAGGGCTTGGCATAAAATCGCGTCGACCTTGTAAAAAGGCTTTGAGTGAAAGACTGCATGCCGCATTGATGGGACCAACCCACAATTTTGCACACGCTGAGAATTAACAATAATGTGATTGCTTAATCCACAAACATATAATTAAACAATGATTAGGCTCTAACTCTGGTGATTAGAGGTTAATCGTGAGATGGTTCTAGATTTATGTTGGTTGGCATTTATGTTAGAATTTATTACTGTAGAGCTGGCAGTACACACCTCGGTTATCGTTTCCCGCTCTTTGCTCTATGCCAAAACCTTGGTTACCATGTCATTTTTCATTTTTACACTTGCAATTCTGTTGCGCTGAGGGTTTGGTCTGGAAGTGGTTTTCTGTGCTGTATATGGATGGAAATGAGCCACAGGCTCTGCCTGCACTGGCTATGGGCTGTGCTACTTGCTGGTGTGGTTTTGTCGCTCATTCTGGTGACTTGTTTGCTCGGCTCTTTGGCATAGAGTGACGGTTTGCTCGTTCGTGTAAGAAAATGACCACTGTATTTGTCTTTTTCGGTCTCTCAACTGGTATTTGTTTTGTTGTTCTCTCATTTTATTGTGGTTCTATCTGCTAAATTTGGTTAATGGCTTTACATGCTTCAGGTTGCAGTCGCGGTGGCCTCCTTCTGCTCACAATGTCTCTTCAGGTAAGCTTTCTATCCATGTTTTATTTTTTCCCTCATCTTTTTCCGGTTCTAACAATGATTGCTCCTCGGTCTCAGGTTGTCGCCGTGGACTGTGGCTCATTGGCTTGCATTCTTTCCGCATGGATAAACCTCCAGGTAAATGCTTTTCTCACTGTGTATAAAGTTCATTACCCTTCGTTTGTTTTCCTCTGCTTACAGTTGGCCTGACAGGATTGCCCTGTTTTGGTCTTGCAGGTCGGGGTTTGCTCCTGGATGTGGTTGGTGTGAGTGCCTCGACTCTTACCCGGTATGCTCTACCACTGTCATCAACTCGTGTCTAAGATTAGTGTCTCTCGATTTTTGTTGGACTGAGTTCCCAATACTTGTTCGTTTATGCCCCTTTGTCGTCGCTATGCGACCTGGGTTAACTTGATACAATCCTTGTTTATAATTCACTCTTTTGTAACTGTAAATTTGTATTGAAGGGTGGTTGTCCCAAAACCCTCGTTTAGGGTTCTGCTGGTTTGTTGGTTTTGTTTTCTTTTAACTCTGTCCGGTGGGTTAACCTTGGACTGTCATATGTAAACAAATGTATGCCTTTTTTGTTGGAATGAAAAGAAAATTACGATGGATTGAGTTTATACTTGTTACCTCTGTTTGGGTTTGATTACTTAGCGTTTAAGTTCTCATTCTTGCTCGGAATTTTTGTAATGCACTTGACTCTTCTGGCCGTGGGCATTTTTGCTGATTGCCAACCTTCGTGATGGAAACTCGCGTGCAATTCTTGTTGTCTACGTTCTGTTCTTTAGGAGAGAAAGCAAATGAAAGTATACGCATGCACCATATCTGCTATTCTAGTTTATTTAATGATTAGGGAAGAAAAATATAGATAAATGTTACAGATGGATGGATTCGAAAATGAAAGAAAAACTGAACCCTCAAAATGATTTACAATTTTGTATTTGTACTTGTTTGTCCACAGTTATCTAAACTGTGCGTAGTTACTTTTCAGTTGTTTATTCTATTAGTTACATAACTGTTAGTTCATTCAGTTCTTCTTGCACTGCAAGATTTTTACATTTTGACATGATTGTCTTTTTCTTTTCTAAAATGAAAGAAATAGTTAGAAGACCATTATTCACTAAAAGACAGACAATTATGACAGTGATCCTAACTAACTGTACTGTTCCCTAACTAGTCATGAAATTAAAAAAACAACAAGTCCCTACATTCTGTTTTGAATAATTAAACATAAAGAAACCAAAACACTGATAAACTTTCCACCTTGGCAGAGACCAACACCCGGTCATGGTGCCCTTAGCTGGATGCTCCTGCATCAAGCTCCCGGGGTAAAAAGAAATCATGACTCCGGTCCATGAGCTTCTCGACCGAATAACCCGCCTGCTCTATTTGCCTGGCGTCAAGCCACGAACTATCCTCAATAGGACGATTCTTCCACTTGACCAGATATTGCAGATATTCTTTCCACCGAGTTCGCTTAGCCACCTGAGTGTCGAGGATCCTCTTGATCTCGGGAGGCTGAACGTAAGGCATTTGTCTCATCCAAGTCTTACCTCCATCCTGGGTTTCCTGTGTAGGTTGTGCTGTACTATCTTCTTCTGGATCAACAGCGTATGGAAACAGGTCTGCCACATTAAAGATGGGCGAAATGCCTATTCTTGGTGGCAGTTGTATTTCGTAGGCATTCGCTGAAAATTTCTAAAGGACTTTGCAGGGACCTATCTTCTTGTATTTTAGTTTGTTATACGCACCTTTAGGGAAGCACTCCTTGCGCAAATGCGTGAGGACTTCATCCCCCACATTAAACTGCACTTCTCTCCGTTTCAAATCTGCTTGTCGTTTATATTTTTTACTGTTGTTCTGCAACTTGACTTTCACCTGCTCGTGCAAATCTTTCATCGCGTTAGCGAAATCTTCCCCATCAGCACTCTGTCTTTCCTGTTTTCCTAGATCTCGCAACTCATGCACTCCACGAGGATGCATGCCATACAAGATCTGAAAGGACTGCAACCTGTGCTGTGATTGGGCGAGTCGTTGTAGGCGAACTCTGCCTGGGCAAGTACTCGATCCCACATCCGCGAATTTTCACCAATCAAACTCTGTAGCAAATTCCCCAGACTTCTGTTTACCACCTTTGTTTGCCCATCGATCTGCAGGTGATAAGCAGAGCTAAAACTTAACTGCGTGTCCATCTTCTTCCACAGGGTGCGCCAAAAGTGCCCTGTAAACTTCACGTCCCTGTCAGAGAGAATGGACTTAGGTAGACCATGTAGCCTAACAATCTTTGCAAAGAACAAGTGGGCCACGTGAGTGGCATCGCTGGTCTTTCTGCAAGGGATGAAATGCGCCATCTTCGAAAACCGGTCCACTACTACCATCACCGAATCATAACCCCGCTGTGTCCTTGGTAGACCCAAGACGAAGTCCAAGCTGACTGAGTCCCATGGTCTACTTGGAATAGGCAATGGTGTGTAAAGTCTCGTATTTTGACTGTGTCCTTTTTCCAACTGACACACTTTACATCTGTTCACAAATCTCTGCACATCCCTTCGCATTTTTGGCCAATAATAAAAATGATTGAGCTACTCCAATGTCTTGTCTATGCTGAAATGTCCGGCTAGACCTCCACTATGCTTCTCCCGAATGATATTCTCTCTCATTGAGCAGTCAGGAATGCATAACTGTCCTCCTCTAAACAACAGCTTCTCCTACAAATTATAGTCCAACCATGGACTATTGTCTCTCACCAAAGGATTCTGACACGCTTCGTAGGCCCCCTTAAAATCTGTGTCAGTCTTATACAAATCTTTCAAGTGCTCAAAGCCCAGCACTTGTATAGTACTCTCCTGCAAGTGTAGGGCTCTTCTGCTCAATGCATTCGCCACCTTGTTGGCTTGCCCGCCGATGTGTTTCAACACAAAGGTGAAACTCTGCAAATATTCAACCCACTTAGCATGTTTGTGATCTAGCTTGTGCTGTTGCATCACATACTGCAGTGCATAATTATCTGAGAACAAAACGAATTCATTTCCCAGCAAATATTGTCTCAAGTGCTTCAGCACTTGGACGACAGCATAGAATTCCTTGTCGTAAGATGAATACTTCTGCTTGCTTTCGTTCAACTTCTCGCTGAAAAACGCAACATGTTTATCTTCTTGGCTAAGTACAGCTCCAATAGTCGTACCACTTGCATCACAACGAACCTGAAAAAGCTTTTTAAAATCTGGCAATCTTAGGATCGATCTCTCTGTGATCTTCTTCTTCAGTAGCTGAAAACTCCTCTCTACTGCCTCGGTCCAACGAAAAGGCTGACTTGCCTTCTTGATAGTGTCCAACATAGGTGCACAGATTTCACTGAAATTTCTTATAAATTTTCGGTAAAAACTTGCTAGCCCGTGAAAACTTCGTACCTCAAACAGACTTTTCGGGGATGGCCAGTTGACTATTGCTGCAATATTTTCTAGGTCCATCTTCAACTCGTTTTCTGCAATTACAAAGCCCAGATAAACCAATTCTTTTTGCAGAAAAGTACATTTTTTTTCAGATTTATTAGCAACTTATTCTGTTGCAATTTTTCCAGCACTTTTCGAACATGTCGAAAGTGTTCCTCCTTCGTCTTGCTGAAAATTAATATGTCGTCCAGGTACACTATTACAAACTTCCCAATGTATTCTTTCAGCATTTCATTCATTAATCGCATAAAGGTACTGGGTGCATTTCTCAGTCTAAATGGCATTACCAACCATTCATACAGTCCCTCATTAGTCTTGAAGGTTGTCTTCCACTCATCCCCTTCTCGGATTCGAATCTGGTGATACCCACTCTTTAAATCAATCTTGGAAAAATATGTTGCCCTGCTTAGGAAATCCATCATGTCGTCCATCCGTGGCAGTGGAAATTTGTACCAGATGGTGATCTTGTTGATGGCCCTCGAATCTGTGCACATTCGCCATTCTCCTCCTTTCTTGGGAGCGAGAACTATTGGAACTGCACAAGGGCTCAAACTTTCCCTTATCAGCCCTTTGTCTAGCAATTCCTGCACCTGTTTTCTAATCTCCTCATTGTCTTTGGGGCTCATCCGATATGCTGCCTTATTTGAAAAACTTGCTCGGGGTATAAAGTCAATATGATGACTTATACTTCTTTTAGGGGGTAGTTTATCTGGCAAGTCATCCACCACTATATCGCTAAACTCCTGCAACATCTGCTGAATTTCTGTGGGCAAATCTAACACCTCTGTGTGTAGCAGCACTGTCTTTGCTCTTCTTACAATAGCATAGCTCACTTCACTGTCTTCAATTTGTTTCAAAAACTGCTTTCCGCCCATTAACAACACTCTTGTCTCACTTGTTTCCGCTGTCTCTTCCTCCTTGATGGGCACAAGCATGTGCTTGATCCCATCTTTGACAAACTTATAACAGTTTGTCTTCCCGTCATGTACCACCTTCCTGTCATACTGCCATGGCTTGCCTAGCAGTATGTGACATACATCCATCGGCATTATGTCACAAATGACCTTATCCTTATATCTGCTGATATGGAACTCCACTTCGCATTGCTCATCTACCAACAACTGATGGCCTTTTTGCAGCCATGATACCTTGTAAGGAGTGGGGTGCTTCAACCACTTCAACCCCAACTTTTCCACCATTTCCGTGGCTACCAGGTTGTCTGTACTCCCACTATCGATAATGAGCTTACAGCACTTACCGTGTGACTTACAAACTGTCCGAAACAAAGCTTTCTGCTGAGTTTGTTCAGTTGTTTCTTTGGCTGGTTTCAACAACACCTTGTTCAAAACTAAGGCTTCCCCTGTTTCCGGCACATTTTCTACTTCTTGTTGAGGTGCCTCTGCTTCTTCTGGATGTGCGACATACACACCCCTCTGTCCAGCTTGTTCCGCCTCAAGACACTCAAAAGATCTGTGCCCCCACTTGTGGCACCTGTAACATTGATAACTAGCTCCTCTACCTCGGCCATTTCCCCTACCTCACTAATATGACCTACCACCTCTCGTGCTGTCACCTTTTTCTGTTGTTCCGGAAGCTTTGGAACTACTGCCTTCTTCATTGCTGCTAGCAGTTCACCCTTTGCCATAAGACTATCCTCTTCCTCTGCTGGTTCCCCGTCCTCTCCTAGCATTTTGTTTTCTGGCAATCTTCTCCTCTGCTTTCATAGCACTCTGATATGCTTCTTCAATGTTTTTCGGGGAAAGAATGTTGATTTCATCTAATATTTCTAACCTTAAACCATTCACATACCTGGCTATTTTCTCTGGGGTGTCCTCCGTATAACCTACTCTTAAATTTACCCGGTAGAATTCTTCAGTGTACTCCCTTACTGTCATCCCTTTCTGCTTTAGATTATGCACTTGCTGATGTAGTGCAATCTGGTAATCCTTAGGCAAAAATCTGCCTTTCAACTTGGCCACCATCCTTGACCATTTCTTGATTGGCAACTTGTTCAATCTCCTTCTCTCTGTTTAGACACTGTCCCACCACAGGGATGCGTGCTCCTTCAACTTTTTCACAGCGAACTTGACCCTCCGGTCTTCACTGACCTCTTCATAATCAAAATACTTGTCCAGTTTGCTAATCCAGTCCAACAGAACTTCTGTGGACAAGCTGCCGTCATAATTTGGGATTTCTGGTTTAGGCTTGCTGCTCGCCAATAGGACCGACCTCAACAGTCTCATTTCCGGTCCTTCTTCATCCGATCCATCTGTTGTCACTATGGCTTCCTCTTCGCTATCATCTCCTACCTCTGGATCCCTTCTCCTTCTTGCTTCAACTGCCTCCGGACGGGCAGTAAGGATCCTGATATCCTCTCTCAATCCTTCATCTACTGCTCTCCGAGCACCTCTTCCATGTCCTCGTCTTCCTACCTCCATTTCTCAAGCCAATTCTAAATCCTGCTCTGATACCACTATGATGGGACCAGCCCACAATTTTCCACATGCTGAGAATTAACAATAATGTGATTGCTTAATCCACAAACATATACTTAAACAATGATTAGCCTCTAACTCCGGTGATTAGAGGTTAATCGTGAGATGGTTTTGGATTTATGTTGGTTGGCATTTATGTTAGAATTTATTACTGTAGAGCTGGAAGTACGCACCTCGGTTATCGTTTCCCGCTCTTTGCTCTATGCCAAAACCTTGGTTACCATGTCATTTTTCATTTTTACACTTGCAATTCTGTTGCGCTGAGGGTTTGGCCTGCAAGTGGTTTTCTATGCTGTATATGGACAGAAATGAACCACAGGCTCTGCCTACGCTAGCTATGGGCTGTGCTACTTGCTGGTGTGGTTCTGTCGCTTCTTCTGGTGACTTGTTTGCTCGGCTCTTTGGAACAGAGTGACGGTTTGCTCATTTGTGTAAGAAAATGACCACTTCATTTGTCTTGTTCGGTCTCTCAACTGGTATTTTTTCTATTGTTCTCTCATTTTATTGTGGTTCTATCTACTAAATTTGGTTAATGGCTTCGCATGCTTCAGGTTGCAGTCGTGGTGGCCTCCTTCTACTCACAATGTCTCTTCAAGTAAGCTTTCAATCCATGTTTTATTTTTTCCCTCGTCATTTTCCAGTTCTAACAATGATTGCTCCTCGGTCTCAGGTTGTCGCCATGGACTATGGCTCATTGGCTTGCATTCTTTCCACGCGGATAAACCTCCAGGTAAATTCTTTTCTCACTATGTATAAAGTTCATTACCCTTCGTTTGTTTTCCTCTGCTTACAGTTGGCTTGACAGGATTGCCCTGTTTTGGTCTTGTAGGTCAGGGTTTGCTCCTGGATGTGGCTGGAGTGAGTGCCTCGGCTCTTACCCAGTAGGCTCTACCACTGTCATCAACTCGTGTCTAAGGTTAGGGTCTGTCGGTTTTTGTTGGACTGAGTTCCCAATACTTGTTCGTTTATGCCCCTCTGTCATCGCTATGTGACCTGGGTTAACTTGATACAATACTTGTTTATATTTCGCTCTTTTGTAACTGTAAATTTGTATTGAAGGGTGGCCATCCCAAAACCCTCGTCTAGGGTTTTGTTGGTTCGTTGGTTTTGTTTTCTTTTCACTCTGTCTGGTGGGTTAACCCTGGACTGTCATATGTAAACAAATGTATGCCTTTTTCGTTGGAATGAAAAGAAAATTACGATGGATTGAGTTTATACTTGTTACCTCTGTCTGGGTTTGATTACTTAGCATTCAGGTTCTCATTCTTGCTCGGACTGTTTGTAATGCACTTGACTCTTCCAGCCGTGGGCTTTATTTGCTGATTGCCAACCTTCGTGATGGAAACTCGCGTGCAATTCTTGCTGTCTACGTTCTGTTCTTTAGGAGAGAAAGCAAATGAAAGTATACGCATGCACCATATCTGCTATTCTGGTTTATTTAATGATTAGGGAAGAAAAATATAGATAAATGTTACAAGACTGTTACAGATGGATGGATTCGAAAATGAAAGAAAATTTCTCTGTCTTCTATTACTATACTCGTATGCTGAACCCTCAGAATGATTTACAATTTTGTATTTGTACTTGTTTTTCCATAGTTATCTGAACTGTGTGTAGTTACTTTTCAGTTGTTTATTCTATTAGTTACATAACTGTTAGTTCATTCAGTTCTTCTTGCACTGCAAGATTTTTACATTTTGACATGATTGTCTTTTTCTTTTCTAAAATGAAAGAAACAGTTAGAAGACCATTATTCACTAAAAGACAGACAATTGTGACAGTGACCCTAACTAACTGTATTGTTCCCTAACTAATCATGAAATTAAAAAAACAACAAGTCCCTACATTCTGTTTTGAATAATTAAACATAAAGAAACCAAAACACTGATAAACTTTCCACCTTAGTGGAGACCAACACCCGGTCATGGAGCCCTTAGCTGGATGCTCTTGTATCATGCATGTTGGTGATATGGAGTATTGCACGTTGGTTGAATGAGGTCGTTTGAAGTCTGTCTGAGAACTAGAGGGCTCAATTGGATGAGGCGAGAGTGGAGAGCCGTGGATGTGAGCCTCTAGGAACCTACAATTCGTTGCTAGCACTGATATATATTTTGTTTGTTTTGCATTGAACTCTTGCAATCTCTTATCACACAATCTTCTATCTCATGACCATTTTCTATACCTTTCATATTTTTATTTAAAACTCTCTAACTCTCTCATACTTGAAGCATTAGCTTGATCATCACTCATCTCCTTTCCCTTCTATCAACAATTTCTCTAGTTTCTCGCATTTGGTTCGTTTTTTACTAAATACTTATTTCATCTCTATGTGTGGCTCATTAAACTCAATCCTATAATTCTATGCCATACATAGTATCTCAGTATTTAGATCTTTAGCCTCACCTATGTCATACTAATCAATCCCTCTTTTCTATGTATTATTTCATATTTCTATTAACAATGAGCTATAAAACATCATTTATTATTCCAACAAAAATGTGCTAACCCAACTAAGAACCTTGTACAAAAATATTCTTTAGGAAAGAAGCCCTATCATTCCCATATAAAATTAATTCTCACAAATAGCATGCCCATTTCTCAAGAAATCTATTATTGTATCAAGATTTATAATTAGTAATATTTCTCAAAATATTTATTTCACCATAAAAATAAATATAAAAATACATAAAAATAAACATGAAAATATTTAAAAAGAAAAACCAAAACAAACTAAACATGAAAAGAGTTAAAAGGAAAAAACAAAGCAAACTAAAATGTTACATACAAAAGTATTATTTTGCCTCAAACCACCATTCTAAATATCTTGCAATGGCATTCCTTCCTATAGAGTAGTTCGAAACTATATTAACTTAATGTTTGAAGCATTTACCTTCGCATTTCACATTACTCCATAGAGAAACCAATGTTGCTTGACGTATTTGTTACCTTTACATAAAAACTCATCATATAAAACAATGTCTCTTGAAGTCTTTGAAAATTCATGGAAATTCATCGTATAGATATGTGTTGGAAGTAATGGAGAAAGTTAAACTTAGATTATTGTTATGATGATGATAGGTTTGAGACTCTAATCTTAGACTTCATATTCTAATATCTAGGGAGTGGTTGAAACCATCCAGTTAGTGTGAAAACCTATATATTTGAGGCTCATTTGACTCAATGTAACAAGCAGGCTTATATGAGTGTTTGTACACTCTCCAAATATCTCACCTGGAGATCCATTTAGTTAATAAATTCAGATTTTATCATCGTATCAGAGTTACAAGATCGAAGGAAGAACCTATACGTTGAGCGAAGAATCTGCCCGTCGCGCCTGAATCAAAAGCGTCACGTGGTTTGGGCACAGAATAGCATCAATTCTCAGCGAGAAAATCGCGCGGATTCATTGGGAAAACTTACAGAGTTTTTTATTTTGCAGATCGGCGCGAGGGCTTGGCATAAAATCCCGCCGACCCTGTAAAAAGGCATCGAGTGAAAGACTGATGCTGCACGCTGGTGATATGGAGTATTGCACGTTGGTTGAATGAGGTCGTTTGAAGTCTGTCTGAGAACTGGAGGGCTCAATTGGATGAGGCGAGCGTGGAGAGCCATGGATGTGAGCCTATAGGAACCTACAGTTCGTTGCTAGCACTGATATATATATTGTTTGTTTTTCATCGAACTCTTGTGAAGGGGCTTTGCTGGTATTTGCAGACCCGAAGTTTAGTGCGAGTATTGGATTTGTTAGAGATTTGTCTGATCAGTGCGAGTGAAGAGCAGAGTTGTCGGATTCGTCGGATGAGAGCAAGTGGAGACGTGGTTCTTGAATGTAAAGAAGATCTAGGTCCCGAGATCGAATCTCGGTCCATATTGGGAAGGAAAGTATGGTATCCAGAGAAGGCTCAAGGCGTTTATAGCTTGGCTTTGGAAGTGATCCGACACGACACCTTCCAACCGTGATACTCATTCGTACGTATATAACTTCAAAAATCTTAAGTAGTAATTGGATTAGTAGTTTCGCTGCCACTTGAAAATATATATATATATATATATATATATATATATAATAATGATAATGATGTTTATTACCCACCAAATATTTATATAAACTTTTAATACCCACCAAATATTAAGTTATGCTTTTAAATTACACTTAAATTTTTTTATATTATTGATTAAAATTATTATATTTTTAGACATAACTGTGTTAGTCTAACCATTTTAGAAATGTAAAATGTTAACTATTATAATTTTCTTATCAAAATGTTAAAACACATTTTCCTTCTCATTTAATTGACCATCTTTTAGTACCCATGCCCAATATCACAACAATAATTTAAACCTCTCATTTTTAACTCTCAAACTCGCAGGTTATTTTCCTCATCACTAACATGATTTCAAAGGAATTCAAGTTTTTCAACCTCTTGCATTTTCCTTCTCTCACAACATCTCCAATCCTTTCATCATTGACACATTACTTTCCAAATCACTAATCTCTTTTCAACGTCAGTTTAAGATTCCACTACATTTTCTAAGTTTTAACCTTTCATTCATTCATCACTAATGAGTTATCATAATATTATTTATGTCTCATTTAATATTTCTTGCTGGTATAACTTACGGCAATGTTGAAAGGAAAATTGATCTTCTTAGTTACAAAATAATATTATCAATATTATTTAAATATCGATTATGCCTGGATGTTTCATGGAATATTTTTATCACTCACGAGTAACTCTCATCCTCCACTCCTCCCTAAAAAATTTTAAACAAAGACTTAATAAGTACTAAACCCCATAGAAAGCAACTAACATATACCTTGTATATCTACTCTTTACAAATCTATAATATTAGTATCACACTATTATTTATTAAATTTAATTAACGCTAGAGTTTTGAACTAACACAATATATTGGACTTGACACGAAGCAAAAACAATAAAATAATTCCATCCATGCGTCTAGTTAAGTTGATCTATTGTTATTACTACCTTGTGGGTCCTAACTATTGATAATATGTATGGCTTATGCACTGTAGCGTAGAGATGAAACTAATAGTATGTGATGTGATATTCATATAATTTGTAAGTGACTTTTTCGAATTAACATGAATATAATATAAACCAATGAATATGTAATGAAATTTAAATCAACAATATTTTAGTACCAAATGAATTATAAGCATAATTATTATTATTGATTTCCCCGATGGGGGTGTAGACATCGAGGGAATTTAATGTTAAACGTGGTTTTGGAAACCCAGTAAAGACGCGTCATGGCACAAGGTGGTCATTTCACGGCGATTCCTAAATCCAACACTATAGAAAATTTATTACGCCCTGACATGCGCTGGAGATAGGCAAATATAACACGCGCTCGGATGACTATAGGAAAAGAAAAAAAACGGCGTGTTACAAGGGGCTATCTCCGGCACATGTCAAGCGCAATAAATTTTCTATAGTGTTGGATTTAGGAATCGCCGCCATTTCACATGCCTCAACAAACCTACGTCTTTTTGTTTTAATTACAAGCACGCTTTCATAAGTGGGGTGGTGGCTTAGCATCATGTAGAGCGGTGAAGGTCAGTTATTCTCCTCTCTTAGTGACCCTGAGTTTTCGGTAGTGATAATTTGTGTGAGACCATGCTCGAACCATTTTATAGTGAGAACATGTGGTTTTAACTCTAGTTGCGTTGGCGATGTCCGTGGACATCAATTTTGGGACTTGAGGGTGACGGGTCTTCACTCCGTGGATAATTGTTATCTTTTTTCGTGGGGTGTCGTGAAACTTTGCCCTTGCTTAGGGGCAGGGGTGAAAAGGGTTTATCTCACTGTCGTTTTAGTTATGTTGTTGACAGTGAGTAGTCAATGTTCTTTGTATTATTCTTGTACAATTCCCAACACATCTTGACTTTTGAGTTGGTAGTTGTTTTCTCTAGTTTGGCCCACCTGGTTCATGAATAAGTAGGTATCTCATTTCCTTGTCATGTCTTGGTATGTGGGTGTTGGTATCTTGGAAATTTTTCTATTGGTACTAATGAAGGGGTTTTAGAGTCTTATTTATTGGTGGTACATCAATTTTGGGTACTAAGTTCACTTCTTTTTTTTCAATTCCAAGTTATATGTTGTTTTGATAAATTGTATGCCTACAAGTTTCATTTTTATCCATTTTTTTTTAATTTCATAGTGATTTATAGGGCTAATTCCTCTTTTGGATAGCCTCTTTAGGTGTTTTTCATGGGGTAAGTCAAATATGGGTTCTGTAAGTGTCTTGTATTGGGATTATCCTCCTATCAGGGTTATTACAGATACAAATCTTTCATTTTTCGCAGCCACCTATCCCTTCAACATATTTCCATGTCTTAACCATACTTTCGGGTGTTGGGGGACAATTTGTTCCTTTTCGGCCTTGTTAGTTCCATTACAATGTGTAATCCCAGTGTCTTTGTTGTTGGTGTGACTCCTTTTTCTGGTGGTCGACTAGTCATGGTTGCTATGGCTCCTCACCAAATGTAGGCAAGCTGTAGAGGAGGGACTAGCGAGGCATCTTTGCAACCCAAACGAATTTTCACTTGGGAATCGGTGGCTTCGTACTTTGACTCCGTGCCTTTGGAAATATGGAAGGAAATTCGACAAATGGGATCTTAGGAGTTTGGCGAATGCACATATTTTTGGGATTCAGAAATCAGAGATAAGGACCTTCAATGGCTCCCATCTTCAAGATGGTACCAGAAACAAAGGTTATAGTTTCTTCATTCCCTATCGGTTCACATCAACTTGACAATTTCTTTAGAATTTTATTAATAGATAAACAAGTGGACAACTACAAACTCTTTGCTCGTGAGGACATTAAATGAATTCTCCAAAGTATTTTTTATTGCCTGGGTGATATCAATGCTTGGTTGGTTAGGCTGGAAGGTTGTGTGGTATCTGATTCTGCATCAGGAGATGTGTCCAATCATCCTAGAAGCATTATGATTCCTTCTATTCAGAATGCTCCTAATTTTACAGTTACATCTCCTCACTAACTCTATTCTAGGTTACTTAAACTTTTGGTTTACCTCAACAATTTATATTACAACAACCGGTCTTCACGTTTTGGTCAAGGAATTTAGTCGCATCATAGTGACATAGTTTTTTGGCAATGGTTACAAGCTTCTCTATTGGCGCTCTCTTTTGTTGGAAGTCAATTCCTTACCTCTTCGAACATGGTGCTCATAGACTTATCATGGACGGTATTTTTTATTTTTGTTTTTTCCTAAGCCTTTCGATGCTCACAATGGTTTTGTGTATCAGGATTTTGTGTGGAAAGTAATTATTTTATAGTATCTGTGTTGTTGGTTGATGACATTAGTTCTTGGTGTTCTTATCCATCTGTATTCTCTATGCTGGTTTAGTTTGGCCTCTTCTCTCTATGTCTTAGTTTGATAATGATTTTGAAAGATCTGAGACAATTGTTGCTTTAGTATAGCTTGTAGTGTCAATGTATTAGTTTGAGGATGCTTTTGGTGACCATGATGGTTTTATCCTATGAAATATATGTCTACATATCGTTGTCAATGTAATAGATTCTTTTATATTAATAGAAATCCTCAACACTAATTAACCAAAAAAAATTATTATTGATTAAAAAATTAATTTATAACAATTAAAAGATATAAATAAAAACTTTATTTTAATGTTAGATTTTGAATATATATATATATAGAGAGAGAGAGAGAGAGAGAGAGAGAGAGAGAGAGAGAGAGCATTTAATAATATAAAAATGTTTAATTAATTTTTTAAATATTCTATATAAAGTTGAAGGGTGACATTATAATATATAAATAATCAAAATAATCAAGTTGGACTATTTGCTAAAAGTGTGTCCACTCTGCTAAGAAACAGGGTAATGGCCCAACACCTAGAGGCATCTAGGAGAAGTGAAATTCTACCCCTTACTAACCACGAGTAGGGTAATTCTAGGTGGCATGGTTTTATTGGTAGTCAATGATGGATGTCCCCACTATTGGTTTGACAAGGTAGGAAAGGTTTTCATTGTTTAATATATATATATATATATATATATATATATTCTAATTCAAAAATCTTATTCCTGGTGCTCCTTTTTCAAGAGTGATGAGCAATCGGTCGAGCATTTATTGCTTTTTTGTCCTTTTGTAACCCAATTATTGTAGTCTGTTAAAGTTGTTCTATCTTTTAATCAGCAATGGTAGGCCATTCTTTCCTTTAAGCATGGGAATCATGGTGGTGATTAGTCTACATGCCTAAGATGAGAAATATGCCTCTTCTAATAAACTAGGGAATATGGATTAGTAGGAATGGCCTCATCTTTCAAAACATAGCTCCAAATATTGATCATCTCGTTGGTTAGGTATTTGCAATTTTTAAACAAATTCTGGAGGAGGATGAGACATTTAGGCCTAGAGTTATTCAGGAGGAGAATATTGACATGTCCTATCCATGGGATTTTTTCGATGTCTCTTCCCAAAGAGACGACACCTGTGGTGGTGGTTCTATCTCTTATCTATTTAATTCACATTTCTTCCATCTAAAGTGTGGTCTAGGTTGTGGTTCCAACAACTACAGAGAGATTTTTAGTTTAAAACTCCTTCTTCCTTTCGCACTTGAAAAAGGGTGATGGTCAACTACAAGTGTTCATGGATTCTCCTGTGGTTATCGACTCGTTCAATGAAGTTTATTTATGTTATATGCATGCTCTCAGGCCTATATTCAATGAGGTTCATTTGATCAAGCACAATTTTGACCATATCTGATGTCTTGATATCTATGGGGAACAAAACACCACTGCCGACTCTCTTTCCAAGGAACGTGCATAGAAGGTGTGGGGTTCCTAGCAAAATCAAGAGCAGTTAAATGGTGATCATTTTGATTATTATCACCTTCCCTTTATAGAGGGACTTCCGCCGGATGCCATGCAATTTTGATTCCTTATATATATATATATATATATATATATATATATATATATATATATATATATATATATATTACATTGAAAATTTTGTGGATCCTGTTTGGTCTAAGCTCACAAAATTTTTGGTATTATTATGGTCCTTTTTCAGTGAGACTTAAAACAATTTTTTGACCACCTACAACTACATATCCTCATTTGTTTTCATTTGTAGTTATTCTCAGCTTATGTTATGACTCTACATGTTTTTAAGCTAGTGAAACAAGGCAATTTATTTGTTTATATATGTTTTTTCATCTTTTTGAAGCCTTTAGGCATCTACAACATGTAACTCTCATTTTATTAATGAAAACTATGATATTCCTTGGGAAAAACAACTTTAAAGATTTGATATAATGCTCCCATTGCATAGTAAATTCTGACGTCGGGTAATTTAATCTGATTCATAATTCATATCACATGAAGATATCAATATGTATGGATTAAACAATCACTGCGGTTTAGTGGAAATTTCTTGTAAATTTTGGGCAAGTTGAGAGGGAAAGAAAACAAAGGTATGTGATCAGAGTTCAATTCGTAGACTCTATCAAGAAAATATTGGCTATTATCTTCCTTTGCAGTTCCTCCTATATTGCCTCATTATCTTTGTTGTAGGCAGTAGATATTGCATTTGGTTTTTAGTAAAACCCATATTATTTGGAGTTGACAAAATAAACTTACAAAATTTGTATGATTAAACATTACATATTAAAATTTATTATTTTTTAAAAATAATTTAACTCATTTATGTGCCGTTTGATCGCTTATTAAATTCAACATGTTATTGCAAATTTCCTAAAAATTAGTGTTATGTATTTATAGAATTAATTTTGGGCTATCAACCTACTCTGTCAATTAATACGTGAGCTAAATGCATCCAAGACTCTCAATGATGGAAACTCCTATTTCCACCACTATAGCCTCATTAATGCGCGGCTACATGCGCAGGAGATAGGAGTTTATAACACGCGAGGTGGGTACTACGCCATTTCTTTTATTATTATCTAGTTATCACTGACTATCTCCGACCCATGTAGTCGCGCATTAATGAGGCTATAATGGTGGAAATAGGAGTTTCCCTCAATGATGCAATGACTGGATTGCAAAGTACGTGGTTACTGCCATTATTATGGACACTAACAAATCAAAGATTTCTTTTTATTACCCTCGTGCACGCCTACGGCCAACATTGGCTCCCTGTGAAACTGGTTGGCAGGCAATTATGAATATTGAATGCCACCTAACTATTAAATTTAAGAGGGTCGAGTTCTAGTTAAAGGATATTGGGTGGTCATCACACTCACTATTAAGACAATATTGCTTGAAACTACGATTCAAATATCTACAATAATATTAATCGTCAAGTGCAAAAGATCTAAATTTTATTTATGTCTATCCTTTGCATGGAACATATCATTTTGGGATTATTAAAATGTTATATTCAATATTTTTAAATTATTAAAATATTAAAAGTATATAATAAAACAAATTTAGTATTAAAAATTAATTATTTGATATGTAGTTTTATTGTATTTTTTTAATACTTGTTATTATTATCTTAACTTTTAACCGAACGACATTTTTTAATATTTTTTATTATTATTTTAACGTTTTCATTGATTAATGTTTAATATTAGATTTGTTAAGACGGACTCTTCTCACTCTTTTCTGCGTATTTTCACTAAGATTATCAAGACTAGTTTAAGAATATGTGTATATTTATAATCATATATTTAGTCATTAACAAGTTATCTAAACGATATTTTAGAACAATATAATAAAGTATATAGACTAAAGAGAGTATATTAGCATGAGATTAGCAGCAAAGTTGTTCATACTTGCAAACAATGCATAATTACAATTAACAAAATACCCTAATTTACTAATAAATAAAACTTAAATTTAGTGGATTCTAAACCTTAACACTAACTTAATCCAATATTTTATTTTAATTAGCGATATTTAAACTAAATGGTAAAGAATAGCTACTATATAGCACTTGTTTTGGTTGGCCATTATGATGAACTGAAATTAAGTTTGGTCTTTAAGATGTTAAAAATGATAAGGAATTATTTGGTTCATTTAAATTTTGATTTTTATAATTATAAATATAAACCTTTAAAAGAATGTTCCGAAATCAGTATAAATTCAATGTCTTCTTAATTTGATTTTATTCTCTATTTTTTTAATGAATTTCTTTGATTGAAGTATGAACTGATTAAAGTAATCTTATAGAACGCCATTCATCTTGTTATTTTATAGTAAATCTTAGGAAGCCTCTTGTATATGAGAGTGACACTTTGCCATAACTTTCACCGTTGTATACAACCTCTTCATCCAGCATAGGGATGCTCCATGACAGGCCCCATGAAACAGAATAAGGTGGGGGATCATTTCATTTCTTCTTTCCCCAGTCGACCACCATTAGGTAGGTCCTAGTTCCAAGTTTCCATTTCCTGCCGACCCTCTGCTCAGTACTAAGAGCGGGCAACGTTATTCACAAATCGACAAAATCATAAATTGGTACCTTGTATATCGAGATGATAATTTAACCTCGGGAAGGCGAATTTTAAAATCATAGTTACCTCGACCAAGTTGGTTTTGAACAATGGCGAGAAAGGAGAGTTACCTCTAAATTTCCTTTCGAAACATGTGAGGATGAGGATGTTTTATATGTTTTTATTTTATATAATAACAAGGCCGAATAGCTAGTATTCCATGTCGTTTAGCTTAGTTATTGAATTTTAAAAGGTATAAAATAACTGACACATTTGAATAAGGGCTACATTGTATATACTTTTGCTTAGTTTAGGCATAATTAAGTTAGCATCAAAGACATACATTAATGGGCAAACAAAGTGTTCTTTAGTAGTCCTACAACACTGCTAATGACCTAGGACTAGGAATAGTACCTCTAACAACTAGAGTGGTGTGGATCAGAAATAGTACCTCTAACAACTAGAGTGGTGTGGATCAGAAATAATACCTCTAACAACTAGAGTAGTGTGGAAAAATTAAATACAACTAGAAACAAATAATATTGATGCACTAGTATTGGACAAAATCTATTGGTAAAATATATTTTTAATATAAAAATATATAATATTTAAATGATAACTAAAAATAAATATAAAAAATATATAATATTTATATGATAAATAAAAATAAACACAAAATATAATAATAATGACAGCTTCGAAAAAATAATCCAAAGAAAAATTAGTTGAAAAGTAGGCTTGTACTCGGAAAACAAATATGAACAACCTATGTTATGGAATGAAATTATATAGGGCCACGTTTAAAGGAAAATGTGATAAATTAGATATAAATAAGATATATAAACATCTTGTTGACTAAATAAACTATATAAGTGTTATCCAATAAATATTTGTTTGGATAAAAAAATAATATTTCAAAATTTTAAAAGAGAAAAAAATTAATAAAAGTGTTTGTTAATTATTTCCAACCAACCCATATAAATATTATTTAAAACATTTTCTTAAAATATGTTGCTTCTTCAACTTTTGTTATTATTTTTTAAATATATATTTTTAATAATTTAGTACATCTTCCAAACATTACCATATAATTATAATTATAATTGTAATCTAAATTTTTTATTTTAAATATTTTAACTCATCCCACATAACCAATGCAACAAATTCGAAGAAGGAAAAATGCATAATCGCACGTAACCCTCCATTCCACAAAAAATAGAAGGATTTGAAGACTTGGAATTCAACCAAGTTATTAACATGTTAGATGAATTAGATGCATGTAGATCCATGTATGTTCTGGCAGCAAAAATCACATCTATCCTACTCAACCTACCCTCAAATCTTTAAAGCTTTCGTTTATCAGGTAGATCCAGGTGAATGCTATTTCCAACTCTATAACATTATAAATGCGGTTGACAAACTAAAAAAATAGCGCTATTTCCCTCGCTTATCAGCAACATTTATAATACTATGAGATTGGAAATAAGAATTACCTAGATCGACCCTACTGACACAATCAGTGTACTTTTGAAACTAACAATTTAATTCAGTGTACTATCCTAGGCGTCAAAGGTTGGATCCGCGCTCAGATCGAAATGGATTCAGAGGAGTGCTGCATTAATGGAGATTCTAACGGGTTTCAATCTGGTGAAAGGATGAATTGACACATCGGTCGTCGTACCCGTCCTATCAATTCAATTGGCGTCCTGGAAGCATAATTAAACAATAAGACATCAAGAGAGATAACCAATCAAAAATTTAGAAAAGAAATTTAAAATAATCAAAAAAATATTTTGTTTTGTTTTATAAAGGTAAAATTATAACATGGTTGTTTAATTTTTGGTGAGTTCTCCAATTAATTGAATTGCAGCACATTATTGAATGTGTAATCCACTCCTGCGGCACCGATAATAAAGTGTATGCCATATGTTTATGTGAATAATTAAAAAAAATATAGGATTGCCATGTGGTAAACGAAATAAATGATTTTAGATTTAGAATCACAAATATAATGGTTTAATGATATAAATAAAAAAATGGTTTAATGATATAAACAAAAAAATAAAAATATTTTGTTATTTCTTTTTGGCATTTTAAATAGGGCAGGTATGGTTATGATTATGATGGACGAAATTGCATATAAATTTATAAAATTAAATCATTGGTTTTGTATAATCATAAATTATATATTTTTTTATTTTTTATTAATTTGATTTTGAAATAATGTTTACTATAAATTTGGTGTTAGTTGGTTGAATTGTTGAGATATTGTAGGGATAATTTCTCAACTATTTATCTTTTTGTTTGAAATTTATTGGATCTCATGAACACCATATGTGATGTATTTATAATTTTTAGTGTAATAGAATAATTTTCTTGAGAGTGAATCTCTATTTTCTTTCTCGATATAAAAGCTATTAGTTGTGGGTTTACTCTTTTACTGAGAGCCCATAAAAATCTGAGATATTTTGTCTGGTTCGTGACCGCGACACCAAAGTCATTGACGGAGTGAGTGAGCCCGTGCGAATAATGAATTAATTCTTTACCCTATTTTGTGGAAAAACCCACTGCATTATCCATTGTTTGGGAGATTGTGTATTGAATGAGAGGGCCGTTCCATTCTTGCTGCTGCAGGATTGGTATATAAAACTTCCCATGCCATTTACCTTGGTTCTACCTGTTTAGCAGTCGGGCACGTATAGCGAAGGGGCGCAATGAGTTTTAATCCAACCGTTTAATCATTAAAGTTGTATCTTGAATTATGTTCTCTCATGGTCTAACAAGTCGTGAAGCCCTCTAATGTTCGGTTTGCTATATTGATGTACATATCGTTGTGTTGAACAATTTAGGTGAGGGTAGACTGCGAAAATTTGCCTGAACACTTGCAGCGAATTGGAATAAGGACAACTTGAAGAAAGATTCTGCCAAGTATGGACACTGCCAGAACGATGTTGTCGGCCTAACCAGAACGAGATGTTGCACGCTAGAATTTTATTATAATTATATTTTTGTTAACAGCGATTTGTGTTGTTTACCAGAGTCTTCAAATCAGTGTCGTCGCAACATTTATTAGAAGGGGATTTCTTCGAGAGATCTTATGAGGCTTTTAACTGGGCAAAGCTCCTTTCTATTCACATTGCTATGTCAGTGCATACGTGTGGGTAAGAGGTGTACAACACTGCTTATTAGGGTAATGCGACTTTTTGAGATATTCGGCGAACTGAATTTTCTCATTTCCCGATTGATGTGACATTTCGCGGAGTTCCCTCGCCCCTCGCCGGAGGTCCCTCACCCGTCGCCGTCCGTCGACTGCCGTTATGCCCTCCACGTTGTCCGCATAGCATGTCATTCATCATATATGATACATCAACCATCATCCATCAAAGTTGAATTTTAAAATTGCCGCGTTTTACACGAAATTTGTTTTGAATTTGAATGGCACAGCTGCTAGTCTAGCTAACATTCGGCTTCCCCAAACAACCAGAGACTAGTTTTGCCAACATTCGGCTTCCCCAAACAGCAGTGTTCTCTCTCGTCCGATATGAATGCACCTTTCGCTACGGCGCTGGATCATGCACATCAAATCTGTAGAATATGAAATGAATTATTTCAAGCCAATTGACAAGCCAACAGTATTATGAAGAAAAAATACATATAAAAAAAAGATAAAACAATTAAAAACACAGTTACTGTGTGAGCTAAAAAATGCTGCAAATCTCATATATTAATTCAACTATTAACTACATTTTTATATAGTAAAACTATTACTAAAATCAACTCTGAAACAAATCTACTGACATTACAGCTAATTTCCAACACTTTCCAGCAGTGACCACCCTAACAATCTGCTGCTTTAATTTTCCAGAGAACACAAAATCTGCTGGCTATTTTGTGAGCAATTTACATAACTAATTAAGCATTATTCCCAACACTCCCCCTTAATGATTAATGAGGATTTACTATCTTATCTCGTAGTGCCAAAAACTGATCTTTTGCAACTGGTTTGCTGAAGATATCTGCTCGTTGATGCTAAGTATTTATATGCTTCAATTCAATATCCTTCTTCTGCACCAAATCTCTAATGAAGTGATATTTCAGGTCAAAATGCTTTGTCCTGCTGTGATGAACTGGATTCTTTGCTAACTTGATGGCACTTACATTATCACAATAAATCACTGTAAGCTGAATTTGTTTTTCTCCAATTTCTTCCAAGATTTTTCTAAGCCAAAGAGCTTGCGTATCTGCTGAGGTAACTGCAACACACTCCGCTTCTGTGGATGAGAGGGAAACAACGCTTTGGTTTTTTGAGCTCCATGTAATCAAACCAGAACCAAAAGAGAAACAATTTTCAGATGTGGACTTACGGTCATCAAGACTACCTCCCCAATCTGAATCACTAAATCCAACAAGATTGAACTTTTAAGAAGAGTAGTAATGAATACCAAAATTTAGAGTGCCTTTCACATACCTTAAAATCCTCTTGGCTTCCTTCATATGTATTTCAGATGGATTTGTCATATATCTTGAAACAAGTGAAACTGAATATGTAATATCAGGCCTTGTGTGGGTTAGAAATATCAAGCTCCCCACAATACTTCTGTAAGTTTTCTCATCAACTAAATCAGCACCATCATCTCTACATAACAGCTCTCAATGAGCACTTAGAGTAGGGGATGGATGACAATCAAGCATATCAAATTTATTTAGCATATCATGTGCATACTTTGTCTGACAAATGAAAATCTCATCCTTACTTTGATAAACCTCCATTCCTAGAAAATATTTCATGATGCCTAGATCTTTCATCTCAAATTCATTCATTGTAGCAGCTTTGAATTTATCATTCATCTTAGAACTACTACCCGTATACAATAGATCATCAACATACAAACTTATGATTAAAATATCAATACCTTCTTGTTTGTAGTAAAGGGTAGGATCATTCTTACTTCTCTGGAAGCCATTTTCCTGAAAGTATCCATCAATCCTTGCATACCATGCTCTTGATGTTTGCTTAAGGCCATACAAAGCCTTCTTCAACTTGTAGACATTATTCTCCTTTCCTTCCACTTCAAAACCTTGTGGCTACTCCACATATACTTCCTCTTCTAGGTACCCATTCAAGAAGGCACTTTTCACATCCATATGATGTATGCTCCACTTTTTATGAGCTGCTAATAAAATCAACATTCTAATGGTCTCCTATCTTGCTACTGGTGCAAATGTCTCTTCATAATCAATTCCATACTTCTGTGTGAATCCTTTAGCAACTAATCTTGCTTTGTGTCTTGCAACACTCCCATCACTATTAAATTTAGTCTTATAGACCCATTTGGCGCCAATCTTTTTCTTGTCATGTGGAAGCTCTGTCAACTTCCAAGTGTCATTCCTTTGAATGGAATCCATCTCTTCTTGCATGGCTTGCATCCAAACCTCATTAGTACATGCATCTTCAAAACATGATGGTTCAAATTCAGCCTTGGCTAATAAAGCAAAATTGACTATCTCACCTATTGGGCTTTCTTCATGTGCTTGATTTGCACTCCTCTCATAAATATCACTCAATCTTTTTACCTTCCTTGTAGAACTTGGAGAAGAAGTTGGACTTGAACTTGATGTTGAAGAAATTGATGAAGGGCTGCTTGGTGGAGTTAAGCCACTAGTTACAGAAACATTAGTTGGCTACTCATGATCATTATCAACAATTATATCATCATTCAAAATAGATTTTGTCTTCTCAACATGGCCTTTTTGATGACCATAAACTCCCCCTTCATCAAAAATTACATCTCTTGAGACAATAAGCTTGTTAGTTAGAGGATTATAGAATTTATAAGCCTTGCTTGTCTCACTATACCCAATAAAAATACATAACTCACTCTTTGCATCTAACTTTTTTCTATTCTGATCAGGCACATGCACATAAGCTAAACAACCAAAAACTTTGAAGTGATTAACATTAGGCCTTTTTCCATACCAAGCTTCATAAGGAGCCATATTTTCCAGTGCACTGGTGGGGATACGGTTGAGGATGTATACTGTTGTAGCAATTGCATCTCCCCAATAAGAGTTGCTCAATCCCTTAGTTTGTAGCATGCATCTTGCCATTTCAACCACAGTACGATTTTTTCTTTCAGTTATGCCATTTTACTGGGGTGTGTATGCTGTAGTATGTTGCCTCCTAATGCCATTCATATCACAATAACTCTGGAAAACTTTTGAGTAGAATTCTCCTCCACGGCCAGTCCGCAAACATTTGATCTTGCACCCTCTCTCATTTTCTACAAGCGCTTTGAACTTCTTGAATGTATCTAGGGCTTCACTTTTGGCCTTCAAAAAATATACCCAACAATTTCGTGAGTAATCATCAATAAAAGTGATGAAATATGATGACTTACCCAAACTCTTAGTCTGCATAGGACCACATATGTCTGAATGAACAAGCTGAAGTGGGTGATGAGCCCTCCATGCACTACCCTTTGGAAACCTTTCCCTTGCATGCTTTCCTTTAGCACATCCTTCACAAACCTCCTTATGCTCTTCTACCTTGGGCAAACCAGAAACTAATGCATGTGAGGTTAGAAACTTCAAACTCTGAAAATTTAAATGCCCATACCTGAGATGCCATAACCAACTTGAATCCTCATAAGCCATATTTGCAAGATTGTTGTTATGTTCATCAAACCTCAAGGGAAACATCTTATTTCTTGTCATAGGCACAACAGTGATCACCCTATTTCCCTTATTCTTATCATAGATAGTACATGTCTTATTTTCAAAGACTACTTTATAATTTTTCTCACATAGCTGCCCAATGCTCAACAAATTATGCTTCAATTGTGGAGTATAATAAATGTCATGAATACTCTTTATAACTTCTTTTGTTTGGACCTCCATAGCTCCTTTGGCAGCAACCTCCAATGATTTATCATCACCAAGCTGGATCTTGGATTTGAAACTTCCATCCTTTGCTGAAAACAACTTCTCATTCCCTGTCATATGGCTAGAGCATCCAAAATCTAGGTACCAAACATCTTTACTAGTATTTTCACCTTTGGCATAAGATAAAAATAAGTGATCTGGAGGATACTCACCACTTTCTTAGGCATAATTAGCATTTTTACCTTCTTTCAATCTGCATTCTCTTTCAAAGTGACCGTACCTGTTATAATAGTAACATTGAACATTTCTCTTATCAAATATACCTCTACCTCTTCCTCTGAAACTACCTCTTCCACTTGAGCCACCTCTTCCTCTACCTCTTGAATAATTTTGGCTTTGCCATTTACCTTGACCTTGATGGCTTTTGGTACTGCTGCTACTTGCATCTTCATTCTTTGTAATTTGTAATTTAGAGGAAAAAGCTTTCTCTACACCTTCAAAAGTTTCATTCCATGATTATTGCAACATGATTCCATCTATGTGTTAAAGATCTCAATACTTTTTTAATTAAAACTTCATTACTTACAGTTTCTCCAAGTGTAGCCATTTTATTGACCACATCTTTGACTCTCACACAATAGTCACTGACACTTTCAGCTTCTTTCATCTTCAAATTCTCGAACTCTCGCTTCAATGTCTGAAGCTTGACCACCTTAACTTGATCACTACCTTGGTAAGCTTCTTGTAGAGTCTCCCAGGCAGCTTTGGCAATTTTTGCTCCTGATATTCTTGGAAATAAGCTCTTATCAAGAGCTATCTAAATGTGAAACAAAGCTTGAGCATTCTTCTTCCTTGCTTCCTTTCTTGTTGTTCTTTCATTGGCTATAAGAGCATTCCAATCAACTGACTCCTCATATCCTGATTCAGCAATCTCCCACAAATCTTTTTCAATAAAAAAGGTTAGCATCTTAATGGACCAATAATCATAATCGTTCCCATCAAATTCTGGAACTAGCATCTGGTTAGAATTCGACATGATTAACTTTGGTGAAATTCCAACAATACAACTTTAACCCAAAACAATTTTACCTGCTCTGATACCACTTGTAGAATATGAAATGAATTATTTCAAGCCAATTGAGAAGCCAACAGTACTATGAAGAAAAAATACATATAAAAAAAAGATAAAACAATTAAAAATACAGTTACTGTGTGAGCTAAAAAATGCTGCAAATCTCATATATTAATTCAACTATTAACTACATTCTTATATAGTAAAACTATTACTAAAATCAACTCTGAAACAAATCTACTGACATTACAGCTAATTTCCAACACTTTCCAGTAGTGACCACCCTAACAATCTGCTGCTTTAATTTTGCAGAGAACACAAAATCTGCTGGCTACTTTGTCAGCAATTTACATAACTAATTAAGCATTATTCCCAACAAAACCCTGGTCATGGCAACACTGGTTTCATTATTTACGATGACGATGATGGTTTTGTTGTGGAGAAGTTCAGTGCATATGTTAAGGATTGCTTCAGACTGCGCAGCAATGCTTCTCCTTACAAATCCCTAATCGTTGGTCTTCAACATGCTCTCTGGCTCGACATCACCGCGGTTGGACATTGGAAGGTCCTTATCCAGTAGGTAATAAGTCCTCTCCTCTCTTTCTGGATTTAAAATTAATATATTATGATTGCATTGTAAGGGCAATTGGAGAGTGGATAGCCCGTGGCTGAAGAGATACCGCATCAGAGTTCCGAAATTGGCTTTGTAGTTCCAGAGCTTGAGAATGGAGCATATCTATTCTCAACATAATTCTGAAGCGCGTTCCCTAGCCCGGGCAGGCTTTTACAGTAGACGTGCAAAGCGTGAGATTTTGCAGAGGTGCAGATAAGACCCAGAGTCTGCCAAGATTTTTCAGTTTTGTTTCTTTATATTGGCCTCTTAAGCTCTATGATTCAAGGTTGTTTTGAGTTGTTTGTTTTGTTTGGTTGCTTGCCTGGTAAAGGGTTTCATTAATATGCCAAAAACGCTTTTAATTGATAAATCCTAGGTTCGTTGGTTGCAGGATTTGCATTCACGGGAGAGATTGTTTGGTGCAAGATGAAGTTCATGCTCAACTGGACCGTAGCAAACTCTGATAACATGTGCTCATTGAATGTCATTTTCTGCAGAAAGCGCACTAAACGAGTGATTGCCATACTACTTCCTGGATTGGGATTGCAAGGTACCATTTCACCATCTCTAGGCAACTTCTCATTATTACGCACTCTGAATCTTTCTCAGGATAACTTCACAGGAAGAATTCCAACGGAGTTTTTCCAGTTGAAGGCGCTGGGAGTACTCGACCTCAGCTATAATTTGCTCCGTGGTTATATTCCAAAAACTATGTGTAATTGTACAAAGCTGCAATGGATCCGACTTTCAAGAAACAGGTTGATAAGAAGAATACCAACAGAATTCGGTGGTCTAGTCCAGTTCGAACAACTCCGGTTGGCAAACAATAGTCTTATCGGAAATATTCAAAGTTATGTTATGGAGCACGAGTCTGCCCAGAATTATGTTATGGAGAGATGCTCCATTTATATTAATATAATTAAATGATTTGTATATACAAATTAAAAAAACTTTAATTTAAATATTTTTTTTTACTTTTAAAATGCCAATTTCATGATTTTGTATTTCTAAATGTGAATTTTTTAAACTAAAATATAAAACATGGCACATTAATTAATTGAAGTATACGTTTGCAGAATTTTTAAATTTACATTATTTTTTAGAAATTAATAAAAATAAAAAAATAAGGAGAATATGATTTTAATATATTTTTAAATATTTTTTATTTATTAAACTGATTATAATTTTTTTGCCAAAAGTATATATTTTTTTTAATTTGAGTATGATTATTAATATTGATAAAATGAAAATCATGATAATTAAATGTAAAAAAATTACAATCAGCAATTAATTGAAAGAAGTGTTTTTTTCAAATATCTTGGAGTTCATATTATATGTTCAACTAAAGTTATATCATTGAAAAAAAGATTAATAGAGTTTCCAAAGTTTATAATGGATTTAGAGGAAGTCCTCAAGAAAGATACAACAAATTCAAAACAACTTAATTTCAAAAATCTATTCACTTCATGAAAGCAAAGCAAACCATCTCTCATTGAGAGCATGACTATGGTTGTGTATGCAATGTATAATAAGAGGTTAAACCACATGGAAACCAAGACGTTCTATAAAATCATTTCAGTCTAGCTAAAACCACCTTTGACTCAAGATGGATGACATAAGGAGGCTTGATCTTGGTTAGACCATGCAAACATAAAAAAAAAGATATCATTTTGGGGAATAAGGATAATATAAAAATTGTGGTGTGATAAGGAGTTCCAGTTAAAAAAAATTAAGATATAAACATTGTTAAATAAGAACAAATTCACAAAATCTAAGAGTAAATATGAATTTGTAAAACTTATTTTGTAACATGAATTTTTTTTATAGGATGTCCATGATGATAATAAAGTTAAGTCTAATGTGATGAGATTGTAAGGGCACACAAAATTATGGTGGGAAGAGGTGCTAGCACAAAGGGAAAATAAAGGAAAAGAAAAAGTTAAGAGCTATGATAGGATGGTACAAAATTCAAAAGAAAATTTAAGCCTAAATATTATTAGTTGAATGTTTTTAGACAAATGCAAAATCTTAGACAAAAGCTATGATGGTTAAAGAATATATAGAGGAGTTTTATCGAATCAATATTAGAGTATGTTATGTGGAAGAGGATGAGGAGCTGAGAGTATCCAGGTACATAAATGGATTGAGATATGATATCCAAGATGAGATAAGCATTCTACCCCTAACAATAGTTGAGGAGGCATACCAAGTTACTCTTAAAGCAGTGGAAAATTTTGCAAGGAAACAAAGTCAGAGAGGAAGACGAAGAAGTTTGACAAGGGGTAAAGGGCAGTAGGAAATAGAGGAAGATTCCAGGTTCAATGAGAGGAAGCAACTTAAAACAATTGAGCCAAGCATATAGAAGAAGTGAGTATAGAAGTGGAATATTCTTTTGAAGTTGACAAGAATCTCATCTAATTCCTATAATAGCTTTTTATTACTTCTCCTTCCCCTTCTCTATCATCCTTCAAGGGTTTTAAGGGATCTATGAAAAAATGTAGATTGATGCCTAGATTATGGTTATTAGAGTTATTACATGATGGTTGTTAGGTGTGAAGAATATCTTTTCTTAGCAAGGCTTCCTTGAGGATTTGTACCTGATGTTCTAATATCGACTATGGGTCTTTTCCCTTCTAAACTACTGCAATGGCCTGGATATCTAGGGAATCTAGATCCATATCTTTTGGGGTGTCTTGAATTCTTGGATTGGTCCTTCTGACATAATCACCTAATTGGTAGTGGGTATGTTCTTTTTTGGCTATGAGATTGACTTTGTTAGTTGGGTTTGTTGTTTTTCCTCTAGTTGTTTCTATTAACCCATTGCCACATGGTTTTTGGTTATATTACATTGGGATACCTCTTTAAAGGAGGGATCTTATAAATTAGCTAGTGACTCAAAGTTATTAGGAGTTGATATTTACATATATGTCATGGAAGTTGGTTGTGGTTTGGTTTGTCAATACTGTTGATTGGGCTAGATAAAGTCGTCCTTGTTCATTTGAGATTCAAATTTTTTGGTAGGCTTTGCTTTTTGTGTGGGATAATCCCTAAAAAGGTGACCATATTCATGGAATTTTTTGCACTGCAAGGGGATGTGCTCATTTTCTAATGATTGCTTCCATACTATATCCTGATACAATATATCAATCAAAGCCAATAGGAATTGTGTTATGTCCATATTCACATAGATCATGGCATATGATGTATATAGTCCCCTTTGAGTAACCTTAAAGGTTTTGACAAAGTGCCCCAACACATTTGCTATGCACTAAAGAGTTTCTTCCTCCCAAAATTCTTTTGGAAAAGAGAAGAGCTAGATCTAGACTGGCATCATTTTGAAATTTTGTTTCCCTTGGCTTAAATTGTCCATCCAAAATTGGAGGTATAGTCCAACATAATTAAAGAAGTATAATCTTTCGAAAATTCAAGTCCAATTCACAATATTGGCAAAGATTATTATGAAAAATTCCTTTGCTCCTAACTCCAAATCAATTTTCTCTTTTTGTATCCATATTATCAAGGCTCTTTTTTATGGGACAAAATCACATAAATTTGTTAATTAAGACATGGTCTTGTGTAAAATGAATATGTTCCTCAATCCTATTCGATTTAATCTCACATTTAAGGTATGTGTTGCTTTAGACAAATAATGGCCTGATCCTCATGATTACAAGGTAGTTCCTAGTAGTGGATCTCTAGAAGAAGAGATTCCCTTCATACATTCCCCTTATCACGAAAATTGAATGGAGGGGTTGCATGTGTAGCCCATCATTTTTTGATTCGTGCATTGCCAAAGATCATGTTGCTATAAGAGAGAGACCACCCCCTCCCCTTGAGTGCACCATGGTTACGTTAAAGAGAAAAACCCTAGAATACAATAAACTAGTCCAGTGAAAAAACAAAAAAATAAACTTGAATTCCAATTACATAACTCTAATTAAACTTAGATTTTTCGTCACTTAAAATCACCCTTCTTATACATACAT
Organism: Pinus tabuliformis; assembly: GCA_031772625.1. Lineage (NCBI taxonomy): Eukaryota > Viridiplantae > Streptophyta > Pinopsida > Pinales > Pinaceae > Pinus > Pinus tabuliformis. The sequence continues at coordinate 1,840,975,215 of CM062819.1, forward strand.
CTAATTTTATAAAAAAATAATTATCAAATATATAATTAATTTGTATGTTATATTAATTTCATAAACCTTAACTACATTAAAATAATATTAATATTATAAACATTTTTATTAAAATTTTATATTTGTAAAATATTAAATTTTAATGTTTTTAAATAAACCTTTTAAAGAAAACCAAAGAATAGTTAACACCTGAATATTGAGAGAATAAAGATCTTACACTCCTAAAAGCAAGTGTATCCAACGCTTTTATACGGTATTATTATGGAGGATTTTTACATTTTCTTTCGACAATGTGTTAATTTAGTATGAGTTATTTTACATATTAATTTAAGAATTTTTAAGGGTGTACATTTTCTTTTCAAAAAATTTTAATCAAAAAATATATTTTGAGGATTTTTTTACTATAGGATAAATTTGAATTTAAAGTGCATAATAACTAATAAATTTCATGGCGTAATTTTTCTTCAAAATAATTCTATTTAACACACACACACACACACACACACATATATATAGATCAAAATCATTAAGTGAAATGAGGGAATTTGACTATGGTAAAAGCAATATTGTAGTGTGACTTCAACATGGTGCTATCTACTATGGAAAAAAATGGGAAGAAGAAAGGTAAGGGACTTATTTGGAGAGAAGATAGAGGACCTAATTTTATATTGAGAGTTTGTGAATATTTTCCGAAAGGGAGGAAAGTATACCTAGTCAAATAGAAGGAATGGAATAGGTCATATAGTTGTTAAGTTGGATCATTTACTCATTCATCACACCTTTCCATTGGAAAATTTATTAATAACACCTTTCCATTGGAAAATTTATTAATAACATCTTTCCATCGGAAAATTTATTAATAACCTCATAAATAACTTTGTTCAAAATTCCCTACCATAAAACTATCACTCTATCCCTCCATTTGATTCATGATTTTGGTTCCCTTCCCTTTCAATTCAATTCATTGTCATTGTAATAACCAAGAGTAATGGAAATAATAAAAGAAACCTAGAGAAAATTTATTGCAAGGTGCCCATTCATTTCCATTTTTTTGGCAATTTAGAGGAATAAATATATATCTAAAAGAATAGGCCAAAATTCATATTAGAAATCATCATAGAAAGTAATGTACATTCAAATCCAATTGAGCCTACAATATTATCTAGAAACAAAATAAGTGATCTAATAGAGTTTAGTGTTAGAGATGGTAGTTGATGTATGTGATCAAATTAGTGGTCAAGTCGTCCTATGCCAAATTAGTACCATTCATTATGGAGTTAGGAAATGCACTTTTCTAACTTATTGTGAGTGATCACTTCCTTCTAGGTTGGCAGAAAGATTCATTATATTCCATACCTTCATTGTGTTGTCATGTTGGCCATAAAAAGGCATTTGGGATCTTCACTAGCATGAGAGTTACAGTACATCTAGAGTTGCAACACTTCAACCATCAACCTAGAGTTCTATCTTTACCTAATCATGGTGTTGTGGTAAGTGTTGTTGCTATCCAAATCGATTAGCAAAAATATGGCAACAACACTTACTACCATAATTTTTTCAATTAAAATTTGTTGAAAGAAAATGTACACCCTTAAAAATTCCTAAATTAATATGTAAAATAACTCATACTAAATTAACACATTGTCATATATATATAATAAATGTAAAAATCCTCCATAATAATACCCTATAAAAGTGTTGGATACACTTTTAGGAGTGTAAGATCTTTATTCTCTCAATATTCGTGTCAACTATTCTTTGGTTTTCTTTAAAAAGTTTATTTAGAAACATCAAAATTTAATATTTTACAAATACAAAATTTTAATAAAAATCATTATAATATTATTTTAATGTAGTTAAGGTTTATGAAATTAATATAACATACAAATTAATTATAGATTTGATAATTATTTTTTTATAAAATTAGATGTGTGTATAAGGGGTGATTTTAAGCCATTTTATAAAAATTTCCGCTGCTTTAAGAGTAACTTGGTATGCCTTGTCAATTGTTGTTAGGGGTAGAATGCATATCTCATTTGGGATATCATATCTCAATTCACTTATTTACTTGAATACTCTCAACTCCTCATCCTCTTCCACATAACTTACTCTAATATTGATCCGATAAAACTCTTCTATATATTCTTTGACCACCATAGCCTTTTGTCTGAGATTTTGCATTTGTCTAAAAACATTCAACTAATAATATTTTGGCTTAAATTTTCCTTTGAATGTTGTACCATCCTATCACAGCTCTTAACTTTTTCTTTTCCTTTATTTTCCCTTTGTGCTAGCACCTCTTCCCACCATAATTTTGTGTGCCCTTTCAACTAATAATATTTTGGCTTAAATTTTCCTTTGAATGTTGTACCATCCTATCACAGCTCTTAACTTTTTCTTTTCCTTTATTTTCCCTTTGTGCTAGCACCTCTTCCCACCATAATTTTGTGTGCCTTTTCAATCTCATCACCTTAACTTTCTTATCATCATTGACATCCTATCAAAAATTCATGTTTTTTTTTGCTTGTTAAGACTAACCTACCTACCCACGGGGATTTGAACCGGTGACCTATCGCAAGGACTACCTTAACAACGCACCCATTCACCGTCAATCCAAAGCCCCGTGGGCTATCAAAAATTCATGTTACAAAATAAGTTTTACAAATTTAGATTTACTCTTAGATTTTGTGAATTAAGCTTATGAGAATTTGTTCTTATTTTAACAATGTTTATATTTTTTTTTTTACCTGGAACTCCTTATCACACCACAATTTTTATATTATCCTTATTCCCCAAAATGATATCTTTTTTTATGCTTACATGGTCTAACCAGGATCAAGCCTCCTTATGTCACCCATCTTAAGTCAAGGGTGGTTTTGGCTAGACTTTGAAATGATTTTATAAAACATCTTGTTTTCCATGTGGTTTAACCTCTTATTATACATTGCATACACAACCATAGTCATGCTCTCAATGAAAAATGGTTTGCTTTGCTTTCATGAAGTGAATAGAATTTTAAAATTAAGTTGTTTTGAATTTGTTGTATCTTTCTTGAGGACTTCCTCTAGGTTCATTATAAACTTTGGAAACTCTATTAATCTTTTTTCAATAATATAACTTTAATTGAATTTGTGATATGAACTCCAAGATATTTGAAAAAAGACACTTCCTTCAATTAATTGTTGATTGTCATATACCAAATATGTATTTTTTTAAATTTAATTATCATGATTTTCATTTTGTTAATATTAATAATCATACTCAAATTAAAAAAAATCATAAATATATATAAAATTTGAAAATGCTCAAAGTGAAAAAAATTTATAATCAGTTTAATAAATAAAAAATATATTAAAATCACATTCTCCTTACTGATTTTTTTATTTTTTATTTATTTTTCTACAAATTAATGTAAATTTTAAAATTCCCAAAACTTATACTTCAATTAATTATTAATGTGTAATTCTTTATATTTTAGTTTAAAAATTTCCCATTTTGAAAAGTAAAATCACGAAATTGCCACAACTTTTTTTTTTATAAATTAAAGTTTTTTTTTTTAATTCGTACATACAAATCATTGCATCTCTGCTCCATAACGTAATTCGTAGTAGATTCTTGCTCCATAACATAATTTTCAATATTTCCGCTAAGACTATTGTTTTCCAAGCAGAGTTGTTTCAACTGGACTAGACCACCGAATTCTGTCAAGATGCTTATTGAAAGTCGGATCCATTGCAACTTTGTACAATTACACAGTTTTTGGAATATAACCACCGAGCAAATTATAGCTGAGGTCGAGTACTCCCAGCGCCTTCAACTGGAAGAACTCCATTGGAATTCTTCCTGCGAAGTTATTCTGAGAAAGATTCAGAGTGCGTAATAATGAGAAGTTTCCAAGAGATGGTGAAATGGGACCTTGCAATCCCAATCCAGGCAGTATTATGGAAATCACTCGTTTAGTGCGCTTTCTGCAGAAAATGCCATTCCAGGAGCACATGTTATCAGAGTTTGCTATGGTCCAGTTGAACATGAACTTCATTTTGCACGAAAGAATCTCTCCCGTGAATGCAAATCCTGCCACTAACGAACCTAGGGTTTATCAATTAAAAGCATTTTTGGCATATTAATGAAACCCTTTACCAGGCAAGCAACCAAACAAAACAAACAAGTCAAAACAACCTTTAACCATCCAATATAAAGAAACAAAACCGAAAAATCTTGGTAGACTCTAGGTCTTTGCACCTCCGCAAAACCTCATGCTTTGCACGTCTACTATAAAAGCCTGCCCGGGCTAGGGAACACGCTTCAGAATTACGTTGAGAATAGATATGCTCCATTTTAAAGCTCTGGAACTGCGAAGCCGATTTACGAACTCTGCTGCGATATCTCTTCAGCCACGGGCTATCCACTCTCCAATTACATTTCACCTGCATAATATACAATGAACACCATGAAAGAAAACAATTTCCCCTTACAATGCAATCAGAATATATTAATTCTAAATCCAGAAAGAGAGGAGAGGACTTATTACCTGCTGGATAAGGACGTTAGAATGTCCAAGGGCGGTGATGTGGGTGATGTTGAGCCAGACAGGACGTTGAAGACCAACGATTAGCGCTTCGTAAGGAGAAGCATTGTTGCACATTCTGAAGCAATCATTAACATATGCGTTGAACTTCTCCACAACAAAACCATCATCGTCGTCGTAAATAATGAAACCAATGTTGCCATGACCAGGGTTTGGTGTGCATGATCCAGTGCCGTAGCGAAGAGTGCATTCATATGGGACGAGAGCGAACCCTGTTGTTTGGGGAAGCCGAATGTTGGCAAGACTAGTCTCTGGTTGTTTGGGGAAGCCGAATGTTGGCGAGACTACCAGCTATGCCATTACAAATTTCAGGTAAAACGCGTACAATTTTCAAATTCAAATTTCATGGATGATGGTTGATGTATCATACATGATGAATGACATGCTATGGCGAGACTACCTGATGTGCCATTCAAATTAAAAACAAATTTCGGGTTAAACGCGGCAATTTTAAAATTCAAATTTGATGGATGATGGTTGATGTATCATACATGATGAATGACATGCTGTGGGGAACAACGTGGAGGGCATACCGACGGACGGGGACGGGCGAGGGACCTCCGGGAAGTGTCACATCAATCGGGAAATGAGAAAAATCTGTTTGCCGGATTTCCCAAAAAAATCGCATTAGAGACTACTCCGCTTATTTGTGAGAAAACATGTGCAAGAGATTATTTATAGTTTCATAAGGACGTACAACTGGAATAATAAAATCAACTTGATGTAACACACAAAAAAATTTCTTGATCTTTAAATATGGAACGGATAATTATAGAATAATTTAATGGATTAAACTTTTACAACTCGAAAATTAAAATTTAAATGCATTTAACCCCTAAAAACGTATGGGGTTTAGTAAAAGTGACAAAACCATCACCTCGAGACCCTAAATTATGAGTTGATTGGTTGAAAATGGAAGATAAATCTAAGTCCATTATAGGCCTCTCATTTTCAAATTCACAACTTCATCTCGTAGACTTCAATCTTCTGCAAAGATATGGGAAGAGTTAAGTAATATATTTAGGGAAAAAACTGTGAATGCAAAATTTTCTTTGAAACTTCAATTATTTAAACTTTAGATTCATGAGGGAGTATCACTGTCTACACATATAAATGATTTGAAATATCTCATAAAAGAGTTGGGGAAATTGGGGCAAAAATAAAAGATGAAGATGCTAAGGCTATTTTTCTAAACAGTTCATCTCCAAAGTATGATAAGGCTATTTTTACTTTTAGCCAAATATCCTCTCAATTATTAGATGAAATGATAGAAACACTCTTAGCAGAAGAAAAGAGAATGAAAACATGTGATACAAAAGACAACCTACAACTTGAGATGGCACTATTCTCCAAGGGTAGGGTTAATAAAAACAAGTCAACCAAATTTTTTTATAGTTGAAAACATGGACATACAACATTCAACTATAAAACTCATGCCAAATGAATATGCTAATATAATTTCTTTTGAAAACTTTCTAGAAGACACCTTTGAGGACTTCTCAGATTGTGACAATGATGATGAGTTTTGTGCATAGCCTCTCAAAATCTTTTAATCTATCAGTGATCTATTTTGTATCTAAGTTATGCATATTTTTTGGTTTGTAAAAGGTGCAGAACCAATTATTGAACAATGTTGCATAATTCAAATTAGTGTTTGTTGGGACTCAGAAACGCTTGAACACACCACTAGTTTGATTGTGCTTATACTGTTATTGTTTGTTGTTCTTGGTGCTTGAAAACTCCAAAACAATGGCTACAAGTTACAATATGAGATTCATGTGTGTAAAATAGGTCAAGTTGTTTGATAAACATTTGAACACATTCAACATCCAGATCGTCTTCCTAGTAACTGACGGATAGTTGAAAGTGAAATATCTGACAAATGGTGATTGGTCCATAGGATGGATCATTACTTGAAATATTTTACTGTGGAATCCCTGATGAGCGGAGTTATCAATATTGTTGATCTTGAAAAGTTCATCAATGATGGTCAAAACCAAGCATGTTTTAAATGGATTTCAAGTGACAGCTTGAAGAAGTAGTGATGAAGAAAGAGTGGTGTTCTCAATATTCAAAAGTGGACGTGAGTGATAATGAAGACCAGTGAGATGAAGATCAGTCATTTTATTGTGATATGTATTCTCTATATTGTAATTTGTGATCTATGTAATAATTTAAGCGTTATGATAGTAGGTAGATTTGGTGTTAGTTGGTTCAGTTGTTGATATATTGTTGAGATAATTTCTCAACAACGAATCTCTTTGTTTGGAATCCATTGGATCTCATGAGCACCATAAATATGTCATGTATTTGTGATTTGTAGTGGAATAGAATCATTTTCTTGAGTGTGCATCTCTATTTTCTCTCCATTTTGAAAACAAATCTATAATGATTATAATGATGATGAATGTCTACTAAGACTAATACGATCCATCCGACCTTAAGAAAGAAAGATATTAGCTTAAATTATTTAACATTTTATTTCTATGATAAAAAATAAGGGGAGAAGTGTTTCTAGATCACCATAGTTTTGCTGAATCAACAAGTCAATAAGGTTTGTAATGTGGAAAATATTTTTAAAATTACAATGGATTTTAGTATTAGTCAGACAATCCAATAGAAAGCGCTTTTCATCTTCAACCCTCTTAGTATAGAAAAAGTGATAGACTCTTTCTTCCCAAGGTGTTTTGGGAATTTACCAAAGGCCAATTTCACTTTGGAGCTCATGAGAATTAATTCTTATATTGGCAATGTTCATTTTCTTCTTAGCATTGGTCAAGACAAAAAAATAATTTTGCTTATCAAAATTGGAGTTGATCACCTCTTTATAATATATTAGCTTCATTTTTCACTCTAACTCCTTACCATTCCACAAATTATCCTTAAATTTGAAAGAAATAATATTTTTTATATTTTCCTTATTCTCTAAGATGATCTCCTCCTTTACCCCCCAATAGTCTAGCCAAGATTGGGCATTCTTATGCCAACCTTGCTTGAGATAGAGGTGGGTGTTTTGGCTAGTCTTAGAAGCAAATTTTGGGAACCTCTTTGATTCCATGTAGTATAGCTTATTTTTATACATGAGATACGTAATCATAGCCATGATTTCAATGGGGGAAAGATTAGCTTCAATTAAGAGGATAGGGCAGCAAGCATTTTCTTTATTCTTGAGGTTGTACTTTATACATTGCTTTTAGAGTAACTCAATATTCCTCCATGATTCTCTAGATATACTGAAACCCCAAAACTCACATCCATATAAGATAATAGCGGTGGCGAGAGTCTTAAAGGGGGGGATTTTCTTACTCCATACCCAAATATGTGTCGACTTACAATTGGTTTCAAGCCCGTAATAAGCTTTCTATCCTCCTATTATAATTTTTTCAATGATATAATTCTAGTTGAGTTGTGTATGAACGTAGGTTCCTATATATTTGTATGAAGAAACTTCTTCAAGTAGTTATTATCATAAATTAAATTATCATAGTTCTTTTTTTATTTAATTATCACGACTTTAGTCTCATTGGTATTAACAATCATACCCATCTTGGAGAAGCGATATTGGATGATTCTAAGCTACTTTTTGAGATCGTCATGGCTATTGGCTAGAAGAATAATATTGACAACATAAAGGAGAAGAGTAATGATCATATCAGTGAGCCTGGGGCCATCACATCCTGTAGCTTCTAAGCACTCTTCTAGCTTATCAGTGTAAATGCCAAAAAGAGTAGGGGATATGGGACACCCTTGCTTAACTTTGATGTTACATTTGATTTCATTTGACCAATCCCTAGTGGGCATAAGCTTGGAACTAACATTATTATATAGCCTAGTCACAACAATCCTCAGCTCGAGAGGGATGGTTATATCTTCTAGCCTATTCCATAGCTTACCCCAAGAAACTGTGTCAAAATCCTTTCTAAAGTCAACAAAAAAATTGAATCAATCAATTTATTAATGTGAAATTCCTCTGCAATGATCCTAAGAGTAAAAATATAGTCTATATTAGAGCGTTGTATCATAAATCGAGATTTCCCTTTAGTTCTTTTATAATATATAAGAATAAATAAAATCTTTAATAATAATCTACTTAGCTAAGAGTTTGTCCTCGTCAGACTTAAGGAAACTGGTTAACAACCCGATATGTAGAGGCATATGGAAAGAGTTAAAGTCTACCCCCTTATGAACCAACAATAGATAATTCTAGGTAGCATGGTTTTCCTTGAATAACGGTGATGATTCAACTCACATTGACAAATAGGAGGAAAAGATGGTTATCCACATTGCTAGTTTGACAATTGAGTTATGATGTGTTTTCACATTGCTTTAAAAATAATAAAATTAAAAAATATAGAATATAAAAGAAATGTTTATTAATTATAATAAATATTATAAATTTGATTTTAATGATTAACCTCTTAATTTCAATGATTTTATTTATTTCTTTAATTTAGAAAAGTAAAACATTGACATTAAAAACATATGTAATCATGGTAATGAACAACCACTAATTATTATTTACAAACATAGAAATTATTTTGAAGAAAATCATTATTTAGGTAATAAAATAACAACTTATTGTGAAAACACAGTGACATTTAGTGCTATAAAAGTTGTCTATACAAAAGAATCATATGCTTGGAAAGGTAACTCATTTTTTTATATTATTTCCTTTTTTGCAATAACTTAACAAATGATGCATGTACCTTAAATTTCCTCTTAATCAATAGAGTGTTGCATTTTTAGAATTCCATTGCCACTAATGTGGTTTAAGTGAGTTGGGTCTAGCTTTATCATATCTACCTATAATCAATTTTTACGACATGTTGAATTATTAGTGAGTATATTGTTGTATTGGCCTTGAATCATAAACAATATAGCTTATGGTAAGTATCATCATTAGCCAACTCTTGTGTGACATTTTAAACTACAATTATTAATATTAAATAGTGTTAATTAAAAGTGGGAAATGCAAAAAATGACATTTTCTATAACTACAATTAGCATTATTAAATAGTGTGTAATGATTAAAATCAGGAAATGAAAGAAATTGCAACTAGGTTGGATCCTATGTTTTATGAATGTGCCATATTGGTTTCTACCACCTCCTTTATAATGGCCTAAAATTAAAACATAATCAAAAATAAATTTCCTACCAAAACTTGAGGCTATTGATTAAAAATCTACAAAAGGATTCTTAGTAATTACATAATATGCATGATGGCTCAGTAAGAGGAATCATACCCGGTAGTTGAAGAATTTGATTCATGTACAACTTGTAAAGATCGAATTGACATGAAACACTCTCTAATCCGGAAAATCAAAATAAACATGTTGAGGATGATAGTCCACCCAACCACAATCTCAAGTACACTATGTCATTTTACAGTTGGCCACCCCTAACTCCACAATCAACTTCCTCTTCTAGTGAATCCCTCCTATTCTAGAATTCTCATCAAATGAGAATGACTCACATCCTCCTTCACATCCATTGAATATAATGACTTGTTCTAAAAATGGAAGGAAAATATTCATGCACATAATCCATTGTCATCATGTAATTTTTTTGTTTTTACCTTATCCTTTTTCTTAACTTGGATTATTTCCATAAATTTAGTTTTACTTATTTTACTCCTTTACTTTTTTTGGGTTTAAATATAAATAGTTTTTTCCATCTATTATTTATTTATTTTGTTTATTTATTATTTCAATTTTCACTTTATTATTTATTATTTTATATATTTATTAATTACTTTTCTCACTTTTATTTATTATTTATTATTTTTATTTTTATTGTTATTATTATTGTTATTATTTATTAGCTTAATAAATGGAGCATTACATATTCACCTTCTTCAAAGAACTTTATCCCTAAGATAAGTTTAATGATATAAGTTATTTATTTATTCCCTCCTCTTCTACGTAGCATCTTCTATTGCAACTAGTAAAAATCCACCCAATAAACCACAAAAAACACTGAATGTTACATCACTATACGAGGGGAAAGCATGAGCACTCTCAAGGTCTTCTTTCTCATTTTTTGGAACCAAGATTAAATCCCCATCAGTGTGTACAAGAGCCCTAAGGTTTAATTCTCATCTACATAGGGAAGGCATCTAGTTTGGTACTCACGAACGCCACACATCTCGAGAGGCTATCCCAACTCCCTCCACAACTGATCCTAGGTTCATCTCGACGGATCTATGTTCCACACACTTTGGGAATTATGATACAAGTGTTGTCCTTGATGGCAACTCACTCAGGGGTCAGCTTAGTTTTGCGAAAAGGCAACTCACAGTGTAATAGGGATATTAAGAGGTAACAGGGCATTGGTACAAAAGAACAGGAAGATGGAACTAAGGACTACTGATCAAAATGAAGAAGTTGAAGGAAAAGGATGGTTTAAAGTAGTTAAATATGTATACGCAGGTACCCTTAGTCAAAATAGCGTATACACGCCGGTTCACAGAGCAAAAAAGGCGTATACATATACATGCACTTTCACAAGAAGAAAAGCACTTACATGTTGGGAAATTAAGGAAATTCAAGAGTAAAGAATACCAGGGGTCAATACCATGGTATTAGCCCACAATATTGAGTGGAGTAATGACTATTTGATCCGTCCAATAATACCATGGGTCCTAAGTGGTTTTGGTGTGAGGTATTGAGAAAGGCCAAGAACTATTTAAGGAGGAGAAGATCAGAAGGCCAGGGAGTGCAAGTGAAAAAGGTCTCTTAGGAATACTTATATGTGAAGTAAATTTTATGTTGTAGGGGTTATGTTCGTGATTTGATCTGAAATATTTTGTGCACCTTGAATTCAATGTTGGATCAAGATCATGAGACCTGAAATGACTTATCATTGAATGATCTGATATTGGTTGGGCTAGATCTGATTGCGTACACCTGCTTTATTCTTTAAATGCCATGATCTCGGTTTGTCTAAACTATAAAATAACAACGAAGTTGTGAGTTAATATTTGCATATCTATGCAGTGGTTTGCCTCGGTCAAAGCGCGTATACACGCAAGTTTGACTCTTCCATGTAGCGTATACAAAGTAAAAGCCTATTCTTCAGAAATGGATGATCTATGTGATTAGTTTTGTTGTTGTATTGTTGTTTGTAAATGAAGTCTTCTTAGATCTGAATGTAAAACTAAATGCAGAAGGAGTTTGGTTTTTGATTGATTGATTGTCTAAGTGATAAGGGTTATCTCTGCTACTGCTTGTATAAATCTCTGTAAATTAATAGTAGATGTTCAATATATTGCTGGTTGATACAGACTTGATTCAGAAGTTTTGTGTTTCAGTAGTTTTGAAGGTATACATAGGTTTGTTTAAGGAAGTAGTGTATACACGCAGGTTGGGTTCAGTAAAATAGCGTATACATTCTGATGTATGATTTTTAAGGTTATAGCTGGTTCTGAATGATGATGCAGGTTTCTGGGTTTAGCATAGTGTTCTGGTGACAGTGATTTCACTGTTCAGATTAACTAATTATTGGTTGATGTAGTTTGAAAGTTCTGATGGGTCCAGTATGAAAATTTGATGAAACGAGGCCTTCATTTGTATTGTTGTGTAGCAGGAGCATTCGGTCTGAAAATTTATGAAACATGGTCTATGGAGGAAGAGATAATATCTTCTCTTTCTATAGGACGACACCTACGTACTAGTAAACACATTGGCTAGTACAAGAGCTAGGGGATTGTAGCTCCCTTCTAGTAGAAGCTGGAAAATGAGAGAAGGTTGTAGCCTTCTACAGGTGGGTGCTTTCGTACAGGTATGAGTCTGCACCAGTACAAGATTGTAAACAAATTTTATTAATATTAAGAGAAGACAAAGACGACAACAACAGGTGGTTTTTCTCCCGCATTGGGTTTCCACCTTAAATGTTGGTGTTTATGTGTGTTTCTTATGTGTGATGGTCTATTATGTTTTTACTACACTGTTTAACAAGTTAATGATGCACTGATTAAAGTTCAACACGTGATAAATTCACTAAATCATAAGTTCTCTGGGTATACGATGGTTTCCCTAATCACAATAGCATGTAGACACAAGTTCACTTCAAATAAGTAGCATATATAAATCTATTTGGGAAATGAAAAATTATTGAACTATAAATACTGATTCACCCCCCCTCTCAGTATTATTTCCAACAATTGGTATCAGAGCAGGTCCTTCAGAAGAAGCTTGATCGCTTGAAGGAAGATCTTTCAAGATGAATAATCACGAAGGCATGGGATCTATTAGACCACCAATATTCAATGGGAGAAACTTGGTATATTGGAAAATAAGAACCAGAGCCTATCTTCAATCGCTTGGAGCCGATGTTTGGGAAATTGTGGAAGGAGGATATCAATTTCCAATAGCAATACCTACAGACTCTATAGGTAAGAAGTTATACGAAACCAATGCCAAAGCAATCAATACTTTATTGGGAAGTCTGTGAGAATCATAATTTGTCAAAGTCATGCAACTCAAGACAGCCAAAGAGATATGGGACAAAATCATTCAGAGCTACGAAGGAGACTCCTAGGTAAAATGTGCTAAGCTTCAAACTCTCAAAATTCAGTATGAAACTCTTAAGATGCATAGTGATGAGAGTATTTCTAGTTACTTTATACGTGTAGATGAGATTGTTAATTATATGAAGAATCTGGGTCAAGAGATAAATGAAGCTACTTTAGTTTAGTAAATTTTGAGATGTTTGTCTTATAAATTTGAGTCAAAAGTATCTGCCATAGAAGAAAAATAGGATCTTCAAACTATTACTGTGACTCAACTCCATGAAATCCTAGCTGCCTTTGAAATGAGGAAAGGAGGTCCATCAGATATCAGAGAGGCAGCTTTTAAAGCTTCATCAAAGGGAAAAGAAAAGGAAGATCACAATGAACCAGGATACATTTCAAAAGAAGAAGATGAGGTAAATTTTGTCAAGAAGATTTAATGGGGTTTCGAAAGATTTAGAGGTAAGCTACCATTCAAATGATTTTCTTGTGGTAGAGGTGGCCATTATGTTTCCAAATGTCCTCATAAAGATAAATATGAAAAGGGAAAGGAATATTCAAAAGGAAATAGAAAAAATGTTGTCAATAGAAGGAGTTACTATACGCATGAAGATAGTGATGGTTTATCTAATAGTGATGAAGATGAAACTGAACAAGATTATAAACTTCTCATGGCCTATGACAATGATGATTTTTTGGATGCCTTAGAAGAGGAAGAATTTCTTGAAGAAATCACAAAACTCAAAATCTGTTTAGAAGAAAAGAATATGATCATAGATACGTTGACACATCAACTCACTAAAACAGAAAAACACAATGAAAATCTAGAATGTGAAATTGTGGGTCTAAGAAAAGAAGTCGAGAAGACAAAATCTCTTAATATTAGATTTGCTAAAGGATCACAAACTTTAAATGAAATCATCAAAGTTCAACGTTCTCCTCTTATAAAGACAGGTCTTGGATATACTGAATAATCATCTCAATCACAGAAGTCGTCAGCCTCCACCAAAAGCTATCTTGATGCAGCAATGACCAATGAAGAATATGTCAATCGTCAGCAAAGGCCTAAAAGTACTCATCAGGTAAATCATACTCAATTTACTCCAAGGATGAATATCAGTGGAAGCTTCAACCAACAGGTAAACAATGCCAAAAGATTTTATGATCGAAAAACTTCTTGAATGGGCAATGTTTTTCATGCCATAACTTTGGGCATAAGGCTTCTTAATGTGTCTATTACAAAGCCATCATGACTAGAGAAGCATGAAATCAAAGGAGTGTAACAGGAATCAAGAAAAGTTCCTATAATAACTTTTCTCCTCTTGAAGGTGAAATAGAATGTTCGATTTGTAACAACTTTGGTCATGAAGAGTTTGAATGCAGGAGCAAATTTCGGCCAACACTTCAAAAGGATCCAACATCATCAAATTCTAAGATATGGAGAAAGAAGGAATCTCAATAAGAAAGATGTGGCATAAATCTGTATGCAGAAGGATAAGAGAATCAGTGGTACATTGACAGTGGATGCTCCAAACACATGAAAGGTGATAAAGAGAAACCTCATTCATATAATGCTTTACAAAAAGAAAAGAATGTCTCATTTGGAAATGACACATCGATTGTCATTAAAGGTAAGGGCTATGTTTTCTTGAAAGAAAAGGTTAAAGCTGGAAATGTCATGTATGTAGATGGTTTAAAGCATAACTTGTTAATTGTGAGTCAAATGTGTGATCAAGGAAATGAAGATGTGTTTCCATCAAATAGATGTGTGGTTCATGAGCTTTATATAGAAAATACCGTAATAAAAGGTACAAAAACTCTAAAAAATTTATACATACTCAAAGGAGGACAACAACACTGCTATCTACGCAAAACAGATGACAACTGGATATGGCACAGAAGATTGGGGCATCTAAGCTTTTCTCAAATAAGAGAAGCATGTAGGCTCAAGGCGATCTGTGATCTTCCAGATATCATCATCCCAGAAAATACCATATTCAAACCATGTCAAGTCAGTAAGAAAGCCAGAGTTCACTTCATTGAAAAAGAAGGATCAACAAGTAAGACTCTTAAACTCATCCATACTAATTTATGTGGACCAACAAGGAAAAAGTCACCTCGTGGAGAAGAATACTTTAATTTATTAATGATTTTTCCAGGATTTTGTTGGATAGGTCTACTAAAGCATAAAGATAAAGCATTTGAAAAGTTCAAATCCTTAAAAGCCTTAGTTGAAAATGAATTAGATTGAAAAATCAAATGTCTCAGATCTGATCGAGGGGGAGAATTCATATCAAATGAATTCATTGACTTTTGTGAACAACATGGAATAAAAAGGAAATTCTCCATCGCCAGAACTCCTCAACAAAATGGCGTGGTGTAAAGAATGAACAGAACAATTCAACAAATGGCTCGAGCTATGCTTGATGAATCTGGAACTCCTGCAACCTTCTGGGGTGAAGTTGCATTTGTTGTCGTGACTATTCTCAATAAAGTGAATGTTTGGGTAAATAGTGGTCAAACTCCATATGAACTTTGGTATGGTAAGCCTCCTACTATAAAACAGTTTATAGTTTTTGGAAGAAAATGTTTCCTCAAAAAGACTGATGAAAAACTTGGTAAGTTTGAACCAAGAGCAGATGAAGGAATTCTTCTTGGTTATTCTATTAGAAAATTATATATTATGGAACACATAAAATATATTGCAGAAATATAAGCACAGAAAACACATAAAACAAGAGAGACACGGATATACGTGGTTCACCCAATTTGGGCTACGTCCACGAAGAAACAACCAGTCCTTCCTTTTATATTATCCAGCAAACTGAAGAGATACAACCTACAGTAGATCTATTTTAATTCCCTCTTCGCTCTCACACAATCTCCTCTCTCTTTCTCACTCAGAATACAGATCTACAGATCCAATACAAGTCCCTCATATATAGCGAGGGGTTTCCTTCTAGAGCAAAAAACCCTAAATTAAACTTAACTTCTATTGTCAGATCTCTACCTAATGAACGACCCATATTGAATACGAAATTACAACATTTTACAAGGCAATTTTACATCTATTTTTAGCTTTGGGGTGCTGCTCCAATTCCCCCGCCGGGGTGGGGCTCCCAAAGATCACAGCTGCCCCCCCTGGACCCCCCTTGCAGTGAAAATATTATGGCTGGCATTACCGACACATTACGAACAAGGGTCCAATGTGGTGATACCTCTGAATAAAGAAGATAATCAGGCTCCAAACCCAACAATCTCCCATTAGGAGACTGATTATAGCAACCCCACCACTGCTTCGTTTACTGGACAATGACTCCACTTTGGACCTGGTTGTTTCTCATCTTCATCATCATACTTGAAGACCAATTGAAACCAAGCAATATATCAGTTTCTCCCTGGTTACAACTTTTGTTAACATATCTGTAGGATTCTGGCTAGTGTGTATCTTTTCCAGCTTCAACTGTCCATCTTCCAACACTGACCGTATGAAATAATACTTGAGCTGTATATTTTTTTTCTTGGAATGAAATGCTAAGTTCCTTGCAAGATGTATGGCACTCTAGTTGTCACTGTATAACCTGCCCAACTCCTGCTTCTTACCCAATTCATCCAGAAACCTTTGTAACCAAATCATTTCTTTACTAGCCTCTGTAGCAACAACATACTCTACTTCCATTGTTGAGAGTGCAACAACACTTTGCAGTTTTGAAACCCAACTGGCAATTGTTCCACCTACAGTAAACACATACTCTGTGGTGTTCCTCCTATTATCTCTATCACCCGCCATATCTGCATCAACATATCCCTGTAGAGAAATGTTTGAACCACCAAAGCATAATGCTTGATTTGTGGTACCTCTCAAATACCTGAGAATCCACTTCACCTCCATCCAATGTTCTTTTCCTCGATTGTTCATGTACCTGCTTAGAACTCCCACTGCATGTGAAATATCAGGCCTTCTGTAGACCATTGCATACATTAAGCTTCCAACTGCTGATGCATATGGAACTTTAAACATATCAGCCATTTCTTCCTGAGTCTTGGGACACAACTCCTTACTTAGTTTGAATTGGCTAGCCAAAGGTATACTAATTCGTTTTTCATTCTGCATATTAAATCTTTTCAACACCTTTTCTATGTACTCACTCTGAGATAATGTTAATTTTCAATTCTTCATTGTCTCTAGTTATTCTCATACCAAGGATTTGTTTTGTAGCACCCAAATCCTTCATTGCAAATTAGTTTGCCAATTTTCTTTTGAGCATATTTATTTCCTACATGTTAGAACTTGCAACAAGCATGTCATCTACATACAATAACAATATAATATAGTTGCCATCATTTTTCCTTTTGAGATAAACACAATGATCAGAGTGACATCTAGTATAAGCTTGTTTAGACATAAACCTGTCAAATTTTAGATACCGCTACCTTGGAGCCTGTTTTAAGCCATACAAGCTCTTCTTCAACCTGCACACTAGTTTCTCCTTCCCTTATAACTCATATCCTTGTGGTTGTTGCATATATATCTCTTCCTTCAAATCCCCATGGAGAAAAGTTATCTTTACATCTAACTGCTCAAGATGCCAATCTTCAACTGCTACTAGACTTAAAATACTTCTAATTGAAGTTATTTTAACAGCAGGAGAAAATATCTCATCAAAGTCTATACCCTTTTTTTGTACAAACCCCTTCACCACAAGTCTAGCTTTATACCTTTTTCTACCTCCATCTTCTTCCTTCAACTTGTAAATCCATTTATTCTGCAATGTTGTTTTACTTGTAGGAAACCTGACTAAGTCCCAAGTTTGGTTATGTGTTAAGGAGTCCATCTCTTCTTTCATGGCTTGCTCCCACTTCTTCCTGGTTTCTACCTGCACTGCTTTTTCATAACATTATGGTTCACCATAATCAGTCAACAATACATAATATAATGAAGGAGAGTATCATTCAGGGGGTCTACTTATCCTGGTAGATCTTCTAACACCTCTTTCAGGTGTTTGACGTGGTTGTTGTTCTTGCTGTTGATCATTATGATTTTCAGGCACCTTCACTTTCTCTGTGATCTCATCAAGCACTGTGTATTCTCTGTTTTCTTTTTCCTGTTTCTTTTCCTCCAGTTGATCCTTATACAAAACCTTTTCATTGAATATGACATCTCTACTCCTAATGGTTTTGTGTTTTTCATAATCATAAAAGCGATAACCAAAATCATTAACACCATATCCAATAAAGGTACATTTCTTTGATTTTTCCTCAAGCTTTGTTCTATTTTATTTATTAATGTGGACAAAGGCTTCACAACCAAAAGTTTTTAAAAATGAGTAATTTACCTTTTTACCTATCCATGCCTCCTCTAGAATACCACCATCCAAAGAACTTAAAGGCCCTATGTTTATTAGATAAACAAAAGTATCTACAGCATCTGCCCAAAATTGTAAAGGCAATCCTGCATGCAATCTCATGCACCTTGCACGCTCCATGATTGTCCTGTTCATCCTTTCCGACACACCATTTTTTTGTAGTGTTCCTGGAATTGTCGTCTCTCTACGAATTCCATTCTCTGAACAGTACCTATCAAACTCTTTGCTGCAATATTCACCTCCATTGTCTGATCTGAGACACTTCAACCTTTTTCTTGTCTCATTTTCAACCAAAGCTTTCCATTTATTGAAAGTATCAAAAACATTAGATTTATTTCGAATACAATAAATCCAGGTTTTTTTGGTTGCATCATCAATAAAAGTAACATAATAACGAGATCCACCGAGAGATGATACCTGAGCAGGTCCCCATACATCTGTATGCACAAGCTCTAATTTTTCGCTCTTCTTTTCTTTCCCAACTCTGAGGAATCTGACTCTCTTTTGTTTTCCATAAACACAATTCTCACAGAATTTTAAATCAACACGCTTCAAACCTGGCAACAAATTTCTTGAGTGAAGAATCTGCATCCCCTTCTCACTCATGTGCCCAAGCCTATGATGCTACAATGTCATATCTTCTCCTGTAGAGGTTAAAGCATTAACAGAGTTAGAAATACCATTGCATAAATACAATGTACCAACCTTTTCTCCTTTTTCTATTACCAGGGATCCTTTAGTGACCTTCTAGGTTTTATCTGTAAAAGTAGTCACACAACCTTCACCTCCCAACTGCCCTGTTGAAATTAGATTTTTCTTCAGATCTGGAACATGCCTTACCTCCTTCAATAGCCATTGATTTTGATTCCACTATTTTATGAAAACTGTACCCATTCCAATGATTTTATAGGGTTTATCATCACCCAATCGAACTTGTCCAAAATCTCTTTGAACATAATCATGAAAATGTTTCCTATCAGGTGTGGCATGGAATGAGGCCATTGAGTCTACCACCCAGGCATCCATAATATTTTCTAATGAAAGAATCAAAGCATCTTGCAACACATCACTTGTCACATTCACTTCATGATTGTTTTCTTGCTGTGTGTCTCCTTATTTTACCTTTCGAGACTTGCAGTCTTTCTTTAGGTGTCCTTTCTTCCCCCATTTCCAGCACACTATCCCTGATCTGGACTTAGATCTGCCTTTCCTTGAATTACTGCGATATCTTGGGCTCTTTCCTCTTTCCATTTTTCTTTCCCTAGTCTCTGCAGTCAAAGCATTACCTGATGTCTCACCAGAGGTTTTCCATTGCATTTCCTCACTACAGATTGCACCGATAACATCATCAAAATTTAAAGTACTAGATCCAAAGATAGAGTTACTAATGGCCATAACTAAACCATTCCAACTTTCAGGCAATGAGCATAGAAATAACAGAGCCCTAACTTCATCATCAAAAGTTACCCCTACAGAACTTAATTGACTCATAGCTGTATTAAATTCATTTAAATGATCTGCAACACATCCACCTTCTAACATATTCATATTAAATAAATGCTTCATAGGAAATACCTTATTTGAGGCCGAGGGTTTTTCATATAGTTTGGCTGATTCCTTCATTAAACCCTCTCTTGTCGTTTCCATTGAAATATTAAATGTCACTAATGCCGCTAGGTAGAGCCGTATTTTTCCAAGTTCCTTTCTGTCGAGAATATCCAATTTTGTGTCTGTCATACTCATTCGCTTCTTTGCCTTTCCGTTCAATGGTTAGTACAGATTTTTCTGGTACAAATAATCTTCCATCTGCATCTTCCACATACAGTAGTTTTGGCTGTTAAAATTTTCGACCCTAAACCTACCATATTCCACCATTGCTCCCAATCGAACCAGGAACCCTTCTCTCCTGTGAGTTTATCAGCCAAATAGACCTTCGGCTTTGATACCAGTTGTTAGAAAATTATATATTACAGAGCAATGGAACACATAAAATATATTGCAAAAATATAAACACAAAAGACACATAAAACAAGAGAGACACATATATATGTGGTTCACCCAATTTGGGCTATTTCCTCGGAGAAACAACCAATCCTTCCTTTTATATTATCCAGTAAACTGAAGAGATAAAACCTACAGCAAATCTACTATAATTCCCTCTTCGCTCTCACACAATCTCCTCTCTCTTTCTCACTCAGAATACAGATCTACATAGACACAATATAATTCCCTCATATATAGTGAGGGGTTGCCTTCTAGGGAAAAAAACCATAAATTAAACATAACTTCTACTGTCATATCCCTTGGACCCTTCTTGCAGTGCAAATATTATGGGTGGCATTGCCGCCACATTACGAACTGGGGTCAAATGTGATGATACCTCTTAATAGAGAACATAATCAGGCTCCACACCCTACATATTCATCCAGAAGTAAAGGATACAAATGTTATAATAAAAGACTTCGAAAAATTGTTGAATGCATTGATGTTGTAATTGATGAAGCATGCAGAAATTCGGAACAAATAAAATGAACAGAGGAGTATGACAATGAGGAAGATGGGGAATGCTTTCTTGTATCAAATCAAAATGATATAGAAGAAGAAACCAATGAAGCACCAGAAGAAGATACAACTGACAGGGAAAAGACTCCATCCAGGTATGTTTAGAAGAATCATCTAGAATCTCAAATTCTAGGAGAAAAAGGGTCTGGAGTACAGACAAGAAGAACTCTTATAGGGACCTCAAGTTATCTAGCATTACTATCCTCCACAGAACCACAGAATGTAAATGAAGCTAGCAAAGATGAATGTTGGGTTAAGGCCATGGATGAAGAACTTGACCAAATTGAAAAAAATGATACTTGGGAATTAGTTCCTAGACCTCATGATAAAAATGTTATAGGAACGAAATGGATATTTAAGAATAAGTTGAATGAAAATGGAGAAGTTATTAGAAACAAGGCAATACTTGTTTGCGAAGGGTATGCTCAACAATAAGGTATAGATTTTGAAGAAAATTTTGCACATGTTTCCAAACTTGAAGCCATAAGAACGTTTCTTGCTCTTTCTAGTTTTCGAAAATTCAAAGTATATCAAATGGATGTAAAATCAACCTTTCTTAATGGAGACTTATAAGAATAATTTTATATTGAGAAACCAAAATGATTCATTCTAGGAAATGACGCAAAACTTGTATGCAAGCTTAAAAGGCTCTTTATGGTCTGAAACAGGCTCTAAGGGTTTGGTATTACCGTCTTGACAAATATCTACAACAACAACGTTTCACAAAAGGTTCTGCAGACAACAACTTATACACAAATATTGAAAATGATAAACTGTTAATTATTGTTGTTTATGTTGATGATATCATCTTTGATATCATTGAAGAATCTATGAGTCAGAATTTTGCTTCGGTAATGCAGCAAGAATTGGAAATGTCCTTGGTGAACTTACTTATTTTCTTGGTCTACAAGTACATCAAACAAAAGATGGTGTTTATCTTTCACAAACCAAATATCTCAAGCAAATTTTGAAGAAGTACAGAATGGAAGATTCTAAACCAGTATGTACTCCAATGATAACATGATGCAGTCTCAGTTCTAACGATGAATCACCAGCAATAAACCAACCAACTTACAGATCTATGATTGGAAGTCTACTTTATCTAACAGGTACCAGACCTAATATCATGCATGCAGTAGGAATTGTTGGAAGGTTCCAAGAAAATCTAAAGGAATCACATCTTCAAGGAGTTAAAATAATTTTCAAATATCTTCAAGGAACTCAAGACTTTGGACTATGGTATCCTAAAGATATAGACCTTACTCTTCATGCATATATAGATGCAGATTGGGCATGAAATGTTGATGATCGAAAGAGCACTAGTGGAGGTGCATTCTATATGTGTTCACGGTTAGTGTCTTGGTTCAACAAGAAATAATGTTTGATTGCCTTATCTACAGCTGAAGTAGAATATGTGGCTACTGCATCTTGCTGCACACAACTACTTTGGATGATGAAGACATTACAAGACATTCAGATCACAGTACTCCACCCATCTCCATTCTATGTGATAGTACAAGTGCCATCAGTATTTCAGAAAATCCTGTCATGCACTCCAAGACCAAACACATACCCATTAAGTACCATTTTCTATGAGAACAAGTGCTTGAACAAAAGGTTAAATTGGAGTATGTTCCCTCCAAAGAACAGGTTGTTGATATATTCACCAAATTGCTTCCCATAGAAACATTTGAATATCTCAGACAAAAACTGGGAGTAGTTGTTGCATCATCCTGCTGTTAAATCCAATTTTTCAGAGGAAGATTCTTATACGTGGGTTTCATGAAGTATAGTTGCGTATATACGCAGGTTTCTGTGGCTGCATAAGCGTATATGTTTTTCTAACAAAAAAATAGTGGGTCAAACTCTGATATGGGTGCTCAGTCTGATATTGATGATTATAGTCTGACGATATGCTTTATTCATTAATTTTTATCTCACTGACAAAGATGCCTTCATGAATGACTTGTTGACAATGTACAGGTAGCACAGGTTCAGGGGAGCATTATCCTTCACACACATTTTGCATTGTTGGCATTGTGGTTGCTGATTTTAGCTATGGTTATAGATATTTATATCATTTGTTGCATAAGTCATGTAAAGATCTAGGGTGTGATATGACTCCTTCTGTCATAGTCTATGTTTGAATGAGTCCTATTGGACATATGATGTAATTTGTATCCCCACTATGCATGGGATGGATGATGTAATATTTGTTGTATTTCAGTCATGTATAAACAATTGGTATATCCCCACTTGGTTGGGTGGATGAGTCAAATGTGGTGTATCCCCACTTGGTTGGGTGATTGATGTATGTATGAGTCATTGGTCTTAGGGAGGTCATACTCACTTAGTTGAGTTATAGAGTCATGTTATTATTTTGAAACATATCTTTATAGACTCTACATGCACTTAGGGGGAGCATGGATAGCATAATGTATATCAAAGGGGGAGAGTATCGTGGTCCACCCTTTGCCCTTGATGTCAAAGGGGGAGAGTGTTTTGGTGTAATGTTTTGGTGTTGCTTGTTATCTGTAATTATTTCTATAGCTTTTAGTAATCAACACCAACATAGTTTCCATCAAGTACAAAGGGGGAGATTGTTGGCATTATGATACAAGTGTTGTCCTTGATGGCAACTCATTCACAGGTCAACTCAGTTTTGATAAAAGGCAACTCATTGTGTAACAGGTCTATTTATAGGTAATAGGGTATTGGTACAAAAGAACAGGAAGATGGAACTAAGGACTACTGATCAGAATGAAGAATTTGAAGGAAAATGATGGTATAAAAATTTTTAAGATGTATACGAAGGTACCCTTAGTCAAAACAATGTATACACGCCGGTTCACAGAACAAAAAAGGTGTATAGGTATACATGTACATTCACAAGAGGAAAGGCACATACATGTTGGAAAATTAAGGAAATTCAAGAGTAAAGCATACTAGGGGCCATGGTATTAGCCAACAATATTGAGCGAGTAACAACTATTTGATCCCATCCAAGAATACCACGGGTCCTAAGTGGTTTTGGTTCGAGATATTAAGAAAGGCCAAAAACTATATAAGGAGGAGAAGATCAAAAGGCCAGGGTGTTCAAGTGAAAAGGGCTTCTCATAAATACTTCTATCTAAAGTATATTTTATGTTGCAGGGGATATGTTTGTGATTTGATCTGAAATATTTTGTGCACCTTGAATTCAATGTTGGATCATGATCATGAGACCTGAAATGACTTATCATTGAATGAAATGATATTGGTTGCACTAGATCGGATTGCGTACACCCATTCTTTAAATGTCATGATATGGGTTTGTCTGAAGTTTGAAATAACAACGAAGTTGTGAATTAATATTTTCAGATTTGTACATTGGTTCACCTCAGTCAAAGCGTGTATACATGCAGGTTAGACACTTCCAAGTAGCGTATACAAAGGAAAAGCCTATTCTTTAGAAATGACTGATCTATCTGATTAGTTCTGCTGTTGTACAACTGTCTCTCAATGAAGTCTTCTTAGATCTGAATGTAAAATTGAATGCATAAGGAGTTTGGTGTCTAATTGATTGATTGTCTAAGTGAGAAGGGTTATCTTTGCTATTGCCTATGTAAAGCTTTCTAAATTAATAGCATATGTTCAGTATATTGTTGGTTGATATAGACTTGATTCAGAAGTTTTATGTTTTAGTAGATTTGAAGGTATACACAGGTTTGGGTAAAGGAAGTAGCGTATACACACAGGTTGGGTTCAATAAAATAGCGTATACATTCTGATGCATGATTTTTGAAGTTACAACTAGTTCTGAATGATGATTCAAGTGTCTAGGTTCAGCACAGTGTTTTGGTGACAGTGATGTGACTGTTCAGATTAACTGATTATTGGTTGATGCAGTTTGAAAGTTTTGATGGGTTCAGTATGAAAATTTGCTGAAACGAGGCCTTCATTTGTATCATTGTGTACCAGGAGCATCTAGTCTGAAAATTTATGAAACATGGTCCCTGGAGGAAGAGAGAAGGTCGTAGCCTTCTATAGGCCGGCACCTACGTACTAGTAAACACATTGGCTAGTACAAGATCTAGCAGCTTGTAGCTACCTTCTAGTAGAATCTGGAAAATGAGAGAAGGTTGTAACCTTTTGCATTTGGGTGCCTACGTACTGGTATGAGTCTGCACTAGTACAAGATTGTAAGCAATTTTTCTTAATATTAAAAGAAGATAGAGACAACAACAGCAGGTGGTCTTTCTCCTGCATTGGGTTTCCACCTTAAATCTTGGTGTTAATGTGTGTTTCTTATGTGTGATGGTTTATTATCTTTTTACTGCACTATTTAACAAGTTACTGATGCACTAATTAAAGTTCAACATGTTATCACTCAGAGTTTCCTTAGAAGTTATGGGAAGAAGGAAAGGGGTCTGAGGTAACCACAAACCAATCTTTTAAGTACAGAATCTAGCCAATCTGTACTTAGAGAGGGCTCTCTCTTTATAATTTAGCTTTCTTTTGGTGTGATATTAGGCTAGTTATTAATGTTCAAGGTTGTTTTGTTTGAGAGTGGTGGAATTCTGAAACAAATGGGCAAACTAGGCTTCGGTGCATTGGGCTATGGAGTCAATCAGGGATAATTCACTGGATTAAGTAAAATTGTTGAGGTATGAGTCCAACAGGCAGGATAACAGAGTAAAAACAAATTCAGGGCTTGAATGGATGATATTTTTGTTCAAAACAAGAGGGCAATTAAGAATCCTCAAGTTAGGATTAGAAAGAAGAAAGGAAGATAGGTCAACTAGCATAAGGAAATTAAGAATCCTATACCAGGGACTTATTAAAGAAAACTACAGGGATAGAGGAGCAATTAAGAATTCCTTTACTGAAATAGTTTAGAAGAAAACATGTAAATGGCATATTGTTGATAGCAGAGAGCAATGAAGCTAATTCTGATATACTTTGACTATTTTACCATTTGGTTTTAAGATGCATGGAACATTAAAACATGTAGAAAACACATAAATCACAAGGATAGAATACTTATTTGCAATTAGACTGCACATGAATCTGATGAAATGTCCTCAAACTTTTATTCCTTTTCCAGCAAAAATCCAGACTTGAGTACAAAAGCTTTCTTAGCTTGATAGAATAGCGTTACAGAAATGTTATAGAATCCACCCTCAACACTTCGGATGGAGAAGTATTTATACAAAAATTATATCAAAATATCTCATAACTAAATGAGATTTATTCTAGGAAATACAAATATATTTACAACAATATAGAGACAGATGGTCTAAAATATAGAGACAGATGGTAAACAGATTGTTGCTGTCCCTTGATTTATTGAAGGAGCTGGAGGTTGAAACTCGATTTTGGCTCTCGTTGTTGCTCTTGTAATTATGTGCTAGATCTTGATTGAATTTTCCCTACTGATACTCTTTCACCTGTTTCTGATACACTTTACCTGTCCACCAGCTTTCATCCTTTTTACCAAACTTTACTGTGGTAAATATTTCTATTTACCTTGTTGTTACCATAGTAATTTAAAGGATGCCTGTCATGTTATTCCACCATTCTTCCTTTGGTATATTCATCCTTGTCAATTTCCTGTAAATTTCATCAGCCTCAGTATATTTCACAAAATTAGGCTGGACTGTGAATAAGTGCTTTACTTCATGTTCAATGAAGAAGAGGTTCTCTAAACCATCGTAATGCACTTTTCCTATGGGTAGTGCCTTTGCTGAAGATGAACTAGCTTGACTTTCATCTTTCTGATGTAGTTTGTTGATGTTGTCTATCTAAACCATTAGCCTATCATTGATGACTAAAGGGCTTTGGAGTCCTTTACTCCTTAAGATGTCAAACTTTCTCATGAACTCATATATGTTTTCCTGCATATTTTGACATCTTCGCTCCAGGCCTTGCATTAATTTCCTTTTTGTCAGAACTTTATTCAGTTCAAGGATAGTAGTAGTCCTATCCTCAATGTCTAGTTGCTCCAACTGGTACCTGTTTTTACTGTTTAGAGATTTATTAACTGGACAGTCTCTTCAGGCTTTCTACCTAGTTCTTCTCTGGTCTTCTAAATTGCCTCAAGAGAAGGTTTAACCAAATCAATTTGTTCAAAAATAATTTGAATGGATGACCAAATATTATTGATGGAATCAATGATATTGGTCCACAATATTTTCCTGATCTCTGCTAAAGGCCTGTCAAATGTCAGGTCCTTCTCTAATGCCTTGATTTGTTCAACCATGCCTTTGTTTTTTCTTTTCTCCTCTGCATAATTGATCTTTGAAAGATCATACTTTTGCTCCAAGGTAGTAAATTTCTCTTTTACCTTTTGTAGCTCTGTTACTTGGAGCTTCATTTCTTCCATTGACTTAATTAAGTCCTCTGTGCTCTGTGTTGATGTACCTGCCTATGTTGTACCTGTTGCTTCCATTGGTGTGGTTGTTGCCAAAGGAATGTTTGGTGCTAAAACAATTGTCATAGTGGAAGGGACTGTTGTTGAAACTATAGGCACTACAGTCTGGGGCTAGGTGGTCGACTCACTTTGCCTTGACTGCATTGCTTTCTCCAATTCCTGCTCTGATTCCTTCAATTGCTCGTTTAATTTAAGGACCAAGTCCATAAGTTCCTCATCATTCTTTTTCTCAATAACCTCAGCAGTTTGAGGGTGTATGAGGGGTGGCAATATTAGTTGCTTTCTAAGTGAAACTATATCTTCATTTTTCTTCTTGATTAAGCTTTTTGCTGCCTTAACATTCTTTGGGTCATGATCAAACTCAATTACTAACTCTTCCAATGATTTTATTCTATTATCCTTTGCCTGTGAGGAGGCTTTCTCCAGTTGCAATTGGGCTGTAGTGTTGCTCAATGAATTTTGCAATCTATGAGCCATCATTGCTTTGTTGGTCAATGTTGAATAGACCATCTCACCCGTTTGTTTGTGTAGTTCAATCTGGTCGATAGGGTGGATGTCTTTAGCCAAAACCTCAAAATCAGTTTTGAGATAATCTGCCAAGGATTTTGGCTGCTGCACTGTGGGCTTCAGGAAACTCATCTGCATTTTACCCTCTTTGATGTCAAAGGCTGACATCAGTCTGGTCTAGTTTGCGGGGACCATTTTTAAATATTGAGCATAGGCTTGGGCCTTTAGTTACTCATTCTTTGTCTTGATCTCCTTAAACATCCCCTTTATATCTATAATCTTCTCAGAAGAAGACCTGAAGGATGATACTTCTGTGCTGGGTTGTCTTTCTAGCACTTGCTTCTGTGAACTTGAGGGTGTCCCACCTGTTGGGAATGTTTGTAAACTATCTGTCCCTTCCTTCCTCATGCTCTCTGTAGTCTCTCCAATGAATTCTTCCTCCGAATAAGGATTCAACCTTTGCCTCTTAGCAAAGGTTTGATTTGTGGGTCTACTAGAAGGGGTAGCTACTTCCCTTTCTCTTTTCAAGTTTCTTTCCTCATTTAGAGGAGTCTGTAGTACTAGAGGATCACCCATGTTTGTTTGAGCTGGTAGTGGTTGTGGTGGAGTCAATTCTTCCAAGATTTCAGGTTGCTCTGATTCCTCTGGCTGTTCTGCTATTTCTAGTTGTTCTGATGTAGGGGCACTTGTTTCCTGAGTTTGCCTTTGTGAAGGCTTTGCTGTGGGAGCACTATGTTCTGGTGTTGGCCTTTGGGAAGACTCTGTAGGTACCTGTACAAAGGAGTCCAGGTCAAGTCTCTTCTCCAAATCTTTCATCAAATTTTCAAGTTCCACCTCATCACTATCTTGTTCTATCAATGTCCCTTCCCTCCATTCATTTAAATTGGCATATTGTTCTATTTCAGGAATTTTGTGATGGAGGTAGGGTGATAACTTGTGTTTCATCCTTCTATCACATATGAAACTATGAGGATCATATGGCCAAATAAAACTCTTTTTCAAATGCATCCTCTCTAGGATTTCCTCTGCTTCTTGCCCTACTTTTCTGTTGTTGCACACAAATGGGCCTAAGTGGCTTTGATCCTCACCTGGGCTTTCTTTTTTGCCTTCATGAAGTGGATTTGATCAGAGTTGATTATTTTTCTGTAGTGCTCCAAGGCAAATAATCTCATGGAGACATATTTGGGCAATTTGAATGGAGGCAGTTCACACCCATAGACTTTGATCTCAGTATGATTCTGGTACAAGTACCAGTCACCTATCCTATACTACTTTGACAACTGAAGGATTCTTTTGATGTCATCACTGATTCTAGGAGGGGGACATCCTATCAGCATGGTAGTTACAGGATGGACAAATTGATCAATGAAATCTATATATGAATAGGGAGAAGAGGGTGAGTAGTGAAAAATAGAGGTCCAAAAAATGACTGACCTAGGGTTCCCTTTAGTATCAAGCTTATGCATAGAGAAGGGGAATTTGTCAGTTTGGTAGTAAAGGAAAGGTGATACAGAACTGTGGAATATTTGAACACTCTTTCATTCTCTAGCCTCATGAATTGGTCATGCATCTTGTCAGCTATGAATGTAGCATAGTCATATTTGGCAGCAAGAGGCTGACTAGGGGTGAAGATATTCATGTAGGAAAAGGTCAATTCATCTACATACTCATCAGTTGTAAAACATAGAATGCAAGTAATCATGGAGATAATATCCCTACCCAGGCCGATAAAAGAACATGTCATGTAAGGAGGGGGGTCCTTTGTTATGTATCTCTCTTCCATAAAGGTCTGACAGACTCGAGTGATCTCTGAGCTGGGTAGTTTTGAGGATTTCTCAAGTAAATCAGCAATGGATATGGGGGCAAGGTCTTGGCCAGGCTGCACTATAATGGTGAAAAGGATTTGCTGGTTGGGGGACATCACAACTCTCAGATTGGGATTATAGTTTGCATGGCATTAATGGACAATATCTGGGAAGATATGGACAATGGGAAATTGGTATTTAGGGAGGTTTGATTCCCAAAGACCAATTTTATCGGCTTTATTTAGATAATTGTCCTGGTATTTGCAATGTAGCTTCAGGGGGGAGTCACCAAATGTAAGGTCTTTAATTTGGAAGTCTTTATCGGCTAAGGGAAGGTGGTCTAGGTCTTTATGGGGAGCATTGATTGGAGCGATGTTTAGGGCAACTAGGGTTTCCATCCCTGGTTCTTGTGTTTTCAGGGAAGAAAATGGGGATTTTCAATAAATTGCTGAAACAGAGGTGCCGGGGAGTATTGGGACTAAGCTTAGCAACTCAATTATACTGAAAACTTTGGGTTTTAAAGCAATTTCAGAGGAATTTCAGTATATAATAGGGTTTCCAGGAGAAAATCTTATAAATACCTGTTCTTGGGCAACTGGCTATGATGTTCATGATTGCAAGATGCACACAGTGGATTGGAGCGGTGTTGAGAGGCAGTGTCCAAGGTAGTTGACAGTTGGGGAACGAAATGGTTGATTTTGGACGTACTACATGCATGCATGGAATTGTTTCTGGATAAAGAACGAAGAATATATTACATTTGTTTTTTTTATGCAAAGTCAATATTTTGGCGGGTTAGCGACAAGGACAGATGGCGTCAACTTGATGATGTGATGTTTTGTCGTTTATGGGAGGCGGTAAGCGGGTTTCATCGCACCGCTTATGGGAGGTAGGTGGGATTGAGGGATGGCCGCATGATTCCACTCATCAATGGACACGCAACATCAACGATTTGTGGAAAACCGCTCATATCACGCGCCTAACGTCCGACCGAAGGGCCCATGCAACATGAGCGATAGCCATCAGATCTAAGAGATTTGATCAGACAGTGGTCGGGGATTGGGAAGTGACTGATGGTTAATGGAGGGGGGCCGATGTTAATTAAAAGGCTTTAGTTACATCAGGGGCGATGTGATTGGTCAAAAGTTATTAATTAATCCAGATGATTTAATTAATCCTTTATTGTCATGGCGGGGGGTGGGTTTCTTAATTAGTCATGGGTTGAATAATTAATCCAATTTATCAAAGTTATTAAGGTTATTTCACAACTGCAGGGCGGGATATATATTTATTTGGGATTTTAATAATAATACAGGCAATGGGAGAATTTTTGGGAGTTAAATAATAATACAAGATAATGGTTAATATGACTTAGTAGGATATGAATATGCGCTAAGTTAAAATGTTTCCGAAAGCATTTCATCATACAACATTCATGACTTAGGCTAGTAGAACATGAGGGTTTTGAGACAAAATGTTTTAATTTTCCTAAGTAAAATAGGATTTTAGTTAGGAAAAGCTTTATAAAGGGAATGAATGACTTTATGGAGGGGTAAATTTTGATGAAGGGGATTTAAGTACTCCAAGTATTTCAAATTATTGGGTCGAGGGTCCGGTCCCTCCAAAAGTCAGAGAAAAGCTCTGAGCCCCTCTAACTTGTTATAGGTGCCATTAGTACTTATGGGAAATTAGTAAAAATTAGGGGAAAAAGAGTGAGGAAGTTAATTAATTTGACTTTGAATTCTTGATATATTGTCTTTACTGTGCTCCATGCTTTGTCTAAGCGATGAAAGAAAAAATATTAAAGCATTAAACTTAAACTGGCAAACACTTATCACACTTTATTTTCTTTTACATATAGATATCTATCTAAGTCTAGCCTTATTACATCCAAGGGCTCAGATTAAAATGTTGAGCTCCTTTTATTCACTCTACCTATCTACTTATATGCCAATATTAAACAGTCTGGTCAGATTTTATTCTCTATCTCTATAAACATGAAATTGAAACATGGATTAACCAAGATTAAACTATTTGGTTACCATGGATTGTGGCTTAAGTAACAAGTTGCACACAATCATTATTACACAAAAGTAAAGCAGTGGCATTTGGACTTACACACTTTCATGGTCTTTTCTTTTTGTTGGGGTTCATTTTCTTTCATTTTTTGACCTTTTCTTTATTCTTTTTTCCCTTTGATTTTTCTTTTAGGGCATACCCTCTTTACATTTTTTAAATTTTTTGATTTTTTTTTACAAATATGGAAAACATTTGCAACAAGGAAAGGTATGAACATATTTCAGAGTTAAACCAAGTCAATCATGATATATGACACCTATTAGTATAGGGGCATAACACAACACATGATAAATTGACTAAATCATAAGTTCTCTGGGTATACGCTAGTTTCTCTAATCACAGTAGCGTGTACACGTAATTTCACTTCATAGAAGTAGCATATATAAATCTATTTGGGAAATGAAAAATTATTGAATTGTAAATACTAATTCACCCCCCCTCTCAATATTATTTCCAACACACACAACTCCATCCCACTTCTAGAGTTTGGCATCACAACTTCATTGTCAAGCACTCAACCTTCTCAATATGGTCCCATATCCCATCAAGAATTATAAAAGGGAAAAGAAGTACTGGAATAATTAGTTGATTGAGTTTGTCCCTAGCCCATAATATGTTACATATTCTCCCTCATATGTATGTCCCATGAGATCATTGAATAAACTTTCCCTTTCCCAATTGATGGATACTATGTCATCCACCACCTTCCAATATGAAAGTTGTGCATTAACTATAACATGATCATTTCATAGAAAATAATCCACATGTCAACTCTTGTATGTCATTATAAGAATAAAACATCATTTTTATTGCAACATCCATATTATTAATAATTGCATACTGTTAGGCCCCTATACTACTAGTGTAGCCCCTTCTTGTTATTAGTACAACCCACTTATTATATTGATGTATCGATGTAGTGCCCATATTGTTACTATTGTGCCCCAGAGAAGCCCACTATTGTTATTATTGTGCCCCTACATTATTATTGTTATGTCGGCTCTGATTATGTTATGACCCCTTAGACTCCTATATATAGAAAGGAGGTCTTTTCATTTGTATCATCCAAGAATTGTTCATTTATGTAATGTAAAGGAGGTTGCCCCCTCAAAGAGGCTGAATTCTAAGGCGTTGATATATCTTTTCTATCTTTTCTTGAGCTGGTTTCATAACATTTGGTATCAGAGCTTTGGATTCTAGGGTTTCGCTGCTCCAAATAGGTCATTGTAGCATTTTTGCTATAGCGTTTTTTTTGCGACGTTTCAAAAGCTAAAAACAAAACCCATTTGAGAAGAGATCGTGATGAACCTCGGGTCCGAATTTCAGAGCTTTTCGCACTATATTGGCAGAGATATGATCTGAGGAAGTTGGTCTTTTTGCAGACTCCTGAATTACATTCCAAACAGGTGACCTAGGGAAAATCGTCATAACTTTCTCTCTAAGCATCGGATTGAAATTTCGTAAGAAGGTATAGAAAGAGGACGGACTGTAGTTTCTTGTATAGAGTTTTTAGAGCCAAAGGTTGAAACAGTGACATGTGGCACTTCAGACAAGTTCGCTCTTCTGGAAAGGTCTATATTCAGGTCATCTTGGGAGATTGTGCGTAACTCTTTCTTGGAGAATCCAATTTGGATCAGACTAGTGGCATTGGAAAGAGGACATAGAGGGCTACTATAGGTCACAATTTCAGAACTTAAAGATCTAAAAGTACAGAGTTACAGTCCTTTCAAGATCGAGCTCATAAAATCAAGAAAAAGCAGAATGAGGAAGTTTAATGGCAAGGATCTGGTAAATTGGATACTTCAGATGGAGCAATATTTTGATCTACATGGTGTACCACTATTACAAAAGGTATGTATTGCATCTTCATATTTAGAACCGAATCAATTTTTATGGTATGAAGGGCTTTGTTCTCGTAAAGAACTTGTTACATGGTCAATTTTCACGGAGGAAATGATAGCACATTATGATGATACAAAGAGCAACACCTTCTTTAGAGCAACACCACAACAATTGGAAAGAGTAAAAGGGCTTTGTGACATACTGGAAAGAAAAATTATGGAAACCAGGAAGCATACCCCTCACAACTATAAATATGGAAGTGTTGTTTCTCCTAGCCTTCCACAACCTACAAGGGTTACACCACAAAAATTGGAAGAAAAAAGAGCAAAATCAAGCGATGAAAGATCACATTGAGCATCAACAACAAGTTCTCCAACTTTTAAAGGATAATGCCACTTTGGTGCAAAATCAAATGAAACAACATGTAGATCAACATCATAGTAAAAAATGTTTTGATGTAGGTGATTGGGTATTTTTACTGCTACATCTCAAGCAAGCTATTTATGAGAAGAGAATGTTGGCAATACTACACGCACTTAAAAAATGGCGACCTTACCGAATGGGAAGACTCTTCAAGGATGAGGATGTGGAAGCATTGTTTTTTGTTATTTCTATTATCCAACCAGATTGGATAAACGAAGCAAGGGATGAATGGAAGAAGGACGAAGAAGTATGCCCACTTATTCAAAAGTTGCAAAATATCCTAATTCAAACAATATTGTCAGAAATTGAAGAGGAAGGAAAAATCATATTGGAACCTGGAGCAGTCACAAAAACAAGAACCCGACAGCTACGAAATTGATCAATTTCAGAGTATCTCATCAAGTGGAAGAACTTACCCGCTAAAGATTCCACATGGGAGGACAAGAATTTTATACAGAAGCATCAAGAACTACCCAAGCGTTGAGGACAACGCTTTTTGAAGGAGAGGGGCATGTTAGGCCCCTATACTACTAGTGTAACCCCTTATTGTTATTAGTACAACCCACTTATTATATTGATGTACCGATGTAGTGCCCATATTGTTACTATTATGCTCCATAGAAGCCCACTATTGTTATTATTGTGCCCTTACATTATTATTGTTATGTCGGCTCTGATTATGTTATGACCCCTTAGACTCCTATATATAGAAAGGAGGTCTTTTCATTTGTATCATCCAAGAATTGTTGATTTATGTAATGTAAAGGAGGTTGCCCCCTCGAAGAGGCTGAATTCTAAGGCGTTGATCTATCTTTTCTATCTTTTCTTGAGCTGGTTTCATAACACATACTCATGAATGCCATCATTATACCTATGATCATTAAAATTACATGCAATTACGATGTACCATAAAGTTGAGAAATTCTACCATAATACTATAACATTAAAATATATTTATCAATGGTTTAACATTACATAAACATAATAAACTATTCTATTTATGAACATAACATTATAACTATGATAATCATAATGACACAAATCACATTTAGAGTAACAACCACCATAAGGGTTGGTATTATGATTCATTAGTAAAACTAAAATAATTAGAATGTATAGATAATGATTACCAACTACTACATTTACTACAATGATATCATTGGACATCCCCTTGGGATATATTTGGTTATGCTTGTTACTATGGGTAGATCATCAAACTATCAGTTCCCCTTATTTCAAAAAGAGTTCGATAATTTACAAGATAGGTATACTCAATATATCATCATGCTCAATTTTCTTTATATATTCTCCTTATTTGTGTTCACCATTAAAATTTCAAGTATGATCATATATATCGTTATCCCCTATTCATCGCTTCCTTCATCCAATGAAAATTTGGTAAAATTAACCATTAAGCTATTATTGTAATTACCATAATTCCTTAAATCATGAATATTATGTTAAATACCATTATTTTTTTCATCACTTTACCTATTTTATTTATCCTTTCCAGGATACTATGCCCAGTATCATGTAAACTCTTAAGTCGTCATTGTTTAATTTTTATATTATACTTAATCCACTTGCACAAGGGATTGGCTAAGGCTCAAATATTTTTCCATCACCTAGTAATGATCAATTTTCACCTTCAAAAATATTGGCTTATCTCGTTATGTTTCTTTCTCAATATCAGTTTCTCTATTTTATTGTAGATCCACCATTCCTCAACTTGGACTAAGGATTCCCTCCCTTCAGTCTTGGCTTTTCAGACACTACCTTTGGTTTAGTATTTGAAGAACTTGGAATTAATATAGGAATTATCATCCATTTTTTTTATATGGTTGATGTGTTTTGGAAATAACTTCCTTCAATCTTAATGGCATACAATTTATAAGTTTCTCTATATTAAGTCTTAGTATATCATCAATCCACTCATGAATACTATCCAAGACCATGATCCCTTACTAGTTGATCCTCACTTTGTTTTTGAAGTTACGCATAATCATTATCAAGTTATTGTTATATAATTTTCAACACATTCCTTCTTACACTTCATATTAGTTGTTTGTTCATTAATTTACATATTTTATTACATTTTCCAAATGTATATAGTTTTTATCATTGATAGTTTAAACTTTTAAACTTTTTCCAAGTTTATCATTATCCAGTTGCAAGTGTTGCTAGTTAACAATTACTGATCTTGACACCTTATCATTATATGTACAATTACTATGAACCTCACCATTCATACCTAATCATGATTCATGTTACTTAATCCACTTAGTCTACATCCATAAGATATCCTGTCATTTGAGAAAATGATCCATTTTACTATTGTTAAATAAATATACCTTGGGTTTTAGTACAATATATAGTTTCCCAAACATTTCAATGATATCCATTAAGATATTAGATATTTTTATTATCTCCAGTTAACCACTGCAATCCTAACACTTTCATACAATTGTTACTCAATCTAGCCATCTTGATAAATTGGCATAAATGCTTCCTAGCTACAATATTATGATTTATGTCATGGCATTTCTTTTTTCCCAGTATTCCCAATTTTTGTTTTATTTTCCTTTCCCTATCTTGCTAGCAATCATGTGTTTATTACTTCTTTAATCTAATGTCACGATACCTTCTATATTTGTAATTATCATGATCATTTTACCTAATTGGTTGATTGAAAACATTTCATTTCTAATACGAATCATCATTATCTAGATATGATAGTGATTCTTATTATGGAAATAATTTTGTAAATACACAACCATTTTCCACAAGTTTATTTATTCATTGGAAACCTCAAGAGTGCTAATTTATTTCATCTCAATTACTTCTAAATTGGAAATCTTTCATAATGTTCTAGGATTAGCTATTGCTTCTTGTTGACTTTTTCCATCCAGTTTACAAATTGAAATATCATATTTCAATTGTTGGACTTCCATTCAACTCACTTTACAACCCATCACCTTGGTGAATTATTTATTTATCTATATTTTATGTTGATCCCGTCCTTTCAGTTTTTAAGAATATCATTCTCTACTTCTCCTCCATAACATAATTATATCAAATATAACCATTAATGTTGGAAATAAACTTAAAATTCTCCCTTCTCTTCTTAAACCTTTGTCAATACACTCACAAACGTTTTTAATATATTCTAATTTTATCCTTGTAGGGTAGATGCATAAAAACATAACATATGTTTCTTCTAGTTTTGAATTCATTTAATATGTATCTTTAGTGAAATATACTATTTTTCTCTCAATTTTATCACATATAATTTCTCTATATCATGCATGACAAGTTATCCTAACTAGTATAGTATATTATGTGATTATATATTACTTCACATATGATAGCGTTTCCCCAATATGCATAGTCATGCTTTCATTTCCATTCTTCCCTTTTTTAAGATATGAATTCCTTGGAAAAAATCAACCAAATAATATTTAAATATGTGTAAACAATCACCACGAATCAGTCTTCTATAGTTTCACAAGGGGAAATTTTAGGGGCTAATATTCGTAGATGGGATAAATTTCCATGCTTTTCCAAAAACATATTAACCAATTTCCATTTTTTCTAAATATGATTCACCCAAATTTTATAAGATGAAAATAATTTACCTTAAAATTCACTAAAATTCTATAGAGACTATTTTTCCAATAGTGAATATAGAGAATATTTTTCCAAAAATACCGTTAAACATTTTACATTTTTCATATTACGGACTAGTAAGATTCACCATGGTTTATAAAATTTAGATAAATTTCCATCCTTAAAATTTCACTGAGTTTCAATCATTCATATCAACAATAAATTTCCATTTTCTAAACATCACTACCCTTAGGTTTTAGATTTTAATCCCATCAACAATGTGAGTTTCCCATCATTGTATCCATGTGTTTCAATATATGTGTACAATAGCCTCAAACAATTATCTAACTCAACTAGAGAATTTCAATGAATATAATAGAACTTAATTTGTAGCTCTAACAAGTTATATTTATTTTATAGGATCAACATGTTAAAATGAGTAATCCACTTAAACATTTCTTTATTAATCAATTACATCATGGTAAATGGAAATTCCTAGCTATTATAGGATTATGCATTTTGTATTTTTCATTTTTTTGTTTGCTAAGTTATATGTGTTTTGAGGTGACTACATGCTTAATGTTTAGCTTTGGAAACCGTGACCCAAGGGCATCTAAGCCATCAAAATCACCCATGGATCACACCCAGCCTAGACCACACCAACCCTTAACATGATTGGATTTTTGCCCATGGAATTTTGAAATAATGACCTTCACATCACAGAGTGCCTTAATAGTACATGTAATCAATGTCTATTCTATGCCCATGGACATGCAACTTGTAATTTTATAATAGAAGTGTTGAAACCTCGAAAATCGTTGCTTCAACATGGGGGAAAACCACCTGGTCTGGACCTTGGTTCGCAGCTCCTTTTCTGTTTGGTGTAGTGGCTCCGACTGGGGATAATGGGACTAGTTTCCCAATCTAATTTATAATAGTGCTGCTGGGGTGATATGTGATATTTTGGAGTAATGTTTAAACTAAAAGTAATCTAATCTAAACTAATAATCACATGCATTTATCCTAATTTAAACACTATCTAATTATGACTATACCCAAGAATAATTTGAAGTATGCGATCTACAATAATGTCCAAAAGCAATTGGTAATAAATATCATTCAATTGCAATAAGAAATGAAATCGTTTAACAATAATAATTTCGTATAAAATGTTAGCTGAAACGATTGTGAAAGATATATCGCATAAGAAATTATTCATGTATTCAGCATAAAATATAGGCCATCATCATACAGAACTACAATAATGCTAACCAAGATTCAAACTTTCATACATAAACAATTTGAAAAGAAATTATTGCTTAATACACAAGTAAAATAGAATTACGAGATAAAAGTACCATTTGTAATAAGTCCTACTCATGTGCTTCAGCAATATTGATCTACTTCCAGTCCATCGAACACCATCTAAGAGTACAAAAGCGAAATTTCACTATAAGATGCCAGATAAGATAAAAATAAATCCTGTTCCATTCATTTTGTTAGGGCCTAAATCTACCTCAGGCTGAGAAAGGCAGGTCTAGGGTAACATCAAACCACGCTTAATTTGGTAGCTAGCCCTACCAGGTCGGGAGAGGGCTCTCTCCTTGTCAATCTCAAGAAAATATGGCAAATAATGCTAGAGATGACTGATGTAAATACTAATTTTAGGCTAGGTATATGCTCAGAGGAGTTTGATTGATTTTAATGGTTGTTTTTTGGATCAGATGAGGAAGGCAGTTTTGGGTCTGGGAAATCAACTCAGATTTGCAGAGGTTTCTGTGGGACGAGGGAGGCAAGTCTTTCAGCACTTTGAATTGGGTGTAATGGTGAGTCTAAAGACTAGTGAGGAGTTGGAGAGGGCATGTAAGTGTCATGAGTCCTCTTCAAACAACAGAAAACATTTAAAACTAAATAAACCCCAAGGCAGAGCACTGAAACATCAATGAATTCCACCTTTTACACTTGATTCATTTAGTTATGCAGAAAAAGAGAGAGATGATGGCACATATAAACATATGATAAACTGAATAACAGAGGAGAAAACAATACTAATTCACATTACCACAAGAATCCCACAAAATGTTGCAAAACCCTGGTTTATTTCCTTGCCAAACTGCAGAAGTGATGTACAAAGTAGCTCAATGCATCCACAAGAGTCCAACCTTGACAAATGACTAAGAAAGTACAAGATATAGGCATCAAACCACCTATGCTAGCCATCAGGGGTCGAATCCATGAGTCAAGGAGCTGTTTCAACAAGATCTAAACTAGGAACTGAAAAATAGGCAGTGGAACAGCTTGCCTCTAAAACTATGGAAACTAATTCATTCAGCTCAAAACCACCTAAAACTGATGTATCTACCTCCTTAAGTCAATTTTCATAATTTTTACATCATGGTACATCAATTTACATCATATTACATCATGAATTTATCAAAGGGAGAAGAAAAAGTTAAACTGGTAGAAAACTAGGCGAAATTATGAGCAAACAGGCAAAACTGGCAAATTTTTCTCCTATGCGTAGCACCACTGATTCTATGCGTAGCACTTTTTCCAGGTCAGTTTTGGAAGGCTTCCCGAAGTCCAAATCAGGTGCAGAATAGCTTGTTGGAAATCTTGGTGAGTCTACTTTCTGGAACAACTTGAATTTTTGGATTTGGAGTTCATTTGCTCCTCCAAAAATGGAATCTCCCAAGACTACTTCCTGTGTGGCAAAAAAGTGGCAGAGAGGGCACTTTTTGGGTGTTTTTTTGCCCTTTTGGAGACCTAAAACTTGTCCAAAATTCTCAGCCATTTCTGAGCTACATGTTTTTTCATGTTGATTCCAAATATTTAAGTCATTTTTCAATAAGATACCTCCATCAAAAGCGTAGTGCCAGTGGTGCTACGCACCTGTTGGAAAAGCCTCTGTTGAAAATTTCTATGCGTAGCGCCACTGATTCTGTGCGTAGCGCTGTTTTCAGATCAAATTTTGGAGGCCTTCCCAGTGTCCAAATTGGATGCACGATAGCTTGTTGGAAATATTATTGAGCTTGATTTCCAACATAACTTGAATTTTCCAATTTGGAGGTCATTTTCCCTATCAAAAGTCAAATCTCCGAAGACTGGTCAAAATGTGCAAAATGAGGCTGCCTAAGGGCAGAGTGCTATTGCAGTTAATGTTTGAAGGTCTTCCTCAACTCCAAATTGAGCTCATGATAGCTCATTGGAAATATATTTGTGTCTAGTTATTATTTGACTCATAAAGCAAGTCATTTGGCCAACCAAGCTAGGAGAAATATTGATTTTCGCAAGGTCACTCCAGAGGTGCAGCAACCCTTGTGAGGCAACTCTATTTTTGACATTTCTCTACAACCATGATACCTGTGTAAAAAGTGAAGGATTTTTGTCTTTCTTGGCCTATTTTTGACAAAAACCTCTCTCACTTTTACCAAATTCATCTTTTCGTGCTCAGAAACATCATTTGAGTAAAACCTATCTCGATGTGTGGAACGGGGGATTTGTCGAAATGAAGTGAAATGAAGGGGATAAGGGGCTTTTAAATTCTTGAGAAAATTTTGGGAATTAGGGAGGGATGTTAGGAAATAGGGGAAAGTGGAACTTTAAATATTGAGTGAGGGGAAGGGGTCCAAAAGGAAAATACATAGGCCTAGCCTAGAAAATTGTCAAATTGTAGCAAGAAACTAGGGTTTGTGTGAAAATGAGGAATTTGAGGGATATCAGTGATAGAAAGTGTTTAATAAGGTACATTAAGGATAGGGGAAGGTGTATGAACATTAGGATACAAGTTTTTTGATGATTTGACCATCCAAGAGAAATTACCTTCAAAACCCTAGGAGAGGGAAATGAACCTTACCTAGGCACAACTGAAGCATGAACAAAGTGTAAAATGACCGATTGGAACTTGACATGATGATGAAAACCTTCTAAATGATGGTACACTCAACTGAATGGTGACATGTACCGACATTTAGACAACTTTGAAAGGAGTGAAAACAAACCCTAGACCTAATACCTAGTGACCAAATTTTACTTGAAGATTCTTTGAAATGACAAAATTTGACTGCAACATCCTAAAACCACTTTGTAAGAGCATATTTGATCACTGGTGGAAGGCTTCAAAGACTGACACTAACACATTTCACCAGAACTTCCTCAAAGGGACATAAGTGCATATTTTGAAGATTGTTTCTGATAAAATTTCAGAACCCCTCTCTAAATGCATGAGAGGGGTTTAAATACTAAACTATAAAACTAAAAATAGATTATTACAAAAATAGTTGAGGAGGTTTAAACGACCTTCCTCAAATGATGCAAAATAAAACAAAAATAGAAATCAACATGGTGGCTAACAGTTCTGCATTTGATATTTTAGATCGAAAATGTCCCTCATGGGCTTGAGCTGTGTCGGTTAGTTGATTTCAGCTTTCAACTGCCTAGTGAACTTGACGTCGGTCAGTGCTAGCACCATTTTCTTCGTAAAAGTGGTTAGGAATCACAAGGTCATCCGCTCGCTATGAGGTTTCACTAAATGTCGCCAATATGCTTCCCAGTTTAACCTAGTCGTTTGCCTAATTGCTTCTTCTTTTCTTCTATTGCTTGCCTCCACTGTAGTTCAAGCTGTTTTACATTAGGAAGAAAACATGGAATGGACTCTACTACCAGGTTGGCGCTATGTAAATTTTCATTAATATTTTCGATAACACCGTTTGCTGCTGCTTCCACGTCTGCTGTTTCCTTTTCTGCCTCTCTAAGCCGAGAATCCCAATTTGCAAATAAGATTTCTTTGTGTGATTCCTCCAGTTTAGGCAAGTCGGCTTTTCTCCCATCTTCTGAATTCTGCCAGGTAATGAAGTTGGAAACTCTTTTGAATATTTCATCATATTCAAGCCTCATTTCAACGACTTGACTCGTCAATTTTTCACTTGTTTCACAATAATAATTCCATTGCGAAATCTTCTAGCATAATAGTTCCTTTTGGTGCATCGGCTGGGAGTTAAGGCCAAACGCTTCAGTAATAAACGGATCAATTGTTGGATCATCCTTATGTAGATCAATTATTCCTTGTATTTGCGCTTCCTGCTCTGCTAAGCTGGCTTAATGTTTTATTTTCATCTGCT
Organism: Pinus tabuliformis; assembly: GCA_031772625.1. Classification (NCBI taxonomy): domain Eukaryota; kingdom Viridiplantae; phylum Streptophyta; class Pinopsida; order Pinales; family Pinaceae; genus Pinus; species Pinus tabuliformis. The sequence continues at coordinate 1,841,018,035 of CM062819.1, forward strand.
CGAACTCCTGTTGGAGCTTAGCTAACTGTGTCTCTGCTTGCTGGTAATATTTTTCTTGCTGTAATTGTTGTTCAAGCGACATAATTTTATCTTATTTTTCCTTAAGCAACATTTGCACCTCTGTTGCTTTGTCGATTGTCGCTGTAGCATAGGCACTTGCAAACTATGACAGTCTAGTAAGGTTGGTGGATGGGTCGATGGGTGAGTCTTTCTAGACAACATCCATCGTTTCATTATCAGGGGTAGTAATAGTTGTAGAATCCAATTTTCTTTTCTTCCTTTTTCTTTTAACAACTTCTTTGTGTTGTGGACTATAGAATACATCTAAAGGAGGAATCTCCTCAATTCTCAAAACAATTTCAGAGGTGGGAGTAATAGGGATGGCCTCTACCTCTTGAGTATTTACAATCTCCTCTACTGTAATTTCTTGAGTTGCTTTCTATTGTGGAGTTTGCAACTCTAGTGTTTGTTCCTTTGTATGGAGCCTTTTGTTAAAGTTGTCCCATTCTTCCTCTAAATCAATCACCAGGAGTTTTATTGGCTGGGTGGAGGTGGAACGGATTTCAGCCTATTTACTAGCTGAAGTTTTCTCAGCTGTCTTTTCTATAGATTGGGTTGTATATTTTTCCGATTCCCTGCTTCTACTTTTCCCATTTTGTGGTTATTTCTCTGACTTATCTGACTCCCTAGTATACTTCTCTTGAGATTCTGCTCCAGAATCAGTTTTAGAATTTTCTTTGGGATCTCCTTCTAGACTTACACTGGGAGTAGGCTCCCTTATTGGTTCGATCAATAATTGGTCCAATGGGACCTTCGTTAACATCCTTTCTCTGTACTCGTAAAAGGCTTCAATATATTCATGATCAAAAAGTAATTGTGCCATATGCTTCACCTCTGTGAAGGTGTTCTTCTGTAAAGAGATGTCATCAAATGCATCTTCCTCATTACTGAATACTTTTATTTTTACCATTGTGGTAAAGTCTTTGACAGTGCTGAATGGGTCATATTGCCTTCCTAGGAATTTAGGTAATTGCAGAGATAACATAATCTCTACTTCTTTGAATGCATGCCCTAGGTCGTGCAATGCAAATTCTCCACACTGTAGAGGGAATGTAGGCCAAATGGCCTTTTTTTCTTCCTTTAATGTTTTTCTCATCCCACCCTCACTAGCTGTTTGATAGGCTATCTCTCTAGCCATCAATTTGTTGAGAACATAGTATGAGAGGACATGGCGGGAGGCAATGCTGCCAAATACCCTGATATACATGAATGTTTCCTCCCCAAACCATCTGGCCTCTGGGAGGATATCTACCTCGTCTTCTTTGGAAAACCTGGGGGCATCTCGGTTATAAAGCTCTTTGTGTATAGGAAGCATGACTCCATGACAAATTTTGTAAAACTTTGGTTCAAACTGAGATTACCACATTTCTTTATGGTATATGTGAATCGGAAGTGGATTTTGGACAGTCCACTTCCATCCCATGACTGGAAATTTCGAACCAAAACAAATTTCATCCATTGCATAGGCACTCATAAAAAATGGAGGTTAAACCCTCGAAGAAACACTTATTTTCCTTCTATACTCCATTATTGTTCTTTCTAAATTATCAAACAAAAATTGTGCCCAATTCATTATAGTTGCATTTACAACTGCATCTATTAATAACAACCATTTTGGGGAGAATTTAGTGCTATCGGGTTTTCCAAATAGTCTACATGGCATGGCCACTGCAAAACTATGAGGGGGACAAATAGATACAATAGAGTACATACCGTCTTGTCTTTGTTGATTTTTCCCTCATTATTTGACCAGGTCTAGGTGCAATCTATTGGGTCCTCATTCTCTTTGGCACATATCATAGCACATAAATGGCTCTTCATACATAAATGCAGTTAACTCTTACTAAATGCCCACTAATGCTTCGTTATCTCTTAGCTTTAATGCTCATAAATGTCTGCCTCGTAAGTCAGGAAGAAAGCTTCTAGGGTGGTGAGCCTTTAAATTGCGATAATGTTGATTTTTCGATTTGCGAACCAATATCGCAGATCGCAATATCACATTATGCCTTTTTGCTTTTCTTACCTTCCCTTATGTTTCTGTGAGATGCGAGATGCGAGCCGCTCGTTTATTGCCTCAAAACATAGATACTTGTTAGGTTTCTATGTAAAGACCTTCTTAATAAGCAGCGGACCTAAACATTTGTTTATAATGTATTGAAGGAGTGGGTCCGGGTCATGATCGTATTTCACAATATCAAGTGATGGTAAGTTTGTGGTGTTCTTTTAAATGCTCGAAATGTGATGCGGTAAAGGTTACGATGCCATCGCAGTTTCGCATTTCGCTTGTTTTGAGATAACCTTTTAAGACGGGCTCTTCATAAATAGCGATATGCGATGTGAGACTTGGTTTTGACAAGAAAAGCTTTAGGACCTAGTTTATATCAAAAATATGATAGTTTCGAGGTATAAAGCGTGGAGTCCTCTTTTAATCGTTTTTCACTAGATTTGGTGGGTTAGCAAGGTTTTTGATGATGCTTAATCATGCGATACGCAGGAAGGCAAGTATTTAGTAGTTCTTTTGAAAAAGGGGTTTGATTGATATCTTGCTTTATTCCAAAATTAAATAAGAAAAATGCCTAAATGCTAAGTTTATTTTTGGAAGGATTTTTTAAAGGGTCCCTATTTATTAATGTAATATTAACTACTACTATTAATAAATGGGGGGTTGTTGAATAGCACAACAAGAAGTAAAACCCATTTCCAAAAAAATTATTACCATTCACCTTTAGCGCTCGATAATGCATCACCGAAGTCAACGTTAATAACTACATTTTAATTTTTTTGTATTGGTGTATTATAATTTAACCTCACCATATATTTTAGTTTAAATATTTTTACAATAATAGAGAGAAAGAATCATCATTTAGTTATTTTAAAGTACTAACCATATTTGTCTAAATGAAAACTATCTCTAGGAATTACCTTAAGAAATAACCAAAACCCCTTCATATTAAGGTGTTTCCCAGTAACCTATCAATTATAACAATCTTTGATCATAGATATTTTCCAATTATAACAATCTTTGATCATAGATATTTTCAAAATAGAATTACTTAATTCTAATGTTAATTCCCTAAAGGAACCATGCTTCCCTCTAAAGCTAATATACTAATAATTCTATGAGAATTCTTTGTTCTGGTTGTGTAGGATTAGGCCTAAAGCTTTTGTTCATTTGATATTCTTTCTCAATATTTCCTATTTTATGAAATTATATTATGCTTGAAATATAAATGAACTTAGTTTTAGCCATTTAAGATCGTATTTACAATTAAAACTATCTTGTGGGTCATAAATTTTGATAAAATTATGTGAAGACTTCACAATCCCATGATATTGACATGTATGTAGCGATTGGATTTGATAAGTATTGGAAAATTTGATTGGAATATGAAATTAGATTTATTTATAAATGATTAATGGAAACTCTCTTAAACTTCCTCATAAGACACATTGTAAGTTTCATTAATAAGTTTTACATATAAAATTTTGAATATGTTAATATTACAATTGATATATTTCCTACTTTGAATATGTAGAAAATTTAACCAGATATAAATAAAATAAAATTTTGGATATATATATATATATATGTATGTATATGTATATAGATATAGATATATTCTAACGGGAGCAGAGATGGAATACACATAATGTCCTAGGTTTTTTCTTTCTTGAAAATCTTCGAATGGTGTCGCCATAGGTCATGAGTATGTTATACGTAGAAGAGGTGGGATATGGACTGTAGTTGACAAGCCTACGACACTCCATAGAATCAGAAGAAGGTGACTTTGGGTTCGATGTTTTTAGGAATGTTCAACCCTCAATCATAGTCTATCTAAGGCACTCGCGAACAAGTGATGGTTTAAAAATTTTGTACCTTCCTTCGATGAGGTTCATGGTGTATCCATAACCATGAAATAGGTATTTACATGCATAAGGAAAGCCCTATTGGTTTGGAGTCTGAAAATATTTTTTCTTTGTTATGATTTTCTTTGCTTTCCCTACACGTTTTATCATGGGACCTACAAAAATGAAGATGTTTGTGCTCAGGGGGAGTTTACCTACTCAAGGTAATCCCCCTCACTCAACCAATTATGTTATGGATGAAAAACAAACAGAGAAGGAATAAGAAACATTTTAAATATTTCTAAAAAATATTGATGTAAATTCCTCCATGTTCTAGAGGGGGGTTTTGGACTTGGTTGGAAATATGAGAATATGAATTCAGAATATGTTGGGTATATTTGTAACTTACGAAGTCATGTTATTCAAGGGAAGATTCTACAAGACTTCTCCAAGATGAATGATTATGGCATTTAGAGGAGCCCTAACATTGTTTTGAACCTAAGACTATGTGGTGGAGCTCTCGACTCTAGAAACCCTAGTGGATGTACCTCTTCTAGAGTCCAAGGTTCTAGAATGTTAGGATATTCTGACACATTGGAAATAGTTAAGTATAACTTGGTCTAGTATAGAGTTAGGTAAAGTGTGTTTCTTTACTATGTACATTTTGTAACTTACAATCCAACGGTCACGATATGTAGTGATCTGACGGTTCATTCTCTCCTCGGTATTACCGACACTTGATCCGTGGCTTAACACCCGATTGGTCCATGATCTCTCTTTAAAGAGCATGGAGGGTCATTTGTAGGTTAACCATTCATGAGAGAAGCTTATCTAAATTTTCATTCTTTTATTAATAAATTGCCTGAAGTGGCCGCGTTGGCTCAGGCCATGGACTGTTTCCCTCTTTGAGGGTTTTAACCACGTCAAAAGTACTGGTGTATTGATTTGTGATCTGTTTGTGAGTGGTGTCCTTTGGTTTTCTATCTGAGGAACTTACCCTGTAAATTCCTACATGGTATCAGAGCTATTTGAGGGTCGCGTCCGTTGGTGATCCAAATCTGAAGCCGGTAGAACTGCATCCGACTGTCGTTTCCTAGATCTACTGTTTCTGACTACTTTCGGGCCGAGAGGACTGCTATATTGTGTTGGGAGCATTTTTTCCAGTGAGGAACCCCTTTCGTTTCATGCGAAAAGGTTTCCGGTAGCCCTAGCTACGTCATTTTTAAGATCTGGAGGTATACAGTGTTTATTTGCAGTTTACAGTTATTTTCTCTCTGTTTATTTCGGTTTCAGTTTATTTAGCCTTTTTTATTACCGGATCTATACCTTCCATTTCTATGTATGCTCTTTGCCCCGCGACTCTGTGTGATCTGGGCAAGTTAGAAACAGAAAGGAAGGATTTTTCTCATGCGTATGCTCTTTTCTGCTGCGCCTTAATGTGATCTCGGAAAATCAGAAACATTGAGGAAAATATTTAGTTTCCAGCTAAAGCTAACTTCGAGCCACATGGTTCGTTTTTTTGTATGTCCGTGTTTGGTTTTGTGTTTTTTGTTTTGTAGGGAAAAAGAGCTTTCTCAAAGCAAGCACGCAACCCAAAGCTTCAACTCCCCCCCCTCTCTCTCTCTCTCTCAAACTTTTTGTATAGCTCACTTGGTCCAAAGCTAATTTTTGAGAGTAGAGGTCTTGAGTTCAAGTCTTCTTTTGGTGGGGGCGGATTTTTCATTTTCGCACATTCCCGCACTTCGTCGGCATCTTCATCAAATTTTCTTCAAAAAGCCATAACTTCTTCATCCGGAAGCCGTTTTCAGAACTGTTTTTTTTTTAAACAGCCTAATTTTTCGAGATCTTTCCATTGGAACACTTAGTTTCAGCATCTATAGCTTCAATTTCTGTTAAAATTGAAAGTCCATGCCAAGTTATTCTTGACAGCACCAACTACTTCCAATGGTGGTCCTACATTGTGGATTTACTTAGAAGTAAAGGTCTCTACAGAATAGCCTCAGGCCAAGAAACCAAACCGAAAGATGAAGATAAGGCAGCTAAATGGGAAAATAGGCAAGATCAATCACGTGGGTTGATAGGGATGTCTATTTCTCCAGATCTTAGATTCCATATTGCAAAACTTGATACTCCTGATGAAGCATTGAAACATATTACTAAAGTTTTTGGAATAAAAAATGAACTTAGAGCCATCAACTTGAAAATGAGTTGCGTACATTGGACCCCAATAATTTTTCTTGCAATGAAGATTTTTTGTCCAAGTTCAAGACTCTTAGACTTCTCTTGGAAGATGTTAAGGTTAAGAAAGAAGATAGTAACCTTATCTATTCCATTCTTACTAAGTTGGGACCAGCCTACTCTATGTTTGTTTCCACCTTCCATTCTACAAGAGAAGCCTTCATTTCTCAAGGACAAGACTACAAGTCCCCTTCCTTTGATTCTTTTTGTGATTCTTTAATAAGAGAACAAGAAAAACTCTTACACCTTGGTCTTCTTAATCTTGGAAACTCTTCTAAGAAAGCGTTAGCCGCCCAGCAGCAACCAAATCCAAAGAATCCTAAGAAGTTGTATCCTAAAAGGAATGGTCCTAAACCAAACAAGGGTCCTAAGCAATTTTAGCCTCAAAATGAAAAATCATTTCAACAAAATGATAAGATAAATAAAAACAAAGGGAAGAAGACTGATAGACATTGCAACTTTTGTAATCAAGATGGCCACTTAGAATCAAAATGCTTTAAGAGGATGGAAGCCTTGGAGGCAGCAATGAAGAAGCATAACATCCATTTGGAGCACTCTTCAACTTCAACTTCATCTTCACGAATGGCACTTTCTGCATGTGGTTGTCAAGCATCTCGGTCTGGCTATGCACTAAATGTATCTTCTTCTTCTCATTCTCATGAGTGGCTCATTGATTCTGGAGCTTCTTATCACATGGCCAAAAACAAAGCCATGTTTTCTTCTTTAAATGATTGTAACACCAAAAATATATATGTTGGTGATGATAGATCTCTTAGTGTTGTAGGGACTGGAACTGTTCATATAGACAATGGTCAGTTTAATGATGTATTATGTGTTCCAACCTTATCCTGCAACCTTCTATCTGTATATCAGATAACTCATTCAAGTGAAGGTAAAATTGTTGAATTTTCACCTCACGATGTTGTAATTAAGGACCTAAGAGATCCTAGACAGATTTTAGCTACTGGTATTGCTGATGATTCTACAAGGTTGTATAAGTTACACAACTTTGGGTCATCAAATCTTCCCTCAGTATTTGTTGCTCATAATGATGAAGTGAGCAAACTTTGGCATGAGCGATTTGGTCACTTAAACTATCGCTCCCTTCAAAACCTATGTAAAGAAAATATGGTGACAGGTCTTCCAATGGTATCTTGAAGAGATGGTGTTTGTTCCGGATGTGTACTCAGAAAACATCATCGGGATAGTTTTGAAAAACGTGCCTCTTGGCACGCCTCAGCCCCTTTACAGCTCGTGCATAGTGATTTATGTGGTCCACTTCCAATTGTTTCATTCTCTAGCTACAAGTATTTCTTAACTTTCATTGATGATTTCTCCAGACGCACTTGGATATACTTCTTAAAACTCAAGAGTGAAGTATTTAACATGTTCTTGGCCTTTAAGGCCTTTGTTGAAAAACAATCTGGACATCAAATTCTTAAGCTAAGATCTGATAATGGCGGAGAATATGTTAACAACAAATTCATCAACTTTTGCACTGAGAATGGAATTCAAATGCAACATACTGTTCCATATACTCCACAAAAAAATGGTGTAGCTGAAAGGAAGAATCTCACCTTAAAGGAAATGGCTAATTGTATGCTTCAATCTAAAGGACTTAGTCTTAATTATTGGGCATAAGCAATTAACTGTGCAAATTACATAATAAATCGCACTCCTACTAAGGTTTTAAAGAATATAACTCCAGAAGAAGCATGGAGCTCAATTAAACCAGATGTAAGTCACTTTTGTGTTTTTGGAAGTGAAGCATGGGCCCATATTCTAGATGAGAAACATAAAGCTTTAGAACCTAAGAGTGAAAAATGTATTTTTGTTGGATATTCTGAAGATGTCAAAGGATATAGACTTATTCCACTTAAGTCCAAAAATGTTATCATTAGAAGAGATGTAAAGTTTGCTGAAAATATATCGGCCTACGAGCCTAGTTCGGCGGATGTGCCACCTCTTCCTATCTCTTCTACTTTTGAAAATATTTCTTCTTCAGATGATGAAAGTGAGGATGACAATCCTCCCCCACCTTCTCAGGATCCTCCTTCATCTCCTCAACTTCCAAAATGTGTCCGTGCTACTTGGGATGCAACAGGTGATCTTGCCGGTGATCCTACAGATCAGCGACGTACACGTTCTCAGTTTGATAGAGCCTCTTCTTTACTGGCTCAAGCTTTAGTGAATTATGATCCTGACACCTTTGCAGAAGCCTCAGGCCATCCAGATTGGGAAGCAGCTATGAATGAAGAATATCATTCATTATTGGCAAATGATACATGGGATCTTGTTCCTCTACCAAAGGGACGAAAACTTGTTAGATGCAAATGGGTTTACAGAACCAAGTATGGACCAGATGGGAAAGTTGATAAACATAAAGCTCGTCTTGTTGCTAAGGGTTTTTCACAAGTTGAAGGCATTGACTACACTGAAACCTTCTCCCCTATTGCCAAAATGAACTCTATCCGCCTTGTTCTTTCCCTTGCTGCCTCTTTCAAATGGGAAGTCCATCAGATGGATGTTAAATTTGCCTTCTTGCTCGGGGACTTGCATGAAGAAATCTATATGGAACAACCTATTGGCTTTATACAAACAGACTCCAGCCTTGTATGTCGGCTTAAGAAATCCCTTTATGGTCTCAAGCAAGCTCCTCGAGCTTGGTATGCCAAAATGGATAACTTTCTTTTAGAAAATGGCTTTTCTAGGTGTCATTCTGACAATACTGTCTACACCAAGAAAGTGGGCAAGTCTCTTATCATTCTTATTCTTTATGTTGATGATCTTATCCTAACTGGTAGTGATCCCAACCTTATAAACCATGTGAAGACTAGCCTTAAAAGGAAGTTTGAAATGACAGACTTAGGACACTTCCATTTATTTTCTTGGTCTTCAAGTCTTGCAATCCAAGGAAGGTATTTCTCTTTCCCAGTCCAAGTATTCATGTGATATTCTACGCCATTTCCACATGGAAGACTGTAAGCCAGCCCCTTCTCCCTTTCAGTCTGGAGTCAAACTTTCAGTCACTTGTACTTCTCTTGAAGTTGATGCTACCTTATACCGTCAACTTGTAGGAAAACTTTTGTATCTAACCCATACTCGTCCTGACCTTTCCTTTGTTGTTGGCCTTTTTGCTCGGTTTATGCAAAACCCACGTGAAAGTCATTGGAAAGTAGCTAAAAGAATGCTTCGTTATGTTCGAGGAATAGTTCAGTTTGGGATTCATTACAGTGCCGAAGCATCTCCTCTATTGGTTGGTTTCACTGATTCTGATTGGGCTGGTGACCTTGATGATCGGAAGTCTACTGCAGGTTATGTGTTCACTCTTGGTTCAGGACCTATTACATTGGCTTGAAAGAAACAAGGAGCCATTTCTCTTTCTTTAGTAGAAGCAGAGTATCGTGGTGCTGTAGAAGCCAGTAAGGAAGCCTTGTTGCTTCGTGAGATCCTATCAGAGTTTGGCTTTTAGCAGCAGCATCCGACTACACTTTGGTGTGATAATCAAAGTGCCATTCAACTATGCAAAGATCCAGTGCAACATCAGCGTAGCAAACACATTGAACTACACATGCACTTCATCAGAAAGCTCATTCACGACCATGTTCTTGAAGTGCAATATTGTTCAACAAATGATCAAGTTGCAGACATCTTTACAAAGGCTCTCACAGAGGCGAAGTTTACTAAACTTTGATTTATGGTTGGAGTTCAGGAAGTTGTCACTAAGGGGGGGATAGGCTCTAGTGCCTCCTTCCTTCTCCTATTGTGTCATATTTGTAAATCCTTCAATCCTATCCCAAGTTATTCTTAAGGGGGGATGTTAGGCTATTCCGACACATAGGTAATATTTAAGTATAACTTGGTCTAGTATAGAGTTAGGTAAAGTGTGCTTCTTTACTATGTACATTTTTTAACTTACAATCCAACGGTCACGATATGTAGTGATCCGACGGTTCATTCTCTCCTCGGTATTACCGACACTTGATCCGTGGCTTAACACTCGATTGGTCCATGATCTCTATTTAAAGAGCATGGAGGGTCATTTGTAGGTTAATCGTTCATGAGAGAAGCTTATGTAAATTTTCATTCTTTTATTAATAAATTGCCTGAAGTGGTCGCGTTGGCTCAGGCCATGGACTGTTTCCCTCTTTGAGGGTTTTAACCACATCAAAAGTACTGGTGTATTGATCTGTGATCTATTTGTGAGCAGTGTCCTTTGGTGTTTTGTCTGAGGAACTTACCCTGTAAATTCCTACATAGAAACACTAGTGGATTAGTCTCCTTTAAGGATTAAGTGAAAAGGAATACTCTCTTTCAATGATATCAAATCCAAAACAACCCAGGACCCTGTATGGTAAACCAAACAGAACAAGCTCCAGATATGGAAGTAAATATTCCACAGGTAAAATATATATTTACCATACTTCAATCCAAGGTTGTTATATGAAGATTCAATGGTTTCTGGCTGAGATGTAATGCATTACACCAATGGGTTTTCTTCACTTGTAACCCTAATTGAGAAACATATTTATGTTCTAATGTATTTTTCATTGTTCAATTTGGAAAACAGAAACATTTAACTTTTTCCCTAAATGAGTGACCATGGTTTTGGGGTAGAGTAAGGCTTTTCACTACCCCATGGTACCAATATTTTTATGTTGCATATATGGTATTGTCAACAATATCGATTTGGGTGAGACCACCCAATATTACTCTTCCTTTTTGGCGCCATCATGTCCTAGAGGATATTGGAAATATGTTGGGAACATTCCAAAATATGAATTGTGGAAGAATAGAAAAACACATCTTTAGATTTGCCTGAATATGTGTAGAAATGGACATGAGAAAAGGCCTACATGATCGTATTGTACTAAAACATAAAAGAATTCAATGGACACAATTATTATATTATGAGAATATGACATTCAGATGTTGATTTTTTTTTCAAACAAGACACTTAAAGATTTCATGCCCATAGGAAAAAAATACAAAAAATAAAAACAGTCCAACCCAAAATCTGAAGATATTTCACGTATATGATCCTCATATTTCAAAAGAAGAAGAAGACACCATGGAGAACCATACAAATTCAGATTCTTAGGACCAACAAGGAAATCAAGTTGAAGGGGGTGTTGTGAATCAGTCTAGAACCATAACACACATTTAGAAGAGTGCAAAATTAGTAGTGACCCAAGCATCAGAATATGCAAAATAGGAAACTCAATGAAAAGGGCATGAGGGGTATTAAGAGAACCCATGCTTCTAATGGATCCAATTATAATAAAGAAGTCCCCTTACAGATAGTTGGAAATAAATTGAGAGTGGTATCAGTTGATGCCAAGCCTATGGGTTAGCAAAAGGTACATAAAATGAAAGGAAAAAAAGAGAAGTTAGGGGATTTATATCATACCCAACTTCGAGACATTTTATGTAATTTTCATAGTTCATTTTTTGTTGCTCATAACTCGGAAATCTTATATGACCAAATGCTTTCAATATCTACATAATTTAATTTTGTTCCTTGTTTCAAGTTGAATAAAATTAAGATTTGTTTTTTAGGGAAAACTTATATATATTCTAAACCTTAAATATAAGGAGTTATTGTGCCATAATATCTATTTCATGAATGATAACTGGATATTGGATTTAATAATTATTATTATTCCTGCCTACTTAGAAAACTCTATAGGTTTTAAGAGTTCAAACCTAAGCTCTAATACTATATGTAATGACCCAAAATTTAAACATAATTAAAATTGATATTTATTACAGAAAATTTAAGCCTACTAATTAACAACATGAAAAAGAATTTGTTAGTAACTACATAATCCACATGATGAGTGAGGAGGAGGAATTGTAGCTCAGAGGAATCTAAGAAATTGATTCACTTATAACTAGTAGAAATCAAATTTTCATGCACCACTCTCTGATCCAACATGCAATAACCAATGTGTTAGGGGTGACTATCCAACTAACCATAGGCTCAACTACACTATGTCTTTCTACAACTAGAAACCCCTGAACCATCAACCAACTATGTTAGCCAATGAATGCCTCTTATTCTAGAGTTATCACCAAAAGCGAATGTCTTAAAAACTTGTTTTTATCTACTAAATATAACAACTTGTTCCAAAAATGGAAGTAAAATCTTCAAGCACATAATCTATTTGTCATCATGCAAATTTTTTTATTAGTTTCTTAAACTTTTTTTTAACATGGATTTTTACATAAATTTACTCTTATTTACTCTTTTACATTTCATTAACTTCAATTTTTCCATAAGTTTACTCTTATTTATTTTCTCTTTTACTTAAATATATATATATATATATATATATATATATATATATATATATATATATATATATATATATATATATATATATATATATATATATATATATTAGTTTCATCATTTTAGTATTCATGAATTTTATTTATTTATTTATTTATTATTATGCTCACTTTTATTATTTTTGTCTTATTATTATTAATAATATTGACTTAGTAAATAGGGCATCACATCCTACTTACAAAAAGGTCAGAAAAGATAAACTACTATTTCTATTGGTAGTACTATGATATCAATCCTCTATAATGATAGTCTATCAAAATTGTTTTCAAATGCAACATTGTTATCTCTTACTAATTAATGTTCATAGATGCATATCATTTTAAAACAATACCAAATTTTCCATAAGATCCTATAAAATTCTCCCCATTCCCTTATTTTCTCATTCAAATCTCTTATAAAACCAATCTTTACCTCATAGTTGCTATCTAGACCTTTCACCTTTCTATCTCAAACTCTCGAACTCTTGTTAGAAAATTAAATATTACAAAGCAATGGAACACATAAAATATTTCAGAAATATAAACATAGAAAACACGTAAAACAAGAGAGACATAGATATACATGGTTCGCCTAATTTGGGCTACGTTCACGGAGAAACAATTAGTCCTTCCTTTTATATTATCCAACAAACTGAAGAGATACAAACTACAGCAAATCTGATGTAATACCCTCTTCTCTCTCACACAATCTCCTCTCTCTTCCATACTCAAAATACAGATCTACATAGACGCAATACAATTCCCTCATATATAACAAGGGGTTGCCTTCTAGGGAAAAAAAACCCTAAATTAAACATAACTTCTACTGTCAGATCTCCACCTAATGAACGACCCAAATTAACTACGAAATTACAACATTTTACAAGGCAATTTTACATATATTTTTAGCTTCGGGGGTGCTGCCCTTGATCCCCCACCAGGGGGGGTTCCAAATAATCATAGTCGTCCCAACTGGATCCCGCTGGCGGCGTACATTTTTTATGGGCGGCGTTTCCGCCACATTACGAACTGGGGTCCAATGCGGTGATACCTTTGAATACATAAGATAATTAGGCTCCACACCCAACAATATCCCACTTGGAGACTGATTATAGCAACTCCAACGCTACTTCATTTGCTGGAAAATGACTCCACTTTGGACCTAGCTATTTCTCATCTTCTTCATCATACTTGAAGACCAATTGAAACTGAGCAGAATCTCAGTTTCTCCCTAGTTACAACTTTTGTTAACATATCTACTGGATTTTGGCTAGTGTGTATTTTTTCCAGCTTCAACTGTCCATCTTCCAACACTGACTGTATGAAATTTTCCTTGAGCTGTATATGTTTAGTCTTGTAATGAAATGTCGAGTTCTTTGCAAGATGTATGGAACTCTGGCTGTCACTGTATAACCTGCCCAACTCCTGTTTCTTAGCCAATTCATCCAAAAACCTTTGTAACCAAATAATTTATTTACAAGCCTCTATAGCAGCAACATTCTCTGCTTCCGTTGTTGAGAATGGAACAACACTTTGCAGTTTTGAAACCCAACTGAAATATGTTTCACCTATTGTGAACACATACTTTTTTGTGCTCCTCCCGTTATTTCTATCACCTGCCATATCGGCATCAACATATCCCTCTAGAGCAATGTTTGAACCACCAAAGCATAATGCTTGATTTGTGGTACCTCCCAAATACCTGAGAATCCACTTCACTGCCATCCAATGTTCTTTTCCTGGATTGTTCATGTACTTGCTTACAACTCCCATTGCATGTGCAATATCAGGCCTTGTGCAGACCATTGCATACATTAAGCTTCCAATTGCTGATGCATATGGAATTTTTGTTATGAAACCAGCTCACAAAAAGATAGAAAAGATAGATCGATGCCTTAGAAATAAGCCTCTTCGAGGGGGCAACCTCCTTTACATTACACAAATGAATAATTCTTGGATGATACAAATGACAAGACCTCCTTTCTATATATAGGAGTCTAATGGGTCATAATATAATTAGAGCCGACATAACAATAATAATGTAAGGGCACAATAATAACAATAGTGGGCTTCTATGGGGCACAATAATAACAATATGGGGATTACATGGGCACAACAATATAATAAGGGGGTTGTAATAATAACAATAAAGGGTTACACTATTATTATAGGGACCTAACATGCCCCTCTCCTTCAAAAAGTGTTTTCCTCAACGCTTGAGTAGTTCTTAATGCTTTTGTATAAATTATTGTCCTCCCATGTGGAATCTTTAGCGGTTAGGTTCTTCCACTTGATGAGATACTCTGAAATTGATCTATTTCGTAGCTTTCGATCTCTCGGTTCTGTGACTACTTCAATGTTCCAATATGATTTTTCCTTCCTTGTCAAGTTCTCACAATACTATTTGAACTGGGTTCTTTTACAGTTTTTGAATGGGTTCCCACTCCTTTGGGCAGATGGATATATGTAAGGCTTGATGTTTGGAGGAGCACTTCGTGGAATCAAATGAATAGAATGATCATGATCACGAATAGGTGGGAGGCCTTTGGGAGTCTCAAATACATTGGAATGATTGTCCAAAACGTTTTCGAGATCCAGAGAAATACATGATTTCGATGTGGGATCCTCTAGTGAACATAATTGTGCAATTACACCTTGTTGTTATTTATTTAGAATCTTTGTCATACTGTTAGAGTTGATTACCTTTCCAGGTTTTCCTTCGATACCCCTCAATTCAACTTCCTTTCCTTCCCAAAAAAATTTCAAGAAATGTTCTTGAAAATTAAAAGCTATCATACCCAAAGATTGTAGCAATTGGACTCCTAGTAAAATATCAGCACCACCCATTGGAATGGAAAGCATTGGGCTATTCAATACATATTCTCCCATGGATAGCTTGATATTATGGCACTTTCCAGAGCGATTTATGGTTCCTCCACTTGCAACCATCACTTGAAACTTCGGTATTGGATATAGGAAGCAATTCAATTCCTTGGCTATCTTACAATCAATAAAATTATGGGTACTGCCCGAATAAATCAACACTCTTACCTTTTTCTTCTTGATATGTCCTTCTATCTTGATAGTTTGAGGAGTGGTAATTTCTTCCAATGCATTACAAGATATGGTCGGATTGATTTCTTGAGACTCGATGTGATCTTTCAATTCTTGAACATTTTCTTCTTGATATGACTTTCTATATTGATAGTTTGAGGAGTGGTAATTCCATCCAATCCATTACAAGATATGGTCAGATTCATTTCTTCTTTCTCGATGTGATCTTTCACTTCTTGAACCTTTTTCTTCTTGATATGTCCTTCTATCTTGAGAGTTTGAGGAGTGGTAATTCTTTCCAATGCTTTACAAGATATGGTCGGATTCATTTCTTCTTTCTCTGGGGTTGGTTCCTGGTGTATATACTCTTCTTTTGACGTTTCTTGATCCTTTTCTTCCTCCTCTCCACAATCAATGTAAAATAATTTCTTCTCAGCACACTTATGACCTTTAATGTATTTTTTATCACAATTGTAACAAAGCCCTTTTTCTCTTTTTCTTCCAATTGTTGTGGTGTAACCCTTGTAGGTTGTGGAAGGCTAGGAGAAACAACACTTCCATCTTTATAGTTGTGAGGGGTAGAATTCCTTGTTGCCATAATTTTTCTTTCGACTTTGTAACAAAGCCATTTTTCTCTTTTTTCTTCCAATTGTTGTGGTGTTGCTCTAAAGAAGGTGTTGCTCTTTGTATCCTCATAATGTGCTATAATTTCCTCCATGAAAATTGACCACGTAACAAGTGGTTTATGAGAACAAAGCCCTTTATACCGTAAAAAATGATCTTGTTCTAAACACGAAGATGCAATACATACCTTTTGTAACAGTGGTACACCATGTAGATCAAAATATTTCTCCATCTGTAGTATCCAATTTACCGGATCCTTGCCATCAAACTTCCTCATCTCGAATTTTCTTGATTTTAGGAGCTCGATATTGGAACAACTGTAACTCTGTAATTTCAGATCTTCAAGTTCTGAAATTTATTCCTGCAGTAGCTCTCTGAGCTCTCTTTCTAACCTCGCAATTCTTATCAAAATTTGATTCTCTAATGAAGCGTTATGCCAAATATCCCACACTGACCTGATTATAGAATTTTATCGTAGAGTGAACTTGTACGATGTGCCACGAGTCACAATTTCAACCCTAGGGTGTGAAAATGGTACCCAAAAAGCTAAAATCCTTCCTATTTCTGTAAATTCTTATGAGAGTTCACACTAATGCTTAGGAAGAAAGTTATGAAAATTTTCCCAAGGTGACATGTTTGGAATGTAATTCGGGGGTTTGCAAAAACCCTAATTTCCTTAACTTATATATCTGAAAATATAGTGAGACAGGATCTAAAATTTAGCTCCAAGGTGCAGACCGATTTCCTCTCAAATGGGTTTTTTTTTAGCTTCTGAAACTTTGTAGCTAAAGAGTTATAGCCAAAATTCCACAATGACCTGTTTTAGATGAAATTCTGGATCTTGCAAAAACCCTAACTTCCTCAGACCATATCTCGAAAAATATAGCGAGACAAGATATGAAATTCGGAACCAAGGTTCAGTGAGATTTCGTCTCAATTGGGTTTTTTTTTCTGCTTTTGAAACTTCACAGAAAAAAGTTATAGCGAAAATTCCATGATGACTTGTTTAGAGCAGCAAAACCCTAGAATCCAAAGCTCTGATACCAAATGTTATGAAACTTGCTCACAAAAAGATAGAAAATATAGATCAACGCCTTATAAATAAGTCTATTCGAGGGGGAAACCTCCTTTACATTACACAAATGAGTAATTATTGGATGATACAAATGACAACACCTCCTTTCTGTATATAGGAGTCTAAGGGGTCATAATATAATTAGAGCCGAAATAACAATAATAATGTAAGGGCACAATAATAACAATAGTGGGCTTCTATGGGGCACAATAATAACAATATGGGGATTACATGGGCACAACAATATAATAAGGGGGTTGTACTAATAATAATAAGGGGTTACACTAGTAGTATAGGGACCTAACAATTTTAGACATATAAGCCATTTCTTCCTGAGTCTTGGGACACACCTCCTTACTTAGTTTGAAATGGCTAGCCAAAGGTATACTAACTGGTTTTCCATTTTGCATATTAAATCTTTTCAACACCTTTTCTATGTACGCACTCTAAGACAATGTTAATTTTTGATTCTTCCGGTCTCTAGTTATTCTCATACCAAGGATTTGTTTTGCAACACCCAAATCCTTCATTGCAAATGGGTTTGCCAATTTTCTTTTGAGCACATTTATTTCCTGCATGTTAGAACATGCAACAAGCATGTCATATACATACAATAACAATATAATATAGCTTCCATCATGTTGCCTTTTGAGATAAACACAATGATCAGAGTGACATCTAGCATAACCTTGTTCAGACATAAACCTGTCAAATTTTAGATACCACTACCTTGGAGCCTGTTTTAAGCCATACAATCTCTTCCTCAACGTTCACACTAGTTTCTCCTTCCCTTTTAACTCATATCCTTGTGGTTGCTGCATATATATCTCTTCCTCCAAATCACCATGGAGAAAGGTTGTCTTTAAATCTAACTGCTCAAGATGCAAATCTTCAACTGCTACTAAACTTAAAATAGTTCTGATTGAAGTCATTTTAACAACAGGAGAAAAGATCTCATCAAAGTCTATACCCTTTTTCTGTGCAAACCCCTTCACCACAAGTCTAGCTTTATACCTTTTTCTACCTCCATCTTCTTCCTTCAACCTATAAACCCATTTTTTCTGCAATGTTGTTTTACCTGCAGGCAACCTGACTAAGCCCCAAGTTTGGTTATGTGTTAAGGAGTCCATCTCTTCTTTCATGGATCGCTCCCACTTCTTCCTGATTTCTACCTGCACTTCTTCTTCATAACATTCTGGCTCACCATAATCAGTCAACAATACATAATATAATTAAGGAGCATCTTCTAAGACCACTTTCAGGTGTTTGAGGTGCTTGTTGCTGTTGTGGTTGTTTTTGTTATTCTGGCTATTGATCATTATGATTTCCAAGCACCTTCACTTTTTCTGTGATCTCATTAAGCATTGTGTATTCTCTATTTTCTTTTTCCTGTTTCTTTTCCTACATCTGATCCTTATACAAAACCTTTTCATTGAATATGACATCTCTGCTTCTAATGATTTTGTGTTTTCCATAATCATTAAAGTTATAACCAAAATCATTAACACCATATTCAATAAAGGTACATTTCTTTGATTTTGCCTCAAGCTTTGTTCTATTTTCTTTATTAATGTGGACAAACGCTTCACAACCAAAAGTCTTTATAAATAAGTAGTTTACCTTTTTACCTGTCCATGCCTTCTCTGGAATACCACCATCCAAGGAACTTGAGGGCCCTCTGTTTATTAGATAAACAACAGTATCTATAGCATCTACCCAAAATTGTAAAGGAAATCCTACATGAAATCTCATGCACCTTACACGCTCCATAATTGTCTTGTTCATCCTTTCTAACACACCATTTTCTTGTGGTGTTCCTGGAACTATCTTCTATCTGTGAATTCCATTCTCTGAAGAGTACCTATCAAACTCTTTGCTGCAATATTCATCTCCATTGTCTGAATTGAGACACTTCAACCTTTTTCATGTCTCATTTTCAACCAAATCTTTCCATTTCTTGAAAGTATCAAATACATCATATTTATTTCGAATACAATAAATCTAGGTTTTTCTGGTTGCATCATCAATAAAAGTAACATAATAATGAGAGCCACCGAGATATGATACATGAGGAGGTCCCCATATATTTGTATGCACAAGCTTTAATTTTTCGCTCTTCTTTTCTTTCCCAATTTTGAGGAATTGGACTCTCTTCTGTTTTCCATAAACACAATTTTCACAGAATTTTAAATCAACATGCTTCAAACCTGACAACAAATTTATTGAGTGAAGAATCTGCATCCCCTTCTCACTCATGTGCCTGAGCCTATGATGCCACAATGTCATATCTTCTCCTATGGAGGTTAAATCATTAACAAAATTAGAAATACCATTACATAAATACAATGTATCGACATTTTCTCCTTTTTTTATCACCAGGGCTCCTTTAATGACCTTGCAGGTTTTATCTGTAAAAGTAGTTACACAACATTCACCTCCCAACTACCTTGTTAAAATTATATTTTTCTTCAGATCTGGAACATGCCTTACCTTCTTCAAGAGCCATTGATTTCCATTTTGTTGTTTTATGAAAACCGTATGCATTCCAATGATTTTACAGGGTTTATCATCACCCAATCGAACCTGTCCAAAATCTCCTTGAACATTATCATGAAAATGTTTCCTATCAGGTGTTGCATGGAATGAGGCCCATGAATCTACCACCCATGCATCAATAATATTTTCTAATGAAAGAATCAAAGCATCTTGCAACACATCACCTGTCACATTCGCTTCATGGTTGTTTCTGCACATCTCCTTCTTTTCCCTTTCGAGACTTGCAGTTTTTCTTCAGGTGTCCTTTCTTCCCACATTTCTAGCACATTATGCCCGATATGGACTTGGATCTCCCTTTCCTTGACTTACTGCGATATCCTGGGCTCTTTACTCTTTCCATTTTTCTTCCCCTAGTCTCTACAGTCAAAGCATTACCTGATGTCTCATCAGATATTTTCCATTGCATTTCCTCGCTAAGGATTGCACTGACAGCATCATAAAACTTTAAATTACTAGATCCAGAGACAGAGTTACTAATTGCCATAACTAAACCATTCCAACTTTCTGGAAATGAGCACATAAATAACAGAGCCCTAACTTCATCCTCAAAAGTAACCCCTACAGAACTTAATTGACTGGTAATTGTAGTAAATTCATTTAAATGATCAGCAATAGATACACCTTCTGACATCTTCAAATTAATTAAATGCTTCATAAGAAATACCTTATTTGAGGCCGAGGGTTTTTCATATACTTTGGCCAATGCTGACATTAAACCCTCTATTGTTGTTTCCATTGAAATATTAATTGATACCGATGCTGGTAGGCACAACCATATTATTGCAAGTGCCTTTCTATCGAGAATATCCCATTTTGTGTATGTCATACTTGTTGGCTTCTTTGTCTGTCCCCTCAATGGTAGGTACAAATCTTTCTGATATAGATAATCTTCCATCTGCATCTTCCATAGCTGGTAGTTTTGGCCATTAAAGTTTTCGACCCTAAACCTACCATTGCTCCCACTCGAACTAGGAACGCTTCTCTCCTGCAAGGTTTTCATCCAAATAGACCTTCGGCTCTGATACTAGTTGTTAGAAAATTATATAGTACAGAGTAATGGAACACATAAAACATTGTAGCAATATAAATACAGAAAACACATAAAAAAAGAGAGACAAAGATATGCATGGTTCACCTAATTTGGGCTACGTCCACGGAGAAATAACCAGTCCTTCCTTTTATATTATCTAGCAAACTGAAGAGATACAACTTACAACACATCCATTGTAATACCCCCTTCGCTCTCACGCAATATCCTCTCTCTTCCTCACTTAGAATATAGATCTACATAAACGCAATACAATTCCCTCATATATAATGAGGGGTTGTCTTCTAGGGCAAAAACCCTAAATTAAATGTTGGAAATAATACTGAGAGGGGGGGTGAATCAGTATTTACAAATCAATAACTTGTTCATTTCCATTATCATATTTATATATGTTACTTCAGTGAAGGGAACTTACGTGGGCATGCAACTTTCCTTAAGGTAACCAGTGTATATCCAATGAGCTTATGATTCAGCTAATTCATCATATGTTGATCTTTAATCAATGCATCAATACTTTATTAAGCATTAAACAGTAACCATGTGAAGTAATAATAGAATAAACCATCATACATAAGAAACACACATGAACACCAAGATTTATGGTGGAAACCCAATGTGGTTGAAAACCACCTGCTGCTATCATCTCTGTCTTTTTTTAATAATAAGAAAATATGTTTACAATCTTGTACTAGTGCAGACTAATACGAGTACGCAGGCACCCACCTATAGAAGGCTACAACCTTCTCTCGTTCTGCAGCTTCTACTGGAAGGGAGCTACAACCCCCTAGTTCTTATTCTAGCCAATGTGTTTACTAGTACGTAGGCGTCGGCCTACGGAAGGCTACAACCTTCTCACTTCCTCCAGGGACCACGTTTCATAAATTTTTCAGACTAGATACTCCTGGTACACAACACTATAATATGAAGGCCACGTTTCATCAAATTTTCACACTGGACCTATTAGTAACTTTGAAGCTCAAAATCAATCACCACTACAATACAACCATCAAATACATCTGCATCAACCAATTACTGAAACTCAATCATCAATATGTGATATAACTGAAACAATCAATCACTGAAATCTTTGAACCTCTGTCACAACTAAATCAAACAATCATTGAACCTCTGACACAACTGAATCAACCATTCATTCAAACTTAATCAAATTTAACCAATCAACTGGAACAAACAGATCACTGTAACCAGTACACAGATCTGAACCCAGATCACTGCATCAACAACCAAAACTAACTGTAACCTCAAAAGGCATGTGTCAGAATGTATACGCTCCTTCAATGAAGCCAACCTACATGTATATGCTACTTCCTTTAGCCCAACCTGCATATACCTCTAAAGATACTGAATCATAAAACCTCTGAACCAAAAACTGTACCAATCAGTGACATTCTGAAGATCTACTGTCATATTACAGAGTTCTAAATAGATAGCAACAAGGCTCACCCTTCTTTCTTAACCAATCAATCAATAAGACTCAATTTATTTATACATTCAGTTCTACTTTTAGATCTAAGAAGACAGCATTGAAAAACAATAGTAAAACTACAGCAAAATAGCAGTACTGATCTGATAGATCAGTCATCCCTGAACATCAAGTTTTTCTTTTGCATACGCTACTTGGAAGAGCCGAACCAGTGTGTATACAAACCTTCACCAAAGCGAACCAGTGTATAGATATGCAAATACTTACTTATAACTTCGCTGCAATTCCCGACTTCAGATATACCCATATCGTCACATATAAAGGATAAAACATGTGTTAGCAATCAGATCTAGTGAATCCATTATCAGATCACATAATGATAAGTCATTATGATCCTGATCCATCATTAGATCTCATCTATCATCAAACACTCAAGTGCATACTTAGTCTAGATCAAGAAAAGCATCAGAAACCCATAACATGCATATTTTCTTTTGATCTAGCACTTGATAAGATTTTCATTACCTCTAGTCTTAGCCCTTTGATCTTCTCCTCCTTATATTGTTTTGGCCTTTCTCAATACCTCAGACCAAAACCACTTAGGACCAGTACCTTGGACCAATACCTCAGACCAAAAACCTCAGACTAAAACCTTGGACCAAAAACCTCAGACCAAAATCTCGGACCAATACCTTGGACCAAAAAACTCGGACCAAAACCACACTTAGGATCTGTGGTATTCTTGGACAAGATCAATTAGTTGTTACTCCACTCAATATTGTGGGCTAATACCATGGTAATTACTCTTGGTATTCTTTCACCTTAATTTCCTTAATTTTTCATCCCATACACGCTTTTTCTTCTATGAAAGTGCATGCATACGTATATGCCATTTTTGTTCTATGAACCCACATGTATACGCTACTTGGATAAGGTGAACCAGCGTATACTTCTTAAACCATTCTCTTTGTTCAATTTCTTGATTATGATCTGTAGTCTTTTGTTCCTTCATCCTATTCTTTTGTACCATTACTTTGTTCCTTCTGAATAGACCTGTTATAATGCGATTTTCCATATTACTTTTGAAATGATTCCTTTGAACTTCCCTGCATTTTGTCACATCTGTAAACATAACTGCCATGCATTCTATCACATCTGATATCTCTCCTATAGATTCATCTAGTTACCATATAGAAGTGAGTTGTTCTGCTACAAGTGGGTTGCCATCAAGTACAACACATGCATCATAATGCCAACATTAAACATAACTTCTACCATCAGATCTCCGCCTAATGAACGGCCCAGATTGACTACGAAATTACAACATTTTACAAGGAAAATTTACATCTATTTTTAGCTTCGAGGGTGCTCCTCCCGATCACCCGGGGGGGGGGGGCTCAAAATAATCGTTGTTGCCCCCCTTGGACCCCCCTGGCAGTGTACATTTTACAGATGGCGTTTCCGCCACATTACGAACTGGGGTCCAATGCGGCGATACCTTTGAATACAGAATATAATTAGGCTCAATCACCCAACAACTCTCACCCATTTGGTTTTATCCATTACTAATAAATTATTTCAACTCTATGTAGAGCTCATTTAGTTAATTATTATGCTTGTGTTCCATACATGGTATCTCATTATTTAGATATTTAGCCTCACCAACATCATACTAGTCCACAAAGAATGTTTTAGCCCAACGAAGACCCTTTTTGGGAAAATAGTTATATCCTTCTTACCTGGCGTCAATTCATAGAAGTGATGTGTTGTGCACATAATGAATGCATTGTTGTATCAGCCTTGACTGATGAAAAATATGGTTCATCATGGGTATATTATTCAAAATTAAGGGATGTTCTTTTTCGGTTTTCTTCTAATGTGTATTTACCAACAAGATAAAAAGTTAAAATTGATAAAAGAATAATAAAACTAAAATTTTATGCGAGGGAACATCATCTTCCATTGGCTCGCCATTATAAATACCCTTCCAATAGAGTTGTCAAAAATTGTATTAACTTAATTTTTGGGGTATTCCCCTTTCGATATTTTTTTAGAGAGAAACCAATGTTTATCGACATCTTTGTCACCTTTCCCTCAAAATTCATTGAAATTAAACTTACAGATATAATACATTCCAACCATTCTACTAATTATCAGAAAAAAACCTTGATGTCCTAGTTGTCTTATCATTTTGGCCCCAAACTTGAGAATATAAAAGGACTATTTAATGGCTTGCTTCAAATACCTAAACATCCACTTAAAAAAATAAAACTTCAACAAATGATCCTTATATAAGGTTGGTCTTTTCTTTCAAATTTCTAGATATACTATGACAACTACTATAACTTTCTCACCAAAAAAGATGGTACACATAAACAACTGCTTCACAAGTGCTTCTCTTTATTTCAGCAAATATTTTCCATTGAATTATTTTCTTTCAAAATTTAATGACATTCTTCTTAGTTTCTTCATTGTTCCAATTCCTTGCCATGATGCTTCACATTCTACTATTAGTGTTTCACCCAAATTAGGTGTTCCCAATAATAATGTAGAAGACATGTCATCCTTTAAGATAAAAAATGTGAAAGTAGCATCATCATTTCATACATATGAGAGATCTGAGTAGGTCTTGATGCATGCATAATTATTAACAAATTTCCAATCATATTCTATAAGTCCCAACAATCCTCTAGGATTCCTCATGTTCTTAGTAATAGGGCATTTTGTAATAGCTTGTCTCTTTTGATTGTACACCTTAACTTCTTCCTTTGAAACAATATGACCCAAATACTCTACTTATTGTTTTCCAAAAGTTTATTTGGATTTGTTTTTTAATATAATCGGTTTTTATCAAGAAATTATAGAATTTTATCCACATCATTAACTTTCTCTTGCCATGATTTTTTATAAATAATATAATGAAAGAAAACCAACACAAATTTTTAATATGGGTTTGAAAAAAAATGTTCATAACATTGAAAAGTATAGGAAGCTTCAATAAGTCCAAAAATATATGTCCAGGAACTCATATGTCCCTTCATGTGCTCTTTTTTTTTTTTTTTTTAATGAATGTATTCTTTTCTTAATTCGATCTAGTGGTATCTTTGATTTAACATCAAAATCTATAGAATAAGCCACTCCATGAAGCTCATCTAATAGCTCGCCAATATTAGGGATAGGGAATTTATTTTTAAGGGTGATTTTTATTAGATCTCTATAATCAAGACACAAACATCAAGGATTAGTTTTTCTTCTCACCATCAATATTGGATCTTAAAAATAACTCTTACTATGTTGAAAAATACTTGAATCTAATATGACTTGTACCATTTTCTCAACCATCCCATTTTATGATGAGGGTATCTATAAGGACTTTTATTAGGAGGAGCACTTGAAAATATTAATTCAATTTTACATTCATAATCTCTGAATGGAGGTGGAGATTAGGAATTTAACGAAAGATCTTACAACGCTTTTCAAAGGCGCATTTTAATTCCTTGGTAATATTTTTATCTTCCTACTTAACTTCCATAGAATATAGATTAACAATAACTCCATTGCTCCTTTTTTACGAGCTCGTCCATCTTATTAGAGCTAATGACTTGAGAAGTTCCATATTTTAAACCTTTAATGTCATATTGAATTCCTTCCCATTCAAATCTCATGGATGATTCATTATCTTTTGGAGATATTGTACCCAATGTTTACAATCATTGAATCCTTGGAACAACATATACATCTCCAATTGGGATGATGTACTTCGCGATTTCCAAGCTATATTATACCATACATATTTTAATGTTGTGGTGTTTTCCCACAAAATTAATACTCCCTCCATTTCGAACTAAAATTTGGAGATTTATCACTTGTTATATAAAATAATTAAGTTGATTTGTTAATTTTTTATTAATGAAATTATTTGTACCGACTAATTAAATAAGCACTAAAACCCTATGATTCTTAATGTAACTAACAATATTTAGGGATTAAATCCCTAAAAAATCTTCCCATGCATGAACATATATCCCATAATTGTTTGAATTAATGTTTTGCCCAATTTCTGCATCTATTTCTTCCTCTTTCATGTTGAAAATTTATTTCTAATCTGTTTATATAGATGCCTCCATTTCCTCTTCATAATTATTTTCCAATGTGAACAATTTTGTTTCTTGACATTTACGCCCTTTTGACCATTTTTTGTTACAACCAATCATAGTTATTTTTCTCTTCTTTCCTCCATTTCTTCTTATGATATTTGAGTATTTTGAGGTAGGGTTGTTTTACAAATCCCAAAATTACCTATCTTATATGTATGCTCCCATGGGATATTTCTATGTAGCCTTATTCCTAGCTTGAATATGATGACAAAATTTCTTACCTTCCATAATATTCTTAGGATTTTTTAGGAAAATATCATGTTTAATGTATTGTTTTAGTGCACCCATGTAAACTTCCAACAAATTTTCATCACCTATGTTATAGACTATCATGGCCAAAACTAGAAATTTTGAATTATAATATTCAATATCACAAAACTACTTGATTCTTGTCAATGATTAAAGCAATTTTGTCCCCAATATTTTCCATATTGTACGTCTAAATCTATTGTAAATAAACCACAAGTATAATTATACGAATGGTGCTTCCTTTAAACTACTTATTTCAAAGTTTGAAGTCTTTATTTTCCATATTGTACGTCTAAATCTATTGTAAATAAACCACAAGTATAATTATACGAATGGTGCTTCTTTAAACTACTTATTTCAAAGTTTGAAGTCTTTATGTTAATTGTTTGGTTATCATCCATAATATTGTGTAATTCAAAATATTTCTCTCTTTAGTCGACCCACGTAAAGACCCTTATTCCATTAAATTTCTTTAATTCAACCTTGAGAAGGTTCACTTCTTTAGGAAAATATTTAGTAGTTCCACTACGAAAGTTAAATCCACTTTAATTTTTTTTATTATTCGCAAGTTTTTCAACTTGAAAACTACATTTATGTTCTTGAGTTTATTCTAATTATAAATTTTATGGAGCTGTCCATTCATCACTTATATATATTTTGTTCCATTCTATCTGTATTTTGTTCCAATTATTTCATTATTGTATCAATCTTCTCCTTATTTCCATGCATATTTTGTTCCATATTCATTTTCTGGTTCTTACATCTATGATAAATCAACCTTCATAGTACCACTTATTTCCTTAACTCTCCATCTTGGGAACTCGATACCACATGCGTTGCATTTCTTGATGAGACATCTGTAAGATTTATAGAGGTTTAATTGGTTAATTAACCTTTGCATCTTTATTTGGAGCCATGGAAAAAAATATATTCAGTCCTAAGGACATGGTAGTGTCACGATTATGTAAAGAAAACATATCACATCTCTAAAAAATAAATAAAAATTGATCTCTAAAAAATAAATATAAAAATAGAGCTTGTTAATCTAGAAATATCTCTTAGAGTCACCTATAATTCCATAAAGTATATCTCATAGATTATAAGAAATCAAATTATGAAATTATTTTCTTATGTCATTGTTAGAAAGCGCAGTGGCAGTCAGAGGAGGGGTGAATTTGCATCACTTATTTTTAGGCTCTTTAAACTTAATAAAATCTCATGAGATAATTAATTATCAAAACAATGCATTAAAACATGTATTAAATTGAAAATCCAAACATCAAGAAGAAACACCTGAATTCGTTTCGAATAGTTTTTAATTTATTACAACAATGTTTGAGTAAACCAATCCTTTGTAAGCACCAACTTACAAAATTGCAAGCTTGAACCCATCAAGAAGAGGAGGACGTGAATCCTTAGTAAGCGCACCAAATTATAGTTGTTTACTCTTCCATTAACAATATTTAGGATTACAAACAATTAAAAGTAAGGTTTTCCCCCTTAGTAGCTTCCAACAAAACTTGGTGTAATAAAATAGAACTCTACCTTTAACAAGGCTCGACTTCCTCCAAAGAACTCAACCTCTACAATCCTTGGCCTCAAACAAGGTTGGACCTCTAATATGGAAAATCTCAACCTCCTGTACACCAAAAGTTCCGTTCTTTCAAACTAGAACCAAAAAGTCTGGAAAACCCTCCCAAAAAGTGTGTTAAAGACCCTCCTATAGCTCAAGTAGGGCACAAAATACTTTACACAGACTTCTCCAACTCAGCTTCACTTCGTTTGTTAATAGCTCATGAGTTATGAACTAGATATATGCTCCTCTTTCTGGATGAGACATAACTAAATTCACTTGAGAGATGGCTAACAACTCTCATTCTCACACCTATTTATAGTGATTTTAGGGCCTAGAGTAAGCTCGACTTGTCCATTCGCTCGACCAACCTCTACAACTTGTAGGATTTTTAATATATAAATGAATATTTAGGAAATCATTTATTCCCGACCATGAGGAGTTAGAATGCACACCATATTTCTTTGGAAAGGTCTCGAAACATGTTATGTGACTATATAACTCTTTCATTTGGAAAAACTTTGACATCAATAGCAATGATTTTCAACAATATCCCCCTTTATTATTGATAGAAATACTTGTATATATGGTCCTTTCAATAACAGCTCCACATGTCTAAATTAACTCCATACTTCTTGTCAATTTATCCCCCTTGTATGCATTCTCTCCCTCTTTGACATCAATAAGAAATGGTTCTCCCCCAAAGTTCATTATTTCTTTACTAATATAAAGGAAAGATCACTCCCAACTTTTTCTTGAGATATTTAAAGGTTTTTTCTAGGTAGAGTTTTCGTAAAGATGTTAACAATTTGTGTTTTTGGTGCCAATATATTCCATCTTGACATTATGGTTGGAAAATTGTTCTATAAGGAACTTATACTTTATTGGAATGTGGTTGTTTTGGATGCTTGATAGGATTCCTTAGGATATTGAATGCATTATTGTTGTCCCAAAAAATGAAAATTGTCTAATCAGATTCCACTTTCATTTCCTGTAAAGTTTGTTTCATCTATACAACTTGGTACAACAATATTCTACTACTATGTATTCAAATTGAGTTGTAGAAAAAGAAACTAATGATTTATTTCTACTTGACCAAGGCACATGACAATCTCCTATGAAAAATGCACTCCCACTGGCACTTTTTTGTCATCATTGCTACTTTCCCATTCAAAATTTGCGTATGGTGTTAATGTGAAATATATACTCTTAGTATATCAAAGCCAAAAATTGAGTGTGCCCTTTAAGCATCGAAACATCCTCTTTAGTTATTGCATATGTCATTCCTTTGCTCTTGATTGAAATCTTGCAACCATTCCTAGTGACTGTGTAACCTCCATTCTTGAAGATATCAATTATAGTACTCACAATCATAGACCTATAAATAGTTCAGTTGACTTCAAGAGATTCATCATCTTTACTTAACTTGTATCAATGATCATATGGGTACTAACTAGTGCACATTCTTTCATTCCAAACCACTCGAGCATCTACTTCAAATATTTTCTTTGGGTAAGGAGTATTTCTTCATTGTTTTGAGAAACTTGTAGTGCAAGGAAGAAGGACAATTATCCAATCATCGAAATTTCAAATTCCTTTAACATTTTATAATAAAATCCATGACTCACATCGTCTTTTGCTAAGAAGATTTGTGACTCACATCATCATTATTGCTTCCAAAAATTAGATCATCCACATATACAAGTGTGATTAATAACTTTTCCTTTTCTATCTTGATGTAGAAATTGTTGTTAGCAACCCCTCTTTTAAAACATTCTCATGGAAGATAGTGGTCCAAATTGGCATATCATGCTATTGGAGCTTGTTCCATCCAAGAAAGAGCTTTCTTCAACTTGCACACATATTATTTTTTCTTTATCGTTGTTTGATGTATCTTTCTTCCTTTAAATATCCATATAGAAAGGTTGATTTAACATCCATCTGATTTAGCATTCTTATAACTTCTAATTTGGCAATGGGAGAAATTTTTTCTTTGAATTCAATTCCATCAATTTGTGCATGGCCCTCACATAGAAGTCTTTCCTTATTTATAATAATTTTTCCATCTTCATTCATTTTCTTTTGAATACCTAATCAGTCTCAAACATTTTTTTTTTTGTCATTGCAAAAGTTTTTAAGTTCCATTAATCTTCTCAATTAGATTCAATTCTTCTTCCACAACATTCACTTAATGTTGGTCCTCATTGGGTTGTGAAAATTCCTCTGGCTCTATTTGGATATCAAGGAAAACATAACCTTTCCTTGTCAATTACTTATTCTTCTTTTAGTTTGTAAACCTACATCAACATCTCTAATAATTTAGTTCTCTCGGTGATATTTTTTCACAAATTTAAGAATTTTCATGGATGGGGATTGTTTTTATTTTTCTTGTTGTTCCTTTGTAGTGATATCTTCTTGAGCCACATAAATGATATCTTTTGAATTCTGATTTTTTTTTTTTAAATTCTTCTTTCTTTGGCCAAGCTTTATCTATTCTTACTAATATATTCCAAAACTTACAATAGTATTTTATTGTAGAATTTGTAAACTTTGCTTCTTGTTGAGTATCCAAGGGAGATTCCCTCACCTACTAGAGAATCAAATTTTCCCCAATTATCATCAATTATCTTCAATATTTAACACTTTCTTCCAAAATTTTTGAAATACTTAACTAAATACGACTTTCCCTTTCATCGTTCACATGGTGTCTTATTGTTGTAGACTACTGGACCAACCGTTTCTCTCTAAAACTTATCTGGTAATTTTGACTCTAGCAACATTGTTCTTGTTGTTTCTTGCACTCATGTTCTTTCTCTCTACGCTGCCATTCAGTTGTGGAGGTATTGAACCAGAAAGTGGTATCCTAGTTCCACATTTTTCAAATAAGTCTTTAACATCATTTGAGGTAAATTCACCCCCTCTATCTAATCTTAAACATTTTACTCTTGGATCTCTTGATTTTCAACTAAGGCCTTGAACAATTTCAAATTATCAAGTTCTTTTGATTTTTCTTGAAGAAATGCAACCATATAATTTTAGAACATTCATCAATAAAAAGCATTAAGTACCTTTCACCTTGTAAAGTTGGTGCTCTTATTGGTCTGCATATGTTTGTGTGAGCAAGTTCTAGTGGTCTTGATGTTGAGCACTCATTTCACTTGAGGATCATTCTTGTATGTTTCCCATGTTGGTGAGATTTTTCACACTTGATGCTTTCCAATTTTGAGATTTTGGGCATATGTCTCAGTGCTTGTGTTCTACTGATTTTTACAAAATTGTTAAAGGTCAAGTGTCCTAATATTATATTTCGTAACTACTCTAACCTATCTGTCCAATATATAATTTTTCTCCTTGAATTTCATCAAGAGTGTACATTTCCCAGAAACCTTGTTTCTTTTCCCACTAATCTTCGTAAATAAATCTTCTTTGTTTGACATTCTCCAACAAAAAAAATGAGATACTAACCTTGATTATACATTTTTTTACCACTAAAAAGATTATGTTTCACTTCTTCAACATACAAAACATTGTGTGATTTAGCCATACCATTTTCAAGGCTTACAATACCTCTTCTAGCGATTCTTGCATATCTATTTTCTACAAAAGTCATATTTCCTCGTTTTCCTTCTTTTAGAGTAATAAACTTATTTTTGATTTCCAACTATATGTCT
Organism: Pinus tabuliformis; assembly: GCA_031772625.1. Taxonomy (NCBI): domain Eukaryota; kingdom Viridiplantae; phylum Streptophyta; class Pinopsida; order Pinales; family Pinaceae; genus Pinus; species Pinus tabuliformis. The sequence goes on from CM062819.1 coordinate 1,841,049,963, forward strand.
AGAGCACCCAACATCAACATACCACTATCTTTGATTGTTTTGAGCATGCATAACTAGTTTGCATTTTTCTGTTGGTGGTTCTTCCTATTTTTCTTCCAAAATCCTTCTCTTGATTTTGTAGGATACTCTTGTTCCAAATGTCCAAAATCTGTGCATTTGTAACACTCTATACTATACTTGGATAATAATGTAAATGAATTATGATTTCTATTGTTTGAAGCCGACAATATCTTTAGTCTTTTGTATACAATCTTATCATAAACGTTTGATGAGAAACTCTTTCATAACCATTGTAAGTTTTACACTCTCTAGCTTGATTTCCAAATATTTTGCATAAGAAACCATGAGAAATTAAAATAGTTTGATAATTAGATGTGTATGATTACCTTAATGAAATAGTTCTTCGTGATTTGTTGTGCTTTGGAGAATAGTGTTTCTCCTTCTCCCTTATCATATTGCTACGTACATTGTGAATGGAGTTCTTGAGAGCATTAACATAGATTTTTGGTGTAGTAGTGTTTCGAGAAGCCTAAACACTAAGCTTATTACCATAACTTGAAATACTTGTATTACTTCATAGTATGTTGTCACATATCAATTAGGAAATTTGTTTCTCTCATGCATCTATGGAAATTTATCCGCTGGAAGCCCCCCATCACCAATGATCCTCACCCAACTCCCATTGGACCATCCAATGCCTATTGAATGGAGAAATATGCTCCTTCTACTAAATTTGTCGAATCACTATCTATTCTGAAAACTCTATGCCTTCACTTCCTATATGTGAACCACATTTCATAAATGTTTCATATTTAGCTCCCAATTTTCTCAAACTAAACATCACAACAACAATATATTCAAAGAAAAAAATAAAAACTCCAAAATAAAGTGAATCAACAAAAATGCTACATGAAATAATGTAATAAATGCATCAGCAAAAACCCTCTCTGCATAATAAATTTTCTCACAAACAACTGTTGCAACCAACAAACAAAATGGAGAATAAACAAGTTGCTATGAATATCCAAATATATCTTCAATCAAACTCTATCTCATCTCTTCTCTCACTACACAAAATGTGTTGGGTCCCTATAATACTAGTGATTACCCCATTACTATTGTAGTTATACCCCTTATTAATATTGTTGTGCCCCTATTGCCCCCATATTGTTATTACTGTGCCCCATAGAATCCCTCTATTGTTATTTTTGTGGCTTTATATTATTATTGTTAGGTCGGCTGGATTATATTGTGACTCCTTAGACTCCTATATATAGAAAGGAGGTTTTGTCATTTGAATCATCCAAGAATTGTTCATTTATGTAATGTAAAGGAGGATGCCCCCTCGAAGAGGCTGAATTCTAAGGCGTTGATCTATCTTTTCTATCTTCTCTTGAGCTGGTTTCTTAACATTTGGTATCAGAGCATTGGATTCTAGGGTTTCGCTGCTCCAAACAGGTCATCGTGGAATTTTCGCTATAACTTTTCTCTGCGACATTTCAGAAGTTGCAAAAAAAACCCATTTGAGAAAAAATCGCGTTGAACCTCAGATTCGAATTTCAGAGCTTTTTGCGCTATATTTGCGGAGATATGATCTGAGGAAGTTGGTCTTTTTGTAGACTCCTGGATTACATTCCAAATAGGTGACCTGGGTAAAATCGTCATAACTTTCTCTCTGGGGATCGGATTTAAATTTCATAAGAAGGTATAGAAAGAGGACGGACTCTAGTTTCTTGTATGCATTTTTCAGATCCAGAGGTCGAAACAGTGACTCGTGCCTCGTTGTACAATTTCGCTCTATTGAACTAGTCTATAATCAAGTCACTGTGGGAGATTTCGCATAACTCTTCCGTGGAGAATCCAATTTGGGTCAAACTTGTGGCATTGGAAAGAGGACACAGAGGGATACTGCAGGTCACAAATTCAGAACTAGATGATTGAAAAGTACAGAGATACATCAGAGGCAATATCGAGCTCCTACAAAGTGAAAAAAGGTGTGTACATTTTCTTAAATTTTTGCTTAAGACCGGTTTGAAAATTATTTTGAAGGAATTATTATTGGTAACTGGTGAGCTCCAGTATTGTAGCAATAATGCTACAACTCCTGGGGCTTCCTGTCTCTTAATTTTATCAACCCGGTAGTTCGTACAAACTTGGAAGCGACGGTGTTGTATGCACAAGTACTAGCCCTTGTCGCAGCTGTCACTTGGTCAGCTGGCACAAGTCCGCTAGGGCTTAAGCCAACTTCTATAGGCTCACAGAAGAAGCTTTATCAATGATGGACGAAATTTAACTTCAAAGAAAGGCTACTCTACTTGACAAACTGAATCAAAAGCAACTTAAAGCATGTAAATCTATGAAACCCTAATTTAACTAGTCTATCCTCTATAATGCAAAGAATGTGGGTGCAACTCTTATGAATGTTGTCATTGCCTCTAACAAGTATGAATGCATGGGTCTAAGCTACTGGCATCATGAGCAATGTGTTTTTGTGTTTTTCCTTTAAGTGTGTGGAATGATTGTGACCTTGGCCTAACTAGGGTTTGATTGTGCAGGTGGGATGGAGATGGAAGGAAAGTGTGGGACAGGTTGGGGAGGCTTGGAGAGGTTCCTAAGGATCCTCAGCACCCATCCACAGAGGTCCCTCACATTCAGAAGCTCGGTAACGAAGTGAATGGCCTCCTACAGGAAGGCTGCTGGGAATTCTACAGGATACTCTGTTTTCTACAGGATGGCTGTGCACGTCTACAGGATGGTTGGTCGTGGAGATTTTAGGAGTGGATGGAGTGTTGGAGTGGTGTGGGAGGCTAAGGGAGATGGAGATGGACCTAATGATGTCTTAGGAAATGGCAAGTCAGACGAAGGAAGGGTGCATGCAATGGGTTGATGTTTTGGAAGGGTGAAATCAACGAGAGTGAAGGAAATGGAGCGGTACGTGGAATGAGAGAGTTGGAGGGCAAGTGAGTGAGGTAGAGGATGAATAGAACTTGCAGGTGGATGGAGGAAACGACGAAGGAAGTGGCTTGAGAAAGAGCAGCGTAAATGAAACAAATGACCTGTGCATCAAAACAAGAGATTCATTAACCTATTATGCCATGAAACCTACAAATCCGAAATGGAAAACAAGAAATGAAACTAATGCGTGAGAGTGCAGTATGGATCAATGTCGAGAATATATGAATGGATTTTCAATAAAAACGTTCATGTGGCAACTTGCGTGGAGATGAAACGACTGCTATTCTTTTTGGTGGCTGATCATGGTCTACACCCCAATCCCAACGGTGAGATGGCAGTGAGCCTTTTGCAACCTGTTTTTGATGGAGCTCCAAGAGATTTATTCTACCAACCTATCAAACTCGAATACTGAAAGCAAAGCATCATACCAGTCCTATCTATGCTAATGAAAACAACTAAACCAACAAGCTGGAAATCCGAATTGCATAGGAAACTAAACAAACTCAAGTGCTGGAACTAATGGTAAATGCATTACAACACGGAGGAGGACTATGGCTCTCAGGTTGGGCCCTCACCTGAGAGCTATAGCTCCTTGAGAAAACTCAGAACTAACTCAAAAGTGGCCTTCTTTATTCATAATCTGATAACATGCCAAATTGGCTTACAAAAGAGAATGAAACTTGAGCTGTGCTCCAAAATTACAATAGTAATACGAGAGTTTCAACAACCTAACCAAGGCTAAGGCTTCTATACTTATACAAAACGATGCTCCAACAGATATCCATGATTCTAGGAGCTCGGCTGTTCAATCTATAGTTTAACTGCTGATCCTCTAGGATGGTCATAAATGCTGTTTCCTGTAGAGCAGTTTTGAACTGCTGTTCCTGTAGAACAGCTGGCCGTGTATTAAGCTCGGAGGGAGGCTGAAGTGGGCTCGGAGTTCTTGGTGAGTATCACGAGGAATGTCCCCCAAAACCGTGGACAACCTCTCCTTATGTCAGCAATGCCAACTCGTTGTCTCCTTGCCACCTTTTCGTTGTCTTTTGCTCCCTTTTAATGCCAAAACCTGGAATCACAATGCATTAGCTACGTGGATAAAGTGCCTATCCTTTCTCCTACAAACAACATGAATAAACTAAGAAGCGTATGCATAAACAATAAAAATGAATGGTTTGAGCAAGCAAAATAGGCCAAAAATGAGCCCAAATTGTACCAAAATTGGGGCTCATCATCACCCCCCAGCTGAATCATTTGCTCATCCTTGAGCAACTTAGTCAAGATCCTAATCCTTCATGGCCTTTACTACTCCCCTTACATCCCAAGCTTCTGTGGTGATGTCTTCATGGTTGATATGAAACCCTGCTGTACTTTCCACTTTTTCCCATTGTGCCCTTTCTTCCTTTCCTGCACCTCCTTCAGCCAATCCTAGCAACAATGGAGGGCTGAGTTTGAGGCCAATCCAGCTGGCCTGAAGTCTTTGCACTGATTTCTTATACAGGTCCATCCTTGCAAATGCTTCCCTCATTTTGGTCGGGGTATGGTATTCCCTGATTTTCAAGCTATGTGCCAAAGCATGCCATCTACGTGCACAAGCATGGCCAACAGTTTCTCCCAAGAGTCTGTCCATGTCTTCAAAATGGGCGATTGCTTGGGCTTGCTGATCTATAAATCTCAAGGAAGCTGCAGGATCATTGGATAACTATTGGCGGGCTGAGGTGAGGGCAACCGGATCTCCTAGTTCTGGCCGAATATACAGTGGTTCACTCACTTCCCGGTTCATGACCGACTTCTCCTCAGTGGCTCTCTGATCCTCATGATTCAGCCAAGATGCAAAAGCCATTAGTTGCATATCGCCCAAGGCGATATTGGGATCCCAAGAGACCTCATTGGGCAGAATTAGATTGTGGATATAAAATTCTGCTAGCTTAGCTTTATCTTCTGCTGAGCTAGTGTTGCATACTTCAGTAAACTGCTGTGGGTCATGAATTTGCTCAATACCTCTTTGTGCTAGGGTGTTGATCTGGAATTGTAGCCACCGATCCTTTAAGTACAGCCCATAGGACTTTGCAGGATGTCTGCACTGCAAGGCTTCCATGGCCCAACTAGCCATGCAAGCCAATTGCGCCTCCTTTTGTTGCAGCTGCTCCTTCAAGGCCTGCACCTCAATTCTTAACTGCTGTTCTTCTTCCTGTAGAACTGTTTTTGGTCCTTCAATATTGGTGGCCAGCTCCTTCTTGCCTTCTTGTTCAGATGTGATGCCCTTGGAGGATAGTCCTGCCTTTGCCTGGAGTTCTTGCAGCTGCAACCGTAGCTTTTGGTTTTCTTCCTGTAGAAGTGCCTGCTGGCAGCTAGCCACATGCTTAGCCATAGTGAACTCGCTTCTGACCTCCCTGAGCTGATTTTGTAGAGGGCCTATGTCCCCTACCCCCTTTGATTTGGCAATTTGCATCCAGGTATGGGAGCGAACTCTTTCTTGCTCCAATTCGAAGAATAGAGGTACGGTGAATTTTTGTGGGATGATCTGGCCTGCCTCCAAGAAAGTGTAATATGAATTCAGATTGGGTGAAGGACTAGGTTCAGGTATATGCTCTCTTGCTTTTTCTTGAGGGGGTTCTGCCTCATCCGCCCTGGGTGATGAAGGTCCTCCTTCTTCTTTCTGTTCGGTTTCCTGTAGTCGAGCTAAGGTATCCTGTAGGACGTTCTCAGCTTCCTGTAGCCGGGTCTTCTCGTCCATCAGGTCCACTCGGTCTTGCCATGTGCTCTTCTTCGGGCTGCCCTTTTCATAGGTAACTGTGACCTTTGAGGGAGATTTGTCTTTGGGAGAAACAGGGGTGTCCTCAATGACAATTGGGCTGCTGGACTGCTGCTGTGGTTTCCCTGTTTTTATCCGAACACTCCTCCGTGCTTTGAAGTAGAGAGGAGGGTCCCTCTTCCTTTTTCCCTTTTGCTTAGGTGGCGTACTGAGGCCAGCTAATACGGCCGCTGCCTCTCTGGCTAAAACATCCACCTTTCGCTTCTCAGATTTTGGTTGTGCATGGCTTCCTGTAGAAGCCTGTTTTTGCACCCTTGTGCTTCCTGTAGACGCTGGTGTCGGGCTTCCTATAGAAGCCTTGGTCTTTGCTCTTGGGCTTCCTGTAGAAGCCTGCTTTTCCCCCCTGTAGCGGTAGGTGTCTTCCCTTTTTCTCTTTTTTCTACGGTGGATTGATCCTTTTGCTTGCTTGCGAGTGCTGGATAGGTAATTGGGCTGATGTGGCTTTCCCCGACTCTGTCTCTTCTGCTTTTTGACCTTAATTCTCTTGCTGACAGGATGGGGGAGTCAGCTTTGTCTTTATCCTCTTCTTTCTCAGCCACCTCTTCCTTGTCTTCAGTGCTGGAGGAGCCACTCTCTTCGATCAGCATTTTAATGTCTCCATCTCGTGTCAGATTCCTAAACGACTCCCAGGAGAGGGGAACTCTATATGAGTGCAAGGCATCTTCTACAAGCAATTTTATTAACCCATGATGGGCTATCTGATCAGGGATGCCCTGTCTTAGTTTGGTAGCACACTCCATGAGGGACTGTAGAAGATAATAAGGGATGCTTAGTTTTTGGTCTACAGGATCGTCAATTCCGTGCCTTAATTCAGTGAGGAGCCGGAAATGATATGCATATACTATACTGAACCGACCTTCACACGTAATATACTTCATTATTTGCAAACTGACTTCATTCCACGGTGGTGTTAGGCTCGTCCTTCTTACCCCATTTTTATCCTCCGAGAATTCTTCCTCAGGTGTGAAGAAATCCTTCTTTGCTTGCTGGCTTATCTTCCGCTCGTCTTTGTCCCACGACAGACCCATGGGCAACTCTGTAATCCGACCGATATGCTCGGGGGTGAGTTTGAGGCTGAGACCTCTGAAGGTTACCGTGGCCAACGTCTGTGATTTAGGCTGCAGAGCCCGCAAAAATTCCTCGGCTACTTCCTCATCGTAGCCCTGTAGTTTATCACAGAAAGGCATCCATTGTGCTCTAGTGAAGAGCTCAACCACTGCCGGGTTTCTCCTTAATGCATTTGAATTAGTGGGCTCTCGCCTGATAAACCCGCCAGGCATGATGAACACAGTGTTTGTACCAGAGGTGGTGGATACACAGGAAATTCGGTCTTAAAGACAGAACATGCAATGAATTTTCAGACCACAGTGTGATTATACAGCTATCCTGTAGGAGCGATAGTATAGGCACGGCAAACCAAATTTTTTTATGACCACACTGTGACTAATTGCCTTGCCACCTTTTAAAAAACCAATTGCGGAAGGAGTTGTAGGGTTACCTCTTTTCTGCCACCTTTTTTTTTACGTGAAGACTTCACCTTCCTGTAGAGCCGCGTGCCTGTAGAAACTACTTCCTGTAGGACGGCGTTCCTGTAGAAACTGTTCCTGTAGGAGCAGTGTGCAGGCTTCGGGAAGAGCTTTTAGCTGGCTGGCGGTCGAGAGGTGCTTTACCAGCGTTCAGGTAGCCGAGAGCTCGGCGTGTCAACATGCAGAGGTAAGCAGAGGATCTACTCGAGTTTTGAAGTGAGGTTGATGGAGATACACGCTTAATCGAGCCGATTAGATTTTGAATCGGCGCAGCTCGTGGCGCGGGGGTGAGCTGTCCCCGCCGGACCGTTGGGTGACGTCACCCCTCATCCGCCTGCACATTCGTTTGTTGCCGCATTCATTCCCACAGATCTGCCGCCACCCTTTTCGGTTAAACTTCACTTCTCAGTTGACGGGACTGATCTTCACGTGCTTGCTGCGTGTGTCTCTCGTCGTGGCTGCCACCTCGTCCTCTGACTATCCCTTTACTAACCGACGTGGCCCATCACTGGCCTTTAGGCCGCTCAACCATTCACCTTTATGCCATGCAAAACAAATCGAAGTAATAATCATGCAGTTTGATGGAGAGAAGGATTAGAACACTTACCTGCGCGCGGCTGCACATGATTTCCAGATTTTTTTAGCGATGGATCCACCTGCCGCATGTGGCTGCACATTCCTGTAGGCTCGTGGTTACAGGATGCTGGCGATGGAGTGGATGGATCTGCGTTCATGCGCCCGTGTTTGATCTTAGATGGCGGTGCTGTGAACGGTCTTCCCTTGAGCAGGTCGAACTGTTACAGGATCCCCGCGAGGGGTCTTGTCACCGTTCTTTCTTCTCGGGTGTCTGTTGCATGCTGGCGGTTCTGGCTTCTCGATCATGATCCCAGCGCTTCTGATGTATCAACATGGATGTGGTATGGTTCTCGGTGCTTAGTTTCTCTTTGACAGGTGCTTTCTCACGAGAACTGATTACTTTGGTGTGCTGCTGCAGGGATCTGGGTTGCATGGCGACGAGGGTGGTGGAGGACGATAATGGCAATGTTCAGGGGTGCCATCATTGATATGCATGCATTCAATCCACTCCTCAGTCGCTAGATCTTCATTTGAAACACATTTCGGCCATCGTAACCTTCTACAGGAAGTTTCCTGTAGAACACAGAGCTTCCTGTAGAAATTTGGCACTTTCCTGTAGAAGATCCACGTCTTCCTGTAGGAAGACTGTCTGTTCCTGTATAAAAACTGTATCCTCCTGTAGAAGATCCAAAGCATGATAATAACTGCACATACCTTAAAAACATTGCTGTTCTTGGAGGAGGTGCTGATGACATCCTTTGCTAGCATGATGAAGGCCCCTGGCTTGGAGTGGAGAGGCTTCTTCTCCTCCATAGAACATCTGCATGCAAACCTTTTTATTGTGCTGATTGTTTTTTTTCTCTTTTTTCTTTTTTCTTTTTTTTTTTTTTTTAGAAAGACAATAGGAGCGCCTCGATGAGGTTTTCACCCCCGCTGCCTGCCTTGGGTGCCTCAGAGAGGTTTTCACCCAAGGATCTTTATTTTCCTTTTTTTCTTGAAAGACAATAGGAGCGCCTCAATGAGGTTTTCACCCCTACTGCCTGCCTTGGGCGCCTCAGAGAGGTTTTCACCCAAGGATCTTTATTTTTTCCCCTCTTTTTTTTTTTTTTTTTTGTGTTTTAGATCCTTCAGGGTATGCCCAAAGTGGATGCAGAACCCTTCTCTATGACCAAAACAGATTTCTCCATAGTGCTGATAAACTCTTGTCTTGAGAGAGGTCTTCTATAGATCTTCAATCGGTGCCCATTTACAAGCATGGGAATGGATTCCTCATCAATGGTTCGAATGAGGACAGATCCATTGTCATGGCACTGTTCCACCACATATGGTCCTAGCCATCTGGTTCTCAACTTCCCCTTGAAATCTTTGAATCTGGAATCATACAACAAAGCCCAATCTCCCGGCTGAAATTGCTTGTCATGGAGATGTTGGTCATGCCACACCTTCCTCTGAAGTTGAACCACCTCTGAGTGAAGGAGGGCCTGCATGTGGTGTTCATCCAGTCCATTCAGCTGCAATAGCCTTTCTTGCTGTGCATGGCTGAGATCTAGGTCCAGCTGAGCTGCCAACCTCAAAGTGTTATACTCAAATTCAATGGACAGCAAAGCTTTCTTCCCATAGACCAGCTCATAAGGTGTGAAACCGGTGGTGGTCTTCCAAGTGGTGTTGTAAGCCCATGTGGCTTCAACTAGGCGATCTGCCCAGTCTTTTCTGCTGCTATCTACCACTTTGGTCAAGATCCCTTCTAGAGCTCTATTGGTGACTTCCACCTGCCCATTGGATTGAGGATGATAAGGGGTGGAAGTCCTATGCTTGATCTTGTGATGAGCCAATAGATCTTCAACCAAGTTAGAGGTGAACTGGCTCCCTTGATCGGTCACCAGCTCTCTTGGGTAGCCAAACTTGTAGAAGATGTTCTCTCTTAAGAACTCAACCACCTTTTCTTCAGTTGCTGCTTTGATTGCTTTAGTCTCTGCCCACTTTGTCAAGTAGTCAGTACACACTATGATGTAGGATCTTTGCCTCGAAGAGGGATTGATTGGGCCCACAAAGTCCATGCCCCACTTCTCAAATGGCTCGAGAGTCACTTGAGGTTGGAGAGGCATCTCATCCCTTTGGGTCGGTTTCCCCATTCTTTGGCATTGGTCACACTAGCTAACATATCTTCTGACATCTTGATGAAGTGTGGGCCAATAGTAGCCTGCCTGCAGGATCTTGAAGGCAGTTCTCTTTGCCGCAAAATGTCCTCCCCAAGGACCATCATGACAGGTGAGGAGAATGTCAAAGACTTCCTCCTCCCTTACACAATGCCTTAAGATCTGATCGGGGCCAAGCTTGAACAGGTTGCCCCCAATCCATGTAAATGAGGCACTCTTTCTGATGATTTTGCTCTTCTCTTTTGAAGAGAGGTGCGGAGGAAACTGAGCTGAAACAAGGTAGTTTGCTATGTCAGCAAACCATGGAGAGAGTACTGAGATAGCAAACAGATGCTCATCAGGCATCTGGTCATCCACCGTCCCATCTTCATCTGCAGACAAATCCAATCTAGACAAGAAGTCAGCAACAACATTTTCTTTTCCTGGTTTATCAACAATGGTTAGATCAAACTGCTGCAATAAAAGTAACCATCTAATAATACGAGCATTCACATCTGGTTTATTCATCAAGTATCTAATAGCAGCATGGTCAGTATGTACAAAAGTCTGGTAACCAGTAATGTAATGTCGGAACTTGTTCAGTGCATGAACCACAGCTAAGAATTCCTTCTCGGTTACAGTGTAATTCAGCTCTGCTTTGGACAAGTTTTTGCTAACGAAGTAAATGGCATATGGAAGTTTTTGCTCAACTTGTCCTAAGGCTGCACCTATGGCTTTGTTCGAGGCATCAGTGTGGATGTGGAAAGGTAGGGCCCAGTTTGGACCTCTTAGGATTGGAGCTGACACTAACTTGTCTTTTAATTCATTCAAACTCTTCTGACAATCGTCAGTCCAATTAAACTCCACATCTTTTGCCAACAAACCAAACGACGGTGAGGCTAACTTGCTGAAGTCTTTAATGAACCTCCGGTAGTATCCTGCTAATCCCAAGAAACTCCGGACATCCCTTACTTTTTGGGGAGGTGGAACCCTCTTGATGAGAGCAATTTTGTTAGGATCCTCCTGCAATCCTTGAGAAGAAATGGTATGGCCTAGCACTGTCCCTTCAGTCATTAGGAATTCACATTTCTCAGGGCTAAGGGACAAGTTCATCTCGATGCACTTGGTTAGGACCTTTCCCAAGTTGGATAATGCTTCCTGGAAGTTGGCCCCATAAGGGGTAAAGTCATCCATGTAGATTTCCACTGCATCATGGACCAACTCCGAGAAGATGCTCAAGACAGCTCTCTGAAAAGTAGCAGGAGCATTGCATAGCCCAAAGGGAAGGACTCGGTAGGCAAAGGTACCCCAAGGACAAGTGAAGGTGGTCTTATCTTGGTCTTCCGGGCTGATTTGGATTTGATTGTACCCGCTGAACCCATCCAGGAAAGAGAAGAACTTCTTTCCTGCCAGTCCATCCAACAATTGATCTATGAAGGGTAGAGGGAAATGGTCCTTCTTGGTAGCTTTGTTCAGCTCCCGGTAATCTACACAGATCCTCCACTTCCCATTCTTCTTGGGAACCAACACCAGAGGGGACACCCATTCACTATCTGAGATGGGGTAAATGAATCCGGCGTCCAACAGTTTTTGCAATTCTTCCTTGACAATGTCCTTAAGGGCTGGATTCATTCTCCTCTGGGGTTGCCTAACTGGTTTACAATCCTCTTTGATGTATATATGATGGGTACAGACCGAGGGGTGGACTCCTTTCATCTCCTTATAGCTCCAAGCAAAAGCATCTAAGTGGCTGGCCAATAGGCTACACAACTCCTTCTCCTGGGAAGGAGACAGAGAGGAGCTGATCTTTAACGCTCTCTCAGGGCCGAACTCCACACTTTTGACTCTGGGAGTTACAGGGCTGGTTGTACAAAGGTCCACTAAGGGGCTAGCTTGGGCATCCTCCACCAACTTCTCTAAAGATAGTGCACTGGAAGGTGGATTCTGGATCAGGGTCTCAATTAAATCATCCTCGGTAGGAGAATTTCTTCTAGCGGTATCTAGGGTGCACAGAGGTGCAGAGTACACCTCGTCTTCCTCTCCGTCCTCCAACCAGAGTGGTAAATCATGCTCTAAAGAAGGTTGGGCAGGAGGGTATAGGACTAGCTGCTTGGACATGGGACCATTTTTGATGGTCATGTTCCCTGCCCGACAACTTATGTAAGCATCTGCAGTAGCTAACCAAGGCCTCCCCAAGATGAGAGGATATCCAGTAAGCTTGGCCTTTGGTTGCAGGACCAGGAAATCTGCAGGGTATTCCCAAGAATCAATTGAGACCAAGACATCCTCCACAATCCCTTCGGGAGTCACGGTGGAGCGATTTGCTAACTGCAGTACTGTCGAAGTCTTTCTCAAGGAACCCTGAAGATTGAGTTTAAGCATGGTATCCCTGGTCATCACATTGATGGCTGCCCCCAGATCAATCAAGGTGTGGGGGATAATGGTGCCATTGATGTGTACATCTACTACAGGACTTCCAGGATCTAGGTATTTTGGGCAGATGACTTGTCCTAGCATAAGGTCAGACAGTTGTCCTATGACGTTGATAGTTGAGGCATCTTTCTTCCGTCTGCCTGGGTGTTTGAAACACTTCTCCTTAATCAGCTTGTTATATATTGGCACATCCTTGATGGCTTGGAGAAGTGGGATTTTAACACACAACTGTTTGAGCTCACCCAAAAGCTCATCTTCTTCTGGGTTCGGTTGTGTGGTGGCGGTTAATCTCTCAGGAAAGGGTGGAGTAGGCTTTGGTTCACTCTCCTGATGGTTTTCCTCATCCTCTGGGGGAGGAGGTTGACGATCTGGAAGAATCTTTCCAGATCTAAGATTGATTTCCTGGATCTCCACAGCATAGGTAGGGCACGAGGTCTCCCCAGTATATACCTGCTGAGCCTGTCTATTGTTGGGGTTCGGGTTCGGTTGAGCAGGCATCTGAGGTTGCCTTGGAGGAGCAGGAGGTAAAGGCTGAGGTTGAACTGGTGGTGGAGGCAAAATGGCGGGAGGAGTGTTGTATTGGGGCCTCCACCCCGACTGAGGAGCACTCCATTGAGGTTGCGACTGGGTATGTGAGTGATATGGATGAGAAGTAGGTTGAGTAGGGTACTGAGGTGGATAAGACCATGGAGGAGGCATTGACCAGGAAGGATGAGCAGGGGGACCCCAGGAAGGCATGGGAGTCAAGTGGTTGGGGTTGTAATAAGCTTGAGATGCCCCTTGCATCCCCTGCTGATAAGGTCTAGATCCTTGAGGCCTCCTTTGGTTGATGAAGTAGAGAGGTTCAGTGGGGGCTTCAGTTCCCTGGTACATGGCTTTAAACCCAGGCAAGGTTGGACATTGATTTGTTGGGTGGTCCTCCTCACAAACGAAACACACTTCAACCGAATGCAATGGACATTCATTCTTAGGGTGTCTTCTGGTGCACCTAGGGCAGAAGACAGCCAAGGCTCTCTCAGCTTCCTCTTTCTTTTGCTAGATCCTGAATGTGTCCAGCTGCATGGCAATGGTATGTCTCACCTCACTCTTAAGATCTTCTAATTGGTTTGTAAGCTCATGTTTGGAGAAAGGGACACCGGTGGAGAGGAGGTTTCCTCTACCTCGTTTTCTAGCTGCCCTGGAATGATTTCGAAACACAGTTTTGATGTCCTCATAAGGCAGTTGGTAAATGTCCCCCCCAGCTAACATGTGAAGGGTGTCTAGGAGATCTTCAGGGACTCCTCGGAGTAGAACCAACTTGAGGGATTCAGGGTCAAGTGTGCACCTGGCCCGTTTATAGCTAAGTTGGAACCTCTCCTCATAATCCTCTAAAGACTCATCATTCCCCATGGTCATTCGAAAGATTTCTCCCTTGGTTTCCTTGGACCTACAATAATCCCTATACTTGGTATTGAAGGCTTGCTGCATCTGAGCCCAAGTGGTGATGTTATTCCCAGGTAATCCCATGAACCAACGTAGTGCTGCATCCTTGAGAGTGGAAGGGAAAAGCTTCAACTTTTGCTCATCCTCAGTATAGTCATAGGTTCGACAAAGGACAGCAAACTCAAACAAGAAGGTATCCGGATCCTCAGTGGTCAGTCCATGGAAGTGAGGCAAGGCAGAGGGGCTAATGTTTTTCATTTTCATATCCCCATTGGTTTCTCGGATGGGGAAAGCTCCTTCTATTCTCTGATATTCTCTCCCATTATCAGCCATGGCTTCAGATGGAGTGGTTTCTAACTCTTCTTCGTCTATAGGGTCTTGGTATATCTCGGGATGTTCACCTATAGGTTCCTCTGGGTCACTGTCACCAAAGAAGAGAGAAGGGTGACTTAGTGATGTGGTGGGGGTGTTTGGTAGGAATTTGCCTGATCTATCTCGGTTCCTACGAGGCATGAAAGGGAAAGGACTCTTCTCTGTTTTTAGTGCTTTTGCTTTTTTTCTTGTACCTGCAAAACTGAAACAAAGTGATCTACAACTAACTACATTGCTCAAATGAAATTTGCGGAATTGGAAATATTAATCTAGGAAAGCAGGAAATATTAATCTAGGAAAGCAGGAAATACTAATCTAGGAAAGCAGGAAATACTAATCTAAGAAAGCAGGAAATACTAGTCTAAGAAAGCAGGAAAGTCTATGCTACTTTTGCAGAATGGAAATGAAGCAAACTACTTAGCAGAAGGTAAGAGTAGGAAAGTAGAGGAAAAGCAACAGGTGCTAATACTCTGACGCTTCCCCGGCAACGGCGCCAAAAAGATGGTGAGCTCCAGTATTGTAGCAATAATGCTACAACTCCTGGGGCTTCCTGTCTCTTAATTTTATCAACCCGGTAGTTCGTACAAACTTGGAAGCGACGGTGCTGTATGCACAAGTACTAGCCCTTGTCGCAGCTGTCACTTGGTCAGCTGGCACAAGTCCGCTAGGGCTTAAGCCAACTTCTATAGGCTCACAGAAGAAGCTTTATCAATGATGGACGAAAGTTAACTTCAAAGAAAGGCTACTCTACTTGACAAACTGAATCAAAAGCAACTTAAAGCATGTAAATCTATGAAACCCTAATTTAACTAGTCTATCCTCTATAATGCAAAGAATGTGGGTGCAACTCTTATGAATGCTGTCATTGCCTCTAACAAGTATGAATGCATGGGTCTAAGCTACTGGCATCATGAGGAATGTGTTTTTGTGTTTTTCCTTTAAGTGTGTGGAATGATTGTGACCTTGGCCTAACTAGGGTTTGATTGTGCAGGTGGGATGGAGATGGAAGGAAAGTGTGGGACAGGTTGGGGAGGCTTGGAGAGGTTCCTAAGGATCCTCAGCACCCATCCACAGAGGTCCCTCACGTTCAGAAGCTCGGCAACGAAGTGAATGGCCTCCTATAGGAAGGCTGCTGGGAATTCTACAGGATACTCTGTTTTCTACAGGATGGCTGTGCACGTCTACAGGATGGTTGGTCGTGGAGATTTTAGGAGTGGATGGAGTGTTGGAGTGGTGTGGGAGGCTAAGGGAGATGGAGATGGACCTAATGATGTCTTAGGAAATGGCAAGTCAGACGAAGGAAGGGTGCATGCAATGGGTTGATGTTTTGGAAGGGTGAAATCAACGAGAGTGAAGGAAATGGAGCGGTACGTGGAATGAGAGAGTTGGAGGGCAAGTGAGTGAGGTAGAGGATGAATAGAACTTGCAGGTGGATGGAGGAAACGACGAAGGAAGTGGCTTGAGAAAGAGCAGCGTAAATGAAACAAATGACCTGTGCATCAAAACAAGAGATTCATTAACCTATTATGCCATGAAACCTACAAATTCGAAATGGAAAACAAGAAATGAAACTAATGCGTGAGAGTGCAGTATGGATCAATGTTGAGAATATATGAATGGATTTTCAATAAAAACGTTCATGTGGCAACTTGCGTGGAGATGAAACGACTGCTGTTCTTTTTGGTGGCTGATCATGGTCTACACCCCAATCCCAACGGTGAGATGGCAGTGAGCCTTTTGCAACCTGTTTTTTATGGAGCTCCAAGAGATTTATTCTACCAACCTATCAAACTCGAATACTGAAAGCAAAGCATCATACCAGTCCTATCTATGCTAATGAAAACAACTAAACCAACAAGCTGGAAATCCGAATTGCATAGGAAACTAAACAAACTCAAGTGCTGGAACTAATGGTAAATGCATTACAACACGGAGGAGGACTATGGCTCTCAGGTTGGGCCCTCACCTGAGAGCTATAGCTCCTTGAGAAAACTCAGAACTAACTCAAAAGTGGCCTTCTTTATTCATAATCTGATAACATGCCAAATTGGCTTACAAAAGAGAACGAAACTTGAGTTGTGCTCCAAAATTACAATAGTAATACGAGAGTTTCAACAACCTAACCAAGGCTAAGGCTTCTATACTTATACAAAACGATGCTCCAACAGATATCCATGATTCTAGGAGCTCGGCTGTTCAATCTATAGTTTAACTGCTGATCCTGTAGGATGGTCATAAATGCTGTTTCCTGTAGAGCAGTTTTGAACTGCTGTTCCTGTAGAACAGCTGGCCGTGTATTAAGCTCGGAGGGAGGCTGAAGTGGGCTCGGAGTTCTTGGTGAGGATCATGAGGAATGTACCCCAAAACCGTGGACAACCTCTCCTTATGTCAGCAATGCCAACTCGTTGTCTCCTTGCCACCTTTTCGTTGTCTTTTGCTCCCTTTTAATGCCAAAACCTGGAATCACAATGCATTAGCTACGTGGATAAAGTGCCTATCCTTTCTCCTACAAACAACATGAATAAACTAAGAAGCGTATGCATAAACAATAAAAATGAATGGTTTGAGCAAGCAAAATAGGCCAAAAATGAGCCCAAATTGTACCAAAATTGGGGCTCATCAGTAACTGATGCCCCGAGGAAAGAAAATGCAAACACCTAGTAAGGAACCTGAAAGCTCTAGCATGACTCATGAAGAATAGGAAGAAATTCTACATGATATATCAAAATTCCAAGAACAAGTGCAACAAATGTCACGCTCACAAAAGCTAACAGAAGCTAAGATAAATGGCATGGAATCTAAGATAAAGGGCGTAGAAGCTAAGATGGATGATTGGAAGATAGATTTGAAGACAGACATGGGAGAATTGAAGATAGATTTGAACACAAACTTGAAGACAGGCATGACAGATATGAAGACAGATTTGACAAATTTTCTACAAGAAATACTTACTAATGGTGAAAAGGTAGTAAAGGAAACTCATGATGCGAACAAAATAAATGTTAATCATGATATCATAGACTCTAATGTTGGATCGAAGACTCACCATATTCCAAAAATCGATATGAGGAAGTTTGATGGCAAGGATCCCGCCACATGGATATTACAGATGGAGCAGTTCTTCGATCTCAATAATGTGCAAAACACACAAAAGGTACGTATGGAAACTTTATATTTGGAACCAAATCAGTTTGTATGGTATCAATGGCTTTGCTCTCGTAAACAATTTATCACTTGGGCAATTTTTACGGAAGAATTGATAGCACATTATGAGGATACAAAAAGCAACACTTTTTTTAGCCAATTGATAAGTCTCAAACAAAAGGGTTCAATAATGGAGCACATTGAGGAGTTCCAAAAATTGAACATAAGGGTAAAAGATATTCCAGAGGAGCATAGGATTGATGTGTTCATAGGGTCTTTAAAGGATAATATCCAACATGATGTTCGCCTTTGGGAACCTGATTCATTAGAGAAGGCATTCAGGTTAGCAAGAAAAATGGAAAGCAAAATTATGGCAACCAGGAAGCATACCACTCACAACTATAAAGATGGAAGTGTTGTTGCCCCTAGTCTTCCACA
This sequence comes from Pinus tabuliformis, assembly GCA_031772625.1. Lineage (NCBI taxonomy): Eukaryota > Viridiplantae > Streptophyta > Pinopsida > Pinales > Pinaceae > Pinus > Pinus tabuliformis. The sequence continues at coordinate 1,841,067,776 of CM062819.1, forward strand.
ACCTATAAGGTTGACACCACAACAATTGGAAGAAAAAAGAGCAAAAGGGCTTTGTTACAGTTGTGATAGCAAATACACTAAAGGTCATAAGTGTGCTGAGAAGAAATTATTCTACATAGATTGTGAAGAGGAAGAAGAAAAGGAGCAAGAAAGGTCAAAAGAAGAGGATATACTCCAGGAACAAAGCCTAGATGAAGAACAAATAAATCCGACCATATCTTGTAATGCATTGGCGGGAATTACCACTCCTCAAACCATCAAGATAGAAGGACAAATCAAGAAGAAAAAGGTAATAGTGTTGATTGATTCAGGAAGCACCCACAATTTTATTCATTGTAGGGTAGCAAAAGAATTGAATTGCTTCCTATATCCAGCACCAGAGTGTCAAGTGATGATTGCAAATGGAGGAACAATAAATTGCTCTGGAAAGTGCCATAATATCAAGCTATCCATGGGAGAATATGTATTGACTAGCCCAATGCTTTCCATTCCAATGGGAGGTGCTGATGTTGTACTAGGAGTCCAATGGCTACAATCCTTGGGTACAATAGCTTTTAATTTTCAAGAACTTTTCATCAAATTTTCTATGGAAGGAAAGGAAGTTGAATTAAGGGGTATTGCAGGGAAACCAGGAAAGATAATCAGCTCTAATGGTATGACAAAGCTTCTAAAAAAGGAGCAAAGAGGTGTAATTGCACAATTATGTTCGCTAGATGTTTCCACATCGGAATCATCTATTTCTCCAGATCTCCAAAAAGTCTTGGACAATCATTCCAAGGTATTTGAGACTCCCAAAGGTCTCCCACCTATGCGTGATCATGATCATGCTATTCATCTGATTCCAGGAAGTGTTCCTCCAAACATCAGGCCGTACAGATATCCCTATGTCCAAAAAAGTGAAATTGAACGTATGGTTGCAGAAATGCTAGAGGCTGGTATAATTCAACCGAGTCAAAGTTCTTTCTCTGCTCCAGTAGTATTGGTGCACAAGAAGGATGGATCATGGCGCATGTGTCCGGATTATAGGGAGCTCAACAAGCTCACTATTAAAGATAAGTTCCCCATTCCTGTCATTGATGAATTACTGGATGAATTGCATGGATCAATTTACTTCACCAAGTTGGATCTTCGTTCAGGATATCATCAAATCAGAATGAAGATTGAAGACATTCCGAAAACAGAATTTAGAACTCATGAGGGTCATTATGAATTTTTGGTCATGCCTTTTGGCCTTACCAATGCACCTTCAACATTTCAAGGTTTGATGAATTCAATTTTCAAACCATTCCTTAGAAAATTTGTGTTAGTATTTTTTGATGATATACTAATCTACAACAAGTCTTGGAAGGATCATGTTGAACATGTTGACAGGGTGCTACAACTATTGGAGGAGAAACAATTATATGCAAAAAGATCCAAATGTTTCTTTGGAGTCCAGGAGGTGGAATATTTGGGTCATATTGTATCTCATGAAGGAGTTAAGGTAGACCCTAGCAAAATTAAAGCCATTAAGGAATGGAAAATCCCCACATCCATAAAGCATCTGCGAGGATTTCTTGGGTTGACAGGGTATTATCGCAAGTTTGTTAAGAATTATGGGAGAATAGCAGCACCTCTAACAACATTATTGAAGAAAGATGCATTTTCATGGACTCCGGAAGCAACAAAGGCCTTTGAACATCTTAAAGAGGCAATGTGCCAAGCACCGGTCTTAGCTACACCAAACTTCACAAAAACCTTTATTGTGGAATGTGATGCTTCAGGAAATGGAATTGGTGCTGTTCTAATGCAAGATGAAAGACCCATTGCTTTTGAAAGTCGTCCAATCAAGGGAAAGTTTTTAAGCAAAGCTATTTATGAGAAGGAAATGTTGGCAATACTCCATGCACTTAAGAAATGGCGACCCTACCTAATGGGAAGACACTTCAAGGTAAAAACGGATCATGATAGCCTTAAATACTTTTTAGAACAAAGATTATCCTCTGAAGAGCAACAAAAGTGGGTCACAAAGATGTTGGGTTATGACTTTGAAATCATCTACAAAAAAGGGAAGCAAAATGTGGTGGCAGATGCACTCTCAAGAAAGGATGAGGATGTGGAAGCATTGTTGTGCGCCATTTCTATTATCCAACCAGATTGGATAAACGAAGCAAGGGAGGAATGGAAGAATGACGAAGAAGTGTGGGCACTTATTCGAAAGCTACAACAAGATTCCAGTACGTCTGATACATTTAGCTGAAAAATGATTCGTTATGGTACAAAGATCGCTTATACCTCTGTAAGAATTCCCAGCTAAAACAAAAGATTCTTATGGAATTGCACACTTCTCCCTTAGGAGGGCACTCAGGATTTTTAAAAACTTACCACAGGGTTAAGAAGGAATTTTTTTGGGATGGCCTTAAATCAGATATTCAAAAGTTTGTGGCAGAATGTTTGGTTTGCCAACAAAATAAAGTTGAAACAATTAAGACACCGGGTCTATTACAACCTTTATCCATTCCAAGCCAACGTTGGGAGGAGGTTTCAATGGATTTTATCACAGGTTTACCCAAGTCTGAGGGAAAGAGTGTCATCATGGTGGTAGTTGACAGACTTACCAAGTATGCACACTTTTGTGCATTATCACATCCATTTAAAGCCAGTACAGTTTCTACTGCATTTATGGAAACAATTCAAAAGCTACATGGAAACCCAAAGATTATTGTAAGTGACAGAGATCCCATTTTCACTGGAAATTTTTGGACAAAATTATTTTCTTGTCTTGGTACTCAGTTAGCTCATAGCTCATCTTATCATCCTCAATTTGATGGGCAAACTGAGATAGTAAACAAATGTTTGGAAGGATATCTTCGTTGCTTTGTATCTGATAAACAAACACAATGGGTCAAATGGTTGCCTTTGGCTGAATGGTGGTATAACACTTCCTTCCATACAGCAACAAAAATGACCCCATTTATGGCACTTTATGGGTATCAACCACCATCCATCACATCATATTTAAGAGAAAATTCTAAGGTTCAGGCAGTGGAACATCACATCGAACATCAACAACAAGTCCTCCAACTCTTAAAGGATAACCTCGTGTTGGCACATAATAGAATGAAACAACAGGCAGATCAACATCGCAGTGAAAGAAGTTTTGATGTAGGTGATTGGGTATTCCTACGGCTACAACCATATAAGCAAATGTCCCTCAAACAAGCTAAGAAGGATAATAAATTATCACCAAAGTATTATGGTCCGTACAAGGTGTTGCAAAAGATTGGTACTATGGCATACAAATTGGAGCTTTCTGCAGCTTCTCGATTGCACCCAGTTTTCCATGTTTCATGTTTAAAGAAAGTTATAGGCGACAAGCTCCCAGTTCAAACAATATTTCTAGAACTTGATGAGGAAGGAAAAATTATATTGGAACTGGAAGCAGTCATAGAAACAAGAATTCGACAGCTACGAAATCGATCAATTTCAGAGTATCTTATCAAGTGGAAGAACTTATCCGCTGAAGATTCCACATGGAAGGATGAGAATTTTATGCAGAAGTATCCAGAACTACTCAAGCATTGAGGACAACACTTTTTTGAAGGCGAGGGGCATGTTGGGTCCCTATAATACTAGTGATTACCCCATTACTATTGTAGTTATACCCCTTATTAATATTGTTGTGCCCCTATTGCCCCATATTGTTATTACTGTGCCCCATAGAATCCCTCTATTGTTATTTTTGTGGCTTTATATTATTATTGTTAGGTCAGCTATATTATATTGTGACTCCTTAGACTCCTATATATAGAAAGGAGGTTTTGTCATTTGAATCATCCAAGAATTGTTCATTTATGTAATGTAAAGGAGGATGCCCCCTTGAAGAGGCTGAATTCTAAGGCGTTGATCTATCTTTTCTTGAGCTGGTTTCTTAACAAAATGTTGGTTGAAACATACTCTTAATATCTGCTGCAACACCTACAAATTTCTTTAGAAAATCTCCTCCACAACTCTCACATATTGAACACAATCCTCCAAGCTTGCACTCACTCAATACATCACATATCCATCCCAACTATCATTGAACTCTTTCCAATATATAGATGAATTGAGGTTATCAACTCAATAATTACCAAGAACTACTGAGCTCCATGAATTTGTGTCCATATTCTTGATTTGATCTAGATTCAGCTCCTTGACTAGATCATACCACTAACTCCACTTCATGAATGATATTGTCAATGTTAATCACAATCTAGAAGCTCATTAACCTTTTTTGACATTTACATGATGAGTCTTGAACAAGACAAGTTGGAAAAACAAATAAACACCTCATGTGCGTAAGGAATGCGAAGAAAAACATGTTTTAGGCCTCAACTGCACCCATAGAATTTCCAATTTTCGATTGTAACCACACTCACAACATTGTGCCCTAGTAGTCGGAGCCTTCTAATCGTATGCATGAGCCTGTCTACATACACTTGGGGTAGAGGATGGAGAAAAATCAATCAGATCAGTTCAAAGCTCTTCCAAACTTTAGGGCGACCTTCATCAACTCCAAAACACACCTCCAAATCTCTATTAAGTCTGCAACACAGGGCAAGAACCTCTACAACAAGTTAGTGACATGCAAACCCTAGTCTGCCAAACTCCTCATCATGATGAACACCTCTAGCTCCTCAATCAGCAACAACAACATTTCCAAACACCTCCATCACTTATAGTAACATATCTAGAACCTAAACCAACATCTCCAACACTTGCACCAACAACATTAAGGCATCCATCTACCTCCAACACCACTAGAGGTACCTCCAGCATAATTAGAAATAACTCCAGTGCACCCAACACCTATAGAAGCATCATCAACATATAAAAGGACATCACAACATACCCTACAACCATCTCTACTCAACTTCCAAACCTTGCACTAAATCATGCCACAACCAAGTTGACATCAATGCAAACCAAGAAGACCAACAAGTCAAACACTCATCACACTCATCACACATCATGAGGGCTACTAATCATTATTAAGTTGACATAAGGCATATGATGAAAAGTACCAAGAACCTACTAACATCAATGGAAACACTACAATGGAAAAAAAATTCCCCTTTGGCATTGATGCAAACTTCAACCTTATCACCAACATCTAAGGCTCATCTCCATACACTCTTCAACTTTCAAGATAATATCTTCCAATCCAAATTCTCTCCCCCTTTGACATCAATGGAAAAGTTCCATACCAGCATTGAATGATAATGGCAATAATATTTCAAATGAGAGAAATAATCCCCCTATCATATTCAACACTATGTCAATGAAAACCAAAGATGTATCTCCTATAAGATAAGCATGTAAAAACAAGGAAACCAACTACCAAAAAGTCTCCAACCAATGCCAAGAAATCTGTGAGAACTAAACATACTCCCCCTCAGAATGTAATGAAGATGCAATCACACTCTCTCGGCTATTGTAGCTACACATCCATATATTTATAACAATCCTCCTTTTCAAGTGCAAGAACTAGTACAAAATGAGAGATTAGTGACTATGCAACTAAAAAAGTTAGTCACCACAATTATTTCCAGTGAATTGCTACTAAATTTGAGCAATTTTAAGTGACCCAGTGAAAAAAAACTAACTTAAATGACTAATTTAGTCTAGGGATAAAATATACAACTAGATAATAAGTGACCCAACTAAAAGAGACTAACATAAATGACTAATTTAGTCCATGACTAAAATATATGACTAGATAATAAATGAAAAATTAAAAATGATTAATGTAAATGACTACTATAGTCCAAGAATAAAAACACGACCAAGTAACAAGTACAAGAAGTATATGAATTAGTCATTTATGTTAGTCATGTTTAATAGTGTGACTCTGGAAATGGAAAATTGCAATTTTGATTATGAAGTATTACATTTCACCAAATTTGAACATTGCAAATGGATTCAGAGACCCCTTTGTTAAAATTTGGAGACAAAGGGTCTCCAAAAGAGTCTACAATGTTAAAATTTAGGTAGATGAATTCAATGAACTCATTAAGGGGGTCTATGAATACATATATAATAATAAAATTATAACAATTTTATACAATATAGAGTATAAGTTTACAATATATAATAGTTTTATACTCCCTTCGAAAGGAGGGACAAGAAAGAGAGTTTGAAACTGATATAGAACGGTGTTAAGGGTTCATAATAATTTGTTCCTCATATATTAGAGAGATGACACACTACTTTTGTGGTGTTGTTACATACCATGGTTAATTATTGCATTAGATTCATAAAGACAATAATTTTATTATTCTGAATTCAAAAAAAACCTTGACATGATTTTAATGTTGAGTATTTTAATTTATCTCAATACATGAGAAATGGTGGAAATACATTTATATGATTACCACAAGCCTCAAATTTTATTGAGGAGTTTATCATGTGTATATTTGGTATGGTTGGAGATTCCAAGTGGAAGAAAATCATATGGAATAGATTTTGATCCATCTAAAATTGTTAAATGTGCAATCATTCTAGACCATAGTGTGGATTTTGATGACAAACTAGAAACCTTCTAAGATATTCAACAAATCACATGCCCCATATATAAGGAACTCATAGTTTAAACTATGACTGAGACATCAAGAGACCAGAAGAAACTAGAGCTCGGATCCCAAAATCCAACAAGACGCCTATCCTTCCAACCTTACTATGATGGGCGATGGTGTCCCTTGTGGGATTTGAAACCAGGTGGAAGGGATAACATCCCAGTGAGACACCCACCCCATCGTTCCCACTAGACTGTAACAAATTTGGAGACAAGAAGCTTATTATATAGCTCAGTGTGAAGAGGATGTGTAAGTTAGTCCATTTGTATGTGGGAGTTGACATGTGCCCCCTAAAAATAAAAAATAAATTATGATCTACATAGAAAAATAATGTCGGCTAGAAAACAAAATGTGATTTAACTGTTTAAACCTTATATTTTTCAAAAATATTTGTACAAGGCATATCTTTTTAAAAAAATTATGTAATTTTCATAAAAAAAAGCTTTTATGGTTAAAAGGTTTGTTTGACCCTATATATACTTTATATAGCATTTAAAAATACAATTTAAACAATGAAACATTATGCATTGTATTTTGCACTCTAAAGAAGCTTCCACGTGAAGAAATTTGATCCCTCTCGGCTCATGTTAAATCAGAACTTAAGATAGATCTATGCTGGTTTAAAAAATCTAGGACATTTTAATAAAAGTCCAATCAATATATCTATTTCTTTAAAGTAGGGGGATATTCTTTTTGACGGGTAGGGCTAGGGTTTTAGATGAGTGAAGGTTGATTCTACACATATATGGTTAGAGCCGTGATATATTATTTTTATGTGAGAGCAAGCGCAAGAAAAGTGAAGCGATGAGTGCTTTTAGGCATCTACAGGAGGAGAAGAATAACAAAAAATCCAGTAGCTATGGTTCAAATGTAATCTTCGATGTCCTTTTCCTTGGGATTTTCATGGCCTGCTCACGATGATATCTTCTATTTTTTTTTCTCCATTGCTTTTCATTCTCAGTTTAATTTGCAGTAGAAAATTTTTTGCCACCTTCTCATGTACTTATATCTTAGATATACATTTTGCAATAGAATGGTTGGATCGAATCCTAAAATTACTTCCTTGGTTGTGTAACCTCAATTCATATAAGTTGGGATTGTATAGCCCTTCCCAGTATATAGTCCAAGGTTGTTTGTTGGGTATCCTTGTGCATGTTAACATTCGAAGAGTTTTTTGAATATTCGAAATCAGAGTGGGGGTCCAACTGGAATAGGCGAGTGGCCACAAATTTCCAACTAGATCAATCTTTCCCCCTTCCTTATTGCATTGAGTTCCTCCATGAGATGAGGAAAATTCCATTGAACTTAGTCCCTGGTGAGCCACTTGTATTGGTGCAGGAGTTGGCCAGCTTTGAAAAATCAATACAGTTGGATCTTCTACTAGTGAGTGTTCTTGATCTATGTGTCCATGATTTGATCAGTTATGGCATGTTCCATGCAGTCTTGCTTTATCTCTATTGGTGTGAGTTTCTCTACAATGTTTGATGTGTCCAATAATGGTGGAAAGTATGACCGAAGGTAGGCCACATTAAAAACTAGGTGTAGGCCAAGGAATGGGGGAATGATGAGCTCAAACATTTTGTCTCCCATAATCTTATTGATGGTGTAAGGCCCATATCATAGTGGTCGAATCTTCTAGTGGGACACAGTGAGGTGCTCCTTCTGCAAATGTAACCAAACTTTGTCTCCCACTTGGAACTTGTGTGGAACTCGATGTTGATTATGATGCTATTTGTACATAGCATTTTCTCTGTCCAATATGTCATGGATCTGTTGGTAGATGTGTTTAATGCATTCAATGAAGATGGTATCTTTGTCAACCTCGGACTGGACATGAGCCAAATATTCCTGAGTAGATGCAAGTGGTGTGGAAACATCAATGGGACATAGTGGATGGAATCCCGACCCCACCTGAAAGGGGATGTGGTCAGTTGAGATGTGGAGAGATTTTTTGTAGTTTTGTTTGACAAAGGGGACACTTTCATCCCATCTGCATGGATTCTTCAAGTTTTACAGAACATGATGTGCACAATCATCCTGTTAATGACCTTTGTTTGGCCATCAGTTTGGGGGTGGAAGGTCATGGACTTAGTGAGATTATCTCCAACAATGACTAGAGGCTTGAACATAATGTACTTAGGGGCCTACTATCCTAATCTAAGATAATGGACTGTGGGGTACTAAAGTGTACCCATACTCATTTAAAGAATAATTTGGCAATGGATTTTGTTGTGATACTCTTCTTGCACGCCGCTAGAATAGACATCTTAAAAAATCTATCAATGACCACGAAAACATGGTCATTGCCATGCTCGATAGAAGGGAGGCTCGACATATAATCCATCGAGATGGATTCCCAGGGTCATATATGAGTAGGTGTAGGAGTATACAGTCCTTGCTTCTTGATTATCAGTTTGGAAATGGGACAAGGAGTGGAGGATCTGATGTACTTCCTAACATCCTATCGAGTGTTCTATTATACAACCAACTCACATAAAATATATATCAACGACTTAAAAAATATCCTCTTCGATGGGGAAACCTCCTTTACATTACATAAATGAACAATTCTTAGATGATACAAATGACAATACATCACTTCTATATATAGGAGTCTAAGTGTTGTAGTGTTTTCTTCTCAAAGATGTATGAAAAGAACTTGTTAGGTTCCTATACCAATAAGAGTCATAATTTTTGAATGATTGAGATTAAAACTTGTAATATGTACATACCTTTGCTTTATGCAAATGTTTTCCATACTGAAAAATTAAAAAATGTAAAGAGGGTATGTCCTAAAAGAATAATCAAAGGACAAAAAGAATAAAAGGGTCAAAAAATATGAAAAATATGAACCGCAAAGAAAAGGAAAAAGACCATGAAAGTGAGAAAGCCAAAATGCCACTACTATTTACTTTTTGTGCGGAATAAATGATTGTGTGCAATTTGTAATCCTTGCCACAATCCATGATTAGTCAAAATATTTAAACTTGGCCATTTCATGTCTATAGATAGAGAATAAAAATTTGGCCAAACAATGTAACCTTGGTAGATAATTAGATAGGTAGAGTAAATAAAAGGAGTTCAACTGTTTAATCTGAGCCCTTGGATGTAATAAGGTTATATTTAGTTAGTTCACTATTGTAAAGAGAAAGAAAAATATTTGATAAAGGTTTTCTAGCTCAAATGCACCCTAATAAAGAGAAGTAAAAATGGTAGGATGAGTAGATGGGTAAGTAGAAGAAAGATTGTAGAAGTATGATGATTGATTAGACAAAAAACATATTTATCATTCTCATCTTAAAGTTCTAGATATGAGTGAATAATCAAGCATGCAAATGATTCACAAAGTCAATTAATTAATTTCCCCCATTCATTTTACCCCTTTTCTTTACTAATTTCTCATAAATAAACTTCAAAGTACTTAAATAAACTTTAAGTAAAAGAGGCTCAGAGCATTTCTCTGACTTTTGGAGGGATCAGACCCTCGGCTCAACAATTTATGAGTATCAAGTACTAAATTCCCCTCACAAAAATTCATCTCCCTCCATTCCCCCTTATTTCCCTTATAAAACCCCTTTTCCTAAGGTTAAAACACTATTTGCCTAGGGAAAGTAATCACCCCCATGGAAACCCCTTTTTCCTAAAAAACCCACAAAAACACATTGCCCTAAGTATTAATGTTAATATGTGAGAAGAATTTAAATCACAAAAAAGCATTTTCTTAGTGTATTGTTTCCCTTTTCCGCCCATTCATATTAATTATTAACTTTATTATTAATTCCCGAAAACCCACTATCCCATATATATAGCTCCTATATATAAAATAACCCCACCCATTAGTTTAAATATAAACTATATCACTATCCCTTATCCCTCAAACATATTAAAATCCTGCCTTAACCCATCATTAACCTGATACCGCTGCACTTAAGCACCCTTCGGGCCCCCCCACTACTCTCCGTGTAGTTTCCCTGCCCGATCGCCATACGATCGTCTCCCTTCACATCTGACGGCCCTTATCCATATCGGGCCAACCCATCTGCCGAACTATACCCACCCGAAAAAGTGGTTTTGCCACCAGCCCCTGATGCTACGTGTCCGCCGATGAGTGGCATCGGGCGGCCTCTTACCAATACCACCGAGCGCCCGTAAGCGGTGTAATAGAAACCATTACCGCCTGCTACTACGTGACAAAACCATCACTGTTCACCCACGTACCCACCAAAACTAATTTTTCCACGCATAAAAACCAAAAGCCCCAAATCATTTGTTTCTCTGAAATTTCAAAGCTAAAACCTATATGCACATGCATGTCGTCCACAAACATTTGAAGTCGCCAACCCACACCCAGTTGCACTCCAAAGATGCTCAGATAACCTTGCAGCCTACACAGACCCCTTTTCGACCATTTTCAATCGCCAACCACCCTGTTCAGACCCAGTTTACCTCAATTCCAGGTATTTAACCCACAATTCACTGAGAAACCCTGTCAATTTCAAAACCAGTTAATGTGTTTTCTTAGTTAAAAGATAAAAATTAATCAAAGAAGCTCAAGGACTTAAACCCACTCTGTGTTAAACACCATTTCCCTAAAAACACTGCAAATTACCACCCCCATTCTCAAATCCACAGGAACTAAGAATGGTTGCCCAATTGCCATGGATGTGAGACCCATCTCTACAACCCACTTAGACCTGGACCACCTTCCCCTGGCTTATAGGGATTTACTGATAAAGGACACCACTGTCCATGAATCCCTGCTCAAATTATAGTGCCAAATTAGGGATAGATACTTGAACCAGGCTAACAAAATTGGTTTGTGGGAGTCCAATTTGCCTAAGTACTAGTTCCCTAGAGTCCACGTTCTTTTCACTATCACCGCTGAATCTATAAATGAGATTCTACAGCTCTAGCCTTGCCAAAACTTGACTCCCCTCTCCATTGGAGACCTGTTGTACTTATTTCCCAAGCTCAAACCTACAAGATTGGCCCAAATAATCCAAACCTTCATCCTAGAAGATAAGTATACCTCCAAAGACCCCCCTCCATATGTAGCAGCTTTATTTTCTCCTTAGGGAAGAAGTATTGTAGATATGATATCTAGGGTCCTGGGTTATACCACCAGTGAATATATTGATGAGATTATTTTAGCTTTCATGTCCATATACACTCCAGGATAACCTCCTGTTGTCATATATGACTATGCTCAGTTCATAGCTAACAGGATGCATGAACAGTTCCTCAGAATGAGTAATGAGAGAGTTTTCAAATACTCCTCGGTCTTGTATCACCTTTTCCTATATTACTAGTCCGACAAATTCCCACTTACCTTGCAAAAATTGGACACCAAGGGCCAACCAAGATCAGTTATCTTCTGGACCCCATTGATTCATCAACATCCCTCCCCCTATTCATACAATGAATTCATTGATTCCTTTGTCCACCCTGTGATGACCATGCTCACTGGAACCCCTCCACCAAGAATCAGTCCTGAAATTAGGAGAGTCCTTCATCTAAACATCAATCATCAAGTGGGAGATTGGTACTTGTACCAAAACCACACTGAAATCAGGATTTATGGCTGTGAGCTGGCCCCATACAAACTACCTAAATACCTCCCAATGAGGTTATTTTCCCTGGAGTACTACAGGCAAATAATAAATTCAGATGAGGTAAACTTTGTTAAAGCCAAAAAGAAATCCCAGCTCAAAATCAAAGACCAATTGGGTCCCTTTATTTGTAATAGCAGAGAAGCTGGGAAGGAGGCAGACCTAATCCTTCAGAGATTAAAACTAAAACAGAGCTTCATATGGAGATATGATCCCTTGGACTTCATCTGCAAAAGAAGGCAGAAGAACAAGATGGCCCCCTATATCCATCACCGCATCCCTAAGATAGAAAAGTATGCCAACCAATTGCAATGGGTGGAAAACACTTTAGAGGATAGGGATAATGCAAAAGTTGTTGTGGAAAACACATTAATTGATCTGGAAAAACAACTTGATGAGGATTCTTTCCTGCAGGTGCCAGAATAGTTAGATAGGCTAGAACAATCAGATAGGCCAGATCAGTCAACTAGGATAGAACCATCAGAGGTACCAGAAAAATCGGACGTACCAGAGAAATTAGACATACCAGACAGACCAAAGACAACCATGAGCACCCCCCAGTTGTACAGACTCCTCTAAATGAGGAGAAAAACCTAAAGAGAAATAGGGAAGGGGCCACCACTTCAATAAGAGCAACTTCACAAGCTTATGTAGAAACAAGCCAAGCTAAAAGACAGAGAGTGAATCTTGTCTCTGAACAGGAATACACAGAGGAAACAACAGAGGTCACTAGTGTAGAAGGAAATAGGAGCAAGCCTGCTACTCCATCTAGAGGCATTCCAGAGCCTTCCACATCACAAACTCAGATGTTGGAAAGGCAGCAAAGTATTGAGGTATCTTCCTTCAGGATGCCTGTAGATAAACATCAAGACATAAAGGAAAAATACGAAGAGATCAATGCCAGGAATGAGAGGCTTAAATCCCAAGCATATGCATAGTATCTAAATATGACTCCCACTAATAAAACAAGGCTAATGTGAGCCTTTGATGTCAAAGAGGGGAAAATGCAGCTGACTTTCATCAAGCCAACCACTCAGTAGCCAAGGACAACATCAGATTTAAGAAAGTGGACATTGAATTACTAGCAAGGGATATTCATCACATTGACCAGATTGAACTACATAAGCAAATACGGGAGATGATATACTCCACATTAACAGGGAAGGCAATTGCTGCCCACCAATTAAAAAACTCCCTGAACAATATATCAGCCCAATTTCAGTTGGAGAAAGCCTCATCACAGCCTAAAGATAATAGAATCAAGTCCTTAGAGGACTTAGTGATTGAATTGGGACATGGTGCCAAAGATGTAAAAGTTGCAGAGCAGCTGATTAAGAAGAAAAATGATGAAATTGCTACACTCAAGAAGCAACTAGAGATACCCGAGCTGCATCACCCACAGACAAAGGAAGTCCTAGAAGCACAGCAAGCACATGAAGAGCTCATGGACTTGGTCCTGAAGCTAAACGATCAACTCAAGGAGACAGAGAATGAGTTGGACACTTTAATTCAGTTGAGGTAATGTGATCTGGCCAAAACTTCTAGAACTGTCATCCCCACAGTATCTACAGCAGTTCCTTCCACACTGGCAGCATCACTGGCACCCACAGCTCCACCTGCCATAGAATTGCCAGTAAATGCAAAATCTACTACAGCAACAGGTACATCAACAGATAAAGCAACAAAAATTTTGAAAGCCATGGAATACATGTCTATCTAGGTGACAGAGCTAAAGAGACTAAAGGAGAAAGTGGCAAGTCTAGAAACAGACTGCAAACTTGCCCAACTCCAGCAGAAAGAAGAAACACAGAAGGCCCAGAGAATGGGTGAAAGAATCAAAATCCTGGAGAAGGATTTAACATTACAGAAACCTCTAGGGAAAACCAAAGAAATGCCTTGGGCCAATATCATTGACTTTGTCAATGATATTTGGCCATCAATTCAGGTAATATTTGAGCAGACAGAATTAGTGAAGATAGCCATTGAAGCTATCCAAAAAGTGAAGGAAGAATTGGGAGATAAACCAGAGGATGAAAATTGACTCATCCACTTCCTAAACAGCAAGAAATGATATTAGCTCCAAGAGCTTAACATAGAAGATAGGACTGAAGCCATTTTGGAGATTAGAAATGTTCTTTCCAAAAGAAACCTCATCCATAACTTAGAAGAGAAGTGCCATAACATGCAGGTAGCCATTGACAGGTTCATGGCTAAGTTTTAGATTTTAAGGGACAAAGGTCTTCCCAGTCCTATGGTCATCAATGAAAAACTCATGACCCAATTGGGCTATAGTGATAGACTCAGGAAATTGGCCAAGGAACAAGCCAACTCTTCAGCTATTAAAGCTTTGCCAACAGGAAAAGTATTATATGATACGTTTGAGAACTTGTTTTTCATAGAGCATGAAGTGAAACATTTGTTTCTCACCAAACCAAATTTTGCAAAATATAGAGAGGCAGATGAAATCTACAAAAGTATGGTAAAAATAAAGTTACCTGATGTAGAATGGTGGGAAAAAATGACAGATTTATTATGATAAATTTACATCAGAAAGTTACTGCACAGTAAATCTGAAGACAACCAATGAAACACGTAAAAGCAGAGCAACAGGCTCAAAGAGTAGCAGGGTCAAAGAGTATCATTTGAAAGATGAAAGGAAAAAAGGTTCCAGCGTAGAATTTCTACAAATATCAACCATATTAAAGGGCTCCAACTCAACAGAAACAACTAGCAACACCATAATAAAAGGGATAACATGAAGCAATTTAACATCTGTCTCTATCTTCATGCAAGAAGATATTTTAATTCCCTATATTAAATCTCAAGTTTGTTTAAGATATTTTGTAAATATTTTTGTATAAATACTTCACATTTCGAAGTATGTAGGGTGGATTCCAAGAAATTTCTATAGAATTTTTCTCTCAAATCAAAATTCTATTGTATCAATGACTAGATTGGCTTGCTAGATCAAGGAATAAAGATTATATATTTTACAGGATTCTTATGTAAAGTGAAATACAAATAAGTATTTTCTCATGTTCAATGTTGTCTTTCCTTATGTTTTTTCCATAATCTTATTTGTATCTCTAAAATCTAAATGTATAGCATGGAATGATATTTTAGAAATTGCTTAAATGCACTTTGTCTTGACTGTTTTACATTCTGAATGTTTTCTCCTAAACTATCTTAGCTAGGGAATTCTTAACTACTCAGCTTCCGTAGTTTCTCCTCTGGTCTATAGAAAAGGATTATTAATTTTCCATTTTCTCATGATCAGTGACTGTTCTTCATTCTGATCCCGGTCCAAGGATTCTTAAGTGCCCTTTCACCCTAGTTAGAATTACTTCACCCATTAGGCCTAAAGATTTGCATGTTGCTTTACTAGCCTGCCCTGTGAACATTCCCTTTAATGATCTGATCCAGTTATGCTATCCATTTGTTTATTCCATAGCCCAATGGATTGAAGATCTAGCTCTATCCATCTGCTCCAAGAATTCCACCACCCAACCTTAAATTCAAAACCAAAACCCCATGAACACTAAGAACTAGCTTGAAATATCATAAAAACAAAGCTAAATTATATAGAGAGAGCCCTCTCTGGACTTAGGTTGGCTAGAGCCTAAGCCTAAGAGATTGGTTTGTGGTTACCTCGGTTTCTTCCTTCTTCTGATAACTTCTAACGAAAATACTGAGTGATAACATAGTGCCGACTCCACTGTGGACCTCAAATCCTTAGTCTTAATAAACCTTTGAGAAAGTTTCAAATCTTTATTTCAAGCCTCTTGAAGGGTTTATTAGAAGTTGTTTACAAAATTTCACAAAAAGAAAGTAATTAGAAAATCTTGAAATTCTAGCTTCAAGGAGAACTCACTATACTAGGGCTAATCCAGATCCAAACCCTACCCCACTAGTGGATAATCCCAACCTGATTTTGAGAAGACCCAAAATACAAGAAAGTTCAGTTAGTCCAATACCTTCAATGAAATAAGATTCATGCCCTGATCAATGGTTGTTTTTAGAAGACCTTCCCTTTGATTTTTCATTTTACATTTCCCTATTTAGAACCAGGTCTAAAAGTGCACTTGATGACATAGTTCTAGATCCAGAGTTTATTGCAGACCTCGAAGTCCAAAAGATAAACTAGTCAATTGATGAGTATATTCTAAATTCCCCTCAATCATCCCTTACTACTGCTAAGATTTCTGAGCTCTCTGAATCAGTGTCCACTACCCTTAGTTCACCATTATTCCCTTCAACCTCTGAAGTGTAGGTTTTAACCCCATACAGAAATTACCTGCATACGTATTCTAAAACATAGAAAATAAACAATGCAAGAGCATAACACATAAAAACACATATACATAGAGATTTTCCCCTGGATCCCAAAACCGGGACTACTAGCTTGATTTTTCATTATGTTCCTTTCAATGTTACAATACATATTTATACTTGCCGAAGCATCCAATACCATGGACCGAAAACCATCGCGTCCAAAACCATGTGCGAAAAGCATGCACAAAACCATAGGTGGGTCTGCCCAACCTAACATAGGGTCCAAAACCAAAATTTTCCGGGGCACTGCCCCACACCCCATATAGTGAGGTTACCTGCACCCCTTAAACCCCCGGTGACTCCCCCCGCTACGCAATCGGCGCAATGAAGGGGGGGCTCCGCCCCCCTTCTAACCCCCAGTTAACTACGTGGGCTAGTCGTGGAAAGAATATAACACAATCCAACATTCTCCCACTTGTTGTTTTCTTTCCACTGGGGGCCACAAGAGAGCTTAGTTATTTATCCAACCCTGTAATGCCCATTGTTTCTCTACACGAAGAGAACTTCTCAGAGCTCACAGATTTTGTCAATGCATCTGCGGTATTCTTCAAAGTGTCCACCTTTACCAGCAACACCTTTTTGTCTTCTATCATATCCCTCACAAATTGATATTGAACATCAATCTGCTTTGTCTTTGAATGATAAGTAGGGTTCTTTGCCAAGAAAATTGCACTTTGGCTATCATAGTCTATTCTTATAGCTACCTGTACTAACCCCATACTTGAACACAATCTCTGCAACCAAACTGCTTCCTTGCTTGCATGAGTGGCTGCCATGTATTCTGCCTCTGTAATTGGTAGTGCCACTATAGATTGTTTCTTACTCATCCAACTGACTGCACCTACAAATAGGTTAAATACATACCCAATTGTAGATCTTCTCTGATCCAGATCTCCAGCCCAGTCTGCATCAACAAAGCCACAAACATCCAACACTCTGTCCAATCCTGGTCTTCCTTGGTAGCACAAACCATAATCACTAGTGCCATGCAAATACCTGAAAACCCGCTTCACTGCTATCTAGTGCTCCTTCCCTGGTTTTGACATAAACCTGCTCAATACTCCCACTTCATGTGCAATGTCTGGTCTAATACAGACCATTGCATACATCAGGCAACCGACTGCACTTGCATATGGAACACGGGACATGTCCTCTTCCTCTTCTTGTGTCTTTGGACACTGTTCAACAGATAACCTCACACCTACAGAAATAGGAACCTTCACCGGTTTACTATCCTGCATATTAAACCTCTGTAGTATTGTCTTGACATACTTCCTCTGGTTTAACCAAAGCTTCCTCTTTTCCCGATCTCTTTTAATTTACATGCCCAAAATATAGTTTGCAGCACCAAGATTGTTCATGTCGAATTTGGAGGACAATTGGGTCTTCAAATCTTGGATAATTCCTTTGTTGTTTCCAACCAGCAACATATCATCCACATACAAGACTAGATAAATAACATGGTCACCAATTAATTTAAAAAACACACAGTGATCTGCTTTGCTTCTGGTGAAGCCAAGTCCCCGTATAAATGTATCAAATTTTTTATACCACATCCTTGGTGACTATTTTACCCATATAGAGACTTCTTTAACTTGCATACCAGTTCTTTCTTACCCTTCACCGCAAAACCTTTAGGTTGCTTCATGTAGATCTCCTCTTCCAGATCCCCATGAAGAAATGCTTTCTTCACATCCATCTGTTCTACCTCAAAATCAAAAGCAGCAAAAACAAACAATATCAATCTAATAGAAGCTACCTTGGTAACAGGAGAAAAAATATCACCAAAATCAATTCCCAACACCTGGGAATAACCTTTTGCTACTAACTGAGCTTTGTATTTCTCCACCTTTCCTTCTGCATTTGTCTTCTTTTTGAACACCCATTTGCTGCCAATGGGTTTCCTTCCAGCCGACAAGTTCAACAGATCCCAAGACGCATTTTTGTGCAAAGATGCCATTCCATCAATGATGGCCTCTTTCCAGAGTTTTCCAATCCTCTGAATCTACTACTTCCTTCACAGTTATGGGATCATCATCAGTAATAGATAAAGAAAAATTTGAATAGAAAGAAGATGGACTATACGTTTCTGGCTGCCTTCTTTCTCGAACTGATCTTCTCACACCCGAAGTTTGTGGATCTTCATCTTCTGATTCTGGTGTAGAGTCTGATTCTTCCTCCTTAAGCTCAAACTCTATCTTCTCAAGTTCCTTTGGTTGGACTTCATGTTTAATAACATCTTTTACCTCTCTGAACACCACATCTCGGCTGTACACAACCTTCCTTGTTACTGGGTTCCAAAGCTTATAACCCTTTAAACCATCCTTATACCCAAGAAAGATGCACTTTTCAGATTTACTATCCAACTTTGTTCTTTTCTCCTTTGGAACATGTACATATGCATCACATCCAAATACCCTCAGATGTGAAAGAGAGGGTTTCTTACCAGTCCATACCTCTTGTGGAGTCTTATCATCCAATGCTGATGAAGGTGATCTGTTAACCAGGTAACATGTTGTCTCCACCGCCTCTACCCAGAATTACTGTCCTAACCTGGCACCCCTGAGCATGCTTCTTGCCCTTTCCATCAACGTCTTGTTCATTCTTTCTACAACTCCATTTTGATCAGGTGTGTATGGAGTAGTCTTCTATCGTGCTATACCACACTTCTTACAGAATTCTTCAAATTCCTTATTGCAAAACTCTCCACCATTATTTGTCCTCAACACCTTTATCTTCTTCTCTATCTGGTTTTCCACCAGAGCCTTAAATTCTTTAAACCTGTCAAAGACTTTAGAATTCTTCTTAAGGAAATATGTCCATGTATTCCTTGAGAAGTCATGTATAAATGATACATAGTACATAGACTTACCCAGTGATGGAACCTTCACAGGTCCAAACACATCATTGTGCACAAGTTCTAATATCTGTTTCGCCCTCTTACCACCAGAGGGGAAATTCACCCGATTTTTCTTTCCATATACACAATTTTCACAGAAATCAAAATCCAGAAAGCTATTACTCATACCTTCTACCATACCTTTACCATGAAGTATTCGAAGGCCCTTCTCTCCAATACGCCCAAGCCTTTGATGCCACAGCATGGTCTTCTCTCCAGAGATCACTAGATTTTCTGCTCCACTTTCAGGAACCACAGAACTGTTGCACCCATTAACAACAGTGCTACCTTGGAGCTTGTACAGAGTTCCAATCCGAACTCCCCACATCAATACCAGTGCTCTCCAAACCATTTTGCAGGTATCCTTCTCAAACACTGTTTTTATACCTGCATCATCCATCTTGCTTATAGAAATCAAATTTCTACCCAATGCAGGAATATGCAGAACACTCGAAAGTGTTCTAACCCTTCCACCTTGCAATTTCAACTTTACTTTTCCGTGACCAATGATTCTAGCCTTCCTATCATCCCCTAAGAAGACATCACCACCATCGTATTTCTCATACTCGTAGAACAACTCTCTATGGGGAGTGAAGTGAAAGGATGCACATGAGTCAATCAACCATGCCTCATGATCTACATGTGTACTTGAAGAAGCCAAGTACACATCCCCACCTTCATCTAAGGTGGTTTTCGCCTCTGTAGAGGGAGCATCATTAGATCCCTTTCCTTTATCAGGAGTTTTAGATTTATAGTCCCTTTTGTAGTGCCCTTCCTTTCTGTATTTCCAGCACACCACCTTTACAGGATATTTAGATCTCCCTCTAGATTTAGATCTCCCACTCGGTGACTTATTTTTGTTTTTTTTCTGGGATCATCCTCATACAGGCAAGGCATCACCATTCTAGCTCTCCATATTTTTCTATCTCATCTCCTCCGTCAACAAGGATGAGACTATTTCATCAAACTATAAGGCAGTTGCATTGCTACCTATTGCAATAACCAAACTATCCCACGAATCTGGTAGAGAACACAACAAACTGATGCACTTATCTTCATCTGAAATTTTAATATCAATAGATGTTAACTAACTTACCACAGTATTAAATGCATTCAGATGCTATGTAACCGAGTCTCCATCTTTCATCCTCAGATTATACAACTTTTTCTGCAGGAATAGGTTATTCACCAGAGACATAGATTGGTACAAAGTCCCTAACTTGTCCCACAAAGACTTCGTCGTAGCTTTCCCTGATACATTCAGTAATACTGAATCTGAGACACACAATCATATTATGCTCTTTTCCTTCCGATACAACTTCTTCCATTCTTCATCGGACACTCCCGTTGGTTTAGTACCCGGATCTACCACGATCCACTAATCTTTATCCACCAACAGATCCTCCGTCTTGAGTTTCCACAACTCAAAACTCTGACCATTAAATTTCTCGATCTCTATCTTTCCACTTCTCGCCATCTTCTTTCACTACCAGAATCGATCCCGCAGATATCCCACTGAACAGGGTCTACCACAGGCTCGAGCGAAACCCCTCAGCAACAAAGGCGTCCCCTTGCAGCCAAAACAACTCTGATACTAAATGTAGGTTTTAACCACGTAGAGAAATTACCTGCATATGAATTCTAAAACATAGAAAATAAACAATGCGAGATCATAACACATAAAAACACATATACACAGAGATTTTCCCCTGGATCCAAAAACTGAGACTACCAGCTTGATTTTTCATTATGTTCCTTTCAATGTTACAATACATATTTATACATGCCTAAGCATCCAATACCATGGACCGAAAACCATCGCATCCAAAACCATGTGCGAAAATCATGAACAAAACCATAGGTGGGTCCGCCTAACCTAACATAGGGTCCAAAACCAAAATTTTCCGGGGCGCTGCCCTGGACCCCATACAGTGAGGTTACCTGCACCCCTCAAACCCCCCGTGACTCCCCCAGCTACACAATCGACACAACTAAGGGGGGGCTCCACTCGCCTTCTAACCCCCTAGTTAACTACGTGGGCTAGTCATGGAAAGAATATAACACAACCCAACATGAAGTTCATTCCCCACCTCCATTTATACCTTCACTTCCCTATCAACCTACCATTGCTAGTCAATCACCTATTACTCCTAGTTCTTTATCAATCACTGTATCATTTCCTAGTACCCCAACCCCACTTCTTAGCCCTGCCCAACTTAGAGCCATGGAAAATAGATATGCTCCTCTTGTGTTACTTGCCCCACTTGGTGCCATGCCACAAGACTACCAAAACAAAATTGTCCAATTTGATGGCATAGGACCTTATACAACACAACATCATGTAAACAAAATGACAGACTACTTTGAATTGCATGAAATTGATATTGGAGATGTTCAAATGAGACTTTTTGCTCAAACTCTAGCTGGTGATGTTAGGAAATGGTTTAGAGCTTTACCTGCTAATAGCATAGATAGTCTAGATATATTTTATCAGCAATTTTTAAATAGGTGGGAAAAGAAAAAAAACCCTTTGCAGATCCTTTCAGAGTACGAAAATATTAAAAGAGGACCAAATGAAATAGTCCAAGATTATTGCACCAGATTTAATAATATATACAACACAATACCAGTCAATCTTAGACCCCCGCTTGACTTAGGACTAATAAAATTTCCTCATGGGTTTGATACTGATATGGCATTCCAACTTAGAGAAAGAGATCCTCCAACTTTAGAAGATATGCAGAGTGTAGTAGTTAGTGTAGAAGCCAATTTGCTAGCAAAACGAGCTAGGGTTAGGAATAAAAGGAGAGGATCTGCACAAGATGAAGCCTCACCGTCTGACCTTAAAATAGATGTCCTAACCAAGGGTATGGAAAAATTTATGGATAGGATAGAGAACATTGAGAGGAAGCCTCAATGGGATAATCAACAGGCACCTCCAGTGAGAAACCCAAACTTTAGAAAGAATCAAAATCAAAATACTAGAAAGAATGGACCTGACCAGAATATTAGGCCTCCCTTTCAAGAAAACTATGCTGAAACATCCCATTCAGATGACCCTGAACAAGACACACACATTAACTTGATGGGATTAGATGATGAGGAAACTGTCTTCTTGACCCAAGATGAGCAGGAGCTACATATGTTTCAGCAATTGCAAACCCAATCTGGAGAATCATTTGATTATAAACAAGGATATGATTATTCCATCTTTGAAGTACACAAACAATACAACTTGAGGAGTAAAAAGAATTCTGATACTCCTGACCAGACTAAGAAAACAGTGCCAAATCAACCCAAGAAAATCAAAACAAATCCAGTTACTAAAACTCTCCAAATCCTTCCTAGACCAAATCAGAACCCTCCTGGCCCTACCATTGTAGATATAACCCATGACCAACCCCCTAATGATCAACCATCCACTTCAATCCCCTCCAAGGAGACAATGGAAAAATCCCCAAACACCATATTAGAAAATCCACATAAAAGGACCTCAAATACAGAAAGAGAAGAGCAACCTACCCAAATTCCTGCTATGAAAATTCCAAGCACTCAAACAGAAAAAGTCCCTTTGCCTTTCAATTTGAGAGTAGAGGTGGCTAAACTGAAAATTTCAGTTCCCTTAACAGAGCCGATTAAATGTGAAACCTATAAGTCTCAAATAAACAAAACCTTAAACTTTGTTGAGAATAAAGACTCTGTCAAATTGTTTGATGATCAACCAGAACTTATATTTGGTCTTGATGTTAATGTCAAATGACTAGAAGGAAGGATACCACCCTTTTATATTAGCGTTAGCATTCATGATAAAATCTTACACAATGCAATGTTAGATTCTGGGGCTTCACACAATTTAATGCCCAAATCAGTTATGGAAAAATTAAACTTGGACATTACAAGAACTTACAAGGACTTATTTTCATTTGACTCAAGTCAAGTAAAGTGTCTAGGGTTAATCAAAGACCTATGTGTTTCCTTAGTACAATATCCTACTAAGAGCATTCTCATGGATATAGTAGTCACTGACATCCCACCTAAATATGGCATGCTATTGTCTAGATCATGGGGGGCTAAACTCTAAGGATCTTTACAACTTGACATGTCATATGCCACAATCTCAGTTTTTGGACAACCTAAAAAGCTGTATAGAGAGACCCTAATGAAATATGTAGTGAGTAGCCAGGATAGGCCTCAAAACTTTCCTATCTACTCCATGCATTCTGACATTGATTCTTTTATTTTGTATAATGCTGAACAAACATGACAAACTACTTAAAACAACATTGTTTCAGAACCAAAAGAAATTGCAGTTACAACTAAAAATAAAATTGTCCAAGCTCAAGAGCTTTCCAATAAACAAGGTGATCAAAACATCTCAAACAATGAAAATTTTGTTCCACCAGACAGTGCGAATTATGAACATGAGATATTATGGAACCTTGAATTTGATGGATCAGTGAATAAGTTAGGAGCAGGAGTAGGAGTGTGGATATACAATCTAGAGAATGATCACTTAGAGGGCCATGCTTATAGACTGAATTTCAAATGCACTAACAACATGGCCGAGTATGAAGCCCTGATTTTAGGTCTCAAACTAGTTAGGAATTTAGGAGCCGAAAGAGTTTCTGTTATGGGAGACTCTGAGTTAGTTATAAAACAAATCAATGTTGTATGTATGACCAGAGATCCTAGATTAAGTTTTTATAGAGGGACAATTGTAGAAATAATGAATACTTTCCAAGAAACTAAGCTGGAAGCCATCTCAAGGAAACATAATATGCAGGCTCATAGTTTAGCCATGTTTGCCAGCACTTGTAAGTTACGATTTAAACCTAACCATCAGTACACTGCTGAGTTCAGGCACAGACCTGCTATCCCAGATAACTTGAAAAACTAGCAAGTATTTGCTAATGACAAACAGATAAACAATTTTTTAACCTTAGAGGAAGAATTTGTAAATAGTAATATAGATACTGACATAACATTAGATCCTGATTTTAAAGATGAAATAGAAGATGAAAAGATAGATAGATTCCATCCCACTAAATTTGCAAAATTAGATGTAGAAAACCTAAAGCAAGTTGAGATTGATGAAACAATTGACGAAGACTCTGAAATCATTAATCTCAAAGACAACTTTTTACCCAAAGGATTAACCCCTTTGGAAGACTTGTTTGATTCAAATGATGTCCCTAGAAAACCAAAGATGGAACCCTTAAAATCTGATATTGAGGAGTGTAATAGAGGCACTAAGGAAAATCCAAAATTAATCAAACTTTCAAAGTCCTTACCTCCTACCGAAAAAGTGAAATACCTTGAACTATTAAAAGAATTCCAAGATGTCTTTGCTTGGAGTTATGAGGACCTCAAGTCCTATGACACCAGCATCATACAACACACCATCCCCATAAAAGAAAACTAGAAACCTTTCAGACAAAAGCTTAGGAGGATTAATCCCATCCTATTGCCTTCTATTGAAAAGGAAATCTGAAGGATGTATGAGGCCAAGATAATAGCACCAATTAGATTCTCTGATTGGGTTTCAAATTTGGTGCCAACAAGGAAGAAAACTGGTGAGATCAGACTTTGTGTTGATCTCAGGAATCTTAATAAAGTTTCACTCAAAGACAATTACCCTCTCCCTAAAATGGATCATATCTTACAAAGGGTAGTTGGGTCAACCAGAATCTCATTATTGGATGGGTTTTCTGGTTACAATCAGATTTTAGTTCACCTAGACAATCAGGCTAAAACTGCATTTACTACTCCTTGGGGCACATTCATGTATGTGAAGATGCCTTTTGGATTAATGAATGTAGGGGCCACTTTCCAAAGAGCCATGGACATAGCTTTTGCTAAGGAAATTCATGACTTCCTAGTAATATATTTAGATGACATCACTATATTCTCAAAATCTAACAAACAACACTTAGATCATCTAAGATAGGTTTTCATCAAATGCGGGAAGTATGGAATTTATTTAAATCCCAAGAAATATTTATTTGGGTTAGAAGAGGGAAAGTTACTAGGCCATATAATCTCAAAAGATGGTATCCGAATAGATCCTGCAAGAATTGAAGCCATCTTATAGATACGACATCATAGGAGCATTAGGGAGTTACAAGCCTTTTTAGGGAAAATCAACTTTCTTAGGATATTTATCTCTAACCTAGCTGAATTAATCAGATCATTGAACAATATGTTGAAAAAATATTCGACCATAAAATGGACCATTCTAGGCCTTTATTGAATCACCATGGTATGCTGACATCATATATGTTTTACTAAATCTACAAGCTCCTCCTGAATTATCCAGGACCAAAAGCAGGTTTTTAAAAATGAAATCCTTAAAATTTTGCATAGTAGATAATGCTTTGTTTTGGAGGAATCATGAGGGTATTCTTCTCAACTATTTATTAAGAGAAGAATCTGACAGAGTGTTAGAAGAGTTTCATGCAAGTGACTGTGGAGGACATCTTTACTGGAAAACCACCGCTGACAAAATTCTTAGTGTGGGTTTCTGTTGGCCTACTCTGTTTTCTATTGTAAAGAAATATGTAACCTCCTGTCATAAATGTCAAATTTTTGAAGGAAAGAAAAAGCTTTTACCCCTGCCCCTAAAACCAATCTCTGCTGAAGCACCTTTTTAACAATGGGGTCTTGACTTCATTGGTGAAATCCACCCACATTCCTCTGCCCAACACATATGGATCCTCACTGCTACAGATTATTTTACCAAATAGATAGAAGCCATACCATCAAGGCAAGCCACTAACTCTGTTATAATAACCTTCCTTGAGGCCACCATCCTATCTAGATTTGGGTGCCCAATCAAAATCATCACCGACAATGCAGCAACTTTCAAAGCTAGAAAAATGATAGATTTCTGTAGTAAGTATCATATAACCCTGGGCCATTTCACAACTTATTACCCCCAAGGAAATGGACTAGAAGAATCCTCAAACAAAATTCTGGTAAATATCAATAAAAAATTGTTAGAGGATAGCAAGAAAACATGGAACAAAAAGTTAGTAAATGCCTTGTGGGTAGACAGGCTAACCACAAAGAAATCAATTGATACTTCTCCCTATCAATTAGTTTATGGGATGGAATCTATTTTCCCATCTTCCTTGGGAACACCAGTAATGAAGTTGCTCAAAGAATTGTAGGTTGAGCCAAATGACATCCAAAGAAGAATCAATCAAACAATTCACTTGCAACAAACCAGGGAAGAAGTGTACATCAGATCTCAGGTTGTGTAGGAAAGGATCAAGAAGACTTTTGATAGAAGGACCAAGGCTGAAGATTTTAACCTAGAGACAAGGTTTTAAAATGGGATTCAAGGAGAGAAGATAAAGGTAAACATGGGAAATTTGATTTCCTATGGAAAGGTCCATATATCATTTATGCCTTCAAAGGTAATAATGCTTTCTTCCTCAGAGAAATGGATGGCACAACAGCAGAAGGAGGACCAATGAATATTGAACCTAGTTATTGATTTCACTGATCATTTGTACATACTTACTTTCAAAAGTCTAGAGTTGATTGGATGGTGATTTTTGAAGTTGAAGCCCAAAGAGAAGGCCCTAAGCTTTAAAAGTTTTACTGTCATAATTAGTAACAATGCAGAAGCATAAAAGGGAAAGGTTACAAGGAAATATCACAACAATTCAGAAGGCCATTGATCTAGAAAGTTCTTGACATTTCACCAGGAAATATCATCCCCAAGTGGAGTCACTATTAGGTTCCTATACCAATAGGAGTCATAATTTTTGAATGAATGAGATTAAAACTTGTAATATGTACATACCTTTGCTTTATGCAAATGTTTTCCATATTGAAAAATTAATAAATTTAAAGAGGGTGTGTCCTAAAAGAATAATCAAAGGACAAAAAGAGTAAAAAGGTCAAAAAAGACGAAAAATATGAACCGCAAAGAAAAGGAAAAAGACCACGAAAGTGAGCAAGCCAAAATGCCACTACTATTTACTTCTTTTGAGGAATAAATGATTGTGTGCAGTTTGTAATCCTTACCACAATCCATGATTAGTCAAAATGTTTAAACTTGGCTATTTCATGTTTTCAATTTCATGTCTATAGATAGAGAATAAAAATCTGGCCAAACAGTGTAACCTTGGCAGATAATTAGATAGGTAGAGTAAATAAAAGGAGCTCAACTGTTTAATCTGAGCCCTTGGATGTAATAAGGTTAGATTTAGTTAGTTCACTATTGTAAAGAGAAAGAAAAATATTTGATAAGGGTTTTCTAGCTCAAATGCACCCTAATAAAGAGAAGTAAAAATGGTAGGATGAGTAGATGGGTAAGTAGAAGAAAGGTTGCAGAAGTATGATGATTGATTAGACAAAAATCATATTTATCATTCTCATCTTAAAGTTCCAGATATGAGTGAATAATAAAGCATGCAAATGATTCACAAAGTCAATTAATTAATTTCCCCCATTCATTTTACCCCTTTGCTTTACTAGTTTCCCATAAATAAACTTCAAAGTACTTAAAAAAACTTTAAGTCAAAGAGGCTCAGAGCATTTCTCTGACTTTTGGAGGGACCAGACCCTCGGCTCAATGATTTATGAGTATCAAGTACTAAATTCCCCTCATAAAAAATCATCTCCCTCCATTCCCCCTCATTTCCCTAATAAAACCCCTTTTCCTAAGGTTAAAACACTATTTGCCTAGGGAAAGTAATCACCCCCATGGAAAACCCCTTTTTCCTAAAAAACCCACAAAAACACATTGCCCTAAGTATTAATGTTAATATGTGAGAAGCATTTAAATCATGAAAAAGCATTTGCTTAGTGTATTGTGTCCCTTTTCCGCGCATTCATATTAATTATTAACTTTATATATTAATTCCCAAAAACCCACTATCCCATATATATATAGCTCCTATATATAAAATAACCCCACCCATTAGTTTAAATATAAACTATATCGCTACCCCTTATCCCTCAAAAATATTAAAATCCTGCCCTCAATCATTAACCTCGATTAAATCCTTCGTTAATCACCCCGATGGCGTAATCCTGCCTTAACCTGTCATTAACCTGATACTGTTGCACTTAAGCACCCTCCGGTCCCCCCCAACTACCGTCTATGCAGTTTCCTTGCCCGATGGCCATACGATCATCTCCCTTCGCATTCAATGGCCCTTATCCATATCGGGCCAACCCATCTGCCGAAATATACCCACCCAAAAAGGTGCTTTTTCCACCAGACCCCGATGCTACGTGTCTGCCGATGAGTGGCATTGGGCAGCCTCTCCCCAATACCACTGAGCGCCCGTAAGTGGTGCGATAGAAACCATTTACTGACCACTCGCTACATGAAAAAACCATCATTGTTCACCCCAGTACTCGCCAAAACTAATTTTTCCACGCATAAAAGCCAAAAGCCCCAAATCATTTGTTTTTCTGAAATTTCAACGGTAAAACCTTTGTGCACATGCACGTCGTTTGCAAACATTTGAAGCCGTCAACCCACGCCCAGTGGCACTCCAAAGACACTCAGACAACCTTCCAGCCTACGCAGACCCCTTTTCGACCATTTGCAGTCGCCATCTACCCGGTTCAAAGTAAGTTTACCTCAATTCCAAGTATCTAAGTGACAATTCACCCAGAAACCCTATTAATTTCAAAACCAGTTAATGAGTTTTCTTAGTTAAAAGATAAAAATTAATCAAAGAAGCTCAAGGACTTAAACCCACTCTGTGTTAAACACCATTGCCCTAAAAACACTACAAATTACCACCCCCATTCTCAAATCCACAAGAACTAAGAATGGCTGCCCCAATTGCCATGGATGTGAGACCCATCTCTACACCCCACTTAGACCTGGACCACCTTCCCCTGGCTGATAGGGATTTCCAGATAAAGGACACCACTGTCCATGAATCCCCGCTCAAAGTATACTACCAAAGTAGGGATATATACTTGAACCAGGTTGATGAAATTGGTATGTGGGAGTCCAATTTGCCTAAGTACCATTTCCACAGAGTCCACATTCTTTTCACTATCACCGTTGAATCTATAAATGAGATGCTACAACTCCAGCCTGGCTAAAACTTGACTCCCCTCTCCATTGGAGACCTGTTTGACTTATTTCCCAAGCTCAGCCCTGCAAGATTGGCCCAAATAATCCAAACCTTCATCCTAGAAGAGAAGTATACCTCCAAAGACCCCCCTCCATATGTAGCAGCTTTATTTTCTCCTTGGGGCAGAAGTATTGTAGATATGATATCTAGGGTCCTGGGTTATACCACCAGTGAATATATTGATGAGATTATTTTAGCTTTCATGTCCATATACACTCTAGGACAACCTCCTGCTGTCATATATGACTATGCTCAGTTCATAGCTAACAGAATACATGAACAATTCCTCAGAATGAGTAATGAGAGAGTTTTCGAATACTCTTCGGTCTTGTATCACCTTTTCCTATATTACCAGTCTGAAAAATTCCCACTTACCTTGCAAAAATTGGACACGAAGGGCCAATCAAGATCAGTTTCCTCTGGACCCCTTTGATTCATCAACATCCCTTCCCCTATTCATATATTGAATTCATTGATTCCTTTGTCCACCCTGTGATGACCATGCTCACTGGAACCCCTCCACCAAGAATCAGTCCTAAAATTAGGAGAGTCCTTCATCTAAACGTCAATCATGAGGTGGTAAATTGGTACTTGTACCAAAACCACACTGAAATCAGGATTTATGGCTGTGAGCTAGCCCCATACAAACTACCTAAATACCTCCCAATGAGGTTATTTGCCCTGGAGTACTACGGGAAAATAATAAATTCAGATGAGGTAAACTTTGTTAAAGCCAAAAAGAAAGCCCAGCTCAAAATCAAAGACCAATTGGGTCCCTTTATTTGTAATAGCAGAGAAGCTGGGAAGGAGGTAGACCTAATCCTTCAGAGATTAAAACTAAAACAGAGCTTCATATGGAGATATGATCCCTTGGACTTCATCTACAAAAGAAGGCAGAAGAATAAGATGCCCCCCTATATCCATCACCACATCCCTGAGATAGAAAAGTATGCCAACCAATTGCAATGGGTGGAAAACACTTTAGAGCATAGGAATAATGCAGAAGTTGCTGTGGAAAAAACATTAATTGATCTAGAAAAAAAACTTGATGAGGATTCTTTCCTACAAGTGCCAGAACAATCAGATAGGCCAGAACAATCAAATAGGCCAGATCAGTCAACCAGGACAGAACCATCAGAGGTACCAGAAAAATCAGACATACCAGAGCAATCAGACATACCAGACAGACCAGAGACAACCATGAGCAACTCCCCACTTGTACAAACTCCTCTAAATGAGGAGAAAAACCTAAAGAGAAATAGGGAAGGGGCCACCACTTCAACAAGAGCAACTTCACAAGCTTATGCAGAAACAAGCCAAGCTAAAAGATAGAGAGTGAATCCTGTCTTTGAACAAGAATACACAGAGGAAACATCAGAGGTCACTAGTGCAGAAGGAAATAGGAGCAAGCCTACTACTCCATCTGGAGGCATGCGAGAGCCTTCCACATCATAAACGCAGATGTTCGAAAGGTAGCAAATTATTGAGGTATCTTCCTTCAGGATTCCTACAGATAAAGATCAAGACATAAAGGAAAAATACAAAGAGATCAAGGCTAGGAATGAGAGGCTTAAATCCCAAACATATGCACAGTATCTAAAGATGACTCCCATTAATCAAACAAGGCTAATGTCGGCCTTTGATGTCAAAGAGGGGAAAATGCAGATGACTTTCATCAAGACAACCACTCAGCAGCCAAGGACAACATCAGATTTTAAGAAAGTGGACTTTGAAGTACTGGCAAGGGATATTCATCCCATTGACCAGATTGAACTACATAAGCAAATAGGGGAGATGATATACTCCACATTAACAGGGAATACCATTGTTGCCCACCAATTACAGAACTCCTTGAACAATACATCAACCAAATTTTAGTTGGAGAAACCTCCTCACAGGCTAAATATAATAGAATCAAGTCCTTAGAGGACTTAGCGATTAAATTGGGACACGATCCCAAAGATGTAAAAGTTGCAGAGCAGCTAATTAAGAAGAAAAATGAGGACATTGCTGCACTTAAGAAGCAACTAAAGATACCCCAGTTACATCAGCCATAGACACAGGAAGTCCTAGAAGCACAACAAGGACATGAAGAGCTCATGGACTTTGCCCTGAAGCTAAATGATCAAATCATGGAGATAGAGAAGGAGTTGGACACTTTAATTCAGTCGAAGAAAAGTGACCTGGCGACAACTTCTAGAACTGTCATCCCCACAGTATCTACAACAGTTCCTTCCACACTAGCAGCATCACTGGCACCTACAACTCCACCTGCCACAACATTACCAGTAAATGCATAATCTAGTACAACAATAGGTACATCAATAGATAAAGCAACAAAACTTGTGAAAGCCATGGAAGATATGTCTGTCCAGGTGAAAGAGCTAAAGAGATTAAGGAGACAGTGGCAAGTCTGGAAACAGACTGCAAACTTGCCCAACTACAGCAGAAAGAAGAAACACAAAAGGCTCAGAGAATGGGTGAAAGAATCAAAATCCTGGAGAAGGATTTAACATTACAGAAACCTCTAGGGCAAACCAAAGAAATGCTTTGGGCCAATATCATTGACTCTATCAATGGTATTTGGCCATCAATTCAGGTAATATTTGAGCAGACAGAATTAGTGAAGATAGCCACTGAAGCTATCCAAAAAGTAAAGGAAGAATTGGGAGATAAACCAGAGGATGCAAATCGACTCATCCACTTCCTAAACAGCAAGAACCGATATGAGCTCCAAGAGCTTAACATAGAAGATAGGACTGAAGCCATTCTGGAGATTAGAAAGGTTCTTTCCAAAAGAAACCTCATGCATAACTTAGAAGAGAAGTGCCATAACATGCAGGTAGCCATTGACAGGTTCATGGCTAAGTTTCAGATTTTAAGGGACAAAGGTCTTCCTAGTCCTATGGTCATCAATGACAAACTCATGACCCAATTGGACTATAGTGATAGACTCAGGAAATTGGCCAAGGAACAAGCCAGCTCTTCGACTATTAAAGCTTTGCCAACAGGAAAAGTATTATATGATACATTTGAGAACTTGTTTTTCATAGAGCATGAAGTGAAACATTTGTTTCTCACCAAACCAAATTTTGCAAAATACACAGAGGCAGATGAAATCTATAGAAGGATGGTAAAAATAAAGTTACCTGATGCAGAATGGTGGGAAAAAATGATAGATTTACTATGATAAATTTACATCAGAAAGTTATTGCACAGTAAATCTGAAGATAGCCAGTGAAACATGTAAAAGCAGAGCAGCAGGGTCAAAGAGTAGCAAGGTCCAAGAGTATTGGTTGAAAGATGAAAGGAAAGAAGATTCTAGCGTAGAATTGCTACAAATATCAGCCAGCTTAAAGGGTTCCAACTCAACAGAAACAACCAGCAACACCATAATAAAAGGGACAGCATGAAGCAGTTTAACATATGTCTCTATCTTCATGAAAGAAGATATTTTAATTCCCTAGATTAAATCTCAAGTTGTTTTAAGATATTTTGTAAATAGTTTTGTATAAATACTTCACATTTCGAAGTATGTAGGGTGGATT
The DNA here is from genome assembly GCA_031772625.1 of Pinus tabuliformis. Taxonomy (NCBI): domain Eukaryota; kingdom Viridiplantae; phylum Streptophyta; class Pinopsida; order Pinales; family Pinaceae; genus Pinus; species Pinus tabuliformis. The sequence continues at coordinate 1,841,100,872 of CM062819.1, forward strand.
CCAAGACATTTATATAGATATTTTCTCTCAAATCAAAATTCTATTATATCAATGACTAGATTGGCTTGCTGGCTCAAGGAATAAAGATCAAATATTTTACAGGATTCTTGTGTAAAGCGAAATACAAATAAGTATTTTCTCATGTTTAATGTTGTCTTTCCTTATGTTTTTTCCATAATCTTATTTGTATCTCTAAAATCTAAATGTATAGCATGGAATGATATTTCAGAAATTGCTTAAATGCACTTTGTCTTGACTGTTTAACATTCTGAATGTTTTCTTCTACACTATCTTAGCTATAGAATTCTTAACTGCTCCTTAGCTTCTGTAATTTCTCCTTTGGTCTATAACAAAGGATTCTTAATTGCTCTTTTCTCATGATCACCCACTGTTCTTCATTCTGATCTCGATCCAAGGATTCTTAAGTGCCCTTTGACCCTGGTTAGAATTACTTCACCCATTAGGCCTAAAGATTTGCATGTTGCTTTGCTAGCATGCCCTGTGAACATTCCCTTTAATGATCTGATCCAGTTATGCTATCCATTTTTTGACTCCATAGCCCAATGGCTTGAAGGTCTAGCTCTATCCATCTGCTCCAAGAATTCCACCACCCAACCTTAAATTCAAAACCAAAACCCCATGAACACTAATAACTAGCCTGAAATATCATAAAAACAAAGCTAAATTATATATAGAGAGCCCTCTTTGGACTTAGGTTGGCTAGAGCCTAAGCCTAAAATATTTGTTTGTGGTTACCTCGGTTGCTTCCTTTATCTAATAAATTCTAAGGAAAATACTGAGTGATAACAGAACCCACTTAAGATTGTGGACGACAAACAATCTCAACAATATAAATGTCTGCTAAACATTGTAGATCTGCAACAACTGATAGAAACAAAACCTGTCAAAGTCCTGATCTATGCCACAATCATAGTTAAACAAGAAAACGAAAGAGTAATAACTCCAATCATCCAATGGAAACCAGATATACAAAGAATTGTTTTATTATAACACCTATGAAGGGAACAAATAAATGTTACTAGTCCCCCTCTATGGGATGGGTTCTTGGCTATCCTCAAACGTCTTCAACTTGTGTAGAGTCTCCCTCCTCTATCATGTGTAAACCTAGCAAAAATATCGTGTATGACAATGAAAATAATGAGAGTTACAATGGTAAGTGCAACAACGAAAATAATAAAGAGTGAATAATTAATGGAAAACCCTTCTAATTATAACAAAATATTGACTTATCCTCGAATAATGAGCAATAATAAAATATTATTGATCGCATTCTTGGAATAACCACTTGGAATATTTTATTATATTTGGTTAGGGGGGGAAGTATTTAAACTTTTATTTAGAAATAATAAATAAATAAATGATTTATTTATCATCTCAAGGAATTAGTTAAGGAATAATAAATAAATAAGGATTTACTTAATTAATCCTAAGGGATTTATTCAAATTTAATAAAGAATAATAATTAATTAGTGATTAATTAATTATTCTTAGAGAAAAATAAGATAATTAATGATTTATCTATTTATTTTTCATGATTTGGTCAAATATGACAAGGAATAATAATTGAAAAATGGTTTAATTAATTATTCCTAGAAGAAAATCAAATAAATAGTGATTTATTTAATTATTATTCATCAGTTTAACTATAAATTATTTAACAAAGGTGGTTTATTAAGTAATCTCTCATAGTGAAATAAATTTTACTACGGTAAAATTGGCTTTACATGGTGTACTTCGATCCATCTAGTAAATTAGGCTAGACGAAATTTTTTTTGGTGATAACACTAAGGGATCACAATATAATCAGATTTGACATAAAAATAATAATGCAAGGGCACAACAATAAGAATAGTTGGATTCTATGCGGCACAACAATAACAATATGGGGGCTATATGGGAAAAACAAATACAATAAGGGGGATATACTAGTATTATAGGGACCTAACATGCCCCTCTCATTCAAAAAAGTGTTTTCCTCAATGCTTGAGTAAGTCTGGATGGTTTTATATAAAATTCACATCCTCCTATGTGGAATCTTTAGTGGATAAGTTCTTCAACTTAATGACATACTTTGAAATTGATCGATTTCGTAGCTGTCAGGTTCTTATTTTTGTGAATGCTTCAGCCTCAAATATGATTTTTCCTTCTTCTTCAAGTTGTGGAAACAATGTTTAAACTAGAATCTTGTCACCGATAACCTTCTTTAAGCATGAAACTTGGAAAACTGGGTATACTCGGGAAGATGCAGGGAGCTCCAATTTGTATACCATAGTGCCAATCCTTTGCAACACCTTGTAAGGTCCATAGTACTTGGGTGATAATTTATTATCCTTCTTAACTTGCTTGAGAGACATGTGTTTGTATGGTTGTAGTCGTAAAATACCCAGTAACCTACATAAAAACTTCTTACACTGTGATGTTGATATGCCTGTTGTTTCATTTGATTCTGTGCTGGAGTGAGGTTATCCTTTAAGAGTTGGAGAACTTGTTGTTGATGCTCGATGTGATCTTCCACTTCTTGAACCTTAGAATTTTCTCTTAAATATGATGTGATGGATGGTAGATGATATCCATAAAGCTCCATAAATGGGGTCATTTTTGTTGTAGTATGGAAGGAAGTGTTATACCACCATTCATCTAGAGATAACCACTTGACCCATTATGTTTTTTTTATCAGATACAAAGAAATGAAGATATCCTTCCAAACATTCGTTCACTATCTCAGTCTTCCCATTAGATTGAGGATAATAATATGCACTATGAGATAATTGAGTACCAAGACAAGAAAATAATTCCATCCAAATATTTCCACTAAAAATGGGATCTCTATCACTTACTATAATATTTTTATTTCCATGAAGCTTCTGAATTGTTTTCATAAATGTAGTAGTAATTGTACTGACTTTAAAAGGATGAGATAATGCACAAAAGTGTGCATACTTGGTAAGTCTATCAAGTACCACCACGATGACACTCTTTCCTTTAGACTTGGGTAAAACTATGATCAAATCCATTGAGACCTCCTCCCAACGTTGTCTTAGAATGGATAAAGGTTGTAACAAGCTCGGGGTCTTAATTGTCTCAAATTTCTTTTGTTGGAAAACAAAACATTTTTCCACAAACATATGAATATCATATTTAAGGCCAACCAAAAAAAATCCTTCTTGACACTATGGTAAGTTTTTAAAATTCTTGAGTGCCTTCCTTATGGAGAGGTGTGCAATTACAAAAGAATCTTTAGTTTGAGTTGGAAATTATTACAAAGATATAAGCGATCTTTGTACCATAATTAATCATTCTTCTAGCTAAATGTATGAGATGTATTGGGATCTTTCTGCAACCTTTCAATGAGTGACCAAACCTCTTCATCATTCTTCCATTCATCCCTTTCTGTGGTTATCCACTGAAGTTGGATAACGGAAATGGCAGAAAGCAATGCATCCATGTACTTATCCTTTCTTGAGAGTCCATCTGCAACAACATTTTTCTTCCCTTTTTGGTAGATGATTTCAAAGTCATAACCCAATATCTTTGTCACCCTTTTCTTCTTCTCTTCTAAAGATAATATTTTTTTGAAAAAGTATTTAAGACTATCATGATGTGTTTTGACCTTGAATTTTCTTCCCATTAGGTAAGGTCACCATTGCATTAGTGCATGTAGTATTTCCAACATTTCCTTCTCATAAATAAGTTTGTGTAAATACTTTCCTTTGATTGGACAACTTTCAAAAGAAATGGGTCTTCATTCTTGCATTAAAACAACACCAAGTCCATTTCCTGAAGCATCGCATTCCATAATAACAGTTTTTGTGAAGTCTGGCATATCTAAGACCAGTGCTTGGCACATTTCCTCTTGAAATGATCAAATGCCTTCGTTTCTTCTGGAGTCCAAGAAAAATGCATGTTTCTTCAATAACGATGTTAGAGGTGTCGATATTCTCCCATAATTCTCAACAAACTTGCGATAATACCCTGTCAACCTGAGAAATCCTCGAAGATACTTTATGGTTATGGGGATTTTCCATTTCTTAATGTCTTTAATTTTGTTAGGGTCTACCTTAACACCCTCATGAGATACAATAAGACCCAGATATTCCACCACTTGTACTCTAAAGAAACATTTGGAGGTTTTTGGATATAATTGTTTCTCCTCCAATAGTTTGAGCACCCTATCAACATGTTGAACATGATCCTTCCAATACATTTTGTAGATTAGTATATCATAAAAAAAATGCTAACATAAATTTTCTAAGGGTTTGAAAATGGAATTCATAAAACCTTGAAATGTGGAAGGTGCATTAGTAAGGCAAAAAGGCATGACCAAAAATTCATAATGACCCTCATGAGTTCTGAATGTTGTTTTCATAATGTCCTCAGTCTTCATTCTAATTTGATGATATCCTGAACAAATTTCCAACTTGGTGAAGTAAATTTCTCGATGTAATTCATCCAACAATTCATCAATGAGAGGATTGGGAAATTTATCTTTAATGGTGAGCTTGTTGATCTCTCTATAATATGGACACATAAGCCATGATCCATCCTTCTTGTGCACCAATACTATTATAGAAGAGAAAGAAATTTGACTAGGTTGTCTTATACCAGCCTCTAGCATTTCTACAACCATACGTTCAATTTCACTCTTTTGGGCATAAGGATATCTTAAGGCCTAATGTTTTGAGGAACACTTCCTCGAATCAATTGAATCCCATGATCATTATCATGAATAGGTGGGATTTCTTTGGGAGTCTCAAACACCTTGGAATGATTATTGAAGACCTTCTGGAGATTTGTAGAAATAAATGATTTCGATGTTTGAACCCCTAGTGAGCATAACTGCTCAATTCCACCCCATTTTTCTTTCCTCAGAAGCTTTTTCATGCCAATACAGCTGATTATCCTTCCTGGTTTCCCTATGATACCCCTTAATTCACTTCATTTCCTTCCTGAAAAAATTCAAGAAATTTTCTTGAAAATTGAAAGCTATCATCCCCTAAGATTGTAAACATTCGACTCCTATTACAACATCAACACCACCCACTGGAATGGAAATAATTGGACTATTCAATAAATATTCCCCCATGGTTAGCTTGATATTATGGCACTTTCCATATAAATTTATAGTTCCTCCATTTGGAAGCATCACTTCAGATTTTGGTGTTGTATATAGGAAGCAATTTACTTCCTTGGCTATCTTACAATGAATAAAATTATGGGTACTACTCGAATCAATCAACACTATTACCTTTTTCTTATTGATATATACTTCTATATTGAGAGTTTGAGGAGTGGTAATTCATTCCAATTAATTAAAATATATGGTCGGATTCATTTCTTCCTTCTCTAGGGTTGGTTCCTGGTGTATATACTCCTCTTTTTATGTTTCTTGTTCCTTTCCTTCCTCCTCTTCACAATCTATGTAGAATATTTTTTTATCAATACACTTATGACCTTTAGTGTATTTTCTATCAAAACTATAACAAATCCATTTTTCCCCTTTTTCCTCCGATTTTTGTGGTGTTAGCCTTGTATGTTGTTGAAGACTAATACTTCCATCTTTATAGTTGTGAGTGGTAGACTTCCTTGTTGCCATGATTTGGCTTTCAAGTTTTCTTGCCACCCTGAATGCCTTCTCCAATGAATCATGTTCCCTAAGGTGAACCTTGTGTTGGATGTTATATTTTAAATATCATATGAAGACATCAATCCTATGCTCCTTTGGAATATCAGTTACCCTAATATTCAATTTTTGGAACTCTTGAATGTGCTTTGCCATTGAACCCTTTTGTTTGAGATTTATCAATTGGCTAAAGAAGGTGTTCCTCTTTATATCATCATAGTTTGTTATCATTTCCTCTATAAAAATTGACCATGTGACAAATGGTTTAGTAGAACAAATCCATCTATACCATACAAACTAATTGGGCTCTAAATATAAAGATGTAGTGTACCTTTTATGAGGGTTGCACATCCTATATATCAAAATATTTCTCCATCTCCAATATCCATGTTACCGGATCCTTGCCATCAAACTTCCTCATATCTATCTTTGGAATGTTTTATTTCTTAAACCCCATATTGGACTCTCTAAAATCATAATTCATATTCCTTTTGTACTGATCATGATTTTCATGGATTACCTTGTGAGCACCAGGAAGCCTTTCTTGCAACAACTTTGTTAAAACTTCCTTCAAACCTACCCATGTCTTCTTTTAAACCATTCATGTCACCTTTTAAACCATACATGTCTCCTTTTAAACCATCCATGTCACATTTTAGTTCATCTTTGGTTTCTCTTTGTGAGAGCGAAATTTGTTGCACTTGATCCTGTAATTTTGATATATTGTGCTGCAATTTTTCCTCTTCGTGTGCCATAGTAGATCTTTCTGAGGAATTATTGCATGTAGAATTCCTTTTTGTAGTAGGAATTTTATAACACAATACTGATATATATTCTTCAATATTCCCTTGGAATAACTTAAAACTTAATTTTCAAACAAAACTTATGCAATTTATAAAAAAACACACATCTTTTTCTTGATTTTAGGAGCTCGATCTTGAAACAATTGTAACTATGTAATTTCGGATCTCCAAGTTATGAAATTTCTTCTTATTGTATCTCTCTAAGTCTTCTTTCCATACCTACAAGTCTGATTGCAATTGGATTCTTCAAGAAAATGTTATGTCAAACATTAGTGGAATTTTGAGGTGTAAAATGGGCATCCTAAGGAAATTATAAAATAATACTCGAAATAATAAAATAAGGTTACATTACATCATAAAATTTTAGAGGGAAAAAATAAAAAAGGAGGATACACTAGAGTGAAGTTGTATGGGATTCCACATGTCACTGTTCCAACTTTTGTAAAAATTGCCAACTAGGGCCAAACTCCATGTGGGTCATCTTATTTATGGTAGTTGATGTTTTTCTTCAATTCCTCTCATTGAGAGGTGTATGATTGATCTAATGATCATCTGATTCTAATGTGTATTCATGGAAATATAAATTTATTTGTATTCTTAACAATTTGTCAAGGTCAGCCAACAAAGAAAAACAATGTTTTACACCCCCCAACTTATCCTCGACATAGCATATAAAAGGAGGAGACCTTGTGACATTATTTCCATCATCTCATAATCTCATTCTTCTCTCTCCTAGTCTGATTGGGCATGCATAGGAGGAGAAGGTCTCTCACACGTGGGAAGAAGGAAGGATGTAGGTCTGATCTAGGGCACTGTTGAATTGGGTTGACTGTGGAGCAGCAGGGCTGTCTTTTGTTTGTGTTGACCACCAAGGAGGTACCTTTGACTACGGATTAGTGTGGGGGGTCTCTTCCAAGCAAGCCGTAGTTCTAGATAGAAAGTGTTGACCTGTTTTGACCATACATTTGACCAACGTTCACTATTGATGGTTGATCGTAGACCTGCACCTGCGTTCACTGCTGTTTGACCATCATTCTTGGACTGTTTTGAGTTGCCTATGATTATAGTTGGAGGCCAAGTTGACTGAGGTTGAATTGAGGTCATTTGTGACATGTTTGACCAGCTTTGAATTTGTTGGTTAGGGTTTCATTTTTGCTGTTATAAAATCACAGATTTGTGTAATTGTACTATCTCTCTCTCTTTACTGAATTATTGAATAATATAATAAGAATTGATCAAGGGTTTCCCTGCATTGGGGTTTGTCCCTAGTTGGTGCCACATCTTGTGTCTCTTGTATTGGCTTCTCTTCTACTAGTTACATTTATGTTCTATCTGCGTTTTACTATCATGTTGATGTGATTCTAATTCTGGAAATTGATATTGGGTTAATAAGAAAAATTGAAGTAAATTTCTCTTAAGAATAGAACATACCATAGTTTAACATGGTATATGAGGTGAGGTGAAGACAAAGCCCAAGAAAGAGTGAAAGATAAATCACCGAAGACAGTTAGAAAGGTCAAAAGGCTTCATGGGTTCCACATCCCACTTCTCAGTCGAAGACAAGCTCCATGAGAAGTCTGACTATCACGGATGGAAGACGTCTCTTGATCTGACATTGGAAGAGCAAGAAGTGTTGGACTATGTGAGGGGAAATTTCTGGAGCCTCCATCAAATGCACCGGCTGCTACAAAGAACAAGTACACTAGGGTGAATTGAAAGCGAAGAATATCTGAGACTCAATTGAAAAGCGTGTGGTGACCTACATTTCCGAGTTGAACACCTCCAAGGAGATCTATGACAAACTGGTAAGGTTGTTTAAAGTTAGTGATGCAAATCAAGTTTTGTTCCTCAAAAATAAGTTGAAGGATATTAAGAAGGGCAAGGACAAGGATACTCAATCCTACTTCTTAAGGATCATTGAGATAAAGAATGATCTTGTATCAATTGGAGAAATCATTCTTGATAGGTAACTAACTATCACTACCCTTGGAGGGCTCCCATCCAAATATTATATATTTAGAACCACTCTTCTCGGCAATGATTGAATTTCAGAATTTGAAGAATTGATATCGAGATGCATTCAAGAAGAGACAAGGATGGTGGAGTAAGAAATTACTTCAAGTAAGGGAAACCCCACTGCTCTCTCCTCTCATGCCAAAAGGATAAACAATTTTGGGTCTAAAGGTCACTTCAAAGGAAAGCCCAGATCGAAGGGTGGAAGGAAGGGAAGATGCTTCGTTTGCAATAATTTTGGCCATTATGTGAGGGAGTGCCCAAATAGAAAGGACACATCAAATGATTATGATCAAAATCACTCTAGGGGAAACTCCAACAATAATCAAAGGAATGGTAGGTTCAATTGAAAAGGAAAGAGGAATGCGGGAAATCAAGGGAATGGTCAACCCTCCAAGAAAGCAAGGAACTCCAGGTTTGAATAATATGTTGTTAATAATAAGCAAGATGAATATTATCTGATATCGACCCTCTCCACTACCTCTCCTCCAGACTCATTGGAAAATTCGCTTATTGATAGTGCTGCCTCAAGGCACTTCACTGGTTACAAGGAAGCTCTCTCTAATGTGATAGAGAAGGAGACAAATTTGGAGATTATTCTTGGAGACAATTGCACTTATCCCATAAAGGGTGTATGGAATGTTACTCTTCAAATAAATCAGGGTAACACGATCCATTTGCAAGAAGTCTTATATGTATCTGATCTCAAGAAGAACCTAGTGTCCATTTCGGCAATGGAAGACAAAGGCTACAATGTGTCATTCATCGATGGCAAGGTATGTGTTTGGAAAAAGAATTTCAAATATGCTTTCACTCTTGGGTTTTAGGTTGACTCTTTATATCATGTTGGAGGAAGTCCGTTGGGAGTCATGCCTTGCAACACATCTCTACATTCTAAACTATGGCACCGGACGTTTTCCCACCTTCATTATAAGTCTCTACCCGATGTGAGATAGATGGTGACAAGCATGGTTGAGTTCAAAGTAGAGCATGAAGGTGTATGTCTGGGGTGTGTCGAAGGAAAGCTTAAAAGGGAACCATTCCCCTCAAGCAATAGAAAGACGAAAGATATATTGCAGTTGGTCCACTCCGACATATCTGGTATGATGCCCGTAAACTCTTTGGGAGGATATCTATATTATATTAATTTTATAGGTGATTATTCTCGCAAGACTTGGATCTACTTCTTGAAAAACAAGGCTGAAGTGTTCTCTTGGTTACGTCACTTCAAAACCCAGATTGAGAATCAAACCTGTTAGTGTCAGTCTTTCCAGCCTTCCTCCAGTGATCAAATATGCTCTTACAAAGTGGTCTCAGAGCATCAAGGTTAAATTTTGTTATTTCAAAGAGTCTTCAAGCAAAATTTGGTCACCAGGGATTAGGTCTAGGGTTTGCTTTCACTCCTTCTAAAGTTTTCCAAATGTCAGTCCATGTCATCATTCAGCTGAGTCTATCATCATTCATAGGGTTGTCCTCATCATGTCAGGTTCCATTGGGTCATTTTATACCTTGTTCATGCTTAAGTTGCGCCTTGGTAAGGTCCATTTCCCTCTCTTAGGGTTTTGGAGGTAATTTCTCTTGGATGGTCAAATAATTAGCAAAACTTGTATCCAGATGTTCATACACCTTCCCCTATCCTTCATGTACCTTATTAAACACTTCCCATCACTTAGATCCGCCAAATTCCTCATTTTCGCACAAACCCTAGTTTCTTGCTACAACCTGGCAATTTTCTAGGTTGGGCCTGTGTTTTACCCTTTTAGACCCCTTCCCCTCACTCGATCTCTAAGATTCCACTTTCCCCTACTTCCTAACATCCCTCCCTACTTCTAAAAATTTCCCCAAGAATTTAGAAGCCTCTTATCCCCTTCATTTCGCTTCATTTTGACAAAATCCCTTGTTTCACACATCGGGATAGGTTTTACTCACATGAAGTTTCTGAGCAATAAAAAATGAATTTGGGAAAACTGAGAGAGGGTTTTTTCCAAAACATTCCAAGGAAGAAAAATCTCCTTCGCTTTTTACACAGGTGTCATGGTTTTAGAGAAATGTCAAAAATACCGTTGCGTCAGGAGAATCAAATGCACCTATGAAGTGACCTTGGGAAAATCAAGTTTTCTCCTAGCTTGGTTGTCCAAATGAATTTCTTGATGAGTCAAATGTTAGCTAGACACAAATATCTTTCCAATGAGCTATCATGAGCTCAATTTGGAGTTGAGGAAGGCATTCAGAAGTTGACTACAACAGCACTCTGCCTTGAGGCAGCCTCATTTGGCACATTTTGACCAGTCTTGGGAGATTTGATTTTTTACAAGGAAAATGAACTCCAAATTGAAAAATTTCAGTTGTGTTGGACATTAGACTCAAATACCTTTCAAACGAGCTATTATATACCCAATTTGGACACCAGGAAGGCCTCCAAAAGCCTACTGCAAAATGCACTATGTAGCTGAGTGCGCGCTACGCATCAGGGTGGGCGCGCTACGCATCAGGCCACAATTTGCAGTGTTATTTTGCACGGGTGAGGCGCATCAGGAGCGCGTGGCGCGTTGGGTGAGGCGCGCTACGCGTTGGAGTTTATGCCCAGAACTTTGCCTGAAACACATTCAAACATTTCTTCTCATGCATCAAATCACAGGTAGGCTTTTATCCACGGCTCGTTCTTGGTTTTGAAGGATTTATGTAAAGAAATTATGCTATATTTGCCATGAAAAACCAAATGTATAAACCCTCATTTTCCATTAGTTTGCTGTGAGGATTCAAATGCCAAGATTGCTGTAGGGTTTTCAAACATAAATGTTGCCAAGGTTTTCTCATTTCTTGTGTTTCCCACCCCCTATACTCACTAATATTTTCCCCAATAATTCCTCATAAAACCCTATATTATTCTCCCTCCAATCCTAAACCCCTCCCTTCTACTACAAACATATTTTTCCTACCCTACCTCATCCTAAACCCTAAAATTTGTAAATTTTCATGTCCCTTCCCTTCCTTAAATTCCTTATTTTATTTCCATTGTCCCCATTTCCCTAATGTTTCCCCTTTCCTAACAGTTCCCTTGTATATTTGTGTTCCCTGGGTCACAACATTTTGAGAAAAAGAAAAAGCCTACAGTCAATTTTGCACACAGTTGTATATCAGCATATATATATTCGAGCCACCTTGTTTTTAAAGAACATGTCAGAGACCGAGTCAGATTATGAGCAGGATTATGATAGTGATTCTACACCAGAGGTAAGTGTGCCAAGGAGGTATCACAAAGGTGGCAAAGGTGGTCGGCATTTCAGGGAGGAGCCTACTTCTTTGGCTCAATTGCAAGCCTTTCCACTTGCAATGGACTGTTTTCGATATCAATCATGTTTTGAATACTGTGAGCGGATTTCACAAATTCATCATCATCGTGAATTAGCTCTCTTGTTTGTTCTACATTTACATCATGGTCATGTAAACCTGGCCAGAGTGAATTTCACCTTGTCACCTGAGACTATTGCTCAGGCCACTGGGATACCAAATGTAGGGGAGGAACGGCTGAAAAGGGCCGATAGAGATCATGCATTATTGAAACACATGGTTATGCATTACAAGGTCCGGAACCTGGTTTGCAAGGCGCGAATTAGGAGTCTTAAGGCAAAATTGAGGAAAAGGGTCAAGAAGCAAAAACGACAAAAGGAGCTTGATCGTCTTGGGATTTTGGCCGAAGCCTCTTTGACTGAGCATAGTACTTGATTGGGGACCCCCAGCCCAAATTTCAAGAAATTTGGGGAAAATTTTGTCAATTTTGAAATTTTTATGTAAAAAACAGGTTTTTGGGCTCAACGCGTAGCGCGCCGCGCGCTACCCTGAAGATTGGGAGGTCCAAATCACGAAAGGTTTGCATTTTTGGATTTTTCATGATGAAATACACCTGCTCAGCCACTTCCAAGGCATTTCATCAAGGTTTGGGTCCCCAAAAGGTCAAAAAACATGCAAAAAATGACCTCACTACCCCTTTTTGGACACACAGGTAGCAACCTTGGGAGAATGCACTTTTGGAGGGGCAAATAGACATCAAATTGGAAAATTCCACTTGGGTTGGAAAGTAGACATCCAGGGATTTTCAACAAGCCAACCTGAGCTCAATTTGGATGCTAGGAAGTGCCCCAAAAGTAGGTGGAAAGGCGCGCTACGCGTAGGGCTCAGGCGCGCTACGCATCAGGATTTTTTGCACATTTTGCACCTTCCAGCTCAGGAATTCACCTAGTTTTGACCAGTTTTGACTTGTGATGGGATTTTTCACCCTCCTTGATGTAATTAATGTAATTTTATGTTGACTTGACACTTATTTACCTATTCTAGATGATTCATTCATAAAATAGCAAACATTTAATGAATGAATTGGTTTCCTAGCTTATAGAGGCAAGTTGTTTTGACTGCCTAGATTATAGTGCTTTGTTTAGAATTGGTTGAAACAGCTCCTAGGATGATGAGCTCGACCCCTAGAGGCAAGGGAATGTGTTAGCTTGCCTATATTATGTATTTTCTTAGTCATTTTCAGGGTTGGACTCTTTAGGAAGAGGCTTTGAGACTTTATTGTACATTTTACTTCAGCATTCTGGCAAAGGGAAGACCAGGGATTTGCAGCACTATTTGAAATTCTTGTGGCTTTATGTCTTGATGGTGTGTTTCTTTCAGTACTTGTAAGTTTGTTATGTGTATCATTTTTCCTCTCTCATCTTCTGCAATTGAACAAATGAAGTGTTAAGGTAGAATCCATAAATTTGTTATGCTCTGCATTTAAATTTGTTTAATTTTCCATGTTTTCTTCAGTTTAAGGAGAACCCCTGTGCTTGCTTGCTCTCCTTAGCTCCTCACATGTCTGATCTATTCACCTCATCACTTTAAAAGCATCAAAACTATTGCCTACCTTGCTCCAATTAGACCTCTGCAGAAACTATGTCTCATCCCCGCACCCAAAATTGCTTTTCCCTTTGATTCAACAAAACTCTCAAAAAATCACCTTTTAAACCTCTGCACTTAAATATCTAGCCTAAGATCAGTATTCCTTATTGGTCATCTCAGCCCCTTTGAAAACCTTTTGCCGAGATTGACCCGGAGAGAGCCCTCTCATGTCCTCATAGGGCTAGCTACGAGGCTGAGCATGGTTTGATGTTGCCTTGAGTTTCGCCTTTTTCAGCCTGAGGCAAATTCGAGCACTAAAAAAACCGAGAATAGAATCAAGATATTAAGGACTAATGATGGGACCGAGTATGAATCCAATGATTTCCATGAATTTTTCAAAGAAGCTGACATTAAGAGGGAGACCACAACACCATACACTCATGAGCATAATGGTGTGGCTGAAAGGAAGAATCGCACGATTATGGAAGTTGTTCGTGCCATGCTCCATGATCAAAGGCTTTTGAAGTTTCTATGGGCCGAAGCTGCGAATACCACTGTATATGTTCAAAACTAATGCCGTCATCAAGAATTGGATTCCAAGGCTCTCGAAGAAATGTTCACTGGTAAGAAACCTGATGTCTCTCATTTTAGAATTTTTGGAAGTCCCGTGTATTTTCATGTGTAGAAAGAGAAAAGAAGCAAATTGGGTGCATCTGGAAAGAAGGGAATATTTGTGGGCTATAGAGAAAATTATAAGGGCTATAGAATCTATGAGGCTTGTCAAAGGGAAGTCAAGATAAGTCATGATGTCACCTTTGACGAAGATATGGCTCTTAGCAAGGTTGACAATCTTCCTATTCTAAGGAGAGATAAAGATGTTGACACCAGGAAACCGGATGAAAAGGAAGATGAATTGATGTCCGATGTTGAAGAACCTATGGATCCTATTGATCCCCCTCCACAAGAGCCTTCCTCCTATAGGAAGAGGCCCTCATGGCTTAGGGGGACTCTTGAAGATGTTGAGAGACATATTGCACCCAGAGGGACTTTCCATGAAAGCAAGAAGCCCACTAGGTATCAGGGATACTTGACCATTATGAGCACTATCATTCAAAATGAACCTACATCATTCGAAGAAGCCATAAAGTATCAAGAATGGAAGGATGTTATCAATGATGAATATGAGTCCATCATGAAGAATGATGTCTAGGATGTGGTCCCCAAACCCTAGGAAAAAAAGTTGTCAGCTCGAAATGGCTTTACAAAACCAAGCATGGAGCAGATGGGAGTACTGAAAAGTACAAGGCTCACTTTGTTTCTCAAGTCTTCTCTCGAAAGGAAGGTGTGGATTACGATGAGATATTTTCACTTGTTGCCCGATACACCACCATCTGCTCGATGATAGCCCTTTTTGCTTTGTAAGGATGGAACCTACATCAGATGGATGTCAAGACCGTGTTATTGCATGGTTCAACTAAAGAAGAAGTCTATGTGGAACAATCTGTGGGGTTTGAGATTCATAATCGGGAATCTCATGTATGAAGGTTGAAGAAAGATCACTATGGGCTAAAGCAAGCACCCCAAGCTTGGTATGAGAGGATCAATAGCTATTTGATTAATCTGGGATTCACTAGGAGTGAAGCTGATCTGAACCTTTACTTTAAGGTTGAAGATGATAAGCCTCTCATACTAGTGTTGTATGTTGATGACATGTTTCCGATAGGTGCAGACCCTCTCATTCACAAATTCAAGAGGGAGTTGGCTTCCAAATTTGAGAGGAAGGACCTAGGACTGATGCACTATTTCCTAGGGCTAGAAGTCTGGCAAAATCCAGGAGAAATTTTCCTATCTCAAGGAAAATACGTAGTGAAGATATTGGAGAGATTTGGTATGGTGGATTGCAAGCCCATGACTACCCCGATGGAGCTTAACATCAAGAAGTTATGCGGTAGTTCTATCGGAACCATAATGGGAAGTGCTTCTGAGTATCGTCAAATCATAGGAGCATTGATGTTCTTGATGAACTCCCATCCAGATATATGTTTTGCAATCAACATGTTGAGCCAATATATGGTTGAGTCTAATCACTCACATTGGATTAGTGCCAAGAATCTTCTGAGATATCTTCGGGGCACAATCACTTATGGACTAAGATATACTACCGGAGATGTGAGGTTGCATGGTTATTTCGATGTCGATTACGTAGGCAATGTGGTGGACCGAAAGAGCACTTCCGGGTGTTGTTTCTCTTTGCGTTCTGCTTCGATATCTTGGATGAGCATGAAGCAGAAGTTGGTGGCTTTGAGCACTGTTGAGGCCGAATACCTTACTACAAGTATGGCCTTCTGTGAAGTTGTCAGGTTGCGGAAGCTCTTTAGTGAGTTGTTTGGTCATACGCTAGATATTACCTTGATCCTCTGTGACAACCAGAGAGGGATTCGGTTATCAGAGAATCTCGTATTTCATGATTACTCGAAGCACATCGATATTGGAAATGATGAGAAAGTCGTTGACATTTTGACAAAGCCCCTAGGAAAGGTCAAATTGATAACTTTCTGAGAATGACTAGGAGTCATGGAGAGACCCTATTATGAGGGTCTTGTATGATATATACATTGAGCTCTGAGAGCTCCAGGGTGCTTGGGGTACTTCTTGGAGCGATGAGAAACCATAAGGTGAGTGGTTCACCCTTACCCTATTGGTTTGCTATGTACAGGGTGAGTGGTTCAACCTTCCCCTATGATACCCAATGGTGACATGTAGGCAGGAAGAGTGGTTCATCCTTCTCCCACTGAGACATCCTACACATGTAGTCTAGGACTCATGGGAAGTACCTCTCATCTGGCCAATTAGTAGGGAAATGAGGATAGGGACCATAGTAGTATCAATGGATGCATCGTGTATCTACCATACTCCCTATGCTAGGATGACATTGATTTGGGATCAATTGGAATTGACTTCGGCTTAGTAAGAGTGATATAACTCACTCTCTTCATTGGGACTAAATACGTGTCAGTAAGAATGCTATTAGACACTCTATTTTATCTGGGACTAACTTCGGGTCAGTAGAGGATTGTACGGTACATTCTCGATCACTTCTTCTTTTTCATAGTTCAAGAGAGTAGTGTAGGGAAGTGTATTGATGGCAAAGATAGTACCGACAAACAAATGGATTAGCACATGGAGTTCTCCCTAGTTGAGAGGGAGTGTTAAAATTGGCAACTTGGGTGAAAATCCATGTGGGTAACCTTATTTATGGTAGCTGATATTTTTCTTGGATTCCTCTCATCGAGAGGTGTAGGTTTGATCTAACAATCATCTGATTCAGACACGTATTCATGGAGATATGAATTTATTTGCATTCTTAACAATTTGTCAAGGTCAGCCAACAAAGAAAAACAATTTTTTACACCCCCCAGCTTATCCTCAACATAGCATATAAAAGGAGCACACCTTGTGGCATTACTTCCATCATCTCATCACCTGATTCTTCTCTCTCCTAGTTTGATTGGGCATTCATAGGAGGAGTAGGTCACTCACACATGGGAAGAAGGAATGACAAAGGTCTGATCTATGGCAGCATTGACTTGGGTTGATTGTGGAGCAGCAGGGTTGTGTTTTGACTGCATTGACCAGTGAGGAGGTACGTTTGACGGTGGATTAGTGTGGGGAGTCTCTTCCAAGAAAACTGTAGTTTTGGACAGCGAGCGTTGACCTGTTGTGACCATACATTTTTTTATCACTCAGAATTAACCTCAAGGCTGAGAAAAAGGAAACTCTGAGGTAACCACAGACCAAGCTTTAGGTTTGGCATCTAGCCCTTCCAAACCAAAGAGGGCTCTCTCTTTGCCAACAAGATGTGGCTGCAATAAATGAAATTTTAGGCTAGCTATGGAGTGCGGGGTTTTGTTTGAAGGTTTTTGGGTCGAAACAGCAAGAGAAATGATGATTGGGCTATAGAGTCGATACCAGTTTCTGCCGGCAAACTTGGGGCAAATTAAGTGCCATGTTCAGCCAGATAAAGATTGTGAATGTGAGTAGCATAGGGGAGAAAGCCCGCTGCCATGAATGCATCAAACAAAGGATGGATCTACAACAGCAACTTTAGATGAAAGAGGATAACGAGGTTGCTCAACAGAGCATCTAGCAACGGATGAATTTTGCTAAGATAACCATTACAACTAACAGAAAAATCATCATGAAAGGAGCATCATTACAGATGAATTCCTAACATATCTCTTAGAGAATGTTGCAACACAAAATAGTAGAAAAGACATAATGTATAAATGAATTTATGAGAAAAACATACTGGACATTTAAGCACCGTGATGGATCCCAGGCCTAAAGGGCAAAAACTGCTTTATTATGATATTCAACAAAACTTTACACAGTCCAAATGCTTCTTCCTGTTGCCAAAATCGAACCCTTACATCTTCAAACTAATCCTATTTATAATATTACATATTTAATTGTTGATTCCTAAACATAGGAATCAAAATAATTAAAATAGAAAAACAAACTAAAACCTAAATATGTTTTTATGCGGTCAAATTACATAAATTAAATTATAAAAAAATAACCTAATTAAATCTCAAAAATAAAAAGGAACATTTGAATTGCTACCACAAGTCGAATTGCCAAAGTCTGTTTTGGAACATCGCTGGAAATCAGGGATAATCTGGGATGTTGATCAAATCGCCCTCCACCTGCACTCTGTAGATGCCTTGGGTTCCCGAAATATTTGCCACTTGTTCGTTGAATATTTTGAATACTGCCACCTCTCCTTTAAAAACTCGATGCTACTGATATCATGGCTGAAATACTTGCCATCGATTCCGAGAAAAATTCAAATAATGCCACATTCCTCTCTCAAAAATTTGATTTACTGGTCACCTTGCACCCGCCTGCACGAATTTTGGAATTGTTTGATCGGTCTAATGTTCTTGTCCCTCCTTGGATATTCTCTGACTGCCATTTGTAATGCTCTTACTTTTATTTGTCGCCTTATAGTCTTATCTCGTTTCAATGATGAATATAGTTGCTCTACTCTCATCAACTGTCACTGGAAACCCGATATTGACCTCATTTGAATCTAAACTTATTTCAGATATTTCTGGTAAATAACTAGCTACATATCCTTAATGAAATCTCAAATATTCAACCATTGCAAGTAACACCACAAGTTTCTAAAAAAAACAAATCTTGAATCAAACTTCAACTTCTCTGACCCTACTTTAACTCTATCATCACTTTGTATAAGTGGCAAACATTCATTGTTCATTGTTATATGCATTTTTTAGCATCTATTTCTGATAGGGAATGTTAACCTGTTTTCAGGAATCATGCATTTCTGTTTGACTTCTTTTATAGCAATCATATGGAATCCATTCTACTATGTATATGGACATAAATCATGAATATGAATGGAATTAGTAGCGATGAACTATTTTTTGAAGCTTCTACGCAGAAAAAGTAACAGTTCTGAATATCAGAAGTATGATCTAAATTTTAGTTTCGTGATTCCTCTACCCGTGGAAGCTGTTTATACAATAGCCTTGGTTTCACATTCAAACATACAAGTTCCGAATGCACAATTTGTAATACAATTGCAACCCTTCAATGTTGAGTTTGTGCAAAATATTTTCTTGATTTCACCATATCAGAAGAAAATTTCAAATGCTCATTCCTTCAAGACGCTATCAACTTGTGAGCCTTCTTGAGCTTATTTCTAAAACTTCTTTTCCTACTGAAAGCTCCTTCCACTGGTTGGCCAAAGGTTTTAGCCTGACAGACTGCGTCTACAAGGGCTCTATTGGCTTCTGTATACAGGCTTGTCACCAATCCAGGTTGACCTGCACATGCTGTTCGACCAACTCTATACAAAAAGTATACTACTGAAGTTGCAAACTCTCCCTAAATAATATGTGAAACATTTTGGATGTCAAGACCACATGCAACATCATCAGTGCACACCAACACCAGCATCAATGCACGCTCCTCTGAAGAAGTCTCTCTATGATAGTGCATACATTCAATACCATCTCTAAGCAAGATTTTAGCCACTGAATCAACTGAATTTACAGTGTTTGCAAAAACCATTGTCCGCTTCATAGTAGCAGTTGAATCTGACTGTCTAAATGCCCAACCCTCTTTTATTGAATTGATAAGTGTTTCAAATTGTGTCTCTACTGTGACTTCTATCCAACGTTGCTCCAACCTTGGATTATGCCGGTGAAGGAAACTCCCACTGACCCAAGTGGCTTCTGGGTAGAGACGTTTCAACATGCCTCCTGCAGTTTTCTTACCACTTTCAGGTACAGTTGCAGCAACAAATATATATTTCTTACTCCGCTTGTATATTTTTCTTGACCGCAACCAATATTTTTTCTTATCAGGGCCATCAAGCTTCTCTTCACTGAGATTGTCTTCGTCATTAAATGCATCATGTAAATCTTCACTTTCTCCATCAGAGACCAAATTCAACTACTCATATTTTTCTGGCTTGAAATCTATCCGAGACATGGAATCTACTTCACCTGAACCGTCAAACCCTGATTCCATTCCTTTAGAGAGTTGTTTCTCTTCCAACCGAAACATATTAATCAAACGTAGAATTAGATTTTTGAAGCTTCCAAACGAAAGCATGTCTACCTTGTCAAATACCACATATTTTACATCTCGAACAAATGTTGTGCGGTGCCGTCTCCTGGGATCAAAAGCAAAAAGCCAATTAAGCAGAGTACCTAGTGTTGAAATCAAAACATCAGGTTGAATAACAGGCCACCCTTGACTCCCATTGACTGCCATCACTTTCAACAAAGGATCACCACAAGGACCATGGAGATTGCTAGCCATGCGAACTGCCTGTCTACTACAAAACCTAGAAGTTGCTTGAGAAGAATCAATACAACTAGGATGTGCAACAACTGAGCCTTTGTTGTAGGTGCAAGGATGAATCATTGCCTCGTGATCTTCATTGTCCTCACACCCACAGATACAACAAACTTGCTCTTCTGCAACCAGCTCCCTGTGTTTTGAGTCATTGCATATGTCTTTAAGTGACATTTCACTATATAATCCCTTGAGGCATTTCGTTATTCAGGTTTAACAAGGCCCTATGAAAGCCTTTCACTCTAGATTATGTTGCTCAAATAAAAACTGTGTTGCTGAAGCATTTTAGGTAGGCAAATAGACATAGGCTGATGAATTAAAAAGCTTGGAAGAGATGTAAGTAAGGATGACAACAAAAATTGAATGAAAATCTATAAATCTTCAAGTAATTCCTCTCTAGAACCATAAGACCAGCAATTATATACCTTTCACTAGCAATTTCATTGTCAGCAATGAATTGTGTCCTCTGCACAAGATATCTTTTTCAATCAAAATAGAGAAACGAGCTCGCCATATGTTGAGATGAGGATTAGCAGCACGACAATAGACCTCAAATGCTATGTTCTCTCCTTCTCTATCACAATCCAGCCACTTACCTCTCGTAGTTTCCTCTGGATCATTCAATACTTGAACTGCTGCATGGGAGGCCGGCCTTTACGTCAACCATTCATTTGGTCATATCTTTTGATCCAGGAGCCGGTTTTTGGAGTGTGATATACCGTTCGAAATCTCTTTCCGAGATGCTCTTGATAAACATACTTATGACATGCTTTGTGTTGAAGATCATGTGCAAAACATCTAACAAAACCAAACATAGTAAGAGCGCATGTTGATCCCTGGTGACAGGCTGCGAAAACTGGAACTAACATTAGCTCCATTGGGGATGGTAGCAGCTTGGAGGTGTCAAGAACACCATAGACCAAGTGCCTCATCCATTGGGAAATACGGTCAAACAGCTGTAAACTCAAAACAACTCATACCAATCCAAACAACCATATACATACTGCAACTTGTACCTAAACAAATACCGGAAATTGAAATGCTACCTTGGGCAGCTTATTTATTTACAAATCTACCCTACTTTGCAGCAAAATCAATAGATCAAGTTATATTGTAGTGCCAGATCAGCCAATCAAGTAACTGTGACAAGGATGCTGTTTGGAAATGGTTCAACCACGACACAACTGGAAAGGCTGACAGCCATACATGCACATAATGATTTTGGTTGTGTAAAAGGAAATCTGATCTATCATTCAAACTGAAAATTTTTTCCATGTACATTGCAATAGGATCGAAGAAACTAGACTCTGTTTACTACCCTAACTCCTCAACACAAACCTCCAACTGCAAACTGTCAATGCAAACATCCACGGGTAGCTCTATTGTTTCTTGTTTTGAAGGAGGGAGAGTTTCCAATAACTTTTTGGGATCTTGAAATTCATTTGATTGGATCTGATCATTTAAATACTGAATCTCCTTCTCAAATTTTTCAACAACTAACTCAAAGAAACCAGTTTTAGCTTTAGGAGGAAACTTCAGAGATCTCAAACATTGAAGCACGGTAATGAAAAATACTTCATCTATTTCAATATCCACTAACTGATCTCTAACTTCTTTTAAAACTTCACAAAACATAGGGTTTGCCACATACCCTACCATCTTATTTTAGTGCATGAATGGATCAGTGAGTACTGGAATCTCTGGATTGAGTTGGAGTCGCCAGGTGAATGTTTCAGCCTTCATATGTGTCTGACTGCTGTCCACCATCAGCAACCAAATCTGCAACTTGAATGATCTTTCCCAGAGAAGATTCGTCACCTCATCCCCAGCAATGGTGCCAATATGTTATCACTCAGGATTAACCTCAAGGTGAGAAAAAGACAGCTCTGAGGTAACCACAGACCAAGCTTTAGGTCTGGCATCTAGCCCTGCCAGACTAGAGAGGGCTCTCTCTTTGCCAACAATATGTGGCTGCAATAAATGAAATTTTAGGCTAGCTATGGAGTGTGGGGTTTTGTTTGAAGGTTTTTGGGTTGAAACAACAAGAGAAAGGATGATTGGGCTATAGAGTCGATACCAGTTTCTGTCAGAAAACTTGGGGCAAATTAATTGCCTTGTTCAGCCAGATAAAGATTTTGAATGTGAGTAGCATAGGGGAGAAAGCCCACTGCCCTGCAGGCATCAAACGAAGGATGGATCTGCAACAACAACTTTAGATGAAAGAGGATAACGAGGTTGCTCAACAGAGCATCTAGCAACGAATGAATTCTGCTAAGAGAACCATTACAACTAACAACCAAATCATCATGAAAGGAGCATTGTTACAGATGAATTCCTAACATATCTCTTAGAGAATGCTGCAACACAAAATAGTAGAAAAGACATAATGTATAAATGAATTTATGAGAAAAACATACTCGACATTTAAACACTGTGATGGATCCCAGGCCTAAAGGGCAAAAACTGTTTTATTATGATATTCAATAAAACTTTACACAGTCCAAATGCTTCTTCCTGTTGCCAAAATCAAACCCTTACATCTTCAAACTAATCCTATTTATAATATTACATATTTAATTATTGATTCCTAAACATAGGAATCAAAATAATTAAAATAGAAAAACAAACTAAAACCTAAATATGCTTTTATGCTGTCAAATTACATAAATTGAATTATAACAAAATAACCTAATTAAATCTCAAAAATAAAAAGGAACATTTGAATTGCTGCCACAAGTCGAATTGCCAAAGTCTGTTTTGGAACATCGCTGGAAATCAGGGATAATTTGGGATGCTAGTCAAATCGCCCTCCACCTGCGCTCTGTATATGCCTTGGGTTCCTAAAATATTTGCCACTTGTTTGTTGAATATTTTGAATACTGCCACCTCTCCTTTAAAAACGCGATGTTGCTGATATCATGGCTGAAATACTTGCCATCGATTTCGAGAAAAATTTGAATAATGCTACATGCCTCTCTCAAAAATTCGATTTATTAGTCACCTTGCACCCACCTGCACGAATTTTGGAATTGTTTGATCGATCTGTTGTTCTTGTCCCTCGGATATTCTCTGACGGCCATTTGTAATGCTCTTGCTTTTATTTGTCGCCTTCTAGTCTTATCTCGTTTCAATGATGAATGTAGTTTCTCTGCTCTCATCAACTGTCACTGGAAACCCGATATTGACCTCATTTGAATCTAAACTTATTTAAGATATTCCTGGCAAATAACTGGCTACATATCCTTAATGAAATCTCAAATATTCAATCATTGCAAGTAACACCACAAGTTTCTAAAAAATGACAAATCTTGAATCAAACTTCAACTTCTCCGGCCCTGCTTTAACTCTATCATCTCTTTGTATAAGTGGCAAACACTCATTGTTCATTTTTATATGTATTTTTCAGCATCTATTTCTGATAGGGAATTTTACCCTGTTTTCAGGAATCATGCATTTCTATTTGACTTCCTTTATAGCAATCATATGGAACCCATTCTACTGTGTATATGGACATAAATCATGAATATGAATGGAATTAGTAGCGATGAACTATTTTTTGAAGCTTCTACGCAGAAAAAGTAACAGTCTTGAATATCAGAAGTATGATCTAAATTTCAGTTTCGTGATTCCTCTGTCCATGGAAGCTGTTTATACAATAGCCTTGGTTTTACATTCAAACATACAGGTTCTGGATGCACAATTTGTAATACAACTGCAACCCTTCAATGTTGAGTTTGTGCAAAAGATTTTCTTGATTTCACCATATCAAAAGAAAATTTCAAATGCCCATTCCTTCAAGATGCTATCAACTTGTGAGCCTTCCATAGCTTCTTTCTAAAACATCTTTTCCTGCTGAAAGCTCCTTCCACTAGTTGGCTGAAGGTTTTAGCCTGACAGACTGTGTCTACAAGGGCTCTATTGGCTTCTGTATACAAGTTTCTCACCAATCCAAGTTGACCTGCACATGCTGTTCGACCAACTCTATACAAAAAGTCTACTGCTGAAGTTGAAAACTCTGCCTGAATAATATGTGAAACATTTTGGATGTCAAGACCATGTGCAACAGCATCAGTGCACACCAACACCAGCATCAGTGCACGCTCCTCTGAAGAAGTCTTTCTATGATAGCGCATACATTCAATTCCATCTCTAAGCAAGATTTTAGCCACTGAATCAACTGAATTTACAGTGTTTGCAAAAACCATTGTCTGCTTCATAGTAGCAGTTGAATCTGACTGTTTAAATGTCCAACCCTCTTTTATTGAATTTATAAGTGTCTCAACTTGTGTCTCTATTGTGACTTCTATCAAACGCTGCTCCAACCTTGGATATGCCAGTGAAGGAAACTCCCAGTGACCCAAGTGGCTTCTGGGTAGAGACGTTTCAACATGCCTCCTGCAGTTTTCTTACCACTTTCAGGTATAGTTGCAACAACAAATATATATTTCTTACTCTGCTTGTATATTTTTCTTGACCACAACCAATCTTTTTTCTTATCAGGGCTATCAAGCTTCTCTTCACTGAGATCATCTGCGTCATTAAATGCATCATGTAAATCTTCACTTTCTCCATCAGAGACCAAATTCAACTACTCATCTTTTTTTGGCTTGAAATCTATCCAAGACATGGAATCTACTTCACCTGAACTGTCAAACCTTGATTCCATTGCTTTAGAGAGTTATTTCTCTTCCAACCGAAACATATTAATCAGATGTACAATTTGATTTTTGAAGATTCCACACAAAAGCATGTCTTCCTCATCAAATACCACATATTTTACATCTCAAACAAATGTTGTGTGGTGCCATCTCCTGGGATCAAAAGAAAAAAGCCAATTAAGTAGAGTACCTGGTGTTGAAACCAAAACATCAGGTTGAACAACAGGCCACCCCTGACTCCCACTGACTGCCATCACTTTCAACAAAGGATCACCACAAGGACCATGGAGATTGCTAGCCATGCGAACTGCCTCTCTGCTACAAAACCTAGAAGTTACTCGAGAAGCATCAACACAACTAGGATGTGCAACAACTAAGCCTCTGTTGCAGGTGCAAGGATGAATCATTGCCTCCTGATATTCATTGTCCTCACACCCACATATACAACAAACTTTCTCTTCTGCAACCAGCTACCTGTGTTTTGAGTCATTGGATATGTCTTTAAGTGAAATTTTTCTATATAATCCCTTGAGGCATTTCATTATTCAGGCTTAACAAGGCCCTATGAAAGCCTTTCACTCTAGATTATGTTGCTCAAATAAAAATTGTGTTGCTGAAGCATTTTAGGTAGGCAAATAGACACAGGGTGATGAATTGAAAAGCTTGGAAGAGATGTAAGTAATGATGACAGCGAACACTGAATGAACATCTATAAATCTTCAAGCAATTCCTCTCTAGAACCATAAGACCAGCAATTATATACCTTTCACCAGCAATTTCACTGTCAGCAATGCACAGTGTCCTTTGCATAGGATATCTTTTTCAATCAAAATAGAGAAACGAGCTCGTCATATGTTGAGATGAGGATTAAAAGCACGACAATAGACCTCAAATGCTTTGTTCTCTCCTTCTCTATCACAATCCAGCCACTGGCCTCTCCTAGCTTCCTATAGATCATTCAATACCTGAACTGCTGCACGGGAGGCCGACCTTTGAGTCAACCATTCATTCAGACATATCTTTTGATTCGGGAGCCAGTTTTTGGTGTGTGATATACCATTGGAAAGCTCTTTCTGAGCTGCTCTTGATAAGCATACCTATGACATGATTTGTGCTGATGATCATGTTCAAAACATCTAACAAAACCAAACATAGTAAGAGCACATGCTGATCCCTGGTGACAGGCTACGAAGACTGGAACTAACACATTTGACCAGCGTTGGTTGTTGAGTGTTGACCGCAGACCTGCACCTGCGTTGACTGTTGTTTGACCATCATTCTTGGATTGTTTTGGGTTTCCTATCATTGTTGTTGGAAGCCTATTTGACTGAGGTTGACTTGAGGTCATTTCTGACATGTTTGACCAGCTTTAACTTTGTTTGTTAGGGTTTCATTGTAATTGTTATAAAATCACAGATTTGTATAATTGTACTACTCTCCATCTCTGCTAAATTATTGAAGAATATAGGAAGAACTGATCAAGGGTTTCCCTGCATTAGGGTTTGTCCCTGGCTGGTAACACATCTTGTGTCTATTATCTTGGCTTGTCTTCTACTGGTTACATTTATGTTCTATCTACATTTTATTATCATGTTGATGTGATTGAAATTATGGAAATTGATATTGGGCTAATAAGAAAGTTTGGAGTAAATTTCTCTTAAGCATAGAACATACCATAATTTAACAACCTTAAACCATGAAATTAATACACGAAACACTATAGTCCTTTCATTTTTAGAAACTTTTTTATAGAATTCAAATCCGATACCTGAAACAAAATTTATGATGATTTTTCCTAGGTCACCTATTTGTTACATAATTCAGGAGTTTGTCAAAACCCTAACATCCTCAGATCATATCCCTGAAACTATAGAAAACCAAAATCTAAAATTTTAACAGGAAGTTCACCAATATTTCAGCTCTAGGTGGTAAAAGTTTCAAATTTTGAAGCACCGTAGAGAAAAAGTGATAGAGAAAATTCCAAGATGACCTGTTTGAAGAAGTGAAACCATATAATCCAAAGCTCTGATATCAAATGTTATGCAACCATATCATAGAAACGATTGATCAACGACTTAAAAAATATCCTCTTCAAGGGGGAACCTCCTTTACATTACATAAATGAACAATTCTGGGATGATACAAATGAAAATACCTCCTTTATATATATAGGAGTCTAAGGGGTCACAATATAATCAGAGTCTACATAAGAATAATAATTTAAGGGCACAACAATAACAATATTCGGCTTCTATGGGGCACAACAATAATAATATGGGGGTTATATTGGCACAACAATAAAAATAAGGGGGGTAAATATTATTATAGTGACTTAACAGGTTCAACCAATAAAAATACTTCTCCAACAATGCCATTGCTTTATCTAGCCTAAAATGTCCAATGACACGACTCTAGTGCACCTCCCAAATCATCTTGGCACGCTCACTTGAAGGAACACAAAGGTGTCCCAGGTGGCATAAAAGTTCATCCTAGAGGTGAAAGTATGGAACTTTATTGCCTTCGTGGAGCATCTAGTATGTGGCACTGAATTCTGGACCACTTTTGTAAACATGCAGCCATCACAAAGTATCGTGTCCACAAGAGTCAGACATAGTGGTTAGTGCCATGACTGGTGGGCGGATGAGGCACTTGACAACATTATTGGTGCTTCCCTTCTTGTACTTAATGTTTAAATGGAAATTTTTCATATATGTGGACCATTTCTGATGGCGACCACTTTGTAACTTTCCTTGTGTCTATATGAATTGTGAGGGTCGATGGTCTGTGTGGATGACCGTTTCCTTCCCCATAATGTAATGCTTCCATTGAAAACCTGCACAATGAAATACATAGCTTTTTCATAGGTGGGATAAATTTAGACAATATATGAAAATTTCTCACTGTGATATGCCACCAGATTCCCTATGCTCTACACTAATAACATAGTCAGAGGCATATGTCTCAATTTCAAATGGCTCTTGCAAGTCTGGTAATGTGAGCACTAGTGCAGAGCATAGGGGATGCTTCAAATCAGAAAACTCATTCTCTTGGGATTCAGACGAAAATAAATTTTGTTTTTCTCTGACCTTGTGACTTGACTCAAAGGCCACATGACATGCAAGAATCCAACCATGAACCTACAATAGAAATTGGAAATATGCGGGAATTTTTTGAGCTTTGTTATAGTGGTTGGGGCTAGCCAATCTCAAATAACTTGTATCTTGGCTGGGTCCATAGGGACACTCTACTCATCAATGATGTACCCGAGATATTAAACCTGGGTCATACCAAAAGTGCATTTCTCCAGATTGGCACACAACTTGTGTTGTCGCAGGGTTTGGAGGACTTGTCGAATATGGCATAGATGCTCTTCAAAACTCTAGTTGAAGATCAACGTATCATCCAAATATACTACCGTGAATTCATTGGTGAAGGGATTCAAGATTTTTTCCATCAACCTCATGAATGTGTTGGGAGAATTCGTCATCTCAAAAGGAATGACCAACTATTCAAAAAGGTCCTCCTTGGATTTGAAGGCAGTCTTCCACATATCAGAGGGTTTGATTGGTACGTGGTGATAACCAACCTTCAAGTCAATCTTGTTGAAATATTCCCCCCCCCCCCCTTGAGTTGGACCAAAAGGTCATCAATCTATGGGATTGGATACTTGTTCTAGCTATTGATCTTATTTAGCGCCTGATAGTCAATACAGAGGCTACAGGTTCCATCTGTCTTCTGTACCAACATGATTGGGCTCCCATAGGGTGATGAACTTGGGCTAATGTTCCCTTTCCACAACAGCTCCTGAATCTACCCCTTCATTTCATCATTCTCCGAAATAAAGTGTCTCTAGATCAGTCCATTGGGTAGCGGTGCACCTGGGGTCAGATTGATAGAGTGCTTGACATGACATTGTAAGGGCACCCCTATGGGTGAGGTGAAAATTCCCCTGTACTCCTCCACGACCTTGTCCATTTGTTGCTACTATGTGGAGGAGCCGTTTGTGGACTCTATGGATGTGGGTATGATTTTCCGCTTGTTCTAAGGGTGGATCATGAGGAATACGAATTTCCTGGTTTGCGAAATGATCTTACTACATCATTGAGCAGAGATCAAAGAAAATTCAGTAGGTGACACCACCTCTGGTGTCCTGTACAACTTCTGACCCAAAGTAATAATAATAGAGAAATGTATGGATCCATATATAACATGACGCTTCTATAGGTATGGTTGGCCTAATAAAAAATCACAAACTTCCATAGGGGAAACATCACACAATAACTCATCTACGAAGGGCTTGATTCTATAAGCAAGGAAACATTACTGGCTGACATAGAGATCTCACCCTTAGTGGAGCCACCTGATGGTGTACAATTGGGGTTTCGACATTGTTGGCAACTTCAATCTCTTAATAACCTTGGCTAAGATTACATTCTTCTAGCTCTCACTGTCAATGATGAACTGCACCAACAAACCCTTTACCCACATTTGGGAGTGGAAGAGGTGCTCCCCCTCCTCTGGATCCTTAGGTCCCTCCTTTTTGAGCTCGGTGGTGGCTACCATTGTAGTGGATTTTACATCAATGATCTGCCTCCGTTTTTCAGTTCCTTTGTTGGGTTTCGGCTTAGAATTAGAGCATGAATCCGTCTCTGAGTCTTTTAGCTTGGCCACAAGTGCTTGATTTGCTCGACATTCATTTGTGTTGTGAGTGGGATTTTTATGGAACTCACACCACTTGTTAGTGTCCTTCCTCTCCTTATCATTATTCTTCGCCTGTGGCATCTAGGAGTTTTCATGGGGGGTCGCATACTGGCTCTGCCCTTTTCTTAGTGGTTTGGGGGTGCCTTTTTTCTATTTTGGGCTTGTAAATCCAAATTCTCTCTTCTTCTTCTTGAATTTCTTCTCAATCTTGGCAGAATATTAGTATGCTGCACCAAGTAAGAAGATGTCAATGAACTCCATTTCGTCCTAATTGTATTTGAGAAAAAAACCAGGGCACATGAGCACAAGATGTTTCATAGAATCTCTGATACCCAACTTTGTGTGTAGGGTATGTAAAATATTCATCAGCTCATGCACATCTTGATCGTTTTGTTGTCGCAACATAGTCCACTGTATTTCCTTGTTTTCATATCCCCCAAAAGGGTAATATTGGTCCTTGATGGTATCTCGGAAATTATTCAAAGTAGGTGTAACTAAAAATAGGGAGGGTTTCCTCTTGTTCTTTTGCTCATAGCATGTTTCCCACTAGTCCTTGATGTGAGGGTGGCTTTGAAGAGTGAAAAGGTAATATTTTTCGTATTGGAAAAATCATGAGCCGACAAATATCCTTCCAACAGATTTAATCATTTATCTATGGCACCTGCATTTATCTAGCCTTCAAATACAAGAATGTTAAAGTTGACCTGTACCTTAAAGGGAGTGGCGCCTCCAGACTCGGTGCTGGATGAAGATGCATCCCTTGTGGGAATCCACTGAAGGATTTGGGAAAATCTATCCATCATCACATTCCTTTGTCGCTCGAGGGATTCTTCGAGAAATATTTTGAAAGGACATCCTTCTCCCTCAACCTTCTTTTCTTTCGCCATGGGAGGTTGTCAGAGTCGGCGAGGCAAGTCTTGCAAAGGTTCAAATAATTCGAGCACTAACTCCTTATACACCAACCTCGTTGGGGACATGCATAGAAAAATCAAGAAAGATCAAAATTCTATGATACCACTGT
Organism: Pinus tabuliformis; assembly: GCA_031772625.1. Classification (NCBI taxonomy): domain Eukaryota; kingdom Viridiplantae; phylum Streptophyta; class Pinopsida; order Pinales; family Pinaceae; genus Pinus; species Pinus tabuliformis. The sequence goes on from CM062819.1 coordinate 1,841,131,478, forward strand.
TCCAAATTTATGAAGGAACAAGATGAAATATAGATATGAACATAAACACAGAGATATAATTAAAACAAAACTCCAATTCATTAATAATACAGTACTGAAAAATTGTTACAAGAAGAATGGAAATAAACTAGCTCAAGCGATTTAGCTTATCTTTTAGAAGAGATATGGAGGTTACATGCCTCTCAAATATGTTACAATGAAGCTCGGTGGCCTTTTTATCATTGATAAACAATGATAAACCCTAAACATCCAAAAACCTAACCCTAGGAGATGAAGTGACAACAACTTGGGGGGCCCATCAGGGTAAGTTGGAACATCAACCTCCTAGGGTTGTAACTTTGATATAAGATACCAGTTTTGGGCACTTTTCCAGTCTCTCCTTTTCCAAAAAAAATGTCTTTTACTCCCTCAAAATGGCTCCAGAAGTTTAGGAGTTGAAAAAGTTCAAAAAATAGTAAGCTTTGTTATAATTAAGGAAACAAAAAAAAAAGGTGGGGGTCCAACTAGAATAGGTGTGAGGCCACCAATATCCACCTAGATAAAATTATGAGGAAATGCTTTTCCCCACAGCAAAATGGGCTACCATCTAGACTTGCTTTGCCTTAGTAGCCCAAAATGGTTGGAACATCCATCAATTGGATGTAAAAACTATAAATGTTTTTGTAGATTCAATAGCGCATGTAATGTAATAAAACATAAGACATGAATCTAATATACTTTTAACAATGAAAACTAATAATGATTGATGAAAATAATAATCAACAAGAGGAATAATATCAATTTCACATAACACAATATTTCTATAGGGAAAGAAACTGCTCAAAACCCTTACTATCTATATTGCATTAATTAGAAATCTAAGAAGAAAATACAATGCTTGTTCTCTCTAGAAGAATCCCTCCACAAGTATGATCAACTCTCTACCTCACAAGCCCGCTCTAGCAAACACTTAGCCAATTTTGTTGCCTACCAAGCCCCTACTTCCTTGCGCAATTCCTAAGAGACTCAACACATTTAATTGGGAAATCCTTCTTCCAAAAGTGCACAATCCAAACTTAGGTCCTCAACTGATTGAATCTATGATTTGTACAGCTCGAAAAATCATACAATTGATATTACACTATCCCTGCACTCTAGTCTCAACAGGGTCTTCCACTGAACTGACATGCATGAATTATTTGAGTGAATATTCAGTTAACTAGTGTGGCACTGAGGATGCACTGTTGCATAGACTCACTACTAAACCTCTACGACTTCCTCCAATAGTTAGATCTAGTTTAACTGACTATAACTCAATTAGACCGAGGTATCTAGTTACAACTCCAAAGAACTCAACCTGGCCTCCTAAAATTTAGGGATCACACTTACATGACTCCAGATAGACTTCCAACTCAAAATTACTAAGTCAATTAATTCAATTAAACTTAATTAACTATTTACAAGTTTCTGTGAGAATATAACTCGATTTTAATTCACATTTTAATTCAAGAACAAATTAAATTGGAATTTCTTTTTTCTATTTTTAACACTCCCTCTCAACAAGAAAAGGATTATCAGCGACCCTGATCCTATCTCTATGAAACTAAAATTTACATCTTGACAATGCCTTTGTCAAAATGTCAGCATTCTGCTCCTCTGTGGGAATGTACTCCAACAACATAATCCACCTTTGCACACAATCTTGAAGATGATGATACCAGATATCAATATGCTTGGACCAATCACGAAAAACGAGATTTTCAAATAGTTTGATACAACTTCGATTATCACAGTAAATCATAGTTGGATCCATTTGCTGACCAAACAAACCAACCAAAATATTCCTCTTCTAGATGACCTGACAAGGTGCTTGAATAGCAACCATGTACTCTCCCTCGGCTGAACTGATTGTAACTGATATATGTTTCCTGTTGTACTAAGAAACAATTGTTGACCCAGTACTAAAGATCCCTCTTGATGTGCTCTTCCTATCAGATGGACTCCCTACCCAATTTGCATCAGTGAAGCCTTGAAACTTCACTCCCTCTTTTTGTCTGCACCACAATCCATACTGAGTAGTGCCTTTGAGGTATCTCAAAACATGCTTTCCACCTTCCAATACAGCTTTGTTAGTATAACGATCATTTGACTAAGTTGGCTAATTGCATAGCACATGTCCGGTTGTCTGTTCACCAAATACATGAGTGAACCCACAAGCTGCTTGTAAACAATAGCTTCCACTAATTCACCCAAAGTAGCATCCTCTTTCCTCCAATTACCTACTAGAGGAGTCTCCATGGGTTTACTGTTGTCCATATGGAACCTTTTACGTATCTCATTGGCATACTTTCCCTGAGATACAAAAATTTCCACATCACCTTGCCATACTTCCATGCCCAAAAAGCATAAGCCCCAAGTCCTTCATTTCAAACTCCCTTGCAAGATCCTCTTTGCAATATTTGACCAACTTATCATCACCTTTTAGAATCAAGTTGTCGACATATAAAACAATAATCAACAATTTACCTTCCACCAAAATATGGTATAGGTTCGCATCCACTTCACTTTTGGTGAAGCCCAACCCGGTGAAGTAGCTATTGATCCCGGTGTACCAAGCATGGGGTACTTTCTTCAGCCCATACAATGCGTGCTTGAGTCATCAAACATGTGACTCTTAGTCAAAGGTCTCAAAACATTCAGGTTTCTCAATATACACCTCTTCCTCAATCATTTCGTTAAGGAATGTTGTCTTTACATCCATATGATGTATCTTCCAACCCATTTGCACTGAGAGTGCCAATATTGATCTGATTGATGAGTACCTTGCAACGGGAGTAAAGGTCTCATCGTAATCAATCCCCTCTACCTGATAAAATCCTCAGGATACAAAGTCATCCTTATGTTTATCCACATTACCATACACTACCTTCTTTACCTTGTAAAGCCATCTGGAGCACCCCACTGACTTCTCTTCCGGTCCTGGGACCACATCCCAAACAATGTTACGAACAATGGAGTCATACTCCTCCACCATTGCATCAACCCAAATCGGCTGTTGTACTTCCTCCTCAAAAGAAGAAGGCTCAGCCTTAACAAATCTACTCATAAGAGCCATGTATCTAGTGTACCTCTTAGGTGACCTCCTTATTTGTGTTGTGATGTGGGTTCTCGGACATTCTCTCTCACATACTGTAATAACCTATCATCCTCTCTGGTGCTTTTTCTCCCATCTCTAAAAGAATTTGTCAGAGTGGGTGTCTCCACTCTAAGATCCTTGCATGTGGCAGCTCCACATCAATCTGAGGCTCCTCCTTAGGATCTAAAATCTCCTCAACCTCATGTAGTGGAAGCTCCCTATCAAGGGAACATGTCATGGCCTTCTATTCATTTAATTCAACATCCCTTTGAACCACTATCATCTTGTTGATTGGTAGGATCACCTGATAGTTGTGAGGTGTATCAGTGTACCCCAAAAATATCCCCAACTCTTCTATTAGCTCAATATTCTTCTGTGGATCTTTGGTCACATGGAAATATATCGATGACCCAAAAATCCTGAAGTGACCCACATATTTTCTCTTTCCTAAGAAAGCCTCCTCTGGTGTACTCATCTGAAGAGTCTGATGAGGGCTTCTGTTCTACAAATAAACAGTTGTGTTTCATGCCTCGACCCATAAGCGTAGTGGTAGGCCCCGATCTTGCAACATCTTCCCTGTTACCCCTACAATGCTTCTATTCTTCCTTTCAGCCACCCCATTCTATTGTGGGTTATGGGGTTTTGTCAACTCCCATTTAATCCTTTCTACCACACAAAATTTTTTAAACTAATTTGAAACATAATCTCCATCGATATCACTCCCGAGAGATTTATCCTTCCTACCAGTATCTTTCTCGACCAACATTTTAAATTCACAAAACTTTGCCAAAGTCTGATCTTTCTCATGTATGAAAGAAATCCAACATTTACGAGAAACATAGTCAACAAATAAACATAATACCTGTGTTTTTCCATGGATGCTATCGAGAATGGTCCACACACATCTAAATGGACTTGATCGAGGATCGTCTTTACTTGACTATCTTTGTTGTGAAGGGAAGATTTGGTGAATTTTCCCAAAGTACACCCTTTGCATGTGTCAACTTGATCTAGTGTGCCTTTGGGAAGAACGATATAAATTTGTTACATGATTTTCAAAGTTCCATGATGCAAGTGACCCAACCACCTGTGCCACAACTCACTGATGTATTGGCTCTGCACCTTCTCTTCTTTCGTGCTCAAGGAAACACAATCTTCTATCTCCAACTTGTAGAGATTCTTCACCTGAATCCCTATCCTATTTACCTTTCCCGAGGCTATGTGTCGAAGGAACACCTTTCCCTTACTAAAGATCACATCATAGCCTTTATCCTCCAACATGGCAACAAATATCAAGTTCTAGTTCAAACCAGAAACATACATAACATCTCGCAAAGTGAGAGAGCACCTGACTCCCTCTGAAAGGTAACTGTACCAAACCTCGTAGCACTATACCTCCCATCATGGCCCATCTCGATATGCTTCTGGAGATCCTTCTCCTGCAAGTCACTAAAGAGCTCTTTATTACAATTCATGTGGAAATAAGCTCCACTATCTAGGTACCATACTCTACACATCATTGATGACACCATTCATGCGATGAGGGTAAAGTCCAATTCAAATTGTTAGGCAAGAGCCTCACCTACCGCTCCTCCTAAGGACTTCTTCTTAGACTTCTTGATAAGACAATTTGTAGAAAAATTTCCCAGCTCATGATAATGAAAGAACTTGACTTTCAACATGTATTTATTCTTTGCTCCATGAAAAGTATCTGATTTGGAATGGGACGCCTTCCCCTTCCCTTTCTTTGCCTTACTCGCTAAGGTACAATTTTCCTCATTATCATTCTTTGATGAGGATCTCTCCCCAGTGCTCTTTCGAATATCTTCCTGTACCAAATCCGACCACAATCATTCCCAATCTGGTAGCTTCTCCCTCCCATTGATAGAGTCCTAATAACTATGCTAACTCTTGGGGAATCCTATAAGAGCTAGGCTCACCATATCATCCTTGGTACCAGTTTTTAGGAAATTATATATTACAGAGCAACGGAACACATAAAATATTGGAGAAATATAAACACAGAAAACACATAAAAAAAGAGAGAAACGTGGTTCACCCAGTTTGGGCTACATCCATGGAGAAACAGCAAGTCCTTCCTTTTATATTATCTAGAAAACTGAAGAGATACAACCTACAATAGATCCGCTATAATTCCCTCTTTTCTCTCAATATCCTCTCTCTTCCTTACTCAATATACAGATCTCCCTAGACGTAATAAAATTCCCCCATATATAGCGAGGGGTTGCCTTCTAGGGCAAAAAACCCTAAATTAAACTTAACTTCTACCGTCAAATCTCTACCTAATGAACAACCCAAATTGACTATGAAATTACAACATTTTACAAGGAAAATTTACATCTATTTTTAGCTTCGGGGGCGCTGCCTCGATCCCCCCCGCTAGGTGGGACTCCCAAAGGTCACAACTGCCCCCCCTGGACCCCCCCTACAGTGAATATTTTATAGGCGGTGTGGCCGCCCCATTACGAACTAGGGTCCAATGTAGCGATACCTTTCAATACATAAGATAATCAGGCTCCACACCCAACACCAATAATCTTAACACTTCCAAGCTCATCACGACAATGAGTGAACTTGGTCAAGTATTTCAGAATTGAGTTGCCTTTCTCCATCTTGATCTTTCTATGTTTGTACTTCGATGCCAACATTCTATGTTAACTGCTATTATGAAATAGGTCTGTCAATACCTTACACATAGCATATAGATTTTCCTTGCCATGGAGACTCAAGATGATGTGGTCTCGAACGCCCTCAAGGATAATCCACCTTGCCTTTGCCACACTTTCTCCATTCATCCAGATCATTAGCATCTGATGCTGTAGGTTTAGGAATGTCTTCAATAATGAATTCCTTGGGGCCATTTTCTTCTAACACTGCTTCCATCCTATCCTTCCAGGTTATGTAATTCAAGTGCCTTCCAAGGCATACTCAAGTCTCAAATCGTATAAATCCATTTGCCGACTCTGAAGTATGAATTGAAAAATCGAATTTCACTCGCAAAACCAAACTCAAAATCTCCTCTTCTATACTTTTTTAAGCTATGTTGGCTTTATGGGCCCTAACCCAGGTTCAAAGTTAATTAGCCAAGCAAATCCCTACACTACTGGCCCTTTCGGCATCAATCCATAGAGCGTGGACTAAAGTCTCACGCGAAGCAGTATGGGGGGATGCAGGAACCCAATTTCTGCACCCAGAGATGGTAGTGATGTCGCTTTATACCCTAAACATTCCTTCGTGTAGGTCAATAAGCCTTTTACGGCTTATCGATATACTCCTCTTAGTCGTCCTCGAGACCTCCACGAAGTTCTAGATAGGCAAATCAAACACTTACGCGCCTATGTAATTACTCTTACTTCAACATGCATTAAGATGATCTTCGCGTAAATAGATATTCTTATGTGCATTCATATAACAAATCAAAACATATGGATTCGCGCACAAAAATACAACATTAAAACATAAAATTAGTATTCATCATAAAATAATCATATTCGGACCATGGGTAGATATCCTAAAGATGACATGACTTACATAAACGAAGGGCAGAAGCCCTTTATGATACTTTACATCTTTGTTCTACATGACCACAAAAAGCAGTGAATTTACACTTTTAGACAAAAACTTGGGCATTCTGCCCCATAAATTGGGCTTTTAACCCCAAAAATGATCCTATGGGACCCGTTCCCAATAGGCCCCCAACCAAAATATGGTGACTCTCCCCAAAATCACTCTGCTGGCATAGAGATCTTATAGTGAAGACCTCTCAGCTCCACTTGTACCACTGCAACTTCAACGACACATTGTGTCACCGCCTGCTTAACCTACTCCAGCAGCTGCTCCGTTATTGGTCCTGCGCTATTGGCCTTGATTTGTTGTTATGTTGCCTGTAGGCTAGTCCATTTTCCCTCAATGGTGACAGTGATCACATAGGCCTCATCCAGCGAAGGCCCCAATCTGGCCTTCAGTACTACCTCTTTTCGTTGTGCTGCGTCCATCTGTTCCTTCAGTCCCTTTGCTTCCTGTAGCTTGGCCAACCTCTCTGTGATGGCAATAGTGTGTGCCGTCGCTCTCACCTCATCGTACTTCTGCTGTAATTCCCTCACCTCTCTTGCTAACCTCTACAGGTCGGGATATTCTTGCAGACTGGTAAGTACCTCCAGTGACTGCTCAAAGAGCATGGTGCAATCTGTTACCGTGACATCTACTACACCAACTGCATGCTTTGACAGCTACCTCATGCTACTCTCTGACCTCTGGTGGAGTTGAAGGATGGGTCTTCAATTCAAGCTCTATGATCTTAAGGTTCAACTCAAACTAAACCTTGGCCAACTCTGTCTTTGCGTTGAGTACACCTGTAGCAAGCTTCTGAATTTTGGCCTCCCCCAGCACTTCTTCTGGGACATGTAGCTCCAGAAAGGTTTTGCATGCTTTAGCGACTACTGTTGCAGTGTGCTCATTCTTCTACTGAACCTTCTTCCATGTGTCAATTGTTGAAGTCTTCTCCATGAACATTTGCACATTGTTCACCTTTTGTTCATTGATCACACTCAATGCACGTTGTTCTCATGCCTGAAGTTCTGGGATCGCACCTGCTTGCAACGTGTGAAGGGCTTCACTTGGAAGTGCGGCCAAGTTCAACCCAACTTTCTTGAGAGCACTAACAATAGCCCTGTCAGCTTCCACTTCTACAGTCAAAGCTCCATCTGGTAGCACGATGGCCCCGGATCCAAGGAGTGAACCATCTCTGCTGCTTTAGAAGTTTCTGGTGCTAAACTAGTTGATGCCACGCTACCCCGCCCTACACCGATCTGCAGTTGAGTAGTTTGGATCTGTAGTTCATGAAAACCCATCTGAATGGCAACCAAGGCCTACTTCTAATGCTACCCAAACTACTGCAGCAGCTTCGCGGTCGCATCCCTTACTTTATCTCTGATGTCGTCCAAGTCACCTTCTGTCAAGGTGATTGGGTGGAGCGATGATTTACTAGCCATGGACTTCTTCTGTGGGCCTTCTTTTTCCTGCTCCCAAGTGCACTTTATCTGGAACAGAGTACTCTCCTGGTCTCCACCACCTTGTTTTGATTGCTGCTCTTCACCCTCTATCTGTGGTGAAGGAAATCTCTAACTTTTGTTAGAGTCATGCTCTTCGTCCCCTTCCTTCTCTTCGGCCTGCTTCTTTGCAGCATGCTCTGCTCTGGATTTTTCCTTGGCCTCCTTTTTCCTCCTTTTAGCCAACTGCTACATCTTCAACCAAGCCTCTTCGTTCTTCTGCTTTCCTTTGGACTTGTTGGACCCAGTTGACAAATCTGAGGCTGTGCGCCATTTTGTTGGCCAACACTCAAGAACCATTGTAAATGCATCATCTGTTGCAAGGTATGGGAGATCATACCACTTCTACTCAGGGTCCTTTCGTGCCTGCATGGAGACATAGTAGAAGTCTACTTTGAACTCCACATATCCCGATAGCCACTTGAAGACACTTGGTGAGAGTCGTGTCTTGCAGTTTATTTTGGTGCGGATGCTTGCCTCCATTAGCACCCAAAAGATCTTATTGTCCTTGGCCCTCTCGACATCCTTTGTGGCCCAGAGTGAAGCGAACTTTGTTGCTTCTGACAGATCTGACATGATCGGAGAGAAATGACAGTCCTCTGGTAATTCCCATGCGACCAGTATGATTGATAGCAAAATCCATGCATAATGCAAGGTCTTACTTTAGTCTTGTGCTTCTCTGCAGTTCATGAGGAACTCACTACAGAGGTATCATGCCCAATTGAATTGTACGCCCTCCGCACACTGGGTTGCTAATGACACAACTGGTGCTAGCACTTCATCTGTGCGACACTTCCTCATTATTTTCACAGCCAATATCTGGGTGGCTACCTTAACCGTGGGGTCAGTTATGCTGGAAATTCAGTAGTCGCACGGTTTCTTGAAAAGCTTAAACATATCCTTCATTCTCTCGGCGAGGTTGTACTTGCACGTCTTTTTGCCAAATGCCTTGGCTGGATTCATCCTTGAGTGCGGTAGCAATGTGATCCTATGGATCAGCATTGATAAGTATCAGTTCTCCTAACCACAAGGACCCATCATGCACCAAGCATAACAATTGTTTGATCACTATCAAAGTTATGGGTGCGTGGTTGTAATGCGGCACCCATAGGAGGTTCAATAGTCCTACCTTGTCCACCCCTCTAATCCACTTCCTTGGCTCCAGTGCGGTCACACCAAAACCTTTATAAAAGACGCGGGTAATAAATGTATCAGTCGCCAAGTGGGGGAACTGCTTAATATCCACCAACTCCCAATCCTCTAACTTCAGATGTGGCACGCTTGCCAAGCGCGGATCTTCGAATGTGATCTGATGTGGCAACAATGGTGTGTTAAGTAAAAAATTGCCCTCAACTGGGTCCTTTGGGACCTTCACCTTGCCTTGGCAGGGAGGGATGTATTCTGGTAACTTGGAAATATGTTCTACCCTTTCAATATTGATATCATCTATGCCCATGCCAATGTCTTCCATGCCCTCATCGGATTCTAGGTCTACCACCTTTCCTTTCTCCTACGTGGTAGGTTTATCTTTCTTTTGGTGCTTTCTTGGCGACTCGCGCACCAGCTGTGTCACTTTTTGCTTGTCTTTCTTTTTCTTAGGCCCCTCTTTCGTCAATGTAGGCCTCAGCCTGGGCGACCGCGACAACTTTGGTACTTTTGCAGGAAATTCTACACTTACGACCTCAGGGGCAGCTCCCTCAGAGGCCATTGATCCTCCAACACTTGCGGTTTCCATGGGCGCCGACATGAGGCTAGTAAGGAGCTCCTGGGTTTCCTTAGGGAACCTCTAAAACATTGAAATGGCCACCAAAGTCTCAAAACTCTTAGGGTTCATGTGAAGCTGATAGCTCGACACCTCAATTCTCAACATGCAAAGTGTTTTTCGTTGGGCAGCCATCTGTAATTTATAGGCAAATTCGAATTCGAATCCGACCATTCCCCCCAAAATCCGTTCATAAATTCTATATTGGTGGCAGATTTTCAAAGATATCGCATTTAAATTATGCCTTAAATTCCTCCCCCCTGCTCCTCTTAGTCGTTTTCTCACCATTAAATCATGAACAGTGACCATAATGGTCACTTTCTAGCTGCCCTATGCAGTTGCTCCTCCTATAGTGCAGCTCCCCTTGTGCTTCTGCTGATACTATGACATTCCTCCCTTCTGTGCAGTCCCCGAGTCATGCAGTTCGACAACCCGGGCAGTGTAGTTTATAGTCTTGCGCCTCCTTTCAGCTGTCTGGAGCGGTAAGACTGTGCTTCCTCCATATGGTCATCTAGCCGGATCCCCGGTGTATGGCTTCAATCAACTACTATTTAACTTCCCTCGAAATGGATCTCCATTGAACTTAACCAACTAAACTGCTCCACCATCGGTAATCTCCTTGATGACATAGGGCCTCACCCAATGCATCCACAATTTTCTTAGAAATTTATCAAACTTGTTGTCACATAATAACACTAAATCATTTACCTCGAAGGTGCACAGTTTGATGTTTCGATCGTGCTATGCCTTTTCACGCTTATTTTGAACTTGCTGATAGAATCCAGCCAAAAATCTATCCTCTTCCATCTCTGTCATCTGCATGAGGCTCTCTCCTAGGGCTCCGCAATCTCCCATTCCTATGAATGCTGCTATGCGCAGACTAGGCACAATGTACTCCATTGGCATCACAGCTTCTACACCATAAACCAGCATGTTAGAGTCGGTCTTGTCAGTCCTCCTAAAAGATAAAAACTCTTTTTGTATTTCATTTTTAGGTGTCCCATTCTGCTCAATCACCTGCATTCCATTTAGGAGCATGCCATATTCTGACGGAAGGACTTGGTCACTCATTTATCCCTTATGCCATGTCTTGCTGGCTCAGCTCTGTTTATTAAACTTCATTAAGACAGTCTTGAAATCATTTACAATCATGTTTTTATCGCTTGATAAGCAAAGAGTCAACTTGGTCATCAGGTCTAGGGTTTGCAAATTGTTGTTCTCAAAGTTCTTCAATAATACTTGCAGGCCAGAGGAAGGTTCAATAATTAACTCAAATGATGTTTCTGAGCAAGAAAAGATGAATTTTGGAAAACTGAGAGAGGTTTTTCTCCAAAATAGGCCAATTAAGAAAAACCTCCTGCAATTTTTACGCGGGTGTCATGGTTTTAGAGAAATGTCAAAAATACAATTGCCTCGGGAGAATTGATGCACCTCTAAAGTGACTTTGGGAAAATCAAGTTTTCTCATAGCTTGGTTAGCCAAATGACTTTCTTGATGCGTAAAATGATAACTAGACACAAAGAGCTTTCCAATGAGCTATCATGAGCCTACCATGAGCTCATTTTGGAGTTGAGGAACACCTTCAAAAGTTGTTAAAGAGAGATTCCATACACGCTGGAAGAGTGTTATGCTAGTGGAAAAACCTGTGAACCATTTATGAAACCAACGTTTCAAACTAGCTAGGTGAGTCCATCATCAGGGCAATGAGATCTGTATTTTGAGAAGAGAGAGTTGTGAAATATATGGAGAGTTTATTTCTTTCTAAACAACTATTAATTGCTCCATATATTTCACAACTCTCTCTTCTTAAAATATAGATCTCATTGCCCTGATGATGGACTCACCTAGCTAGTCCAAAATGTTGGTTTGATAAATGTTTCACAGGTTTTTCCACTAGCATAACACCTTCAAAAGTTGACTGCAACGGCACTCTGCCTTGAGGCAGCCTCATTTCACACATTTTGACCAGTCTCGGTAGATTTGATTTTTGACAAGGAAAATGAACTCCAAGTTGAAATTTATGGTTGGGTTGGAAAGTAGACTCAAGGACCTTTCCGACGAGCTATTCTGTGTCCAATTTGGACACCGGGAAGGCCTCCAAAAGTATCCTACAAAAAGCGCTATGCACAGGCTCTATGCGCCGCGCCATTTCCCTATGCGCCGCACACGTGGCGCGCGCTTTTGCTAGGGAGCTCCAAATTGCAAAAAGTTTACATCATTGTATTTGGCATGAAAAATCATGACTGATGGTGCATGGCCAAGAAATTTGGGAAGGTTTTGAGTCCCCAGACCTCTCCATCAGTCGTTTGGGTGGAAAATGTAACGCTGGCAAATGGTTGGCTCTTCAGCTTCAGTTCATTAATGATGATTAAACGACTCCCTATCTTCATCAATTTTCTTTCCCACTTCTAAGCTTATTTATTGTACTGAAATTCATTTCTAAAGGGTTGGAATTTCTGGGAGCAGTGTGGAGGAAAAACCCAGCGTTCTCATTGTACAGTTTTGGCAGAGATTTTAATGAAATGATGTAGCTCTGATTCCTGAGATTCCTGTGGTATGAGTTTAGCATAAGTGTTTTCTTTCTATTTCATATGTGTCTTGTGATGTTTTACATTTCATTCATAATCACTCCTAGCTAAATGCTTTTAAGTAAGAAAGGTAGAATTCAGTTTACTGCTCCGCCTTGGGAAAGCGTTCATGTACTGTGTGGTTTCCTCTGTCTGAAAAGGATTCATCACATATGCCCTTTTCATCCTCTTAACTGTCTTTCAACTCCATAGTATTCAAATTTGATTGCTAAACTTCCTACCTATCTTGCCTCATGAAACAATCTGCGTCTTTGATTTAATTTCCCATCTCAGACTGCCCTTTGTCCCATACAGCCCAGAAAGTTCAGTCGTTCAATAAATTTCCTTTTTCATATCTATTTACTAGCCTATAATCAGTATTCATCTTGAGTCATCTCAGACCCTATTGTGTATTTTTACTGAGTGTGACCCTGAGAGAGCCCTCTCCTGTCCTCGTAGGGCTAGCTACGAGGCTGAGCATGGTTTGTGGTTATCCTGAATTTTGCCTTCTTCAACCTAAGGCATATTTAGGCACTAACATAGTGGCGATTCCACTGGGGACGAAAGTTTAACATCTTATCTAAACGATCACCCCAGCACATGTATCAAGTTCAGAGCTGATTGTTGATAGTGGACAACGATCATGCATAAGAAGGCTGAAATCATTCACCTGGCAACTCCATTCACTGAAGAATCCAGCAATCGATGCTTCATGGTGACTCCACTGCAGAGAGATCAGTAGCTTTGAGATTTTCAAAATGGAGCAGGTTGCAAGAAGATACGCTCCCATGAGCCGAGATCACATCCCAGGTTTTCCGAATAAAATGCCCAAGGTGGATTGGCTTCAGAATTTGCCTATGTTCAGAAATGTGGAAGGTAATGACGCTGCTCTTCATCTGGTAAAATTTCACATTCATGTGCATAAATTAAAAATCAATTTTCCTGAAGACCGTTTGATGAAAATGTTCATGGCCACTCTGGAAGACGAAGCCCGATCATGGTATGAAAGTTTGCCACCTGATTCTATTCATTGTTTAAAAGATTTTCATACAATATTCTTTGAAAGGTATAAAGAATTGTATCCATCCTTGGCTTTAGTTCAGGACCGTTGTAGCCATGTTCATAGTTTTATTGAAGATCTTGAGAATTTTTATGGGCGTGATGACTTAATGGACGGAGAAATCATGGAAGCATTGTATGAAAAACCACTTCAGCAGCACAAAGACGATCATGAAAATTCACAGCAGAATCAAGATTTTAGTACGATGGAAGATGAAGGAATTTTTCATCTTGATGGTCAACAGGAATTACATGAAATGGATCAACAGTATGAGGAAAACTTGTACACTCCTTCACTTGAAATTAATGAAGACAATCAATGTTTGAGCAAGAGAAAACAAAAAGTATTATCTCCTCTGTCTGAAGGCGAGATAGATCAACTCTTGAACGGTCATGTTCCAGCTCAAGTTAACATAGATATGCGGTGTGCACATGGTCAAGAAGGTGATGGTGGAACTTCTTCTTCTTCTGAAAAGGATGGCAGTCCTGTAAGCAGCTTTATAGATCAACAGGTTGAAGATTTCCATATGGCTAAAAGTGATGAAAGAGAAAGTGTCGTTTCAGATTTGTTAATAAAAGAAGACAGCATGCAGAGAAGTCAAGTTTCAAATTCAGAATGTGATAATGTTAAGACAACCGTTTCAGATGTGGATTCAGATTGTGATGATCAAGAAAACCTTGTACTAAGTCCCATGAAAGAGAACTCTGTTGTTGAAATCACCTGGAATGAAGAAAACAGAATTATGAATCCAAATGTTCTCATGTCATCAGAACAAAGCCTTTAGAAAGAGATAATCTAGTCAGCTCATGAACAGCAAGATGAGATCTTTGCTCAAGCAAGTGAAAAAGTTCCTCTGGAGGAATTTATGGTACATGATAGAAATTTTAGTGTTAGGTTTCAAGAAACATCTGAAGTCTCTTTTCTCATGATTGATGAATGTGATGAATGTAATGAGAATCTGGCTGTCATATTGTATGAAGATGACGTACCATATATTCAGACTTCAGAAGATCAGACCATTCAGGATTCTCTTTCAGATTCCTCTTCATATGTCTCATGTTTTGAAATGTTCTTTGAAGAGGAAATCTGCTCATCTATTTGTTCAGAATTTTTTGAAGACCAGGAAAATACTCTTATTTATGAAGAAAGACCAAAATCAAGAGAAAAAGATACCTTGTTTTTCCAGCAAGAGGTCAATCTTCATGTTTTTTAGGATCCAATGGCAGATTTGTTGTAGTCATTAGTGAAGGTGATTATTGCAGTATTCAGTGACGAAGGTGATCATGGTCAATTATGTTTTTGGATGCCCAGTTACCAGTATCTGTTGTTGACCAGAAGATCTGATCAGGAGAATCAATCAAGGAGGCATCTACTTGATTGGTTACATTGGAAGACACATTACACATGATTGTACATATTGCATTAGTACACAGGTGGCTGTCATCATGATTTGAAACCCTCGAATCTTGATGGACTGCTGCCATTGAACAAGTTTTGTAAGTTCTTGTTTTAGTTAAGTCAGTCATGAGTCATTTCCTTTTGCATTGAGTCAGTTTTTTCAGTCATGTTGGTTCCATAATTAAGTCGGTCTGAGTCAGGTTTCAGTCAATAAATTGAGTCATGTGGATTTGTCAAGTCATCGATTCCATAGCCCAATGGACGAAGGCACTGTCTGCTCTCCCAAAGATCTGCAGTTCTTGGCACCTCCAGGGAGCTACCATCCCCCATTGGAGCCAATGTTAGAGTCGGTCTTGTCAGTCCTCCTCAGAGATCAAAACTCTTTTTGCATTTCAATTTTAGGTGTCCCATTCTCCTCGATCACTTGCATTCCATTTAGGAGCATGCCATATTCTGACGAAAGGACCTCGTCACTCATTTATCCCTTATGCCATGTCCTGTTGGCTCAGCTCTGTTTATTAAAGTTCATTAAGATAGTCTTGAAATCATTTACAGTCTTGTTTTTATCGCTTGATAAGCAAAGATTCAACTTGGTCATTAGGTCTAGGGTTTGCAAATTGTTGTTCTCAAAGTGCTTCAATAATACTTGCAGGCCAGAGGAAGGTTCAATAATTCACTCAAATGATGTTTCTGAGCAAGAAAAGATGAATTTTGGAAAACTGAGAGAAATTTTTGTCCAAAATAGGCCAAGGAAGAAAAACCTCCTTCACTTTTTACACAGGTGTCATGGTTTTATAGAAATGTCAAAAATACAATTGCCTCGGGAGAATTGATGCACCTCTAAAGTGACCTTGGGAAAATCAAGTTTTATCCTAGCTTGGTTAGCCAAATGACTTGTTTGATGAGTAAAATGATAATTAGACACAAATAGCTTTCCAATGAGCTATCATGAGCTCAATTTTAGGTTGAGGAACACCTTCAAAAGTTGACTGCAACAACACTCTGCCTTGAGGCAGCCTCATTTGGCACATTTTGACCAGTCTTGGTAGATTTGATTTTTGATAGGGAAAATGAACTCCAAATTGAAAAATTCTAGTTTCGTTGGAGGGTAGACGCAAATACCTTTCCAACAAGCTATCCTATGCCCAATTTGGACACCGGGAAGGCCTCCAAATGTCTCCTACAAAAAGCACTACGCACAGGCTCTATGCGCCGCGCCTCAAGCCCAATGCGCCGCGCCACTTCCCTATGCACTGTACACGTGGCACGTGCTTTTTCTAGGGAGCTCCAAATTGAAAAAAGTTTACATCATTGGATTTGGCATGAAAAATCATGACTGATGGTGCATGGGCAAGAAATTTGGGCAAGTTTTGAGTCCCCAAACCTCTCCATCAGTCGTTTGGGTGGAAAATGTAACACTGGCAAACGGTTGGCTCTTCAGCTTCAGTTCATTAATGATGATTAAACGACTCCCTATATTTATCGATTTGCTTTCCCACTTCTAAGCTTATTTATTGTATTGAAATTCATTTGTAAAGGGTTGGAATTTCTGGGAGCATTGTGGAGGAAAAACCCAGTGCTCTCATTGTACAGTTTTGGCAGAGATTTTAATGAAATGATGTAGCTCTGATTCCTGAGATTCCTGTGGTATGAGTTTAGCATAAGTGTTTTCTTTCTGTTTCATATGTTTCTTGTGATGTTTTACGTTTCATTCATAATCACTCCCAGCTGAATGCTTTTAAGTAAAAAAGGTAGAATTCAGTTTACTGCTCCGCCTTGGGAAAGCGTTCATGTACTATGT
This sequence comes from Pinus tabuliformis, assembly GCA_031772625.1. Lineage (NCBI taxonomy): Eukaryota > Viridiplantae > Streptophyta > Pinopsida > Pinales > Pinaceae > Pinus > Pinus tabuliformis. Next base: position 1,841,148,250 of record CM062819.1, read on the forward strand.
GGTTTCTTCTGTCTGAAAAGGATTCATCACATATGCCCTTTTCAGCCTCTTAACTGTCTTTCCACTCCATATTATTCAAATTTGATTTCTAAACTTCCTACCTATCTTGCCTCATGAAAAAATCTGCGTCTTTGATTTAATTTCCCATCTCAGGCTGCCCTTTGTCCCATACAACCCAGAAAGTTCAGTTGTTCAATAAATTTCCTTTTTCATATCTATTTACTAGCCTATAATTAGTATTCATCTTGAGTCATCTCAGACCCTATTGTGTATTTTTACTGAGTGTGACCCAGAGAGAGCCCTCTCTTGTCCTCGTAGGGCTAGCTACGAGGCTGAGCGTGGTTTGTGGTTATCCTGAATTTTGCCTTCTTCAGCCTAAGGTAGATTTAGGCACTAACATAGTGGCGATTCCACTGGGGACAAAAGTTTAACATCTGATCTAAACGATCACCCCAGCACATGTATCATGTTCAGAGCTGATTTTTGATGGTGGACAACGATCAGGCATAAGAAGGCTGAAATCATTCACTTAGCGACTCCATTCACTGAAGAATCCAGCAATTGATGCTTCATGGTGACTCCACTGCAGAGAGATCAATAGCTTTGAGTTTTTCAAAATGGAGCGGGTTGCAAGAAGATACGCTCCCATGATCCGAGATGACATCCCAGGTTTTCCGAATAAAATGCCCAAGCTGGATTGGCTTCAGAATTTGCCTATGTTCAGAAATGTGGAAGGTAATGACACTGCTCTTCATCTGGTGAAATTTCACACTCATGTGCATAAATTAAAGATCAATTTTCCTGAAGACTATTTGATGAAAATGTTTATGGCTACTCTGGAAGACGAAGCCCGATCGTGGTATGAAAGTTTTCCACCTACTTCTATTCATTGTTTAAAAGATTTTCATACAATATTCTTTGAAAGGTATAAAGAATCGTATCCATCCTTGGCTTTAGTTCAGGACTGTTGTAGCCATGTTCATAGTTTTATTGAAGATCTTGAGAATTTTTATGGGCGTGACGACTTAATGGACGGAGAAATCATGGAAGCATTGTATGAAAAACCACTTCAGCAGCATAAAGACGATCATTAAAATTTATAGCAGAATCAAGATTTTAGTACGGTGGAAGATGAAGGAATTTTGCATCTTGACGGTCAATAGGAATTACATGAAATGGATCAACAGTATGAGGAAAACTTGTACACTCCTTCACTTGAAATTAATGAAGACAATCACTGTTTGAGCAAGAGAAAACAAAAAGTATTATCTCCTCTGTCTGAAGGCGAGATAGATCAACTCTTGAACGGTCATGTTCCAGCTCAAGTTAACACAAATATGCGGTGTGCACATGGTCAAGAAGGTGATGGTGGAACTTCTTCTTCTTCTGAAAAGGATGACAATCCTGTAAGCAGCTTTATAGGTCAATAGGTTGAAGATTTCCATATGGCTGAAAGTGATGAAAGAGAAAGTGTCGTTTCAGATTTGTCCATAAAAGAAGACAGCATGCTGAGAAGTCAAGTTTCAAATTCAGAATGTGATAATGTTAAGACAACCATTTTAGATGTAGATTTGGATTGTGATGACCAAGAAAACCTTGTAATAAGTCCCATGAAAGAGAACTCTACTGCTGAAATCACCTGGAATGAAGAAAATAAAGTTATGAATCCAAATGTTCTCATGTCATCAAAACAAAGCCTTCATAAAGAGATAATCCAGTTAGCTCATGAACAACAATATGAGATCTTTGCTCAAGCAAGTGAAAAAGTTCCTCTGGAGGAATTTATGGTAGATGATAGAAATATTAGTGTTAGGTTTCAAGAAACATCTGAAGTTGTTTTTCTCATGATTGATGAATGTGATGAATGTAATGGGAATCTGGTTGTCATATCGTATGAAGATGACATACCATATATTACGAATTCAGAAGATTAAACCATTCAGGATTCCCTTTCAGATTCCTCTTCATATGTCTCATGTTTTGAAATGTTCTTTGAAGAGGAAATCTGCTCATCTATTTGTTCAGAATTTTTTGAAGACCAGGAACATACTCTTATTTATGAAGAAAGACCAGAATCAAGAGAAAAAGATACCTTGTTTTTCCAGCAAGAGGTCAATCTTCATGTTTTTCAGGATCCAATGGCAGATTTGTTGCAGTCAGCAGTGAAGGTGATTATTGCAGTATTCAGTGATGAAGGAGATCATGGTCAATTATGTTTTTGGATGCCCAGTTACCAGTATCTGTTGTTGACCAGAAGATCTGATCAGGAGAATCAATCAAGGAGGCATCTACTTGATTGGTTACATTGGAAGACACATTACACATGATTATACTTATTGCATTAGTACGCACGTGGCTGTCATCATGATTTGAAACCCTCGAATCTTGATGGACTGCTGCCATGGAACAAGTTTTATAAGTTCTTGTTTTAGTTAAGTCAGTCATGAGTCATTTCCTTTTGCATTGAGTCAGTTTTTTCAGTCATGTTGGTTCCATAATTAAGTCAGTCTGAGTCAGGTTTCAGTCAATAAATTGAGTCATGTGGATTTATCAAGTCATCGATTCCATAGCCTAATGGACGAAGGCACTGTCTGCTCTCCCAAAGATCTACAGTTCTTGGCATCTCCAAGGAGCTAGCATCCCCCATTGGAGCCAATGTTAGAGTTGGTCTTGTCAGTCCTCCTCAGAGATCAAAACTCTTTTTGCATTTCATTTTTAGCTGTCCCATTATGCTCGATCACTTGCATTCCATTTAGGAGCATGCCATATTCTGACGGAAGGACCTGGTCACTCATTTATCCCTTATGTCGTGTCCTGCTGGCTCAGCTCTGTTTATTAAATTTCATTAAGACAGTCTTGAAATCATTTACAATCTTGTTTTTATCGCTTGATAAGCAAAGAGTCAACTTGGTCATTAGGTCTAGGGTTTGCAAATTGTTGTTCTCAAAGTGCTTCAATAATACTTGCAGGCTAGAGGAAGGTTCAATAATTCACTCAAATGATGTTTTTGAGCAAGAAAATATGAATTTTGGAAAAATGAGAGATTTTTTTGTCCAAAATAGGCTAAGGAAGAAAATCCTCCTTCACTTTTTACACAGGTGTCATGGTTTTAGAGAAATGTCAAAAATACAATTTCCTCAGGAGAATTGATGCACCTCTAAAGCGGCCTTGGGAAAATCAAGTTTTCTCCTAGATTGGTTAGCCAAATGACTTTCTTGATGAGTAAAATGATAACTAGACACAAAGTGATTTCCAATGAGCTATCATGAGCTCCATTTGGAGTTGAGGAACACGTTCAAAAGTTGACTGCAATAGCACTCTGCCTTGAGGCAGCCTCATTTGGCACATTTTGACCAGTCTTGGTAGATTTGATTTTTGACATGGAAAATGAACTCCAAATTGAAAAATTATAATTGAGTTGGAACATACACTCAAATACCCTTCCAGTGAGCTATCCTGCGCCCAATTTGGACACGGGGAAGGCCTCCAAACGTCTCCTGTAAAAAGCACTATGCACAGGCTCTATGCGTCACGCCTCAAGCCCAATGCGCTGCACCACTTCCCTATGCGCCGTGCACGTGGTGCGCGCTTTTGCTAGGGAGCTCCATATTGAAAAAAGTTTACATCATTGGATTTGGCATGAAAAATTATGACTGATGGTGCATGGGCAAGAAATTTGGGCAAGTTTTGAGTCCCCAAACCTCTCCATCGGTCGTTTGGGTGGAAAATGTAATGCTGGCAAGTGGTTGGCTCTTCAGCTTCAGTTCATTAATGATGATTAAACGACTCCCTTTCTTCATTGATTTGCTTTCCCACATCTGAGCTTATTTATTGTATTGAAAGTCATTTGTAAAGGGTTGGAATTTATGGGAGCACTGTGGAGGAAAAACCCAGCGCTCTCATTGTACAGTTTTGGCAGAGATTTTAATGAAATGATGCAGCTCTGATTCCTGAGATTCCTGTGGTATGAGTTTAGCATAAGTGTTTTCTTTCTGTTTCATATGTGTTTTGTGATGTTTTACATTTCATTCATAATCACTCCCAGCTGAATGCTTTTAGGTAAAAAAGGTAGAATTCAGTTTACTGCTCCGCCTTGGGAAAGCATTCATGTACTGTGTGGTTTCTTCTGTCTGAAAAGGATTCATCACATATGCCCTTTTCAGCCTCTTAACTGTCTTTCCACTCCATATTATTCAAATTTGATTGCTAAACTTCATGCCTATCTTGCCTCATGAAACAATCTGCATCTTTGATTTAATTTCCCATCTCAGGCTGCCCTTTGTCCCATACAACCCAGAAAGTTCAGTCATTCAATAAATTTCCTTTTTCATATCTATTTACTAGCCTATAATCAGTATTCATCTTGAGTCATCTCAGACCCTATTGTGTATTTTTACTGAGTGTGACCCGGAGAGAGCCCTCTCTTGTCCTCGTAGGGTTAGCTACGAGGCTGAGCATGGTTTGTGGTTATCCTGAATTTTGCCTTCTTCAACCTAAGGCGGATTTAGGCACTAACACAGCCTAAAAGGCATTTTTCCGGTCAGTTTTTTGCAAGTCATTTTGTAAGCCCATAGCACCGTGGGTACGCGCACATCCCAATAATTTATTTGTGTATTGCAAACCTTCGTCAGCGTGTTCTCCAATATCTTATTAAATGGTTCAATGGCCCCATTAGCCTACTGGTGATATGACATACTCTTTTGGTGGTAAACTTGGAATTCCTCTGTCAACACGCCGATCGTCTCATTAAGGAAATGCATACCGCGATCGCTCATCAAAACCTTCGGGCAACCAAACCTAGTCAAAGATGAGCTTTTCTATTATTGCCCCTATACAGTTCTTCACAGGCCATGCCTCCTCCCATCTGGTCAAATACTCCGTCACGATGATGATGTACTGCACACCTGTCTTCTCTCCTGGAGGCTAAATTGGTCCTACAAAATCAATCGCCCACTTCTCAAATGGCTTTAATGACAGCTACAGATTCAGAGGAAGCTCATCACTCTATGATGGCCTGCCTGTCCTCTGACATGCATCACATGACTTACAATAAGCCTTGGAATCTTTATAAAGCATCAGCCACCATAGCCCAACGCATAAAATATTCCGCGTTGTTTCTTTTCCTGCATAATGTCCTCCCGCAGCTCCACCATGAGCTTCAGCGAGGATGCTGCTTCGTTCAAACTCAGGCACATAATGTCACAGTATTTTATCCTAGTCCATTTTATATAAGAGCCCTACAATGACAGAAAAGTCTGTCATGCGCACCACCAACTCCTTCTTTTTTTGACTAGTATACCCCTCTAGAGCCATTCCTCTTGTCAGGAAGTGTATGATATCTGAAAAGTTATTGTCCGTGACACGCACTACAAAGAGCTGCACATCAGGCAGTCCTTCCTCCAAATTAGTAGGCTCCTCTCCTGTTTAAATGCGGGACAGATGACCCCGTCTGGCATTCAATCATCCCGACTTCATAATAAATTCGAAATGGTATTCCTGAAACAGTAGCAACAATCTGCATATCTTCGCCCCCAACATAGGCTTGTTAACCAAGTACTTCAATGTAGAATGGTTTGTATACATCTTAAAGTGTCTGCCTAGCAAGTAGTGTTTGAGCTTCTGGAGCGCGTACACCATAGCCAAGACTTCGTGCTCTGTTGTTGAATAGTTCTTCTCAACTTTAAACAACTTCCTACTCGTAAACTCTATAGGATGATCCAAGTCTCCCTCACTGGCTTGTGTTAGTATTTCACTGAGCACAATACATGACGCGTCCACATGCACATGAAATTCCTTCTTCCAATTCGGGAAGACTAGGATCAGCACGGTGACCATATTTTCCTTTAACACATCTAAGCTTTGGTGACATTCTTCATTCCAACAGAACGTAACATCCTTCTTTAGCAACTTCTGCATCGATGCGGTAATTTGGGCATAACTCTTAATGAACTTTCTATAGTATCCCGTATACCTCGAAGTTGCGCGCAACTGTTTCACACTTCTTGGTGCCTCTAAATTAATTATAACTGCTATCTTAGCTGGGTCGACCATTAATCCTTGTCTGCACACCAAATGGCCCAACAAGATTTCGAAAGGAACACAGAACAAACATTTCTTCAAATTGAGCGCAATCTGATACCTCTGGCATGTATCCAACATTAATCGTAGCTTAGCTGCATGGAGTTTCACTAGCCCAAACATCGTCCAATTGTCAAAATATACCTCCAAAAACTTGTGAATGAAGTCCTTAAACGCCACGATGAGTACGTGCGAAAAGATTGTCGGCGCATTCTTCATATACTGAAATCAGCCCCACTTCGTGGTGAAGGTCATCTTACTTCTATCCTCTGGTGTGATATTGATTTGATGCTACCCCAAGGACCCATCTGTGACCGAATATGCTTCCTGTCCTCCTACATTATCCAATACTTTATTGGTGAACGGAGTTGGAAAAGGATCGTGCACACAAGCGTCATTCAACTTCCTGAGATCTACGCATATCCTTATTTCATCCTTCTGCTTCTTTTCCTAAACTACTATTGGGATTACCCAATCAGACTCTTCTACTGGTTCAATAATACCCGCCACAAGCATTTTATCCAACTCTGAGGGGACCGTTTCTTTATACTTCGAATTGAGGTGGTAAGGCCTCTGCTTGATCGGCTTTGCGTCTGGCTTCAACGTAATTTTCATAACTCACAGGTCTGCTATTATCCCCTTTAGGTCTGAGAATTTCGTAGGGAACAAGTCCTTGTATTCGTGGAGCAATTCAGTGACCTTATCTATGGTTGCATGATCCCAGTAGTCCCCAATCTTTGCAAATTTCGGCTCCACCTCTGTTCCAATGTTCACTTGTCTTGTTTTCAGCGGCGTGGTGATATCTGGATTTTCAATTTGTAGTGCTTCAACATCACGGTGACCTTCAGTCTCTGGGATATTAATGTTCCTCAGATCCTCATCCTCATCTTTGGCCCTCACATTGTAGCACTCCACCGCGTGGCACAACGAGGTGGTCCAATCCGGTTGAATTAAGTCCATGGGATCCTGCGTATTCTAAAGATTGTTGCCTTGAATTCCTGCAATGCCTCATCAATACATTAAAATCCATCCTCAAAGCTAAACGCCATCAAGAATCCCTATTGCAAAACGTCCCATTTTTCAGTGCCATGGTAGAGCTCTATTTCCAAGTACCAGTTCATCAGTATTACATCCAAAGTATGACAAAATAGATGCACCCATTCAGGTTGAGGCTCTGCTCCATAAACCTTAGTCCATTTGGCCAGGTGATCATGCAGATCATCCCTTCCATCATATTTCTTTGTTAGTAGAACTTGTAGGTAACCAAACCGAAATCTCATCATCTTTCAATACATGCACCAATCATCAAAACTATCTTTGTGAGTACCCAACCATCTCGTAGGCGTAGTACACAGTGCCCAATCCAAGGTCTAGAAGCGATGCTTCTCTGGAACTTCCCTTTCGAATGCATCCAAAAATTTATCGACATTAGTTAAACCATCATAATAGGGCATACTCCTTACCTCCGATGATACATAGTGCAGCGACTTGGTCATCATATTACAGCACAGTGTAGATACTTCATGCAGTCGATTCTGCCAGTACTCCAACTCCTCATCTGAATCTGATGTGTAGGAACTTTCATGGTCCCAAGCAATGCATCCACCTGTTGTCAGATTCACCCAATCCTGATCTTGCACTGTGATCTTATAAATCTGGTCCAAATCATCATCGCTTTCATAATCACGGATCAATTTAGTATAGCGTGGTCCTTCTATAGGGTCCAGGGGCACTACTACGCGAAGAGATTTCTTCTCGAATATCATCTTTCGCTTATTCATATTGATTACCCCATTCATGTCAGTAGCCCAATCGATCCCAAGGAGCGAAGGGTAGGGATTGTTGTCATCCACAATCTCTATCACTTCAAAATCATCCAATGCACTCGCACCCTCAATATCAACTATTACTCCCTGTAATCCTCCCATGGGGATGATTTTCTGTTGATTTACATTCTTAATTGAATGGAGACCACTGCACCATAGGTCTCCCCATCCTCTCCCGTGTCTGTTTAGGCAAAACACTCACATCTGACCCCAGATCCAAAATAACTTGATCCATCTCATATTCTCCTATCTGCAAAGTGAGCCTCATCTCATGCCCCGTTCTTGCCTTATGCTTACCAATATTCCTGACTACGCGAGGTCCGTGAGGAGAATTTTCTTTCATGGCGCATTTATTTATCAGCCCCTGCAGTCCTTTCACAACCTTGTTATCACACAACAGCTTAATACAGGTCTCCAAGAAAGTAGTAAGCATGGAAGGGTACATCTCCTCAGCTGGCTTATCCTGACTTTCCGAGGTAGAGGCCTTAGCAAAGCTTTTCTTTGCTTCCATAAATGTTTCCCTTGTGCGCTCTAGATCAAACCCAATATCCTTTACTGGAGCTTTGTGGACCCATTCACTTTCTTCAAGCTGCTTCCCCTTATCTTTGACAATCATCATTCCACTCCACAGCACCATATTTACCTTAGGATCCTCTTCGCAAGTCTCCACCCTCATCATCTACAGGTTCTGTGTTGGTTGTTGAGGTTGTGCCCCCTTTTCACGTATCTTATCTAACAATACAAGGAAATCCTCTATCGCATGGTCAAACTAAGTACAATATCGGCATGACAAATGTGTCGGGTTCATGCACTCTCACGCGTAGTGTCCCGGTCCTCCACAGTTGTAACAAATAACCTGTCCCCAACCTCTAGCAAGTCCTCCTCCACCTCGGCCTCATCAATGCCCTTGATATTCGCCTCGCGCTCCCCCAATGCCTTGTTCTGGAGGCCGGGTTTCTGCCTGCACCCTATATGCGGGTGTTCTATTCATCACTAGCTCATAACTATGGCAATTACGCTCATCATCACCCACTGATTGATAGAAGTTGCAGAAGAGTTGTTGCGTTGTCTGTACAAATTTCTGCAGCAAATGGCAATTGTCTGTCACATGCTTTCCAGCTACTTGACAGATAGCACACCATAGCGAGGGCCCTATACTTGACCCTACTTGAGCTTCCCACCTCAGAGGCATCGACCCCCTGTTGCAACATAATTCGTGAAGACTAGATAGTGATCTTTGTCATGCCCCTAACTTTTGCACTTCAGGCGCCAAACTTCTTTGCGCAGCTCTGGCTGAGTTGTTCTATCTTTATTCAAACTTTGAAATTCTAGGCACAGGTTCTACAACTCCGCATGAATCTGCTGAACTCCCAAATTAGCATCCTGCATCGGTGTCTCATGCAATCTCATTGCAATCTCCAGGGCTTCTTCCTGGGTCCCAATCTTTTGCTGCAATAAAGCAACCCTCAAATGAGGTAAGAGCAAAGCCACAAACCATTTGAGGTGTTTCCCATCCGCAAGATTCATGTTGGCTTCATGGATTGTGAACTTAAACCTCTGATCCAAATCCTAGGGTGTCTCTCCAGGCTTCATCATGATCTCCTTAAATCCCACAATTGATTGAGCTTCAGATTTAGGCCTACTGAACTCCTTATTCAACGCAGTCTGAATATCTGCTAATGAAGCCATCAGTTATCACTGCAATACTTGATTCACCATGTTAGCGCACGTTCCTACAAAGCCGTAACCAGTGTTTCTTTCTTCATCTGATCATCTATAATACCCTAAGCTTCCCATATAGCTTTTACGACGAACCAAAATTGGTCCAAGTCCTAAATTCCCAACCCCTTGAACACAGGAAATTTTACTGAATTCTCCATATTGGATGGTGGTAGAGGTGGCGATGGTGTGGGTGAAGGCGTATGCAGTGGAGATGAAGATGGAGGTGGTGTGGGTGGATGGGGTATTTGTGGGAACCCTTGTCTTATCAATTGAACAGTGCTTTGCAGAGAAGCTTGTGTTGCTTCCTCGTTGTCACTCAAAGGAGGTCCAATCAGCGGGCTATATTTAGGGCTTGTTTTCCCTCTATCCCTAAAGATCTTTCCACTTTTCGTAGCTCCAAACATCAAGGTAGATGCATAACCTACTTTTCACACAAGGGAATCTTAATCCAAGTATTTAAAGACCTTAAATACCTACCTCGCGGTCCCTTGAAGAAGCGACGCTCTGCTTCGTTGTAACTGACCGAAGTATCGACCACGAACTCTGTGACAAATCCACCTATGATACGATCGAGCCAGTGATTGACAGCGCGTGTGATCTTATCTTCAGAGGCTTCTAATCTCCGCACTAACTCTGGGGTCCAGACTATTGAACCGTCAAGCCTCCACCTTCCTTGGTCGTCTGCCAATTTCACGATCCACTATTATAATTTGACCAAGAAGGAACAAAAGAAGATTTCGTGTATCTCTATGTAAAGATATCTGTCCAACCACTGTTCTTTCGTCACCCGCAGATTCCTGTTCTCTTGCGTCGTGAATTTGTGGATCTTTTTATTAAGCCAGTCTTCGATCTCCTTCTTAGTTGGATTCCAGTGATGCGACATCACACATCTCTTTATGCAGATCTTGGTCTCAGCAACGAAACCATTTGTTGGCTTGATGGGCCCTGACCCAGGTTCACCGTTAATTAGCCAAGGAAATTCCTACACTACTGGCCCTTTTGGCATCAATCCGTAGAGCGTGCACTGAAGTCTCACTCGAAGCAGTATGGGGGGATGCAGGAACCAATTTTCTACACCCAAAGATGGTAGTGATGTCTCTTTATACCATAAATCTTCCTTCGTGCAGGTCGATAAGCCCTTTAGGGCTTATTGATATACTCCTCTTAGCCATCCTCTAGACGTCCATGAAGGTCTATCACTATCCTTCGCGTACCCTAGATAGGTGAATCAAACACTTACGCACCTCTGTAATTACTCTTACTTGTATATTTACCCATATTAGCTTAATTATCTGATATCTTCAACGTGCATTAAGATGATCTTCACGTAAACAAATATTCTTACGTGCATTCATATAGCAACGCAAAACATATGGATTCACACAACAATACAACATTAAAACATAAACCTAGTATTCATCATAACATAATCATATGCGGAAGTAAAATAGATCATACACAGGTAATTCTAGAATAATTCTCTTTATTGATGCTTCAGATCTTCTTTACAGACTCTAACCGCCCTGCACACACAATTGCAAGGGTCCGTGCACTCAGCTGTGGACTTCTGCCCTAGGCCTTTGCGCACACATATGAAGAGCCTCTTTCCTACGCTAACACTCTTCGCTCTTAGCTCTCACAAACCCATTACGTTCATCAATGACTTAAAACATACTAAGAACTGAACTGCCTTAGACTCTTCTAAGACTTCCCTTTTTATAAAACCCCATGATCTGCAGACCATGGGTAGATCTCCTAAAGCCGACATGACTTACATAAACGAAGGGCGAAAACCCTTTACGACACTTTACATCTTCGCTCTCTGTGACCACAAAATGCAGAGACTTTACACTTTTACACACAAAAGTTGGGCTTTCTGCCCCAAAACTTGGGCTTTTAACCCCAAAAATGACCCTAGGGGACCCGTTCCCAACAAGCTCTGATACCATGTAGATTTTTCTGTATATTCAATAGCTCATGTAATGTACGAAAACATAAGACAAGAATCTACTCTACTTTTAACAGGGGAAACCAATAATGATCGATGAAAACAATAATCAGCAAGAGGAAGAATACCAATCACACATAACACAATATTTCGCTGGGAAAAGAAATTTCTCAAAACCCTTACTATCTATATTGCATTAGTCATATATCTGAGAATAAAATACAATTCCTGTTCTCGCTAGAACAATTCCTGCACAAGTATGATCAACTCTCTGCCTCACAAGCCCACTCTAGCCAACACTTAGAAAATTCTATTGTTTGCCAAGCCCCTACTTCCTTGCGCAATTCCTAAGAGAAAAAACCCATATTTAATTGGGAAATCCTTCTTCCAAAACTACACAATCCAAGCTTAGGTCGTCAAGTTATTGCATGCATGATCTGCACAACTCGGAAAATCATACAATTGATACTACACTATCCATGCACTCTAGTCTCAACTGGGTCTTCCTCTCAAGTGACTTGCATGAATTATTTGTGAGTGAATCTTCAGTTAACTAGTGTGGCACTCTGGATGCACTAGTGCACTAAATCACTACTAAACCTCTACTAGTTCCTCCAACAGTTAGAACTAGCTTAACTGACTATAACTCAGTTAGACTGAGTTATCTAATTACAACTCCAAAGAACTCCACCTGGACCCTTAAAATTTAGGGATCACACTTACATGATTCCAGATAGGCTTCCAACTCAAAATTCCTAAGTCAATTAAACTTAATTAACTATTTACAAGTCTCTATGAGAATATAATTCGATTTTAATTCACAATTGAATTCAAGGACAAATTAAATTGGAATTTCTTTTTTCTATTTTTAACACTACTCTCTTGAATAGAGGTCTTAAAGAAAATGTTATGTATGAACTAGAAGGATTTGTTGTGAATGGAAAAGAGCACAAAGTATGTAAGTTTATCAAAACCTTCTATGGACTCAAACATGTACCTCGATCTTAATATGAGAAATTAACTAAGAATCTCCTAGAACTAAATTTCAAATACTATGATCTTGATGATGCAACTTTATTTGTCAAGAAAGTTGGAAAAATAGTTGTATAACTTGTAGTGTATGTAGATGATCTATTGATGATAGGGAACAATAAAAATTACATTTCATCTATAAAGAAATAATTGAGGAAAGGCTTCGAGATGACAAATTTGGGATATGTTCACTATTATCTAGGTATTAAAGTAACCCAACATTAGAAGTTTATATTCCTCCCTCAAAACAAGTACATTGGATATTTTTTGAACAAATTTGGCATGGTTGAATGCAATCCTTTCTCCACTCCAACGAAATAAAATTTAAAGGTCACATCCAATGAAGGAAAGGAATTTCAGGATGTAGTTAAGTACATACAACTCGTAAGAATTCTTAACAACCCCACTACTACCAGACCAGACATTTCATTTACTATTGGAATGCTTTCGAGGTTTATGAAAAAACCTTGTGAGGGTCATTGGTTTGTTGCGAAAAGAGTTCTAAGGTACTTGAAGGGAACTCAAGACTTTGGACTTCAATATACACACGTGGATAACTTCATCTTGATTGGACACCCCGATTTAGACTTTGATAAGAATAAAAAAAATAGAGTATCTACTTTAGGTTATGTTATGAGTCTTCGATAAAGGTCTATCTACTAGAGGTCACAAAAATAGCCAGGTCCAATAGATTGCACAACATAGGAAGAATATGTGGCAGTTACAAAAGCAATGAGGGACATTGTGTGGCTCAGGAAAATTCTTGAAGATTTCTAGGAGAAACGAGTGCATTTTACTCCTATTCTAATTGAAAATACTTTTGTAATAAAGTTAGCCATGAATCCAAAATTTTCATGATCGAAGCAAGCATATCAATATAAAGTATCATTTGATTTGACATCATTTTGAGGCCATGACTATTCACGTATGACATTGTTCCACAAATAAGAAATTACAAACATCTACACCAAAGCACTTGGAAGAGAAAACTTTGAAAGATTCATAATGATGCTTAGACTCAACAACATCCCTTTAGATTTAGGGGGGGGGGGGGGTTGACACCTAACCTTTAGGGATTGGGAAAATATTGTAAATATGAAAATAAAGAAGATGAAGAGATACTGGAATATGAATTCCAAGTTTTACCTCTACTTGTATGAATTAATGATTTTTCTTAATGGAAAAGTAACTAATTCATGGAGTTACAAATCAATGGCCTAGAAATTAGGATGCCACTAGGTCAATAAATAACAAAATAGGACATTCAAAAAACAACTTTTAGAACACAAGAAAAGTATTATGAGTTCTCAAGCATGCCTCGTGTATTAATTGATGATTCACCTACCTTCCAAAGCCTTGTGAATATTTCTTTTCAAACTCATACTGAAATTTGTCTTGGTTTTCAATGATAATAAACTTATCTATAACAAATCATGAGAATATAACACTAAACATGTGAACAAATTTCTAAAAACTCTTGGGAAAAATCAATTATATGTAAGAATATCCAAATAAACTTTTGAGAGAGAAGAAGTAGAGTATTTGGGTCATATTGTTTCAAAAGATGAATTTAATGTGGACCATTAAAACAGCCAAGCTATTACAAAATTTCCTACTACTAAGAGCATCAAGATTCTTATAAGATTTATGGGACTTACATAATATTAATGGAATTAATTAATAATTATGCACACATTTCAGGCCCACTAAAAGCTCTCTTGAAGAAAAATTCATTCGTATGGAATGATGAGGCTAGTTTGGCATTATGTATCTTAAAGGATTCCATTTCGTCTACATTAGTATTGGCAACACCTAACTTTGGTGAAATGTTCAATCATTCTACAACCCAATATGAGGGCGATGTGTAAATCCATCTATGATCAACGTGGAGTTGACATATATGCCTTTTAAAATAAAACTAAAATACTCTCTAATAGAAAAGCAATTTCGACCATAATAAAAAATAAAAAATAATATGTTATGCATGTTTAGCTAGTTGTCTATATGACATAATATAATTTTGCGTAAAGTAATTAGAAGTAACAAAAATGTTTGTAAGATGTTCATGTTGAAAAATGTGCAACAAGAAATGTTAAATTTAGAATGTGCTAAAAATAGACCTGCTAAAAATAGCATGTCTAAAAATAGTAGTTTGGCCAATGAGGTCATTGGCCACATTGGGTGATAGGTGAAACAGCTAAAAATAGAAAGTTCTAAAAATAGCATTTCTGGGTCCCTTCCTATTTATAGCAGTCCCTAGTCTATCTATAGGAAGTAAAATTAATTTTGGTCTTAACAACAATTGGAAATATTAATTAATTAATTCAGTTGAGTTAATTAGTTAAGGAAATTCGAATTTGAAGTCTTTGTGAGCATGCACATGAGTTGTCCCACTGATTGAGGAATTTATCCTTAATTTCCTCCACTGATTGAGGGAATAAGTATGAGTTCTATAATGAGAGAATCAGTTGACTTATTTCTAACTAGTCAAATCGAGTTAGATTATTTTAACAAGTTGTTAAAATAACAAAATATAGTTTGTTAATGCTTGCATGCATGTGACAACTATTATTTTAGATAACTGAGGATTCACTCATGGATAACTGATGCATGTCAGTTCTGTCAGAGACCCAGTTGAGATTAGATGTGGGACAATGTACTATCGTATGCTTGGATATTTCTAGTAAGTATTCCTTGCATGGAGAAGGATCTATTATAGGAGATTGGAGGACTTGTGGCCTATATATTGAGGCCTAGGTAGTCCATGATTTTCATCTTTTGATTGAAGATCATCAGAGTACAGAGAGAGAAGGATAGCTATTGAGCTGATTCTTTTGTATGTTGAAGAGGATTTCCACTTGATTGATAACACAGTGTTGAGGTTTTATGCTGGTGCTTTCCCCAGTGATATATTCTGTGTTATGTGTGATTGATTTCTCTTGATCAGTTATGCATGTTTCTACTTGATGTTGCTCATGAATTCGATTATGCTTCCGCTTAATGTTTTGTAGAAGTAGAACAAGTATTGTAATTTAGAACATTTCATATATCGGTTTGTTCTACAGGTGAAATTTCTACATGGTATCAGAGCATAGGTGATCAAGGAAGAATAGTATACTAAGAGGAGATTTCAAAGTTGAGTTTTGGGCCGAGAGTTTGCAGAGCAGATATGAAAATTTTTGTACAAAATTTTCAGAAATAAATAGCATATTTGGATTCCTTGTGGAAAATAACCCAAAAAAAAAAAAAAAATCGGCTAAAATGGAGTTCGGATGAGGGAGATATCGCTGATTTAAAATCAGCTCTTTTTCTAGAAAATTTCGTGACGGCGGGAAAGTGGAAATAGATTGGTGTGCTAGCCAAGAACCTGTATGCACTTGAGGTACAAGATGCATGTAAAGCCTTGAGGAGCAAGGCAAAGGTTAGAGACTTGGTGGTTGAGAGGGAGAGTATATTACCTCTCAACATGCAGAGCTAGAAGAAGTCTCAGATGATTGTGGAGGAGCCACGATTGGTGCAGCAGCTTCAGGAGGTTGTGGAGTAGCCACAACAGGGGAAGCTGAGTGGAGATCGAGTAGAGAAATCTACTCATGCAGAGACCTCCAGTAGGGGGAAACTTTGAGCCAGGTGGGCTGAAGGATCACATGCAGCCATACCTCGAGGTAGGAGGTGGGGCAATATAGAGTGATCGTCCCAAGGAGGAGGGGCAGGATCCTTGAGGTACTAAACCTCTTGGATGAGACCTTGCTACGAGACCCTCGATGTGTAGTAGCAGGAACTGACTGATTGGGTAGAGACAGATGCGGTTGGAGCGGCAGAGAGAGCGACAGTGCAGGAAATCCCAGGACAGCGCATAGCTAGCAGGCTACAGCAATGCGAGAGGCACAAGTGTTTTGCACAGTGCTAGGTGGCACAGAGAGGTGTGCAATGGTGCGAGATGCATGGAGATGTTGCAGTAGCACAGATGTCAGAGAGCGAGCACTTGTCAGAAGCAGGTAGAGCTTCAACATCAGAGTATGTTCTTAGCCCAACAGAGTGGTCAGTTGGGAGTGTTTTTGTTCCAAGTGTTGTTGGAGCAAGTGGATCGGGTAGATGTGTTGCATGCAGAACATTCCAGAGTTACAGGATCGGGTTCGAGAGAAAGCCTTTCTTGTTGAGAGGGAGTGTTGAAAAATGTGCAATAAGAAATGTTAAATTTATAATGTGCTAAAAATAGCATGTCTAAAAATAGTAGTTTGGCCAGTGAGGTCATTGGCCACATTGGGTGAGAGGTGAAACTGCTAAAAATAGAAAGTTCTAAAAATAGTATTCCTGGGTCCCTTCCTATTTATAGCAGTCCCTAGTCTATCTATAGGAAGTAAAATTAATTTTGGTCTTAATAGTAGTTGGAAATATTAATTAATTAATTCAATTGAGTTAATTAGTTAAGGAAATTCGAATTTGAAGTCTTTGTGAGCATGCACATGAGTTGTCCCACTGATTGAGGAATTTATCCTTAATTTCCTCCACTGATTGAGGGAATAAGTATGAGTTCTATAACGAGAGAATCAGTTGACTTAGTTCTAACTAGTTAAGTCCAGTTAGATTATTTTAACAAGTTGTTAAAATAATAAAATATAGTTTGTTAATGCTTGCATGCATGTGACAACTATTATTTTAGATAACTGAGGATTCACTCATGGATAACTGTTGCATGTCAGTTCTTTCAGAGACCCAGTTGAGATCAGATGTGGGACAGTGTACTATCAGATGCTTGGATATTTCTAGTAAGTATTCCTTGCATGGAGAAGGATCTATTATAGGAGATTGGAGGAATTGTGGCCTATATATTGAGGCTTAGGTAATCCATGATTTTCATCTTCTGATTGAAGATCATCAGAGTACAGAGAGAGCAGGATAGCTATTGAGCTGATTCTTTTTGTATGTTGAAGAGGATTTCCACTTGATTGATAATACAGTGTTGGAGTTTTATGCTGGTGCTTTCCCCAGTGATATATTCTGTGTTATGTGTGATTGATTTCTCTTGATCAGTTATGCATGTTTCTACTTGATGTTGCTCATGAATTCGATTATGCTTCTGCTTAATGTTTTGTATAAGTAGAACAAGTATTGTAATTTAGAACATTTCATATATCGGTTTGTTCTACAGGTGAAATTTCTACAGTTCAAACCTTATACTTTTAAAAAATATTACAACAAGTGATTTAAATAAAAGTATGTCGATATCAACTTCACAAATATCTTTATATAGAAAAAAAAAATGTTAAAAGAAAGAATTTTAATTTTGTATATAAGAAAATATTCATTGTCCAAAGAAATAAAAGTAATTGAAAGTTATAAAATATCAATTCTTCGTAATAAGAATAATAAGAAGGTTATGTGTAGTTCATTCAATTCTTAATATAAAATTAAAATGTGACATTTAAAAATATTCATAATAACAAAAAAAATCAATTTTGGTTATAAATAAAATATTTTAATAGCAACTAATATTGATGTATACTTAAAATATATATATAAAAAAACCATTTTAATAATGTGTGATAAAATGACTCGATGCAGATGTTATGTAAAACATTTTAGTGTGTGTATATATGATATATTATTTTAAAAATATTATGTGTATATCATATCATATAAATCAATTAAAGAAAATAAGTTTTTATGGTTAAAAGGTTTGAAGTAGTGTTAGTATTTTACAGTTTGGTCCTCTTTTAGGTATATGTTTTTTTGTTGAAATCTAATTTTCATTTTTTGAACTTACATGTTTAAATTATGTAATCTATCTAACATTCAAATATAAAATTTAAAAAATGAAAAACTACACAACATATATATATATATATATATATATATATATATATATATATATATATATATATATATATATATATATAGAGAGAGAGAGAGAGAGAGAGAGAGAGAGAGCCAATATAAATTCGTTGAGATCTATCATGGTGTTGGAAACGTTGAGCAATACTGAGAGGGGGGAGGGAATTGAATCAGTGTTGATACTTATGAACAATTTTTACACTTTATTAAGCTTTCATTGAATCACAATTTATTAGCAGCAAATCATTAATCATTATCACATCTATGCATAACCATAAACCATAAGCAACATATCAATGTACATAACCATCAAAGCATATAACCATGAGTAGTAACCTGAACATAAAACATGCACATATAGAGACACAAGATATATGGTGGAAAACCCCTTCTGGTTCAAAAACCACCCTTGTTATTGTTGTTTCTCTACTCAAAAATCATTATCAGCTAATCATGTTACATCAATATAGTTGGCTACAACTAGCAATGAAATCTCTCTCTCAACTCAACTTTACAAACACCCATCCTTTGGAAACCTCCACGACCAATAAGCCTCACCCAAATACTACTTGACTAAGGAGATATCACTACCTCAATTTGTTTTTTACCACCATAGGCAAGGAGCCACCACCCCTTCTTTCACCAAGCTACCATGATATTTCAATCCTCTAGGGCCACACTTTCATTCATTTTCATATTGGATAGATTGGAAAAGCAACAACAACCTTTGCATTAAAACCACAAATGCATGGGCCTCTTTTCATCCCATTTTCAAACTAGACCCACAATATAAATATGTTCAGAAAAAAACATCTCTTAATACTTTCATTCAAAACCAATCTTTGCAACATAAACTGAATCAAAACATCAGCCCATCAACTAAATTCAAACTACAAAATACATCAAACCCTCAGTATATTAGTAGTGCATAAAATCATTATGTCATTTTTCTGTATGCACCAGCGACTTTTCAAAACAAATGTGAGTGTCACAATCATGGAGATACACCAAGCTCTCCATATCTATCATCAAACTTTGAATCATTTCTATAGAAGCCACAAATATGAACTGAAAACTAATGTTCTGCATCAATACTCTACTACAGGTTTTTGATATTATTAGTCCACCTTTATTGGCACCCATGCACTAAGGTATATTTTCTCACCAATATGGATTGAGCATTCTTTTCTCTTCAACTCTCTCACATGCTCAAACACCCTAAACAACCCATTCTCATATCCAAAATGAAGTATTTATAAAAGGTTGGGAAAATTACACTTTTGGATTGAGCTCATAGGTGCACAAAGTTGACAAAATCCATGTATAACCATCACTACTTGTCAACTAAAGGGATTCACACCCATTGGACGAATTTTTTAACAATTTTCAACCCTATTTCATTAATTTAGAACCTTCTATGAATAACCAAGTCGAAATTATCCTTACGTGCACGAGGAATGGGGAGCAACTTTCATGTAGAGGTTCGATCGCATGCAAAACAAAGAAGAATATTTGTTGGAAGGATCCCAACCACATACGCATCACTGACAGATATTGACTAAAGGGTTTCAGTCACATTCTTAAGCCTTCTTCCCGAGCGCTAGGGTAAGGTATAGGGAAAATCAATGTACCTTGAATTCATAAGCTCTACCAAGTGATTGCACATCTTCATAAACACTTGAACACACCTCAAATCCTCTACCAAGCTCTATGACACCTCTAGAAGCAGGTAAAACATCACAGCCAAGTTCCACCAATCAGTTGACCTAGAAGCCAATAATGCAAGGGTTTACATGAGTGCCAACAAGTCCTATACTCTCCTTAGAAACTACAAAAATTGGAACACCTTTGAGCAACATTGTAGTAGATCAGCATCATCATCATGTGGCCAAACATTGCTACAACAAGTCTCAACATCAACATGAACATGAAGACGTACATCAAGACCTAATCTTCCACACTCATCAACATGGATCAACAACTCTAACATCTATAACAAAATTAAAAACATATTCAAATACCTCCAACACCTGTAACATCATCATCAACCTTCTATTATTGCACTAGAAAGGCATAACCAACACTAGGTCATAACCATGTCAACAATGCAACAACCAAACCATCAAAAGGTTGACATCAATGCATCATGAAGTGATCACAAGGTTGACATCAATGCCAACACAATCAATTGCGACCAATAAACATATGAATGACTAAATATATGCAACACATGCTACCATGCTACAACATTGACATCAATGCAAACACAATCTAGTTTCATCCATGAAACCCATAATTCCAGCAATATCCCCCTTTCTCATTGATGGAAATGACACACAATCTCCATACCATCTCCTTTATCATTCCCCCTTTGAAAATAGTGGCAAAGTGTCAACACCATTAGATAAGGCAACAAGAACAAAAGCACAATCACTCATGTATTTGATGTCTACATGGCTAAACACGAATGTATATCAATAAGTATCCAAGCCTCTCACATCAACAAAAACAAGCAACATAACAAACCAATTATCCAGTAGTCTCCCATGAGAAACATTCCAAACTAATCATCTCCAGTAGCAGCAAAAATGTGCACATGAGGAAACCACACATAGCATCAACAAGAAACATCATAATTAACGATAATTTGTGCCATCTATGAGCATCAAAAATATCCAACAACAACATCAATGGTCAATCATATAATGAGGCAAAAAACCCCAATGGTCATAGCATAGTGTGAGGCACATCATGAAAACCTCCAATTGAATCATATTGCCAACAATAGATGGTTGAAGAAAACAAGAGAAAATAAGATGCTCCCATTGAACACATGCAATCTCTAAGATCATCTCCAAGTTGTAGTGAACCACTTCTGCTTCAAACAATGTTTCCTTGCCACAAATAGAAGCACAACGTAGACCATGACTTCAAATTACCATGAATAAATGATCTATACATTACAAATACATGGTTGTAGTAGCGACTGAAAACCTCATGGATGAATATCATATGACTTCATGACTTCCTTTCAAATCCACTAATTGACCCAATGATAAACACAATACAAATACATGGCTTTATGAGCATTTTACATGAATTTATCAATGAAATACATCATTGTTATAATCATCTCCTATGGGCCATTGAGCCAAAACATAACATAACATGACTGATACAACATCGTTAGCCCATATATATGACTGTAATAAGACTTCATGAGACTCCTTCAAAACATGCCTATCACCATGAAGACTCAAATCATTAATTACTAGACTGATCCAGGTGGGTATTTGTGGCCACCCGCTAATTCCACTTGGATCCCCACCAGTTCTTCTTTCAGTTTTTCAGTTTCCTTAATTATAGCACAGTTTACTATTTTTAATAGTTTATCGGGTCCTAAACTTCCGGAGCCGTTTTGAGGCCCTAAACGACGTTTTTTGGGAAATCTACCAACCAACGATTTTTGTCTAAAATCGTCTTTTCTATCGTAGTCCTCGGAGAGATCTTTCCAATGGGCTATCATGCGCGTCAAATGGAGATAATATGACCAATTCGCGACCCCGGGAAGTTGGCTGTCCAACTCACCCCAACGAGGCCCACAAACTCTTGGTGTTACATCTCCTTGGGTTAGGGTTTTGGTTGTTTAGGGTTCCCTCTTATTGTTCAACAATAAAAAGGCCCTTGAGGCTCATTGTAAGATAGTTCAGAGGCATGTAGCCGCCACATCTCTTCTCAGAGATAAGCTACCATCGCCCTAGCTGGTTTATTTCCATTTCTGTTTGTAAGCATATTTCAGTATTTTACAGTAATGAAATGAAGTGTTATTTCCACTGCATATCTGTCTTTATGGTTATCTCTATATTGTATTGCGTTCCTGTTTAAATCCAGATTAGTGGTATCAGAGCGGTCTGCTTTTCTTCTCTATTTTTCTTTGCATGTCCCCAACGCAGTCGAGATATAAGGAGTTAGGGCTTGAACTGGTTGATCCTTTGCAAGGCCAGCCTCGCAAATCTCGACGGCCTCCCATGGTGGATGAAAAGAAAGACGAGGGGGCAGGAGATCCTATCAAAATCTTGCTCGAAGAAGCCCTCGAGCGACAAAGGAACGTGATGATGGACAACTTTGCCCAAATCCTTCAGCGGCTACCCAGGGGCGACGCATCGGCTTCCAACAGCAACTCTGGAAATGCCACACCATTTAAGGTACAAGTTAATTTTGAAGTCCCCATATTCGAGGGTCAGATAGACGCAGATGCCGTCGATAAATGGTTAAATGTGCTAGAGGGTTATTTTTCTGTTCATGATTTTTCCAGTCGGGAAAAGATTATTTTCGCTCTTCTCAAAGCAGCCCCCCACGTCAAGGATTGGTGGGAAACCTACTGCGAGCAGAAGGATGAAAGTACAGGCTCACTATTTTCAGTCACACAGACTTGGGATTCATTCCGGGATGCCATCAAGGAGCAGTACTACCCTGTCGGAAGCTATGAGGATCAATACATAAAGTGGACCACGCTGCGGCAGGGAAGGGACCAAGATGTACTGGAGTTTACCAATATTTTCCATACCCTTCGCACAAAGTTGGGTATCAAGGATACAAAGCAACATTTGATACTCAAATATCGTGGCTGCCTGCACAAGTACATCCAAGAAGAAATAGAATTCTTGAACATCTTCTCGCTTGGCACGACATACCGATATGCCGTCAAGGTCGAGCAAAAGTTTAAGCAGAAGAAGCGAGACTTTGGGTCTGCGAATCCGAAACAAGGGAAAGGTGCCCCCAAACCACAGAACAAAGGACAAAGCCAAGGTGGGGTGGCCCAGGACAACCCGCCAAAGCTGCAAGCAAAGAAAAGCGCCGCGAAGCCAAAAAAGGACACAGGAAAGTGGTGTGAGTTCCATAAGAGCTCCACTCACAACACAAGTGAGTGTCGGGCCAAGCAGTCACTGATGGCCGAGCTAAAGGTTTCATAATCAGATGCATGTTCTGACTTTGAGTCAGAACCCGATAAGGGGAATGACAAAGGGAAGCAGATTATCGATGCGGAGCCCAACGCCACTGTTTCCACCATGAAAATCCAGAAGGAGGGACCTGAAGATCCAGAGGAGGAGGAGCGTCTCTTCCACTCCCATATGTGGGTAAAGGGCTCCCCGCTACAGTTCATTGTCGACAACAGGAGCCAAAAGAAACTCATTTCGGCAGAGGTCGTGAAACGGCTGGGCTTACCGACCACAGCACATCCACAACCATACACCATCGGGTGGCTGCACCAAGGACGGGATCTTCGCGTGAGCCAACAGTGTCGCCTTCCATACAACATCAAGCCCTTCACAGATGAGGTATTGTGTGACATTGCTCCCCTTGAAGTTTGTGATGTGTTATTAGGACAACCATACTTGTGGAAGCGAAATGCTGTGTATGAGTCAAGGCCCCGTGCTGTTATTGTTACTTTGGGAAATAAGTTGTACAGGATACCAGAGGTAGCACCGCCTACCGCCATCTCTTTGGTTATTTCAAAACAATGCAGTAAGCTCATTTCCAAAATCGGAAAATTTGTTTTCTTGATGATACGCCCTCAAGAAAAGAAGAAGATGGTGGCCACGGCCTCCAGACAAGGCCCCTCTGCACGACAACTACAGATGGACAAGGTCGTGGAGGAGTATGAGGACATCTTCACCTCCCCCGCAGGGGTTCCTCTGCACTGTCAGGTCAAGCACTCCATTGATCTGACCCCAGGTTCACCGCTGCCCAATGGACCAATCTATCGGCGCTCTATTCTGGAGAACGATGAAATCAAGAGGCAGATTTAGGAGCTGCTACAAAAAGGTCACATCCATCCGAGTTCATCGCCCCGTGGGAGCCCAATCGTGCTGGTACAGAAAAAGGATGGGACTTGGAGACTCTGTATTGACTATTGGGTGCTGAACAAGATCACTGTCCGTAATAGGTACCCAATCCCATGGATTGATGACCTCCTGGACCAACTAAAGGGGGAAAATATTTCAGCAAGATAGATTTGAAGTCAGGATATCACCAGGTACCAATCGAACCCTCCGATGTGTGGAAGACTGCCTTCAAAGCCAAGGAGGGCCTTTTTGAATGGTTGGTTATGCCTTTCGGATTGACAAATGCTCCTGCAACCTTCATGAGGCTAATGGATGACATCTTGCGGCCATTCACCAACTCATTTGTAGTGGTATACTTGGATGACATCTTGATATTTAGCAAGAGTTGGGAAGAGCACCTCCACCACATCCGACAGGTTCTCCAAACACTGCGGGAACACAAGTTATGTGCCAATTTGGAGAAATGCACTTTTGGCATGGCCCAGGTTCAGTATCTAGGATACATTATTGATGAACGGGGGGTGCATGTGGATCCAGCCAAGATCCAAGTCATTCGGGATTGGCCATCTCCAACCACTCTGACAGAGCTTCACAACTTTCTAGGCCTTGCCAACTTCTACCGCAGGTTCGTGTTTGGATTTTCTCATATCACTTGGCCCTTGAGTCAAGTCACCAAGGGAGGAGCAAAAGCAAAATTCTTTTGGTCTGAATCTCAACAGAAGGCATTCATAGAGTTGAAAGATCACCTCTGCGCAGCACCAGTTCTTGCATTACCAGACTTTCAACAACCATTTGAGGTCGAGATAGATGCCTCTGACTATGATATTGGGGCAATCCTTACTCAACACGGGCATCCAGTGGCATATCATAGTGAGACAATTTTAGACACAGTCCGGAAGTACCCCACTTATGACAAAGAGATGTATTCCATTGTGCAGGCCTGTCGACAATGGAAGCATTACATTTTGGGGAAGGAAACAGTCATCCACACAGACCACCGACCCCTGCAGTTCATACAGACCCAAGGGAAATTGCAGAATGATCACCATCAGAAGTGGTCCACATACCTGCAACAGTTCCATTTGAATATCAAGTATAAGAAGGGCAACACCAATAATGTTGCAGATTGCCTCAGTCGACCACCGATCATGGCGTTAACCACCGTGCTCGACTCTTGTGGGCATGAGACTTCTGATTGGCCACTGTTCTACAAAAGCGACTCGGAATTCGGCCACACATACTAGAAACTCTTGGAGGGTCAGCATGTTCCAGATTTTCACCTCCAAGACGACCTATTATGCCACCTGGGTCACCTTTGTGTTCCTTCAAGTGAGCGTGCCAAGATGATTTGGGAAGCACACTACAGTCGGGCTATTGGGCATTTCGGGGTCGAAAAAATGGTGGCAGTACTGCAGAAATATTTCTATTGGCCGAATCTTCGACAGGATGTCGGGAAGTACATCAGATCATGCACTGCTTGCGCCATTGCCAAACCGACCATCAAGAAGCAAGGCATCTATACCCCGTTGCCTACCCCTAGTCGACCTTGGGAATCCATCTCCATGGATTACATGTCAGGCCTTCCTTCCACTAAGCATGGAAATGACTGTGTTTCTGTGGTTGTCGACAGGTTCTCGAAGATGGCCATAATGGCGGCCTGCCAGAAGAATATCACAGCAGAAGCCACTGCTAAACTCTTCTTTGAACGAGTGTGGGTACACTTTGGAATCCCACAGTCTATCATTTCAGATCGAGACAGCAGGTTCCTCAGTACATTTTGGTCTAGTCTCTGGTCGATGTTGGACACCAAACTCACTAAGTCCACAGCCTTCCATCCTCAAACTGATGGCCAGATAGAGGTCGTCAACAGGATGATCGTACACATTCTGCGGATGTACAACTCAAAGCATCCACACACATGGGACGAGAGCCTCCCCTATGTTCAGCACAGCTACAACCGAGCTCTCCACAGCTCGATTGGCCACAACCCTTTTCAGGTGGGCTTAGGATTCCAGCCACTGTGTCCCATCGATGTGGCCATGCCATTTGCAGCTACTCACACAGATTCGGCTCATGTCCAGTCCGAAACAGATAAGGCAAACAACTTCATTGAGCACATCCAACATATTCGCTAGTAGGTCCATGACATTCTGGAGAAATCAAATGCCAAGTACAAGCAACGACATGATCAACATCGGGTGCCACACAAGTTTCAAGTGGGTGACAAAGTCTGGTTGCATTTGCAAAAGGAACGCCTTACTGGAGCCTATCGGAAACTCAGACCACTCCGATATGGTCCTTACACCATTACCAAGGCTGTGGGAGACAATGCATTTGAGCTCAGCATTCCCCCATTCCTTGGCCTGCACCCAGTGTTCAATGTGGACCGCCTTCGGCCATACTTTCCACCATTACTAGACACATCCGACATTGCAGAACAGCTCACACCCACAGAGTTAAATCCAGATTGCATGGAACAAGCTACAACTGATCGGATCATGGACACATAGATCAAGCACACTCGCCAGCAGAATATCCAACTGTATCGAGTTGTCAAAGCAGGCCAACTCCTTCACCAGGGCAAGTGGCTCACCAGGGACCAAGTTCAGTAGAAGTTCCCTCATCTCATGGAGGAACTCAACGCAATGGGGACCATTGCTTCCTAGGGGGGAGGAATGCTCCAGGTGGATATTGGTGGCCACCCGCTAATTCCACTTGGATCCCCACCAGTGCTTCTCTCAGTTTTTCAGTTTCCTTAATTATAGCACAGTTTACTATTTTTAGCAGTTTTTCGGGTCCTAAACTTCTGGAGCCGCTTTGAGGCCCTAAACGACGTTTTTTTGGAAATCTACCAGCCAATGATTTTTTGTCAAAAATCATCTTTTCTGTCGTAGTCCTCGGAGAGATCTTTCCAACGAGCTATCATGCGCGTCAAACGGAGATAATATGACCAATTCGCGACCCCAGGAAGTTGGCTGTCCAACTCACCCCAACGGGGCCCACAAGCTCTTGGTGTTACATCTCCTCGGGTTAGGGTTTTGGTTGTTTAGGGTTCCCTCTTATTGTTCAATAATAAAAAGGCCCTTAAGCCTCATTGTAAGATAGTTCAGAGGCATGTAGCTGCCACATCTCTTCTCAAAGATAAGCTACCATTGCCCTAGCTGGTTTATTTCCATTTTTGTTTGTAAGCATATTTCAGTATTTTATAGTAATGAAATGAAGTGTTATTTCTGCTGCATATCTATCTTTATGGTTATCTCTGTATTGTATTGTGTTCCTGTTTAAATCCAGATCATAGACTCTCAACCAACATAAGATGATGTAATAAGAATAAATGCATGGTTGTAATAATGAGTAGATAATAGCCCACACATGGTTAGTCCATGTCTCAATTCACTATATGCTCATGCTAGGGTAGCTAAAAAATGATCAACAAAAGCTGTGACAAAGTTGAGATAACTTGTCTTCTCACTCATAATCAATAAATATACTAGCTACAAAAATGTAAATGAAAAGTAATAAAAGAATGAAGAATAAGCCTTGAAACCCTAGAATAAATCATAGCTCCCCCTGAGAAAAATATACCTCATAAGAATGGGTTGATTCTAATGATTTGATGATGCATGGAAGTACTAGATCAAACCTCTCTATTGTTGGTAATCATCAAGGTGTGATGTTCATTTTTCATAGGCCTATATTTTTCTTTGCTTTAGATAATTGCATTTCATCATTTACACATTGAATTCGCCCCACAACATGATTATGCTATTCAAGAACATATGCAATTATGTAGAAAGAAAAATATCATCAAAAATGCAACGAAACATGAAGGAAGAATAAAAGAAAAGTATTCACACATAGAGGCACTAGGATTGGTCAGAAACCAGGGAAAAACCCCACAAGTGGGAAATCCCTTTCAAATTCTTCTTCCTATTAGATTATCATTGAATTTTTCAAAAAATAGTGTACAATGATCCATATCTTCAACCAAAAAACCATATAGAAAAATAAACTAAAAAATATGCAAGAGATGAACCCAACAATGCTAATAATCAAAACCCTGGTTCAGAGGCATACAGTCAAGTGTCAGAATCTATGGTCAACTACGATCAACTATCAAAATCAAACCCTAGGTTCCAATTACATGGAGAGAGCGATGTGCATGCATCTGAAACCCTCTAACCACACTCATAGGCTTGCATGCTTGCGGTTGTAATTGAAAATATCTTGTAACATCCCTGTAGATGAGAACAAAAAACCCTAATCACAGGTGTGAGTTTTAAACCTTGCAATTTTAGACCTTTGCGAACCAACATCCACAAACCAACCTTAAACCTCTGTGAGCCAAACCAAATAAAGAAGAAAGATTGATGATCTCCAAATGAGGGTCACATGACTTGCGTTTATAGCCATCCAAGGGTGTCCAGTTTCCTTTTAGGCTGACCTATCCTTTTTTTTGCACATGGGAGTTTCCATATTAAAATATATTTTTCCTTAACTAAATCAAATTCTTCCAAGGGCTAGTAGGGGTCTTCCTTGATGAGGAATATTGTTGAAAGGAGGGAATTTTTCCATGAGCTGCAAAAA
This sequence comes from Pinus tabuliformis, assembly GCA_031772625.1. Lineage (NCBI taxonomy): Eukaryota > Viridiplantae > Streptophyta > Pinopsida > Pinales > Pinaceae > Pinus > Pinus tabuliformis. The sequence goes on from CM062819.1 coordinate 1,841,177,121, forward strand.
ATTAACAAGTAAAATACTCCCCCTGAGACCATGTTAGTCTGCTATGTACCTCTACAGTCAAGTAGATCTAACATGCAAGAATAGACTACAGTAGGGGTTGAAGTTCATATTGTTGAGACCGTTGAGGACTCCACCATCATACCTTCAAGATCATTGAGATCTCTACAATCAAGGCCCTTGTGCCAATTTATTAGGTAACGTATTCAAATGACATATTTTTCCATTTTGCATTCCTACTTATCAACCTATTGGATATAGATTTTATATATCTAGCAAGAAGCCTCTAAAAGTTCTGATGTTCTAATACTGAAATTCGATACCTTTCAATGACGAGATTTTTTTGTTATATATTTTAAAGGTTATGATTAAGGTTACTATTTGAGCATTATCAGATCAGGTTTGATTTATCAGGGTGTATAGCTATACAATAAGTTTCAGTGATCCAAAGTCTCGATGTGATGTTGATGCCACAATGTATTGAACTCTGATAAATTTTGGTGTTTGGTTACGACACCTAATCACTTGGTATGCACATTAAGCCCTAGTGCCAAAATATGAATATTGGGAATTAAGCGGTGGCAGTTTGAGGATAAAAAAGGAAACAAAATGATGCTAGAGGTAATTCGTTGAGCCAAGAACTATAGTGCCTTTCAGCTAGAACTTTTTCATTGAATTTGATCCTATTGGAAATTCAAGCCAAAGTTTTTTCTATAAAAGTCGAGGATAAGTTGGAGTGTATGCATTGATGGAATCATGTTTATGGCTCCTATGACGAGTTAAGGAAAATTCTTGAGAGAATTGTAGAAATGGAATTGATCCACATTCGTGATTTAAATGGAAATATGGGATCTATATAGGGGTGCTAGATCAAATTAACTCAACCACCATTTTTCAGAAAGAAAAGTGGATGTAGTCGACATGAAAAAAAGAGAGTTTCCAATATGATTGTTGATCCACTTTTATGTAGATCATACCAGTAACATGGTAGCATATATTTTGCACACATAAAATATCTAAATCTAATAGCAAAATAATATAAATAATAAAGTTTAAAAGAGCCTCAATATCTACTAATAAACTCAGGACATATGTCTCCAATGATTTCAAATTCTTGCCACTTGTGTGCAGGATAGAAACTAAAAGAAATACTATATACCTAGATATTGGGTCCACCTAGATAGTGTCAGGGACATCATTTTCCTATTATGGATGGGAAACTATAACTATATAGGTTTACTTGGACAAAACCAATATCCTATCAATGATATTTTGTATTTCATTAATTCATAATGAAATTTCTTGATGGGTTTCAAAACACTCTACCAACATTTTTCTCATAATAATTTTCAATAATAAACACAAAATGTATTTTAGTTCTCACCCATCTTCCTAACTTTTAGGTCTCTCTTCTAACTTGTGGAGGGGTTGATTGCATAAATATAGTAGTAGTATTATCCACTCAAATATAGGCCCTAGAAATAGAGCTATGGTGAGGGTACCTTCCCCCCTACATCCCCATGAACGAGCAATGTGAACCATAATATAAAATCAATGAAAGGAACCCGAAAGACTGGGAATATTGAATATGGAGACATAAATACCATATAGTGAAGGAGAAACCCAATTAAGGATTTGAGGAAACCAAGGATATGGAAAAACCAAGAGGGTGTCTTGAACGGGTGACAAAACCCCTAGTTTACCATGAATATTGAGCTAGAGGGTCAACCTAAAAAATATTAGAAAAAAACCAAGACATGTATCACTTCTTCCCTTTGAAAATATGACTCATATAAATGTCTGAGAGAGGTCCCCTTCCTTTAGTGAAATATTGGGGAAGAAATCCTAGGAACAAGCCCATGTCTCAAAATAAACAAAAAACAACACAACTAGGATCATAAACTAGAATAAAAATGGAATTCAAAAATAATAAAAACTACAAAACCAAACCCGCGAAATGGAACTCAAATGGGTGTTAGGTTAAATCTTGAATAAGATGTTTCATGAAACCTATTTTTTCCCTCCAAAATTTAAAGTTGGAACATAAGTTGATGAAGACACCTAGACGTCCCTCAGAAACCTAGAAGATACTTGCTTGCTACTAGGATGAAAATAATGACCATGCCTTCTAAATATTGATATTTTACTATTAAAAAGGACTAGAATGTTTTCTCAAGTGGTTAAAAATATCTAGAGACACAAAGGTTGACTAAAATAAATGCTCGAAGGGAAATAAAATAGAAAACATATACTGTCCTTACCATATTCCAATAGAAAATACCAATTACCAAAAATTTTTAACCTTTCCTTCCCATGAAAGCTTCATTGTCCTATCTACATCTTGCATAATGATGATTCACAAATGATAAGTAGGCTTGATATTTTCCTCTAGATGAAAACTAACTTTTGTTATGAAACCCCCCTTGTGTGCGTGAGCCCATATTGAATTCGACTACCATGTGGAAGAAGATTTGTTCTTCCATCTCCAACACCTATCACCTCATTTAATGACTTATTGTTCCTTCATTAATGAGGACCTATTTTTGGGGAGGGTGATCATCCAAGGAAATGCTATATCATTTTGATTTAAGTAACTTACTATTTGTGTCATTCTAATGGGAGTCAAAAGAAAATTTGGTAAAACTAGTCCATTTTTCAAGCCATCTATGAGCTTTTTCCCTATTCTTCTCACATTCTTGATCGTAGAGGATGGACATTTCAATAATAGAAATTGAATTCTTTCTAGTCCTTCTAGTCTTCAACAATTTGAAATATTATAGGGATATGATCCATGTTGAATTTTTTTTACCTTTCATATGATGAGATGGCAGTCGACTTCTATGATGATAATCTTGTAACTATTCATAAGTACAAGATAAAGTCCATATTACTAGGTAGAGAGCCCCTCCGATTTATTTCTATCTATACCAATCATTCTTACAAAAATACTAATAATGGTTTCCCTATCATCTATTAACAGACCTTAAAAGCTAGTTGGTGCTATAATTCCTTTAGAGACCATATCAATGTTGAGTTAAACACCAGGGGGAGGGGGCCTCTATTTGTGTGCACTATAGCATCTAGGTTGGTAGGAAATAAATAATGACATTGGAGAATGAGGGGAGATACTGAGATACTCTAAAATTATAGCTTCATTGGGCATTTCAAACCCATTCTTAATTAGATAAATTCTATGCTGGAAGATTTTCTTTACTCTTTTTTTCCACTCCTTTCAATAGAAATTCTTCAGAGGAAAATATTTCTTTGAAGATAGACCTATTTATCCCCTTCCAAATATCCTAGAGATTGTATATATGTAAATATTTCAGGGCCTATGGATGATGTGGTGAGAAAATCATGAGTTTCTCCAAGTAGATAGTGAATAGATTATGTTATTTCTAGATCTATCAGTTTGCAAGAAATAGTTATCTCCATTTTCCAAGAGAAAGCAAGAGAATTGGAAATAATTAAGGTGTTCTACAATTTTAGATTTTGTTTAATAGAGAAAACAGATTGTTATTTGATGAAACTATTTCATTTGTAGTTTATCCTATGTTAGAATTTTCCCATGCACTAGGAGCCAAAGAAATAGATAAATCTTCAATGATAAATTCAGTTTCCATATGTTTCTCCAACCGTTATCATCAAGCATTAAAGAAACATTTATTTCTACATTTTAAGCTTCTCTTAAGTTGTATTTTTCCAATTGGCTTGTATCCCCATTAGAGTGTATCGATGAGTAGTTGGGTTTTGATTCTTTTGTTTGTAAGTGCTTTGCAGAAAACTTCCCATCTTGTACTACCATATTTTTTATCCCATTGCTCTTGGGTAGCCATGATGCCCATTTGGGCTACTCTAAAGGATGATTCCAATAGGTGGTCATTGTAAAAGGCCCTTTTTGCTGAGTGTTGTTTTTACTTTGTTGAATAGTATCCAAGCTCTTTAATTTTTACATTTTATACCATAAGTCCCTCAAAAATAAGGCATGATTCCCCTATCTTATTTCCCATAAATGTGATATTGTATAAGAAATATGTTACTCCATGCAACATTACACATGCAACAGATATGTTTAGGCTCTCTTCAAGTCTGATCAAGTTTTATACATTAATGTAGCGTGTGTATTTCTTTCTCGCTAGCATGCTCCATCACTCACTATAGAATTCAATCCATTTTCGCCAAGTTTTAGCAGCATTGAATTTCACTTAAAGCTCTGGGTCACAAAGTCCAACACCCCCCCTTGGTTTGGTCTTGTAAAGAACTTCCCAAGAAGCAATGGTCCATTTCCTCTTCGACTATGAACCACCCTAAAGAATGGTCCTTTGTAAATTGATAATTTTCTTAATGATAGCCATAGGGGTTACGCGAGCCGAGAAACAATAGAATGGCATAAACTGGAGGAATTGTTTAAGGAGAATCAATCTCCTACTAGGTTTAGAATTCCAAATATGCAACTTGCAAGCTTTTTCTCAAATTTTAATATGATATCTTCTCAAGAAGCATGACAAAGAGAATTTTCTATTAGAGGGTAACATAAGAGGGGAACTCCACTGAAAACAAAAATATGCCAAATGTGAGTCTAAACATCCTGGGGAGTGTTGAAGGAAAAATTTGTGGTTTTCCTAGATTAATCCTTGTACCAAAAGTAGCTTGGAAGTATTTATGGATTTTCTTAATAGTTTATGCCTCATTCATAGTGGCCTTCCTCATCTAGACATTGTCATAAACACATTTTTGATGACTGGAGGTAAGATCATCACTGTGGTGTTTAGGACCTATGATTGTTTTATTGAGTATAATAAATTTAATAGCACAACCCAATCCTTCAACGACAAGAGGAAACAAGAAGGAGGGAGAGGGTCTCCTTACCTAAATCATTTGAAGGGAGTAAAAATGGAAGAGGGGGACCCATTGATAAGAATTGTGAAAAAAATATTTTGAGACAAGGAAAAGGACCCAATGAATACATTTATTAGCAAACCACAAAACTAAAAGGATTTTATACATATATTCCTAGTTTATACTTCTGAAATCTTTCGATATATTGAGCTTGATGAACATCCTAGGTATTCTTGTCTTATTTAGAGAGTGGATTAGTCCATCTACTAAAGGTATACTATTAATACTCTACCTCTCCTCAACATATTGATATTTTTTAGAGGAAATGAGCTAGGGAAGCAAAGGTTAGAATCTATTAGTAATTATTTTTGAAACTATTTTGTAAATGATGTCGCACAAGGAATTATGATTGAAATGAGAGGGATACTTATCCTTAATTTATTTAGGAACAAAATCAATGAAAGTAGCACCTAGTTCATAAGGAAATGATGTTATAATCCTCGAATGTTCTACCAATTTCAGGACATCTTTGCATATAATAGAGAAATAGGTTTGAGACCGGATCAAAGTAAACCCTTTAGGTCCTAGGGATTTATATTTTGGCATCTACATGATCATATATCAATTTTTTCATGCGTGACTAGTGAAGGTATGTCATTCATTATTCTACTTATGGTTGGTCTATCAATGTTTTGGGTCTATGTGAGTAGATCCTTGTGGTGAAGTAAAATTATAAGTGTGGACACGAATGAATTCCTCTAGCCCGATAATGGGTCTAGCCACAACAGATACATTCTATGGAAGATTTCCTTAGATTAGAATCAATCAAGAGGGCCTACCTCTTGGTCGCTTATCTTGCTTGATGATGTCCTCACTTGCTCGCTCTAGCAATCTCTCGCTTCCTTCTTCAAGCTCCTGAAACAAGTAAAGAACAACAACACACAAACATAATAATAGACAAATTGCAATTCAATCTACTTAATGAGTCAAGAAGCATTAAGACACGAATATGTAATATTACAAAACATGTAGGAAATCAATCGATAGTTGCATATATTAATATTTAAAGAGAGATTACAACCATTCGTCTTGACGTCGCAGTCTTCCTCTCACAAGGCCAGGTTCCCACAAACTTCTGCTAGCACTTCATGATGGCTTCAAACAATAATAGTTTAAAGACTCTTCCCTTTAGGCTTCACTCCAAACCAACACACTCTCCCTCACACAACTAGATGGCTACAACTAGTAATAACTTTCTTGTCTAGTATATTTACACTTAGCCAAAACTCTAACTTTGATTTTCACACTAGTCACTAGTTTGTGCTTGGGAACAAGGGAGGTTTATATAGGAAAGATGGATGGGAGATGGATACTCTTCTCATGGGAGAAGGACTTATCCCTTGAGGTAGTTCCATCATTATAGGGGAAAGGAGCCCAAACTGTTATCCTCGACCCCATCCGGCCAAACCATTGACCAGACTTCTGTTACGGAGCTTCTAGAGATGGAAGCTTCAGCTCTAATTTAAAAAACTTTCCATAACAGGAACGATGCGGCTGGAACATAGCTCAGTCACACTGATCGACATGGGGAATAGTGCTAATCTCTGCATATCAACGTGGGGGAGACAAAGGTCATTAGTGTTGGTCTTGTAAATTGGGCAAAACAGAAGTTTCAAGGGAAATGGTGCAAAAGGGAAATGATCTACTCATGAAGAGGGGCATAATGGGAGTTGCTCCATGAAGGCAAAGCATGCGGGGTTCACTATAGAGGTCCTCCGGGATCAAGGAATGGGGAGTATAGGGACAGTGACAAAATGTTGTGTAACAGATGCCCCCTAAAGCGTGAAGGCCAAACCAGAGTGAGGGATGAAATGCTTTATAAATCAGTGCGGGGAACCAGTCTATCATTGGAAAACCTGCAAGCAAGTACAGATACATATACATAAACTGAGATCTCTGTCAAATGATACATGAATCATGGCATGGACGTAGCCATCTAGAGAATGATCATGTAAATGGATCCAAGCATGGGCGCAACCATCCATCAAAGAGGATCATAATGAAACCAAGGTATGGTTGCAGCCATCCAATAATGAGAAGGGTCACATATGATAACTCATGGTCTGGTCGCAACCAACCATCTGAAAGAGACATGCACATCATCATAAACCATATCACACCACTTCGCAACCTGAACTTTCGTGATCTGAGTCCAGGGTCTTGCGCTCCAACACGACCCGATCAAAGTATAGATCCTACCATGCGAATAGATGTGTTGACATTGAACATGCTAGAAAGTCACTTGATTACCAGTCAATGATGTAAATTGTTAACAAACGTGAGAGAAACCACCAATAACAACAGTGGCCCTCAAGGTACTATCAGCACAATTCATGGAATGTGAATACAGGAACTGAAGTTGAACACTCGTGAAATCACTCGATCAAAAGCCAATGATGTGAACTTGTCATCGAGTGCGAAGAACTTGCCATTGAGGCATGCAAGCTCTAAGGTACTGGAAGGGAGTCTCTCGATCAACTTCCCGGATAATGAGTTCATGTCGACGAAACGTGACTGTGTCAAAGGAGGGCCATAATGAATCCGACATCATCGACATGAGATGAGAGGATGCAAAATGATTTTGGATGATACAGAGAATCAGAGGTAAGTGTAACTACAGAAGGACAACTCTTGAACATATCAGCGACACAACTAGAAGTTTGGCAGCTTTTGGATCCATAGGATCGGTGGTTATGGTGACATAGCAGAGATCAGATGGAAAGCAAAAAATGAATGGCCCAAACCTAGGAAGGTCAATGATGTAAAGGGGGATGTCCCAACCTAACATGAAGCAAAGAGTGTCATGTTCAAGAGTGAGCTACTAACATGACCCAATAGATTTCCAAATTTTTCCCCCACCATTTCTGGTGAGTACCCCAATTATTTTTTAATCACAATCTTGAAGGGGATAGCATATGCTTGCACTATAAATTCATCCTTCGGACGAATCCGATCTAGTAAGTTTAAGAAGCCCTAGGAAGGAGAAGCTCGTGTTCGTCATGGTGACGAATCTGATGTCTTTTAATAGTTTAACGAGTCCGAACAAAGGTGTAACTCAGTATATTTTTCATGTTTAGAGAGTTTGAAAAAGACACGTAAAAGAAAACTACACATAGTCCATTTTCATACGTTTGTGTCTCTAGAGCCCGAAAAGGTGGAAAACAATACTTGAGAGAACCGCTTGACCATTTCAATCAAGGAGTACCTTTTTCGTAAATAGTGCCTCCCAGTCCGAAAAAGGGGTAAACATAAACTGGGCGCACGACGTTTCACATCCGTTAACGAGTTCGAAATGACAAGGGCTCGACCATCTTTTTGTTTTAAAAGGGTCGGAAAAGAGCTGAAAGTAGACCCCCCATTTTTATTCTCTTTAACAAGTCAAAAAAGGGAAAAGACTCAGTGATCTTTTCATATGGGTTTAACGAGTCAAGAAAAGAGCTGAAATGCGACTCATAGCCATTGTCGAACATCCATCAGTTGTCGCTACACAAGAAAGGAAAAGTGTATTACCGAGTCCTTGAGGCAAAATAGGTCAAAAATATTTACAAAACCTGATATTTTCATGAAAAAATGAATAAAAAGGGGAAATTTAAATATATTTTTACCATTTACCATTTTACCTTTGCATTGAAGAATTTTTACCCACTTTTTCCCTAGTTTTTTCGGAGCAGATTGCGGGAGATCCGGGAGGTCAATCGATGAACCGTCAGTTCCAGGTAACAACCGAAGCCCTGAGCTCCATTTTCATGCTATTTATTTATGCTTTTAACTTTTTTTTTAATTTCTAGGGAGGTTTCTGAGAAACATTTTCACCCTCAGTCGGCGCGATTTCCAGGCACGGGATCGTGTCGACCGAGGGTTATTTGCACAACCATCCGCGCTGACCAGTGCGACTATTTCTAAAACAAGGGCATTGGCACTGTGCATAGGGAAAAAACAATTTTTCTCAAGAACTAACCGTTAAAACTTGATTTTTATGTGTCAAAATTGATGATTGACTCAAATAAATGGCTTTTGCAGGAGAGAAATTGTCGAAAATGGTGGATTGGAAGGAAAGAGAACATGAAGATGTGGACACCCAGGAAATGAATGATCCAAATTGCCTGGAGGCTTTGAGGGCTTGCGGGCTCCTCAAATTTTTCCTTACACCAGGGATGCGAGCCCAGCCCAAATTGCTTCGGTATTTGATAAGCCTTTGGGACATCAATCGTGAGATTTTTGTCATTGGGGACCAGGAGCTGGAGTTGACAACTTCAAACATCTACTTCATCACTGGGCTGTCTCGCAGAGGTGAGCTAGTGAATTTGTATGGATCACGTCTGGTCGGGGCAAGCATATCTTCCCTGCTTTCCGTGCATTGTCATGAGGCCCTGAAATCCAAAAGTGGGAAGATCGAGATTTCTAGTGTGTAGGATTTGACATTGAGGGTGCTTCTATTGACCATCAACAGAGTGGCGGGATCCCAGGCAGAACATGAGACTAATAAGTCAAAGTTCCTTTACGCTATTGACTGCACAGATCCTAGGATCTTCAACGGGGCAGAGGCCATGACGATGAATATCAAGCGTAAGTTGTCCAAGGCCAAGGCAGGAAATCTGAAGTAATTTGGCTTCGGATCAATACTCGTGACCTTTTTCCTCGAATTAGTGCCATTGTTCTAGTATCAGTTGACTAAGGCTGATCCTCCTGTGCCACACGATCTGCGGATGGCCCGCTAGAGTCGTTTGATGCCCAGGATCACTCAGGGTTAGCAAATTTCCTACCGACCAACATTCTTTTCATGGCTACGACAATAGAAAATTGTCGTGGAGGACTGGCCGTACAGCAGCACTGATTTCCATGGAGACCCAGATATGTCCAATACTAGATGGGGACGACTTTGATGACGAAGGTAAAAACCAAATCAAATTTTTTATTTTGATGTTTTTTAATTGTTTTTAGTATATGCATGCTTATAACATTTCTCTTGTGTACACAGATGTTAGACCAGAGTGGCCAACCGGGATGTCCCCGATATCCAGGTGCTATCCCTATCCTATTGATGTTGTCGCCCCTTATCAGGAAGGGAGCAATAACGAGGAGGAGATTGCAAGGAACCTCGAGGAGTTGACTCATGGTATCCCTGAGTATGCTCGGATAGGAGACATGCCTCAGTGGTACCAGAGGCACATAGTGGGAGTCTCAGATCAGATCCATTGATTGCTGAGTCGCGTAGTATGAGTTGTCTTGTGCTATCATGACAACCATGTTGAGTAGTTCCTAGGTCTAGTACTCACATATTTTTTGAGGCCTGCGTGCCATGGATGTACGGGGCCTGCAAGCCGCCGATGTTATTATCGACATACATATTATTTTTTGGGTTTTGATGTATCAAACATTCTCACATATGTATATATGTTATATTTTCCTGTCTATTATGGTACAAATGGTTTTTCTTATCTTTTACATGTTTCGTAAATGTCTATCCAACACGTAATTAGCTAATGCATCTGTTAATGTATTCATGCGTCTAGGAATATGATGATATGTAATATAATCAAAATATCTTTCCAACAAATGGATACGGAGATACATTCGTAATATTTGAGGGTTCCTGATGGAATATTGTCGTTGAGTTGAAGGATGACAAGCTATGAATCCAGGTTGACAACCAATTCTCTAATGTCTAGAGCGATGGCTTCTGATAACAGTTCGATGACCGCACTGTATTCAGCAATGTTGTTGGTTGTATGACATAGGCAGATACCTTGAAGGTTAATCAACTCACCGTTAGGGTTGTAGATAGCCCATGTCATGGATGATAGATCCCAAGTACTTCGGCAAGCACCATCGGCGAAACCAACATGAGGAACTGCAGACATCTGCAAAGCAAGAAAAGCATAGTAAACAGGAGGGATGTTTGAAAACTTTCACACAAAACCACACTGTACAGAAATGAATCACACACTAATGTACATAAGTAACCATGTAAGATGACCTAATAATAGTACCTTTTGAGGTAAAGCCCGTTCCGGGGCTTATCGAGGGCATTTCCTTCGTAATCAATAAGTTCATAGGCTCCTTTCCGCAAAACACGTTTTACAATATAGGGCCCATGCCACATAGGTTTGGACTTTCCTGCCCCCAGCTTATCATTAGCTTGGACGTATAGCAGGACCAAATTACCCTCAGAGAAAGCACGAGGGGAGACCGATTGGTCGAAATGGGATTTGACCCGTTTCTTTTGTGCTTCAATGACCAAGGCAGCGAGACGGTGAGTCTTGTCCAGTTTTTCTAAATATAAGAGGCGTTCCTCTTGAGGTGATGTTTTAGGGAAGAGTTCAACAACTAAATTAAGTGAAGGAATCTCACATTCGATCGGCAATGTTACTTCCAGACCATAGACTAACTAGAATGGTGTGAAACCAGTAGCATCTTTGGTTGAAGTTCGGTAGGTCCACAAAGCTAAAAAAAGCATGAGATGCCAATTTGACTTGTGCACACCAATAGTACGTTGAAGCATGGTGACCAAGAGTTTGTTCACAGCTTCAACTTGGTCGTTGCCTTGAGGGTAATATGGGGTCGAGCCATCGTGGCACAAGCCCAATGCAGATGTTAGTTCTGCCATCATGTAATCTCTGAAATGGGAGCCATGATCTGTGACAATGGCTTGGCGTACGTCGAACCTATAAATAACATGGTTAAAAAGGAATTGAGTCATCGTCTTACCATCTGCCGAATATGTAGGCATCACTTCGGCCCATTTGGTGACGTAATCCATAGCAATGATAATGTAGCCATGCCCCCCGGCCGAACGAGGGTTACATGTCATATAATCGATGCCCCATTTGGAAAAGGGACCAACGGTAATGACGGGGTGTAGGTGAGCAGGTGGGGGGCGCATCTTGCGTTGGTAGATTTGGCATTTGTGACAATTGCAGACAGCAAGAATGCAGTATTTGAAGATGGATGACTAGAAATAACCAGTGCGAAAGATTTTCTAAGTTGTAGCATAACCAGACATATGACCACCACATGCCCTGGAGTGGCAATCATTGAGAAGTCTTTCAGCTTCCTCAATCATGAGGCATCGGCGAAGAATAGAATCGACACCGACACGGTATAAAGTATCACCAATAATACGGTAGGGTTGAGAATGATGCCGAATCCTTCGACGATCATCTTTGATCAACGCAGACTGAAACATGGAGGTTTGGTGATACACGCTGATATCACCGTATCATGGATCAAGGGTGCTAATGAGGAAAAGGGTCTCATCTGGGAGTTGTTCATCTGCACCAGCAGGGAGAGCTTTGGAGGGAAGGGAACAAATCAATTTTGCGAAAAGAAGTGACTTCTTACATTTGGCCGTAGTGAAGACCAAATCGAATTCTTGCATGATAACGATCCATTTAGAATACTTGCCCCCCAACATCTGACGAGTCAGGATGTAGGTCATAGGGTTGCATTCAGAAGTCACTGTAGTTTTTCATAAGAGAATATAATTCTGAAAACGTTGAACAACCTGGACGGCAGCCAAAGCCAACTTCTCGACATGTGCATAATGTGTTTCAGTGTCGAGGAGATTCTGACTCAGGTAGTAGATCACGTGTTCACCCCTTCGTCGTCGTCTTGAACGAACACCATAGCTAAGGTGCTAGGCGCTGCGACTAGTTGATCTGAATTTGAAACTACTTGAAATGCTTAGCAAGGTATTCAATTCAGTAAATATACATGTTAACATGATGTACTTGTCTTGCAGTTAAAAACAAATGAAAATTTCCCTATTTATGACCCATTTAAGTATAGTAGAATTATTTCCTTTTCCTGTTTAACACACTAAAATACATTTGTTCTACAAAATAACTCAACCACAGATGCAAAAGAAGTTTATGAAGTAGTTCACCCCTCCTGGGCTACATCTGTTGGGTCCAAGGCTCCCAAATGGGCATGTCCTTGATTTGATTAAAAGCTCAAAATGATTGTACAACTGAATACAAGCCTTAACAGGCGAAATGGACTGTAAAAATGGATTCAGAACATTCAAATAAGTCAGGAATGATTACTGGTTCTCATCCAATGGGTACCTACAACCCTATACAACTCCCACAATACTAGGCCCTAGTGGCTCCTAGAACTTCCACGGAGCAAAACCACCTGCAAACGACCTCTGATTGCTCTCTAACCTGTGCCAATGGCTTATTTCTCATCTGAGTACTCAAAATCAAAAAAAAAAAACGTCCAAGAAGGACTTCCCTGGCCAAAGTTATGGCCCATTAAAGTTTCTCCAGTCTGCCCTAGAAAAACTCCAGTTAAAACTGGCTAACTGCCAGATAACCCCAACAAATAGGCAATTCCGCCATTTTTTTGGAGCGCTCCGCCAAAAACTCCGCCAAATTGACCGTTAACTGGTGAACAGAAGCGCAGTTTGTATCGGATTGGGTGCCGGAGGTTTAGTTAACAGTTAATTAAACTTTCCGTTTAATGCGGATTCTCCACGTTCATGTGGCCAACCTTAAATGGATACCCGTTAAACTATTTTACCGCCGACGGTTTAGGGATTTGGGCCCACAGCCTTTGGGCCACGGTCAGGTAATATGGGGGTTGGCCACCTTCGAGCCCTACCAAATCCAATTCAAAGGTTATATACCATTTCGTTCATTCCATATCAAGTTCTGCTTGTATGGTTCAACGGTAAGTCACAGAGTCGGTGGTTACAAGGTCTCCGGTTCGATCCTCCGCACTTCCAAACAAATTTTAATATGCACCAAATGTACCTTTGCTGATGTCATCCAGTCCATGTGGAGGCCTCCGAGTCTGCCACGTGGTAGCCTGTGATTGGCTGCCCAAATGGAATATTTCAAAGAATATTCTATTTTAATTTTTTTTGAAAAAATTCATATTTATTTATTTATTTATTTATTTATTTATTTATTTATTTATTTATCTATCTATTTATTCTTTATTTTTATTGTTATTTTTTTTATTATTATTATTATTATTATTATTATTATTATTTATTTATTTATTTTATTTATTTATTTATTTTATTTTATTGTTATTTTATTATTACATTATTATTATGATTATTATTATTATTTTATTTATTTATTTATTTATTATATTATTATTATTATTATTATATTTATTTTTATTTTTATTTTTATTTTATTTTATTTATTTACATATATATATATATATATATTAACTTGTATTCACATTTAATTTATTCATAGGCGGGTCCTTTACACTAATTTCCATTAACCTATAATTTTTAACTATTTATTAATAACTTTTAACTAACTATTATCACTAATTTAAATTATTTTATTTATTTTTTATTAAGGGATTGGTCCCCTGTATAACTTATCTTTTTTTATTATTAAAAAAGTTTTGATCCCGGTCCAATAGCCAATATTAGCGGTCGGTCAAATTAGCGTTGGAGGCTTGCTCGGTCTATTTAACATGCTAAGCTAGATTTGTTTCTTCAACTTGTCCTGACGATGAACCACACTGGTTGGTTTGAAACGCGTCGACAATGATGTCTCATGTGATCTTCGCCGAAAAATATTTTTTGTAAACTTGATATGGATCACAGAAGCCTAAACTCTACTAATTTCAATGTTATTGGGCAATTTTTCTTTTTGGCATAACTTTCTCATACGGAGACCGTTTTTCAAACCGTTCACGGCATCGGAATTAGGAGGATGAGACCTATCCGTTCGTTGATGTTCCAACCCAATCTGAGAAATTTCAAATTTAAGCATTTTCGACACTTGGTCTTGAGCTCCTGATCACTAGGTAAAGGAAGTAATCTTGATAATAGTCTGGTGGATGCAACAGAGGAGCATTTATGAGGATAGCCTTAAGATCATTGAAATATTTTTTGGCTATCTAGTCCCATGCAAAGGGTGTTCCTTGTTTGAGCAACCAGGTAAATCCTGTAGCTAGCCCGGTTTAGTTGGGTATAAAATGATGAAGAAAATTGGCCTTTCCCTGGAGGCTCTGGAGTTAGTACAGTGAAGATGAGGGGGTAAGTTTACAATGGCCTTGAATTTTAGCGGATCCAAGCGAATCCCATACTTGGAAACGATGAAGCCGAGGATTCATCCTGATTCTACACAGAAAACACATCTGTGTGGATTTAACCGGATGTTATAGTGCCTGCAGCATAGAAAAATCTAACGAAGGTGGTTTGGGCGATCTTGTCGCTTACGAGAATGGGCAGGAAGGTCGTCCAAGTAAGGTTGGAAAATGTTGCGAATATCATGAAACACATAGGACATTGCCCGCTTAAATGTGGCCCCAGTGTTTTCTAGGCCGAAAGGGAGCTTCTTGTATGCGAACGTACCCAATGGGCAGATGAAGGCTGTCTTCTCTTGGCCGACCAGTGCGATATTGATCTAGTTGTAACCAGAAAAACCATCCATAAAGGAAAAGATCTCGCTCCTAGCACATTCATCAATGCTTTGATCAATGAAGGGAGTAGGATAGTTGTCTTTAGGACAGGCACGATTAAGATCTCGATAATCCACGCAAAGGCAGATCGTGCCTTATTTTTTATTCACCGGGACAATATTGGACACCTAGTCTGTAAGGGGAATGGGATAAATGAACCTAGCTTTGAGAAGCTTTTTGACTTCGCCCTTACTAGCAGCGGCGTTTCTAGGGTGCACCGGACGAAGTCGTTGGCGAACGGGTTTCGCATTCGGATACGTTGGTATTTCATGCACCACGATTCTAGGATCAATGCCAGGAATTTCTTCGTAAGACCACGCAAACACATCATGGAATTCCTGAAAAAGATGAGTATATGTCTTGATCTCATCTGGAGAACAAGATACCTTGATATGAACGTGTTCAATGACACCGGGTTTGATAGAAATGTCAATCGACATCGTTTGGGTAATATTACCCAAATTTCCTTCCGACCATACTTCATGAGTAATAGTCGGTGGTGGAAATGGAGAAGAGGACTCTTTGAAAGAGGTAGACATGACCGCCTGGCGAGGCAGAGAATGAGGAGCGATGATGAGTATCGATCCATGGCGGTTCCTCGAGAGAGATGATTTCCATGATACCTTCATCGGCGAGGAAGGTCTCGGCTAATGGATCAGATGATTCCAAAGTGCCAAGCTAGGGGGATTGAGAATACATATCAAGAGAGGTCTTCGAGATATGAGAATCAAAGTATGCAGAGTTCGCAGCCGAAACAATTTCCACGTAATTGACTTCGGCAGGACTAAGCGGTATGACATTGCCCCAAGCATCAACCAGATTTGGCATAGGTATGACCCAAGGATTAGATTTGATTGAGATCATGTTGATGGAGGCAACATGAGGAGGTGGGAGTGGAAAAATCCCCATTAAGGGAGAATCTTTGAAGAGACCTGCCCCCACACTCTTAAAGGGAGCACCAGAGTGCTTGACATACGGAACGTTTCCATCAGACGAGGAATAGGAAAATAAATACAGCTGATCAACAATGAAAATCCTCCCTTGATGGGGAAAACAGATCACACGAAACAAAGAGGAGGCCACGACATGCATGGCATGGGTCCAACTTCGGCCGAGTAGAAGATTATAATTGAGATTGGCGTCAACAATCTCTACTTCGACTTGCACTATCTTGCCTTCTAGGGTGATGGCAAGGTTGGGTAAAACATCGAAGGGTCACGAATCACGCCCATCGAAAGCTTCCAATGTGTTCGGAGACTGGTTCGGTGTAGTGGAACCAATAGTCTTCTAGCACGCAGTTGACATGATGTGGTAGAAGCACCTTCATCGATGATAGTGCGGTGGATGGTCTTTTCATTAATGATTTCCTGAATAAGAAAGGAAACCTGATGAGGGAGTCTCGGAACATGGTTCTCTAGATCGAAATAGATCAAATTAGAATTGGTGGGATCAATGCCCCCAATAGCTAACAGTAAAGATTTCCGCTATGATGGGAAGCTTTGGAGTACCTCGAGAGCCGACATAGCTGACGGCGCTTGAGCCAAATATTCAAAAATATTGTAATGCTGAGTGGCTTGGGCATTGGGGTTGTACGAGGATTTCTGTAGCACACCACAAGAGGGTGGCTGTGGAGCAGAATCAGGGTTAGGGCACTCGATTTGCACAGGGCCAGAACTTGGGGTAGAAGAAGAAGGTGGAACTTCTTTTTCTTTCCCTACTGTGGGAGCTGAAGTTTGAAAATCCTTCGATCTTGTAGCCACATTAATGGGCGTGCTCATCATGAACACTTGAGATCCAGAGGAAGCAAATCAGGTTGGTCTACCATCTGAGTCTGTTGAGATGGAAAAGGCTCTTTGAGGACAGCAGGGGTCCCCTTGAGCAATCAACTAACTTCGGATGGTCATGGAAAATCCTTAATATAGTGATCCTCCTCGCGAATGAAGCAGGGATACTTAGGTTTCCGTTGCGATGATTTTCTGGTAGACAATTTGGGAGGACCTTGTTTCATGGCATCAGCTTTAGTTTTGCCTTTGCCTTTCCTTTTTCCTTTCGAGGATTTGTCCACTGTGGTAGATTGGACAACGTGGAACTCTAAGGTTTTACTAGGTCCTGGAGGGTTTTGAGATGAACTGTTGGGAGAAATATTCGAGACCGACTTCTGTTTGGAAGAATTTTTGGCTAGGGCCTGGGATACTGAACCAATAACTCCATCAACAGGAGGGACAGTGGGTGACTTCGATGTCGCAAGATCAGATGATGGCTGCGGAGCATTGGGTAATAATTCATATAAGGTGCAAGACTGAGAGGAGACCAGGTCCAAGTATAGGGCATGAGCGATGGCTTGCTCTTCAGTGACGCAAACACCCATGGCTATATCGCGCGAAATTGGGTCTACGAACAATTTGGTAAACCATTCGGTGAGCAACTGATCAGCTATCTCGAACTTGATCAGTTGACGTCTACGTCTCTATTCATGGATATGATCAGAGATGTGCATCACAGTGTCTTGCTTAAGCGATGTTAGCAGATAGGTACCCGTTTCGTAATGAACCGACAGTTGAAAATGCGTGAAAAAGGCCATGGCTAACGAATTGAAGTCATGAAAAGTACTTCGAGGTAACTTGATGTACCATTTTGTTTTGGCACCCATAAGGGTTCATTGGAAAAGACGAAGACGGAATCGTCCACATATGAGTTCGACGAACACCAGTGGTGATATGTCATCACATGGGTTTGAGGATCTTCTTTAGATTTTCCATCGAACTTTGGGCAATCACTTGGTATCTTGGATGGCACCGGAGGCCAGTATGGCAAATGAAGAATCGGATCATTTGTAAGATGCGATACATCTGGCAACTCAAGTGTAGCCAAGAAAGGTAATTGAGTGTTAAAAGGCATGGGAGGTCGATAGGTGGGCCCATAAGGAGGAGCCCATCCCTACTGGTAAGGATTTTGACCCCACAGTGGGGGATTTTGGCCATATGGCATCTGAGGTTGCCCCCATTGCGGATTACCTTGACCAAAGGGAGGATTCAGACCTTGAATACCTTGAAACTGTCCATGCACAGGTTGTTGGTAGGCAACGTATGGATTAAAAGGCTACTGATCTTGTTGACCTTGGACATATGGGTATGGGACCTGTTCTCCTGGAACATAGGGTTGTTGGGCCTGTTGTCCCTGAACAAGAGGGTTCTAGACCTGCAATCCTTGGGCATAAGGTTGATACGCTTGTTTCCCTTGGACGTAGGGATTTTGTACCTAGTGCCCTTGGCCAGCAGGATTCTAAACCTGTTGGCCCTAGACAAGAGGATTCTGCACCTGCTACTGCAGGACTTGACCTTGAACCTGTCCCTGCAAGGGTTGCCCTTGTTGATAGGTATACAAGGGTTTTTGCTGCCCAGGTTGGTTTTACTGACCTTGTGGCTGCAAAATTTGTCCCTGGGTTTGTAGAGGTTGGCCCTGCGAGGGTATGGGTTAAGAGGTATGCAGAGCATATTGCATCTGCTGCTGCACAGCCTGCTACAACTGTTGAAAGGACTGACCTTGCGGTTGTTGCAAGTGACCTCGCTGCAGGATAATCTGCCCTTGCTGTTGTGGGGAAAGCCCTTACTGCAACAAAGGTTTCCCTTGCGGTAACAAAGGCTGCACTAGTTGTTGCAAAAGTTGTCCTTGTTGTTGCAAGGGTACTTGAACAGTGCCTAGGAAATTACCGAACTGAATCTGGCCATAGCCAGGCAGGATGTACTACCCAAACGGGATGGTGTAAGGTTGATTAACCAATCCTTGAGAACCGTATGGAATGTAAGGATTTTGGTATTGGACCTGAGCCCCATAGGGCTGCTGATATTCAACATTGTTCGATCCAGATGGACCACCAAGATTCTGAACATGTTTGTATTGGAAATTCCTTGATTTAGTAGGGTCAGCAAGGTTGTAAATAATACCAGAAGAGGGTTGGTTTATACCAAGCATGTGAGCTTGTGAGCCACTAACATTAGTGGAACCTGACACCATAGAGACATTTAGGTTCTACCCCCCAGGGAGTGGCACAATATGGCCACTGAGAGAGGAACTGGCAGAGACAATCTTTGAAACCGTTGGTTGCGACTGATGCGTAATTGGGATCAATGGTAGAAGAGTGTTTAGGATGGTGGTTTGCACCAGTACTGAAGTACCAACTGGTTGGGAGGTCGCGTTCGCGATGAATGGACCTGATGTAGGCCTGAAGCCTAAGGCCCAAACAAAATTATGGTAGAGTGATGAGGCACTAGGTGTGCCTGAAAAAAAGTGCCCTTAAGACACATAGCCGGGTGGCAAGCTAGTGGGAATACCCTCTGAATAAAGGAAACCCTCAGGAGGGAACTGCAACTGCAATTCTTCTCCCTCAATAGTGTGTGGATTTGAGACTTCAGACTCATTGGGAGAAGTGACTGGAGCATCACCTTCGGGTTCCATGTCTAGAAACAAATGATGACGACAACCGAACGTGTACTGGGGGATAGTTCCAAAGGAACACCCGGTTGATCGTACGGACTGTAAGGGCGCTGAGGTGATATCTCAATAGCGTCAAATAGAGGGTTTGAAGGATAGATAACCAGTCCAAGCTGATTGTCAGTGGTCGATGAGTTCTCATGAGTTTGAATGAGATTATCCGGAGATTTTAGATCAAGACCAGCAGATGACCCTGAATCGAAAGTAGGCGGAGGAAGGCATGATAATGGTTGAAAACTCAAAAAAATTGCAAGTTCAACATTTTGGTCCTCAAATGGCTCTGATAACTCAAGAGTGGCTCCTCGGACAATCTTTCAGACGGAGGAGAGGAAGAGGAAATGGGTGAACCAGATGGTTGAGCTACAATGACCTTGTCTTATCCGACAGAACAAATAACTTCAAGGCTTTAGAATGTCCTTTTAAGGGAACTCACGATTTGGTAAAAAATATAACAGGATGTTTTGGATCGTGGGCAATCAATTAGTTAAGACGCATAAAAGATTGATGTTCTTTCATTTTTTAAGAGTCGAGAAAGAAACAAAGATGACTCTATCGCTTTCGATTGGAAACGAGCTCGAAAGGACAAGTGCTCGGATGATATTTTAAGTTTAATGAGTCAAAAAGATCAAATGACTACTCTGGATGATCTAGGTAAACAGGATTACCAGGAAACCATGAACTGCAGAATACCTCCTGGTGAACCAAGAAGTATGAGCAGGCAATCTCCCCGAATGCTGTGTTCGGTGTATCACGTTCGCAAGGCGGCCGAATCGGCTTCCTAAGGATAAAAGGATTGCAGCCTTGTGTGGTCTCCCGTTATATACGTGATGATACGGGGAGCAAAAATCCATGCTAGTGCTGTCTAATGCCAAAGCTAACGAGAGCTGCTAGGTTTATAGATGTTGGAACACGTCTCTAGACTAGAACTTCTAGATGTGATCGTTAATGTCAAATGCGCCTTAGGTAAATTGAATTCATTTTAGAGTTGATCTTGAGATAAGTTTCAGTTTTTAGGTCTTAGCGATGCTACTCGAAAAACCTAAAATGCAACTAAATGGGACAAGACCCTTTCAATTCGATAAAATTCCTACACTAGAGAGGGTAGAAACTACTCAATCATATGCAAACAATCAAGCAACTAAAAAAGAAATGTTTTTTCACTACTTCACTTTTTCGAAAAATAAACTAATGAAAAATGCATTCGACTTCCTAATTTCCTGACAAGCCCCTATCTATTAGTCCTTTCAAAATAAAATAAAAATCTCTTCCTTTTCAAATACTGATGCAATTCTAGTTTTTAAGAGATGCGAATCATAATGATGCAAAAAGCTAGAATTTCACACTTTCTCATGAAACAACAAAACAAACTTTTCGCATACAATCTTTCAACGAAAAATTTTTCGAGACTATGAGCTCTTCAAGTAGATGAAAACATGAAAAGAGAAGTTCATTCGGATCGACGAAACACCGACTTTGCCAAACACAAGACTGAAAATGTAATCTATGCCGGAAAAAGACGTTCAAACTAGTAAACAAAACTTTTTCAAACTTGTGCAAAAAGAGGTCAAAGTCGTAAGAGGGACCAAAAACAAATGCAAGGAGCAAACACACACACAACTGGACTCGTTGAATCTGTAGGCTGCTGAATGGATGACTAGCTAGATGTCCTAGTGTCACTGGCCAATCAATGACTCAATCAATCAAATAGTAAGATGACAAGCCTACACGCAGCAAAACCAAATGAAAAGTAGCTTTCTAATCAGGGAGAAAAATAGTCAAAAGGTTCACAGGGTCAAAAACACAAGAGCAGAGCACACTGGCCAAGATTGGGGTCTAGCCCTAATCTTTACCTACAGGAATCGGCACGACTGCCTAACTGACAACAAGCGCCAGAGGCGGGTCGGCGCGACTATTCCTCTACAATTCACGCTGATCAGCATGATTGTTCCTCTGCAATTTGCGCTGATCGGCGCGATTGTCAGCCAATTAAACACGTTGTCCAAAGAAACTAAGAAAAAAATAAAAAAAAATTCAAAACAGGGACTAAATCTGCTACTATGGATTTTAGACTTAGGCCAGTAAGCAGGAGAAAAACAATAAAACAAAAGGGAAAATACGAAACTAGCAAAGTTCTCATGAAATCATGAAATCCAAAACAAACAAAAGGATGGGATCTCCCCAGCGGAGTCACCAATTTGTGGTGAAGTAAAATTATATGTGTGGACATAAACAAATTCCTCTAGCCCGATAATGGGTCTAGCCACAACGAATACATTCTATGGGAGATTTCCTTAGATTAGAATCAATCAAGAGGGCCTACCTCTTGGTCTCTTATCCTACTTGTTGATGTCCTTAGTTTCTCGCTCCAACAATCTCTCGCTTCCTTCTTCAAGCTCCTGAAACAAGTAAACAACAATAACACACAAACATAATAATAGACAAATTGAAATTCAACCTACTTAATGGGTCAAGAAGCATTAAGCCACGAATATGTAATATTACAAAACATGTAGGAAATCAATCGATAGTTTCATATATTAATATTCAAAGAGAAATTACAACCATTTGTCTTGACGTTGCAGTCCTCCTCTCACAAGACCAGGTTCCCATACACTTCTGCTAGCACTTCATGATGGCTTCAAACAACAATAGTTTAAAGACTCTCCCCTTTAGGCTTCACTCCAAACCAGCACACCTCTCCCTCACACAACTAGATGGCTACAACTAGTAATAGCTTGCTTGTCTAGTATATTTACACTTAGCCAAAACTCTAGCTCTGATTTTCACACTAGTCACTAGTTTGTGCTTGGGAAGAAGTGAGGTTTATATAGGAAATATGGATGGGAGATGGATCCTTTTCTCATGGGAGAAGGACTTATCCCTTGAGGTAGTTCCATCATTATAGGGAAAGGAGCCCAAACTGTCATCCTCGACCCCATTCGGCCAAACCATTTACCAGACTTCCGTCACGGAGCTTCTAGAGATGGAAGCTTCAGCTCTAATTTAAAAATATTTCCATAACAGGACCGGCGTGACTGGAACACAGCTCAGTTGCACCGATCGACACGGGGAACAATGCTAATCTCTGCACATCTGCGCAGGTGAGACAAAGGTCATTATTGCCAGTCTTGTAAATTGGGCAAAACAGAAGTTTCAGGGGAAATGGTGCAAAAGGGAGATGATCTACTCATGAAGAGGGACATAATGGGAGTTTCTCCATGAAGGCAAAGCATGCGGGGTTCACTGTAGAGGTACTCTAAGATCAAGGAATGGGGAGTACAGGGACAGTGACAAAATGCTGTGTAATAATCCTTGTAGTAGGAGATGGGATCGTTTTCCATATATTTGTGATTTTGCACCCTATTAATTTTTAATGTAGGAGATTGTATTGCTTCATCAGTAATGGATCATGGATCTATGGAAGAATTTTGTGTTTCTTTCTCCTTCCTTGAGGCACCAAGTTGAAGATTGTTTTCCTTCAAAGAATCTCTTCTTTATTGTGTTTCTCTTCCAATTATACTTGAATATTTGTTTCCTTCTTCATCATCTCCTTTATTTTTCCCTCAATTATTATCCTTTGTTTATTTTTCTCCATCTCCCTTTGTCCATTGTTTCATGAGTATTTCGAAATCCTTATTTACTCCCTATTTCTTATCATCAAAATTTGGAATTAGTTATGCATAACTTGGATGGGCCTCCTTCCACAATTTTTCTATGTCTTCCTTAGAGACAACATTCTTTCTTCAAAATGACTTAAAAATGAAAGTTGTGTTTCTAGGACTTCTCTTGTAGTCTATTTTATTTCCTATGGGCCAATAATTTGATTCATATCCTAGCATAAGAGTTTCTTCTACAACAATGCTTGAAAGGGTCAATGATCTAAAGATTAATTAGTGATCTAACTAAGAGGAAACTTGAGCTTCTTGCGCCCTCCTATTGTCAATGTGCTTATTTCATTATTGGTTTGCTGGTAAACCAATTTTAGAGAATTTATCATATCCATGAAGTAGGCTAAGTATTCATTAAGCCTATGTATCCCACTTTATTTCCATTCAAATATGTAATAATGTTAAAATCACCATCAATTATCCAATATTAATCCTTTATCAAGCTATAAATATTTTGGAGTCTTTGAAAAAAATCAATTTTCTCTCCATACACATTAGCGCTACCATAAACATTAGCGATGTACCCCATAGTTTTATGATCCCAACCTTTTAAATTTTGCAGTTAGATCTCTTTGAGTAGTCAAAAGGTCTGATAATATTGTTTCAAGAGGATTCTATAGGAAATACAATCCTCTCAAAGATCCTCATATATCAGCTACAAATAATTGAAAACCTTTCCAAATTGCATTTCCAATTCTAGAAATTTGCTCACTCCCACACCTTGTTTCCTAAATCATTACTATTGTTGGCTTTTCTTCAACAATTTTATTCTTGAGAAGTATGTGATTCATTTTTCCATTCAAACCTATTATATTTCTTGAGATATGATGAAAATTGTTTCTCAAGTCTGCTAATTGTGATCCCCGAATGGTTCAACTCTGGATACCTGTGGGTTATGGGCCCATGAAATTGTGTTTATGGCCTCTGTATACAACAATGAACTGCTCACCTCCAAATACCTCACATAGAAAAAGGTGTGCATATATAATCATCCTCCTCTTCACCTTGGATTTCTAGTCTTTTTGAGCATTCTTTAATGCGAATTGAAGGGTCTGAAAAGAAAATTTAAAAAAAAGGAAAAAATCAATACACTCTCCTTTCTGAGCCGAACAATCTTGGGCCAAAACTCATTGGTCCAACCCCGAGTTATGGGTTAGGGGGGTCTAATAGGCTTAGAGGTTTTCCTATTTTCTTGCACTCAATTTCAGTAATGTCCCAAAGGTCGTAGTACATGGGTCCTACCTTGAGTCGGGTTGTTTGATCTTGTGAGGGTTATCTTCTTGTTTGGATCTCTCACACCCAACTCTCAATTGACAATTCTCATGACCTCTCTCCATTATTGTTTGCACACACTAGTTCACTTGCACAACCAAGGAATTTACACAATGTCTGCCTTTCTGTGACCCTCTCTCCTCTCTCAACAATTTTAATACCAAGAGCTCTCGCTAGGGTTCATTCCATCATCCTAAAAAAATAAACCACATATTAAGAGAAAATGCACATTTTTTATATATTCAAATAAAAAAATGATTACATATATGGCCTCTCAACCTTACATTGTATTGGCCACTTCCCTTGCTTGGTTTTACAACAAACAAGTCGGCTTGACACGTTTTCAAGAATCCCGTTTAAATAAGACAAAACCCTAATAGACAAGAAGAAACTTTCCATGATATGCCTCCTAGAGGCTTACAATATTCTTTTAAAATTACAAAAGTCAGAGGAAAACCATATGCTCTTTCACAAAATTCTACATCTCCCTTCTAGAATCCTTTGGGAATCAAATCTAATTTTGGGTGGGGTTTATGTGCATGCATCATACTTCCATGCTCAAAAATATTCATGATATCCTAATCATATACCTTCATTATTTCATCTTGTTCATCTCCACTTCGGTCTTCTTTCTCCACATGTATCGTTTAGATTCTGCTCCTACTCATGAGTGAGTTGTAGCCAATCCTCCATTGACACCTCACCAAGCTCTCTTCTTTGGGTCAGTATTTTGGCATCTTAGGGTCACCTCCTCTCGAACCTCATGAGTTTCATTTGCTCCTCTAGCTATTGCACGTTTCTCACCTCTCCTGAACATTCTACCCATAAACATAGTCATGGAAATGTCCCAAAAACTTCTAACCAAGTACAGTTATAAATTGCTCTCCTTCATCCTACAAGAATCATTTCCCTGCTTTGATACCACTTGATGAAAATGGATTTTGGTGTCTGTTAATTTTCATCCCAGATGGTTCAACTCCAAATGTCTATGAGTTATGGCCCCATGAAACTAGGTTTTTGGAAATTGTATGAAATAATGAACTCATCCTCTCTAAAGGCTCCAAGGGAAAAAATTGTGCACTGATCATCATTCTCTTCTGCACCCCAGTATTGTCAATTGTTCGAGAGTACTTTTGCTATGAATTTGGGGGCGTGAAGAAAAAATCAATGTACTTTACATGCTTAGCTTAATGAGCTTAGGAATAAACTCGTGGGTCCCACCGCGAGTTTATGGTTGAGGGGGTCAAACAGGCTCATAAGTTGGCCCCTTTTCTTGCACTCAATTTGTGTTGCAGTACAGTAAATGGGTCCCACCCTGAGTCAAGATGCTTGACCTGGTCAGGGTTCTCTTCTTGGTCATGGCTCTCACACCTAGCTCTCACTCGAAAATTCTCACGACCTCTCGCCATTCTTGCTGGCACACAATGGTTCCTTTGCATGACTGGGGTGTTTACACAATGTCTACCTCTACGGGACCCCTAATTCATTATAAACAATTTCAACACTAAGAAATCTTGATAAAGTTCATTTCATCATCCAACAAAACTCAAATGTAGATTCAAATAAGACACACAAGTTATATATGTTCAAATAAAAAACAATTACATATCTGGCCTCTCACGGCCTAAGGGTCTCTTAGCCTCAACTTTTACATTGTATTGACGACTTTCCGTACCTATTTTGCAATAAACTAGTGTTCCTAAGATGTTTGCAGGTAACTCATTAAAAAAAATAGAACCCTAACAGAAAACAACAATCTTGCCACGTTACGCCTCCTAGAGTCTTACAATATCTATTTAAAATTACAAAAATAAGAGGAAAATTTTGTCCTCTTTCGTAGAATTCCACGTTTCTCTTCTAGAAGCCTATAGGAAATTAGGAATCAAATTTTGTTTAGGGTTGGGTTCATTCCAATGCATCAAGATAATATTCATTGATAATTTTCAGGGATGGGTTGGAAGGACTTCATCATTAAAGTAATCCAACAAAATTTCACCTATAGTTGTCCCATATCCTAAATCGATTTCATGTTACTATCTCTTTCTCATTTCTCTTCCTCATTAGCATTCTTTGTGTTCTCATTATTGTTAGTATTTTTAACCCCTGATGTAGATAAGGATGGGTTTGACTTACCTTT
Organism: Pinus tabuliformis; assembly: GCA_031772625.1. Lineage (NCBI taxonomy): Eukaryota > Viridiplantae > Streptophyta > Pinopsida > Pinales > Pinaceae > Pinus > Pinus tabuliformis. The sequence goes on from CM062819.1 coordinate 1,841,204,022, forward strand.
ATGGTTTTGGTGCAAAATATTCTTAGATCTAATATAAGCTTTGGAAATATGTTCAACTTCATTGTCCAAGATTAATGAAGGATATTTGTTCCTCCATGCCACTACATTTGTTTAGAAGTTGAGATCCTCTAGTTCCATATCCTCTACATTTTACTCATCCTCATCCTACTCCTCGATCTTATGTATGTCTTCATTTCTTTTATTCCTACCTTGTTTATGCAATTTTCCTCTTTTAATTGGATCCTTCTTATTTTCATGTGGATCTTAACCAAGATTCCTTTATTGTCCCTCCCTCCCTTCCTCATTGTCAGCCAAAACTTGTTTTGACTTCGAGAGGGTAAAGCTTTTGTTGATACCTCTTTTATTTTCCATAGACGCAACACCAATTGATTTTTTGTCCATTTTTCTCTTATTGGTTACTCATTCAAGCCCATCTAGATCCTTCTCAGCTTCGGGCTTAAGTGCTGCTACAATAATTTTGGTGGGATTTTTTTAAACATATGATTATGTTTGTGACACTTTATACATATGAAATGGATGTGCTCATAATCTATGAGCTCGCTCCAAATTTTTCTTGTTAGCTGAGGCATATGTTGACTAGAAATGGATGACATACATTTATGTACACACAAATGTGAGCATACAAAGTAAACCCTCCTCTCTTAGTGGCCTCTTATCACATGAAACGTGATCCAATGGTGTTTCATATCCCTTCTAGTGCTTCTAGGTTCCAAAATTCCTAAGAGAGTGAGTAAATCTTGATCCATACCAACATTGTTGTAATGTCATCTTTGTCAAGGATAAACCTCCTTTTCCACAATCTCATGTACAACTTTGTTGAGTTGAAGAAGTATGGCCTATTTTGGAACACCCTATTTTTATCCTCAAGGTTATTGAGGATTGTTGTGAAAAATGAATTAGACCCTCACTTTTAACTCCACAACACCTTTTGGCTACCAATTCTTCTGGATCTACCATATCAAGGTGCATTTTATAAGGTAAAGCTCCATATATTTTAAGGGATGATTTTACTTGTATTGTACACTTTTACTATTCTTCTTGATATCATTTTATATTTTGGTACATTTTTAGCTTGGGTATTCGTGAACCCATCTTCTTTTGATGTGTTGCATCCTTTCTGAAGCCACTTGCTCTATTCAATCACGTGAAGAGGCTAGAGTGCTTTAGCTCTGCGGTGGCAAATCGTTTTGATGGACTTTACCAAATAGAATATTGGAGGGTTTGTATGGATTGTCACTTCAAGGAACCCTCCAACAACAACATTGTGGTAATAGGGGGCTAGTATCCCTCTTTTGAAAGGAACCACCGTTAACTCTCTTGTTGTTTTTCCAAAATCCTAAAAACTCTAGTTCTTCGTCTTCACTCTTCTTAAAGTAAAATTCTTATTTATGCACCATATCTCTTGTTAGGATATTCCGACACATAGGAAATAGTTAATTATAACTTGGTCTAGTGTAGAGTTAGGTAAAGTGTGTTTCTTTACTATGTACTTTTGTAACTTACAATCCGACGGTCATGATATGTAGTGATCCGACGGTTCATTCTCTCCTCGGTATTACCGACACTTGATCCGTGGCTTAACACCCGATTGATCCATGATCTCTATTTAAAGAGCATGGAGGGTCATTTGTAGGGTAACCGTTCATGAGAGAAGCTTATGTAAATTTTCATTCTTTTATTAATAAATTTCCTGAAGTGGTCGCGTTGGCTCAGGCCGTGGACTGTTTCCCTCTTTGAGGGTTTTAACCACGTCAAGAATACTGGTGTATTGATCTGTGATCTGTTTGTGAGTGGTGTCCTTTGGTGTTCTGTTTGAGGAACTTAACCTGTAAATTCCTACATGGTATCAGAGTTATTTGATGGCCGCATCCATTGGTGTTCCAAATCTAAAGCCGGTAGAACTACATCCGACTGTTGTTTCCTAGATCCATTGTTTCTGACTGCTTTCGGGCGGAGGGGACTACTCTATTGTGTTAGGAGCATCTGTTCCAGTGAGGAACCCCTTTCGTTTGACGCGAAAAGGTTTTCGGTAGCCCTAGCTACGTCATTTTTAAGATCTGGAGGTATACAACGTTTATTTGTAGTTTTTAGTTATTTTCTCTCTATTTATTTCGGTTTATTTAGCTCTTTATTTTTTATTACTGGATATATACCTTTCATTTCTGCGTATGCTCTTTACCCCGCGACTCTGTGCGATCTGGGCAAATCAGAAATAGAAAGGAAGGATTTTTCTCATGCGTATGCTCTTTTCCATTGTGCCTTAGTGTGGTTTCGGAAAATTAGAAACATTGAGGAAAATATTTAGTTTCTGGCTAAAGCTAACATCAAGCCGTAAGGTTTGTTTTTTTTTGTATGTCCGTGTTTGGTTTTGTGTTTATTGTTTGTAGGAAAAAAAGAGCTTTCTCAAGTAAGCACGTACCCCAAAGATTTGGTGATTACCAAAAAAAAAACCTTCCTCTTTTCCAAAAATTACTAACCTTTTAAACTAGCTCACTTGGTCCAAAGTTACTTTATGAGAATAGAGGTCTTGGGTTCAAGTCTTTCTTTTTATTGAGTTACTTTTTCAAAAAGCACATGTAGTTTATGTTTTAAAGTTACTTTATGTAAAAGTGTTATCACCCATTATAAAAAGTGAGTCACTTATAATTCTAAAGTCTCTCTATCTTTTATTTAAGTTACAATTTAGTGGGTAGCTCATAAAATACCATTGTAAAAGTGACTTTCACTTATTTATAAAAGTGAGTCACATATATTTTTTTTAAGTGAGCTAATTAGATTTATGTTTGGAAAGGGGGGAGATTTTTTTTTAAATATAACATTATCATTCATTTCCGCACATTCACGCACTTCGTCGGCATCTTCAACAACTTTTCTTCAAAAAGCCATAACTTCTTCATCTGGAAGTCGTTTTTAGAGCCGTTTTTTTTAATCAACCTAATTTTTTGAGATCTTTCCATTGGAACACTTAGTTTCAACATCTACAGCTTCAGTTTATGTTAAAATAAAAAGTCGATGCCAAGTTATTCTTGACAACACCAACTACTTCCAATGGTGGTCCTACATTGTGGATTTACTTAGAAGTAAAGGTCTTTACAGAATAGCCTCAGGCCAAGAAACCAAACCTCAAGATGAAGATAAGGCAACCAAATGGGAAAATAGGCAAGATCAAGCACGTGGGTTGATAGGGATGTCTATTTCTCCATACCTTAGATTCCATATCGTAGAACTTGATACTCCTAATGAAGCAATGAAACAAATCACTAAAGTTTTTGGAATTAAAACTAAAATTAGAGCCCATCAACTCGAAAATGAGTTGCTTACATTGGACCCGAATAATTTTTCTTCCATTAAATATTTTTTGTCCAAGTTCAAGACCCTTAGAATTCTCATGGAAGGTGTTAAGGTTAAGAAAGAAGATGGTAGCCTTATATATTCCATTCTTACTAAGTTGGGACCAGCCTACTCTGTGTTTGTTTCCACCTTCCATTCTACTAGAGAAGCTTTTATTTCTCAAGGACAAGACTACAAGTCCCCCTCTTTTGATGTCTTTTGTGATTCTTTAATAAGAGAATAAGGAAAGCTCTTATATCTTGGTCTTCTTAATCTTGGAAACTCTTCTAAGAAAGGCTTAGCCACCCAACAACAACCAAATTCAAATAATCCTAAGAAGCAGTATCCTAAAAATAATGGTCCTAAACCAAACAAGGGTCCTAAGAAATTTCAGTCTCAAAATGAAAAATCATTTCAACAAAATGATAAGGCAAATAAAAACAAAGGGAAGAAGACTGATAAACATTGCCACTTTTGTAGTCAAGATGGCCACTAAGAATCCAAATGCTTTAAGAAGATGGAAGCCTTGGAAGCAGCAATGAAGAAGCATAACATCCATTTGGATCACTCTTCAACTTCAACTTCATCTTCAGGAATAACACTTTCTGCATGTGGTTGTCATGCATCTCGGTCTGGTTATGCACTAAATGTATCTTCTTCTTCTCATTCTCATGAGTGGCTCATTGACTCTGGAGCTTCTTATCACATGGCCAAAAACAAAGCCATGTTTTCTTCTTTAAATTATTGTAACACCAAAAATATATATGTTGGTGATGATAGACCTCTTAGTTTTGTAGGGACTAGAGCTGTTCATATAGATAATGGTCAATATAATGATGTATTATGTGTTCCAACCTTATCCTGCAACCTTCTATCTGTATATCAAATAACTCATTCAGGTGAAGGTAAAATCATTGAATTTTCACCTCACAATGTTGTAATTAAGGACCTAAGAGCTCCTAGACAGATTTTAGCTATTGCCATTACTAATGATTCTACAAGGTTGTATAATTTTAACAACTTTGGGTTGTCAAATCATCCCTCGGTATTTGTTGCTCATAATGATGAAGTGAACAAACTTTAGCATGAGCGATTTGGTCACTTAAACTATCGCTTCCTTCAGAATCTATGTAAAGAAAATATGGTGACAGGTCTTCCAATGACATCTTGCAGAGATGGTGTTTGTTCCAGATGTGTACTTGAAAAACATCATCGGGATAGTTTTGAAAAACGTGCCTCTTGGCATGCCTCAGCCCCTTTACAACTTGTGCATGGTGATTTATGTGGTCCACTTCCAGTTGTTTCATTCTTTGGCTACAAGTATTTCTTAACTTTCATTGATGATTTCTCCAGACGCACTTGGGTATACTTCTTAAAACTCAAGAGTGAAGTATTTAACATGTTCTTGGCCTTTAAGGCCTTTGTTGAAAAAAAATCTGGACATCAAATTCTTAATCTAAGATCTGATAATGGCGGAGAATATGTTAACAACAAATTCATCAACTTTTGCACTAAGAATGGAATTCAAATGCAACATACTGTTCCATATACTCCACAACAAAATGGTGTAGCTGAAAGGAAGAATTGCACCTTAAAGGAAATGGCTAATTGTATGCTTCAATCTAAAGGACTTAGTCTTAATTTTTGGGCAGAAGCAATTAACTGTGAAAATTACATAGTAAATCGCACTCCTACTAAGGTTTTAAAGAATATCACTCTAGAAGAAGCATGGAGCTCAATTAAACCAGATGTAAGTCACTTTCATGTTTTTGGAAGTGAAGCGTGGGCCCATATTCCAGATGAGAAACATAAAGCTTTAGAACCTAAGAGTGAAAAATTTATTTTTGTTGGATATGCTGAAGATGTGAAAGGATATAGACTTATTCCACTTAAGTCCAAAAATGTTATCATTAGAAGAGATGTAAAGTTTGCTGAAAATATATCAACCTACGAGCCTAGTTCGGCGGATGTGCCACCTCTCTCTATCCCTTCTACTTCTGAAAATATTTCTTCTTTAGATGATGATAGCAAGGATGACAATCCCCCCCACCTTCTCAGGATCCTCCTTCATCTCCTCAGCTTCCAAAATGGGTCCGTGCTGCTCGGGATGCAGCAAGTGCTCTTGTCGGTGATCCTACAGATCAGCAACGTACACGTTCTTAGTTTGATAGAGCCTGTTCTTTACTGGCTCAAGCTTCAACGAATTATGAGCCTGACACCTTTGCAGAAGCCTCAGGTCATCCAGATTGGGACGCAGCTATGAATGAAGAATATCGTTAATTATTGGCAAATGATACATGGGATCTTGTTCCTCTACCAAAGGGACGAAAACTTGTTAGATGCAAATGGGTTTATAGAACCAAGTATGGACCAGATGGAAAAGTTGATAAACATAAAGCTCATCTTGTTGTTAAGGGTTTTTCACAAGTTGAAGGCATTGACTATACTGAAACCTTCTCCCCTATTGCCAAAATGAACTCTATCCGCCTTGTTCTTTCCCTTGCTGCCTCTTTGAAATGGGAAGTCCATCAGATGGATGTTAAATCTGCCTTCTTGCATGGGGACTTGCATGAAGAAATCTATATGGAACAACCTACTCGCTTTATACAAACAGACTCCAGCCTTGTATGTCAGCTTAAGAAATCCCTTTATGGTCTCCAATAAGCCCCTCGGGCTTGGTATGCCAAAATGGATAGCTTTCTTTTAGAAACTGGCTTTTCTAGGTGTCATTCTGACAATACTGTCTACACCAAGAAAGTGGGCAAGTCTCTTATCATTCTTGTTCTTTATGTTGATGATTTTATCCTTACTGGTAGTGATCCCAACCTTATAAACCATGTGAAGTCCAACCTTAAAAAGAAGTTTGAAATGACAGACTTAGGACACTTGCATTATTTTCTTGGTCTTCAAGTCTTGCAATCCAAGGAAGGTATTTCCCTTTCCCAGTCCAAGTATTCGTGTGATATTCTACACCATTTTCACATGGAAGATTGTAATCCAGCCCTTTCTTCCTTTCAGTTTGGAGCCAAACTGTCAGTCACTTGTACTCCCCTTGAAGTTGATGCTACCTTATATCGTCAACTTGTAGGAAAACTTTTGTATCTGACCCATACTCGTCCTAACCTTTCCTTTTTTGTTGGCCTTATTGCTCGGTTTATGCAAAACCCACATGAAAGTCATTGGAAAGCAGCTAGAAGAATACTTCATTATGTTCGAGGTACAATTGAGTTTGGGATTCATTACAGTGCAGAAGCATCTCCTCTATTGGTTGGTTTCACTGATTCTGATTGGGCTAGTGACCCTGATGATCGGAAGTCTACTGCAGGTTATGTGTTCACTCTTGGTTCAGGAACTATTACATGGGCTTGCAAGAAACAAAGTGCCATTTCTCTTTCTTCAGTAGAAGCCGAGTATCATGGTGTCGTAGAAGCTAGTAAGGAAGCCCTGTGGCTTCGTCAAATCCTGTCATAGTTTGGCTTTCAGCAGCAACATCTGACTAGACTTTGGTGTGATAATCAAAGTGCCATTCAATTATGCAAAGTTACAGTCCAACATCAGCGTAGCAAACACAATGAACTGCACATGCACTTCATTAGAAATCTCATTCATGACAATGTCCTTGAAGTTCAATATTGTTCAACAGATGATCAAGTTGCAGACATCTTTACAAAGGCTCTCACAGAGCTGAAGTTTACTAAACTTCAATTTATGGTTGGAGTTCAGGAAGTTGTCACTAAGGGGGGATAGGCTCTAATGCTTCCTTCCTTCTCCTATTGTGTCATATTTGTACATCATTCAATCCTATCCCAAGTTGTTCTTAAGGGGGGATGTTAGGATATTCTGACACATAGGAAGTAGTTAAGTATAACTTGGTCTAGTGTAGAGTTGGGTAAAATGTGTTTCTTTACTATATACTTTTGTAACTTACAATTCGACGGTCACGATATGTAGTGATCCAACGGTTCATTCTCTCCTCGGTATTACCGACACTTGATCCGTGGCTTAACACCCGATTGGTCCATGATCTCGATTTAAAGAGCATGGAGGGTCATTTGTAAGGTAACTGTTCATGAGAGAAGCTTATGTAAATTTTCATTCTTTTATTAATAAATTGCCTGAAGTGGCCACGTTGGCTCAGGTCGTGGATTGTTTCCCTCTTTGAGGGTTTTAACCACGTCAAGAATATTGCTGTATTTATCTGTGATCTGTTTGTGAGCAGTGTCCTTTGGTGTTTTGTCTGAGGAACTTACCCTGTAAATTCCTACATCTCTAAAAATATAATATACTATGAATGTTATCATTATATAGAATTTATAGTTTATAATAAAATAGTTATATAAATATATAATATGAGTAGGCTTAATGTTAAGAATATGTATTTCTCTTTAAAGAATTACATTCAAATCTAGAATTATGTCTTTTATCCCAAAAACAAGATTATCATAAATACATGAATAACAAGCACTACATATTTGCTAGTCCTACAACTTAGTTTAAATATACCTAAATTAAAGTAAAAATATTGAATTCAAAATAGTGTTAAGGTTTAGAATTCCATCAATTTGAGTTTTACTAATTGCTAAAGTCTTAATCTGTGCAAATAAAGAGCAAGACCCTGATTTCAATGGCTATACAAATATATCTTTAAAAAACTATAATATGTTATACTTGCATTTACATTTGAACTACATTAGTTGTAGACATAAGCCAATAAGCACCACTACATTTACATTTGAACTACATTAGTTGTAGACATAAGCCAATAAGGGCCACTACACTTGCTTTGCGGAAGAATAAAGCAGCACCCTACAGATGCGTTGTGGATCATCCCTACCAGTGAAAAGCTCATACACGTTACCAAAACACCCTTACCGTTGCTAATATCCTACCCTTATTGAAGGTGTGTTAGTTACACCAAAGGTATCATGGGCAAGTGCATGGAAAACAAGGATAGAAGTATCACAGTCCAAAGTTGTTGTCCAAGTCAAAAATTATTTATTTGATTTCTTAATATTTGAACTAAAATATTCAATAAAAAATATATTTTAATATAATTATTAGTTTCTAAAAGTACATATATTTATTTTTAAAATTAAAATTTATATTTGAAAAAATAATTAAAAACACTGATTTATTACTTAGTTTATAAAAATATATTTAGTTTATAAAGATACACCTGTTTTAATTTATTAAAATTTAAATTTAAATTTTAACTCAAAAATGATATATATATATATATATATATATATATATATATATATATATATATATATATATATATATATATATAATTTGAATTAATATTCAATAAAAAAATTATTTTAATATAATTATTAGTTTATAAAGATATAGATATGACAAGAATAAGTACATTACGTTAATATAAAGTAATGATTATAAAATCACAGTTTAAGTTATATTATACAATAAGATGTTTAAATTTTTACCGAATAATAATAGAGATAAATACTAATAATTTTTTTATAAAAATTAAAAAAATAATTTATATAATTAAACTTTATTAAATCAAAACAAAACACATATATTTAACTTAACTAATTGCAATTCTGCCTGCAGACACCAAATTGGTGTATGAGACCCCCTTGTTTGTGAGACATGGGACCCACCTCCGCGCAGCGATTTGACTGCTAAGTCTACGAAGGCATACATACTCTACCCCCTGGTTTTTGAACCTGTGACCTCTTAGGAGAAAACACATGCTCTTAACCATTAGGCTCACTCAAGCTTTAACTAATTCATAGATTATTTTTAAACTAATTCACAGAGAAAAAAAACCAATTGGTTTCGTACCATTCTTGATCCACAGCTGTCTGGGAGGAAAAATAGTTGGTCAAAGAGGGCCGCCGCCCCGTGCTCTCACGCGTTTCTCTACCTCCACGTACTGATATGTAGCGTGGCAATCAAACAAATATTTCTCATCTGTATTCGGGTCTCCCGATCAATCAAGTAGTTCAATAAAATCGAAAAGACTACAAAACGTGCCTGCCTGCAGGCTGCCATAGTGAAGTTTTCAATTTATTGGGGAAAAAAACAAATTAGTGAAGCTTTCAAATGAAAAATTGAACTGATGTCTGAGAAGTCATATTCCTAACAGCCCACAACCTCATTCTAGCCTAACCAGAGTTTATTACGTAAACGTAACTATCTTTTGCACTTATGTCCTAAGTCTTACTTGGTTTTATTAAAGACGTATCTTTTTCCTTTATATGAGTAGAATTCCTAAACCTGTAGCTTGTGATTGACGAGATTTCTAAGCCCACAGCAACTTTCCATAAAACATGTGAAACATATTAGCCAAGCTTTAAATCTGGACAGGAGGTACTCGTTACATTCATGGGGAAATTTACCGAGATCAATCTCAAGGATTACTTAGGGGCCTAACCCCAAGGGGACGAAATTTGACCTATTAACCTCCCAACTAGCTACGGTAACTCCTGAGCTAAACCTGGGGACTCATCTGGACAGGATACTACCCATAAAAGACGTAAAGTTTATTGTCCAGACTCTAAACCCTACCTTGCCAAAAGACGTAACTATCATTTGCACTATAATTGTCCGAAACCCACTTGCGTTCCTAGACTCGACTGTCGGAAAGACGTAAAGTTTTTGTCCAAACCCTTCTTTGCCGGAAGAGTTAGTTATCACTGTTGTTGTCCTAAACCCACTTGCGTTCCTAGCGGCGGCCATGGCTAGCGTTATTGTCCATGGTCTCGGAAATTAATAACTTTGTCAGTGAGGCAACGCAGTGTTATCACTAAGCTCAGGGCCCAGAGGCAGTGAGATCTTGAAATTAGGATCGACCCAATGTCAACCGAATCGGGAAAAGGAAGAAAAGAAGGGATCTGCCACTTTGTTCTGGTTCACGGGGCATGTCATGGAGCGTGGTGTTGGTACAAGCTCTCAGATCTGCTGAGAAAAGCGGGCCATGTCGTCACAGCGGTCGATCTGGCTGGTGCTGGACTCAATCGAAAGGACGGGGACGGGATTCGAAGCTTGGCCGAGTACAACCAACCTCTTGCAGATTTCATGAAAGCTCTTCCACATGGAGATGGAGATGGAGCAGAGGAGGAGAAGGTAATATTGGTTGGTCACAGTATGGGAGGCGTGAATCTGACTTGTATGATGGAGCAATTCCCACACAAAATTGCCGCCGCTGTATTTGTTACTGCTTTCATGCCCCTCCCCGGTACAACGCCCCTTCAGGCTATAAACCAGGTATTACCATCACAGATTGCTGATCAGAATGGTAACACAGTTAAAAGTGTGAATGTGCAGGAAAACAATTTCTTGGCAGGGTTTTTAATGAAATTTGCAGTATTTATATTTTAATAAAATCTAATCTCAAGGGATAGTTTAGTGGCTAAGTTGTTGTTACTAAGAATTTTTTATTATTGAGAGGTTTTCTCCATGCCCTTAGAGTTAGGCTTTATTATTTTAGCCGATGAATTGATCTACCTGGATTTTTTTTGGATTTAAAAAGAAACAAAACCCACAAAATAAAATCTCCAAAAAACAAATTATAAATTTATAACCTAGATATATCTATCAAATTTAAATGGAAATATACTACGAGAGAAAATAAAATTTATGGCTTTTCCTCCATTGTCTCATAAAATTTATGACTTTTCCTCCATTGGCATTCAATGTTGAAAGTTTTCTCTTTATAGTAGTACAATTGAAAATTTTCTGTTTATAATAATACAATTGACAAAAAGCAAAAAGCGAGTTTGTAATAAAAAGTCCATGAATAATTTTTTTTTTCGGCTTCTTATAGAAATTGGATTCAAATTCAAATTCAGGATATACATTATTGATACCTTACCTTAGTTTGATGGAACTTGAAATGATGTTGTGTTACTGTGTCCTTTTCAGGTTTATGACAGGAATCAAACATGGGGAGACACGGAATTCAAGTATGGACTTCAGGGACAACCGATATCGTTTAAATTTGGGAGCAACTTCGTGCGACATTATCTTTATCAAAACAGTCCCTCTCAGGTAACTAAGGCGCAGATGGGAGTGACCTCCTTATATATATATATATATATATGGCATTTATATTTGTGTGCTCTTCTGATAATATGGCGCTAATTCAAAGAGCTGGTAATGATCCACAATGCATGCATAACAGGATATCACGCTGGTGGAGAGCCTTTTAAGAAGTGTCCCTGTGCTGGATGAAGCGGTAGTATACAGCAGTGAATGTTATGGCATAGTCCCGCGAGTGTTCATAGTGGCCAAGCAGGATAAGGCTATATGGGAAGAACTGCAGAGGAAAATGATAGCCGATAATCCACCCGATAGAGTCTACGAAATGGAGGAGTCTGATCACGGTCCCTTCTTCTCTTGCCCTGCTCAGCTTGCCCGGATTTTGCAAGAAATTTCCACAGAATTTTATTGATTAAATATAAATATAAATATAAATGTTATATGAAATAGTGCAGATGGATATGAAAATTGAATTTAGATTTATCTTTTTAGCAATTTGAATTTGCTTGCTTGCCCGGATTTTGCAAGAAATTTCCACAGAATTTTATTGATTAAATATAAATATAAATATAAATGTTATATGAAATAGTGCAGATGGATATGAAAATTGAATTTAGATTTATCTTTTTAGCAATTTGAATTTGCTTGTAATTTTTATAGTATTTTTAATATAAGAAAAGATGTTTTATCTCAAGAAAATTCCATTTGAAGTGATGCTGGATACATGTTGGTTGAAATTGGTTTAGATATTATTTTTATAATATATAATTAAAATAATGTTATAATTATGTTAAAGTATTTTACTTTTAATTAATATAAAATATTAAATTAAAAATTAAAAAGATCTTTTCATAATTAAACATTAAAAAAACTTATAAAATTTTCTCATTTCTTTTTTTTGAGTAAAAAACATTTTTCTATGAAAATAATAATTTTTATTTTTATTTTTAATTATTTAAATTAATATAAAATTATTTTATTTAAATATTAAAACATTTTATTTAAAATAAATTTTAAAAATTTATTTTTGATTTATACCAAAAAAAATTACACATATTCTTTATAATCAGTTATAAAAACCACGGTCAACACAAAAATAATAATAATCCACTCTTCCAACCTAAAATGCTTCTATGACGCATCCATTCATTTTATGGCCACTCATTTAAAACCAAGCTCAAATAACCAGTCAAGCTGAAATATTGTTTGCATTACTTTATTGTCTTTGTACTTTGTAAATTCCAAACAATTGTTGTTTATAAAATAGTTTGACATTGTCATTATAAGTGTGACTAAACTTATTAAATTTTAGAATTGGAATGTCGCAACCATGATATAATAAGGCTAATTCGATGTTATAATTATTTTATAATTAGCATAACTACTTTAATATATATATAGATATTATTTCCCACAATATTGTTTGCATTACTTTAATGCCTTTGTACTTCGTAAATTCCAAACAATTGTTGTTTATAAAATAATTTGACATTGTCATTATAAGTGTGAATAAACTTATTAAATTTTAGAATTGCAATGTCGGAACCATGATATAACAAGGGAGGCTGCATCGCAGCTAGTCCCTGCCTTTTGCTGGGAGAGTCCTAAGTATCAGACAACTCAGCCATATAATAAACGACAAAGGCAATCAACGAAAGTCAGATTAGCACTTCCCTTGCAAAGTCAACAAAAAACTAGAAACAGAACAAGGCTGCAACCATGGCCTTGATTTTCATTTCATCATATTTGACATGAGATACGGGTTGCAAGCGTGGACCGAAGACTGCAATCTTTCAGTAATTAAATTTGCAATGAATGCTAGCTTGCAAGAATTAGACTCCCTTATATACAAAGAAGTAAATTTGTAAAGCTTGACAACTTCAAGATTACTTGTTACCCTTTTGAAAACATACTGATTTGATTCTAACATCTTATCTTCACAACCAAAAATGTAAGAAAAGCTAAGAAACATAGTTAAAAAAGCATACACACACAGATAACCTCGATACACATTAATGGTTAATTGATAATTGAACAATCCAACACAAAAGGCTTAAAATTCAAGCAGGCACATTAGCATTAGCAGTCACCTCCAGTAATTACAATATCTGCAGTTGAAAATTTTGAATTTGCTGATGAAAAGAATGAATGAGGTATCCCAGAAATAAGAATGCCTGAGACGTTACAAGAGGAGAGCCTTAAGATCAAGAGTGACCAGCTCAATCACAGAGATGAAATAAGAATGCCTGAGACGTTACAAGAGGATCTTGGTGAAATGGGGAATTTGACCAATCTTGAACACTTGGATATGTGAGCCTAAGTTTGGAAATGTTTCCAGATTCTTTGGCGAATTTGAAAAATCTTCAGCACCTAGATTTGTCTGGAAGCCAAAGTTTGGATATCTTTGCAGATTCCTTGGAGAAATTTGACAAATATTCAAGACTTCTGGTGAAAGATCAAATATGCTTTCCCTATTTTAGGAGTTCAACAAATTTCACCACCCAAAATCTGACGGTGGGAGAGTTAGGAGAGGTCAAAGAATTGATCCCTCTCCTAACTATTAAAAAACTTGGGATATTCACAAAATCAAAATCTGCAATGTAATATTTGTTACAATGTAAAAAAAATTGTAATTTATGAAAGTGCCAAAATTCGAATATGCTTCCAGATTGCCTGTGGAATCCGACAAATCTCCAGCATATGGAGCTCAGTTCTTGCAAAAGTTTGAAAACATTTCAGGCTCATAAAAGAAGTATCTCGCTTCCTGATATGTCTTGGTGGGAATGTTTGTCGATTGTTCCAAGTCGTATAAGGAATTTGTCGATTGTTCGATCTGATTTGCTGCCAAAGTTTGAAGATGCTCCCGGAAACACTGGGAAATTTGACAAGTTTACATAAAATCCTTTTGGCTTTTTCTAAAAGGTCGGAGATGTTCCCAGAATCCTTGGAAACTTGACAAAACTCCAAACATCCGTCTGCATCATCGCCGATGTCTGAACCTGCTGCCAAATTCGTCAGGAAATTTGAGGAATCTCCGTCACATCGATCTGAGAAATTGTCAAAGTTTGAAGATATTTCCAGATTCCTTTCAAAATCTATCGTAACCATCCGCGTTCGAGAGGGATTGCTGCAACTTGACTAACTCCAACTTGCAAGTTCGTGTAACGTGTAAACGTGTCACTACTATTTCAATGCCTGCAACGTTCCAACTGTCTTCCCCGATTACAGATGGAATGTGATTTCCAAATTGTCATTCGTAAATGTTTTCGCTATCAAATTTGATAAAACAATTTCACGTTGACATCATTAAAATTAATATCTACACTGATTTCGTCCAAAATGTTAAATTGAATGGATTTAATTTGTTTTCAATCAACTGCACATGCACATTCATTCCTATGAACAACATGACATGGAGTGTTTTGTTTTATCTAAAAATTCAATAAAATATGTGTGAATCAAACTAAGAAGTGAGGTGAGGTCCCCCTATTCCGCGTGTGACATCGGGCCGGAAAGGGTGGACGTTCTTAAGTGGCTTGGACACAACCTTGTAGTAACGCGAGGTTGTGCCAATGAGAAATTGTTAGTTAGGCACGGTACAAAGTCAAAGAACCTAATTCATTCAACTCTCCGAGGACAGGTGCTAAACTGGAGCGAAGGCAACCATCTGTATCCGCGCTAGCGTAGCGACACCCACATGATTGTTTTGTCATGAAAAGCACAACCACGTATCTCTCATGTTGAACGCCAACCTGCATGCATACCAAATGCCTTATTACCATAAATGCCAACATGCCTGCATGCATACCAAATGCCTTATTACGATAAACGCCAACATGCCTGCACGCATACCAAATGCTTTATTCTGGCATAGAGAAATCATCTCGGTAGCAGGCGGTGGAACAAAGGTTAGCTTGGCTATCAGCTAACTAGTTCTTGCTTCAGTTCTTCTGCTCGTGGTCCATATGAAGACGTTGAACCAACCAGTTCTAGTTTCAGTTCTTCTGCTCAGTTCTTCTTCTCGTGGTCCATATGAAGACCTTGAACCAAAAACCGCCATCTCATCTAGTACCAGCGGTATACCAAACAGTCCGACAGCAGTAGCTCTAGAGCTATGTTTTCAGGTGCATGTTTTAAGGTGCAGAATTAAAGCGAGTAGTTCAAGATGCAGCAAGGGTAGACCATCAATTAATTGTTCTTCCATTCCCTATATTAGGTGAGGTGGGTGAGGCCGTGATGGCTCCTAGCTTCTGTAAAAAGGAAAAAAGGTTTTGAGGTGACTTGCCGCAGAGGTTACATATAGTGGGCAAAAGCAAAGGTAGACGACTTTACAGATATGGTATTTGAGTGCTGTTTGAAGAGGTATAACAACATATGAGGCGCTTTTTTGAAGACCAAGCACAATATCTATAGGAGATGGGGCATGTTTGTTATAGGAGTTATAACCAGCAGCGTGGGCACATTTTATAGAGCTATTATGTGCCTTAGTTACAACATAATAAGAGGGAGCATTCTTAGCCATTTTTTATAAGCATTCTTAACCATTTTTTCTGATGTCTACTGACTGGGTAAATGCCTTCTGACTGCAAAGTTCCAGTCTTCTCAGGATTACGAGTGCAGTAAATCAAGCCCATACAGGCCATTGGATGGAAGTCCACAGACTCAAAAAAATTGCTCTGTTGTGCAGATATATTTAATAAATGAGGATCGCATTGCCACCCGAAGCCCTTATAATGAGGTCGGTTCTAAACGTCCCATGCTCAATAATGGGGATGGATTTAACATATTCGCTTCGCTTTTTAACCACTCTCGTGGATGGATATAGATGGTTATAGTTTAAACTTTCAAGGAGTGCTTGATTCAACAGATACAATTTTTTTGTGTTTTTCAATTTACATAGTACCAACTTCTTGTATTTGGGACGTGTAAAGTTTTAACACATTTCATACTTTTGATTGATTGTGCAGAGAATAAAGGAAGCTTGCCAATCTGTGGCAGGGAGGCTCTGGAATGCAGAAGAGAAGTAAGAACTTAAAATCTTTTGTTAGAGAATCAATTATAATCTAGTCAATTGCATTTTGTTTTGTCAATGAGTGAGGGTAAGCTCTTAAATGGAATCATCGAGAACTAAGGCACTGAAAGATTCATTACTGTTTGGCAGATTTACTTATATTGCGTTGGATATTCGACTTGACCAAAAATCAAACTAGTGCCTCCTAAAGAATTAGTATATTATGTTGGGGAAGAATAGTACCTTTTTTTTTCACCTTTACTTCAATCATTTCTTGTGTCCATGATGGATGGACAGATTAAGCTCAAGCCAACTTGGCAGTTGAAGCAGAAGATTAAGTGGCAAGCCGCAAATTAAAAGGCCTTTAAAAAATCTAGCAGTGTGACCACCATTATTAGCTAGTAGCAGTTTCTTATTCTATTGACCGAGTGAAAGGAGCAGCAGAGCCAACAACCACCACGCTCAGATCACTTTAATATTTCTCCTATTTGCCGGAGACAGCGCTGCAATATTGATTGCTATAGACTTGGAGTAATTTCCCCTCTTGATGAAGAACCAGCATATTAGCGCGCACCGAAGGTGAACCAAAGCATACATAGTCCGTGGTAGGGTTCAGCGGATCCAATTGATTTGGGACCAAACAAAGTCAAGTCTGCAACATCCCAGCTAGTTTCAAGTCCATAGCATCCTGGTTAGTGACACAAGCATGCGATACATGTTTTTTTTTATCTTCTTGCTAACAATCTCCCTGGTTTCTTCCTTCATGTTATGTGCTAACCGTCTGCCTCGTTTCTGCCTTCCTGTTATGCTAACCGTCTGCCTGGTTTCTGCCTTCCTGTTATGCTAACTAGGCTTCTGCCTTCCTGTTATGTCTGGTTTCTACCTTCCTGTTTAGCTAACCGTCTGCCTAGTTTCTGCCTTCCTGTTATGCCTCCCTGGTTTTTGCCTTCCTATTATGCCTAGCTTCTGCCTTCCTGCTATCCTACTTGTTAACCTGTTACCCATGTGTCTGACGCAGTGTTGTCAACTTTCGAATGTACGACACATATATGACACATGTTTAGATGTAAACGAAGTGGTGGCAGGTGTACATGCAGTGGTGGATAATATAGTTACATGTAGTGGTGGATATTCATAACATTTAATGCTTTAAACTAATACTAGAATTAGTTTACCTCTCTCAAAAATTCTCAAAAATGCAAAAGGAACATACTAATATATGATATGATTTTAGGCGCTTATAGCCTCCCCGCCTCGGGAAGAGGCTAAATAAGATGATTAAACAGATTGCCTTATAAAACTACACGGTTGTCCTTAAAGAGTTCGGATAAAGTTAGGTTATCCATGAAAATGACCAGCTAAAACTAATGCTATCTCACATTTTTCGATTGCTATAGTCCCTGACCATTGCCAGATGGCAGGGACTAATAAGACTAATTCGATGTTACAATCATTCTATAATTAACACAACTACTTTAAAAATTATATATATATATATATATATATATATATATATATATATATATATATATAATTTCCCACTTAAAAAACACTAATTCACATATATCAACTATTTTAAATGTGCTGGATAAAACTACCCATAAAGATATATAAGAGGTGTTAAGGTGAGGTGCATTATTTGTGGTGACAATGATAAACCGTATAGGATACACAAGCATGTGATCAAGCAGGGACTAATAAGACTAATTCGATGTTACAATCATTCTATAATTAGCACAACTACTTTAAAAATTATATTTATATATATATATATATATATATATATAATTTCCCACTAAAAAAACACTAATTCACATATATCAACTATTTTAAATGTGCTGGATAAAACTACCCATAAAGATAGATAAGAGGTGTTAAGGTGAGGTGCATTATTTGTGGTGACAATGATAAACCGTATAGGATACACAAGCATGTGATCAAGCTAAATGACCTAAATGCAAAGTTGTGATGACTTTTTAGTGCTAAATCAACCAAATGCAAGAGATGAGGCTAAAGCATTGAAGTATTAAAAAGGGACGGCTGATAAGTAGTGTATCCATAATAAGAGGGTTCAAGAATGGAGTAGTCTACGGAGGCAGTAGAATGGCCCCTTTTCCGGCACCGGCCGGAAAATCGTCCGGCTCCGGCTGCCGGAAATCTCTCCCTCTTCCGCCACCATCTCTCCGCCCGTTCTCCGCCACCCTCCCGGTCCGCCCTGACATTCCTGAGCTGTAATTCCCTCGCTTGACCAGTAGAAGCTGCCTAGCAATGGTCAAGCCGATGATACCAGCCCCGATAATGACAATATCAAAATCCAACTTCTCCGATGCTCCTGGACTATAACTATACTCTGAGCTAACCAGAGATTTTGAAGGCCTCGCTCCTCTAATTCTGTTTTTAAACACAGAACCATCAGTGTTTGCAGAGATACCACTGACGCGAAAATGCGCTTTCTTCATCCTCTGGTGAAGGTCAGCTCCATTCTTGATCCTGAAAAACCCTGCTACCGTTGAAAAATCACAAGGATTTTGTCTGCAGAGAGGAGAAAAACTGAGGCAATCCCCTGAAGATAGTGTTGAAGGAGAAATTAAACCTGCCATCTCTAAGTATGTCAAACACCAAATCTGCAGAGCGTTTTGATAATCCCAAAACGAAGAACTATTTCTTTATTAAAAATCTTAACTGAGTCATCAAAATACAAGAGTGTACAACGCTGAGTTTTAAGTTTCTTTAATGAAATGGGACTAAAATGCAGAGGTAGGAGCAGAATTTTGTGAATGCACAGAGACACAGCCAGGTTTGTTCATTTACGCGAAGGCTCCGTTGGTAAAGGGAAGGATCGTTAATGGCATTACTATATCCGGTGTAATATGCGCTTCGTTAATAGCATTACTATATCCATTTTTTTATGCTAATCTCACCAATTGGTCAACCAAATAACACCTATAAATTTGGTTTTCAGGTTTGCAGTGCAATATTGATACACACCTCGGTGAATGTTTACGACAGGGCAATTCAGAACTTTCAAACACAATTATAAATAATCGTGAAGTTGAAAGTGTTTCAGAGCTTGTGGGAAACACGAGTAGACAGTGTTTCGGAGTTCTATTATAATGGAGGGAATGGGGATTACTTCGCGAGGGAATTACAGCTCAGGAATGTCAGGAATGTCAGGCAGGAATGTCAGGGAAATGTCAGGGCGGACCGGGAGGGTGGCGGAGAACGGGCGGAGAGATGGTGGCGGAAGAGGGAGAGATTTCCGGCAGCCGGAGCCGGACGATTTTCCGGCCGGTGCCGGAAAAGGGGCCATTCTACTGCCTCCGTAGACTACTCCTTCAAGAATTTGATATCGAAAGAAAAGGTAAGAATTAAAAAAAAAATTAAAAAAAATAAAAGAGTTTAATGATGAGGAAAGTGCCGAGAGCGTTTAAGATAGAAATATGAAAAGTCTGAATAGTGGTTGTTGTTTTATGTAAAATTGGTGTTAAAAGAGTTTCTAACTAGATTAGAAACAAGTTGATAAATATTTACAAAATTTTACCTATGTGTTTGTATGTATATTCACTTGTCACAGAAAATGATTGATTGTGTGGATAATTTTTTATTTTTCATAAAATTGATATTGAAGTGTGTAGTGTGTTAATTCCTTTGGGCTCCTGAATTAATGCCATAATAATAATCATTAATTATTAGTTTATTTTTTATATTAGGATTTCATCGTTAGTTATTAGTCATAATAATCATTAATTATTAGTTTCTTCTTTATATTAGGATTTCATTATTAATTATTAATATATTTTTTATATTAAGATTTTATCATTAATTATTAGTTTATTTTTTATATTAAAAACATTTTAATGTGCCATTTCATCATGGTTGTATGATTTTTCTCCCATATATAATATATATAGTTCTCCTATATATTATATATAGGAGAGCTAATGTTATGCTCATCATATTTGTTTATTGAATTTATTGTAAAAGAATGTTTCTCTACTGCAATTATTAAGATGTTGCCAATTTTATAGTTTATAATTAAGATGTTGTCAATTTTATGGTTCATAACATTTAACATTAGAGTTACAATTTTTAGTTTTTTATTGTTAAAAAATGAACACATTGACATTTTTTATATAACATTTTTTTGGGAGAAACATCAGGAAATTTGGTAGTATAACAAATCTTTCGAAGATAAGATTGAATGTGAATGTAACATGGATAATCTAAGGCTAATGCTTTTCATCTTCTAACTTTCCTAAAATCATATAGGTCACAAACTCTTCCATCTCATGCCATTTTGGGAATTGAAAAATGCCCAACTTAAATATGGAGCTCACTAGAATTTTTTATCTTGGCAATGTTCATTTTCTTCTTAACACTAAAAAAGAAAATTTAAGATTGTGGTTGGCTATAATTTTAGAGATATACCATGGAAGTTAAGGTTTGTGATCAGTAGTAAAATTAGTTTCAAAGTAACTATATCCACATTTTCACCATAAATTTTTTTATGGAGATTTTTAGGTAATGAATTTTTTTAATACAGTCAATGCAATGCAAATAGTAAAATATATATGGTAATAATTTCAAGTTTTGGTTTTCCATAATTTCATAAATATAGCCTTGCATGGAAATCTAGAAAAGCAAGAATCTATTGAATAAAAGAAAAAACGAGGTATATGGACAATTTACTAAAGTATGGGAATAAATATATATATAAAAATTTGAAGAAGTAATATAAAAAGTTTACTTACCCTTTTAGCATATAAATTTGATTTAAGAGTTAATATATATATATATATATATATATATATATATATATATATATATATTTATTTATTTGAAGAAGTAATATAAAAAGTTTACTTACCCTTTTAGCATATAAATTTGATTTATGAATAACTCTTAAGACTCTAAAAAGCATGTTCTTCTGGTAATGATACACGTGTTCACAAACAATTGTTATTTATTACTTAAATAATGTATCTCTTATAAAGATTTATTTAGAGTGGTAAATAATAATTAATTGTTGTGCATCACCATTTTTAGATATTTATTTAATATTAAAATTATAATTATAATTTAAAATAATAAATTAAATAAAACTATAAAATTAAAAAGGTGAGAATTTAGTTAAAATTATAATTTTTATTATAATTAATACAAGATTTTTTTTATTAATTTCTATATATTATAAAATATTTTTTCAAAATTTAAAAAAAAAAATGTTTTTTTTTATTTTATTTTATATTTTATATAAAATATAAAAAGTAATTATTTAATTTCATAAAGTTATATGCAGTTTCATCAATATAATACCATATTTAAAAAATTATAAAATATAAAAAAATAATTATTTAATTTATAAGATAACTATAGATAACTATATTTGTACAAGTAATAATAGGTAACTATACATACTATATTTGTACAAGTAATAATACATAACTATACATACCATATTAAAAAAAATCCCCACCAACTGTAAAAGTACTAATAGAGAAATAAATAATTTTAGGGGTAGCATAGGCGATGTTGCATGATCATGGCCTACCACTACACTTGTGGGCCAAGGCATGCAACACAGTTGTTTATTTTCACAACATAAGCCCTCATCGAATTCTTGGGATAAGTACATGGAAGAAGCTTTTTCAGGGAAGAAACCAAATGTGGATCACTTCAAGATTTTTGCATCATCAATCTATTGCCATGTAATCAAGGATGCATGGAAGAAGCTTGAGCCAACAACAGAGTTGGGGATATTTGTGGGGTACACTGATACACCTCACAATAATCGAGTGTACCTGCCGATCAACAGGATGACAATGGTTCACGGGGATGTAAAATTCGATGAAGAGAAGGCCATGACATGTTCCCCTGAGAGGGAGCTTCAGCTACATGCGGTTGAGGAGCTTTTAACTCCTAAGGAGGAACCTCACATTGATGTGGAGCAGCTACATGTAGAGGATCAGGGAGTGGAGTCACCCACTCATGTAGAGTCTTCTAGAGATGGGAGAAAGCACACTAGAGAGGCTGATGGGTTATTTCATGATGCGATAGAGAATGTGAGAGCACCCACATCATAGTGCCGGCACAGGAGGTCACTAGAGAGGTACACTGGATACATGGCTCTTATGAGTGGATGTGTTGAGACTGAGCCATTCTCTTTTGAGGGAGCAGTGCAACAACTGGTTTGGTTTGATGCCATGATTGAGGAGTATGAATCCATTATTAGGAACGGTTTTTTGGATGTGGTCCCAAGACCGATAGACAAGTCGGTGGTGAGTTCCCGATGGATTTACAAGGTAAAGCAAGCAACATATGGTAGTTTGGAGAAACACAAGGCCAAGTTTGTGGCCCAAGGTTTTTCGCAGGTGGAGGGGACTGATTACAATGAGTGCTTTGTTCCTGTTGCAAGGTACTCATCAATCGGATCCATTTTGGCATTGGCATCGTAGATGGGATGGAAGATACATCAGATGGATGTAAAGACCACCTTCCTTAATGGCATGATTGAGGAAGACATGTATATTGAACAACCTGAAGGTTTTGAGACCTTCGATAGAGAGTCGCATGTGTGCCGACTCAAGCGAGAATTGTATGGACTGAAGCAAGAACCCTGTGCTTGGTACACCAGGATCGATAGATACTTCACTGGGTTGGGCTTCACCAAAAGTGAAGCAAATGAAAACCTTTACCATATTGTGGTTGAAGGTAAATTGTTGATTATTCTTTTATATATTGATGATTTTATTATGATCGGTGATGATAAGCTAATCAAGTATTGCAAAGAGGACCTTGCAAGAGAGTTTGAAATGAAGGACTTGGGGTTCATGCACTACTTTCTAGACATGGAAGTATGGCAAGGTGATGAGAAACTTTTTGTCTCTCAAGGAATGTATGCCAACGAGATACTGAAAAGGTTCAACATGGAGAGAAGTAAACCCATGGAGACTCCTCTAGCAAGTAACTAGAGGAAGGAGGATGCTACTTCTGGTGAAGTAGATGAAGCTACTATTTATAGGTAGCTTGTGGGTTCACTCATGTATTTGGTGAAAACATGATTGGACATGTGATATACAGTTAATGATCTACGTGGATATCGGTGGCCACCTGCCTATTCCACCTAGACCCTCCAGTTGGTTTCATTTGTTTCCTTGTTTATTTCAGCATTTACTATTTTTAGCAGTTTTGACCCCCAAAACAATGTTTCTCTGAGGTTCACTGCAAGCCCCTTACCATAGGCAAGGGCCTGCCACAAATCCTGTAGTACTTAGAGAGAAATTTCCAACAAGGTATTGTGTGTGCCAAATAGAGATAATATAACCAATTTACGACCTCGGGAAGTTGGCTGCCTAACTAACCCCAACGGGGCCCACAAAATCTTGGCGCTACATCTCCTATGGTTAGAGCTTTTAGTTTTTAATGTTTTCTTATATTGTTCAATAATAAATAGGCCCTTGAGCCTCATTGTAACATAGTTCAGAGGCATGTAGCTGACACGTCTCTTCTCATAGATAAGCTACCATCGCCTGAGCAAGTTTATTTCCATTCTATTTGTAAGCATATTTCAATATTCTGATATTAATGAAATGAAGTGTTAATTATGTTTCATCTCTTTATTTATGGTTATATATATATATATATATATATATATATATATATATATATATATATATATATATATATATATATATATATATATATATATATATATATATATTTAATTGTGTTCCTATTTAAAATAGGATCAATGGTATCAAAGGGGTCTTCCATTTCTCTGTTTTTCTTTACATGTCCCCAACAAGGTCAAGGTATAAGTGTTTACGGCTTGATCTGGTTGAACCTTTGCAAGACCAGCCTTGCAAACCCCGACGGCCTCCTATGGTGGAAGAAAATAAAGACGAGGGGGAATGAGATCCTATTAAAATTTTCTCGAGGAAGCCCTTGAGTGACAGAGGAACTCGATGATGGATAACTTTTCCCAAATCCTTTGACGACTACCCACATGCTACACATCTTCATCCAGTGGTCACTCTCGAAGAACCACTCCTTTTAAGGTACAAGTTAACTTTGACATTCCCATATTGGAAGGCTAGATAGATACAAATGTCGTAGATAAATGGTTCAATCTGTTGGAAGGATATCTTTCGTCTCATGACTTTTCCAATCAGGAAAAGATTACTTTTTCACTTCTCAAAGCCACCCCACACGTCAAGGACTAGTGTGAAACCTACTGTGAATAAAAGGACGAGAGGGAATCCTTACTGTTTTCAACTTCACCCACTTGGAATTATTTTCGAGATGCCATCAACGAAAAATATTACCCTATCAGGAGCTATGATGATAAATACATAAAGTGGACCACGCTATGGCATGGAAGGGAACAAGATGTGTTGAAGTTCACACATTTTTTCCATACCCTCCGCACAAAATTGGGCATCAAGGATTCTGAGTGGTATTTGGTACTCATGTACCGCAAATGTCTACACAAGTACATCCATGAGGAGATGGAGTTCTTGGACATCTCCTCACTCAGCACGACATACCGATATATTGTCAAAATTGAGCAGAATTTTAAACAAAAGAGGCGAGACTTTGGATCTGTGAAATTGAAGCAAGGAAAAGGCACTCCCAAACCACAAAGAAAAGGCAAAAGCCAAGGGGAGGTGACCCAGGATAACCCACTAAAGCCACAAGCAAAGAACAACACCATGAAGACAAAGAAGGAAACGAGAAAATGTTGTAAGTTCCATAGGAGCTCCACTCACAACACAAGTGAGTGTTGGGGCAAGCACTCACTGGTGGCCTAGCAAAAGGTTTCAATTGATATGTCTATTGTGACTCTGAGTCAAAACCTAACAAGGGGAATGAAAAAGGGAATCAGATCATTGACGCAGAGCCCAGTGCCACTATTTCCACCACCAAGATCTAGAAGAATGAGCCTAAAAATCTAGAGGAGGGGGAAGGCCTCTTCCACTCAGAAATGTGGGTGAAGGGATCTCCACTGCGGTTCATTGTCGATAGAAAGAGCCAAAAGAACCTCATTTCAATAGAGGTCATGAAGCGGTTAGGTATACTGATGAAAACACATCTGCAAACATACACCATCAGGTGGCTTCACCAAGGATGAGATCTCCACGTCGGCCAGCAGTGCCGCATTCCCTATAGCATCAAGCCCTTCATAGATGAAGTACTATGTGATGTTTCTTGTCTTGAATTTTGTGATGTATTATTAGGAAAACCATACTTGTTGAAGTGACATGTTGTATATGTGTCTAAACCTTGCTTTGTGATTATTACTTTGGGCAATACGTTGTATAGGATACTAGGTAGTCCTGCCTACAGCCATCTCTTTGATCACTGCAAAGCAATGCAGTAAGACCATTTCCTAGACTAGGAAATTTGTTTTCCTTATGATTCTCCCTCACGACAAGAAGAAGGTTTTGGCCACAGCTTCTAGACAAGGATCCTCTGCACAACAACAGTAGATGGACAAGGTCATGGAGGAGTATAGGGACATTTTTGCCTCACCTACAGGGGTACCTCTGCACTCTTAGGTCAAGCACTCCATTGATCTGACCCCGGGCACATCACTACCCAATGGACCGATCTATCAACCCTCTCTTCTAGAGAACAATGAGATCAAGAGGTAGATTCATAATTTTTTTCAGAAAGGGCACATCAGGCCAAGCTCATCACCCTGTGGGAGCTCGATTATATTGTTACAGAAGAAGGATAGGACCTGGAGACTCTGTGTTGACTATTGGGTGTTGAACAAGATCACTGTCCGGAATAGGTACCCAATCCCACAGATTGATGACCTTCTGGAGCAGCTCAAGGGGGAAAAATATTTCAGCAAGATTGACTTGAAGTCTGATTATCACTAGGTTCCCATTGAACCCTTTGATGTGTGGAAGACTTCCTTCAAATCCAAGGAGGGCCTTTTTGAATGGTTGGTCATGCCGTTCGAGTTGACAAATGCCCCAACAACCTTCGTGAGATTGATGGATGACATCTTGCGACTCTTCACCAATGCATTCATGGTCATGTATTTAGATGACATATTGATCTTTAGCTAGAGTTGGGAAGAACATCTCCACCATATATGACAGGTCCTTCAAACCCTGCGACAACACAAGTTGTGTGCCAATTTGGAGAAA
This sequence comes from Pinus tabuliformis, assembly GCA_031772625.1. Taxonomy (NCBI): domain Eukaryota; kingdom Viridiplantae; phylum Streptophyta; class Pinopsida; order Pinales; family Pinaceae; genus Pinus; species Pinus tabuliformis. Next base: position 1,841,230,554 of record CM062819.1, read on the forward strand.
TGCACTTTTGGCATGACCCAAGTTCAATATCTGGGGTGTGTCATTGATGAGCACGGTGTGCATGTGGACCCAGCCAAGATACAAGTCATTTGGGATTGGCCAGCCCCAAGCACTCTAACAGAGCTCCATAGCTTTCTGGATCTTGAAAATTTCTACGCAGGTTCATGTTGGGGTTCTCTCATATCACTTGGCCTTTAAGTCAAGTCACCAAGGGCGTAGCGAAAGAAAAGTTGTTTTTGTTTGAAATCCAGCATAAGGTGTTTTTTGAGTTGAAGCATCACCTCTACTCTACACAAGTGCTCACATTACCATATCTACAACAACCATTTTAGATTGAGAAATATGCCTCCGACTATGTTATTGGTGTAGTTATTACTCAGAAAGGGCATCTAGTGGCTTACCACAGTGAGACACTTCCAGAAATGATCTGAAAGTATCCCACTTATGAAAAATAAATGTATTACATTATGTAGGTCTGCCATCAATGGAAGCATTAAATTATGGGGAAGGAAACGGTCATCCACACAAGCCACTGACCTCTGCAGTTCTTAAGGACACAAGGGAAGTTGTAGAACGATCACCATCAGAAATGATCCACCTACTTGCAATAGTTCCATTTGAACATTAAGTACAAGAAGGGAGACACTACTTATGTTGCAGACTGCCTTAGGCGACCAACAATCATGATGTTAACCACTGTGCTTGACTCCCATGGGCACGGGACTTCAAAGTGGCCGTGTCTTTACTAGATCGATCTAGAAGTCGGCAGCACATACCAAAGACTCATGGAAGGGAAGAAAGTTCCAATTTTTCACCTTCAAGATGCATTATTATCCACCTGGGACACCTCTTTGTTCCTTCAAATGACTGTGCCAAGATTATTTGTGAGGCACACTACAGTCAGGTCGTCAGACATTTCGAAGTAGACAAAACAATGGCGGTATTGCAAAAGTATTTTTATTGGGAAAAACTTTGTCAGGATGTTGGGAAGTACATTAGATATTGCACCACTTGCACCATTTCCAAACCAACCATCAAGAAGTAAGGACTATATACTCCTCTACCTACTCTTAGATGGCCTTGGGAATCTATCTCCATGGATTACATGTCAATCCTTCCTGCTACTAAGCACGAAAACGAATGTGTATTCGTGGTAATTGATAGTTTGTCTAAGATGGCCATCCTGGTGGCCTGGAAGAAGAGTATCACAATAGAGGCCACTACTAAGCTCTTCTTTTAGCGAGTATGGGTACACTTTGGGATTCCACAGTCCGTTGTCTCAAATTAGGACAACAGATTCCTGAGTGCATTTTGGTGAAGTCTCTGCTCAATGTTCGATACAAAACTTACTAAGTACACTATTTTCCATCCCCAAACCGATGGCCAAACAATGTCTTCGATCTGAGCATCCCACCGTTATTTGTCCTACACCCAGTGTTCAATAAAGACCACCTTCGACCATACTTTCCACCATTGTTGGACACATCCAACATTGCAGAAAAACTCACACCAACAGAGCTCAACCTAGACTACATGGAACAGGCCACAACTAATTATCTCATGGACACATAGATTAATATCAGTCGCCAATAGAGGATCCAGCTATATCGAGTTGTCAAAGCAGGCCAACTCCTTCACTAGGGTAAGTGGTTCACAAGGGACGAGGTTCAACAAAAATTTCCTCACGTCATGGAGGCTTTGCACGCGATGAGGACCATTTCTTCCTAAGGGAGAGGAATGATCCAGGTGGATAATGGTGGCCACCCGCCTATTCCACCTAGACACTCTAGTCGATTTCATTTTTTTCCTTGTTTATTTCAACATTTACTACTTTTAGCAAATTTTCAGGTCTTCAACTATCGGAGCAGTTTTGACCCCCAAAAAGGTGTTTTTTGAGGTCCACTAGAGAACCATAATCCACAAATCTTGTATTAGTCAAATATATCTTTCCAATAAGGTATTGTACACACCAAACGTAGATAATATGACAAAGTTACGACCCCAGGAAGTTGGCTGCCCAACTAAATCCAACGGGGCCCATAAACTCTTGTCATTACATCTCCTCGGGTTAGGGTTTTCGTTATTTAGGGTTTTCTCTTGTTGCCTCATTGTAACATAGTTTAGAGGCATGTAGATGACACATATCTTCTCAAAGATAAGCTACCATTGCCTGAGATAGTTTATTACCATTCTATTTGTAAGCATATTTTAATATTTTGATATTAATGAAATGGAGTGTTATTTTTGTTGCATCTTTGTATTTATGGTTATAACTATATTTTATTACATTATTGTTTAAATTTAGATTAGTTAACCAACTTAATCAAGTGACGGTTAAGCTGACCAAGCTGTATTTGAAGGCAACCAAACATGTGTTGAGATACCTCAGAGGCACTACTCAGTATGGTTTATGGTTCAAATGGATAGAGGGAGTGAAGCTTCAAGGCTTCACCAATGAATATTAGGCAGCGAGTCCATGAAACCAGAAGAGCACATTAGGAGGGATCTTCAATATTGGTTCAACAATTATTTCTTGGTACAATAGGAAACAGAGATCGGTTGCACTCAATTTAGTAGAGGCAGAGTACATGGCTGCAAGTCAAGCAACTTTTGAGACTATCTGGATGAGGGAGATTCTAGTTGGTTAGCTTGGTCAATAGATGGATCCAATTGTGATTTACTGTGACATTCAGAGTTGTATCAAACTCTCTAAAAATCCATTTTTTCATGATCGGTCCAAGCATATTGATATCTGGTATCATCATCTTCGAGATTGTGTGCATAGGAGAATTATGTTGTTGGAGTACATTCCCACAAAGGAGCAGGATGCAGATATTTTTACAAAGGCATTATGAAGATTCAAATTCAAGTTTCACAGAGATAGGATTAAGGTAGCTAGTAATACTTTTCTTGTTGAGAGGGAGCATTAAAAATAACAACAAGAAATTTCAATTTAATTTTTCCTTGAATTAAATTGTAATTCTATTCTCATAACAACTTCTAATAGTTAATTAAGTTAAATTAACTTAATTGACATAGTAAATTCGAGTTTGAAGTCTATCTAGATTCATGTAGAGTGATCCCTAAATTGTAGGGGCCTAGGTTGAGTAATTTTGAGTTGTAATTTGATAACTCAGTTATAGTCAGTTAAACTAGTTCTAACTATTGGAGGAACTAGTAGAGGTATATTAGTGGAGTAGTGCACCAATGCAACAATAGTACCACACTAGTTAACTAAATATTCACTTTTAAATAAGTCATGCATGTCAGTTCAGTGGAAGACCTAGTTGAGATTAGAGTTCAGGGATAGTGTACTATCAGTTGTATAATTTTCTGTGTTGTACAGATGGTGTATGCAATCAGTTGAGGACCTATGTTTGGATTGCGCAGTTATGGAGAGTGGATTTCCCAATTAAATATGGGTCAATTCCTCTAGGGATTGCGCAAGGAAGTAGGGGCTTGGCAAGAAGAAAAATTGTTTGTGTTGGCTTGATCTAGCTTGTGAAGAAGAGAGTTAGATTGTACTAGTGCAGGAATTGTTCAGGATGAACAACCATTGTATTTTCTTCTCATATCTTCTGGTTAATGAAATATAGATAGTGAGGGTTTTTTAGTAGTTTATTTCCCCAGAGAAATATTGTGTTATGTGTGATTAATATTCTTCCTTTTCTGTGTAGGTTTTAACTCTGTATAGAAATTACCTACATACGAATTCTAAAACACAAAAAATAAACAATGTGACTACCAACTTGATTTTTCATTATTTTCCTTTCAATGTTACAACACATATTTATACATGCCGAAGCATCCAATACCATGGACCAAAAAACCATCGCGTCCAAAACCATGGACCGAAAACCATCGCGTCCAAAACCATGTGTGAAAAATCATGCACAAAACCATAGGTAGGTCCGCCCAACCATAGGTAGATCTCGTCATCCTGATCGCGGAGGTGTGAATAGTTCATCAATCCGAGCTTGTATGAGGGGGAACGAACCAGTCAAACTTTTGGTCAAAGTTGGGTTGTGGGTCAGGTTTAAGTGTGCTACAATTTGACCAACCCTGAGGCATAAACCTAGCTCCCAAAATCGGTCGAAATTGCGGCCTTGTTAATTTGTCCAGTAACCCTTATTTTCTAAAGATTTTAGGAACACCTCTATGTTATAAAAAATAAAAATATATATATATAAGTGAGGTGGCGGGCCACCACCCCCGCCACCCCAAAAATTGCATAAAAAAAAAAAAACATATTAAATTTTTTTTGGGCTGATGGGCCATCACCCTTGCCAGCCCTCCCACAACTATATAACAAAAACAATATTTAAATGCGCTGGTGGCCATGACCCCGCCAAACCCTCCTCGCATAAACATTAAAACCATTGTATTATTGGGGTGGGCACTGGCCACCGACAGTGGACTCGGCCCACACCCCGAAACGCCCAACGTCAAACCACCATTAAACAATGTGCTGACAGGAAGGGATACAGGACCAGGGGGGTCGAATCCGCCCGGCCCATGTGGCCGGCCCCCAAGCGGGCGACCCCAAAACAAAAGTCAAACAAAAATATTATGCGCCAACGTAAACCGCCCAACTTACACCATAAACAAAATAGCGTGGGGATTTTGGGGGCAGGCCGCCCAATGCAGACCCGACCCCCATTCAAAACATTTTGGGTTTTCTAAAAAACAAATAAACTAAAACGAGAGGGGTGGGGTTTGACCACTCGACCCCTCCTCAACCATATGCCAATATTGCCATTACCCCAACCACCCTCGTTGTTTTATCCGCCCATGAATTTTAATATAAACCCAGAATTTTTCCACGGGCACGCAGTTGTGAGCAGATGGAGGAACCAGGAGTGGGCACACAAATCGAGGCGAATTAATAAATTTTTAATGCAGGAACCATGAATTTTGCAGGAGGGCTAAAATCTCATTTTGTGAGAATTTGACAAATTTTATACGGATTCTACACCTCTCATCGCCACCAACGTAATAGCACTGTCAGTTTCTCCATCTGATTTCTTCATTTTTTGGTCATTTTTAGAATGCACGTGGAACCATGATCGCTGCAAAAATAGGGAGCGGAACCATGAGCCTTGAAATTTCCCGAGGAGGTAAAATTTTGCCATGTCGGAATATAGTCAAGTTTATACTTGTTTTTCACAGTTTTTCACAGGGACCGCAACGGCAAGATCAGATTCGCCATCTGAGTTGAAGATTTCCAATCCACCCATGGAGCAGAATCTTTGAGGAATCTAGGTGGAATCTAAAAGATTCCTTGAGCCCCTAATTCTCAACTTTTCAGAATTCAGATTTTGGACAGTCGATTTTGCACTACTCGACGCCACAAATCTGATGGTGCGTTCATATTTCTCATTCTCTAATTCCATTTTTCAGCCACTTTTGTAAGTGCCAATGCAGATGTCAACATCCATGTGTGAGCAGTTATACGATTGATGCCGTGAGATCGATGGTCCGAACAGCTTCAACAGTTTGACATCCACTTCTTCAGATGGCCCTTGGTTGTGAAGTATATGCAGTGATCATGTAATTCTTCTTTATGCATTGTGCTTCACAGATCCTTGATTGATGTTGATGCAAGATCTTGTTTCTTACATGTTTTCATGATTCCTTGCTTGATGTGACGCGAAATCGCCTATGTGATGTACTTGTTGTCATGATTCATCATGTGGTGTTTTGAGATCCCTTTGTTGTATGTTGATGGGATACTCATGTGTCACCATGCATGTTTGTTTTGAGATCCCTTTTATGCCATGTCGGTAGGATACTCATCATGCATGAGTTTTATGTCATACTGATAGGAGTCTTTTGATTGAGAGTTCCTGTAGTGGAACATCTCTTAGAGTGACCAATGCGTGAGGGCATTTTCCTTGTATGATATCAACGTCAGCTCTATGTACATCACCATGATTGACAACAATTAATGCAACGGCCTACAAAATCTTGACACTGGGGCCTGGAGACGTAGTCCCTCCTGGACGAATTCCATTATCAAGGTCTTGTTATTTCATGTGTTGATGATTGGCATGTTCCTCTTCTTTACAACATGCACATGTATTCACTTATGTTCTTTTAAAAATTCAATTTAACACATCACGAAAGTAAAAGGTCTTGGAAGGGTCCTTCATCACACCCGGACTTGGATCAAGTGGTATCGGAGCGGTCTCTTCGTTGATGTGAATTGTAGCATGAACAATGGAACGTGCAGCGACAGAGGATAAAAAAGCGATGTACGAGACCATGCTCAACATTTCCAAAAGGGTAGAGATCATGTATGAAACTCTACAGAAATAGACAGAGGAAAAGGAGCGATTGCAACTTCAGTTGCAAGCCACAGAAGAGGCCCTAGAAGAACTGAAGCAAAACAAACATAATCTTCAAACGTAGAACAATGAATTGAAGACACATCTAAATGAAGAGAAAGAGGAAAAACAAAGTTTGCTACGATAGCTGCAAGCAAAGGACGAGGCCTTGGAAAAGCTGCAACGTGACCCATGCGAGGTAAAAAGTAGTTCTCCATCTTCATCTATGTTTCCTGATAATGATTTCGCTGTTTTCAAAAATCATACCACAGGAATTGGCTCCAAACTGTTGAAGAAAATGGGGTATGGAGGAAAAGGCTTGGGCATTAATGGCCAAGGCATTGTCAACCCCATCAAAGTAGAGGAATTACCGTGTCGACCAAGACTTGGGTATGTCAGAAAGGAAGTCGGGGAATGTGCTGAGACAACTAGCGAACCACCAAAAATAGATGATGAGAGGCCCTCATTAGTTCTTTCCAAATCAAAAGAGGAGGTAAAAGATGTTGATTTCCTTTCGGTTTCATCTCCTCATAGTATGATTTCTATTGGGGATTTTGAGATCCCAATTATAGGGACAAACATGAGGCTCCTTACAAGGATGAGGCACGAGGAGAAAGAAGAACTTGGTGTTAATAACCAAGGCATAACTCAACCTTTGGAGGTTGTGCACGTACATCGATTTGCAGGCTCAAGATACACTAAAGGAGAGTGCTCGAAGGTGTCAAAATCGTCTGAGACATCATTGAAATCGTTGAGGAAAGAGAATGATGGGAACACATCCCCATCATCCCACGACAGTGCCCATTGCAAGGAGAGAGTTGAAGCAAGCTCTCATCGCCATACTGACGTCAGAGACAGCAAGGAAAGGTATAACCACTTTCGACATGCGAATGTTCATTTTGATTATGATCATGTTGTTAATGATGAACATAAAACATGGCATCGAAAAACATGCACCTTTTGTGGATTACATAACCATACATTTTCTAAGTGTTGGAAAAGAATGGCAGCACTCAAAAGGATGAGGCGTGAAAGACCCTCTAAACAGCATGAAAAGAAACAGGTTAAGCATATATGGAGGAAGAAAACCTACTGTAGTCACTGCGATAGAAGTGGCCATCGAAGAGCCACTTGTTGGAGGCTCCATCTAGAGCAGTGCCTTAAATACAAAGCGTCGGTGCGTGAACCAGGTGAAGCAGTTGTTCAACAAGCAAAATCTCCACAAGGAGGCAACCCATTCACATTGATAAGTGAAAAATGGTTTCTAGACATATTGTCGTTTCATGGTCGTGATTTTGTAAATCATTTGTTGCATTTTAAAATGTAAACGTGATGATGTGTTTTCCATCACTTGTTCAGCAACAATGATGTCTGGTCATATTTTACACTCTGAAAGTGATGTTATGTTTCCATCACTTGTCAAAACAATAGCGTTTGGCCTTATGTATGTAAATCATGTGTTGCAGTGATGATGTGTTTTCCATCACTTGTTGAAGCAACAATAATGTGTCAACCTTGTTGTCGCAGCTGGGGTATTGCGTCCATCTTAATGTAAACTTGACCACCGATTATGTGTTATAAACTCGTGGCAAGTGTGGGACATTTGGGTCATTAGTTGGTCATGTCATTCAAGCATGTAATTTGCAAAACTAGGTATTATAGGTTGCAGAGGTAGCAGGTGTTAGCTCGTCGCTTAAGGCTTCGAAGAACAAAGGTGAAGGAGATGGAAGCGAGACCTTTTCAGGACGCTTGTGATGCAAACAAGGTACAGAGAAGTTGCAGATTATTTTTCATGCTTTTGGAGGACCAAAAGCACCAAAGTGGGGAGGCTTGATCCAGGTGGCTCCAGAGAGACACACAGGACAAAGAGGGCTTATGAACGCTCAAAAATCAAAGTGCTCAGAATGACTTCGACAGAGGACCAGAGCGTAGATCGCGTCGTCCTAATCGTAGAGGTGTGAACAGGTTCGTCAATCCGAGCTCGTATGAGGGAGAACGAGCCAGTCAAAGTTTTGTTCAAAGTTGGGATGTGGGCCACGTTTAAGTGTCCTACAATTTGACCGACCCCGAGGCATAAACCTAGCTCCCGAAATCGGTCGAAATTGTGGCCTCGTTAATTTTCCCAGTAACTCTTATTTTCTAAAGATTTTAGAAACACCTCAATGTTATAAAAAATAAAATAAAAAAAATTATAAGTGAGGTGGCGGGCCACCACCCCTGCCACCCCAAAAACTGCATAAAAAAAAACATATTAAAATATTTTGGGCCGACAGGCCATCACCCCTGCTGACCCTCCCGCAACTATATAACAAAAACAATATTTAAATGGGCCAGCGGCCATGATGCCGCCGGACCCACCTCGCATAAACATTAAAACCATTATATTATTGGGGTGGGCACGGGCCACCGGCGGTGGACTCGACCCACACCTCGAAATGCCCAATGCCCAACCACCATTAAACAATGTGCTGACAACATGGGATATGGGACCAACGGGGGTCGAACATGGCCGGCCCACGTGGTCGGCCCCCAAGCGGGCAACCCCAAAACAAAAGTCAAACAAAAATACTATGCGCCAACGTAAACCACCCAACTTACACCTTAAACAAAACAGCGTGGGGATTTTGGGGGCGGGCTACCTAATGCGGACCCAACCCCCATTCAAAACATTTTGGGTTTTGTAAAAAACAAATAAACTAAAACGAGAGGGGCGGGGTTTGACCGCCCAACACCTCCTCAACCATATGCCAATATTACCATTACGCCAACCACCCTCGTTGATTTATCTGCCCATGAATTTTAATATAAACCCATAATTTTACCAGGGGCACACAGTGTAACCATGAATTTTGCAGGAGGGCTAAAATCTCACTTTGTCAGAATTTGACAAATTTTATATTGATTCTACACTTCTCGTCGCCACGAACGCAATGGTGTTGTCCATTTCTCCATTTGAGTTCGGAATTTTTTGGTCATTTTCAGAATGCACGTGGAACCATGATCGCTACAAAAACAGGTAGTGGAACCATAAGCCTTGAAATTTTCCCGAGGAGGTAAAATTTTGCCATGTCGAAATATAGTCAAGTTTATAATTGTTTTTCACGGTTTTCCACAGGGATCACAAAGGCGAGATCACATTCGCCATCTGAGTTGCAGATTTCTAGTCCACCCATGGAGTAGAATCTTTGAGGAATCTAGGGGGAATCCAAAAGATTCCTTGAGCCCCAGATTCTCAACTTTTCAGAATTCAGATTTTGGACAATCGATTTTGCACTACTCGACGCCACAAATATGATGGTGCATTCAGATTTATCATTCTCTCATTCTATTTTTCAGCCACTTTTCTAAGTGCCAATGCGAAATGTCAACATCCATGTGGGAGCAGTTATACGATTGATGCCGTGAGATCGATGGTCCGAACAGCTTCAGCAGTTTGAAATCCACTTCTTCAGATGGCCCTTGGTTGTGAGGTATATGCAGTGATCATGTACTTCTTCTTTATGCATTGTGTTGCACAGATCATTGATTGATGTTGATGTAGGATCTTGTTTCTTACATGTTTTCATGATTCCTTGCTTGATGTGACGCAAAATCGCCTATGTGATGTACTTGTTGTCATGATTCATCATGTTGTGTTTTGAGATCCCTTTGTTGTATGTTGATGGGATACTCATGTGTCGCCATGCATGTTTGTTTTGAGATCCCTTTTATGCCATGTCAGTAGGATACTCATCATGCATGAGTTTTATGTCATACTGATGGAGTCTTTTGATTGAGAGTTCCTGTAATGGGACATCTCTTAGAGCCACTCCTACGTGAGTGCATTTTCCTTGTATGATATCGACGTCAACTCTATGTACGTCACCACTATTGACAACACTTAATGCAGCGGCCTACACCATCTTGACACTGGGGCTCGAGGATGTAGTCCCTCCTGGATGAAATCTGTTATCAATGTCTTATTATTTCATGTGTTGATGATTGACATGTTCCTCTTCTTTACAACATGCACATGTATTCACTTATGTTCTTTTAAAAATGCAATTTAACACATCATGAAAGTAAAAGGTCTTGGAAGGGTCCTTCATCATACCCGGACTTGGATTAGGACATCACCAACAGTCAAAGCCCACGTAGAGGTGGATAAGTGCCTTAAGAGAACAAGGGTTAAGGAAGTGAAGTACAAAGGAGATCTATTTGGTAGATTTTCCTACTTGAAAGTAATAAGGACTATTCCCTAATGAATAGTGTTTTGAATGTTATAGAACCCACTATTTTTAATGAAGCTAATGAACATGAAGAGTGGAGAAAAGAAATGGAGGAAGAATGTGAATCTATAATTAAAAATAAAACCTGGGAATTGACTGAATTTCCTAAAGGAAAAGAGCCCATAGGATGCAAATGGTTATACAAACCCAAGTTTAAATCAAATGGAAGTATAGATAAATATAAAGCTATATTAGTGGCAAGAAGGTGCTCACAAAATGAGGGTATTGATTATGCAGAAACATTTGCACCTGTAGCCAAACTAAATACTATTGGATTGTTAATTGCATTAGCTACAAAGTACCATTGGAATTTGCACCAATTATATATATATATATATATATATATATATATATATATATATATATATATATATATATATATATATATATATATATATATATATATATATATATATATATATATAGATATAGATATATATATATATAGGTAGAGGAGGTGTACTTGACTCAATCTAAAGGGTTTGTGAAAAAGGAGTAGGAAAATTTAGTTTGAAGTTAAAGAAATATTTGCATGGGCTGAGGCAGGGACCTAGGTCATGGTATGAGAAGATAGATTCCTTCTTTCTTCATAAGGGTTTGATGAGAAGTAAAAGTGATCCGAATATGTATACCAAATTTGATGAAAACATGCATGTAGTATTGATTTCTTTGTATGTTGATGACCTAATTATTACAATAAATTCAGTCAAACTAATTGATGGAATTAAGGAGTAGATGTCACAAGTATTTGAGATGAAAGATCTTGATGAGTTACATTATTGTCTAGGTCTTGAATTTTGGAAAGATGTTGGTCAGACTTTTGTTACTTAGGGTATGTCATAGAATTGCTTAAAAATTTTAGGATGGATCAACGCGAAGCAACTTTTGTTCCAATGCAACAGAATGTGAAAATTCGTTTTGATGATGGATCAAAGGAGGGTGATGGTACATTGTATAGACAATTGGTTGGAAGCTTGAACTATCTTATCACAACTAGACCTGACATAGCATACTCGGTTAGTGTGTTGAGTCAAATTTTGGCTAGACCTTTATAAAGTCATTAGAGAGTAGCGAAAGAGGTACTCAGGTATACTAAACAAACAATTGATTTTGGTCTTAAGTATATTGATTCATTTGATGTTGATATGACAGGTTACTCAGATTCAGATTCATATTGGGATGTTAATCCAAATGATAGAAGATCTACTATAGGTTATGCTTTTAGCACTGGATCTGAGATTGTTTCATGGAGCAACAAGGAACATCCTACTGTATCTTTGTCATCTACTGAGGTAGAGTATAAAAAATTATGTGCAACAACTTGTGAAGCGATTTGGTTGAGGATATTTCTTCAAGATGTTGGAGAAGAACAAAAGAAGGCTACATTGATCAAATGTGACAACCAGAGCTCAATCAAGTTGGAAAATAATCCTATGTATCATGCAAGAACAAAGCATGCTGACGCTTAGTTTCATTTTTTAGAGAGAAGATACAATATAAGGAATTTTTTATTGAATATTGTAATATTTGTGAAAATGTTGTTGATAATTTCACAAAGCCCATTGGGAAGATAGAATTTGAATTGTTTAAGGAGTTGTTAGGTGTGGAAATCGATCCTTTCTCCATTAAGGTTTTAGTTAGGAATTAGATCTGATTTCATAGGAGGTTTTTTCATCTCCCTAACTAAACACATTTGTATAAGATGTGTATTGTTTGATTTTTTATGCAATGGAAAGCCAACGTTGTGGCAGCCTCAAGTGCTCCTTACCTGAGGACTGCAAGTTTCATTCAATTTGGTTTTGTCTCCCATTTTGAGTTATGGCAACCAAGATCTTGAACCTTGATAGCTATAAATAGTATTTTCAAAAATTTATGTTGGATTTTCTCAAAATTGTGCCGAAAATTCCATTATTTCCCAAGAAAAATTTCCATTGTTTTCTAAGCAAAATTGTGGCCTTGTTAGACTACAAGTGGTATAAGAACTCCCTAGCTCTTTTCATAATGAAATATTTTACTTATAACCCACATTAAATCTTTTTTTTGTTATTAATATTTTTTACATGTTGTAGTGGCAATTTCATATCAAGAATTGAATCCATTACAGATCCAAAAGTATTTTTAATTAAATTAATTTATTTTTCTCTATATAAAGTCGATATAAAATTAGTTTATTTAATATCGATATTGAAATATTTTATTTATGGTTCACACTAAAATATATATACATTTTTATTTTAAATATTGAACATAAAATAAATTACACATCATCTAATATTAACAACACTATTTTTACGTGTCATATGTCAACTCTATGTTAATTAGAGAAGGAATTACATTACTCCCTCACACTAAAATGTAAATTATCTTTTTTTACTTTCAATTACTCTATTTCTCTCTATATAATTTCATTTAAAATTGAGGAGGAATGAAATTAAAGATTTTATTTATGGCCTACATTGGTTTTTTTGTTACTACTATTTTTAAAATAGTTAATGCAAATATTATTTGATTATTTTTAAATGTAACGTTATGTGACAACATCACCCTTATACTAGGTTGTAGAGCGTCTCTCGGCACAACAATTACATTAGTGTTATTTGAGTGTAAGTCATAATTATATGACTATCACATCACACTTACAATTATATGAATATCAAATTACACAGTAGCAAATTGTTAAGAGTTGAGACCCACACTGTAATAATAGCTATTTCGAGAACTAGCAACATGGTTCAAATTATTTTATTTTTTTTCCTTCTTGTCTAATTTAATTTACTGTGTTGTTAAATTTAATAAATAATAGTGTGATAATGATATTATAAGTTTGTAAAAAATAAATATATGAGGTGTAGATTAGTTAGTTTGTCTAGGATTTAGTTTTTATGAGATTTTCTGTTAAAATTCCATGGAGAGAGGCCCGTGATAAAAGTTAGTTATGAGTAATAAAAACTATGCCATGAAACATCCAAACTCATTTAAACCTTGAATAATTCTAATAGAATCATCTTGTAATTGAATAAATCATTTGTTCATCTATCACTGAAATACATTCTACAAGTAAAAAATTCAACATAAATGAGCCATAAATAATGTTTTGATAACTCATTAAATAGTGAACAAAATGTAAGAAATTAAACAATATATTTTCTAATGTGTTGAAATTTCGAAAAGAGATCAGTAATGGGGAAAGTAACGTGTCTAGGATGAAAGGATCGGAGATTTTGTGACCAAAGGAAAATGCAAGAAGTTATAAAATGTATAAGTCATTTGAAAAGAGGTTGATTAGGGATGTGGAAAGTAATGTGTCAAGGATGAAAGGATCGAAGAGTTTGTGACAGCAGGAAAATGAAAAAAGTTAGAACATGCATTGAAGTCGTTTTAAAAGAGGCTAACGATGAGTAAAATAACCCATCATCGGAAAATTTGAGATTTAAAGACGATCGGTCAAGATAATTGTTGTGATGTAAGGGATTGATATTAGATGACGATTAATAAAATGAAAAGGAAGATGCATTTTAACATTTTGATAAAGAAATTATAGTAGTTTTATTTTTTTGCTAAAGCAAGAGACGGTCCTTCTATTAACTTAGTTAAAAAATATTTTACACATGTTACAACATATGCTCAGAGGCACAAACTCCCACAAAGGGGAGTAAAAATACCCTAAGTACCAAAAAAAAATCCTCCAAAAATCAGACAGAGAGAAGGCCTGGACAGCCCTGGAACCAAAAGCGGGCAAGTGGAACCAAAATCTGTTCCCCAAAACCAATCAAAGATCTGTCTTCTAACAATCTGATAGTCAAGATTCAACTCGCGCAGGGGTGAAGCCCCCCAAAACCCTAAAGTTTCCCGATCAACACTGACCGTTGATCTTCTCCTTCTAATCTAATGGTTGTAGTCCATATCGCACGACTTAAAAAGCCCACTGAATACCGAACGATGAAGGCAGTTTGCTTTGTCGGTCCTCCGCCACGTGTTGCTTCCTGAGTAGAATCGATGGCTTTTCCTTAATACCGTATTTGGTTTGGAAGGCGCCTAATGAAGGTGGTAAACCATTAGTGGTTTTATCCTTTTGGCCCCACCAACATGCACACCAAAAGGTGGTCGTTGATCTTCCCTCTCCAGATCTGACAACCCCAGACCATAGCGGACCACACAACTGCTCACGAAAAACCCTAAAGTTGCACGATCAACGCTGATCGTTGATCTTTTCCTTCTGATCCAATGGTTGGAGTCCATATCGCATGGCTTAGAAAGCCTGCTGAATACCGCACAATGAAGGCGGTATGCTTTTTTGGTCCTCCGCCACGTGTTTCTTCCTGAGTGGAATCGTTGGCTTTTCATTAAAACCATCTTTGGTTTGGAAGGTGCCGATGAAGGTGGTAAACCATTAGTGGTTTTATCCTTTCGACCCCACCAACTTGCACACCAAAAGGTGGCTGTTGATCTTCCCTCTCCAAACCTTATGGCCACAGACCAACTCGGACCACACAACTGCTCACGAAATACCAGCGATGAAGGCGGTAATCATTGTCCATCCACCTCCACGTGTCGCCTGCTGAATGGCATCGCTTGTCTTCTAGGAAAACTTCTCCCGGGTCAGAGGTTGCCCGAAGCAGGTGGTATGTCTCGGGCAGTTTTTGACCCCAGTAATCTCTTCCTTTGACGCCTTCGTCTTCCATGGAATCATTCCTCCTGTGAACAGATATCTTCTATCTCGATTACTGCCTCTGTTTCTAGAAGCTCCCTTAGAAAACCGCCAGTACATCTCCGCTGATAGGCCTTCTGAAGTGAACTTATCCATCGTTTTCATGAAGTAAAATTCTTTCTCTTGATTTTTCCTGATATTGTTGTCTATCGCTGAGGGCTCGAGATGAGCATCCCTCCTTCAACCTGTCATCCGTTACCTCCTCCCACCAGCAGCACAAGTCTATATGCTTGTTTCATACCCCCTCATTGGCCAGCCAATCCGCAACTTTGTTGGCTTCCCTGCGGACATGCACCAACCTAAGAGTTCTCAACATTCTTAGGTGTGCTTGGATTCTTTGGTAGACTTGCAGAAGCTGCCAGTGTCCTAAGATTTTCTCTGGTGCAGCGCCAACATTTATCCTCTTCACTGAGTTAATGACTAATTCTGAGTCAGCCTCAATGATGACATTGTGAATGTTGTACTTGAGCAGTATTTCCAGGCATAATTCCATCGCCATGAGCTCAGCCATATTGTTGGTTTCTTTTCCTAGATAACTGTGGAAGATGACTTGTATGTTTCCTTCCTCATCCCTCATGACCCCTCCATATCCTGCTTCTCCAGGATTCCCTTTTGAGGCCCCATCTATGTTAAATTTTAAAAATCCATGTGAAGGGGGTTGCCATGAAGCCTTTTCTGTTGAGGTATTCTTGTTGATCTGCATAGAACCCTAAGGGGGATGAACCTTGAGCTCTAACTTCTCTAGTATTCTAGCCTCTCTTTGTCCGATGGGTTTGCCAGTAGCTATACCTCCCACGATATGAACAGTCTCTTTGAGTTGTTTAAGGATTAGCTTAAGGATGCTGCTCACCGGACTCGCTTTATCCTTGAAAATCCTGTTGTTGCACTCCTTCCAAACATTCTAGATTATGAATCCTGGGGTCAGCATCCAGGCAGAGTTAATGATCTCATTATCCGAAAAAAAATTCCGCCATTTTTTCAAAGTAGCAATGATGTCATTTACATTTCTGTCTATCTGCTCGAAGACTTCTCCAACCCAATTCCAAAGAATTGAAGTGAAATTGCATCTATTCAGGAGATGATTTGTAGTTTCTTCCTGTTGTCTGCATAAGTGACATCTTGAGGGGCCAACAAAGCCTCTTTTTCTTAGGTTATCCCATGTCAAAATCTTGCCCTGTTGAACCAGCCACTTGAATAGTTTGACTTTCATCTAATGAGGATTATCCCAGAGTTCTTTCCATGTCTTATCAGTGTTTGGAAGGTTGAGCCCTGAATCTATCCTTTTGGCCTCCTTAAGGTTGAAGAGACCTGCCTTGTTCTTTCCCCATCTTAGTTGATCATCCAAGGTTGAGTTTAAGATTTGTCTCTTGTCTAAAAGACCTTTAAGGGCTATAGCTTGGGTATGCAACATACCCATTCCACTATAATCTGGAAGTTTCCATGTTCTCCATTTCCCATTGTTCCTTGATTGGTCCCAATAGTCACTTACCCACCTTAATCCCTTATTTATGGTATCGGTGTGAATGTCTGCTACTTTTTCACTTCGGAGATTGTCCTCCTGCTGCCAATTATCCTCCCAGAACTAGGCCAGATTTCCAATTATGATCTTCCAGAAACTGTGATTTTGGACTAGGGCCCTGTTCTCCCATGCCCTATTCCAATTTGCAGAACCTTTTACTTGTCATGTCATTCTGATGAGGTTCTTCTCCTACCACTCTCTTGCATATTTTTGCTTCCAAAGTTTTGCCTAGGGGGCTTGTATTTCCTTTAGCCATCTCCACCAGATTTTGGCACTAAGAACTCTGTTAAGAATTCCTGGGTCATGAAGACCCAAGCCACCATGGGACTTAGGTTTGCATACCCTGTCCCATGCCACAAGGGCCCATTTCTTCTTTTCTTCACCTTTCCCCCAGAGAAAGTCTCTCTGAATGTTTCTTATGTTAGTAATTACACCAGTTGGTGCCGGAATGGTTGATAGCATATAGATAGGGATGCTTTGGAGGATAGCCTTAGTTAGAATCAGAATCCCTGCTAGATTTAGTGCTCTATTTTTCCATTTGCTAATCTTATATTTTAGCTTATTAAGAACAGGTTCCCAGATATCCTTGTGTAGCGGTTTGTCGGTGAGGGGAACTCCCAGGTACTTCGCAGGTAGTGACTCCCTTTGAAAGCCCAAAATTCTGGAAAGATTTCTTTGTATTGAAATATTTGTATTGAAAAAGAAAATCTTTGATTTAGTAAGACTTACCTCTGTGCCTGCTGCCCTAGCAAACTCACTCAGAATCTGCTTGAATGCTTTGGCTTCCTTGACAGTGGGTGTGCCTTGAAGCATAGTATCATCCACAAATTGCTGATGTGTCACCGTGTCCCCACCTTGAGTGAGTCTCAGACCCTGAATTCTCCCTTCCTCCTTAGCATCTCTGATTGCTCTCCCTAACCCTTCCATCATTAGAATGAAAAGGAAAGGAGAAAGAGGATTAACTTGCCTGAGACCTCTAGAAGGCTTGAAGGTTTTGGAGGGAGAGCCATTGAGAAGAATTGAACAACTAACAGTGGTAACTAGCACCATCACCCATTTAATCCAATTGTAATCAAATCCATAGGCTTTTAATATTGCTCTTATGTACGACCAACTCAGTTTGTCATAGGCCTTTGCTATGTCTAGCTGTATTATCATTACTACCTGTTTATTGGTAATGAGTGAATGAACCACTTCATGTGCTTGAATTATGTTATCTAGAATTTGTCTTCCTTCCACATAGCCCATTTGCTCCTCTGATACTAGGGTTGGGAGAAGTGGTTTGAGATGGTTGGCAAGTACTATGGATATTATTTTGTATACCACATTGCATAATGCTATAGGTCTAAATATGTCTGGAGAGGTGGCCTTTTCCTGTTTGGGGATTAAAGCTATGAAAGATTCATTGAGCGCCTTTAGGACTGTCTTAGAACGTCGAGAGTCTTCCACTACCTCCAGGATGTCCTGCTTTACTATCCTCCAACAAGCTTTGAAAAATTCCACATTGAAGCCATCCGAGCCTAGTGCTTTCCCATTGTGCATCTCTTTAACAACTTCCTCAATTTCTTCCTCTATTACTGGTCTCTTGACATTATAATTATCTTCTCTAGTAACCAATTTAGGAATGTATTGAGTAAATTTTTTCGTAAACTGGTGTCTGTCTTCTGAGGTTTCCTCAGCAATTTTCTGAAAATGCTGGACTAGAACCTTCTCCATCTCTTCATGAGTGTTTCTTTCTATTCCATGCTGATATGTAAGTTTCACAATTCTATTGTTGTTTCTGTGAGCTATGGTGGATCTGTGAAAGAATTTGGTGTTTCTCTCCCCTTCTTTAATCCATTGTACTCTGGATTTTTGTCTCCAGAATATTTCCTCTTGAAGACATTTGCTGTCCCATTCCTGCTGGAGTGACTCTGCCATCTCTTTCCTTTCATCTGTATAGACTTTTGTGATAAGAATATGGTTTATTTCCTTTAGTTTTCTTTCCACATCTCCTTTAGCTTTGAAGATATTAGCAAATTACTTTTTATTCCACTCTTTGAGTCTACCTTTAATGTGTTTGAGCTTGCAGTGTAGAAGGAACATCTTTGTACCTTGAAGGTGTAGCTCTTCCTTCCACCATTTTTCGATGTTTGTGAGGAAATCTAAGTGTGTGAGCCAAGTGTTCTCAAACCTGAAGGGGGAGTTCCTTGGTTTACCAAAAAGAGAAGCTTCCAATTGGATAGGCCAATGATCTGAACCTCCAAAAGGTAGGATGAGCACAGTAATGCTGCTTCCCATGAGAAGAAGTTCCTCTGAAACAATAAATCTATCCAATTTTGAGGCTACTTAGGTAGGGCCCCCTCTTTTTTTATTCCAAGTGAAGATTCCATTGCTTGTTTCCATATCAACCAATTTCATATTGGTGATGAAGTTCTGGAAGGCAACTAAATCTTTACCAAGTGTTCTAGTTCTTCCTTTCTTCTCCATAAGTGATTTTGTCATGTTAAAATCACCTCCAAGAATCCAAGGTAGAGCTGGGTATCTCTTCTTCATATCTTCCAGTGTTGTGAGGAGTAGAAGTTTGTCCTCCATTGGCTGCAGACCATAGACATTGGTGATCATGTAACATTGTCTATCTCCCACCGGTTGGAAAATCAGAGAAAGGTGATGTCTGGATGCCTCTGCATCAATCACACCAAATTTTTGTGGATCCCATAGAGTGAGAATGCCACCAACAGATTTATTTGCCTTAACTTCAAGGTATTCATATCTATTTAACCATTTGCTATGTTTTTTGTGGATCTTCTCCACAGAGCATTTTGTTTCCTACATGAATACTATGTCAGGCTTTTCCTCTCTGATCTTGTTACCTAGATTCCTCTTTTTTCTTCTGCTCCCTAGTCCTCTAATGTTCCAGGTTGTGATTTTCATTGAGGTGGGGTTTTAAAGGAGTAACTGGAAAGGTCTTTCATCCTTCCCGAGTCAATCGTGAGTTTTCCACACTCCAGCAATAGTTCTTTCTGTCTTTTCCTTCCCCTCCTTTTGCCTGGATTTTTTGTTAGTTTTCCTGTTATTAATCCTATTGAGGAAGCCCCTTTATTTTCATGGTTATCATGTCCTCTTTTGACTCCTGCAGCTGTTTGATGTGACTTGTTAAGGAATATCTGTTGTACCTTGTCCACATCCTCCTGAGGGATGGAGTTTATTCCCAGGTTTCCTCCTTGTTCTAGAAACTTTTCCAGCTCTAGGTTCTCCCTTTCCAAGATCTCCTGTAAGTCTTGGTCCTCTGTACGACTTTCACTTTGAGTCATTTCCTGGTATTTTTCTATTTCCATGCTACTCAAAGGGTCTGTTG
Organism: Pinus tabuliformis; assembly: GCA_031772625.1. Classification (NCBI taxonomy): domain Eukaryota; kingdom Viridiplantae; phylum Streptophyta; class Pinopsida; order Pinales; family Pinaceae; genus Pinus; species Pinus tabuliformis. The sequence continues at coordinate 1,841,250,712 of CM062819.1, forward strand.
TGTGTTCATTCTGATCCTGAGTGAACTCCATGCTGGTCTCTTTTCCTTTCCCCCTTGCTGACTGATTCTCTGTACTCTCTTGATCACCTCCATCTACTTCTTTTTCTCCTAAGATCTCAAAACTGTTGTGACTTTTTGTTTTGTTATCATTCGTAATAGGGTTCTTTTGTGTCTTCCTTCCTCCTCCTTTTCCTTTTCCTCCTGCTTTGGTGAAACCTGTCTGGTCTTTCCCTTTGCTGGTGTTTAGGTTTTCCTCCCTTCTATTAAGAGGACAATCTCTAGATAGGTGCCCATGCTCATGACATTTGTGACATCTGAACGGGATATGTTCATAGTCAACTGTTTGAACCCATTCCTCATCATAGACTTCTAGAATGACCTCATCTGGAAGGGCTCCTGATAGGTCCATCTCCACACATATACGGGCATAGGAGGTATATTTTCCCCATAGAGTTGCCTCTGAAATTTTTAAGAAATGACCTAATTTATTGCCTATAGCTTTTAAAGACTTTAGCATCCAGTAATCTAAAGGTAAGGAGCAGAGTCTAATCCATACCGGTATTGAAGTGAAGGTTTCTCATTCTGGCACAAAGTTCATCGTCCATGGCCGCATATAGAGACCAACAGCTACAAAGAAGTATGGTCCCCCTTCAAAAATCTTGTCTCTGTCTTCCATGTTCGTGAACACCACTGTAAAAAAACCTTTGTATCCAAGATGTATATTTAACTCCCCCTTTGGTTTCCAGTTGTATTTTATCCAAGTGTACACCGCTTTCTCTGACGGCCAGATTCCCATAAATTTGCATATGATGGCATAGTTTGCCATGTGATCCTTGTGCGCTTGCAGAGCTAGATCATTCAGAATAACCCTAGGTTTAGTTATGGTCTTGGGTTTACAGGGCCCCATCTTGGCTCTGTTCTCTATTCCCTGACCTCTGTCTTCCTCTTTCTCCTCCTGTCGATCTTCTTCGTGGGCCCCTTGATCTACATGGGTTTTGTTGCCTTCTGCCTTCTGAGTTTCAGTTTTTTTTGTCTTGACCTCCAAGGGTTGTGGAGGTTTTTTCTTATTCCCTCCTCTTCCTCTGTTTGAAACCACATTACTGTAGGAGGGAGTGGAGCTCCCTCCTCCCTGTGCCTCCATGGGTGCCTGTTACCCTCTGTCACTCTCTTAGATAAACCCTAGAACTCTCTGCGGAACCAGTTGCTTCCAATACATCTGCACCAAGAAATTATAGTAGTTAACATGGTATATTTGGAAAATATTAAAACTAACATAGTACAAATATCCCTTTTCAAAATTTTCAATTTTATTTAATAATATTAAATCGTTTAATTGTATTCAAAAACATCATTTATTATTTAATAGGTATGAAAAAATATATATAAATTTGAAATAATTAAAATACTTTAATAAATATTTTTTTTATAAAAGTGGTAGAGAAACCTATAATCCTAGTAGGACCTCATGTTCTTTGAAGTTATATAAGCAAAAATCAATAACACAATTGGAATTTATTTTATTTTATTTTATTTTTTTCTTGAGAAGAAAAAAACCACTGGTATATATTCATGATAAAAACTAGTATATATATGTCGATTATATGAGATTTTCATAGTGTTTATCTATCAATATCAAAATGTACATATAATTCATCCAAAACGAAGTGAATATTTGTTTGTTATAGGCATGCATATTAAAAAGTTATAACTCTTTCTAATACAAAAAAGAGAACTTCGTGAGAATAGCTAAACACTACTATGAAAACATCAAAAGTGAATATAAAGTTTGTAGGGATCTAAAATGGCTCATCCAAAAAGAGCACACCCTATATGACCAATCTATCAATTTTATGGAGAATCTATGGTCCCCATATCGCAAATAGTCCCATCCAAATAGTGTCAGTAATTTATGGTACCTTCTTCATCATTGAGACCGAATTTAGATAGAGTATCTACAATGGTATTAGTTTCCCTGTAGACATGATGTATGTTGAAAAAATGGAAAGTTATGATGAGGGATTTAATACGAGCCATTCATCCCCGAAGATCTGGAGGATCATATGAAGTGAAGTCTTGAACTCCATTAATGAGAGTCCTTGAATCCCCATAGACGTGAAAGTTCTATAGGGATTTCTCTTTGGCAAACCATAGGAGGCCCCATACTGCGCATGTCTCCGCTATAGAATGTCTACCATTTCCAACGAAGCAGTGGAATTTGTAGTGCTCCCTTTTATTGATCCTAAGCCAAACCCCGCATCCACAACATCTGCACTACCCAGTCCCATCGAAGAAGCCAACGGACATGTCAGAACACGAATGAACAAGTGTGAAAGTAAGATATTTTGTGAACTCAGGGTGCATATCCTGTGTCTCCAACCAAGTGATAATTTTTTAGCATATGCGAAAGGTGTTGATCTGGATCCCATAAAAAATGTATTTGCTCTGGGCTCACCAAATTTCCCAAATAACTAATAGGGGAAGGTAGTTGTGAGCATTGTGAATGGAAATCCACCATCGAGTACATGCTTCCATAAAATGAAATTGGATAAAAGAAAACCTGGAATAAGAGAGAACTTGCATCCAAATTTGTTTGGAAATATCACAACACAAAAAGAGATGTGTGACAGACTCACTCTCAATACCATAGATGGGACACCATCCCAGAGCATGAAAACCTCGTCTGATGAGGTTATCCCATGTAAGAATCTTGTTGTGGAAATTTAACAATGCGAATAATATGATCTTCAAAGGAATGTTCCACTTCCAAATGCTAAGTAACCAAGGGGTAGTGGCAGTGTTGAATAAATTGTCCATCATATACCTATAGTCTTTAGCTACCTCAATGTAGCCCTTCTGAAATCGCCTGCTCCAAATCAGTGAGTCACCCCTCTAATTCATGCAATGTTCGGCTCGTTTAAAATCTAGGACAAATATGTCCCATTCCAGTGCGTTTTCTTCATGTAAATTAATATCCCTCACCAATTTCCATATAGGATGGATCTCGTCCCAACTACCAATAACCTATGCCAAATAGAACATTCCCCTGTGATGAAGTGCCTTAATGGTTGTAGTAAAAATGTATGAGTCCCTGTGAACACCCATAATATGATCTCTTCCAATAATGACATTATTACCCAAACCGAAATACCAATAAATCCTTTTTAGGAACCATGTTTTGATATTTCAAAAACTCGACCATATGGTCGATCCACTCTTCTTACCAATATTGTCGAACCTAAACCAATCCAATAAGGTCTTGTACATGAGATATTTAGCTTTGGTGATCTCCTCTCATATACCGATACCAAATAATGTTCTCCCAAAGAGATTTGATAATAAGGGACCATCCAAAATATTTAGTGTTCAGTATACTCCAACCATCAAGAATCTTAGGCCTAGAGATCTATTCCCATTTGATCAGATCAATTTTACACCCCATATTTGCATCAAATCATAGAAAGTGTGATAGAATAGAGTGAATCTGAGAGGTGATCAAATGGTTGGAAATTATCATAACTATATGATACATTTCCTTGAACTTTCAAGTAAGGCTGACAAAGACGCCAAGAAAAATTAATTTATATGATGAATTTTCTTGAAAAGGTGAAAGGTAGGCCAATACGAATTGCTTTCTCTATGGATTTGTATGAAATGTAGAGGGAAATGCTTCAAACATTAAATTAATATAGCTCTAAACTACACTATAGGAACAAAATATATTTACAATATTTGTTTGGAAAGACAAAAAAACTCTCCCTTAATATATATATATATATATATATATATATGTATCGGTGAAATAAATATTTTACATTGGTACATTTTCAGGTTAACATTTATAGTAAAAACGACTTTGTAAAGATTTTAAAGTAGATAACAATAGAATAATTATGAACTTAACATGTTACTTGCAAGAATTAATCCTAGGTAGGAAGAATATAACTTCCTTCCCATGAATAATTGTTATATAAAGTTCTTATTTGGGTTAATACATTCTTGGTGGAATAAGGAATGCTTCTTTATAATCCATCAACTATGGTTATATGGAACATTACATAGAGGGGTGGAATAGTAAGCTATAGGTGAGGTTGAAGATCTAAAGAGTGGGATCACATGTATGGCATATAATAATGGGATTGAACTTACTGAGTGTTGCATAGGGTTGCGATAATTAATTAGCAATGGATGAGTCAAATGTGAGAAACTAGAGAACATATTAATAGCGACAGAAAAAAGAGCAATTATGTGAAAACCATTGTTTCAAGGATGAGAGAGTGAGTTGTAGAGTTTGAGGTAAAAATACAAGGTATAAACAATGGTCATGAGATAATGGATTGGTGTGATAAGAGAGTTGAATAAGATAGCAAAGGAGTGGAGAGACTTTTCTAGGATCTTATGGAAAAATATATAATGTTCACAGGTATATGCATATATTCACACTGCTTGGTTAGAGGGAACAAGGTTTTATTTGAAGATAATTTTGATAGACCATCACATTAGAGAATTGATATCAAAGTGCTAAAGGAAATAATAGTTTATGTTGTTTGATTTTTTGGTGAGAAGGAGTTGGTAGTAGCTAAGATGGTGCATATAAAATGTGTAGGAGCCAAACTATGCATATTCGATTATTTACATTTCCTAATTCCTAATTAGTTAAAAGCATTTAATTTTGTTTTAGTTAATTGTTAAATGAAAACATCACATTATAGATGGCCAATAATAGTACCTAGGGAAAATTAGAATCTTTGTGGCTTAAGGTAAATACAATCATATACTCATTAAGAGTTCAACATGTCACTTTCAAGAATTGATCTTAAGGTGGGAAAATACCACTCCTCTCAAACAAACCAGATAAAAGAAAACAATATTTATACCACATTAGTTGTAATTGAAATCTAGAGAAAAACCAATTTATTCAATAATAAGATATTCAATGTAAATGAAAAATTTAGTGTAACAAAGTAAATGCAAAATTTATTGTGCCATAAAGTAAAAAGAGGATACATAGGAACTTGAGTTACTTTCCACAATATATAGTTTTTATTTATATATATATATATATATATATATATATATATATATATATATATATATAACTAAATGTTCTTCTAATAGTGGTTTGTTACTTTGTTTCTAAACTATAAAATATATGTTTTATGTTAAGATATTAGTTTACTACTTAAACAACCAAATTTCTTTGATTTTTTTTTTGTATCTATCAATAATAATATATTCTTTTACACCACTAATTTAAAATATTTTTAAATGCTAAATTTATAAGTTTTTAAATTAATATAGTGAATGAATACATGTGGAACATAAAATAATGTTTCGTTATGGAAAAGAAAACAATATGTTTCCTTCTCCTCTAGTGGGTTGGAGATGTTCATATGAAAACTAGAAAACAATATGTTTCCTTCTCCTCTAGTGGGTTGGAGATGTTCATATGCATATACATAGGTGTATATGTAGTTCTATTAATGATGACAATGTGGACCATTTATTCTTATGCATTTTTATTGGTATATATGTAGTTTTATCAATGACAAGTATGTGTATAATATTTTAAAAATTCATAATAAATGGAGATAATAATAGTTAATTGGGAAACATGGATGTATTTTTGTTTATGTTATCTAAACCATCATGTTAGTCACTCTAAACATAAAAACCAGGTGACTCATCTTATGGATAAGGAAAACATATATATAGATAGACAGATATCTATATTTATAGAAACATGTGTGTTATAAACATTTACATGTTACTATTAAAACTTTATTTAAAAAAAAAAAACCTTTTGTCCATTCTCAGACATAATCAAAACCCTATACTTATGTGTTTTACATAAAAGTGCCTAATTGTGTTTATATTGTTACTACAAGGCTAAATGTTGACAAAGTAGGCATATCTCATGGTTAGAGATCATGTTGAGTGCACTTGAGCATTGGAAAGTTCCTTTTCATATGTTAGGTTCTTATCTTTTGTTTTGACCCACTTTCTCGTTCCCTTGACCCATCATTACAACCCAAAACGAAACTATGCTAACCATATCCCACTTAAAGCCACAAAATCCCATAGAAAGGTTATATGTGGTGTTTTGATGCATATTTAATTATGATTGACCCTAAGAAGCTTTGTTTAATGCATATGTCCATTTTTTTCCTTCCTTAAACATTTTCAAGTCCTAGAAATCAAGTAATCTTAATGAAAACATAGTAGTGTGTCTCATGGTAAGCCAATTATTATGAAATATTCATCAGAGAGAGGTAATTTTGTTGACTGTAAATGTTTTACATGGTGATTGAGCCTCATAAGTGTGATTTTTTTTAGTGGGATCCCATTTTAATATCCTCACATTATTAAACTTTAAGACACATCATTCACAATTAACCTAACCATGGCACCCATAACACCCTTAAAGGTGTGTGTACATATATGTGATGGTTTGAGAACTCGGTCATGGAAATTGATTCTTGAGAAGAAAGGTTTAGGGCCAATGAATTTTGTTTGCATTCCCTTACTATGGTCAAAGACCCAATACCCATAAATGATTACCATGACCTCATATTTATGTTAATATACAACATGGATTACCTGGGAGGATTGATGTCATGGTTTGTAGGTGTTATTTATAGTTCATGAGCGTAAGAAGCTTCAATTAGACTTTAAATAAATTTTTTCCCCTTAACCATATTTATGTATTATTTTTTGATAGAGCTTGTCGAGGAACGAGATCAATTTCAGGGTTCGATTATGTTTTATACCTTGTACATTCCAATAATTTTTAGGCTAAGAAAATGTTTTCTACAGGGGCCAATAATTTGAGTGAACTGGTGGTGGTTCACTTACTTATGATATCATATTTGGAAAAAGGTATAAATCCACTCTAGGCGTAGGGTGATTCAACTGTGGTCATATGACTATCTTCTGATACATAATACAACACTAATTTCCTTATTTTAGGAATTAAAATCTATCTCTGGGAAATTTAAAAATATCAATTTGGTGAACATATTTCAAGCACAATGCTCAAGAAGTTTCCCACTCTAAGGAAGGCCTTATTATGCTTCCAAACCATATTTCTAAAGAATATTTTTTTGGGGGGTTTCTAGTCTCCTCTAGGACCTTGAACATTGATTTATTTTAAGTGCAATATGGATTCTTTGCTTCTTATGTTGGTTTGGATTTTTATGCCTTGAATATTGTGATGGAATCACCACTTCAATATATTGAGTTTTCCATCATAGAACTTGTAATGCTATGGATATGCCACCAGTATGTTAAATCTTCTTCATAGGAGTGCCAGGTCTACAATTTGAATCTTCCCCTTATGTAAAAGTGTTGAGAATGAATGTTGAATCATATAAAAAAATGAGTTTATCTAATGGGTAGCAAGATAGTCATCACATGAATTTGAGTTCTATCCTTCATACACATTATAATATTGCCAGTATAAGAAAATTTGAGAGAAGGTAAAGATCATGTCCCAAGAGCTCCATTCACTCTATTCACAAATACACAACACCCATGCGATCATGAACATATTATAGGTGTGCCAAGATTATTATTGAGAGACCAAATAGGTATGTCACCTCCAAGTCACCAAATATATGTTTAGACAATCATTGTATGCTAAGAGATCAAATGAATGTTGAAGATATTGCCACATTCATGTTGAAGAACATATGTTTTCTGAGAATGTCATGTAATCTGAATTTTATAAGATTGTTGAAGTTGTTTTTCACCATGAAGAGATGTTATCATCATTGTATTATTCCTTTATTCACTTGTTTTTCCTACAATAGGTCAAGATATGTATACCTAGGTCTATTCATACTTGTCTGCAGATATCTCAAAGTCCCCATATAAATGCACAGGTGTGTTAAGATATATATATATATATATATATATATATATATATATATATATATATATATATATATATATATATATATATATATATATATATATAGAGAGAGAGAGAGAGAGAGAGAGAGAGAGAGAGAGAGATATGTTTCCAAAAAATAACTGATATATGGGGAGGTTTAATTACCAAAAGTTTTGTGCTCCAACCTCGGACAGGACTATGTGTGCCAAAGAGTTGCTCCAGGCACACTTTCTTTAGTTGAAGAAAAACAAATCACCATAGGAACTCAAATTATGTTTACTTTAATGATGGAAACTGAGGCATCTGAATCCACATATTTAAGCTCTTATTTGAATGTCACAGGCCTAAACTTATCTTTAGAGAATATAAAACTATATATATATATATATACCGAGGTCAATGGACCATAGGATCAAGCAATCACGACATATTCTCAATTGTATCAAACCCTCAAACAAACACCACCTCTCATCCATTGTAAAATGTATATACCATATCTCACTTTTACAAGGGATGTAATTTGTAACACCTGGATTATACATCCTATTAGTGACAAGATTTGGAATCGTAAGTGCTAACTGTGTAATTTACGTTGCTCATCATTATTGTGAGTATGATGGTGAAGTTTGAATGGGATGAAAATAATCCATTGAAATTATTTCTATTTTGTTAATTATAATCTTCTTTTTTGTTTTTGAAGACTACATTGTTATTATCAACATTCATATTAACAAATATGTGTTTATTGTGTTAATATTTTCAATCTGCAACTACTGTTAATGCCATATTTTACGCTAATTTTAGTATCTCAAATGAAAAGATTTTTATGCTAATTATTAATTGAAATCTTAACTTTTTGTTATCAATATGAAAATTTTGGATTGATCGAAACTTGTATGTTTCATTATGATAGGACAAAAGATGGGCATTCTTTGAAGGCTCAAATTGTGCTATGTGGCTTGAATGAATATGAAGAGATTGAAATTTCTTCTACAACTGGTAAAGATTATTAAATATGGGTATAATTATTCCTAGAGGGCCTTTAGTTGGAGCACCTTCTGCACAAGGATTAAACTAGTTTTGATTTTGTCTATGCTTTTTCCATTTTTGGCCTAGTTCATAGACATATATATGATATACTTTTTGGTATGTAAAAGGATACTTTGACAACCTGAATATAAAATTTGATGATGATATGGTTTCTATTTTTCTACAACTCTTAGTAGTTGTGAAGTTTTTGGGCATTTTTGGATGAACACTATAAAACCCTAATTTTGAGTACATTCATATGCACATTCAACATGTAAGGTTTCTTTTACACTTAATAAAAATTATAATTTTTTTCAGGAAAAATGTGATATTTATATATGTAGTTAACTATTAAAAAAATATGGCACATAGTCATATTTGAATATTATAAATCCAAGTATATAATTATTTTTTATCCAATTTTCTAAAATTCTATTTTTTTTAAATTTACAGCGCATCAATAGTATTTTTACTTATAAGTCTTAGTTTAAATCTTAGATTTACTCTAATGTATTGAAGAGGCGTGTTTATAAGTTGTTAGTGATATTGACATTTAAAAGTGATCAATTACATTATATGAATTGATATTATGAGATGAATACATGTACTTAATATGGTTTAAAAGCCTTTTCCACAAGTTCATTTGTTGTCTCTAGTTGTTCTACTTATTAGCATCATTTCAAAGCTATTATAGTATTAAGGCATCGTATAAAAACTCTAATAGTATTAAGAGAATGATAGAATAATGGTAGTATTGAAGGTAATATGATGAAACCACTCCATATAGTGATGCATCAGAGAATAACAATTTTGTATACACCAACAAAATTGCATATTTACATTCATTTAAAGGCTCAATGTTAAATCCAACTTTATTGTTATATTAATTTGTATTATGAGTATTTTATAATATATTTCTCTTACTTTTATAATGGAGATTAGCTTTCTTAGTGAGAAATTCGATATGTTGAATCACTACTTGAAATTCTCTTTGTTAAGTGTCACCACATCCAGAACAGTGTAGATACAAGGGCTTCAATGCCAACTACAAATTATCGAATTGGTGAAACATAAAGGATGCCAAGACACCATGTCTCTAATTTCTCCCTCCAACTGAACACACATTTTTCTAATTGAATTTCTTGAATTTAACTTGGTAGCATCTATGGAGGACATAAAAATTTTAGATGACCATTATTGATGTTTGTTATTTTAAGTTTTAAGTTTTGTTCATTATAGAAAAATGTTTTGCTTGGCATTTTTTACGAAAAGTATATTTATAAGCATTTTTGGAAATGTGTAATAACACACTTATAAAGGAGGGTTGTCAAGATCATCTTTGGAGTATGAAATATAAAAATATATTCTCAGGAGCGGGAGCGATGGCAGGAGTATTCACGCATAGGGTTTCAGCAGGCCAGGATGCCGTCGTCGCTGCCCCCACGGCCTCGCTTGATGCAGGAAAGGCTTGGATTTGGGACGCAGCACCAACAGAGTTCAAGCATGGCCACAGGACTTGGCCCTCAAAACAAAACAAACTGGTAATGGGCCTCTTTCCCCCTTCTTTGGCACAGTGCGTTTTCATGAGGGCGCTGCAGGGCACCCATCTCCACTGTTCAGTGTTTTATATTAAAAATTTTTTGACCCTCACTGCGTCTGAGGTTGAAACGGCCTCCCACGGGAGCGAAGTTTTCTGGTTATTTTGCTCTGTCTGCGTTAATGGGCAACAGATCTGGCTGAGTATTCATATGTCTATTTTTGGGATACTGCGGATCCGATCTACCACACTGTTGTTGCCTTCAACATGGATCCGAGCTGCCGATCTAGGGCCAATCTCAGATCAAGTATGGGTAGGGAATATGGACCTGGCCACCCAGGATTTTGAGCTTCATTCGCCTTCTGCAGTGCAGATCAGGGCTCCGCATGGCAGGTTAGGGAAGGATCTACCAGGTCTGGACAGAGATAGGCAGAATCAAAATGATATCTTGTCAGATCCAGATTACAAATCTGAAAAACGGGATTTGGGTAAGGCAGATACAGCAGATCTGAACCAAATCTTCATCAAAACCACAGAAGGCAGACATATCTGCGTACAGATCTGGGAGCGGATGAGCATTTGGGAGTTAAAGAACGAGATCCAGGACAGATTGGGAATTCCAGTGGCACTCCAAATCCTAATATTTTCCGGGGTATGCATGCAGGAACAATACACTCTCCAGCATTACAAGGTTGCAAAAGACTCAACAATTATCCTCACACACCGATTGCGAGGTGGATCTAAGGGATCTACATCAAAACCTACAGGATCCTACCGCGATGCAGCAAAAGGAAACGAATCCACAAAGGGGAAAGAACATTCAGCTGTTAATATACCTCCAGGGCAGTACATCGTGGATGAAGTACCAGAGAGTCCCTCCATTCCGCTGGATATCCCAGAGGTAGAGTGCATATTCTCAGATCTACAAAAAAAAGCTGTTATTTGTAGATTTAACGGCTTCTGGCCCAGAACAGATATTTTATATCAATGGATCCATACGACCTGGACAACAAACTGCCAGATCCACCTATGCTCGAAGGGTTTCTTCATAGTAATTTTCTGCGCTGAAGAAGAAAGGGAAAAATTACTCACTGAAGGACCATGGTTCTGGGGCAGTGCGGGATTATTTGTTACCCCTTGGTTCCCAGAATTTGATCCAAATACCATGGTGGTATCACGGATGCCGGTATGGGTAAGGCTGCACAACCTTCCGATACATTTCTGGCACTTCAAGACATTATCAGTTATAGGGAATACTCTTGGAAAAATGTTAAAGATCGATACAGAAAGACACTTAAAAGGAATTTTTACCTTTGCTAGAATATGTGTCGAGGTAGATCTCAGCCAAGGGTTACCGGAAAGCATCATCCTGAATTTCAACAATACACAGTGGAAACAACCTCTGGACTATGAGAATACAGCATTCAGATGCAGGGGATGTCAACAAACAGGTCATCTGTTCAATGCATGCAAAAGTCTAAACAAGAGCAAGCCACAACAAAGGAAACACAAAGGATGGCAAAACATAGACTCTGTCATGAAGAAGAGAACCGCGGGAAAGAAAGCCCCCTCAGTAACAGAAGACGAAGAAACAGAAGCAGAGGAGGATGATACCACCATTGAGGAGGTCGAAATAGAGAACCAGAAGGAGAATATAGCAGTCAACAAGAATACACAGTCACACTCAAATCAGGCAGAGACCCAGCAAAATCAGGCAGAGATGCAAAGCGTGGATCAAGGCACTGGAGGCATCAAACGGTATCATCACTCAGATACTTCAGATTCAGACAAAGAAACAGGGCATCCAAATGTATCAACCCAGTTAGTCATTGCATCGACCGAGCCCACTGTGGGAGAGTGGCGCAAGGTTGAAAAGAAAAAGGGGAGGAAAACCTGAAGCGTCCCTCCCCCCTCTCTCCTCTCTTTCTATTTTTTTATTCTTTGTGCACGTTAGTCCTCTAACGTTGCGCGGGGTGCGAAAGCACTCGAGCCCTTGTGGCAGCTTACGGAATGCTTTTTTGCTTCTGGAAATGCTCAGCATATGCAATGTAACTTTTTATTTTTTCTTAATAAAAAGTTCGCTTTTTCTTCGGAAAAAAAAGGAGGGTTGTCAAATTTACATGTTACAAAGTGCTACTTAATATATCATATGTACTTCTACTATGCTTTTACACAATATTTTCTAACATAATCTTACCATTTAAAAAATTAAGCTACAAACATTCATTTACATTAACTTTTAAAACAAAATATAACTTTTTTATTATATTCTTCGATATAAAATAAGTAACTTCATTTTATTTTATTAATATTCAACCTATTATGATTTTTTTTCTTCCGCATAAAATAAGTAACTTCATTTTATTTTCTTAATATTCAACCTATTATGAATTCTTTTTATATAAATTAGATTATTTTCTTAGATTTTCTCAAACTATTATGATGTTATGGATTTTCTTTGGAAAAATGAAATCACTTCCCAATTTACATTTAAAATATTCATTACTTTTAATAATTTAAACAAAATTTTAATATATTTTAAATATCAAAAAATTCATGTCCTTTCCACTTCATACTATATCCTACAAAAACACATTAGTGATTTCTAGTAACTAATTTCTTTTGCTTCTCATCAAGAAAAAATCAATTTATGCATTACAATAAAATATAAACATTCAAGCCTATCCATTTGATTGGTTGTGTTTGGAAATTAGGGTATGCTTTGGTGTTTAAGAAAGGCTAGGTGTAATCCAATTTTAGCAATTTCAATCCCCATGATGGGAAGTTTTCATTCAGAGCATCTACTGAGACTACAAGTATAGATGGAGGATACAAGATAAGTTATGAACCATTCAACAATAAAATCCATTCATAACATATTTTATACCTTCATTACACATCTCTAAAATGCTCATGTCATTTCACAAATCTTTATTTCCAATGTTGAACAACAACAAAATGTTCTAAAAAGAAAAATATTAAATCAACAATAGGTAGTGTCTATACCATTCCTATGGAACATGTGCTAGTGGGAAATTTTTAATAATGGTATCATGATCTGCCCTTAATAATTTCCATTGTCGAAATCTCTTTTCTCTACTCTTCACTTCTTACATTTGCAACCAAGTTGCTATGATCAAATGATTGTATTGGGCATATATAACATTTGGTTGGTAGTCTTGAAACATAATGTGGTCTTTAATTCCTTTAATTATTCAAATAAATGTCCCATTAAAACCATTGAGCTCACTATATATTTATAATTTGAAGGATCATCAAGTTCTTGCATCAATATAGACTTCTACCTAGTGCATCACAATGGATAATAATGCACTTTCTCTGGATTATTTTCTGGTGCAATGGCAACATAAACGTCACCTTCTCTAAGCACATCACAAAGACGATCATAATCCTTGTCAAGCAAAGCCTCTTGATTATCCATTTCCTCATCAAACACATTTCGAAATGGGGGAAATGGTTTTACATGTTGATGTATCTATGGTTTGACATATTTGTTATCATGGCTTACACACTACTCGATGGACATGATATTATCATGAATACACACGACAAAATAAATAATATTTTCATTTCCGAATTGATGATATATTTATCATATTCTCACTTCTAACGGAGTGCATACGTCTTGTTCCATGGATTGGAACACAATTATGTGGCAAAAATATATCAACAACACCCATCGAAATACTCCAAAATTACCTATTTCATAGAGAAACTTGTGTAAGTAAACTTTTGTGTAATTTAAAAGTATATTTTCGATAGAAAAACACACGTACACATTGTACACCATATATATATATATATATATATATATATATAGCTATGCATATGAGTCATCCTTGGATTCGATACACAACTTAAATTGTGTTTGCACCAATTAACAACATCAAATGAATCTACAAGTTGTGCAGTACAGTGATTGAATTGATGCCTCCTAAGTGCACTTTTTATGCACGTCCCAAAATTATCAGGCTCTCCTTTTCCATGCACTGTCTCAAAGATATTCCATGCATGATGAATGCCATTTTTATCACGTAAGAGAGACAACCATAAGCATGATCGTGCTGCTTTAAATTGACCAACATAACCATCTGACCATACCTAATGTTTTTTAAAATTCATTCCTTGTCTCGATAAATCATCATAAATGATATTGAATCATGTTGAATAAAACATGTATCATGTGTATGATTATCGCTGATGTAGAAATGGTACTCTTCAATGACTTCACAATTATTTTCATTAATTTCATAACGATAAGTACGAAGCTCTGCATGCATATACAACATATGAAGGAATATAGAGACCTAGTCTAAATGATAATACTCACTTTTTATTTCCTTCTGTGGAGTCAACACGTATTTCTTAGCAAAATAAACCATTGATAACAATGTTCCCTTTTGGAACACATCATGTGACTGCTTGAACTGAGTCCTTCCATCGTGCTACATGAGAGTTCTTAATATATTTATATATTTCCTCCTTGAACTTATCAATAAATGATGTCACAAAAATGTCCTCTTTAAGTAAATCAATCTTTTTTAATGTTACCATTGAAACTGCAACAGGAGTGTTTGTAACATATCCATATCTTTTCCACTTCATAGTGAGATTTGATAATTGCAAATCATTTAGATCAATGGTATACTTGGCATAAAATAGTTCCAAATGAGATCATTCTTTGCAATTTCTTCCACAAACACATTCTTTCTTATAAAATAATTGGGCATTTTCTCATGGGCATAATATCTTAGATAAAAATTCACGAACACTTGAAGAAGGGAGATCATTGGACCAATATTCTTTGCCAAAATTCAAAAAGGTCTCATAATATAAATGGAATTCTACATGGTATTGACAACAACATGTGTCACCCGGATGCGGGTGACTACTCTAATAATCAATATGATTAGATGGTCGGCAGACGGACAAGATGGCCATATGGTTGCCAACGTCATCCCCAACTCCAACCTCAAGCGAATTCATACCATCTTGCAGAGTACAATAAATGACTCCTAAATCCGAGCGACCTCCACCACCCTCATAGACATGGCTCCTGCAGAGCAGTATAAAATTCCTCCTTTGCTCCATTGCGTCTACCCTCCGCAGGCTGTAGAACCCTGCACTCGCACTGTGACCAGCAGCCGATGCTGGTTGCTTCCTTGCCTTGATCTCGGCAACAGATTTCATTTCTCTCACTCCAGCCTTTGTATCTTAGACTAGACCTAGACCTCCCCTGCTCATTCTCTGCATCGAAACTCAATCAATCCCTTTGCTGTCAACCTAAATCTTAATCCTGCTATGTCACACATCAGGCATCGTATGCGTAGCAGGCATGGTGGAACTCATGGAGGCATCATCCACACACCGGCTTCAACTAGCTCTGCCACCGTTTCCCCTGACTCCTCCACTGATATTCTTAATCCTCTCAGCTCTCCCTCTCGCCGCTACCCAAACACCAGAAGTGGAAGGGGTCGTGCCATTCACTCAGCGGATTTCCCCCTTCCACCGTATCCTGCTCCCCATAGCACTCAGTTTCGTTTCCGCAGCTCCTTAAACCAGCCTGTAATCACTGCCACTGTGACCATTTCCTTCTCGGAAGAGATTGAGCCGCAAGCTCCTCCGTCTAGGCACAATGACAAGCAGAGCAGAGCGGCTCCAAGCAGCTGCAGTATTAGCATTCCTGGCAATCGACATCATGACGAAGGCAAAGCGGCTCTGCATGGCAAAGCTGTAGCTGGCAGTCAACCAGATGAGGATAGCAGACATGGTGACACAAAGGCATCGAGAAGCAGACAGATCGACACATCTGAAATGCAGATAGGCACAGGTGGCGCTGAGGAGGCTCCTCCAGCTCAGGGTAGTGGAGTGCCTGACGCAGATGATGACTGGTACCAATTCGCGTGTCGGATCGAAGAGGAACCAGCACCAGAGAATCTCTAGTCTTAACACGTGGCATCCAATTATTCCTTTTTTCCAGGTGGATGTGTCTAAGTTTGAACAGTCTTTTTCGGTTAACTGTTTTTGATTCTAGACATGCAATATCTCTCTCTATTTTTTTGGATAAACACTGCTTACCCATGTGTGGGTTCTTTCTGGTTTAATGGACTGGTTTCCCCTATGTTGGGGCAGTAAAAAACAAACAGATTCATTTTTGGTGATGATTGATGCTCAGTAATTTTGAGGTCAAGCTTTTCTGTAACTTCTTTTTTGTATCATATTAATAGAACAATATTACTTAGAAAAAAAAAGACAACAACATGTGTCACGAACAATGATAGGTTTGAATACCATGGATTAACTTAACAAATGTGCTAAGGGAAATCTTCACATCAACATTACTGGCCATAAAATTTTGAAATAATTCCACATGACTAACTTGAGTTATATGTTTGGCATGGATTTCGTAATTCCCTCTAGATATATGATGTCGCACAATGTCCATTTCATTTGGTGACATGAGAGAATTCAAATTCAAAAAATCATTCACCTTGTCTCTGACATTATTTGGAAGTCTATCTTGATAGGGTTGCCTATAAATATTAGCCCAAGAAGAAAGTTCATCATTCTCATCTAATTGAATCCTGAATTTGTTATGCCTCCATAGGATTTTTCTTGAAGTTATGTAAACTCTTGATTCCATTGAAATTATTGATGCAATCGTAGTTGTGACACCTATTAACAATGCTCTATGAGCACTTTTTCCATCTCAAGATCACTTTTTTGCAAGTGTGCGAAGTGTTGATGTTATATTTTTTGATACCAACTCATTTTCCTCCACCTCTTTCGAATTTCTAATGCCCAGTAATTGAGTTGCATCACTTCTAGGTTTGTATTTTAAAAATTTATTTAACATTCGAGCTTGTGTTATGACAAATTTACGTTTAAAAATCTTTTTGAACATCACATTTACTTTATTTTGAATTTTTCATTCATGCAGTACTAGCCCAATTTCTTTCAATTTGGTTGAATCCATATTCTTTAGAAAATTATCATCATAGAATTTGTCCTTCTAACTTCTAATGAATTTCCGTACTTTTGTATATGTGGAAGGATCTTCTTGCAAGTTAGATGTTTACCTTGCATAAAAAATATAAATTTGTACAATTTACGCTTGACATTTAGAAATTGAACATTTTTAAAATCTTAAAATTGGGACTTTGAAATAATCTAATTTAGAAAAACTACAAAATTTAAAATTTAAAACATTATTAACTCGACAATAGTATCGATACCAATATTGTACTCCTAATTTGTGTGTTTAATATACTCGTTGGCAAGTTCCTCGACATCTCTCATTTCCTCATAATTTCAATATACATCACATCTTCTTTAGATGCTCTCTATCTAATACCTCCACATATCTTTCAAGCTCTCTATTTTGTACCTCCATGTTTCCCTCAAGCTCTCCATTTTCCATTATTTCTCTCTTCTTTTCTTGTCGTTTCTTATTTATTCCCTCATTATCAGTTCTCTTGCAATCATACTTTCATTTATGAATCTTGTGGTTTCCCCTATTCAAAAACTTAGAAATTTTAAAACAACACAAATGAGTTCAAAATTTTAATACTAAAAATCATTCAAGACACAAATTTTAAATATTTCAAACCCAACACAATCAAATTCTATAAATTTCAAAATCCCTTTTTCCTCACATCCCTTAAAAATAAAATAAAAGAGCTTCTCCAAACACAATAAAATAAAATAAAATATTCATTTTACATATATTTAAACAATAAATTCATGCCCCTTCTCCAAACTCAATAAAATAGAAACACAAAATTCATTTTCTATAGATTTAAAAAATAATGTAAGGCCGCTTCTCCAAAACCAAAAAGCTTTTTCCATTAAAAAAATAAAAATAAAAACCCTTGTACCTTAAAATTTCCTTCGGATTGTAGCAATTTCCACTTTTTCCTTGAATTAAAGTCTCGGCCAAGACAGATAAAAATCTCGACCCAAAAATTGTTGCGATGAAACTCTCAACTGAGAGGTGTGATTCTTTAAGTTAATGTATCTCAACTCTTTGTCGAGAGATTCAAAATCTCTTGTACTAGAGTTTGAAATATTCTAGGCTAAGAGTTATTTCCAACATAACTCCCCCTAGTTAAAGAAAATTGTAGCAAGATAAATTTCTTGGATGAGAGATTTAAATTTATCGATTGAGAGATTTAAATTTCTCGGCTGAGAGTTTTTAGTCAACAAACGTTGGGAAAATTTCTGCATTTTTCAGAAAAGGCAAATTCAGAGAATCCAAACCATTGCAAAATTTAAGAGGTAGGTGCCATTATCAGTAACAATAGATTCAACCCTAAATATAGTTTCGAATGATATAATATGTATTCAGTTTCATGAAAAATTGAGATGTATTACTTTTTTTCTACGAAATTATGTCACTACAAATTTTGACAGTTCTGAAAAATTACCTAAATTTAAAATTCAATAACTTCCAATTCGAACAACCAAAAAGTTTGTAAAAATTTCCTATGGCTTCCTCTCCTCGTCTTCTTTAAAATGGTGTGTTTTCAGTTGACTTATTAATGACCACATTAAAACAAAACTTGACGTACCACCAAATATGTTGAAAAATCACCCTTTTTACGTATTACCCCAATTCATTAAATGATATAAAATAATGATTGAGTCTGAAAAATTCTACAAAAGTAGTCCATACCTTCGTGAAACCTATGTATATTGTGGTCATATATTTTTCTTTTTTTTAAATGAAACACCGGTATCTAAAAACCAATGCGTACCAATGAGTCACTCATTATCCTTCACTGAATTTTTTAAGTATGTGCAATTAGTAAACACCAAAATTCTCCAACTATATGTCCATTAAAAAAAATAGGAATAAAAGAGTACGGTGGTAAGATATTCCTCTACAAATATTTTTTTTACTACAAAGGAAAATTCTCGACACAAATATGATTTTTCAGCACTTGAAGTTGAAAAAACATAAAAATTCATAATTTTCTATGTCAAAAACAAGCTAAAAATGTTTCTCAACTTTGTATTTTAACCCATTCTTGAGATTTTGTTGCAAATGATACATGTCTTAGCCAGTTGTTGGTTTTTATTCATTCCACCATTTCTGAGACTTCCATAAAAAGAATGAGTCCCAAAGCCATAAACTCTCAAATCTTAAGGGTATATTGTTTGTGCTAGCTTTAATGTCTGATTCAATCTAGACATGAGAGTTTTCCAAGCGCTAGTAGGGTGGATGGTGGCTTCCACAAATATGTCGTTATCTCATAATGTTTTTGAGGCCATAAATATATCCAATCTTGAGGAAATTTGATGGTGCACCTATCTTTGGTTCTTCCATGTTAACATTCCATTAATAGTATCCACATTAGTGATTTTGAGGTCTCTCATTAGATCTATAAAGAGCTTCACATCATCATCCAACTTCTACGATCCACCTTTCCTCTTTCTTGGGTCTTTTAGGATGAAAAAATCCCCTCACACTATGAGGAGTCCTTCGAGAGAAGAAGAGTGGATGGGTAGAAGGTCCTGTAGGAGATTTAGTTCCTCACTGATGAGAATTGGACCTTATACTATTTCTAGCTAGCCTATAATGTCTTAGTTTATGAGCTAAAATTTTCATGATAAAATTCGGTGCACGAAAACCAAATTTGAGATATCAATTTCTATAGGATTATAGATAAGGGATAATCCATTTGCATGTCTTGTAACATCCAAGTCTATAGAAGCAATACCTCTCGATAAATTTAATGCTATCTCGCTTACTCATCCCTATGGATTCTTTTTAAGATCTTGTCTTTTCCCTTGAAATTTAGACCCCTAATATTCCATGTAATCAATTTCCTTGAGAAGGACGAGAATAGAGGATAATACCTCCATCGCAAGTTTCAACTTACCTAAATTGGCCAACGCCTCTCCCACTTCTTGGACGACATCTTTATTATTTATTCTTCCCTTCTTATTGACCTCTTTCTTCTCCATCAAGGGTTTGTACAAATTTCCACCTGTAGATCACCTGATAATGCAATAGACTAAAGCAAAATACTTGATCTACTTCTACAACAAATATAGCATAATCTTAATTGAACATGAGAAACATCAATAAGAACACATATAACTGCTAAGAAGGAATCAATCACACATAACACAGAAGATATAACCCAGGGAAAGCCTCAGCCTAAAACCCCAACTCTGTATTATCATACAAGTGGAAATATAGCCAGTATTACAAAAAGAATCAGCTCAAACGCTATCATGCTCTCTCTGCAATACCTCTGCTACTCATAGACAGTCAAAGGCCTCTATCTAACCTCTGGTCTGCCCTCCAAGCCTCCTATTTCTTTGCAAAATTCTGATTGAGGTCTAGCGCAGCCACTTGTGTGAATCCAACTACGCAATCATGAAGGAGATAAATCTTCATCCATGGATGAGCTTCCTTTATAGGAAAAGTATTCATCCAACTGATAGTACGTTGTCCCTTCTCTGATCTCAACTGGGTCTCTATTTGAACTGACATGCATGAGTTATCCATGAGTGAATACTCAGTTATCTGAAATACAATAGTTACATGCATGCAAACATTAACTAACTGAACTCTCATTAATTTAAACAAACTGTTTAAATAAAATATAACTGGACTTGACTCTGTTAACTGAGCCAACTAATTACTACTCAAATTAGAACTCATCCTTATCTCTTTAACTGATGGATAAATTCCTCAATTAATAGAGAAATTGTTGCATGTCCTCACATAGACTTCATGTTTGATTTTTCACAACTAATTAACTCATGGAGTATTAATTAATTTATTTTCAAACAGATGTTAGATTCAAATTCGAATTTTACTTCCTATTTTTAGTCCAGGGACTGACTAAAATAGGAATCCATTCTGAACTGCTAAAAATAGCAATTCTATTTTTAGCACTTTCATTTTTCATTCCCTATTGCTCAATCCAGCACTGATACCTAAACTGCTATTTATAGCAGTGATATTTTTAGCACTTCTATTTTTAGCATTTCTTGTTGCTATTTTCAACACTCCCTCTTAACAAGAAAGGCTTCCTCTCGAACCTGATCCTGTACCTTTGGAATGTTCTGCATGCAACACTTCTACCAAGTGTGGTTGCTCCAGCAACTCTCCGAACAAAAAAACTCCCAACTGACTTCTCTGTTGGGCTAGAAACATACTCTGATGCTGAAGCTCTACCTGCTGCTAACAAGTGCTCCCTCTCTGACCTCTACATTACTGCATCATCTCCATGCATCTTGCACCGTTTCACACCCCTATGTGCCATCCTGCACTCGTGCAACACACTTGTGCCTCTCGCATTGTTGCAGCCTGCTAGCTCTACACTGTATTGGTATTCCTTCATTGTAGCTCTCTCTGTCACTCCATCCACATTTGTCTCTACCCAATTAGTTAGTCCTGCTACTCCTCATCGGGGCTACTATAGCAAAGTTGAATCAAAGAGGTTGGGTACCTCAAGAATCCTACCCCTCCTCCTTGGGACGATCACTCCACATAGCCCCACCTCCTACCAGGAGGTATGGTTACATGTGATCCCTCAGCCCACCTAGCTAGAAGTTTCCCCCCACTGGAAGTCTCTGCATGAGTAGATGTCTCTACCCGATCTCCTCTCAGCTTCCCTTGTTGTGGCTACCCCAAAACCTCCTGAAGCTGCTGCACCAATCATGGCTCCTCCACAATCGTTTGAGACTTCTTCTGGCATTGCATGTTGAGAGGTAATATACTCTCCCTCTCAACCACCAAGTCTCCATCAGTTGCCTTGCTACTCAAGGCTTTACATGCATCTTGAACCTCAAGAGCATACATGTTCTTGACCCGTGAACCGATCTGCTTCACCTGTCTAGTGATGATGTGTCTAAGGAAAACCTTTCCCTTACTGAAGACTACATCATAACCTTTGTCTTCCAGCATCGCGATCGACACCAAGTTTCTCTTCAGTCCTGGTACATACTTGACATCGGTCAAGGTAAGGTGAGCTCCATGCTCCCTGTGAAAAATAACCATGCCTACACCTGAGACACTGTACTTTTCATCATTACCCATCACTATGAGTATCTGGAGATCCTTCTCCTCTAAAGTACTGAACAAACTCTTGTCGCCGGTCATGTGGAAAGAAGCTCCACTATCAAGAATCCAACCACTTCCCACCATGGATGAAACCATGCATGCAAAGAGTGTGAAATCCAACTCGAACTGTGAAGCAAGTGCCTCACCTTCAGATCCTTCCTCGGATCCCTTCTTGGATTTCCTCTGTGGATAATTTGTAGTAAAATGGCCCACCTCATGACAACGAAAGCATCGCACTTTCGATTTGTCAAACTTCTTCCCACAATGGGAAGAACTAGATTCGGAAAGAGAAACCTTCTCCTTCCCCTTCTTCGTCTTACTCACTAAGGCACAATTTCGTTCATCCTCCATGGATGAAGAACCATCTCTGGTGCTTCTTCTTATCTCCTCCTACATCAAATCTGACCATAGTCGTTCCCAATCTGGCAGTTTCTCTCTTCCATTAACCGAGTCGTGGTAGCTATGCCAGCTCTTAGGAAGACCGAGGAGTGCAAGACTCACCAGGTCATCATCAGCTGTCACGATCCCTATACTTCGAAGCTCATCCCTACATGTGGTGAGCTTGTTCAGATACATAGAGATCATGTCACCCTTTTCACACTTGATCTTTTGAAGTTTGTCCTTTAGCGCCAACTTCTTCTGATCACTGCTATTCTGATATATATCTTTCAATGTTTTCCACATTGAAAATGGTGTCTCCTTCCCATGGAGACTCGAGACTATGTGATCTCGAACTCCCTCCAGAAGGATTCTCCTTGCTCTAGCCACACATTTCTTCCATTCAGCCAACTCGGCAGCACCAGTCGGCTTGAGGACTTCTTGATCAATGAATTCCTTTAGACCGTTATCTTCTAGTACTGCTTCCATGCGATCCTTCCAGGCCATATAACTCGAACTACCATCAAGGGCATATTCGAGTCCCAAACCATAGAACACCATAGGTGAAATAGAGATGTGATAAGAACTCAATTTCTATATTCAGAAATCACAAACTTCAACTTCTCCCTTCTTATATACTGCTCTTCCTTGATCACCTGTGCTCTGGTACCATGTAGAAATTCCCACCTATAGATCACCTGATAATGCAATAGACTAAAGCAAAATACTTGATCTACTTCTACAACCAATTTAGCGGAAGCTTAATCGAACATGAGAAACATCAATAAAAACACATATAACTGATAAGAAGGAATCAATCACACATAACACATAAGATATAACCCAGGGAAAGTCTAAGCCTAAAACCCCAACTATGTATTATCATACAAGTGGAAATATAACTAGTATTACAAAAAGAATCAGCTCAAAAGCTATCCCGCTCTCTGTGCAATACCTCTACTGCTCATAGATAGTCAAAGGCCTCTATCTAACCTCTGGTCTGCCCTCCATGCCTCCTATTTCTTTGTGCAATTCTGGTTGGGGTACAATGCAGCCACTTGTGTGAATTGGCCTCTTCACACACTCACTAACCTCTGATCCAACTACACAATCCTAAAGGAGATAAATCCTCATCCATGGATGAGCTTCCTTTATAGAAAAAATATTCATCCGACTGATAGTACACTGTCCCTTCTCTGATCTCAACTACGTCTCTGTCTGAACTGACATGCATGAGTTATCCATGAGTGAATACTCAGTTATATCAAATACAATAGTTACATGCATGCAAGCATTAACTAACTAAACTCTCATTAATTTAAACAAACTGTTTAAATCAAATATAACTGGACTTGACTCAGTTAACTGAGCCAACTAATTACTACTCAAATTAGAACTCATCCTTATCTCTTTAACTGATGGATAAATTCCTCAATTAATAGAGAAACTGTTGCATGTCCTCACATAGACTTCATGTTTGATTTTTCACAACTAATTAACTCATGGAGAATTAATTAATTTATTTTCAAACAGCTGTTAAGTTCAAATTCGAATTTTACTTCCTATTTTTAGTCCAGGGACTGACTAAAATAGGAATCCATCCTGAACTGCTAAAAATAGCAATTCTATTTTTAGCACTTCCATTTTTCATTCCTTGTTGCTCAATCCAGCACTGATACCCAAACTGCTATTTATAGCAGTGCTATTTTTAGCACTTCTATTTTTAGCATTTCTTGTTACTATTTTCAACACGGTTTTTTAAAGTTGTTTGTTTAAATTCCATAGCGAGATGATCCTATGCATTGTCGTGAAGAATATTTATGGTTGCAAATATTTAGAAATGGTTGATGAAGAATCTAGACTTTATCCTTAGGATTGTCCTTAGATATTTTCCTTTTAACTCTGTTATCATATTTGTCTGTGTTGCTTCCTCCATGTCCATGTTTTGCAATACTTATTAGGTTCCCACTAAGGTTTCCTCCTCTACAGGGGTGGTACTCTCTTGCAATTTTGCAATGTATTCTTCAAGTTACTTTCTTTTTGGAGCAACTTTCTTTATGTTCAGTTCTAGTGCATTAGAGGATTGATCTATATTTTTTATGATTTCGGTGTCTTATTCCAAAGGTAAACTTTTTTTTCGATTGAAAGTTCTCTTTCAAGTGATGGGCTTCTAATTTGCTTTTGATTTCTTCTCTCTGATGCAACTTTTTGAAATACCTCTTCATCTTTGTTATTTTGCTACACTTTGGGAGCCTTTCTTTGATTCAATGGGTGGCCTTGAAATAGATTTCCATATTCATGTAATCTTCTATGCCTAAAAGGAACATGCCCATAATATAAGGTTTTCATCCAAAGCTTATCATGGAGGTATATATCAATAAAATTTAGTAAGGGTTTTTAAATGTTAACATAGATATTTATTCTTGCATATGATGTATACCGACCTCATTTTTTAGCTTTTAAGATCTTAACAGAGGTCTCAATTGAGTTTCTGATCCTTTCTAGGATTTCCTCATCCCTTACTCCCTGGGGAACAAGAAAAGGAAACCCATAGTGAAGTTGCTAGAAAATATTCTGTCTTTTTATTGTATTTAACTTTCTAGTAGTGCATGTACTAGCCTACATCTATGAAAAAGTAAGTTACATTTTCAAAAATGCTTCCCATGTATTACCTATTTCTGAAAATCATTGTAAAGAATGCTTTGGCTCCTACTTCCAAATCTATTTGTCCATTTGGTTTTCATTTGCTTGGGATCCATTCTATGAGGTTCTTTCTATGGACCATGTGCCTATGAATTTGCATGTGTTGATGTCAAACTTCATGTACTCAATGTAATTCTCCAACATTCTAGATCTTACTTAGAATTGTCTGTCCTAAACCACCTTGGGCCGGAATTTTCCCTCATTTTAATTTTTCTAGAATGCATCCATTGGTTGTTTTTCCTCAAATCCATAACATTATCAGTGGTATGTTCATTTAGAATGAGTTGCGAGCAACGAGGAGTAGAACTGACATTGGCATATGGTCCTCCTACTAAGTGCACTCTCATGTCTCAAGAACTCTTAACCCTAAAAAAAACCAATGTGAAACCTTAAATCCATAGGCTTGATTTATAAAATATACATTTTAATGGAAATTTATGACTTTTCTTGTTTATCCCATGATACATCTCACATTTTTACCAAATTTAAAAATTATCTAAATTATAAAATTTATTTTAAATTATAATAATTATGTCGTAAGGCATTCCCTCTAAGAATAAATCCCCTCTGGTCTTAGTTGTCATAGTTATGCTCCATCTGATTTGATGTTAGACAATTGAAATGTATTTTAGCATTCAATCGACAAATTGTGTGAACCATTAGCCTATCATATCAACCATCCGCCGTTGCACAAGAACTATTATCTCAACCGTCTACCCCTGGAGAAGCCCTGGTGGGGATCATGTAGTAAGAAGAGTATCAGTAGCTGCACAATCCCTATCATTTCAACCGGCCACCGTTGCACAAGCCCTGGTCAGGATCCTGTACTAAGAAGAGTATCAGGCAGTTGTGGACAGTATCACGGAGTTATGGTGTTATGGTGTCCACAAGGCATGGTTCAAGCAACAAGCATACGTCTCCATCTCTCAATCTTCCTGGGCCCAGGCGCTCGAAGGTATGGTATTTCCTCTACCTGAATTTTTATTACAGTCTTCTATTTCAGGTGATAGAATTACTGTAAAATTGGTTTGTAATGGTTGTTTTAAGTGGACCTTTCTAGTAGGGTCGGGTGGGGCTAAGTGACATTGTGCTAGGTTTCCACCTCTTCTCTACACCACCAATATTTGTTTTGGAAAAATACATATTCACATTCTAGACCACATAACCTTCCCTTACATCACCTAAATTCTACAGAGGATTCTAAGACGACAAGGCGGTGACGACACCTACATTCTACATAGGGTATTCTATAAAGGGTTCTAAGAAGAAAGGGAAGTGACGGCACCTACATTCTAGGAAGGGTTCTAACATGAGAAGGCGGTGGTAGAATGTCGCCTAGGAACTACCATATACAAGTGCCTTCAGGAAGTAGAGGACCAGATTGTCCAGCATGAAGAAACCCTGCAATCTGAGAACATGACTGCGTACAAGCTCAAGAGTAATAGATGCATCTCAATTTTGAATCCCACTCCTATTCCCTCGACCCCGGGGCAAGGCAAGACAAGATGGAATTCCTAACAAGAGAGCCTTGGGAACTACTATGGAGAATCCTTGCCTCTAGATCAGCAACAGGTACCAAGAGCTCCAAGCTATGGGTTTTCCTCTACCTGATTTTTTATTACAGTCATTTATTTCGGGTGAGGGAATTACTATAAAGTTTATCTATTATGGTTGCTTTGGGAACTACTTTGGAGAAACCCTGCCTCTAGATCAGCGACAGCACCAAGTGCTCCAAAGTATGGGATTCCCTCTGGCTTGAATTTTTATTATAGTCCTCTATTTTGGGTGAGGACATTACTGTAAAATTTACCTATTATGTCTACTTTGGGAACTAATTGATCTCTGATTGATGTCCCTTTCCAAGATCTGCTGCCAATGTTTTCCATACTGATAGACATCTGGCCTAGATCGTTACTTGTATCTTCTTACAACAGCTGATTCATTATGGAGATCGATCTCTTTCATACAAGATCATTGCTTTGTTATTGTAGGTGTGTTCGGTGTTGTTGCATGATCATGGCTTCTCCTCTCTTGGGTACTATTATCGTGGCAGTAACTTTGGTTTTGGAAATGAGATGCAACAACTGTCATGTTGTGCCAATAAATATCACCTCCAAGGTTCCAACGTTATTTGTGTTTGGAGATTTTGTTAGACACAGGAAATAACGACGGTTTATTAACTATTGCAAGACCGGTTTCTCCTCCTTATGGTGAGGACTTGACTAGTGGAAATGGATCATCGTCTTCTGGGGGAATATTTTCAGACGGTCCCATAAATACAGACTTCATGGGTAATTTATGTCCCGCTTCTCTTACATGTATCTTTCTTTTATAATTGTGCTTCAAATCTGCAAATTATGGAGCTCACTCTCTATTTTCTAAGCTTTAAAAGTGGGAGTTGTGAACATTTAAAATTTGCAGCTCTCACTGAAGCTTTAAGCAATTAACCATCACAACAATCATGTCCTTTTGGAGGACACTTGTAAGGTTTCAAGTGGAATAATGAGTTTTCGTGTTTCAGCTGCTTCACTAAATCTACCTTCCCCTCCTCCCTATGTAAGCGCGGGAGACAATATCAAGCACGGGCTAAATTTTTCATCAGCTGCTTTTAGCATTCTTGATTTCACAGGAAATATCTTTGTAAGTTATTTTTATTAATTACATATTTACCATTTTTGTAAGTTAGGTCACTCTAGAATTTATCTTCATATACTTTTCAACTGTAACCTATCCTCTCCACATCTGATTCTATATATTTAGAAGTACACATATTCTTCACAGCTCAAAAGCAGCATCGATGTGTAAAGTTTATATCTTAATGTTTATAACAAAATATTTAGTCAACGTTTTTATATACATTTGATTTTAGTTCAAATTTCATTAAAAAAAATGGAACATTTTGAAACTTCGTAACCATATAGAATTGTTAAAATACCAAGGTTCCTTAAGCTGATTATTTTATTTTTATTAATTTATTTCAATCTTATTCTACCTTTTTATAATATTTAATTTGTAGATAATAAATGCATAGGTTTGGAGTATTCTCTAAAATTTCTTCTGCTAGCTTAATAGTTTTCTTTTGGAAGTGAGGAAATAGGTTAATTGCTTAAGACTCAAAGACATTTGGCCAAGTGAAAGTCTACGCTCTTGGTTAAGACCACCAATTGGTATTTCCAGGTGGCATGGTTTTGTTTGAATGAAAGTGATGAGTCAACCTGCATTCATGGTTTTCTTTGGGAACTAATCTTGACAAACCCTGCCTCTAGATCGATGTAAGGCACCAACCTCTCCAAGCTATGGGATTTCCTCCCCCTAAATTTTTATTACAATCTTCTATTTCTGGTAAGGGCATTACTGTATAATGTATCGGTTTCACTGTTTTGAGTGGGCCTTTTCAACAGGGCGGCGTGGGTCGAAATTGTGCTGAGCTCCTTCAGGCAGGTTTTGCAAGACTCTATTGGGTGCATCATCTTGCATATGCAGCATTTGATGTAATTGATGAGCAGAGATATTACACTGTAATTTATCTCCTTGGATGTGAGGTATCTTATTTGAGTAGCCTTTTGATTATTTTCAGCAATGGGATTGTACTTTTAAAGAATATTTGGTATCATTTTATTGTGTTGTAAACGAGACACTAACAGTGGCTACTTTGCTAGAAAGAGCTTCAAACATAAATTATAATCCGTTACAAACCATAGGGTAATTTGCTTATAAATTCGTTAGCCAAGAATTTCTTGGTCTTTTAAAATGTATAAATAAATGTTGCATTGAGCATATTATATTACAAATATGCAGCATTTGATGTAATTGATGAGCAGAGATATTACACTCTAATTTTTCTCCTTGGATGTGAGGTATCTTATTTGAGTAGCCTTTTGATTATTTTCATCAATGGGATTGTACTTTTAAGGAATATTTGGTATCATTTTATTGGGATTGTACTTTTAAGGAATATTTGGTATCATTTTATTGTGTTGTAAACGAGACACTAACAGTGGCTACTTTGCTGGAAAGAGCTTCAAACATAAATTATAATCCGTTAGAAACCATAGAGTAATTTGCTTATAATTTCGTTAACCAAGAATTTCTTTGTCTTTTAAAATGTATAAATAAATGTTGCATTGAGCATATTATATTACAAATATATTAGGATTTGCAATGCCATGTTGGTTACCATGCTATTGCTGCCTAATTGTTGCAATTTTAAATTGGAGGTTTCATGGTTAAAAGAGGGAAGAATCAGAGGTAACCAGATATCTTGGATAATAGAACAACTTGGGATCTTGGTGAACACGGAGATAAGGGATTGGGAGGCAAGTTTAGGAGTGCGTCTAGAGCACCCTTCTCTTGTACTATTATTTTTTCCACCCTTCTATTGAGAGAAAAATATTGATCCTTCCAGTTTTCTTGTTCAACCAATTGTATATCATTGCCCTGGATTTTTTCTCTTCATGCATAGAAGTTGTCTGCGGTGTCTTGATCTTACTTTATTTTTCTAGAGTTTCAAAGCAAGGATTGGACTGTTTTATTTTCAACTGAATGTCCCTTAGACAATTATTAAATATTTAGTTATCCAAGCAAATAAGGTTGTATATATTTATTTTTATTTTCAACTTAATCACATGGGTTTATTTAAAGCTAATGAGAAATTCCAATTTGGTATGGCATCATACGGTTTTGTTACTGGATCTATGGGGGCTTGAGTGTAGATCTATGGATCTCTGTCTAATCGGGATAAGGATATCGATCAACCCAAATCAGTGTAGGATATTCCATAAAAACATACCCAAGTCCAGAAATGGATCTCAAGGCACCAGAACAGATCTCGTGTCGGCTAGCCCGCACCCACTAGATCCAAATTTAGTTATTTAAAAAAAAAATTAAGGATGTTGACCACCTTTCTTAAATGCTGAATAACAGATTTAGATTTTTAGTTAGATTCCTTATCATTAACTTGTATGTTGTTTAGTTTTATAGTTTAAGTAATTCATTACCTATAGCCTGTAGGTTGTGTAGCATACGATAATGCTAGCAGGAAAATTCTGAGATACTATGTAGATAAGTGTCTATACCATATAAATAATTTTCAGTTTCTTTGTGTATAAAAAAATGTTTGTGTGATTACTAATATTATTAGATCAATCCATCTAACTCTAGGTAAAGGATCTTCTTAGAACAATGTAATATATAGACTATAGCACATTTTCAAAATATATATGGCATTCATTTTCCACCATACCTAGCTCAGAATCTTTAAACCTTAAGACAAATTTCAGGTAATATGACTCGTTGATAATGATGTAGAGTTGAAATATTCAGATGATGAGAATTCTCTCTCATTTCAGGATATGTAGTTAGAACTACTCTACATTATCATGTCAATAGAGTGATCATTGGTGAGAGACTGGATTTTGTATTTACAATTATCTTTGTTGAATGAGATGTGATGCATTATGATTTCACTCTTTTTAGAATATCTAATGATTTCAGTTCTATGTTGTTTTATGAATGGTTTAGATTATTAACTTTGAAGATCTTTTTTATAATATATATCTTACATGGTGTTTTTGTATCCACATCTTGGCCTTGGTAATGTCTATTTTTAAACAATTTTGGAAGAGTAGAGAGGAGATGGAAGATATGTTGACTCGTCGATCATGTCTGATAAATGTCAACCTTTGAAGGAAGATTTACAAAGAGGGATTGTTGGTAATGTCTATTTTTAAACAATTTTGGAGGAGTAGAGAGGAGATGGAAGATATGTTGACTCGTCGATCATGTCTGATAAATGTCAACCTTTGAAGGAAGATTTACAAAGAGGGATTGTTGATGGAAAAGACACTAATGTTCATTTGATAGCTTCCCATATTACCTTAGGTAAATGGGATTTTTTTGTGACTCTCACACATGATGATAATTATATGCCATTTAAAAAAAATCCACAATAATGTTTTATGTATGGTGGAAATACACATGCTTAGTTTTCAATTATTGATTTTTTTTTCCAAAATTCAAAGGGGAAACTCACAAAAACAAATCCAGCTGATATCGATATCCTTACACATGTTCAACTATAGGGGCAGAGTATACCTCATGCCAATGAATATGATGTCTATAGGTCATGAGACCTTGAACTGGCTGTCTCACAAATCATAAGCATGGATATCAGAATCTTGAACTGATTGTCTCACAAATGACAAGCATGGATATCAAAATCTTCAGATCAGTCAAGAGTAATTGTATTCTTCCATTTCTTAATGACCCACCGAACTGAAAATAACCTTTGTGCTTGATGTCATGCCTCTTCAAGGTGTTTTCTTGTTCCTGTTACTCAAATTCATGGATAATCTCTTCACGGTGTTTTTTTGTTCTCGTTGGTCGAATCCGTGTACAAAATTTAAAAGCAATCAAATACAAGTTGAATTTCAGAAGAAACAATAAGCCACTTTCTTTAAGAGATTAGTCAATTAGGCTCTTGCTATGTAGAATAGAGAAATGTGAATTCAGATGTACGATATATACAATATACAATCTTAGTTTTTTATTTGGTGTTCATTACCCACAAATGCGTAACCTGGCAGGCCTGTGAGTGGAGATTCACATGGATATTATCCTTTATTTTATTTTTTTGGATTAGCAAAATTAGTCCGATATTGGCCATCTATATGTCAAATATTTAATTGATTAATGTTGGAATTAAGAATGTAATCTTTCCAAGAAAGAATATCATTCTAGATGGATCTCGCTTGTAGATCTCAATTGAACTGCTCACAACTTGTAAGGGGAATTTGTTGGCCAGGTTTCATTTATAAATATTTTAGTTGTGGATTTGATAAATTTTTTATGGTCCAGATTAATGGTGGGTGGCATGTGGTTTCCTTTGGTTGTTTTGAAGTATTTCTTAGTGACATGTAAATATTTGTATTTTTTTCCCTTTATGCTTTTCATGTTTAACTTTATGGATAGGAAACTGGTTCAAAATTCTACCTACCAGATTTTTTTCTCAGCCCAACAATTATTTCCAGGCTTGGAATGGATGTCGCTAGAGATTCGGTGGATGTTGTAGCTAACACTGGCTTTTCATGATTAATTGCATGGATATGAAACTGGTTCAAAACGCTACCTACCAGATTAATTTCTCAGCCCAACAATTATCTCCAGCCTTGGAATGGATGTGGCTAGAGATTCGGTGGATGTTG
Source organism: Pinus tabuliformis (assembly GCA_031772625.1). Lineage (NCBI taxonomy): Eukaryota > Viridiplantae > Streptophyta > Pinopsida > Pinales > Pinaceae > Pinus > Pinus tabuliformis. Next base: position 1,841,283,555 of record CM062819.1, read on the forward strand.
TAGCTGACACTGTGGAAACTAGGAAATCCAATGTCATTGCTCAAATATGGAGGTCTTGATTAAAAGGATCAAATTGAAGCATAAGTTACTCGTTCATAGTTTTGAATTGGTGGAAGAGGTTCTTTCAAATGCTTTGTGAATGAGAAAGGCCAAACACAAACACAAGGGGAAATTTTCTTTTGATAGACACGATGCTATGGGTGATTAGAGGAGAAAATTACAACAATTTTGATACAATCATATCCAGCGACATTGAAAATCTTAGTGCCAAACAACCTAATCCATAACAGAGAAGGAAGCTACATTTTTATTATAGTGAAAGTGATTTTTCATCATAAAAAGAGCATCTAAGGGCCCTTCAGATAAGTCATATCAACAAAAGATAACGTCTTTACATAATAATAATTGAAGAGAAAATATGGAATGTTATTACCAACAATGTGGCAAATACTCTGCAAACAATTTCAACATTGTATAATTCTTTTTACTTGAATGTTTTGAAATTATTGAATATAAGTAGCTATTTATTACACCCTTTCAAATTAGAACTTTTTTATTTTACTTAATATTAGATCATGATTTTTTTATTAGACAACAATATTTTAGACACTTATATAAGATTGATATGATCTAATAGGGTTAGATTTAGAATATTAAATTTAAAAAAATATAATTGTTAATTGAAAAAAAAAAAGAGTTACATGTAAAATTTATTAATTTAATAATAATTTATTAATTTAAATTATATATATATAGATATATGTTTTGTTTGGTTTAGTTAGTGAAACCTAAGATGATAATCAATAATTATAAGTGTTATATTCTTGTAATGTTTTTAAAGTAGACCTTGGGATCATAATGAGATTATTAATGAGGAAGTTAAAATGTTGTAAATTTTTGCCAATCTTAAGTTTGTTTATCAAAATTATTTTTCCAACATTGTGTATTCATAAAGCAATATGACCCTATTCACAAAAAATAAATACAATTCCAATTTCCATGTTGGACAGTTTTAGTTTTCTTTTGAATTTGAAGTTTGTTGTTTGTAGCTGAGTTATTGTAATGTTTGGCATATAACAATCCAATGCACTAAAGGTAAATCCATTCTCCTTGTATGTCTAGGGAAATGTACGAGATAGAGGATTTTACATGCATTTCACAACACAATGATTGTGTTATGTTTAGTGGGAAAATGTGCAAGGGGTGTGCAACATGGATCAAAGATGCTTACTATTGAATCACATCATAATGTGGTGTCAAACATCTTCAATGATTGTTGGTAATCATTGGTCAATTGTGTCTCAAATACTTTTCCCTTCAAGTCCCATTTGAAGACCATGTTTCGAGAACAAGAGGGGTGCATTAAAGGTTAGATAACTTGTTATTTGATCATGTGTGTTGGTGAGTTTTCATGGGTTTCATTGAATTGTTTGATGATCAAGTAATACCCCAAGAGAAATAAAGAATAAATTGCTATCATTCTCAACATGATGGTGGTTGTGGTTGCAATTATTAATGTACTTTTTCAACTTTAATATGTTCTTAGGAAGGTTTAGAGTTAATTTGTTTATTTTTTTTTTCTAAGTAAAGGCTAATTCTATTAATAAAAGGAAAATATAGTTACATGGAGGTCAAGACCTCAGAGGAAGCCGAAGTTGTCCAACAGAACTGACAAACTATCCCCGGGTTGAGATAACCAGATACACAAGACCCAGAATCCATGCATACAAAAACACTGGCCATAATGGTAAACAACAGTACAGGACAGATGAGAGCTGTAGCCATGATATTTTCTGTGCTGCTCGGATAACCATATGCAAAACTGAACAACCAAAGGCCTGATAAACTTACCGAGCCCAAACCTGATAAGAAGCATATTAACATAAGATCTGATAAACATGCCGAGCCAAGACCTGATACAAAACACATTGAAAAAAGCCAGAATAACATAGCACATAGGATAAAAGAACCAGAAGGGAAACTGCGACATCAGACGAGGTCCCGGAGGCATCATGCATCTGTCAGAGGGTCCCGAGCATCCTTCTCCACCCGGCAAGGAATGCCCATCCACGAATCATCAACATTGTCCCCAGCACCTGTACCGCTGCCACCTGGAGGAGCTGCCAAGCGCTGATTGCCATCTGAGGGGTTCGCCGGATCAACCGAAGCCGAAATGTCCTGAGTATTATCTTCTGGAGGCTTGAGGACATCAGGGACACTCCCCTCAGCCTGCAATTCACCACGATCAAACACAATGCCTACATCTTCTCCCTGGAGCACGCTATCATCCTGAGACTGCGAAGTTGAGGTATGCACAGAGACACTAGGCCTATCTTCTTCCTCAGCGAAAATTACAGTGATGCTGGCCGAGAGAATTGGTCTATTGAGGTGACTGTGGAATTTAAAGTGGGTGGTTTGGAATGAATTATGCAGGAAGGGCTTGCCATGATCAGAATACGGGGAAGCCGAAGCCAAAGGGATAATGTTCTGGGGAGCAGGCTGAGAACGCCCACGGTTTCCACAGCTGCCTCCACGGCGAGAGAAACCACAGCGACGCACCATTGTCGAGGGAACGAAGTGACCTGAAGGAGATGAAGAACAAGGCCAGACAGAGCAGGTTCGAAGGTGGGAAAGCCAAGTAAAGGTCTTACACCAAATATGCAACTAGGCTACCAGAGCGATACGAGGATGCAGGGATAGAGACAAGCTGATGAAGGGGGACCCGATGGGAATGATAACTGAAACAACCAATGAAGCCATAAATAAAACAACTTGCGCAGAGTCTCGAACAGGGAGCGCATTCAATTCTGAATGCTTGATGATCTGCATGTACTGTATATAATCCATTTCATCCGCGGGAGGATTTTGGAGGCCGTGCATAATTGCCAGCTGCAAGTCCAGATGTCGGCTTGACATAAACCGTCATTGATTATGACTTGAAAGCACCCGCATCCGGGTGTGTTTCTTCTTCCTGGTTCATATCATTCTTCACTATGGTATGGTAATTCAATAGTTGGGCGTCTGAGGCAATGCTAGAGAGTGATCCTATATGAAGTTCCAACCCACATTCCACTCCCATATTTGCAAGAAAGTCTGCCAATTTGTTTCCTTCTCGACGAGTATGCTTAAAGGAAATGGCCCTGTGTCGAGAAAGCCAGCTATCAATGAGCTCAAGCCTTTGTGCCATTCGCCAGTTGTTGCTTACCTTGTGCGAGGGAGTGCCTTGCATGATTTTGGTTACCATATTTATAATGATCTGTGAATCCCCTTCTATGATAAGCGGAAAAAATCCTCTGTCATGTGCTAAGGTGAGACCTTGCCATAAGCCTTCCAATTCCGCTGAGTTGTTGGTATCCCAACCTTTTGAGCCAAGAAAAAGCAGTAGAGGAATTCCCTGATGATCTCTGAAGACCCCTCCGAATCCTGAGCTTCCTGGATTGCCTTTTGAGGCTCCATCGAAGTTAAGCTGAATCATGTTGTTGGGGGGTGGGATCCACTTTGTAGGCAGTCGACCAAGCAGAGGTGGGTTTCCTTTGGAGGTAAGCTCTTGATTCAAATGAATATTCCAATTTTCCTAGATGGATTGTTCTTGCGGCAGCGAAGGAAAATCTTCCTGGGACCAAGAAATGATGGAGAGGGATTCTTTAATATTTTGGCATAAGATGGTCCAGAGATTCTCTATAGACATGGATTGGTCCTTGAATATCCTGTGATTCCTTTCCTTCCAGATGTTCCACATCAGGAGTCCAGGGATAAGCTTCCACAGAGTGTTTAGGAGTTTTCTTTGATACAGTGATTGGTTCCAGTTGCGAACTGTAGCTTTGATGTCCCCATGAACTCTGCCTTCTTTTTGGCAGCGAAAGCTAACTTTTTCCCATAGCTTGCGCCCAATGTGACAGGTTTGCATAAGATGTATGGTAGATTCCTCTTCTTGCTTGCAGTTGGGGCACATGGAAGGGCCATGAAAATCTCTTTTCCTGAGGTTATCCCAAGTGAGTATTTTATTTTGACATAGGAGCCAAAGAAAGGTAGAGACTTTCGGCCAATTGGAGGGATCCCAGACTTTGCTCCATAGTACATCTTTGACTATGTGTTCCTTGATGATTATATTGTAAGCTTCCTTTGTGGTAAAAGTGCCTTTTTCTTCATATCCCCACCTAAGAATATCCATTTCCTCCGAAAAAAGTATTTTCCTTTTCCGTAATTCTGAAGAGAGAGAGTTTTGTGCCTGTTCAGTGCCGTGCCTTAGAATCTGATCCGCTTCAACCCAACGTCTATAACCCTGTGTGGAGGAGGGATTCCAAAAGTGTCTAACCTTGTCTAACTCATGCAAATCCTGCTCCGGTAAGTGAAGGTGAGAGAGTGTGTCCTTGAGCTTTGGGAGCTGCTGCCAGGAGTCCTCCCAGAATCTAGCTGTGTTGCCATTCTTGATTTCCCAAAAACTATGCTGTTGAATTAGGTTCTTGTGTTGTTTGGCCGAATTCCATATCAATGATCCCATGCCTACTTCTGACATTCGTATTCGTTCTTCAATTGGGCAGTTGCTTGCGTATTTGGCGGTCCATAGTAAAGCCCAGGGAGTGATTGGTGCAGAGAGCCATCTCCACCAAATTTTGGCTCCCATGACTTCGTTACTATGCGACGGGTCCCTTAGACCAATGCCCCCAGCCTTCTTCGGAAGACAGACTTTATCCCATTTGACAAGAGCCCATTTACGGGTGGGGCCAGAGCTACCCCATAAGAAGTTGTGCTGGAGCTTCTTGATTTCCTTGAGAACCCATTTGGGAGCGGCCAAGATAGAAAAAAGGTAAAGCGGCATGGAATGAAGAACAACTTTAATGAGGACTAATCTGTTGGCCATGTTAAGAGCCCTGTGTGTCCAAAGAAAGAGACGAGCCTCTAGCTTTTCTAAGAGGATTTTCTACGAGGAGTGTGTTAGTGTCGGTCATGATGCCCTCCATCAGTGATCAAAAAACTCTTTGCATATGCATAAGTAGGTGTCTCATCGATGTCAGTTTTGCATTCCATTAGGCATGCCATAAAACTGATGGAGGAGCTGGTCTTTGTTCCCTTCTTGGCTTCGCTGGATCAGGTCATATCAGTTAATGAACTTGTGTCACGCTTGTTTTGTTTTGTCTTGAAGTCCAAAGTCTTAGGTCTAGGGTTTCAGTCAAATGTCATTGCAAGATCATGAGTCAGAGGTCCATGGCTCCCCAGCAAGCCGGAAGGAGGTATGTAAATATGTTTCATTGATATTTTCATCAGGTACAGCTCATTTATACCTTGGATTTAAAAACCCTGTTTTTAAAGCCAAGGTCATGTCAATTTTGTAAAAAATAATGAAATTTCAAAAAATTCTTCACAATGCCGGCAATAACCCTGGTCTCCTCGCCAGAGTCCATTAGATGGTCAACCTGCAAAAAGAACGGAGTTAAAGCACTCAAAAGATCAAATTCAGGACAAAATGAACTAAAAAACAGTGTTAAAATGAATGCCAAAGCAAAAACATTACAAAGTGGGTTTGGTAAGTTAATTTTTTCAAATTTGGGCATATAAAGGCCAAATTTCCCTCTAAGGAGCCTCATTATGCATTTGAGAGCAAGCAAACACACTTGACAGGTCGAAGAAGGCGATTTGCAGCAAAATTGGGTATTTGCTTGGTGCGCGACCACTCAGGCAGGGTGCGCGACCACTTGGGTGGGGCGCGACCACTCAGCGCAATTTTTGCTGTGTAAATTTACAAGGGCGCAACCACTCAACAGGGGCGCGACCACTCAGCACGGGGGCGCGACCACTCAGGTCGATTTGCCCAGGAACCTCCAAAATCGACCCAAACTCTCTCTCATTCACTCAATCGGTCGAGGTAGGGTCTCTTTATACATTTGAAAGCTAGAGATATGAATTCATGGGCTTGATATGTATGTTATCACAAAAAAAATGCATGGAGAAAGGATAGGAATGATTGTTTGTGTTGTAGGCATTATGCTAGGGTTATGTTTGTTTTTCAAGGTTTATAATTCCTTTTTCCCTCCTTGGTTTCCCATTTTGGTTCACAAATGTCAGTGTGTCTCTCTCTTTTATCTCATTTGCAAACTATACTAAAAATCCCATCCCAAAGTTCCTAAAACCCTAACCCCTCCTTCCCAAACCCTAATGCCTATATACCCTACTCAAACCCTAAAGCATTATCACACAGCAGTTAATAAAACAAAAGATATATAAAAACACAGCAAAGATAAAAAGAAATGTTATGAAAAAGAAAAGAGTATATATATATGGCAAATGCATGTGCATGTTCGCCACAAAAACAGAGTCAAGTATTACCATGCCATAGCCTAGCCACTACAAGAGCAAAAAGACATATTGTTGTGTAAAAATCAGAGGCAAGGATGCTGTGTAAACATTCATGCCAAAATCAACAATATACAGCTGTACATGATGCTCAAAATGGACAGTTTTCTGTGATAGGGTTTGCACAGGAACAATTGTTGCATCTCCCAAATTTTAAACTCTGTTTTCCCTACTTTTCCCTTCATTAAAATCCCAGTTCAATTGCTTTATTCCTTCCCTAAAAATCCCAGTGCAATTGAAATCCCTCTTCCCTTTTGTCAACATGTAACTAAAGCCCCTTTTTCCCTCATGACAAATGCAAACTAATGCTTTGTTTCCCCTTAGCATCAAAAGCACATAAACTTGAAAAAACAGAGTATGCTTATAAAGTACAGTCAAAGACAAATTAAAGGAGCAGCCTGTTGATGCTAATGATTGATGCTACCCCATACCCCTATGATCATGTTGTCCTTTACCCCATGTTAAAAAAATATATATTGTCCTTTCCCTTGGTGATCATTACACATATTTTCCCTAATAAAGTATTTATTTGCAAATGATTTCCAAATGATAAGAGATGAGGAACATGTTTGATATTTTGTGAATCAGTCCTTTAAATTCCCTGTTTTTATATATTTCCCTTTCCTTATTAAAAGTCCCCCCCCTAACATTTCCTTCATGATTTTTTTTTTCCCCTTGAAAACAGCATACTTCTCAGCATTTTGCAGGCAGGGCAGCAATCAGTTGTGTTCTTTTTCTCCACCTTGCTCAATAACATCATGTCAACCACTGAAACTAATGAGCAAGGTGATGACCGGTCTTCTTCTTCGCAGTCTGAGGTACAGAGGCCTCGGAAGGGTGGCAAAGGTGGTCATCATAAGAGAGAAGAGCCCACTTCTCTAGCAGAGTTACAGGCTTGCCCTTTGGCAGTGACTTTTTTCCGGTACATGTCATGTCTTGAGTTTTGTGAGAGGCTGGCCCAGATTCAGCACCACAGGGAGTTGGCCCGATTATTTGTTTTGCACCTTCATGATGGGCAGGTCACTCTTGCAGGGGTGAATTTTGTACTATCTCAGGAGGTGATTTCAGAGGCTACCGGGATACCAAATGTGGGTGAGGTGTGGCCCAAGCGCAAAATGCTGGATTATGTTTATTTTGAGCCATATGTCAGGCCAGCATTCATGAGTCATTTGTCGGGGATCTTTCCTTTCAGGTTCCTCCGGGCGGAGTATGCTTCTATTATGCGGCTTATCATGCACTACTTCACATGCGAGGGGAGATTTTCTCGGGTCTTCTCTTATAACATTCGCTTGCTAATGCACTTCACCCGGGTGAGGATGATGAACATCCCGGTTTTCTTTTTCCATGATATTCAGAGGATGGTGTCAGTGTTCCAGAGGCGGTCTCCAGCTCAGCAGTATCAGAGTTTGTGCCATCACGGTCTTATCCAGCTTATTGTTGCCCATCAGTTGACTCAGCAGGGCATTGCATGGGCAGACTTGATTTCTCGGGATTTCTTCACAGAGCCACAGCCAGAGCCATAGCCCGAGCCACAGCCAGAGGTCATTTTTGAGGAGGGAGGTCCTTCACATCAGCCTGAGATCACTGTTCTGAGACACATGGCTTCCTCACCTCGCCTCACTTATCAGAAAGGCCCGAGGGCCTTGTTTGCAGCAGCTCGGCGAGTACTTTCTCCACAGCAGGTGGAAGGGGTCTCGCCATCATCATCAGCTACAGGTCAGCGAGTGTTATCTCCACATCAGGTGGAAGGGGCCTCGCATTCTTCATCAGCGGTACGAGAGGCAAAACAGCCCGTGACAGAGGAGGAGAGAGCCATTGACATGCCGGTTGACATCATTGATCTTAATGCTCGCTCCCCTAGATCAGATTTGCACGAGATCATCCGACAGAGAGAGGCGGAAAACCGCTTGCTGCAGGAGAAGCTTGATATGGCCAAGTGGACAATAAATTACTTGGAGCAGCGCAACAAGCAACTAGAAGAGGAAAAAGAGTTGGATGAACTATGGAGAATTCGTAGCAACTGAGACTTGAACCGTAGGAGGCCGGGTGACTTGTGGCCTAAGGACCGGGAATCAAGGCTCATCAGTTCAAATGTACACTTGCAGCAGCTGTTGGAGAAAGCCAACCGAGACAAAAGGTTGCTCAGACACATGAAGGATCATTATTGGGCAAGAATGCATGTTTGCAAAGCAAGGATGAAGATCCTTCAACGGCGGTTGAACGAGGCTCTTTCGAGGAAGAAGAAGGCCAACCCACTCCGTATCTTGGCTGAGGCATCACTCACTCACCATGATACTCATTAGTATCCCCCCAGCAGCAAACACAAGAAATTTTGAGGATTTTGAGGCATTTTTGGCATTTTTTAGCATTTTACAGGTTTTGGTCATTTGAGTGGTCTCACCCCCCGTGCGACCACTCATGGGGACAGCTCATATTAAGGAAAACTCTATATATTTGGATTTTTCATCACAAAATACACTTGGATATGGATGGGTTTCAAATTTTATGGAGATTTGGGCCTCCAAAAGCTCAAAATACATGCAAATTTTGACTTTCTGCCCCTTTTTTGAGTTGCAGAAAGCTGCCTTGGGAGAAATGATTTTTGAGGGGTCACATCAACTCCAAATCCAAAAATTCCACTTGGGTTGGAAATTAGACTCCCAGACCTTTCCAACGAGCTATCTTGCACCTGATTTGGACACCGGGAAGGCCTTCAACCAGAGCTGCAAAGGGGCGCGACCACTCAGGATCAGGGGCGCGACCACTCAGGGAAAATTGCCAGATTTGACCATTTCGGCCAGCAAAACACTGTTTTTACTCTTGGATGACTTTTGGGCATGTAAATAAGAAACTTTGGTGTAATTTTTATGGCACATGGATGCATTTACTCTCCTTTGACACTTCTAGAACTTTCTTTGATGTAAATAGTGAAAATTTAATGCATGGATTAGTTTCCTAAGTTTTAGAGGCAAGTTGTTTTGACTGCCTATTATCTAGTTCTTAGTTTAGAATTAGTTCAAACTGCTCCTAGGAAGCTGAGCTCGACCCCTAGAGGTGGGGAAAGGAGTTAGATCAGCTATATGATGCCTTCTCATCCTCATTTTGATGGTTGGACTCTTGAGGGAGAAGCTCTATTGTATATTTTACTTGTATCTCTGCAATTTGAGAAAAAGGAAGGCCAGGGTTTTGCAGACATCATTGTGGATTCTTGTGGATTATTGTGTTGATGGTGTGTTTCCTACTTGTCATTGTAAGTGTGTTTATGTGTTCCATCTCTTATTCTATTGCTGCTAATTAAACAAAAGAAGTGATAAAGTTCGAATTCATGCATGCCATGCTCAGCTTTCAATTTTGTTTAATATTTATGTTTTCCACTGTCTAAAGAGGATTCAAAGTCACTGTTTGCCCTCTTTAGCTCCCTCTCTTTCTTCCTTGATCATCCATCTCAGCTAAAGGCATCAGCACAAACTCCTACCTTGCCCCAAAGACCCACCTGCAAAAACTGAGCTCAATCCCCACACCCTGAATTGCACTCCCTCCAATTGCCACCAAAAACCCAAAAAACTTTAAATCAACCCTCCTTATCAGTTTACTAGCCTAATATCTTTGATCCTAATTGGTTAGCTCACCCCATTGAGAAAATGCCTTGAGTCTGACCGGAGAGAGCCTTCTCCTTCCTCGTAGGGCTAGCTACGAGGTGTAATGGTTTGATGTAGCCTTGAGATTTGTCTATCTCAGCCTAGGTGAAATTTCAGGCGCTAACATAGTGGCGAACATACTGGGGAGAACATCTAATCCTTTGCTCATTGACGTGTTATTTCATAAGTCTTAGACGGAGCCTGAAGTTACACCAAGAGCCTTCGAAAACGCTCTTGTTTTACATCAACGTTAGTAGATAAACGCTGCTTCAGTCAATCTCCGTGAGCTTATGAACATAGTGCTTCATTTGCATTTTACCCCAGTACATGTATCAAGTTCAGATCTGATTTTTGATGGTGAACAACGATCAGACACTTGAAAGGCTGAAATCATTCACTTGGCGACTCCTTTCACTGAAGAATCCAGCAACCTATGCTTCATGGTGACTTCACTGCAGAGAGATCAGTAGCTGTGAGATTTTCAAAATGGACCTAATTGCAAGAAGATATGCTCCCTTGAGCCGAGATCACATTCCAGGCTTTCCGAATAAAATTCCGAAGGTAGATTGGTCAAGGAATTTGCCTACATTTAATGATGATGGTAAGAAGGATGCTGCTTTACATCTAGTTAGATTTCACATGCATATTCGCAAGTTAAAGGTGGATTTTCCTGAAGATTGCTTGATGAAGATATTCTTGGCCACTCTGGAAGGTAAAGCCCAATCATGGTATGAAAGTTTGTCGCCTGCTTGTATTTACTGTTTAAAGGATTTTCATGCCTTGTTCATTGAAATATATCTAGCATCTTATCCATCATTAAATTTGGTTCAACATTGTTGCAAGCATGCCTATAGTTTTATTGAAAGCCTTGAGAAGTTTTATGAAGATGATAATTTCATGGATGAAGAGATCATGGAAGCCCTGTATGAAAAGCCATTTCAGCAGCACATAGAAATCTTAGAGGATACTTGTCAAGGTCAGCAGGTTGAAGATGGCCATATGGTTGTAATTGATGAAAGAGAAGAGCTTGTTTCAGATATGCCTACAGAAGAAGACAGCGTGCAAGATAGCCAAGATTCAATTTTAGAATATAATGCAGTCAACTCAGCTACTTCAGAACTACATTCAGATCATGGTGACCAAGAATACCTTGTGCCGAATCCTAAAAAGGAGAGTTTTGTTATTGAGATCATGGACAAAGTTCTTGATCCAAATGTCCTTATGCCATCAGAACAGAGCCTGCATGAGGAGGTAATTCAGCCAGCTCATGAACATCAAGATGAGATCTTTGTGCAAGTAAGTGATGAATCTCCTTTCAATAACTCAGTAATAAATGATAGTTTGAATGCCTTGCCATATGAAGATAATTACTGTTTAAGCAGAAGAAAACAAAAGGCATTGTCTCCTTTGTCTAAAGAGGAGATAGATCAGCTCTTGAAAGGTCTTGTTACAGCCCAAGCTACAACAGATTTGCAGTGCACACACAGTCAGGAAAGTGTTGGGAAAACTTTTTCCTCTGTTGAAAAAGATGACTGTCTTGTAGATCAGCAAATAGATAATGTTTTCCTTCACAAAGATGATAATCCGGCTGTCATATCATATACAGATGACCTACAGCACATTCATACCACAGAAGAACAAAACATACAGGATTACCTTTCAGATTCTTCATATGTTTCATGTGCTGAAATGTTTTTCCAAGAAGAGATCTGCCCATCTACTTGTTCAGAGTTTTTTGAAGCCCATGAGCATACTTTCACCGAAGCACATGATGAAGGTAGATCAGAATTTGGAGCAAAAGGCACCTTGTTCTTTCAGCAGGAGGTGGTAATGTCAAGTCTTCATGTTTTCCAGGATCCAATGGTAGGTTTGTTGCAGCCAGCAGTGATAGTGTTTATTTCGGTGTTCAGTGATGAAGGAGAATATGGTCAACTTTATTTTTGGATGCCCAGTGATAGGTTTGTATTGTTGACCAGAAGATCTGATCAGGAGAACCAATCAAGAAGGCATCTGCTTGATTGGTTGCATTGGCATTTTGATATAGTTTGATGTATATAGTCTTGTAAGAAACACAGGTGGTTGTCATCATGATTTCACATCTTGATGGACTGCTGCCCTTCCATAAGCTTTGTAAGTTCTTTTTTTAGTTAAGTCAGTCATGAGTCATTTGTTTTTGGTCTGCTGAGTGAGTTTTTCAAGTTATTTCAGTTTGCCATCGAGTCGGTTTGAGTCAAGCTTTAGTTAAGTTTTAGTCAGTTTTCAGTCAAGTTATCATTCAATAAATGAGTCAAAGTCTTGTGTCGTTTGCTGAAATAATGACTCCATCGCCCAATGGTTGCAAGCACTGGTCTGCTCTCCCAGAGGTCTAAGTTTCTTGGTACCTCCAAGGAGCTACCATCCCCATTGGAGCCAATGTTAGTGTCGGTCATGATGCCCTCCATCAGTGATCAAAAAACTCTTTGCATATGCATAAGTAGGTGTCTCATCGATGTCAGTTTTGCATTCCATTAGGCATGCCATAAAACTGATGGAGGAGCTGGTCCTTGTTCCCTTCTTGGCTTCGCTGGATCAGGTCATATCAGTTAATGAACTTGTGTCACGCTTGTTTTGTTTTTTCTTGAAGTCCAAAGTCTTAGGTCTAGGGTTTCAGTCAAATGTCATTGCAAGATCATGAGTCAGAGGTCCATGGGTCCCCAGCAAGCCGGAAGGAGGTATGTAAATATGTTTCATTGATATTTTCATCAGGTACAGCTCATTTATACCTTGGATTTAAAAACCCTGTTTTTAAAGCCAAGGTCATGTCAATTTTGTAAAAAATAATGAAATTTCAAAAAATTCTTCACAATGCTGGCAATAACCCTGGTCTCCTCGCCAGAGTCCATCAGATGGTCAACCTGCAAAAAGAACGGAGTTAAAGCACTCAAAAGATCAAATTCAGGACAAAATGAACTAAAAAACAGTGTTAAAATGAATGCCAAAGCAAAAACATTACAAAGTGTGTTTGGTAAGTTAATTTTTTCAAATTTGGGCATATAAAGGCCAAATTTCCCTCTAAGGAGCCTCATTATGCATTTGAGAGCAAGCAAACACACTTGACAGGTCGAAGAAGGCGATTTGCAGCAAAATTGGGTATTTGCTTGGTGCGCGACCACTCAGGCAGGGTGTGCGACCACTTGGGTGGGGCGCGACCACTCAGCGCAATTTTTGCTGTGTAAATTTACAAGGGCGCGACCACTCAGCAGGGGCGCGACCACTCAGCACGGGGGCGCGACCACTCAGGTCGATTTGCCCAGGAACCTCCAAAATCGACCCAAACTCTCTCTCATTCACTCAATCGGTCGAGGTAGGGTCTCTTTATACATTTGAAAGCTAGAGATATGAATTCATGGGCTTGATATGTATGTTATCACAGAAAAAATGCATGGAGAAAGGATAGGAATGATTGTTTGTGTTGTAGGCATTATGCTAGGGTTATGTTTGTTTTTCAAGGTTTATAATTCCTTTTTCCCTCCTTGGTTTCCCATTTTGGTTCACAAATGTCAGTGTGTCTCTCTCTTTTATCTCATTTGCAAACTATACTAAAAATCCCATCCCAAAGTTCCTAAAACCCTAACCCCTCCTTCCCAAACCCTAATGCCTATATACCCTACTCAAACCCTAAAGCATTATCACACAGCAGTTAATAAAACAAAAGATATATAAAAACACAGCAAAGATAAAAAGAAATGTTATGAAAAAGAAAAGAGTATATATATATGGCAAATGCATGTGCATGTTCGCCACAAAAACAAAGTCAAGTATTACCATGCCATAGCCTAGCCACTACAAGAGCAAAAAGACATATTGTTGTGTAAAAATCAGAGGCAAGGATGCTGTGTAAACATTCATGCCAAAATCAACAATATACAGTTGTACATGATGCTCAAAATGGACAGTTTGCTGTGATAGGGTTTGCACAGGAACAATTGTTGCATCTCCCCAATTTTAAACTTTGTTTTCCCTACTTTTCCCTTCATTAAAATCCCAGTTCAATTGCTCTATTCCTTCCCTAAAAATCCCAGTGCAATTGAAATCCCTCTTCCCTTTTGTCAACATGTAACTAAAGCCCCTTTTTCCCTCATGACAAATGCAAACTAATGCTTTGTTTCCCCTTAGCATCAAAAGCACATAAACTTGAAAAAACAGAGTATGCTTATAAAGTACAGTCAAAGACAAATTAAAGGAGCAGCCTGTTGATGCTAATGATTGATGCTACCCCATACCCCTATGATCATGTTGTCCTTTACCCCATGTTAAAAAAATATATATTGTCCTTTCCCTTGGTGATCATTACACATATTTTCCCTAATAAAGTATTTATTTGCAAATGATTTCCAAATGATAAGAGATGAGGAACATGTTTGATATTTTGTGAATCAGTCCTTTAAATTCCCTGTTTTTATATATTTCCCTTTCCTTATTAAAAGTCCCCCCCCCTAACATTTCCTTCATGATTTTTTTTTTCCCCTTGAAAACAGCATACTTCTCAGCATTTTGCAGGCAGGGCAGCAATCAGTTGTGTTCTTTTTCTCCACCTTGCTCGATAACATCATGTCAACCACTGAAACTAATGAGCAAGGTGATGACCGGTCTTCTTCTTCGGAGTTTGAGGTACAGAGGCCTCGGAAGGGTGGCAAAGGTGGTCATCATAAGAGAGAAGAGCCCACTTCTCTAGCAGAGTTACAGGCTTGCCCTTTGGCAGTGACTTTTTTCCGGTACATGTCATGTCTTGAGTTTTGTGAGAGGCTGGCCCAGATTCAGCACCACAGGGAGTTGGCCCGATTATTTGTTTTGCACCTTCATGATGGGCAGGTCACTCTTGCAGGGGTGAATTTTGTACTATCTCCGGAGGTGATTTCAGAGGCTACCGGGATACCAAATGTGGGTGAGGTGTGGCCCAAGCGCAAAATGCTGGATTATGTTTATTTTGAGCCATATGTCAGGCCAGCATTCATGAGTCATTTGTCGGGGATCTTTCCTTTCAGGTTCCTCCGGGCGGAGTATGCTTCTATTATGCGGCTTATCATGCACTACTTCACATGCGAGGGGAGATTTTCTCGGGTCTTATCTTATAACATTCGCTTGCTAATGCACTTCACCCGGGTGAGGATGATGAACATCCCGATTTTCTTTTTCCATGATATTTAGAGGATGGTGTCAGTGTTCCAGAGGCGGTCTCCAGCTCAGCAGTATCGGAGTTTGTGCCATCACGGTCTTATCCAGCTTATTGTTGCCCATCAGTTGACTCAGCAGGGCATTGCATGGGCAGACTTCATTTCTCGGGATTTCTTCACAGAGCCACAGCCAGAGCCACAGCCCGAGCCACAGCCAGAGGTCATTTTTGAGGAGGGAGGTCCTTCACATCAGCCTGAGATCACTGTTCCGAGACACATGGCTTCCTCACCTCGCCTCACTTATCAGAAAGGCCCGAGGGCCTTGTTTGCAGCAGCTCGGCGAGTACTTTCTCCACAGCAGGTGGAAGGGGTCTCGCCATCATCATCAGCTACAGGTCAGCGAGTGTTATCTCCACATCAGGTGGAAGGGGCCTCGCATTCTTCATCAGCGGTACGAGAGGGCAAACAGCCCGTGACAGAGGAGGAGAGAGCCATTGACATGCCGGTTGACATCATTGATCTTAATGCTCGCTCCCCTACATCAGATTTGCACGAGATCATCCGACAGAGAGAGGCGGAAAACCGCTTGCTGCAGGAGAAGCTTGATATGGCCAAGTGGACAATAAATTACTTGGAGCAGCGCAAAAATCAACTAGAAGAGGAAAAAGAGTTGGATGAACTATGGAGAATTCGTAGCAACCGAGACTTGAACCGTAGGAGGCCGGGTGACTTGTGGCCTAGGGACCGAGAATCAAGGCTCATCAGTTCAAATGTACACTTGCAGCAGCTGTTGGAGAAAGCCAACCGAGACAAAAGGTTGCTCAGACACATGAAGGATCATTATTGGGCAAGAATGCATGTTTGCAAAGCAAGGATGAAGATCCTTCAACGGCGGTTGAACGAGGCTCTTTCGAGGAAGAAGAAGGCCAACCCACTCCGTATCTTGGCTGAGGCATCACTCACTCACCATGATACTCATTAGTATCCTCCCAGCAGCAAACACAAGAAATTTTGAGGATTTTGAGGCATTTTTGGCATTTTTTAGCATTTTACAGGTTTTGGTCATTTGAGTGGTCTCACCCCCCGCGCGACCACTCATGGGGACAGCTCATATTAAGGAAAACTCTACATATTTGGATTTTTCATCACAAAATAAACTTGGATATGGATGGGTTTCAAATTTTATGGAGATTTGGGCCTCCAAAAGCTCAAAATACATGCAAATTTTGACTTTCTGCCCCTTTTTTGAGTTGCAGAAAGCTTCCTTGGGAGAAATGATTTTTTAGGGGTCAAATCAACTCCAAATTCCGAAATTCCACTTGGGTTGGAAAGTAGACTCCCAGACCTTTCCAACGAGCTATCTTGCACCTGATTGGGACACCGGGAAGGCCTTCAACCAGAGCTGCAAAGGGGCGCGACCACTCAGGATCAGGGGCGTGACCACTCAGGATCAGGGGCGCGACCACTCAGGGAAAATTGCCAGATTTGACCATTTCGGCCAGAAAAACACTGTTTTTACTCTTGGATGACTTTTGGGCATGTAAATAAGAAAATTTGGTGTAATTTTCATGGCACATGGATGCATTTACTCTCCTTTGACACTTCTAGAACTTTCTTTGATGTAAATAGTGAAAATTTAATGCATGGATTAGTTTCCTAAGTTTTAGAGGCAAGTTGTTTTGACTGCCTATTATCTAGTTCTTAGTTTAGAATTAGTTCAAACTGCTCCTAGGAAGCTGAGCTCGACCCCTAGAGGTGGGGAAAGGAGTTAGATCAGCTATATGATGCCTTCTCATCCTCATTTTGATGGTTGGACTCTTGAGGGAGAAGCTCTATTGTATATTTTACTTGTATCTCTGCAATTTGAGAAAAAGGAAGGCCAGGGTTTTGCAGACATCATTGTGGATTCTTGTGGATTATTGTGTTGATGGTGTGTTTCCTACTTGTCATTGTAAGTGTGTTTATGTGTTCCATCTCTTATTCTATTGCTGCTAATTAAACAAAAGAAGTGATAAAGTTCGAATTCATGCATGCCATGCTCAGCTTTCAATTTTGTTTAATATTTATGTTTTCCACTGTCTAAAGAGGATTCAAAGTCACTGTTTGCCCTCTTTAGCTCCCTCTCTTTCTTCCTTGATCATCCATCTCAGCTAAAGGCATCAGCACAAACTCCTACCTTGCCCCAAAGACCCACCTGCAAAAACTGAGCTCAATCCCCACACCCTGAATTGCACTCCCTCCAATTGCCACCAAAAACCCCAAAAAACTTTAAATCAACCCTCCTTATCAGTTTACTAGCCTAATATCTTTGATCCTAATTGGTCAGCTCACCCCATTGAGAAAATACCTTGAGTCTGACCGGAGAGAGCCTTCTCCTTCCTCGTAGGGCTAGCTACGAGGTGTAATGGTTTGATGTAGCCTTGAGATTTGTCTATCTCAGCCTAGGTGAAATTTCAAGCGCTAACAGAGTGCTTAAGAGCCGAGGCAGTTAGAGGTGCTCCTAGATATTTGGAAGGAAGAACGGCAATGGTGAAGCCAAGAATACGCGCTATGGCATTTTGGGTAATTGCAGGAGTGTTGAAGAAGAAAATTTGAGATTTGACTTTATTAACACTGGCTCCAGAGGCTTCGGAAAAGTCTGACAGGAGAGCTTTGAGTTGACGGGCTTCCTGAACAGATGGATGGCCGAAAAGCATGTTGTCATCAACAAATTGTTGGTGAGAGAATGTGGGGGAGTTGAGAAAGGATAAGCCTTTGAGCAGCTGAGAATGCAGGGCTGATTTGAGGCTACGACCCAGTCCCTCTGCCATAATGACAAATAGGAAGGGAGAGAGGGGATCTCCCTGCCTGATACCCCTGGAGGGATGAAAGGTGGGCGAAGGTATGCCATTGATGAGCACCGAAAAGAAAGAAGAAGATAACAAACTCATAACCCACCTAACCCAAGGAGGAGCAAAGCCAAAAGCTGTTAGAATTTTCTGAATGTAAATCCAACTTAAGCTATCAAATGCCTTGGATAAGTCTATTTTGAGCAGCATACCTGGTTTCTTGGATTGCTTCAGTGAATGGATTATTTCATGAGTTAAAATAATTCCATCTGTTATCTGCTGACCTTCTACATAGCTAGATTGCTCAGGCGAGATGATGAGAGGAAGCAGTAATTTCAGTCTGGAGGCAATAATTTTGGATACAATTTTATAAATAATATTGCATAGAGCGATAGGTCTATACTTATCAGGTGTGCTGGGCTCCGCTTCCTTGGGAATCAGCGCAATGAAAGTGGCATTCAACCCAGGGAACATCCATCTTAATGTACGTGATTCCTCCACCACTTGCCAAACCTCCAGTTTGATCAGGTCCCAAAAGTTGTGAAAAAAGTTGGAGGTAAATCCATCCGGACCCGGCGCCTTGCCAGCTTTCAATTGATGCACTGCATTTTCAACTTCCTGAAGGTCTATAGGTCGGAGAAGGAGTTGATTATGCTCCTCTGAGATTAGTTTGGGAATGTTCCTCAGAATTTTGTCAATAGCTGGCGTTCTGTCTATGTTTGGCTCTTGATGTGCTTGCTTGAAATAATTGAGGAATTCACTTTCAATACCTTCATGAGTTTCAATCCTTGCTCCCTGCTCATTTTGAATGTGGGATATGTTGTTATTCATTCTGCGCTGAACGGTGGTTCTGTGAAAAAACTTTGTATTTTTTTCTCCGTCCTTCAACCACTTTATTCTTGATTTCTGTCGCCATAGAGTTTCCTCCTGTTTTTCTCTTGCTAAGATTTGTGCTTCAAGAATTTGTTCCTGTTTTGTCAGGTCCTCAGATCGTCCTTCGATTATGATCTTCTGCTGCAAATTCTTCATGTCTTGATTGAGGGCATTCTGAGCTTGAAAGATGTTACCAAAAGAAGTGTGATTCCAGTGTTTGATTTTGCCTTTGAGGTGCTTGAGCTTCTGCTGGAATTGAGACATCCTGGAGCCATTAGGAGGGGAAAAATTGCTCCATGTTGAATTGACTAACTTATTGAAGTCCGGATGAGACATCCAGAAGGCTTCAAAACAAAACGGCCACCGAGTTAATTTGTTTATTATGTAACTAATATTATTTATATTTTGCAGAATATTCTGAGAATATTGAGATTATTTTGAAGATCTATAAAATAAGAGAATTTAGGGAATTTCTTCTTGTAACATTATGGACTGAGATTGGAGAGTAAATTAATAGGATATTATGAAATTATTGATCAAATTCTAAAGAACCACTAATTGAGAAAATATAGGGATGTGTTTCTTGTTATAGGAGAAGCTGGAACTCAATATTTAATGAAGATTCTTATTGTTGGGGACAAGATCTACTTCTTGAGGGATTTTCAAAGGGAAAGAAACCATCCTTTCAAAGAGGTTCCTTTCCCCATCAACTTGGTCATTCTCCAGTCAAGTCTAGATGTTCAGGGGAAGGGAACTCCTAAGATAACTTAAACATTCTCTTACAGAAGCTCCTAATGGGAAACCCAATTCTATGTCACCAAGGACTCATAGATTTGTTCCACAAGTTCAATCAACCATAGGGCACACAAAAAGTGATCGATCTCTTGACACTAGTAGGATGTGAATTATCTCATGATTTGGAGATTTATCTTTGTTCATATTTCTTTGGAGCAATTTCTTTAAATGTTCACATTCTGTATTTTTTATTTCATAAAAGGAAATCGTTGTTTAGGTTGATTGGCAAAGTTGATCAGTATTTGAGCTTCTCTTCATATTTTATGCATTTGAAATGTCTTCTCAGTTAATAATGATGTGAATATCTAGAGAGACCTTTTATATATTATGAGTTTAGATTAAGTGTGTTGAACTTGATATTCACTCCAAATGTCTTGTGAGCCCTAAAATGCACCAAATTATGTTGTATATATAAAGAATATATCACGTTGCATATTCATGACATGCCAACGTATAAAATGTTTTGTTTTAAATGTTGTTGAATGATCTCTACATTATTTTCAACTACATGACATGGGTTAGATTTACTTAAGCAGAATATGTTGGATTAAAACAAGAACATGGCAGACACCAAGGAGATTAGTGGTAAAGAGCAATGTGATCTTTTGAATAGTTTCAAGGATCATGAAGGAAATAATACAAAGGTGAGTCAACATTCAAAAGAGAAACACAGACAATTTTCTCAAGAAGAGGTGTAGTTGATGCTATTCTTAGGTTCAATTTCCAAATTGGAGATATGTGAATTTTTATTCAAGGGTAGATCTTAATTCACATAGAAATTAAAAATTTATTTACAAAATTGTTATAGTCCTTTGTAGGCACATGTTTCAAACTATAAAAAAAAAATTGTACTGATTAAGGTTATCTATAGGGATTTGATCAAGAAGAAATATGGATGAATTGTACCAAAACGACCTCTGCTTTTGAAAATACCAAATCACTGTCTATTTCTTTATTTACGAGACATTCATGTTTGCATGATCAAATAAGATCGTTATCTTCAACATAAATCTCATGATTTCTAAGGCTCAAGGAAGAAATATTGCTGTAACATTTCATTGTAGCATTGTCCTTGCCTTTTGTTGATATTTTTCTCTTTTTCAACAGTTGTCAACGAATAATTAATTAGTACTATATGTTATTTCCTTACGGCGTTTCCTTTGCAACATCTGGTACAATTGCTAGTTAAGTATAAAAAAAGAATTAATTTATGATTTAATCACATATATACATTTAAAGAAACATGTGAGAAGATTTTTATTCAACCTCAATTTACCATGAATATTCATGACTTGTAAATATATTTTTTGCAATAACATAGACCACCATCCTAGCTTATCACCATCACATGCTAAAAAATCCATATCACATTTTATCATTAGTATATATATTACTTTTATATATTTTTTTTTATTAAATTGAAAATAAATAAATAAACATAACTACATTTGAAATAAATTTCTAAAATAAACATACTTATCTATAAAATTAAGTAAACATATAATATAATTAATATCATATTTATTTATTCTTAATATTATATACATATTATTATAAATTTATTTATTTATTTATGTTGTGGCCACAACCACCACCCTATTAAAACGTGCTCTGGTAGCAAATTTGAATGGGTCCCCTAGAAGTTTGATCTTTCACTTCTCCAAATGATCTGTTTTTATCTCAGAGATTTTAACTCTGTGCCGAGTCAAATCTTCAATTCTTAATGGTCAAGACCCCCCTTGAATAAATATCTGTTGCATGATTCATTCATAACCCAGTCTAGCCCTTCATTCATATCCTTCATCGGGACTCTTTCAATCCTCATAAACCTTCATGGTGCCCTATGCCCACACATATAACCACCCCCACTCTTTACCCCTCAAAACCTTCCATCACATCTTTATTCCTATTATAACTCTTTTATAATAGAAATGCTTTGCAAAGCACGCATGACTTAACATCTCTGCACATCCTCGTTGCATACCTTTATTGTATATCATAGGTCGCATTGATCAAGGGCAAGGCCTATCTCTCATGAATAAATGCGATGCGATCAGGCCTCCAATCGCAAATCACAATTGCACTTTTCTAAGACCCAAAGCCCAAGCTTCAACGTTCCACGAATGGTAGACCCGTTGGGATTATTAAGCACAACACATTTTACTTCGGGTTCGGAGCCCATCGCAAATCGTAATCGACGGAACTCGACGGTCATACGTAAGGTGCGATGCGAACATCGGACCCACCAGGATTATCAAGCATAATACATATATTTTCGGGTCCTCTTCCCCAATCGCATATCGCAATCGGCGGAACCCAAGGTTTAAATATAAGGCACACCGCAATATACTGGACCCGTCAAAACTTGTTGGACACCTAATCCTAATGGGTTAGCGTGGAAGTTGAATGGACAAAGCAGTCCAAGAGACCTTGGGATCTGAATCCCAAGAGTCACCTATTGTACTATAAATGTACATCTATTGTTAATAAAAAAATGTATTCACTGTTTTATCTTTCATACTAGTCTTGCTGTCCATGTGAGTTTAACATGGTATCACAGCCACTTGTTTTTCTGTGGCCTGTTATGTGCATTTCATGTCAGTCCTGGCCCTCTGCCATATAACGCATCTGTCCAAAACGGTTCTGAGATGCTTGTCTGTCAATTTTATTGACTGCGCACTCTGACATATTAAATGCTGAACGTTTGTCTGTGCCTCTACCCTTGAACGTTAATGCATTGATTAACTTCTGCATATGCTCTCTGCTCTCTATCCGTTTTCTCTGCGCATCTGACAAACCTGCTCTCTGACTGCCAGAGACTGCGCCTCTGTCCATAACTGCGCCCTAACGCTTCTCTCAGGTCTGCTCAACTGCCATTGTGACTACCGTTAGCGCCTGCTCTCATACTTTCCGCTCTTTGTAATTTCTGAGAAACGCTCCTGCTCTCAGACTTTTCCGCGCCTGCTCTCAGAAGGGACTCGACCTCATATGGAGAATGATGTGTAAAAGTTAAGCGTTATTGGAATTACATGACTTTTGCATGCCGCAGAGAAGAAAGTGAAGCGTGGTGCGTTTCCAGTTGCGAACTGCATATCAATCGTTGCCTACCATGGCACGCTTGGTTTCTTTGAGTTATGGGGAAAGGAGATTATCTTCTGATCACTGGCAAATAGTCAAGGATCTCTGCAACATGGGGGCTCTGCTGCTGAAGCTGAAACAAATGTGAATTCATGGAGATTGACTATCCTGTCGCTAATTTTAGTCGCTGAACCTCCTCGCTGAGAGCCTCATTTAATGCATCTCGAAATTGGGCTTGCTGGTCCATGGCTTGCAGCCGAAGCTTGAGCTCATTATTTTCATTAGTGAGCCCCATCGAATCTCTCTGCAAAAGGGTAAGTTGTGCGGACAATGTGGTAGCCTCAGTTTGCAACGTTTGCACCTTACGTTCCAGCTCGGAGATGTAGCGCATCTTTCTTTCCTTAGAGCGTGCAGCCGACTGCCGATTGGCCAATATTCTCTTTGCACGTTTTGGATCGGTCATAGCAATCTCTGCTAGTTTTTCGTTGGACATTATTTTATTGAGCTCAGGTCCACTGAATTCGCCATTGCCAAATTCAAGTTTGAAATTCATGCTCCCATCCATGGAATTACTGTGAAAATGTTTGATGTTACGGCCTGTAGGAGAGGGGGACGGTTTCTGATTCGGATTCTCACTGTTTTGGAAGCTACTAAGAACACTGTCCATTGAAACACCCCGGACATGATGAGGATGATGATGAGAAGCAGCGTTCTGCTAGGCTTTGTGCTGCATGAGATTTATGATTAGAATTGTACTACTACTGCGGAAAAGGTTGGCAAGTATATGCAATAGTGGGTAGGCACCAAGTGCACTTTTTTTGGTTACGTTTTTCTCGTGCACACAAGGTTTTGTAAAATTCAATTGCAAATACCCGGCAAGCAGGGATTAGTTTGCTATGTAAAGTAATAGTTTCTGGCAGTGATGGTTTTATGATTTACATGACCTTTGGAATTGTCTCTCGCTAACATAGGTAGTTTGACTTTTATTTGATGAAGAAAATGAGAAATTTGCTATAGTCAGAGTATCCTTGGGTCAGCAGTAAGCTTTTGAAGATCTATAAATGCTGATTAAGGAATAGAACAGCGTGGTGACTTCCACAGTGCTGAAAGCCGAGGCTCGAATCTGTACCACATTTTGTAGACTGTAGATTATTCTCCTTTTATTGCCGTGTAAAATCAAGTATTGAATGTGTGGCTAGCAAGAGCACTGTATTTGTTGTTTAGATTGGAGGGTAACGAGTGCCTGTATCGGCTCACAGTTGTACACCGAATCAAATCAGTAATTGTTTCATGAGGTCTGACATCCGGAGATAATTATTCCTCTGAGCAGGGAAGCATTATCATTGTCATTTCTCTGAATTTGAGTTTTTTGGATGAAATTCTATCGCAGAATTCAATTTGGCTATCTACATGCATGTCTGTTTAATTTGATACTGTGCACAAGCTTTCGCTTATAAACAAATGGATGTGCCTCGTTGCAGTTGTATTGTTGAATGGTGAATGCAGTATAACTGGAGTTAACGCTGATAGATGATTTGTAAGTCAAATTTTTTATGACTTGGCACATGCTCAAGCAGATTTTAAGAGCAGTATTGAAGCCACCTCGAAGCAGATTTGGTGTTGTCTATGGAACAATTTGAAACAACCTCTGAGTGAAGTGATTCGTGGAGAAGTGATCAGCATTGTGAAGTGAATTTGAAGCATTTTTGAAGACATTTTTGGAAGTCATTTTTTTTGCAGTTTCTTGTAGAGATTTTGGAGCAGTTTCTTGTAGAGATTTTGCATGATTTCCATAGCAGCTAGATGCTCTGAAGTTTGAAGTTGAGGACAGCGCTCATCTTCACATTTATATATTTTTTGCATTGGTGATGTTATGCTCCAGTTCATTCTTGAAACGAACTGTGGACTGTTGATTTACCATGTGCCCAATTGTACCAATGTTTATTGTAGCTTGACGAGAAATGTTTATTGTAGTTTAACTTGGCAACATCCAGCTTACTCAGGTCCTGCTCCATCAACCATTTTCGCGACATTGTTGCCACTTGATAAGCCCTTACAATATCTTGTAGTAAGAGTACAATATTATTTTCTGTTGCTGTTGCCTCAGTTGTGTTTTTTAAGTGACATTGAAGAAAAATGGCCAGACATGAAGATGCATTAAAGTTATTGAATATCCTAATTCATTCCACTGTTGATGAGATGGTCAAAGTTAACAAAGAAACTCTCTTTGACATCCAAACCTCTCTGCAAACTGCACATGAGAATATTGAGTTTTTGCAGCTTGAAACAAAGCTACAGCAGGAAAAATTACACCAGTGGAGTCATCATTCTGAACCTGTTTCTGTTCAGAACAATGAAGCAGACTCCCATAAACAGCAAGTCAATAATGTTACAGTTCATTCAGATAAAGCAGCAAAGTTACATGCAGATGCAGAGGTTCAGTCTGCACTTCCCAAGCCCATCATCAGACCTTGGGAACAGCTTGTCCACAACAAGCACAGAACTGGTCTTGGATATGACAAGGACTTGTCCTTTCATATTCTAGACTATGTCAAGCCCATTCAGTTTCAGAGTGCTGGATTCATTTATGACAGTTCACCTGCTCCTCATGACAGTTCAGCTTCAGCTGTTCCAGATTCTGCCCCTCTTCCACAGCAACAACAACAACAAAAACAACAGATCGTGAAATGCCAACACTGTGACCGAGTTGGCCATCTGAAAGATCACTGTTTTGATCTTCATCCATGTAAGCACTGCCATAAAACCAGTCATTCTTCACACAGATGCTTCAGAAATAAACGTCCTGCAAGAACAAAGATTCATCTTGGATGGATCGCTTCTTGGCAATGGGCATCAACAGCCAAGAAGATATTCCAAACACATGTCAGAACTTGTTCCAGAATATTGAACAGTCTTGCAGTTGATTTTTTTCCATCTTCTCACCTTGTACTTGACAGGGGGGGAAATGATGGTCATCTACAAGCTTCAAAGTCACATCAAGCGAGCCTGAGCCACAACCTGCCACACCAGTTTCAGAGTTGTAGCCAGAGACAAAGATCCCTGAACATGCCTTCAGTTGGCAATCTGGGACACTTCCTCTAGCAGAAGACTTCAGCTTCTTGCCAGTTTTGGAAGAGTTCCAGGAATCGCAGAGTTGTTGGTCATCCTTAAACCATCACAGATTAAGGACACTTCCTCTAGCAGAAGACTCCAGCTTCTTGCCAGTTTTGGAAGAGTTCCAGGAATTGCATTAAGCATTCCAGAGTTGTTGGTCATCCTTAAACCATCACAGGTTGAGAACACT
Source organism: Pinus tabuliformis (assembly GCA_031772625.1). Taxonomy (NCBI): domain Eukaryota; kingdom Viridiplantae; phylum Streptophyta; class Pinopsida; order Pinales; family Pinaceae; genus Pinus; species Pinus tabuliformis. The sequence continues at coordinate 1,841,309,575 of CM062819.1, forward strand.
TCCTCTAGCAGAAAACTTCAGTTTCTTGCCAGTTTTGGAAGAGTTCCGGGAACTGCACTAAGCGTTCCACTGTTGGTGGTCATCCTTAAACCACTGCCCTTTTATACCAACATTTCATAGAGCACATTCAGCCTAGTGCTGCCATGCATTTTTTTGCACATTTTGTATTACAGCTCTCTTCTTGGACTCATACATAACCCTTCGGATTAAGGGGGGGAATGTTGGACACCTAATCCTAATGGGTTAGCGTGGAAGTTGAATGGACAAAGCAGTCCAAGAGACCTTGGAGTCTGAATCCCAAGAGTCACCTATTGTACTATAAATGTGTATCTTATGTTAATAAAAAAATGCATTCACTGTTTTATCTTTCATACTAGTCTTGTTGTCCATGTGAGTTTAACAAAACTATTAAACACAGCATATATATTTTCGGGTCCGGCCTATCGCATATCGCAATCGGCGGAGCCCGAGGCTTATACATAAGGCGCGATGCGATTAGCGGACCCGACGATAACTATAGACCCGGGTGCATAATATTTGAAGTCCAGCCTTATGGTCCGGCCGCAGGTTTTCCCGTGTTTTCCCGTGTATTCCGATAAAATGTTATGGTCCGGGTTTTTAAAGGAAAATCCCATATGGCAGACCCGCCAGAACTATTAACCGCAACGCATATATTTTCGGGTCCACTTCCCCAATCGAAAATCGCAATCGGCAGAGTCCAGCGCTTATACATAAGGTGCGATACCATATGGCGGACCTGACGATAACTATAGATCTAGGTGTATAGGATTTGAAGTCCAGCCTTATGGTTCCGCTACAGGTTTTCCCGTGTATTCCGATAAAATGTTGTGGTCCGGGTTTTCAAAGGAAAATCCGATAGGGGTGATGTTGCATGTGATTGCCCGCTGCAATGTGCGATTGCGACTCGATCGCATCACAACCTTGGCTAAACTAGGGGCCGATTCTTTCACACTCGCTCCTTTTGATTTCAATACGCCTTATCATTTTATAAAGTTTTAATGAGGGAAAGATTTGTTCTTAGGTGTTTCTATCATATGTTTCATAATCATAAAGCTAATGTTAATTATCTCTGCAGGCAAGGATTAAAAGACGCATGAGCGGATCCGAAGGGTTCATATATGCGAGTGTTTTCTAGTTAAAGATCCAGCCTTAGGTGTTCTTGGTCAGGTTTCCACTCGTTGCCTGTGTATTCCGAAAGTGAAGTTGTCCCGAGTTTCATCATGAAGAGATGACACGCAGTCATTCTCCTTTCCATTAACATCCGTTCATTCCCCTCCAGGAAGCAGAATACTCCAGCAAATGTAACCTCGACGTGTCAGTGGTTACATCAACTGTTGTACCTCTGTATATTGTGATTCGTATATTGAAAAGAGAAGAGAGGTGAAAATTTAGGAGAAGACCAAGGGTCAGTTCCTTTTGCATAAGTATTACCTCCGAAGATGAGGGGAGGGCTTTTTTATTTTGGCAGAACAACTTTTGATTTATTGTGCTAATAAAGAAGACTGTTTGGGTCAAGAAGGAGCCTTTTTCAGATTCATTTTCCTCTTCTTTCATGTTTTTGGAATCAGGGTGTTGTTGTTGGCATAAATATAAATGTGTTTTGTTCTGTGCATATTGATAACGATACAACTTACACTAGTCTTGGTTATTTGAATGTAATTCTTTATCATAGTTAACTCATGAGCAGTCCCTGATTTGAAACTATGTTAAACCTCAGTTGCAAGTTTATTTGTAGGAACTAGAATGGGCATTCATTTGCGAGTAATTAGATTGCAACTAAGCTTTAATACAACCTTGTTCATCTGTGAACTCAGTAATTGATTCATTTGGCCTTGGAATCTATGCATGATGTTTAATCTCTTTTGTTATATTCCTGTAGGATAGATTAGAATAGTTAGGACTAGCATAAGTAGGTAAAAATTAGTATAGATAGGATTTGATACATATAGGTTAGCTATTTCCTTTTGTTGATTTAACTGAAGTCTTCCTCCTAGGAGCAATCTTTCAACACCTATAACAGTTTACACGATCCTTTAGAACCCGTTGGAACTAGCCAGCCCAAACGAAAGCAAATCTAATTTGGGTCTACGATCGGGTTAGTTCCATTTATTGGTATAGCGAAAATTCGCCATATCAACAATATATAATTATAATTAATATAATAATGTTATATATTTATTTCCTTTGATATTAAATTTAAAATATAATATAGTAATATTATATTAATTAAATATTATAATAATATATATTTATGTATGTTTTTACAGTTTGTCATCATGTTATATGCTATTTTTTGGATTTCTTCTATATAGGGATGTTTGAATGTTCTTCGTAGACTCACCCCCTATCATGAGGGAAATCATTACCGATGGCTGGTAAATCCACTTAAACATTGGACAACTAAAAAAATCCAATGACAGCGGAAATAAAAAAATTTACATACAACATAATATATGTTAATATCAATGTCATCTATTGAATTGGTAAGGAAAAAAATAGAGACGAAGGCCAAAATTGTAAATTGTAAGACTCAAAATTAACCATCTTTTCTTTAAATTTAATGATTTTCAAAAAATCTTTTGACAATATTATAATAATAATATCTATATTTAAGGTCACAGTCAATCCAGACACCAAATTGGTGTATGAGATCTCCTTGTTTGTGGGACAAGGGATCCACCAGCGATTTAACTGCTAAGTCTCCGAAGGCATACATACTCTACCCCACTCTGGTTTTGAACCTATGACCTCTTAGAAGGAAACACATGCTCTTAACCATTAGACCCATATATAAATTATCATATATATTATTTATATTTACACAATATTAATAAATATATCCCATTATTATTATAATGTTAATACTCCATTAAAAACACTTATATAAATTTACTTCTTATATAATTTAAACCTCCTCTACTTTAACTTTAGTTATGAATAAAAATATATTTAGTTTTATTAAATTTAAGTATTTATTATATTTGTAAACTACTATATAACATTTTTTTAACATCATCTTTAACCTAAAATAATGTATTGTGACAGAGCTAGCCCATGTCCCAGTCCATGGAAGCTACAAGGAAAGTTAAAGGCAAGCTTCGATTGGCGCACGGATGTTCATGTTATCGCCTGCACTGAGTCTGACAGTCCAACCCGTAGGGACAACAAAAATTTAAAGTAGGCTTGCTTTGATACTGTCGGTCCCATGGATGCTGTTGGTCATAATTCCAAGTACATCGAATCTTCATAAATTCAGCCAGTTCGAATAAAATTGGTCGTAAAATGTGTGGCCGGTGGGAATAAAGCTGGTTATGGATACTGGCATGTTTTATAACAGTTATATATATACCCTCACAATTATTTATATGGTTGGAGATTTCACTAAGTAAACTGTATAATAAATCAAAATACATTACACAGTTTACTTCTAGAAATCTCCAAATTTTTTATGTTACATTATAATATTAACAATTTATATATTACTGTAATTCACTATCCACATAGATATCTCACAATTCATATACTACTCCCACTCTCCAGAAAATACTGCGAAGCTGGGTTAATAATCACCTATAGAGAATGGTGACACTCCATTGATCTAACTACTCTGTTTTCCCTTGCGAGGTAATGATAATCCAATATTCGTACCTATGTGTTGTGATGCAATCAAATATATTCAGGTGGTGTTTCGGGCCAGAAGCACGTTCTGTAAAGCAATTGGAAATGATATATTATTCTCGCCTTTGAAAGTGGATATGCGGGCGAAATATCATTCTCCATTCACAGTTCAAAAGCATAAAGAGAATATTAATTTCTTTATTTTGATAGGACGATTCTAGGTTGGTAAAATGAATTTGACAGCTTGCCGACTTAATTGAGTCCGCACATCTGACAGAACAGTTTTATTTCTCGCAAATGAATTTTCTTTGGATCAATAACCTAACTAAATTTCACACAAAACAAGCAAACTGATTTACACCTAAACGTATAAAATTGTAAATTCTCAAAAACTTTATTCCTCGTATTTTAAGCTGTCATTTTTAGATTCGGAACTTTGCACTTCAACACGATTTGTAAATTCTCAAAAAAAAAAACAAAAAAACAAAAAAAAACATCCCTCGTACTTTGAGTTATCATTTTTTGATTCCGAACTTTGCACTTCAACACGACCTTGAACAAAAATCCTACTACTTCACCGTCTTGGGGTCGGTAACATCGTACATCCATTCAATTTTTCACTTTACGAAAATTTCGATTATCATGTTAATGTTTCCAACTAGATTTCAGTCATGTACAATATTTTGTGAAAATGCGGGTATCCTTTCTATAAATATGGCATCCTTCAGCGGAACCCAAGGTTCAGATTATGACATTACCTAACGTGATTTCCACCTCTATTTTCCATTTCGGACATTAATCTAACATCATCACCACGGTACCACCTGTATTCTCCATTTCTGGCATATGATGAAAGTATTGATTCCCGCTTCGTCCAGGGAAGACTCAATAATCATTATGTCGCTAAGCAATGTCTACTATTATTATTTATAAAGTCGGCAAAGGGAGCATGTAGAAAATTAGGTTTTTTTCATTTCAGGGTTTCTTAGCGAGGAGCTAAAGGGCCTGGAGGCTGAGGGTTTTTCAAATTAGGATGAACCCAGTGGAGGCAGAACTGAGAGAGATGGGTAATGGTAGGATCTCCCACTTTGTTCTGGTTCACGGGGCATGTCATGGAGCTTGGTGTTGGTACAAGCTCTCAGATCTGCTGGAAAAGGCTGGCCATATCGTCACAGCCATCGATTTGGGGGGTGCTGGAGTCAACCCAAAGGACGGCGACACCATTCGTAGCTTTGCAGAGTACAATGAACCACTCGCCAAATTCATGAAAGATCTTCCAGGTGGAAATGGAGAAGGATATGGAACAGAGAAGGATGAGAAGGTAATATTGGTTGGTCACAGCATGGGAGGCGTGAGTTTGACTTGTATGATGGAGCAATTTCCACAAAAAATTGCCGTGGCTGTATTTGTCACTGCTTTTATGCCTGTTCCCGGTACAGCCCCTCTTCAGCTTATTGATGAGGTATTACTATTATATTTATATATCATTTGCCGGTACAGCCCCAGATGAGGCATCAGTATTATATTTTATGTATCACTGTATCACTGTAGTTCATAGAATATTATAATTTATAATGTGCTCAGATAGTCAAAGTTTTTCCATTGCAAATAATGTGTTCAGATAGTCAAAGTTTTTGCATTGTAAGTTGTTGGAAGGTATAAATAAATGCATATTAATAATGTTAGATTTGGCATTTTTGTGATTCATATTCTAGATAAATGTTTTTTTGGATTAATCACATCATTTGTATTTGGTCAATTTTTCGAATCAATTAATGTGGTTTATCTCAAGGACAAAATGGTTCGAAATTATATTAATTGGTTCGAAATCTACCAAATCTTAATCATGTGATTAATTCCAAAAACTTTTATCTACATATTAATAATCTTATTATTGTTTTTTTCTAATTTCAAAAGGCATTCAGAAATATATGCTGAATCAATTCATGAGTAAGTTTAATATTAACTCAATTTAATATGGCAGCTTTTATAATAGAACTCAATTTAATATGATCTAGTGATAGAGAGTTTGCATTCATGTTGAATCCATTCATGAGTCAGTTTAATATTAACTCAATTTATCATGGAAGCTTTTATAATAGAACTCAATTTAATATGATCTAGTGATAGAGAGTTTGCATTCATGTTGTGATGTTGTTTCTGCTGCTGCTTTGTTCAGGTTTATCAGAGAAATCGAACGTGGGGAGACACGAAATTTAGGTATCGACATGAGGGACAACAGAACAAACCGACGTCCTTCATATTCGGGAAGCACTTCGCGCGCAAGCACCTCTATCACAACAGCCCCTCTGAGGTGAGTAACGAATGATGATGGTGTCCTGCTAACTAAGCATTGACTGGGGCCATTTCTCATGTATTCTCTGCTCTAGTTCTACTGATGATTTGGAGCTACTTTAAGGAACTGAGGATGATCCATGGCAGGATATCAGGCTAGCCGAGTGTCTTGCAAGAAGTATGCCCGTGTTCCAAGACGAGGTTTCGTACAGCAGTGAGAATTATGGCAGAGTACCTCGAGCGTACATAGTGGCCAACCAGGATAAAGGAATATTGGAGGAACTGCAGCGGAAAATGATAGCCGATAACCCCCCTGATAGAGTCTACGAATTGGAGGAGTCGGATCACAGTCCCTTCTTCTCTTGCCCTGCTCGGCTTGCCCAAATTCTACAAGAAATCGCTAATGCTTTCGATTGATGAGCGTATTGATATCTGGATGTGATATGAAGAATAGAGATAGTGAACTTCATCCCTATTCACGCTTCATATTTCCGTGGATTTAAACAGCATTAGTGTGATTTCTCTAATAATTGTGAAGTTGGTTGACAGCTGCTCATTTGAAGTCCTATAGTGCACGATCCTGCCATATTGTCAATTGTATCTTATTTGTACGAGTATCTACAATGATATAGTATTGATCTGTGGGAAAACCAAGTTCCGAGTAGTTTCCTGTACTCTTCATTGGAATCAAGAGCACTGTGCAAATATGTCATAATCGATAGTTCCTCCACAAAATCGTTGCCCTTCCTATACTGTTTTTGGAATTTATGTTTTCTTGCGTTTGGATTTCATCCCTTTATGTTATTTCCTTTGGGGCCATAATACTGATACGAATAATCTTCTTTTTTTTATATATGTTAGTGGAGATGTATATTAAATATTTTAAGAATGGGCCATAATACTGATACTAATAATCCGCGTTTGGACTTCATCCCTTTATGTTATTTCCTTTGGGGCCATGATACTGATACGAATAATCTTCTTTTTTTTATATATGTTAGTGGAGATGTATATTAAATATTTTAAGAATGGGGCCATAATACTGATACTAATAATCTTTTCTTTTTATATATGTTAGTGGAGATGTATATTAAATATTTTATTAATATAATTGTGAGGAATTTAGGAACTTTGTGACACTCACCCCAACAATAAACGTGGGCAGCGGCTAACCAGCATACCATAGGGTATTCAATGCCCCGGGAGATGCAGGGGAGATAGCGCGCTAACACATGAATTCCCATTTCTTATTTAGTGCCGACTTTCTGAATTCGCGTGTTAGCGCGCTATCTCCCCTGCATCTCCCGGGGCATTGAATATCCTATGGTATGCTGGTTAGGTGCTTCCATAAACGTCTACACCTTTAAATATCCCTTAAACAAAAATATAAACGAACAAACATAGTATATATACATATTTATATTATAAATAACTAAATGTATTATAATATATATTCATAATATTATAAATTTTTAAATATGCCATATATATTATTATGAGAAGTTGTGTTTAGAGATATTTTTCTAGTGTATTTTTCAGGATATTGAATCTAAATATACAATAAAAAACAGTTTGAATATTAATATTAATAAATTAATGTTAAAGTTATAGTTAAATTAAATATTAAATTAATGTATATGATTATTTTATTTATGAAATAAAAATTTAATTTTTTTTATTCATACATGAAAATTTAATTGTTAAAATTTATATAACTTATAAATCTTTAAAAAAAATTATATATTAATAAATAAAATCAATAATTAAGATATATAATAAAATGTATAACTTAAATTAAATTATAAATCTTTATAATTACTAAAAATATATTCTTATTACGCAATTACATAAATTATAATATCTCTTTACTGTAAAATTATATAGCATTTCTTTTTAATCTTATAAGTTATTCTGGAAATTAAAAACCTTCCAACCACATAAATCCGAGTCGATACTATCATTTGTGCATACAAAATCCAAAATTTGAAGTGTGTCATAAAATGACTCATGTCAATGATGCCCAAAATAATCGTATCAATGCTGCCCAAAATAATCGCAATATAGATAGGAGCTTGTCCCATTAGTGCCGAATTTAAATTTAATGGCAATATATATCTTAGTTTGCTGTACATCTATTCTTTAAAAAAAATTAAAAAAAATTAAACATCTATAACGTATATAGATTCATAACAAAATAGGATGATTACCAGAGTTCCAAAATTTACCAGAAAAAAGAAACTACTCACAACGAACCATTATGCTTGTAAAATATTCTGTCATCTAACAACTAACCAATATAAAAGTATTTAAAACAAAATGTTGTGTGTACAAAAGATCCATTATCTAAAATAGGCCAAATATCAACATTCCAATTTAATAGTAGTTAGAGAGAGAAAAAAGTAGTTATACAAATAATTGCAAGGCATCATCTAACATAGTTTTTTATTTGTTCTTTTTTCGAAATTTTATATTAACCTAAACGATATTTATAAGTCATATATTTTTTTAATTTTGCAAATCATTTTATTTTTATTTTTTTAGATTGAACGAGACCAAATACATTATCTCAAAATTAGACTCAAAGTTTTCAAAACTACCATAACATGTTTAGTGTGACAAATGACTCTAATAAAGATTTTGCATTATTTTTATGGACATAACAACAACTAAAACATGAAAACCCATATAAATAGATAGTTAGGAAAGACAAAACATGGCTACTAACTATAGCATAGACAATACAAAGATTAAAGAAAGTTGTTAGGTGGAGGGTGTTAAGATCTGTGTGGGAGAGATTGTTTTGTGGTTACTCGGTGTATTATATATTCTCATTCATCAGTTGATAGAGCAAATGCAAGTCCTCCATTTCACTCGAACAAAACATTTCCCAAGAGATTCTTGACATGTCAATCGAGGTTGGTGGTGTGGAAGTATTAGTTTTATCGACCTGAAGCATTACCAAGATTAGGGACCCAATTTGAGACCGAAACCATTAAGTGTCCTGAATTTCTTATTAAATGCCCATCAAATCGCGCTGGTGATATATCTTTGTAGAGGAATGGGCTCAAGAACAAGCCCAAGACACATTGAGAGTGTTGTAGTCATTGGTTCCCATCCTACAATGACCTCGTTGTTGAGGCATGGAAAAGGGAAAAAGTTGTTAACAATATATAAAAGGGGCAAAAAAAGGCTAGTTGGCGAAGCTGGTGAGGGAGACACCATAATAGTTGCAAATGATGAGAGGCTAGGTGAAGCTCAGAGAATGAGAATGAACAGAGAATTGAGAGTAGAGAAAAATGGAAGAAAAAAAAACTGAAGGATTGTTGGTTTGGAGCGAGAGATAATGAGACAAATACTGAAATAAAATGAAAAATAGTAGGAACTAGGAACTAGGTAGGGAAATCTAGTTCCTAGCAATGAGAGGAAAAGGCTACTAGGCATGCGGAGTGAAACATAGCCTCATGGATCCCCCACATTCGACAAAATATCCTCGTACCAACCTCATAACTAAGATGTGGATGGCGCTTTGAATTGGAAATTACTAGGGATAAGAAGAAGGAATTAGGCCAATATGGTCTGGTCCTTATTTATATAGAGCACAACCAAGGAGGAAAAAAATTTCGCGAGGCATTGATAGTCCCCAAAATGGCTTTGTATCTTGTTATTCATTAGAGAAAAAAGAAAACGATACAAATGAAACCTCCTTTGAATCATATTATCTTCGTGAGGTGCCTTGCGGATGGAATGCCATCAATGGTGGTCTTCAAACCATCACATGTACTCATTACACAATTAAGTAGAATGGCCCTAAGTCTTTTTATATTAGACCAAACCTGAGGCGAATTCAATGGAGGAAGGGGGAACTCCATATGGGTGCAGATTTTTACTATAGATTCAACAGCTTATGTGATATGCTAAAACACAAGACAAGAATCTGCTCTACTCTTCAGCAGAAACCAAAATTGATTGATGAAAATAATAAGCAGAAAAGGAAGAATTTCAATCTCACATAACATAAGATTTCTTTGGGGAAAGCAGCTGCTCAAAACCCTGACTATCTATATTGCATTAAAAAAAAGATCCGAGAAGAAAATACTATGCTTGTTATCCCCGAATAATTCCTACACAAGTACAATCTATCTGTTTGCCTCACAAACTAGATCAAGCCAACACTTAGCCAAATTTACTGCCTTCCAAGCCCCTACTTCCTTGCGTAATTCCTGAGAGAATTATCCCATGTTTAATTGGGAAATTCCTCATCCATAACTGCACAATTCATCATAGGCCTTCTATTGATTTCATGCACCATCTGTACAACTCAGAAAATTATACAACTGTAGTACACTATCACTGAACTCTAACCTCAATTGGGTCTTCCTCTGAACTGACATGCATGAGTTATTTATTAGCGAATCTTCAGTTAACTAGTGGAGCAGTGAAGTTGCACTCATGCCCATCCCCACTACTACACCTCCTACTAGTTCCTCCAAGAGTTGAACTAGTTTAACTTACTTTAACTGAGTTACACTGATTTAACTAATTACAACTCAAAAGAACTCAACCTAGGACCCTAAAATATAAGGATCATTGTACATGACTCTAGATAGACTTCTAACTCAAATTTCCAAAGCCAACTAAGTCAAATTAACTTAGTTAACTATTACAAGTTGCTATGAGAATAGAATTTCGATTTAATTCCTAACTTAATTCAAGGACAAATTAAATTAGGCTTTCTTGTTGTTGTTTTCTACACTCCATCTCAACAAGAAAGGGAGTATGTTCTACCCTCATCCTTCCTCTGTCAAACTCGAATTTGCATAGTGACAAAGCATTTGTCAAAATATCTACATCCTCCTCCTCTATGGGATTGTACTCCAACAACATAATTCTCCTATGCACACAATCTCGCAGACGACGATACAGGATATCAATATGCTTGGACCTATCATGGAAAACTAGATTTTCAGAGAGTTTAACCCAATTTGATTATCATAGTAAATCACAGTTGGATCCATCTGCTAACCAAACAAACCACCAAGAATCTTCCTCATCCAGATCGCCTCACAATTTGCTTGACTAGGAGCCCTGTACTTTGCTTCTGCTAAACTGAGTGCAAGTAATCTATGTTTCCTGTTGTACCAAGAAAAAATTGTTGACCCAATACTAGAGATCCCACCTAATGTGTTATTCATGTTGGATGGAATCACTGCCTAATCTGCATCAATGAATCCTTGAAGCTTCAGTCCCTCTGCTCGTCTATACCAAATACCATACTAAGTAGTTCCTCTGAGGTATCTTGACACATTTTTCATTGCCTTCCAATATAGCTTGGTCATCTTAACCATTGATTAACTAAGTTGGTTAAGTCCATAAGACATGCTAGGTCGTCTGTTCACCAAATACATGAGTGAACCCACAAGTTGCATGTAAATAGTAGCCTCCACTACTTCACTGGAAGTAGCATCCTCCTTCCTCCAGTTACTAGCTAGAGGAGTCCCCATGGGTTTACTTCCCTCCATGTGGAACTTCTTGAGTATCTCATTGGCATATTTTCCCCAAGAGACAAAGAGTTCCTCATCTCCTTGCCATACTTCCATCCCCAGAAATTAGTGCATGAGACCCAAGTACTTCATTTCAAACTCTCTTGCAAGATCCTCTTTGCAAGACTTGATCAGCTTATCATCACCTATCAGAATCAAATCATCGAAATATAAAACAATAATCAACAATTTAGCTTCAACCACAATATGGTAAAGGTTCGCATCTGCTTCACTTTTGGTGAATCCCAACCAAGTGAAATAGATATTGATCCTAGTGTACCAAGCACGAGGTGCTTGTTTCATTCCATATAGCGCTCACTTGATTCTGCACACATTTGACTCTCTATTGAAGGTCTCAAATCCTTCAGGCTGATCAATCTACACCTCTTCCTCAATCATGTCATTGAGGAATGTTTCCTTTACATCCATCTGATGTGTCTTCCACCCCATCTGTGCTAATAGTGCTAGAATGGAGCTAATTGATGATTACCTTGCTACAGGAGCAAAAGTCTCATCGTAATCAACCCCCTCCACCTGACAAAACTCTTTGGCCATAAACATGACGTTTTATTTCTCCACACTAACATCCGCTGCTTTCTTTACCTTGTAAATCCATCTGGAACTCACCACAGACTTTTCTGCCTATCTTGGGACATTGTTCTTGACAATGGAGTCATACTCCTCAACCATGGCGTCAACTCAAACTGGTTGTTGCACCACTTCCTCAAAAGAGGATGGCTCAATCTCTACACATCCTGTCATTAGAGCCATATAGCTAGTGTACTGCTCTGGTGACCTCCTATGCCTGCACTGTGATGTGGGTGTTACCACACTATCTCTAGCATCATGCAATAATCTGTCAGCCTCTCTGGTGTGCTTTCTCCCATCTTTGGAAGACTCTACATGAGTGGGTGTCTTCAAACCTTTCTCCTCTACATGTGGCTACTCCATATCATCATGAGGTTCCTCCTTTGGAGCTAAAATCTCCTCAACCACATGTAGCTAAAGCTCCCTCTCAAGGGCACATCTCATGGCCTTATCTTCATCAAATTTTACATCTCTACCAACCACTGCCATCCTGTTGGTTGAAAGGTACACCTGATAGTTGTGAGGTGTATCAGTGTACCCAAAAAATATTCCCAACTCTGCTACTGGATCAAGCTTTTTCCATGCATATTTAGTTACATGGTAGTAGACTGATGAACCAAAAATCCTAAAGTGTTCCACATCTGGTTTCTTCCTTAAAAAATCCTCTTCTGATGTACTCATCCTGAGAATTCGATGGGGGCTTCTGTTCTACAAACAAACAGATTGTAATGTCCCTTAAATAAAAAATAATATAATATAATGTTAAATAAATAATAAACAATAAATAAAAAATAGTAATAGAAAATAAATATGAAATTAATAAATTAATTACATGCTCTAAATAAATATAAATAAGAATAAAACAAGAAAGCAGTAAAAATCAGTAAAGCTATCAAAAAGTAAAAACAAAAGAATAAAACATGAAAGCAATAAAGTTACATGTTGACACATGGAATGTGTGCATGTGGTTCCCCTTCCAATGTTTTCTCTATTTAATAGACGGGGAGGAAGATGAGAGGCATTCCATCATTCCATGATTCCATCGTCCATTCTCTTGGGAGAATAGTGTTGTGAGACAAAGGTTTCCCTGGCAGCAGTACATTGATTGAGGGCTCGGGGGTGGCCAGTTGTAGCAAGATTTTGTGCAATTGAGCCTACGGTTGGGTGGAGTGTCATCCCCAAGACTTTGTTGCAGTTAGAAGAATTCAACTGGAGTTCCACAGGTAAGTTGTATCTCCTCACTTTTTTTTCTAAATTTAATGTTAACTAGTTGATAAATTGCGTGATGATTGTAAGTCCCCTGATTAAACTAGTTAATTATGTGTTGTTATTTCGGGGTTGTTACATATGGTATCAGAGCATGGTTCAACTCTTAGGGCCTATATACATTTTAATATAGAAAAATTTGATCTAAATGATTTATCAATTTCTTTTGGGAAGCCGTCAACATTTCTGAGCGAAAATCTCTACAGTATTCAAAGTCGATTTTGAGAAATAAATTATTCAGAGCATTGGAATCTATAATTTAATTTCTGAGGTTGTATCCACTTTACCTAGTGCGTAATTTTCATCGTTGAGATTTGACGTCAATTGCTTGATGCAAAGGTTTCTTGGCAACTGTCAGTAAAAAAAATAATTTGTCTTCCCATTTCTCTGAACTATTGTGCTTTTCTGGTTAAATTAGAGCTTATTTCCACTGATTAAAAAAAAAAGGTTTGATGTAAACATAAGTTTTAGATATAATAAATCTGTATATTTATAAATATTCTAGGTATATAGATTTCCTAACTCTCATTGTATATAGTCGATTTCCCATGTATCCTCTATTTTTCTTTTGGAATTTCGCAGATCTTAAAAAGTTGAGGGCTCTTTTTGGAATTCCATATATCTTACAAAGTTGAGGGTTCTTGCTTGCAGTTCCTTCATAATTTTCTTCCATACAGTTAGGGTTTCAATGCTTTTTTTTTTCAAGCTCATTCCTCACATCTAAAATAATTGTTTTGGTTCATTTTTTTTGGAGGAGTCACAAGAATTAATAGGCCGTCATATTTACTTAACTAAAAATTGCCTTTTGGATGTATTACAGAGGTAGAATTTCTTTTTTTTTGGTTTGAACATGGGAATTTTAAGGAAATTCCTCATAATTTATTTTCTAAAATTATGCCAATGCCAATGTATTATAGCTAGTAGGTTTGTTTAGAGTTTCTTGGTTTTGTTTTGGTCTTTTTGTTGTTATTATTTACATCACTCATAAATTCCTTTTTTCTAGAAAACTGGGTATTTGGTACTTGTAATCGGAGTGCAGGGGCCAGAGGACCTTTTCCATGCGATGACAGTATATGAAGGGATAATCTAGAAATAAAGACATGTGAGAGTTTACTGTTGTATTCAGACACGGTTTATTTAATGCAGGCTTCGGATTTTATCTTCAAGAGGATTAGAGAGCGTTGTCATGGTATAATCTTGGACGTTTATTTTTCGATATCTCGAAATCTGCAGTGATAAAGTGATGGAAAATTGTGCATAGTAGGTCTCAAAGGGCGGGCATTCGATTCGATCTTTAATCCTCACTCTTAAAGAAGTTTTTGTTTAGAAGTGAAAAGGTAATTGATGAATGTAAAACCTGATAGGCATTAAATCTTTGTTAGATTTTGATATGTTGTTGCCTTCGCGGGTGCGCTTGCAGGCGGGCCATATTATTAATAAAATGATTTTATTTTGTGTTTTTTGGGAGGGATAACCTTCCCAGTCATCCGATCCAATTTTGGACGGGGGACGGTGTCTTTTCTTGTTTATTGTGTATTTCTGTTGGAATCTCTCTTTGGTTGTTTGATATGGCTCAATGTCAATCATTTTTTTGATTTCGTAAAGCCCCTATATTGACACACCGAGGTAATTCTATTAGGTATGGAAAATCTCACAACTCGCTCAAAGAATTTGATGAGAAATGCAATCGAAATAACTTGACTTGTATTTATTTGTCCATTTTGTTAAACTTGTGGTAAGATCCACCCCAGTGAGGGGATGGAGAGCCTTAACCACGTGTGATAAGAAAGTCTGAAGACTGTTCCCATCCTTGTTGAGGGAGATGACAACCACCTCTCCTTTCAAAACTTATCAAGTAAATATAGAAATGAATCAAAATCAAATATGTGTGTTCGTGATCCTATCAATGCATCCTTAGAGTATGGATAATACAAAAAAAACCAATGAATTTGTACACGATTTCTGTTTCTGAACTATTGGTAGAAATAAACAACGTAATTGAATTTTAAGAAGCCATTGGAAGGAAATTGATTTCCACGAAGAACATCTGAGATTGAAAAGTCTACAAAAGTTGGTACATAATGAAAGCTTCATTTTTTGAAGGCTTTACTTACAAGAGAAGATGTTTCTTTGCTAATATGTTGTCCTCTTAAAACAAGAATACCGAAAATTTGACATGTCCTGAGATGAAGATGCTTCTCTCTGCGTGCCAGTCTTAGAATCAACTCCAGATCCAATTTTCATTGAATTTTAGTGACAATAAAATCTTGGTCAATTACCTTTATTTCATTATACTTCATCTCTGGAAAACCCAATGATGTCTATGTTAATCTCATAATTGTCGATAGATATTCTGCAGTTGACCTTATCTATTTTAGGTGAGTAAACATTTCCATTTGATTTTTGAGTTGAGGCTCTTTTAAAATTGACATCATAAAAGGAAAATCGAAATCCATTTAGCTGCAGTTAGGGCAAATAAAGATTGAAGAATCAAATTAGTTTGAATAATAATAATTTCAGATTAAAGATATTTATATGTGAAATAACATGAATGTTTGAAATCTCTTGCAAAAACTGTTTTCCATCATGACCAAGGGATATTTTTTTACTTGCTTTTCTTGACTTAAGGTCTGCCTCCATAATAGGTAATTTTATTGGTATGCTGACTTATTGCCACAGCCCATTGATTTTGGTAGTATTAGTTGTAAAAATCCAGCCCTGAGATACACGTGTCACTTCAACTTTGTAACCTATTTAAAGAAAAAATAGAGCTTACTTTAGCGTGTAAATAGTAGCTACTGTTTACAGTCAACTATGTATTGCTCCATTCAAATAAAATATACATTAAAGCACAGTTCACATGACCAAGAAAGACCTGACCATATTAAGCATTTGTGATGTGCATCCACAGAGGAATAAAATTTCTCAGCTATTGAAACTTGTTACATAACGGTCTGTAAGGGAAACATGGGAGTCTAAATTATGGTGGTGGTTTCCCGTCCAAATTTAGTGGTACGGTTTTTGGGGCATCATAATGGTATTGGACGTGGAGAAATGTCTTCATCATTGGTTTTTTTATGGGTTTTATCGACTGCTGAGTCTAATAAAGATATTTATGCTGAAAACCCACAGATAATGATATTTGGCTATTAGAAACCCCTGTAGGAAGTATAAGTAGTCATATCAATGAGGAACTAAATCTGCAACGAAGGATATGCCATTGTGATTATAATAATCTTGCCTTTTAAGAAGGCATCATGAAGACACCAATTACAAGGATGGGGACCGAAAAAGCACACAGACAACAGATGATGTTAGTGTTGGAATGAGGGAGGATGCTACATAATCAACCTGGGGATTTCATCCCGAAGCCAGCTTCTGGATTAGCAGAGCTCTTGGTAGAGGGAAATCAGGGCCCCGGTGCTCACACACATTCACAAATATTGCTTTAGGCTTAATAACTGTTGAAATACATACATCAGGAACTTTCTGTGTTTAAATTAAAATGTATGCAGTAAATCAGCACATTGAAGTAGTTTCACAGCGATATCAGAGATTCTAGGTGAGTGAGTGAGACGTTTTTATAAGTTGACAAATGGATTGTAGGAGGTATTGACACACGCCCTTCAAATTTATAATGGATCAAATGTGTTGCTTAGTGGCTACATGTTTAAGCTCATAAATGGATGTTTGAAGAAGCCTACAAGTAGCAAATTATGGGGACCAATATAGCCCAGGGCCAGCTACTTGGGAAGATGCAGATGTTATTTTAATGACTTTTCTTATTTTCTTGATTAAAATTTGTGGTGAGCTAATTAGGAGTGCTTACTTAGCTAAGACAAATACTTTTATCGAGCATCTAAACCATGTTTAAACTTTATGATACATCTAAATTGTACACTATGATTTCAGTTTAGTTTAATTAACTGTTATGATGTTGAGTATAATGTTACATGAGGTTTCATGATATAATGGTAGGAGGATAATGATGCACATGTGGTTCTTATAGTGATGATGTATCCTTATGATGATGATGATATGCATAGGCATTATGATGTTATGTCGAGGTATATTGACATATTCATTTACTACGTGATGATAGGTATTTAATGTAGAATATTCATGATGGGTATGATATGCATAACGTGGCATAGGAATTATGATGCTATAATATGAGGTTTATTGACATGTGGTTCATTTATTATGTGAAGTCATGATATATCTTTGTTGCAAATATGTTGATGTTATAACTTATGATGGTATTTCATGAGGTGAAGCTAGTGATAGTTGTGTACAAATTTATGACATGCATGAGCATGCAGTTTGTTATTATTCATTATGTTGCAATTAACGATGATGAATGTTCTCATGATGAAATGCAAAACTTGGCATGTGGATTATTTTCTATGATGGTATAGCTAATGCATTGGTTGCATGTTGAGGTGTGATGATTGACAGGGCTCCACAAATGGGCCAAGAGGGTCGGTTTATTTGATGATCTCGTGCGAGCCCATACACACGACAGAGAATAACACCATATGGGTTGGGGACAAACTCAATGAACACTACATATGCCAGCGGTTCCTTTGTCTTGTATAGCTCTTGAGGGCTATGGGACCATCTTGAGGAGGCCAAGTGCCTGATATTGAAGGCTAGGTGCCTAGTATTGTATTTGGATGCCGAAGTCTGGTGGGGGTGTAAGGACTTCGATGCCTGGGGTTGTGCGCCTTAGTGAGTTGTGGAGGGAGTGGGCAAACCTTGTGAGATGCTTGATGACATTAAGCACTGTACCAGATGCCTGCCTTGGGGCAGATGAGGTCTGAGTCAGGCGCGAGCCTTGGGGCTAGCCTTGGACTAGGATACAGACCAAGGAGGCTTATGCCTGATTCCGAAAGTGAGAGAAAGGACAGAGATTCCTTGGGATTTCTTGGGTGTTGTGAAACTTTCGATGCCTGCTGGTTATACTAGTTCAGCAGAGGGTGTCGGGACTGTTACATGAAGCAATAAATAACAAAATAAATGTAATGTCCCTTAATAATAAATAATAAATAATAAATAATATAATATAATATTAAATAAATAATAAACAATAAATAAAAGAATAGTAATAGTAAATAAATAATAATAAATTAATTATATGCTCTAAATAAACATAAATAAGAATAAAACAAGAAAGCAGTAAAGTTTCATGTTGACACATGAAGTGTGTGCATGTGGTTCCCCTTCCAAGGTTTGCTCTATTTAATATATGGGGAGGAAGATGAGACGCATTACATCATTCCATGATTCCATCATCCATTCTCTTAGGAGAATAGTATGTGATACAAAGGATTCCCTGGAAGTAGTACGTTGATTGAGGGCTCAGGGGTGGCTAGTTGTAGTAAGATTTTGTGCAATTGAGCCTACGGTTGGGTGGAGAGCTGTCCCCAAGACTTTGTTGCAGTTAGCAGAATTCAACTAACGTTCAAATAGCGTTCCACAGGTAAGTTGTCTCTCCTCAATTTTTTTTGAATTTAATGTTAACTAGTTGATAAATTGCGTTTTGATTATAAATTTCTTGATTAATCTAATTAATTACGTGTTGTTATTTCGGGCTTGTTACACATATGTGTTCCATGCTTCAGCCCACAAGTGTAATGGTAGGCCATGGTCATGAAACATTGTCTGTGCCTCTCCCACAATACTCCATTATTCCTTTTAGCCACCCCATTCTGTTGTGGGTTATGAGGTGCTATCAACTCCCGTCGAATGCATTCTGATGCAAGGAACTTTTTTGAACTCATTAAACACATACTCTCCACCACTATCACTCCTGAAAGCTTTAACTTTCCTGCCAATATATTTATTGATAAGTGCTTTAAATTCACAAAACTTAGCAAAAGTATGATCTTTCTTGAGCACGAAGAAGATCCAACACTTACGAGAAAAATCATCAACAAATATCACATAATACCTGTGATTTCTCATGCATATTCTCAAGAACAATCCACACACATCTGAGTGAACTCAATCTAGGATCACTTGTGCATGACTGAATTTGTCATGAAATGAATTTTTAGTGTTCTTTCCCAATGTACACCCTTTGCATGTGTCTACTTGCTCTAGTATACCCTTGGGAAGACCGGTAAATATTTGTCGCATGATCTTCAAAGTGCCATGGTGCAAGTGAACTAATCTCCTGTGCCACAACTCATTGATGTATCAACTTTTCACCTTCTTTGCTTCAGTGCTCAAGAAAACACAATATTCTACCTCCAACATGTATAGGTTCTTCACCTGAAACCCTATCCTCTTCACCTGTCCTGTGGCTATGTGATGAAGGAATGCCTTTCCCTTACTAAATATCACATCTATCATCCAACATGGCAACATATACCAAGTTCTTATTCAAACCAGGAACATACATAACATCTTGCAAAGTGAGGGAAGAACCCGAATTCCTTTGAAAGATAACTATACCGATGCCGATAGCACTATACCTCCCATCATAACCCATCTCGATATGCATCTAGAGATCCTTCTCCTCCAAGTTACTGAAGATCTCTTTGTTACCGGTCATGTGTAAAGAAGCTCCATTATCTAGGTGCCACACACTACCCATCATCGATGACACCATACATGCAATGAGGGTAAATTCCAGTCCAAACTGTGAAGCAAGAGCTTCACCTTCTGTCCCTCTTGAGGGCTTCTTACTAGCCTTCGTGAGTAGACACTTTGTGGCAAAGTGTTCCAGCTCATGATAGTGAAAGTATTTGACTTTCGACATGTCCTTCTTCTTGCCCCCTGATGGCAATCGGGTCTGGAATGGGATTAATTCCCCTTCCCTTTCTTTTCCTTAGCCACTAAGTGCATAACTATCCTCATGATCATGCTTTAATGAGTATCCATCTCTGGTGTTCTTCTGAATCTCTTCCTGTACTAGGTCGAACCACAATCGCTCCCACTCTGGTAGCTTTTCCCTCCCATTAACTGAGTCCTGGTAACTGTGCCAGCTCTTAGGAGGTCCTGAAAGTGTTAGGTTAACCAGATTTCCTTTAACAACAATAATCCCGAAACTTCCATGCTCATCCCGACATTGGGTGAACTTGGTCATGTACTTCGGAATTGAGTTTCCCTTCTCCATCTTGATCTTTCTAAGTTTGTCCCTCATTGCCACCTTCCTGTGGTCACTGCTATTTTGAAATAGGTCTATCAATGCCTTTCACATTGCAAATGGAGATTCCTTACTGTGGAGATTTGAGACAATGTGATCTCAAACTCCTTCTAGGATAATCCTTCTCACTTTTTCCACACACCTTTTCCATTCAGCTAGATCTTTAGCATCAGATGTTGGAGGCTTCAAAATATCATGATCTATGAATACCTTGAGCCCATTATCTTTCAACACTGCCTCCATCTTGTCCTTCCAAGCTATGTAATTCGAGCTTCCCTCTAGGGCATACTCAAGTCTCAAACCTTAGAATGACATATTGTTGACTCTAAAGTATAAACCTAAAAATTCAATTTCACATACACAACAAACTCGAATTCACCACTTATATATTGTCTTCAACTTCCATACGATGTAGATTTTTACTGTAGATTCAACAACTTATGTGATATGCTAAAGCACAAGACAAGAATCTACTCTAATCTTCAGCAGAAACCCAAATTGATCAATGAAAACAATAAGAATAAAAAGAAGAATTTCAATCGCACATAACACAATATTCCTCTCAAGAAAACAACTACTCAAAACCATGACTATCTATATTGCATTAACTAGAAGATCTAAGAAGAAAATATAATGTGTGTTGAACCCAAACAACTCTTGCACAAGTACAATCTATATCTCCACTTCACAACCTAGCTCAAGCCAACACTTAGCCAAATCTGTTGCTTACCAAGCCCCTACTTCCTTGTGAAATTCCTGAGAGAATTAGCCCATATTTAATTGGGAAATTCCTCATCCATAACTATGTAATCCATCATAGGCCTTCTACCGATTGCATGCACGATTTGTACAGCTTGGAAAATTATACAACTAATAGTACACTGTCCCTGAACTCTAATCTCAACTGGGTCTCCCTCTGAACTGAGATGACTGAGTTATTTATGAGTGAATCTTCAGTTAAGAGGTGGAGTAGTGAAGCTGCATTGGTGCACGTCCCCACTACTATACCTCCTAGTAGTTCTCCCAACAATTGAACTAGTTTAATTGACTTTAACTCAGTTAGATGGAGTTAATTAATTACAACTCAAAAGAACTCAACCCAAGCCCTAAATTTAGGGATCACTCTACATGAATCTAGGTAGACTTCCAACTTGAATTTCTTAAGACAACTAAGTCAAATTAACTTAGTTAACTATTACAAGTTGCTATGAGAATATAATTTTGATTTAATTCCTAATTTAATTCAAGCAAAAATTAAATTAGGATTTCTTGTTGCTATTTTTAACAATGAGACGGTATGACACCACATCACTTTTGAGTTTTAAATAGGGTGGGCTCCTAGATCCTCTCAACATCTCCACATCCCAAGTCACCTCGAACGAGGATTCTTTTCAAAAGAGGACATAGGGTCAGGCTTTGATCCATGTATTGTACACGGGTCATGAAACCATTTCATACGGTCTCTTTGGATCTAACCACATGTTCGACCACTACCTCAAAATGCCCCATAATTTTATATTAAACCCACATACAATTTGAAATTTACCTAAAAATGAAGAACTCCTTAGTTTCCACCATTAAATCTAACTCCTTTAAACATATACTTTTTATTCTTATATTAAATATGTTATTTAAAATAATTATGTTGTAAGGCATTCCCCTCTGAAATGAAGACCCCCAGCTGCTATGGTGTGCAATTATAGACCCTCGATTCTCTATGTTATATGATAGAACTATCTTTTATCGTCAGATTGATAGCTCAAGATAGTTACTAACTCCAAGCAACTACACGACGAAGATTGATACCTCCACGCGGTTACTAACTCCCCACTAATTACGCAACGAAGATTGGTACCTCCATGCGGTTACTAACTCCCCAGCAATTGCACGACGAAGACTGATATGGTTACATGGAGGCTGATTTTGTTGTTTATCATACAAAGCCCGCGACACATCACTCCATGATCGTGCTGAACATTGCTTCTAGTGAGTAAATTATTGTTCAAACTTTGCCACAAAACTGTATTTTACTGGTTTTTTTTCAAAGGTTTAACTATTGAATGGATTGAAGGTTGATTAGTCCGAAGTTGCACTACTTTCAGTATTCTTCACCAGCATAGGCCAGACTCTTCTCAAGCACAACATTGGCAAAACGACATAGATGAAATCTCTATCCCTATTGCAATGATTACTAAACATCCCTGCAAACGACAGAAGGGACACAGATTGGAAAAAGTACATGAATACATGTTCAGCTATATTGGAATAATGAATGATAATCTTTGTGAAAGATGAAAGGGATGCCCATTGAGAAAAAGGCATGAATGAAATGTCTGGTTATGTTGTAATGATTAATTATAATCTTTGCAAACGATGGAAGGTACGCCAATGACGAAAAATGCATGAATGAAATGTTTAGCTATATTGCATTGATTAAACATCATCCCTGCAAATGATGTAAGTGATGCTGAGCGGAAAACATTTGTAGGCCAGCCTTATTCCTCACTGGCAAACATTTATGTAGTAGAAATATTATAGACATTTTATTTTATCTTATAATTTTTTTTGCACATATATTCTTATCAGTTTGTCCTAAAATTTAGATGAATGGTTTCAGTTATATTTTTGCACATCTTTTTTTATCAGATTCATTGTAAAATTTTAAGAATGGATTGAGTTGTATTTTTGCACATGTCTTTTTATTGGTTTTAGTTGTAAGTAGATTATACAAATTCTTCAAAATAATATACATATATATATGGGGTTGATATATTGCAAACCTAATTTAATTTAGGTTTTTTGTTTTAATTTGATATTTGTTCTTTAGTTTTAATCCACAATGACCACATGTTTGAACTTTGGTAAAAAAAAATACACCATTATATATAACAATAAATTCATTTTATATATAGGAGTTGTCCGTAGTGCAACTTTTTGAACTTTCGAGTGTTGGAATGGCAGACAAATTTAAGGTGAAATATTGATTTTTGTTTTTTAAACTAGTCTTTTGACTATATATATAGATTCATCACCTTGAAAAACCCTTAGGCCACTTAGATTGTGTAAGGGTTACCCATCAAGCTTGTGATTTCAATAACTTCCTGCCGGATTTTAGAAAAATTAGACTTGAAAAATCCACTAGAAAAGCTTCCAAAAAGTCTTATTAAAGACAACTCGTCTGCCTACCATGGTTTCGATGAAACTGTCCTTTGCATGCCTATCTGCTAACCAATCCAAGCACTTCAAAATCCTTATTCTTCGACAAAAAAAATCTCCACTACAATTGCCTTGATTGTGTGTGTGTGTGTGTGTGTGTCTATATATATAGATATA
Organism: Pinus tabuliformis; assembly: GCA_031772625.1. Classification (NCBI taxonomy): domain Eukaryota; kingdom Viridiplantae; phylum Streptophyta; class Pinopsida; order Pinales; family Pinaceae; genus Pinus; species Pinus tabuliformis. Next base: position 1,841,333,389 of record CM062819.1, read on the forward strand.
TATATATATATATATCTGTTTATTTTTTAACTTCGTTGATCACTATTTATTAGCTATCCCTTTAATTTAGGGTTTTTATTTTAGCTTTCAACCTTGTATGTCATAATTGCACTAAGCACTGCAATTAAACATGCTAGAGCATAAGTGCTTTACATAATGTAAAAGAATTAGAAGTTAACAACCACTTGCCATGAAACCATAATAGATGAAAGTGTCATTTGCATGCCTATTTCCTAACCATTCCAAGCACTTCAAAATGCTTAGTCTTCTACAAAACAAATATCCACTACCATTGCCTTGATTGTGTATATATATATTTGTTTATTTTTTAACCTCATTGATCACTATTTATTAGCTATCCCTTTAATTTATGGTTTTTATTTTAGCTTTCAACCTTGTATGTCATAATGGTACTAAGCACCAGAATTAAACATGCTAGAGCATAGGTGCTTTACATAAAGCAAAACAATTAAAAGTTAACAATTACTTGCCATCAAATCATAAACGTCTCATCGGGCATATATGTTGAAAACACAATAAAACTTTCTCTCTAACACATGCATACATTCCACTGAGAATACAATAAATAACCAAAAAAATAAAATTTTCACTGTCATCATGAAAGAGTAAAAATTTAATGCTACTCTTTCCCACACTGACTTACCGGCCTTTCCTTTGCTACATCTGATACAATTGCTAATTAAAATATACTGTTTTTTCTTGCCTGAAATAATTTTGATAACATGGTGTCCATAAACTTGTAATCGGTAATTTTGAATATCATAAACTGATATTTGCACAACCGTTCATTTGTTCCGAGCGAATGGTCTAGGTAGTTATGAAGTGCCGTTTGATCCAGTAATGAAATGTGGTAATATAATAAAAAGTGTACAAACTTTGTTGATGGATAAGGATAAAACTTAATAATTAATTTGGGAAATAATTAAATATAGATATTTTAATATAATGGAAAATTATAAAATGTTTTTAAAGAAATATATATTTATATGATAATGATAATGATGTGCAAAATATATATGTAAAGTAACACAAAATTGAAATAAGAAAGACATTAAATACATCAATAATCAAAGTATATGGAAAATTGATATAGAGCAATTAAAATAATACATTTTCATTTCCTTGAGATTTTAATGATTAATGTGAATTTTTATAATTATAAAAATTCACTTTTAATTTAATTAATCAAATTTAATCTCACCAAATTGTAAAATTTATAAAAAGATAAAGTAGTACAATTATCGAAAAGGAGTGGCTATCTAAATATCAACAAAACTATTCTTAACTTTGTATTATTTATTGAGTGGAGCAGTGTTCAACTACAATTCATCAGTAAGGGAGAGTAATGGAGTGTCAAAAAAATAAGAATTTAGATTTAAAATTAAATTAAATAAAAATTATATATATATATATATATATATATATATATATATATATATATAGATATAGATATATTTTGAGTGGAGCAGTATTCAACTACAATTCATCAGTAATGGAGTGTTCAAAAAAAATTAAAATTAAATTAAAAAAAATTATATATAAGATATTATAGTGATATAAAAAGAAAAATAAAGTGTTTAATTTATCATATTGTAATTTTGTTTTTATTAATAAAATTATAATAGTGTATTAAAAAAAAGTTTATGTGGTAATTGTTTATATTTCAAAAAATATATATAGTTAAAAATAAGATATATATATATATATAATTGAAAAAAATACAATTCAAAATATATAATCCAGAATTAAAATAAATATCACTAGAAAAAATACTAAATAAATTAATAACATATATCTATGTTAATAATAATACATCTCACATTGAAACTACCGAATAGTGAAAATAATAAAAATAAAAAATTAATATTTTATTATTATTATTATTTATTTTTCTTGAAATAAAATATTTACTATTATTTTTTTATTTAATCAATCCTATTAACCATTATCAACATTAATCCTTAAAAATATATAATAAAATTATGCAATACAAATACTTATAATGTATAAGAATGCAATATTACATTCAATAATGATTCATAATACTTCAAATAAGTTAATTAATCAATACATTTGAAATTTCATTTTTTTTTGAACTCGAGAGTAAACCGTCAACCATATGTATTTGTAAACACGAGTTACCTTCTTATACGTGTTGACTGTTTAGTTAATTAATCAATACATTTGAAATTTCATTTTTTTTTGAACTCGAGAGTAAACCGTCAACCATATGTATTTGTAAACACGAGTTACCTTCTTATACGTGTTGACTGTTTTATGCATACTACTTTTCCTGTCGTAGGGAATTATTATAGGGACCTATAATATTGCAAACGTTAAAAATATAGATCATAAAATTATATTTTATTAATTTTTAACTGTAAAATATTTAAATTTTAAGTATGAAAATAAAATATAATTATTCAATTTTAATATAAAATTTTCTATAATTTATTATAATTTTAAATTTAAAAGTTAAATTTTAAAATAATTAATTTAGAATTTTCCTAAATTTACAAGTATGAGATCTCCAGATTTAAAAATACAAATCTCCATATTTTTCGCTTCTAATTTCTTCAAATTTTTAAATATAAAATTCTCAAAATAAAAAATAAAAAATCATTAATTTTTAATTTGGGAAATTCTCCAAATTTAAAAGTATAATGTACTCAAATTAAAAAATATAAATTTCTACCCCACTAGTAGCTCCACCGGCCATAAAGTGCTATATTTCATAAGGTTTGAGGTTTAAACCTCCCATAAATCAGCCAACCAAAAATAATCTGGTTGGAAATTTTCCAAATTTCTAAATAAAATGCAGATGAAAACATTACAACGAGAATGGGAAATACACCATAAGAGTTTTAGTTGCAAATTTGTAAGAGATAAAGCGTAATACATTATGGTTACTAACATAAGAAAAAATGCAATTACGGAAATCCTAAAACATTCGATATGATCAACAATGCTCATGGATGGTAATTTTCAGTTTTCCAGGGCTCTAGGGTTTCAAGAGAAGAATTTTAACTTTTCTCGTGGTTTCTCATTTTCTACTCATTGAATGGCCTGCAATGAAGAGTCCAACCTAGACATTTACACCCTTTTTCCAAGTTGAACATGGGCATTAACACCCTACCACATATTTTCTTGGAATAAAATAAGGGTGAAAAAAGTATATGAAGGAAACCTAGCATAGGTATGTACAGATAATACTTTATCGCATTATAAATTTCAATGTGTTATTATAATCATATAATGAATGTGTTATGAAGTACAATTAGATAAATTTTCAGGTATAGTATTCTCTATAAAGTAATAGACATTTCGAATCCTTTTTTGGAATTGTCGGAGCTTCCCATGGAACAAAGGCCCCAAGCTAAGTTGGATTTCAAATGATGTTAATATTATTTTGCTTGTTGAAACTTTGGAGCACGAAGAATCTAAGGTCCCTAACATAGATGGCTTTACGCTATGATCTACCTGGAACAAGCGATCCTCCCGTAGAGGCATTGGGGGAATAGCTTGTTACATTAAGAAGAACATCTCCCCCTATGTTAGGATTTATAAAAACGACCCTCACAACCAATATAGTTGGATAGAGAACAAAGACATTAATAATAAAAAGTCTTGCATAGCAATATGTTATTTTCCCCCCATTAATTCTAACTTCTATAAGAAGAAGAATCTAGATAAAACTAACCCTTACAATGGTTTAGAGAATGATATTTCTAGCCTAAGGAATGACGGTAATATCCTTTTAATAGGTGACTTTAATGCTCGAACTTCAAACAACCAAGCTATTATTCTAAGCAATCATTCCAACCCTAATCCTCTTTGGTTAGACGAAGACCCTACTCTGGCTAGCAGGTACAAAAGGAGCTCTGAAGATCTCGGGGAAAATTTGTTTGGGTCGGAGCTAGTCAAGCTCTGTAGTGCTCAGAATCTCATAATTTGCAACGGTCTAAAGAAGTGGCCCAATTCTAGCAAGATGACCTGCGTCCATGGACTTGGTAGCAGCGTGGTAGACTACGTTATTTCCGATCACCCATTATACAACGAAATAATAAATTTTGACATCTTAAACGACCACGAACCTGACTCTAATCATAGACCTTTACTTATAACTCTCAATTTTGTCATGCATAGAGTTCCCATAGAAAATAATACTTATAGCCAAAAGAACTTAATATTTGATAGAAATAAAAATGATCTCTTTCTAAATGAATTAAAAACTAATTTGCTTCCTTTATCTAATATAAACAACATAGAAGACCTCTATCATAATTTTACTACAACCCTCTCATATTCTATTAACAAGTTATCAATTGAAGTTTCAAATAATAAAAGAAATAGCAAAACCAATCCATGGTATGACAAAGATTGTAAAAGTGCAAGGAGAGCAATTAAGGAAGCTGTTGATGAATCTCTTAAAATGGACAAGATAAAAATATACAAAGCCCTAACTAAAAGGAAAAAGAGGCAGTACATTCGTCAACATAGGAGAATCTCTTACACCTCTCTAAGGTAGCTCCTAAGAAATTTTGGAGGCAGATTCTAACTAGGAAGACTAAGGATAATAATAAAATTGCTCTTCACGATTGGAATTCCTATCTTAAAAAGCTTTATGAATCTCCAAATGTCATGGATAATTTGGAAACCCTTCTCACAACGAAAGAAGTTTTCTCTTTAGAAGACATTAAGTTTGGGGTTAATCGCCTCACTAATGGGAAAGCTAAGGACATTGAAGGTTACCAAGCGGAAATCTTAAAAATTGGAGGTCCTGTCCTCATCCCCCACATCCACAAGCTTTTCAATCAAGCAGTAAAGCAAGGGTTCCCTAAAGCTTGGACTGAGAGCCTCATTATCCCTATTTTTAAAAGTGGGGATACAAATAACCCCTCTAATTATCGAACAATTATGATCAGCCCTCTCTTAGCCAAGTTATATGGTAGTATTTTGGAAAAGAAGTTAAGCGTATGGCTTCAAATTGAAGGTAAGAGGGCTAAAGGCCAAGCAAGGTTCAGAAGGCATCACTCAACAACATACCACCTTGTTACGCTTAGGATCATTGCAGAGGAATGTCGTAATGATAAATCCAATTTATTTTGTTGCTTTGTGGACTTTAGAAAGGCTTTCGATACGGTTCCTAGATACAACCTTTGGAATAGATTAGAAGAGCTAAAGGTTCCTCTCGAGTTGAGAGCTACCACTATAAGGCTATACGAGAATGTAATTGCCAAGCTAAAGAGCAATGAAGGGTGGTCAAAAGATATTAAGTGTAACATCAGAGTTAAACAAGGTTGCCCCCTCTCCCCTACCCTATTTGGCATTTACATCGATAAGCTCGAAGGCTATTTAGAGGAAGCAGGATGTGATGGCACAATCTTAGTTGGGATGGTTGTCATCCTTCTTCTTTATGCTGACGATATTGTACTTTTGGCAAGGTGCCCATCTGATCCTAATAAGCAACTCAGGCTTCTTATTGATTTCTTCTCTACCATGGGTATGACTGTTAACACTGACAAAACAAAAGTTATGATTATCAAATCCAAGAAGGACACTTACGCTAATTTTATGTATGACAATAATAACTTGGAGGAAGTGTATTCTTACAAGTACCTAGGAATTGATATTCATCACAAGCTCAACTGGAACCATAGCATTGAGAAAAGGATTAATGGGGGGTGGAAAGCTTACTTTGGTCTTGAAAATAATTGTAAAATAGAAAACCTTGTAATGTGGGATAAAAAGAAGTTCCTCTTTGAAACTTTAGTCACTCCTGTTATCTTATATGGCTGTGAGGTTTGGGGTTGCAGCATCTCCAGAGAATCATGGAGAAAGATTGAGCAAATCCAGAAGCGTTTTATAACTTATAACCTGAAAATTAAAAGTAATGCACCCTATCCTATTCTCCTTATAGAAGCAGGTCTTTCCCCTATTGAGAGCCTAGCTATGCTTAGGTTTCTATTGTACAAGCACAAAATCAGTAACATAGACGATCGTAGACTTCCTAAGCTAGCTTTAAATTCTAGCCAAAACCACCTAAGGCTCAATCGAGGGTGGCATAAAGACACAAGGGCCTGATTAAACTATTGGGAGATCAACGAAAATGATGCATTGCAAAACATAAATAACATTAAAGATATTGTTACTTCTAAGTTCAAAGAAAAAATGTGGTGTGAGAAAGACTTAGCGGCTAAAAGAAAATTAAGTTATTATAAAAAGGTCATCAACCCCACCCTAGAAGATCAAAAGTATCTCTCTATTTTAACTAGCTCAAAGAAGAAAATTAATATAGCAAAGATTAGAACGAATTCTCATGAGCTCCATAGTGAAACAGGTCGTTGGGCAGTTCCTAAAACACCATGGATGGAAAGGATCTGCCATATATGTGAGAATAGGAACATCGAGGATGAAAACCACTTCCTCTTAGAGTGCCCCGCGTATAACCACATTAGATCTCAGTTTCACAATTTTTGTTACAATACTGACCTTCCTAGCCTTTTACAATGTCAAAATTATAGTGAGCTCAGGAGGCTTCTCTCCAAGCTTTTTGAGCATAGGAATAAAATATTAAATCAAAACAGATAATTTGTTTCTTTAGGTTCGATAGACCATTATTTGGTCTCAGCGGACGTTAACCATCATCATCATCATCAACAACAATCCACAGGTTGGATACTTACACTCGACATTACTTTCGTTTTCTTATAAACAGGGCAATGGAGCCTGGGGAGGAACGAACTCGGTACCTGTCTACCGAACAAGAATGAAACCTCAGCCTTTATTGCATTTTTGTACTTTACTCCGTGCAAGTTTCAAGCAAGATTCAACCAAGGTGAAGTTGGTTGACAACTGCTCATTTGAAGTCCTATAGTGCACGATCCTGCCACATTGTCAATTGTATCTTATTTGTAAGAGTATCTACAATGATATAGTATTGATCTGTGGGAAGTTAACAATGGGGCCATAATACTGATACGAATAACCTTTTTTTTATATATGTTAGTGGAGATGTATATTAAATATTTTATTAATATAACTGTGAGGAATTTAGGAACTTCGTGACACACCCCAACAATAAACGTCTACACCTTTAAATATCCCTTAAACTAAAAAATAAACGAACAAACATAGTATATATACATGTTTATATTATAAATAAATAAATATATTATAATATATATTCATAATATTATAAAGTTTTAAATATACTATATATATTATTATCAGGTGTTGTATTTAGAGAGATTTTTCTAGTGTTTTTTTCTGGTTTAATTTTTTTAAAATTCAGTATGGATTTATTGAAATCACAAGTTTGATGGATAACTCCTGCACAATCAAAGTGTCCTAGAAGTTTTTCAAGATATTGTTTCCAAATATACAGTAAAAAAACAGAGTGAATATTAATATTAATAAATTAATATTAAAACTATAATTAAATTAAATACATATAATTATTTTATTTATGAAATACAAATTTAATTATTATTTTTTTTATTGATTCATGATAATTTAATTTTTAAAATTTATATAACTTATAAATCTTTAAAAAACATTATATAATAATAAATAAAATCAATAATTAATATATATAATAAAACATATAAATTAATTTAAATTATAATTATTATTACAAATTATAAATTATTATTACACTATTATATAAATTATAAGATCTCTTTACTGTAAAATTATATAGCATTTATTTTTAATCTTATAAGTTATTTTGGAAATTGAAAACCTTCCAACCACATAAATCCTAGTCGATACTATCATTTGTGCATACAAAATTCAAAATTTGAAGTGTGTCATAAAATGACTCATATCAATATGCCCAAAATAATGGCAATATAGATTGGAGCTTGTCCCATTAGTCCCGAATTTAAATCCAATGGCAATATATATCTTAGTTTGTTGTACATCTATTCTAAATATCTCCAAAAAAAAAAAAAAAATTGAACAAAATATTATGATTACCAGAGTTCCAAAAAATAGAATAGGAAAAAAAAAAAAAAAAACACTACTCACAACGAACCATTATGCCTGTAAAATATTATGTCATCTAACAACTAACAAATATAAAAGTATTTACAACAAAATGTTATTTATATCAACATTACAATTTAGTAGTAGTTAGAGAGAGAAAAAAAAGTCATATAAATAATTAACCTTCCAATTTAATAGTAGTTAGAGAGAAAAAAAAGTCATATAAATAATTGCAAGGCATCGTCTAATATAGTGTTTTATTTGTTTTTTTTTTCAAAATTTTATATTAACATAAACGATATTTATAAGTCATATATTTGTTTAATTTTGCAAATCATTTTATTTTTATTTTTTAGATTGAACGAGACCAAAAACACTAGCTTAAAATTAGACTCAAACTCTTCAAAACTATCCTAACATGTTGAGTGTGAAAAATGACTTGAATAAAGATTTTGCATTATTTTCATAGACATAACAACAACTAAAACATGAAAAACAATAGAAATAGATAGTTAGGAAACACAAAACATGGCTACTAAATATAGCATAGACAATAACTTGCTTAATAGCCATAAACATAACAACTAATAAAACATGAAAACCGGTAGATCTAGATAGTTAGGAAATATAAAACATGGCTACTAACTATAGCATAGACAATACAAACATTAAAGAAAGTTGGTAGCTGGAGGGTGTTAAGATCTATGTGGGAGAGATTGTTTTGTGGTTACTTGATGTATTATATATGCTCGTCCATAAGTTGATAGATCAAATGCAACTCCTCCATTTCACTCGAACAGAACATTGCCCAAGAGATTATTGACATGTCAATAGAGGTTAGTGGTGTGGAAGTATTAGTTTTATCGACCTGAAGCATTACTGAGATCAGGGACCCAATTTGAGACCGAAAACATGCTTTTTGAATCAAAAATATTTTCCCATTCTTTTGTGACCTTTGATTCAGTGTCCTCAATTTCTTATTGAATACCCATCAAATCATGTTGGTGATATATCTTTGTAGAGGAATGGGCTCAAGAACAAGCCCCAGACACATTGAGAGTGTTGTAGTCAATGGCTCCCATCCTACAATGACCTCGTTGTTGAGGCATGGAAAAAGGAAAAAGTTGTTTACAATATAGAAAAGGGGCAAAAAAGGGCTAGTTGGCCAAGCTGGTGAGGGAGACACCATGATAGTTGCAAATGATGAGAGGCTAGGTGAAGCTCAGAGAATGAGAATGAACAGAGAATTGAGAGTAGAGAAAAATGAAAGAAAAAAAAACCTAAAGGATTGTTGGTTTGGAGCGAGAGATAATGAGACAAAGACCAAAATAAAATGAAAAATAGTAGTAACTAGGAACTAGGTAGGGAAATCTAGTTCCTAGCAGTGAGAGGAAGAGGCTACTAGGCATGAGGAGTGAAAGCTAGCCTCATGGATCCCCCACATTCAACAAAATATCCTTGTACCAACCTCATAACTAAGATGTGGATGGAGCTTTGAATTGGAAATGACTAGGGATAGAAGAAGGAACTAGGCCAAGATGGTCTAGTCCTTATTTATATAGGGCATAACCAAGGAGGAAAAAAATTTCGCGAGGCACTGATAGTCCCCAAAATGGCTTTGTATCTTGTTATTCATGAGAGAAAAAGGAAAACAATACAAATGAAACCTTCTTTGAATCATATTATCTTCGTGAGGTGCCTTGCGGATGGAATGCCGTTGCGGATGGAATGCCATCAATGGTGGTCTTCAAACCATCACATGTACTCATTACAAAGTTAAGTAGAATGGCCCTAAGTCTTTTCAGATTAGACTAAACCTGAGGCGAATTCAATGGAGGAAGGGGGAACTCCATATGGGTGTAGATTTTTACTATAGATTCAACAACTTATGTGATATGCTAAGACACAAGACAAGAATCTACTCTACTCTTCAGCAAAAACCGGAATTGATTGATGAAAATAATAAGCAGAAAAGGAAGAATTTCAATCTCACATAACATAATATTTCTGTGGGGAAAGAAACTGCTCAAAACACCCACTATCTATATTGCATTTAAAATGAGATCCGAGAAGAAAATACAATGCTTGTTATCCCCGAACAATTCCTACACAAGTACAATCTATCTGTTTGCTTCACAAACTAGCTCAAGCCAACACTTAGCCAAATTTACTTCCTTCCAAGCCCCTACTTCCTTGCGTAATTCCTAAGAGAATTCTCCCATATTTAATTGGGAAATTCCTCATCCATAATTGTGCAATTCATCATAGACCTTCTATTGATTTCATGCACCATCTGTACAACTCAGAAAATTATACAACTACAGTACACTATCATTGAACTCTAATCTCAATTGGGTCTTCATCTTAACTGACATGCATGAGTTATTTATTAGTGAATCTTCAATTAACTAGTGGAGCAGTGAAGCTGCACTCATGCCCATCCCCACTACTACACCACCTACTAGTTCCTCCAAGAGTTGAACTAGTTTAACTGACTTTAATTGAGTTAGACTTATTTAACTAATTACAACTCAAAGAACTCAACCTGGGCCCCTAAAATATAGGAATCATTGTACATGACTCTAGATATACTTCTAACTATAATTTCCTAAGCTAGCTAAGTCAAATTAACTTAGTTAACTATTACAAGTTGCTATGAGAATAGAATTTCGATTTAGTTCCTAATTTAATTCAATGACAAACTAAATTAGGCTTTCTTGTTGCTATCTTCAACACTCCCTCTCAACAAGAAAGGGAGTATATGCTACCCTTATCCTACCTCTGTGAAACTCGAATTTTCATCTTGACAAAGCCTTTGTCAAAATATCTGCATCCTCCTCGTCTGTGGGATTTTACTCCAACAAGATAATTCTCCTATGCACATAGTCTCAAAGATGACGATACTGAATATCAATATGCTTGGACAAATCATGAAAAACTAGATTCTCAGAGAGTTTAATACAACTTTGATTATCATAGTAAATCACAATTGGATCCATCTGCTGACCAAACAAACCAACAAGAATCTTCCTCATCCAGATCGCGTCACAAGTTGCTTGAATAGGAGCCATGTACTTTGCTTCTGCTGAAATGCATGCAAATAATCTATGTTTCCTATTGTACCAAGAAAAAATTGTTGACTCAATACTGAAGATCCCACCTGATGTGTTATTCCTATTGGATGGAATCACTGCCTAATCTGCATCAGTGAAGCCTTGAAGCTTCACTCCCTCTTCCCGTCTATACCAAATACCATACTAAGTAGTTCCTCTGAGGTATCTCAACACATGTTTGGCTACCTTCCAATATAGCTTGGTCGTCTTAACCATTGATTGACTAAGTTGGTTAACTCCATAAGACATGCTAGGTCGTTTTTTCACCAAATACATGAGTGAACCAGCAAGTTACCTGTAAATAGTAGCCTCCACTACTTCATTTGAAGTAGCATCCTCCTTCCTCTAGTTACCAGCTAGAGGAGTCTCCATGGGTTTACTTCTCTCCGTGTGGAACTTCTTGAGTATCTCATTGGCATATCTTCTTCGAGAGACAAAGAGTTATTCATCTCCTTGCCATACTTCCATCCCCATAAATTAGTGCATGAGCCCCAAGTACTTCATTTCGAACTCTCTTGCAAGATCCTCTTTGCAAGACTTGATCAGCTTATCATCGCCTATCAGAATCAAATCATCGAAATATAAAACAATAATCAACAATTTACCTTCAACCGCAATATGGTAAAGGTTCGCATCTGCTTCACTTTTGGTGAATCCCAACCCAGTGAAATAGATATCGATCCTGGTGTACCAAGCACGAGGTGCTTGTTTCATTCCATATAGTGCTCACTTGATTCTGCACACATGCGCCTCTCTGTTGAAGGTCTCAAATCCTTTAGGCTACTCAATATACACCTCTTCCTCAATCATGTCGTTGAGGAATGTTGTCTTTACATCCATCTTATGTGTCTTCCACCCTATCTGTGCTGACAGTGCTAGAATGGATCTGATTGATGATTACCTTGCTATAGGAGCAAAAGTCTCATCGTAATCAATCCCATCCACTTGAGAAAACCCTTTGGCCACAAACATGGCCTTTTATTTCCCCACACTACCATCCGCTGCTTTCTTTACCTTGTAAATCCATCTGGAACCCACCGCTAACTTTTCTGCCTATCTTGGGACATTGTTCTTGACAATGGAGTCATACTCCTCAACCATGGCATCAACTCAAACTGGTTGTTGCACTGCTTCCTCAAAAGAGGATGGCTCAATCTCTACACATCCTCTCATCAGATCCATGTAGCTAGTGTACCTCTCTGGTGTCCCCCTATGCCTACGCTGTGATGTGGGTGCCACCACACTATCTCTAGCATCATGCATTGATTTGTCAGCCTCTTTGGTGTGCTTTCTCCCATCTTTGGAAGACTCTACATGAGTGGGTGTCTCTAAACCCTTCTCCTCTACATGTGGCTACTACAAATCATCATGAGGTTCCTCCAAATCTGTTGCCTACCAAGCAGGGAAAATTTTAAGAACCACCCCTAAATTTATAAATATAATAAATGGGCGAATCTCCATGGTATATAGGAAAAATGGAAGGCGATTTTATCAATAATATAATATGTATATATAATTTTTTGGCGAATCTCTCACCAGGCATGGCGAATATTTTACTCAATTATAAAATCTTGTAAGATCTTGCCGAGTCTTTCACTAAATAATAAAACTTTGTAAAGCCCTAGTGAATCTTAGCATAGGCTACATGCTGGTTTAATTCCCCCATTTAAATAGGCTACATTCTAGGTGAATACCATGGGTCAATACCATGTGCCATTTTGGTGAATACCATGGGTCAATACCATGTGCCATTTTTATTTTTATTAATTCTAATATTAGGGTTAATAATGGTTTTTTTCATGGTATTAATAACAATCTAGTCCATGGTATTTGTCCCATAGTATTTTGGCCATAGGTTTCACCTAAATATAACCCATTTTTTGAGTGTTCGTAAATATAAGGTGACTTATGGAGTAAATATAAAAAAATGTTTTATTTGTTTACCATACCTCTCGTTTATTTATATTTTTATTAATTTATCATACCTCTTTTACAAATATGGTATTTGGCCCATAGGATTCACTTAAATAAAACCTCTTTCTCGAGCCTTCATAAATAGAACGAGGGTTATGGACTAAATATAAAAAGAGGTTTTATTTATTTATGATACGTCTAGTTTATTTATATTTTTATTTATTTACCATACCTTTTGAGTAAGTATAAAAAGACGTTTTATTTATTTACCATACCTCCACTTTACTTATATTTTTATTTGTTTACACCCTTACATGTATATAAGGTGACTTATGGAGTAAATATAAAAAATGTTTTATTTATTTACCATACCTCTCATTTATTTATATTTTTATTAATTTACCATACCTCTTTTATAGATATGGTATTTCGCCCATAGGATTCACTTAAATAAAACCTATTCTTGAAAATGGGGAAAATGGGCGAATGGATTCACTTAAATAAAACCTATGCTTGAAAATGGGCGAATGGAAGGTTGTAAGTCCTAATTTCAAGGGCTAAATTTACCTTTTTTACCCTCTCCCTTAAAATAAGGTGGGTTATTTGAGGTGATTTGTAAAAATGTACTATGATACAAAATATTCGCCCACTAAAAATTTAAAACCCCTTAATTTCGCCAAAGGGCGAACATTCACCCCTAAAATTATCCTTGCTACCAAGCCCCTACTTCCTTGTGCAATTCTTGATAGAATTAGCCCATATTTAATTGGGAAATTCCACATCCATAATTGTGCAATCCATCATAGGCCTTCTACTGATTGCATGCATGATCTGTATAACTTGGAAAATTATACAACTAATAGTACATTGTCCCTGAACTCTAATCTCAACTGGGTCTCCCTCTGAAATTACATGCATGAGTTATTTATGAGTGAATCTTCAGTTAACAGGTGGAGCAATGAAGCTGCATTGGTGCACGTCCCCACTACTAGACCTCCTAGTAGTTCTTCCAACAATTGAACTAGTTTAATTGACTTTAACTTAGTTAGACTGAGTTAATTAATTACAACTCAAAAGAACTCAACCTAGGCCCCTAAAATTTAGGGATCGCTCTACATGAATCTAGATAGACTTCCAACTCGAATTTCTTAAGACAGTTAAGTCAAATTAACTTAGTTAACTATTCCAAGTCGCTATGAGAATATAATTTTGATTTAATTCCTAATTTAATTCAAGGAAAAAATAAATTAGGATTTCTTGTTGCTATTTTTAACAATGAGAGGGTATGACACCACATCACTTTTGAGTTTTAAACATGGTGGGCTCCTATCTCCTCTCAACATCTCCACATCCCAAGTCACCTCCAACAAGGATTCTTTTCAAAAGATGACATAGGGTCAGGCTTTGATCCATGTATTATACACGGGTCATGAAACCATTTCATATGTTCTCTCTGGATCTAACCACATGTTCGACCACTACCTCAAAATGCCCCATAATTTTATATTAAACCCTCATAAGATTTGAAATTTACCTAAAAATGAAGAACTCCTTAGTTTCCACCATTAAATCTAACTCCTTTAAACATATACTTTTTATTCTTATATTAAATATGTTATTTAAAATAATTACTTCGTAAGGCGTTCCCCTCTAAAATCAACACCCGCAGCTACTATAGTGTGTGATTATGGACCCTCGATTCTCTATGTTAGATGATAGAACTATCTTTTATCGCCAGATTGATAGCTCAAGATAGTTACTAAGTCCCAGCAACTATACGGTGAAGATTGATACCTCCATGCGGTTACTAACTCCCCACTAATTGCGTGACCAAGATTGGCACCTCCACACGGTTACTAATTCCCCAGCAATTGCGATACAAAGACTGAAACGGTTACATGGAGGCTCCTTTTGTTGTGTATCATACAAAGCCTGCGGCACATCGCTCCACGATCCTGTCGAACATTGCTTCTAGTAAGTAAATTATTGTTCAAACCTTGCCACAAAACTATATTTTATTGGTTTCTTTTAAAGGTTTAACTATTATATGGATTCAAGGTTGATCAGTCTGAAGTTGCACTACTTTCAGCGTTCTTCACCAGCATGGGCCAGACTCTTCTCAGGCACAAACATTGGCAAAACGACATAGAGGAAATCTATATTCCTATTGCAATGATTATTAGACATCCCTACAAACAATGGAAGGGAAACTGATTGGAAAAAGTACGTGAATACATGTTCGGCTATATTGGAATAATGAATGATAATCTCCGTGAAAGACGAAAGGGACGCCCATTGAGAAAAAGGCATGAATGAAATGTCTGGTTATGTTGTAATGATTAATGATAATCTCTGCAAACGACGGAAGGTACGCCAATGAGGAAAAAGGCATGAATGAAATGTTTGGCTATATTGCATTGATTAAACATCGTCCCTGCAAACGATGTAAGGGACGCTAATCGGCAAACATTTGTAGGCCAGCCTTATTCCTCACTAGCAAATATTTATGTAGCAACAGTATTATAGACATTTTATTTTATCTTATAATTGTTTTTGCACATATCTTCTTATCAGTTTGTCCTAAAATTTAGACGAATGGTTTGAGTTGTATTTTTGCACATCTCTTTTTATCAAATTTGTTCTAAAATTTAAAGAATGGATTGAGTTGTATTTTTGCACATGTCTTTTTATTGGTTTGAGTTGTAAGTAGATTATACAAAATTTTCAAAATAATATATATATATATATATATATATATATATATATATATATATATATATATATATGGGGTTGATATACTGCAAACCTAATTTAATTTAGGTTTTTTGTTTTAATTTAAAATTTGTGCTTTAGTTTAATCCACAACGACCACATATTTGAACTTTGCTAAAAAAAAATTCAACATTATATATAACAATAAATTCATTTTATACATAGGAGTTGTCTTTAGTGCAACTTTTTGGATGTTCGAGTGTTGGAATGGAGACAAATTTAAGGTGAAATCTTGATTTTTTTTATTTAAACTGGTTTTTTGACTCTATATATGGATTCATCACATTGGAAAACCCTTAGGGCACTTAGATTATGTAGGGGTTACCCATCAAGCTTGTGATTTCAATAAATTCTTGCCGGATTTTAGAGAAATTAGACTGGAAAAATCCACCAGAAAAGCTTCCAAAAAGTCTTACTAAAGAAAACTCGTGTGTCTGCCATGGTTTCGATGAAAGTGTCATTTGCATGCCTATCTGCTAACCAATCCAAGCACTTCAAAATGCTTATTCTTCGACAAAAAAAATCTCCACTACAATTCCTTGATTGTGTGTGTATATATATATATATATATATATTTGTTTATTTTTTAAACTCATTGATCACTATTTATTAGCTATCCCTTTAATTTAGGGTTTTTATTTTAGCTTTCAACCTTGTATGTCATAATTGCAGTAAGCCCCCCAATAAAAAATGCTACAGCATAAGTGCTTTACATAGAGCAAAACAATTAAAAGTTAACAACCACTTGCCATCAAATCATAATAGATCAAAGTGTCATTTGCATGCCTATCTGCTAATCAATCCAAGCACTTCAAAATGCTTATTCTTCTACAAAACAAATATCCACTACCATTGCCTTGATTGTTTATATATATATTTGTTTATTTTTTAACTTCATTGATCACTATTTATTAGCTATCCCTTTAATTTAGGGTTTTTATTTTAGCTTTCAACCTTGTATGTCATAATGGCACTAAGCACCTGAATCAAACATGCTAGAGCATGCCTGCTTTACATAAAGCAAAACAAAACAATCAAAAGTAACAACTACTTGCCATCAAATCATAAACGTCCCATCAGGCATATATGTTGAAGTGTATGTGACTCATCAAAAGTATGAATGGCTTTACAATCAACAACCATAAAACCATGAGAATAACACAACAAAACTTTCCCTCTCACACATGCATACATTCCACTAAGAATACACTGAATAACCAAAAAAATAGAATTTAAAGCTACTCTTTCCTACACTGTTACGGGTGTTTTACTTTGCAACATCTGATACAATTGCTAATTAAAATATATTATTTTTTCCTACATAAAATAATTTTGATAACATGGTGTCCATAAACTTGTAATCTGTAATTTTGAATATCATAAACTGATTTTTGGGTTGGTGAAAAAAATAATTTTAATCATTGTAACTCATATTTATCTTTTCCACGGAAAACCATCAAATGAATATATCTAGGTAATTGAACACCCGTTCATTTGCTCCCAGCTAATGGTCTAGGTAGTTATGAAGTGCCGTTTGATCCAGTAATGAAATGTGGTAATATAATAAAAAAGTGTACAAACTTTGCTGATGGATAATGATAAAACCTAATAATTAAATTGGGAAATAATTAAATATAGATTTTTTAATCTAATGAAAAATTATAAATGTTTTTAATGAAATATATATATATATATATAAAATGATAATGATAATGATAATGATGTGCAAAATGAATATGTAAAGTAACACAAAATTGAAATAAAAAAAGACATAAAATACATCGATGATCAAGGTATATGAAAAATTGATAAAAGATATTAAAATAATGCATTTGTATTTTTTTTTCAAATTTTAATGATTAACGTGAATTTTAATTATAAAAATTCACTTTTAATTTAATTAATCAAATTTAATCTCATTAAATTGTAAAATTTATAAAAGGATAAAGAAATACAACCATCTAAAAAGAGTGGCTATCTAAGTATCAAGAAAACTATTGTTAACTTTAAAAACTATTGTTAACTTTGTGTTATTTATTGAGTGGAGAGGTATTCAACTACAATTCTCAATAAGGGAGTGTTAAAAAAAAATAATATAGATTTAAAATTAAACTAAATTAAATTATATATATATCTATCTATATATATATAATAAAAGATGTTGTAATGATATAATTGAGTGGAGAGATATTTAAATATAATTTAGTAGGAGAGAGTAATGAAGTGTTTAAAAAAATAAAAAATTTAGATTTAAAATATATATATATATATATATATATGTGTGTGTGTGTGTGTATTGGATTTAACTTTGTGTTATTTATTGAGTGGAGAGGTATTCAACTACAATTCTCAGTAAGGGAGTGTTAAAAAAAAAAATATATAGATTTAAAATTAAACTAAATTAAATTATATATATATCTATATATATATATATAATAAAAGATGTTGTAATAGGCCCAAAATCTCCCAGCTGTGATATCAAGTTTCATCTGGCAGAGCAGGAATGTCTGTATATTTGAGAACCGTAGAGTCGACCTTCAATTTCTCTCGACTTCTATATGTGCTGCATATAACGAAATTCCATTTGAAAGCTCACCCATCCGTACTAGAATAATTCAGCCTGAAATCATTAATATGGATATGCCTTGGGCATATTTTGACGGGGCAGCGCCGCCACATGGGTGTGGAGGAGGGATTGTTTTTTATCTTACTGGGACACATTATTTTCATTTGAGACTGGGTCTGGGACCGGGATCGAATAATTTTGCGGAGCTTATCACTTTGAGACACCTTCTATATTTTGCCCTTTCTAAACACTGCAGACAAATTCAAATTTTTGGGGACTCTAAGATTGTGATTGATTGGATAAACAATAAAACTATCTGTCATGCATATACTTTGGAACATATCTTGGAAGAAATTGTTTTTCTAAAAACACATTTTGACCAGATCACTGTTTCTCATATCTACAGGGAAAGAAATGCGACTGCTGACCAGCTTTCGAAAGAGGCGGCGGATCGGCCTATAGGTGACTGGCAGATTGATGAACATACAGCAGATGGGGTTCACAGGTTCTATCATCGTCCCTACATTGACGGTCTCTGGATAGGGGGTTTTCCCCCTCACTAGTTCCCTTATCTTCTTGGGAGCTACTTTTTGTATAGCAGAATCTGATTTTTTGGTTATTATTGTATGGACATATAGATGTATATACTATATGGACTTGGACATACTATATTATATTTTGTATATTGGGGACTATGTATAGGGAAATTCTACTTAAGCATTTCCCCGACACTTTTGGATGATATATCCAGTTTACTACATTGTAACGTGGCTCATGCCACCCTACAGCATATGCCTCGGCATCTACAACATGTAATTACTATTAACATCTTCTTAATAGAAATTACGAACTCTATTTTCCACGGAAAAAAAAAAAAAAAAGATGTTGTAATGATATAATTGAGTGGAGAGATATTTAAATATAATTTAGTAGGAGAGAGTAATGAAGTGTTTAAAAAAATAAAAAATTTAGATTTAAAATATATATATATATATATATATATATATATATATATATATATATATATAATCCAATACACACATATATATAGGATATTGTAGTGATATAAAAAGAAAAATAAAGTGTTTAATTTGTCATAATGTAATTTTGTTTTTATTAATAAAATTATAATAGTGTATTAAAAAAAAGTTTAAGTAGTAATTATTTATATTTTAAAAGAAATAATATTTATATTTTAACAAAAATAGTTATATCTATCTATCTATATATATAAATTTTGTATATAATATAAATAATATTAAAAATAACTAACCTAAAATTAACTTTAGAATTACCAAATGTCCAAAAAAATCAAATTATATATATATAATTGAAAAAAAAATTACAATTCAAAATATATAATCCAAAATTAAAATAAATATCACTAAATAAATTAATAACATATATCTATTTATATTAACATATAAATATTCAATAAAAAAAATTAATACATCTCACAACGAAAATACAGAAGTGAAAATAATAAAAATGAAAAATTAATATTTTATTCTTATTATTTATTTTGCTTGAAATAAAAAAATTTACTATTATTTTTATTATTTAGTAAATTATATTAACAATTATAAACATTAATCCTTAAAAATATATAATAAAATTATGCAATACACATACTTATAATGCATAAGAATGCAATATTACATTCAATAATGATTCATAATACTTCAAATAAGTTAATTAATCAATACATTTGAAATTTCTTTTTCTCTTTGACCTCGAGAGTAAACAGTCAACCATATATATTTCCAAACACGAGTTACCTTCTTATATGTGTTGAGTGTATTATGCATACTACTTTTCCTTTCGTTGGGACTTGTAATAAAGCAAACGCTAAAAATATAGATCATAAAATTATATTTTATTATTTTTTAACTGTAAAATATTTAAAATTTAAGTATGAACATAAACTATAATTATTCAACTTTCATATAAAATTTTCTATAATTTATTAGATTTTTAAATTTAAAAAATAATTTTCAAAGTCTTGTTGTAAGAAGACTCTGGAATCTCGCACCCGGTTTTCTCATCTGGGCGATCTGGAAAGAAAGGAATCGACGAATCTTTCGGGATACCTATAGGCAAAGGCAGCAGCTTTGGGAGGAGATATGCCGATCTTTGAAAGAAACGGTGTTAGCAGAAGCTTGGGATGAAGAGGATTGGCGTCTGAACCCGGAGGAACAGAGGATCATACTCCAACTAAACTTGGCGTTCCAAATGCTTTATCCCAGTCCTGACCGGCAACTAAAGAAAGAAGTACCAAGCCCTAACCATTACCGAATGCCTGGTGAGCGAAGATTGAAGCTTAATTTCGATGGTGCTTCCAAGGGTAACCCGGGGCAAGCAGGCTTTGGGGGTCTGTTCAGGGATAATAGTGGTCATACAAGATGGATTTTTGCTGAAGATGGCGGAGAGATGACAAACAATGAAGCGGAGCTCTGGGCAGTTTATCATGGCCTCAGAATAGCAGTTCGAAATGGTTATCTGGGGTTAGAGATAGAGGGCGATTCACTCATTACTGTTGACATGTTGAAGAAGTTAAGAAACGGAAAGAGTTGGGTCTCTGTCTCCAAGAGTTGGCGGACAGCTGCGATCCTGCAGGACATTGAACAACTCTTGCGTAGGATTGAATACATTCTGATTACTCATGTGCTACGTAATGGCAACCGGGCAGCCGATCTATTGGCTAATTGGGGGGGTGGAGGGCCGAGTAGGAGAGTGGATTGCAGTTGGGCATCGGTACAAAATGATCCCAGCTGGCATGACTTAGATATAATCATACATCAAGATTACGTTGATGCGGTAGCTTGGCAGAGGAGCTCGGCGCAATGATTTCATTATACCTAGGATATGATGTTACAACGGTTTTGCAGCGGATTCATTACACATCTGGGAAGGATACTCTGCAGGCGGAAGGACAGCGCATTTAAGCGGCGATCATACTATACAGCATTTCGATCTTATGTGGTTAATAACCTTAAGGAGGGTAGCATGCCACCCAGGGGGAGATTGAGAATCCCAAGATGCAATTGGGCTAAGGTACCGAGGCGACGTTCACATTACGACGGCGGAGTACTCCTACTACCCTCGCATAATGGCGGTGTTACAGGCAGGGATATTAATGATATAGCCAGATCGTGCTGGGCTTTGATAGCAAGGTGGCAGGATCTTGGGTCCTTTAGTATTGCATGCAATTCCTTTAACCTCCCCCTGCATTGCATTAGAGTAAGGAATTTCGCAGCCCAATTCTATAAGCCGAGTGTCTGTAGGCTGATGGAGTATCAGGAGAGGCGTGGAGGTAGGATTACGCGTAGTCAAACGGCGAACCCAATGGAGAAAGGCAAGAGCCCAGTGGGGGAAACCATGAAGAAGGCTTTCATTGACTTTCAGGGGGATTCGGATGAGGAATTGGATGTGACGAAGAGTTTTGCAGAGGAAGCACCTCGCAGAGGAGGGAGAGGTAAAGTGGGTTTGGGGAAGCCCCTGATGGCAGAGCTGATTCAGGGAATTCCCACTACGAAAAAGGAGCTGAAAAACATTCAACTCATTCTCATGATGCAAGAAAAGAAGATGGACGATATTGTGCAGCTGTTGCAGGCGGGAGGTTTTGGGGTCAAGCTGGAGAAGGAGGGGCAAGAGGATCCAAAGCAGTAGCTTATAGTAGCAGCAGTCATATGTTACAGCAGCAGTGCAGCGGCTTTTTTTAGTATGGTTGGTTTTCTTTGTTTTGTTTATATATATGCTGATGGGAAAAGACTCTAAATTGTTAGTAAAACTGGATGTTTATATTGCATGGATAGAAAGACAGGTTACATTTTGTTTTTGGATGGCTTTCAAACATTTCAGATGGTAAGCCTGGTTTCCCTTAAGGGCGGGCGATGACCTGTCCATGTTTTGTAATTTTCAAATGGTTTTATAGTAATGGCAAATAGAGTACCGCACTAGCTTACAAAAAAAATTTAAAAAAAAAAATTTAAAATAATTAATTTAGAATTTTCCTAAATTTACAAGTATGAGATCTCCAGATTTAAATATACAAATCTCCATATTTTTCGTTTCTAATTTCTTCAAATTTTTAAATATAAAATTCTCAAATAAAAAATAAAAAATCATTAATTTTTTATTTAGAAATTTCTCCAAATTTAAAAGTATAATCTACTCAAATTAAAAAAATATAAATTTATATTCCACTAGTAGCTCAATTGGCCATAAAGTGCTATATTTCATAAGATTTCAGGTTTAAACCTCCCATAAATCAGCCCACCAAAAATAATCTAGATCTATAGTTTGAAATTTTCCAAATTTCTAAATAAAATGCAGATGAAAACATTAAAACGAGAATGGGAAAGACACCATAAGAGTTTTAATTGCAAATTTGTAAGAGATAAACAGTAATACATTATGGTTACTAACGTAAGAAAAAATGCAATTACGGAAATCCCAAAAAATTGGATATGATCAACAATACTCATGATTGGTAATTTTCAGTTTTCCAGGATTCTAGGGTTTCAAGACCAGAATTTTAACTTTTCTTGTGGTTTCTCATTTTCTACTCATTGAATGGCCTGCAATGAAGAGTCCAACCTAGACATTTACACCCTACCACATATTTTATTGGAATAAAAATAAGGGTGAAAAAAATATATGAAGGAAACCTAGCATAGGTATGTACAAATAATACTTTATCTCATTATGAATTTCAATGTGTTATTATAATCTTATAATGAAAGTGTGATGAAGTATTCTCCATAAAGTAATAGACACGTAATTGTAACAATCCATAGGTTGGATACGGGATCGGGCACATGACAACCATGGTCATCCATTGACGAGAGAAAAGAATGCACAGCGATATTTGAAACACTAATTAACCATTGGTGCATAAAATATGACACCCATTCCAGCTTTGGAATTTTTAGCAAGAGGGAAGTCGTTTTGTAGAATGTTGTAGCAAAGCCAGATTTCTCAAATGGTGCTGTATTCAATTTCCTAAAGTGACACTCGACATTACACAGTAGGGCATACTTTCGTTTTCTTATAAATAGGACAATGGAGCCTTGGGAGGAACGAACTCGGTACCTGTCTACCGAACAAGAATGAAACCTCGGCCTTTATTGCATCTTTGTACTTTATTTCGTGGAAGGTTGAAGCAAGATTGCCGGAATTTTAACTAAAAACAGTCCTCCATGAATTCTTAATTTTTTTTGCAGAGGGAAAAAACGTTGATTTGTATTAATGTCCCAGTACAAATGTCATATTTTTCCTTTACATCATGTAATCCCAAAACTCTACGAGTATTTCTTTATACATATATTTCTATAAATAACATAATCTAGAAGCCGTCTATCCGGATTGTACATACAAACCTATAGCCTAGAACATAAAATAGTATCCATCGTTGGAGATATTCCATATATACAAAACAAAAAGCTGAATCAGATCCACTATATTGTTGGTTGAGCAGTTAATTAATCAAGAAGTATATAACTGAAAATTAAATGAAATTGAAAGCAAAGGCACAAGTGAAACAAGATTTACGTGCTAAAACCTTGATACGGTGTCAAGGAAACATCCACGGGGCAAGAGATTGGAATTTCTATTCAATCAATAAATAATTCTCCTTAGAATAGTTCGGGCATTCATCAGTTTTATATGAGCCTCCTCAGTTACATAACTGCTGATTCGGTATAAAACTAACTTGTCAATAACTAATACAGTTTTACCCAATTTTACCTTAATTAGTTGTCAATTACCAACAAACTCCACCTTGACAACAATTTTCCTAATCCCTTGCCCATGCCCATTCATCATCTCTTCTGCAAGACAAGAGAAGCTAAACACCATCGCGACTTCTTTACTGTAACTTGCTATGTGAATATGTCTACATAATTCTCCTGTGTATGGACCTTTTGAAGAGCTACTGTTCCGCCATCGATCACATGTCTCATAAATTGATACCTTACATCAATGTGCTTGGTTCTGTTGTGATAAGCAGGATTTGTAGCCAAGTGAATAACACTCTGACTGTCACAAACTACATTCACATTCTCCTGCGTCCTTCCAATCTCATCAAGTAGACCCTTTAACCAGATTGCTTCTTTACTAGCATCTGAAGCAGTGATATATTCTGCTTCGGTAGTGGACAATGCGACTATTTCTTGAAGCTTTGACATCCAACTAATTGCTCCACCTGCAAGAGTAAAGACATAACCTGTAGTAGATCTTCTTTTGTCCAAATCACCTGCATAATCAACATCTACATATCCGCGCACTACTCCTTCACTACCATTAAAGGTGATGCAATGGTCACTTGTGCCTTGTAGACATCAAAGCACCCATTTCACTGCTCGCCAATGTTCTTCACCTGGATTTGCCATGAACCTGCTGGCAACTCCAACTGCATGTGAAATGTCAGGACTTGTAGGTACCATCGCATATATTAAGTTGCCTACAGCATTTGCATATGGTACATGAGACATATACTGCTTTTCTTCATCAGTTCTAGGAATCAAAAATGAAGAAAGCTTAAAATGGGAAGCTAATGGAACATTAATAGGTTTCACATTGTTCATACAGAACTTTTCAAGTACTTTCTCCACATACTTCTGCTGTGATAACCAATGCTTACCATTTTTCCTGTCTCTGTGTATCGCCATGCCCAATATATGTTTTGATACTCCAAGATCCTTCATATCAAACGTCCTAGAGAGTTGAGCCTTTAACCTATTGATCTATTCCATGATTTTTCTTGCAATAAGCATATCGTCAACATACAAAGCTAATATAATGAATATGTCATTGAAACTCTTGAAGTATACACAATGCTCATACTCACTTCTAATAAAGTTTTGGCTCGCCATGAAGGAGTCAAACTTCTTATACCATTTTCTAGGAGACTGCCTCAGACCATATAATGATTTCCTGAGCTTGCAAACTAATCTTCTCATGCGGCCTTGTACAAAACCTTCTCGTTGTTCCATATATAACTCTTCATTCAAATCACCATGTAGAAAAGTTGTTTTAACATCTAACTGTTCTAACTCAAGGTTAAATAATGCAGTTAGTGCCAACACAGTACGAATAGAAACAAGTTTTACAACAAAAAATCTCATGAAAGTCGATACCTTCAACCTGAGAATACCCTTTTTCTACTAGTCTCGCCTTATACCTTTCAATACTTCCATAAACTTTCCGTTTTAGTTTGAAGACCCATTTGCATCCAACAACACTTCTCCCTTCAGGAAGTTTTACAAGATCCCAGGTATTGCTCTTGGCTAAGGAATCCATTTCCTCTTCCATAGCCATTTTCCATTTTTCGTTATCCGTATCATCAACTGCTTCCTGATAACAAGAAGGTTCCCCATATTTAGTAATAAAAACAAAAGATGAAGCAGAATCTTCATACCTTTTGGGAGTTTTTCTTTCCCTTGTAGACCTTCTTAGAGTGACTGGTTGTTGAACTGGTTCAGAAACTTCAGCAGTTTCCTCTATATCATCAACACCTTTTTCTCCAGAAGTCTCTTCTTCCTTTCGACTGTCACCGAAAGGTCTAGCCTCC
The DNA here is from genome assembly GCA_031772625.1 of Pinus tabuliformis. Taxonomy (NCBI): domain Eukaryota; kingdom Viridiplantae; phylum Streptophyta; class Pinopsida; order Pinales; family Pinaceae; genus Pinus; species Pinus tabuliformis. Next base: position 1,841,359,337 of record CM062819.1, read on the forward strand.
AACTAAATTTGTTGATTTGGTAATACCTGTTCCTGTCCAATTCTTTCAACATTTGATTTTAAAAGAGAAGATTCATCAAATGTTACATCTCTACTAATGACTATGTTCTGCGATGTAGGATCCCACAACCTGTATCCTTTCATTGCATAGTCATACCCAAAAAAGACATAACATTTTGATTTTGGATCTAATTTTGAACACTGATTTTTAGGAATAAGAGCATAAGCATCACAGCCAAATATCCTTAAATGTGAATAATCACAAGACTGACCTAGTCAAACTTCTTCAGGAATTTTACAATTAATTGCTACTGAAGGTGATCTGTTAACCAAATAACAAGCAGTGGATATTGCTTCTGCCCACAAATCCTTTTGCAAGTTAGCATTGCTGATCATGCTTCTAGCTCTTTCCATAAGAGTCTGATTCATACGTTCAAGAACACCATTTTGCTGAGGAGTATAAACAGAAGTTTTGTGTCTAACAATTCCTTCATCCTTACAGTATTGTTCAAATTCTATTGAAGTAAATTCACCACCATTGCCAGTTCTTAAACATTTAACTGATTTGCTTGTTCTTTTCTCTACCATTGCTTTAAATTGTTTAAAGATATTGAATACATCAGCTTTCTTTTTAAGCATAAAGACCCAAACTTTACGAGAGAAATCATCAATAAATGTTAAAAAATATAGAGCACCTCCATATGATACAATAGGAGATGGTCCACATAGATCATAATGAATATGGTCTAAAATATCTTTACTATTATGATTTCTAGTTTTAAATCTTTGTTTACATTGTTTTCCATACACACAATGTTTACAAAAATCGAACTTCAAAGATTTCAGATCAGGAAGAGATTTACATTTCATTAGTATCTAAAGACCTTTCTCGCTCATGTGACCCAATCGCTGATGCCATAGGCGAGTATATTCTTCTTCTTTTTCTGACACAATCGTTGCTTCACTTACCTGAGTACTTCATTTGAGTCTGTAAAGATTTCTGACCTTTTCTGCTTTCATAACAACTAGGGTGCCTTTAGAGACTTTCAGCACTCCATTCTGACCTGTAAACTTATAACCATCCGAATCCAACACTCCTAAAGAAATCAAATTTTTCTTCAATTCAGGTACATGCCTAACACTAGTTAATGTTCTAACAGTGTTATTAGACATTTTAACCTCATATTTTCCATCTCGGTAGTCTAACATGATACATTATTACCCATAAACACATAACTACCATTTACATCTTCATATGAAGTAAACCAATTTCTGTCTGGACACATGTGACGAGAAGGTAGAATTTTGTAGAATATTTCTACAAATCAGCTAGCTCTGATACCATGTAGAACTTTTTCTACAAATCAGCTAGCTCTAATACCATGTAGAAATTTCCCACCTGTAGATCACCTGGTAATGCAATGTACTGAAGCAAAACACTTTATCTACTTCTACAACCAATTTAGCGAAAGCTTAATCGAACATGAGCAACATCAATAAGAACACATATAACTGATATGGAGAAACCAAACACACATAACACAGAATATATCACTAGGGAAAGCACTAGCATAAAACCCCAACTCTGTATTATCAATCAAGTGGAAATCCTCTTCAACATACAAAAAGAATCAGCTCAATAGCTATCATGCTTTCTCTGTACTTTGATGATCTTCAATCAGAACATGAAAATCATGGACTACCTAGGCCTCATTATATAGGCTGTAAGTTGGCCTGATCATACCTGCTGTCACCTCAAGTCCAACTACGTAGTCATAGAAGAAAATAGACTCTTTCCTCATGCAAGGAATACTTACTAGAAATATCCTAGCATCTGATAGTAATTGTCCCACATCTGATCTCAACTGGGTCTCTGACAAAACTGACATGCAACAGTTATCCATGAGTGAATCCTCAGTTATCTAAAATAATAGTTGTCACATGCATGCAAGCATTAACAAACTATATTTTATTATTTTAACATCTTGTTAAAATAATCTACCTGGACTTGACTAGTTAGAACTAAGTCAACTGATTCTCTCATTATAGAACTCATACTTATTTCCTCAATCAGTGGGACAACTCATGTGCATGCTCACAAAGACTTCAAATTCGAATTTCCTTAACTAATTAACTCAACTGAATTAATTAATTAATATTTCCAACTGCTGTTAAGACTAAAATTAATTTTACTTCCTATAGATAGACTAGGGAGTGCTATAAATAGGAAGGGACCCAGAAATGCTATTTTTAGAACTTTCTATTTTTAGCACTTTCACCTCTCACCCAATGTGGCCAATGACCTCACTGGCCAAACTGCTATTTTTAGACATGCTATTTTTAGCAGGTCTATTTTTAGCACATTCTAAATTTAACATTTCTTGTTGCACATTTTTCAACAGAGAAGCACCAGAGTCTAACAACCAACTTTCAAAACCCTGAGAGACATGACATACAGGTAAATTTTTATCTATCATACATAATTCTTCAGCAGATAAACCTTTGTTTCTCATACCTAAATCATCCTAATTTACTTCCTTCTTCAGGTTATCAGAGTCTTTTCGTTTCCAAAAGTCTTTCTTAAGGTGTCCAATTTTGTTGTAGTGCCAACATTTTGCCTTACACTTCTTTCCCTTTGATTTAGATGTGGAAGACCCCCTTGTTTTTTTCTCCTCTTTCCTTTGATCGTCCTCTAGCTATCATGGCTTCTGGTGTTGCTGTTTCAGTACTGTATTTCCTTCATACTTCTTCAAACAAGAGAGATCCCACAACTGATTCAAATTTCAAAGGATCAATGGTGCTCAAACTGATTGAAGTTACGAAGTGGTCCCATGACTCGGGCAGAGAGCACAACAAGGTTATAGCTTTGTCTTCTTGCTAAATTTTAACTTCCATATCTGATAATTGACATATAAGTGTATTAAAAACATTTAAATGCTCTGCAACTTTTGAACCCTCCTTCATTCGAAGACTGTACAATTGGCTTTTCAAATAAATTATATTGGTTAATGAATTTGTCATATATAGTGTTTCCAATTTTTCCCATAAGCCTGAAGCTGTACACTCTTCAACAATGTTGAAGAGAACTTCATCCGCCAGGCATAACCTGATGGTACTGAGAGCTCGGGCATCCAAGTCCTCCCAATCTGAATCTTTCATGCTAGAAGGTTTCTTATTTGCCCCGTCCAAAGCATTGTGCAACCCTTGTTGCACTAGAAAATCCCTAACTTTTAGTTTCCAAAGAGGAAAGTTGTTCTGGCTGGTGAATTTCTCCACCTCGAACTTTTCATTCGTCATATTAACCATTTATTTCCTACACATCCTTCCTCCTAGGGTTTCTGTTTTTTTCAGCTAGGTTTTATTTTTGTTTCCCTTATTTAGAAATCTGAGTAAAACCAAATTTCTCAATCTCCTTTTAAAAAAAAAACAAAAGCTTATTTCAATTTTCTGGATTCTGTTATTTCTTTTTTTAAATGCCCCTCTTCTTCAAACAGAGAAACCCTTCAATAGATTTTGTTGAAAAAAAACTTGTTTTTATTTCCTTCAAATTAATGAAACCCTACCCTTCTCCCATCAATTTTAACAAATTTCTAGAAAAAATTCCACTGTTTTTTTGTGAGTCTAAATTTTTTTTTTTGGAAAAATTTTCTCTCAAATTATTTCACTGTAAAAAACAATTACCCAGATCTTCCACAACAGATTGACGCAAAACCTTCTTCCTAAATGGCTACAGTGGAAAAGTCTCTATGTAGAAACGATGTTCCCCTCACACGCAAGCAGTTCTGCTTGACAAGCACCAGGCCAAAGGGATTCCTTAGCCAGCATGCAGGTTTGGTGAGTCAACACGCAGATGGGTTCAATGGGTTTCTGGGCCAACAACATGCAAAGGGAAGAGAGCAGCTTCCTCGACCAGCACACAGCCCTCCTTGATGGCTCTGGCAGCACGCAACACATAGAGTTTCAATGGGTCTCTAGGCTAGCAACACGCAGAGGGCAGTGAGCAGCTTCCTCAACCAGAGCACGTAGAGTTTCAATGGGTCTTTGGGCCAACAACACGCAGAGGGCAGAGAGAAAATTCCTCGACCAACACGCAGCCCTCCTTGACGGCTCTGGCAGCACGCAGCATGCAGAGGGTAGAGAGCAGTGGTTGCTCCACCTTGCTCCAGTTCTAGACAAGCAATGGGCCTCTACGTAGGTTGAAGGCTTAGGTTCATGCGCAACACGCTGGTTTGGCAGTGTAGACTCCTCCTCACTCCTTATGGTCTTTAACACGTAGCAACCGTTCCACCGAAACAAATGACCCAGCCAACCTTCCTTTGATACCATGCAGCGGCTCTTTCACCTTTTCTTATGCAGTGTCTCCTCAACTCAACTCATTTGCTCTGATACCACTTGTTGATTTAGCAGTTAGTTAATCAAGAGGTATATAACTGAAAACTAAATGAAACTAAAAGCAAAGGCATAAGTAAAACAAGTTTTACGTGGTAAAACCTTGATAGGGTGTCAAGGAAACATCCACGGGGCAAGGGATTGGAATTTCTATTCAATCAATAAACGATTCTCCTTACAATAGTTCAGGAATTCAACAGTTTTATATACGCCTCCTCAGTGACGTAACTGTTGATTCGATATGAAACTAACTTGTCAATAACCAATACAGTTTTACCCAAATTTACATTAATTAGTTGTCAATTACCAACATATATAAACATTGAAATATTTTACCATCAGTGAATTATGGAGTCCAGCTCAACTCCATGGGAGTACAATGGTGTCCTAAGCGATGAGGGCGTTGTGCTCCAAGAGGTAAATGTTCATCATACCAGCTACAACAGAGAGTCATTTCTTATACATAGCCTCAACAATGGTATTTTTTTCTCTGTGAATGAGGTGGAAATAAATACTTTGAAATTTTTATTTTAGATGCTTAATATGTTGCAGCCATCCCACATGGTGAGGATGGGATATGGAGATAGAGCCATTCATACCATTGATGAGAGCTTGTAAATCTCTTAAAATATGGATTATCTACATATCTAAGTGTTTAGCAAACCAGAAAAGTCCCCATAATGCTATTATTTCGGCATAAATGTTGGTACCATTGCCACCGGAGCAAAATAACTTGTAATGCTTCTCATAGTCCAGTATCAACCACGCGCCACAACCACGTGCACCAGATTGTCTGACTCTATCAAAATATCCTGCTCGGAAAGTGATGTGTTGCGGGATATACCTATAACTCAATTAGTTTACCTTTTGTTGTTTATCCTCCTATGACTCCATCTATTTAACAATATTGGAGACAATTTTGTGTGTGTTAAGTGGCATACCATCAAAGATGATGGCGTTTCTAGCTTTCCATAATTCCCAAAAGACAAAAAATGGAATTTCTTGCTGCTGTAAAGTTCTCCTACTCCACCAATGCAAGCATTGTTCAATTGAGATGTGGTAATGTAGAGGGAAAGTAAAATAATTTGAGATCTGATTCCATACCTGGGTTGTTATTAGGCATTCCAACATAAGATGTTGGTTTGTCTTTGTAGAGATCTTACATAGGGCACACTGTCTGTGTCCATTTATAGCTCTTTTCTTCAAATTTTCCGATGTCAGTGTTTTATCTTTTGAGACTAGCCAAGTGTATATGATGATATTGTAAGGTACCTATAATTTCCATAAATTCCTGAACCAACCTTTTTGTTGTAATTCTAATAAATTGCATAAGATGCATTGATAAGTATCTGCAACTACTATCGAACCCTTGTGAAATAGACCATCCCACATGATGTGATCTTCGTACTCTGTTTTGTATATGCCCAATCTATTTATTGTTATGGTATAGCATTCCCATTCATCTGCCAGTAGGCCAGTCAATCCTATATCAACCGGAGTTTTCCAAATAGGAAATCTAGCTCTCCACGATCTTATGGCTTGTGCCAGATAGAATATTCTCCTTGTATGTAATATGAAAATAATATCTTCACATAAGTCATTATCCATTCCTACACCCATAATAACTTCAACAAAACCCTATGATCAACGTCCACTTTTGCTTCCTTTTTTGCGTCTAGAGCCCATTTTTTGTGTTATTTGTGTCCATTTATCAAATATGGTGCAAAATTTGATGCAAAGTTTGCACCACATCTTGCACCAAATTTAGCACTAGGTATTGTAATAGGTTTTGCACTAGATTTTACACCAGGCTTTATGTCAATTTTTGTGCCATCCGTTGCACCATGTTTTTCATCAAGTTTGGAACGTAATTTTGTTTCACCAACTTTTGCATCCTCTATTGCATCCACTTTCTGCGCCTACACTTGCATCAATGTTTGCATCATTTATTGCATCCTCTTTTGCATCATTCTTTAAATCATTTGTTGCATCATTTTTTGCATCTGCTTTGTGCCATGTTTTGCATTGAGTTCTGTGTCTAGTTTTGCATCTACTTTTGTTGCATCCACTTTTACATCTTGTTTTCCATCCATACTTACATTCTCTTTTTAATCTATTATTGTGTCCACTATTGAATCCAATTTTCTTGTGTCATAATTTTCACCTAGTTTGGCACCTCCCTTTGCACCCATTTTCGTTTCTAAATTTGCATCCATGATTGCATCGTCATATACATCTAATTTTTCATCAAATTTTACATCTATTTTTGCATCCCTTTTTTATCCACTTTTATGTCAATATTTGCATCAGATTCTGTGTCTCATATTGCATCGAATTTTGTTGCATCAACTTTTGCATCATATTTTCAATTTGTTGTTGCAACCATTTTTAAGTCCACTTTTGCATCCCATTTTGCATCTACTTTCACATCCACTTCTGATGCATCCAATTTTGCATCTAATTTTGTGTCCACTATTGCACCCATGTTTGGTCCATGTTTACATTCCTTTTTTCATCCAAGTTTGTGTCCTTTTTTGCGTTTGTTGTTGTATCCACATTTGTCTTAGCACAATTCATGCTAAGTTTTATGCCTACTATTGCATCCATGTTTTCTTCCACTTTTTCATCCATGTTTGCATCATATTTTGTGTCCAAGTTTGCATCAACTATTGCATCTAGTTTTTCATCCACTTCTGTGTCAATTTTTCTGTCTTGTTTTGCATCTAATGTTGTGTCCACTCTTCATCCAATTTTACGTGTATTGTTTCCCCCATTTTTTTTGTTCACTTTTGCATCCATTTTCCAACACTCATCATATTTTTTGCTTTGATGACATTTCTTATGACATCGACAATTATGAACAACTAATGACAATGTCAATAATTATGATGATGATGATAATGAAGATGATGATGATGGCATGAATTGTGATTATTATGATAATGACAATAATGATAAAGACAATGGGGGTTACAATGACAATGATGATAATGAAAATGATGATGACGATGCTAATGACCTTGGCCAATATTCCCAATTTCTAAATGTTGTCATGATCATAATCATAATCATAATCATTATCTTTGGCGTCGTCTTCCAAGTCATCATTTTCATTATTTTCATCTTGGTCATATTCAACAACAATAATGGCATGAATGATGATTATGATGTTCATGATGAAGATGACAACAATGATGATAGAAATTACATTAATTATGATGATGGGGATGCTAAAAATTATAATGACGATGATAATGGTAGTGATGATGATGATCATTGCTCATCTCTGAAAAATAAAGTTTTTATTTCTCTTTCATATATCATGTGTCCAAACAACCCTTTTCGAGCACTCGTAACATTTTTGGGTTGATGACATTTCTTACGACACCTATAATTATGATCAATTGACGACAATGTCCATAATCATGATGATGATGATGATGACGATTACGACATGAATGGTGATTATGATGATAATGCAATGATGACAATAATGATGATGGTGGTGGTGGTGATAATGACACTCCCTATAAACTAGGGAGGTACTCCTAATGTGACAAAAAAATACTCTCAAGTTGAAATATTCATATAAGAAGGGATCTGGATTGATAAGCATCAACGATGATTTACATCATCATAGCCAACATTGTCAAAATATCAAGGCCTTGACGAATAAGTTATATCTCTCCATTAGATCGGAGCACAATGTTGGGAGTCATAAATTTATACATCATTGCCCCTCTAGGAACTTACCCCACCAGGATGTCCACTAGGTATGTCCTCACATGATCCTTTCCTAATCCACTGTCATAATATTTGACACCAGGAAATGTTGATCCTTGTGACTATTCTTATCTTGGATTAATGTACCTGAATTATGGTGGTTAATCCTAGCCAAAGTACAAATTCTCAAATAATATTGCTCCCAGATGTTTATCTAATCTTCCATTCTCTCTACTGGTGTCTTTATTAGGCTTACGACTATTAGTCTTGGCCATAGTGCATGCGACATTGATAATATGTTGTCCACCCTCCCTCTCAATCAGGGAGGAGACATCCACAAGAATATGCTTTTCTCAAGAATACCCATCATTTTCATAGAGAATAACATCATTAATTTGTTTTCATCGCATGATGCCTTTATTATTAAGCATTCATAGTTTTGTGGCAAAATATTTCCCCTTTTTCCATTGTGATGAAAGAAAATCAAAAAGTGAAAGCCAAAATCATTAAAAATACACTATAATGATTTATCTAAGTCTAAAATCTAAGGATGAAGTGAAAATTCATGTAAATTTTATATTATGAGTTGTGTCAAACTTATGAAAACTTTATTCCCAAAGTCCTATATATAAGAAGAAAAGAAAGAAAAAAATAAGGCCCAATGAATGGTAACTCATGTATTCACAACCTCTTTGGAAAACATATGAATATATACACTCCTATTCACACTTGATAACATGTTTGTGATGATTAAATCATGAATTCCTCTATTCCCCTTGCATTTTCACCTCATCATTTCAGCACCTAATTAAGGATCTAGGGAATGTTTGTTGCTTAAGGGTTTCATGTCTACTCTAGGTTTACTTATGTTACGCTGCGGTCAATTTATGTGATGGGGTGAAATAATTAAGTTTGTGGAATTATTATAACAGTGTATTAAGATAGTCACCACAACATATGTATTTCTTCTCATTGATCCACATGTGTGGGTTGGAGACTCATTTATTGAAAAAATTAATGGAGACTACTTTAGGGATTTGATTGTATAGCTTTCAAAATATCCTGGTAAACATTGTGATTCATAATTTCTTTTCCTCGAGACACATGATAATATTGAATTCACTCCCAATAATCCATGGAGATAGGGGAGTATAAATTACTTGTGCTGAAAATAGAATTGAGAAATAGAGGTTTTCAATTTGCGATATTGGAGTTATAGACATTGGATACATGGTAGTAGTCCTCGATGTCAATTAACTAAAATTATATTGTCATAATGCGAAAAGAGGTAAACATAATTTTGACCTTGATGTTTTGATCATTCCAAATAATAGCTATTCTACCCAAGTATCTCTAAGAATCAAGCACTACTACCTAGAAATTCCTCCCCCATTTGCTAGTTATATGAGGTAGAACCTCACTTAATAGTTTTTTTTTCCTTATATCAACATTATTCTTCAGTGTTTCGTGTACCATTTTTCTTTAGGAGTATTTTTTTTCCTTTACTATTAAGGCCCGTCATGTTCCATTGGACTATTTTCATGGAGAATTTACACAGAAAGGAAGTATAATGTGACTGAAAAAAACATGTTTCAAAATTTAAGTGCTTGGACAATGCCACTTCATGACTCCTATATTTCCTTAACCTAGGATCAAATGGTGAACTTGATGAACTTAAGGGAAATTGACCAATGAAAATCTCAAAAAGAGGTGACTTTTGACCTTATCACATACAAGTTAATATAATAAAAAAAATATCCATAACAATTTCATCACTCAATGAACCATTAAAAAAAATATCGAAAACATTTTCATCACGAAATGAATCATTACATTATAAAATACAATCTATAAACCTTTTGGGAACTTTTTGCTAAACCATGCTCAAAACCAACATACTTAATATTAATATTTAACAATCATATGGGCAATAACACATGTTCATAACTTAAATAACATGTTATCAAGCCTAAGAAATGCCACTAACATAAAACTAAAGAGCATGTAACTAATGGGAGTAACCACTCAAGGCCACCATAAGACAATTAATCTATAAAGACCAAGATTAATGGGGACAAAGATCTACAAAGAACAAAGGCAAACCTATTTTAACTATATTGTTTTATTAGGTGCAAGTTGAACATCTCAAGATATAATGAAGAGCATAATTTATTTTATTGCATTAAGAAAACTCAAGAAAATTCTATAACTTAACAAGGAAGAGATTTATCATACCCATTTGAGTGACACAACACATGGCATTACGTTACTTTTTTATATATAATTTAAAGTTCTATCATAAAATAAAAAATTTAGCATGAATGGAATGTTTAAAATCCATTTTTATAAAAACAAAATATAATTTTTGTCATAAAAAAAAATTACCAAAAACTAAATATATATTTTTTAGAAAATAAAAAAATACTAAAACTAAATATATATTAAAAAAAACTAAAATTAGGCAAATAAATTTTTTTAATTTAAAATGGTTTTTAATTTTTTTTTAAACACTTCCCTCCATTCTAAGAAGAAAAAATAATAATAAAAATAAGGCTGGACCAAAAATATTCCTTTCACTGGTAAGTGTTTCCCACCATTCATTCCACTCATTCAAGTTATTTCATAAAACAAATATAAGTGTTATTTTACACTCTTTTGGCAAAACCTATTGAGCTTGGGTTATGATATATCTATTCCTTGATGGAGTCCTTGATATATTGATTAAGTTTTGATTCCTTGGAGATTAATTAGAGCAAAGAAAACATGAGTACTCTTAATTCCAAGTTCAATGCCTCTGATGGTGGACACGAGGCAAGGGAGGGGTTTTTATCGTGGTCATAACTCCAAGTTCATTGTCTCTGATGGTGGATGAGGCAAGGGAGGGGGTTGCTTTCGTGCTCATGGTCATGGAGTTTGCTCTTTTACAATATATTTAGGGAGTTCAAAGCAATTTGAATGGAATTATTGTCGTCACTACATATAATGGATTAAGTGTGATAATGGATAAAATGAAGTAATTATTTATGAGCATTTGTTCTTGAATGAACATTAGGATCCATTTTATCATAGAGAAAGGTAAATTGATTAAAAACAACTCAATATTTCATGTCAGATTCATATTGTATGTGACTTATTTTTCATTAAAAACAATTTCCTTTTCATGTGACATTCTTTTTTTGTTAGAAGTTCTCTATTTCTAATCTGAATTACAATTGTAATTTAAAATAAAGCTTCCAATAACTCTTAATTTACCAATCGTGCATGGACACCATAAGAAACATTCACAATATAATATGAAGAACAAATGGGTACCTACTTCATATGCATTAAAAAATGTTTTTAGTACTTAATGTGAATTACAAGTGTAATCTTAGTTGGATCTCCAATATATATTAAACCATATTTTCATTCTATTTTTTAGTATTGTTAAATTTTTTTATGTCCTACCTCATTTTATGATCGGCACTGTAATAAAAATATGCATTGTGCTATAGAATTAGTACTAACATGTAATATTGATTTTTTTTCCAGAACGCTACAGGTAATGACCACAAAGATGATAATACATACTATGTTCAAATTACATCATATATCAGATACAATGACTATGAGGATGGTGATGGCATTGGTGATGATGATGTGGATGATACTATTAGGATGGTCAGGATGATGATCATGGAAATGATCATGATGATGATCTTGACTATGATTTTTGTGGTGCTAGCTAGCTATGTGTTATTTTTTTGTATTTAGTTGTGATGTCTTAATATGGTAATCATACATTTGAATTTTAGCTGATTTGAATAATAATGATGACACTATCAGTACTATCTTGTTACGTTAGGAATATGTTGAAAATTGTTTACATTTTTTTTATGAAGAATTACTGTGTAAGATGAAATTACTACTTTTTTATGGATGTTGTGAATTTACCTTAGAATAATGGTGTTCACGAAAGATTTTGATCTGATAATCACACATTTGAATCTTAGTTGATTTGATTAAAGATGATGAGGATATTATTGGTATTATCTTGTTACTTTATATATGTGTTGAAAACTATCAATGTTTTTTGATGGAGAATCATTATGTATGATGATATTACTATTTTTGGATGTAATGTTGTGACTTTATCTTGGAATAATGATATCTGTGATAAGTGTTGATTTAGTAGTCATATATGTTTATTGAAAATTGTTAATGATTTTTTGATGGAGAATTGTTATATATGAAGATACTACTATTTTTTTTATGAATGTTGTCAATTACCCTTAAATTTGTTAACAAATATTAAGTTATCAATTTGAATTGTGATATCTTCTTAAATGTGTTATACATGAAAATACATCCTCATCATCTTGGAGGAGAATACTATGTTGTTGGTTGAAATAACCCTTTCTCCTAGACTATATAAGACTATAATACAAGTTATATACCATGAGGACCATGTTATCCTAGTCTATAACAAGTTGTCCCCTTCATCTAACTTTTGTTATCAAAAGTCTCACTTGGTCACGAGGCAAAAAGCTTGAGTTAACTAGAATTTGACACTCTTGTTCACTTTCAAAAACTTCTATCATGGAATGTGATCTTTTTATCCTCATCTTTAGCTTTTTCCTAAAAAAGAAAAGCATACAATAGCGGAAAATAGCCATAAAGCATGGAGAAGATTTTTGCTAAGCACAAAAGCATCTAAAAAGTGGAAAAGGCCATTTTTATATGGGGAAACATTATTCACCCAAAAGCTTTTGCCCAAATTGAGCTAATGAGGAATTTGGAAAATCTTCATAGCCTGCACTTTCCTCTATATTTGAGACTTGGCCATTGAGAAAAGGATGGGAATTCTTGTATTGTCATGTTGCTGAGATCTATCTTGAGAGGGACAGTTTTGGAGGAGTTGGGGGAGGTGCTGCTACAATTACATCTTATGGTTGTAACTTTCCTCCGACTCCTTTATTAATATAGACTGATTTTTCTTCATTCCATATGCTTCTATTCATTCTTTACTTATTCTATTTAACTAATGAATGTATGGGATTTTGGTTTATATCTATTTATTCAGTAATATTTATATGTTTATGATAGTTTCGATTATCAAGATATTATGTTGTGAAGGTTGCTTTGTTCTCTCTCTTATGTGTAGGACCAAACTTTGGAGCTAGCTAGGAGTACTTCCCAACTACACTAAGAACTACAACAAGACCTGCATGCGAGGAATCACAAGAATTCCTTCTCTTTTACTTAATTTGAACTCTACTTCTTGATCTACTAAGAATCCTGAGCCTTAGAAAAACCTTTCTCTTAATCGGTCTGTCATAGGTTTCCGAGTTAAACTGAGAGGGTTTTATCTTCATCTAACTGTGCATTAAATCCTACCACAAAATGATATTTAGAAACTGTAATATATTTCACTATGTATCGAAATTAGTAAAATCAACCCATAAGGGGTGTCATAAATGGAAATAAAAATAAAACTCTAAACAAGAATCCAGAAGTGGATGTAACCATGGATGAAAAATTGGGAGTAGAATTGGATGTTAAACTAGCCATCAAAACAAGATGCAAACAGTGACACAAAAGGGTTTTAAATTAGAATTAAAAAATGGGGTAACACTTGACACAAAGAAGGGAACAAAATAGAGCATACAAAAGGATACCAAATAACAAGGATGTAAAAATGGACACCAAAATGAGGATGCAAATGGTGTAAAATTAGGATGCAAAATTGGGTGCAAAAGAGATTTAAGAAAATATACAAAATAAGATGCAAAATGGGACTAAAAAGGGGTGAAACCAAGGATGCCAAAAAATATGCATAATTAGATGAAAATTCAAACTAAAATCTAGGTGAAAAATAATACGAAAATGTGGACACAAAATGTGGTAGAAAATATGATACAAATTTGGATTCCAAAAAGGATGCAAAATTAGACACCAAAAATGATGCAAAATTGGACATAAAAATGGTGCAAAATTAGACACAAAAGTAGAAAAATATGGTGCAAAAATAAGCATAGAAATGGCTCAAATTTCCATGCAAATTGAGATGCAACATTATATGCAAATTGAAGTGCAACAAATGATTCAAAGCTTGGTGCAAAAACAAATGCAAAAGTAGATGAAAAGAATGGCTCAAAATTGAACGACACAAAATGGGATGCAAAGGTAGACGCAACACATAGTTCAACATAGGATGCAAATTTATATGCTCAAAAGGATGCAAAATTGGATGCAAGAAATGGTGTTAAAATTGATGCTAAATTGGATGCAACAGATTATGCAAAATTTGGTGCAAAAGAGGATGCAAAAAAGGGAGACAAATAAAATACAAAAGTGGATGCAAAAAATGGTGCAAAAATAGATGCAAATTTTGGCACTAAATCAAATTCAAAATATGGTGCAAAATTGAATGAAAAAATCGTGTAAAAAAAGGCTGAAAAACTGTCACAAAAATAGATGTAAAAATAAGTACAAAATTAGAAGCAAAAAATGACATAAGACTAGATACAAAAACTAGCACAAATTGGATGTAAAAAAGGCACTAAATCAGATGCAAAAGATGGTGTAAAACTCTATGCAAATTACGACATAAAACTAGAAGCAAAGAATGACACAGAACATGGAGCAAAAAATGGCACAATACTAGAAGGAAAACCTATTGTAAAACCAAATGCAAATCTTGGTGCAAAATATCATACAAAATTTAGCGTAAAAAAAAATGCAAAATTTGGGGAAAAATGAGGCTTTAAAAATTGTACAATAAAGCTAGATTTAGCCCCAAGCTGCTCCTCCCAATCAAGAAAAAAACGCAGTAAAATCTGGTGCTAAATCTAGAGCACATTTACTTTTTTGTTGTAGTGAATCATGTCTCTCCTTTTGATAATGTTACTACTTGAGCCGAAAGACCAACAGATGTGTTTGAGGAACCATAATTTGATTTGGTTGAAACTTATCCAAATATATGAGTCGTTTTTTTCCAATGTGTCCATCTCTGATCCAAACCTCTGCATCCAAATTTCCAAGGTATTTTTTCCGAATGATGTCTCTGCATAGACTCTCGCAAAAGAATGTGCGTTATAATGAATTTATCAGAATTGTCCACCCAAATTTTTTTATGCCTAGGATCCCCCAGCCTCCATATTGTTTTGGTATAGTGATCCTCTCCCATCTAATCATATGATATTTATGTTGTTCCCCGGAGCTTGCCCATATGAAATTTGCCATAATGCTGTGAATTTTGTTAATGATAGCAGCGGGGAGATAGTACAAATGTGTCCAGTAAACTGATAGCTGTCGTAATACAGATTGTGCCAGGGCAGCCCTTCCACCAAAAGAGAGACATCGATGCGCCCATCTAAGGAGTTTAATACAAAATTTGTCCACAACCCATCATTGTTTCTGTAATTCTTTGGTTTTATATTAAGCCCAAATATATCCAACCAAACCAAAACACACTAGTTATGTATTCCATGAATTCTTAATGATACCTAGAGAAATCGGAGGGTTTGGTAATTTAGTAATTTCTATATATTTGATGAAGTGTCGACTTCCGTTATATTTTGTTAAATTCTTTTCATGCTTACGTTTTTTTTGGATTAAATATGGATTTCGGTTATATTTTATTAAATTGTTTTTATATTCATAGTATTTTTTAAACTAGAGTTGGAATTTGGTATTATTTTATTAACTTGTTTTAGTATTTATCATTTCTTTTTCTTTCAATAAAATATCTTTAAAGTATGGAGAAAGATGGCTAAAATTCAAATCTCCATGAGTTAGTAATAGTACATCTAGTAAAATGGTTTTATCATTTTTCTTAGAGAGAAATTAATAACAAATAGTTATTGTTATTTTTAGTTTTTAGAATAGTTGTATATTTAATTAATTATACAGTTTAGTTATATTTTATTTATTTAGTATTATTATTTTTTTATGTTATTTTTTAAAATATTTTTTAATATAATTATTATTATTTTTATTATGTATTTTTGTTTAAAGAAAGTAATTTTTTAATTTATGAAAGCATTTTACTATCATATTTTTATTATGATTTTCATAATTTTATTTTTTTATTTTGTAAAGTGAATTTATTAGAGTATTAATCTAAAGTTTTTTTATATATATTTTATTATTAGGGAAAAATAAAGTTTTTACTATTTCATTTTATTATATTTTTAATGATGATATTGAGTATTCCAAAAATATCATCACTTTTAAAAATTACATCTCATAAATTTGAGGGTGCCATGAGTTTTTCCGCTTCAAGTACCCTAACTTTTTTGAGGGTATAATTGGCGCAATAATAGAGATAATAATGAACTCTTAATGTTTCCTTTAATGAAGAACTAATGGTTTTTCAATTTATTGTATGTTTGATTGAATATATGGTCCACCCTCATGCCATTGTGCAAAGTGGAGGTAAAAGAATTGCAACTTTTCAACGTAGACCATGGTCAAAGTGCTGCTAGGTGGAGGTAACGACAATAATCCACCTCTCCTTATCTATTTAGTAAACCTATGCACAATCCCATCGCCCATGTGTGGTTAATTGAAACACATGATCCATGTTCCAGCATACGCTAGTTCGACTAATCATTATTTTTAATAATCATAAAAATAACAATAATATTGTATATTCAGAAAAATAATTAATACCCTTAATTCAAACAAGAATCCAATATTTTTCATGAGTTTTGCATGAATTTCTTGTCTCACTCAACCAAGTTCAACATTTAATTTATCACGAACTTACGAAAACTCATTTGATCTAACTAATGCTTAGCTTGTTAATATAACAAAATATCAAAAAATGAATTATCAATTAAAACCTGATATACTCATCGATATGATGAAATTTTAGGTATCATCATAAGATAATAACAGTGTAAAGTATGTAGCCCATTAATGCCTTTTTAGCATTGTGGGGTTTATCTTGATGCAACCTTATAGTTTAATTATGAAGATGGAGTTATCAAATATCCTCTTTATTCCATCACTTCAAACCACATATATGATAATTCCATCATGTTATAGTTGTCGAGATATTCCTATCAACATAAATTTCATCTTACTTTTATCTCTCGGAAAAGAGTTATGCCCATTTCAAAATTTGCACAAACTATGTGCCACATCAACATTTGTATTAAGCCACTTGGTGGGCATATGGCCTCTTCCTATGTGTCACTATTGTGCATCGCTCTAGAATTTGCCTCAATGGCTTACCGAGGTTGCTTCATATTCCATTAGTTATTTCCCTCCGAGGAAACACTTCTTTGTCTATACTTATTTATATGGTTTCTTCTTGACTCAATAGTGGGTCATAATTTAACAAATCTTGACCTAAACATAAATTTCATCACGTAACGTACTTAATGGGTTTAATTACTATCAAGCATTGATGCAAGACTTTTCTCATGTTCTGCCCACTGTCCAATGGAAAAACCATTGATAGGATGGCACAATTTAGTAACATGATAGAAAACAATCTCCATCAATTAATGGGTATTTTTAGTTTTGTTAGTATTTGGGGGTGTGAAGCCTGATAAATAACCATAAACCTCTCGCTAGATTAACACTCAATGGCTAACCTCACAACATTGCAAATCCAGTATGGCTACCACCTTAGCTACCATTTGGTTTCCAACACAACATTGTTATGTACTTTGATCTGTGTCACCTTGCCACATAAAAGCTTGACCTATCTATGCCCTTCAACAAACTTACTTGAGCTTATCTCTTCAATGTTCCTATATCCTTCATATTTTTGAGTGTTTGGATTCACTGTGTAGGATATTTGGTTGCAAGCCCTCTCTTCTCGGTGATGCTTAATGGATCTCCTTACTCAACATTCAAGTCATCATGTGGACTTGACAAGGCAACCCTCTCTTATGATTCTTATTTATTCTTGTTATAAAACGATTGGGATACACCATAAAGGAAACAATAGAAAAAGGAAAGATAAAATGATTAAGACTCTATGATGATGATCTTCCCATCTCCCATCAAGAGTTTTTTATGATACGATGATAATGGAAGTTCCTACAGTAATGGAAGCTAGAGCTCTGAAACAAATCCTGGTTGACTTCGTGGATGCCTTAGGTACATCCATTAATGCAGGTAAATATCCAATTTATTTCTTTAATATGAACTTAGGAGTGCAAGATAACCTAGAAATATCACTGAGTTTTCAACACTGTTCTCTTCCTTCTAAATATATGGGAGAACCTCTCGTAGAAAACTCTGCTAGAAATGTTTGCTGGAAGGAAATAATCAAGAAAATATCCAAAAAATTGAAGTCTTGGACCTTCAGATCTCTATATTTTTATGGAAAATTATTCTTTTCAAAACCAATCTGGCAAACCCTTCCAGTGTATCTTCTATTTGCATTAGAGGAACCTAAAGGAATCCTTATATTCAACAGTAGATACTTTCTTTGAGTAGGGACTATGTGGAAATAAAATGGGCCCTTTTAGCCTATGATAAATTATGTCTCACCCAAATGGCAGGAGGTCTTAGTCTTCATGATATAGAAATTCCAAGTAATGTTCTAGGGGAGATATTATGGTGGTGGCAGATCCAAGGTGGTCAGGAGTTATGGAGGAAACATTGGAACAATCAATACGACCCCTCTGAATCATGGAAACAACAATTGATATCCAAAAACCCTATTCAAGGATCTTGAATATGGAACTTTGCCACCACTCATAAATTTATGTTACAACAACATTGTTTTCGAGATGTCGAAGAGGAAATGGGTTCCTCGTTTTAGATAGAATAATAGAAACAATATCCAAAGCTTGGAGGTGTTGAGGAATTTCTTTCTATAGAAGAGATTATGAAATATAGAGGCATGTTGATAATATCAAATTATTAAAAACAAACAGTGGAATGCATCTTAGGAAGAGAATGGAAAAATAAGGAAAGTCGCCCTTAAAGTCCTTATCAACCTAATCTAGACACATTAATGGAAGAACAACACTAAGGAAAGATCCTAGTCTTGGAAGCACTTGATAAATTTTGATGGGGCTACACTAAAAAGTTATGTTCATAATCAAGGAGGCATATAAACTAGCTATAGGTCACAACAATATTTCTGATCAACCAATATGGAAATAGGTTTGGGCTCAAAATGTGTGTCCCAAATTTGCCCATTTTCTTTATATATGTTAGTACATGAAAGAGCCATTTGATGGGATAAAATTATCACAGAGGATTTGAAGGCTCTTCCCTTTGTTTTCTATGTAGATCAGATGCAGAGGACATCAAGCACTTACTCAATACATGTGTTTTTATGAAGCTCTATGCTCTTAAGCTTATTTGGTCAATCAGATAAGAGTAAAAATGACATCATACAAATTTTTGAAGGCTAGAGATCCTCTATGACAAATAATTATATTATAGATAAAGCTTGGGCCCTCATTCAAGTGTTTTTTGTATGAAAAATAGGGGAAGGGTGGAACTATGACATGTTAAATAACCAATCATCAGAATGGCAGGTAACTTGGGAAAAATAATTGCAGTCTATCTATGAAATAGTACTGCTCCACCTTTTCTTTTTGTCATATTGGGAATATGAAGGATTGGATTCCACAATTTTAGCTAATCTCCAGTTGTTTCCTTATCCTTCTACTAGTCGTTTTCCACCAAGAAGCACATCTTCTTGAACTTCAACCTCCTGGAGCCCTCCTCCCCCTAGATTCCTTAAACTTAATTTTGATAGGACATGTAAAGATCATCTAGGTTCTGCTAGTCTTGGAGGAATCTTCTGTGACAATTATGGGAAACCAATGTTTCTATTCACAGATAGTATGGGACATTAAGTAATAATGGAATTGAATTTGCAGCTATATAGGCCTTGTTATCACATAATTGCAAGACTTTTGTAGGATGATTATGGAGGGTGATTTTGAACTGATCATCTCAAGAGTAAAGAAAATGATCAATTGAGACTCTCCATAAAAAAGATTCCATAGCTAGAGATTGAAAAAATATATCATCCATATTAACAATATGACCCATATGATTCTATTTCTTTTTCAATCTTACTTCAAGAGAATAGGAAATAAGGAAGTAAATGTTCTGGCCAACTTGGGATGCAGTGACATTCACCTTCATCTTTTAGTAAACTGTAATAGTGGCTTATCAGAGGACTAGAGACTAGGACTTAGCAATTTGAAAAACAAAGATCAAGAAACCACTAGTGGTGGAAGAACATAAGGAGTTGGCTAGCATTGAGGAGCAACACTACAACAGACCAAATTGCATACCTCCAGTGAATCCAAGCATTTCGGGCACTATTGATATTTCCAAATTCTCTTAATGGTTTGAGTTAACTTATGGTTTCTATACTTCACATGGAATTTATGAGTATTCTCGTATAATGTACTTTTTGTTAATAAACGGCGACAAAAGGATTTTGATATTATATAATTTGGTATCAGTTTAGTAAAAAAAAAACAACTTAATACTCACATTTTTATATATATATATATATATATATATATATATATATATATATATATATATATATCATATTAAAGAAATAAATTTGAGAAATAATAAAATATGTCAAAGTGCAATGTTAAGCATTGATAAGCATTGATATGAATCAAAACACTCAATTTATAATTTTTTTCCAATTAAAAGAAAACTTACATCTTTTTGCATCTTTGATATGAATTTAGTAGATCAAACATTAAAATAAATCTATGCTTATAATATACACTATTAAATATTTAAAAAATATTTTATAAATAATAAATAATTTTCATTTACTTAAAGAACATTTTAAAATTTTATTTAATATAATTTAGATAAGTTATATTAATAAACAAATAAAAAATATAATAATTATAAATGGTATATTCTAATTATAACTATTTAATATAATTTATATTAAAATATATTGACGTATTAAAAGCTTAACCTACAAATTTTATAATTATTATCATAAGTTTAATAATTTAAACATTTTAAATAAAAAAATATAAAACTTTGACATATATAAAAATAATAGAGTAAATGTTCTCGAGTCTTTTATCATATATATAGACACGCACAATGAAGATGTTTTTCATAAAGTGAGTGAGTGTAACTTTAATTTAATTTAATTAAAGAGTATTCTATTTTTTTTTTATAAATTTTCAGATGTATATTCATACTATAATGTCATTAGTTATAAGTAAATTTTTTATATTTATTTTAAATGGTTATTTATTAAATAAAAGATTATATTATTGAATTTAGGTTTTTGTGATTTATATAAAGTTTTTTAGGAGAGATTTATGATTCATTAATAGACTTTTTTTGAACAAGTAAGTGTTGTTTGGTGTGATTTTCACCGAAAATTATCCTTAAAAAAATTACATTTTTTAATTTTATATTATGTATTAGGAAATTTATATATTAATATTTTTTATTGAAATCTAATAAATATGTATTTAAAATAAATATAAATTAATTTTATTATTTAAAATATTATTATATTTTGTCAAGTTTTACAAGTATAACTACTTGTTAATAAAAAGTTAAAAATAAACTGAATAGCCTAAATGTAATCGTAAAAATCTACCAACTAGCCTAGATGCAATCACTTAAAGTAAATATATACAAATGGACTATTATTTATTTAGTTGAGCGGCTTCGCACAGGCAGAAACCATTCCTGAATTTCGTCATAAAATTCATCTGGTAAATCTTTAGTGAGAAGACGCTAACTAATTTTCATCTATGTGCTTTTGTTCACGACTCTAAGCTCTCTTTAAGGACCACGGTCGCTACAGGGTTTTCCGACCCAAAATTAAAAAATAGCGAAAGTGATGATTGGATATTTTAGTTCCATTCCAAATGTGTGCGAGGTCATCATCTGCGCAATCATGATGTAAGAATTCGTTGGTGCTTGAAATGCTATATTAAGAAAAAAATGGATAACAGATTTTAAACTTATTTTGTGCCAAATACGACTATGGTCATCATTTGAGTAGTGGGATAATATTTTCTTTTAATAATGTGATTGGTCATCATGGCACTACTTGGATAATATTTTCTTTTAATGATGTGAGTGGTCATCATGTTATTGGCGAAAATGTTTCCTGAAATGATGTTAGTGAGTGGTAGACATCTGTCCTAAAGTAGATGAGAGGAAACGCTTATATCACTGCTAAAATACTCAATATCTTGATGAAAGGTTAAATATTATCCGATATTAATTAAAATATTGCCAAAATCATATAACGGACACGACATGAAGTTAGAGGGAAACGCTAATTAACCATTGGTGCATAAAATATGACACCCACTCCCGCTTTGGAATTTTTAGCAAGAGGGAAGTCGTTTTTTAGAATGTTGTAGCAAAGCCAAATTTCTCAAATGGTGCTGTTTTCAATTTCCTAAATTGATACTCGACATTACACAGTAGGCTATACTTTCGTTTGCTTGTGAACACGAGAATGGAGCCTCGAGACGAACGAACCTTTAAAAATTTACAAAACCCTAAAATATTTGGCTTGAAACTATGAAAACAAGTTAGGAACGGTAAAAAAAACGTGCTGTTTTTTTTGAAATTCCAACCCTGCTCGGGACCTGTCTAACCAACCAGAATCATACCACGGCCTTTATTGCATTTTTGTACTTTATTCCATGCAAGGTTCAAGCAGGATTGCTAGAATTTTAACTAAACGACTCCTCCATAAATTCTTAATGATACCTAGAGAAATCCGGAGGTTTGGTCATTATATTTGATGAAGTATGGACTTCGGTTATATTTTGTTAAATTGTTTTCATACTCAAGTTTTGTTTTTTATTAAATATGGAGTTAGGTTATATTTTATTAGGCTCGGTTATATTTTGTTAAATTATTTTCATACTCAAGTTTTTTGGATTAAATATGGAGTTTGGTTATATTTTATTAAACTGTTTTTATATTCGTAGTATTCCTTTAAAGTAGAGTTGGAATTTGGTTATATTTTATCAAATTGTTTTTTTATTTATCAATTTTTTTTTAATAAAATATTTTTAAAGTATTAAGAAATATTGCTAAAATTCAAATCTTTATGAGTTACTTAATAATATTTAAAATAAAATGGTTTTTTTTATTTCATTTAGGAGAGAAATTAATAACAAATAGGGGAGGGACACGATTACCTGTGCACCTTCTTGTTTACCTTACTTGCCGACGTGCAGACACCACAAATGTCGTACGACAGGTAGCCAGTGGGTCCTGCCACGTGTTGGGGTACGTGACTGCATTAAATACTTGTAGTTAAGCGGGGTTTAGGGTTTCATCTACTATATGTCATGTCTTGGCATCTCCGTGTTATTTTGCTCGGGTCTATTGTGTGGCCAATCCGCTCCACGACAATGACTCACCAGGCAAAGTTGTTTGCAGGGGTTCTTTAGTCGTTTAGGGTTTATCTTGTGGTTGCCTCACGCACCTGGCATTGCTATTTCCAGTGGTTCGTTTGTGGTTTAGGGTTGCTGGTGTGGTTGCTTGACCTGTTTTGTGGGGTGGAGGGGGGGGCTTATGGTTGTTGTTGTTGTTTGTTCTACACTATCGGTGATTTACAAACACTTGCCACGTTGTTTCATCCTCATGGCTTGTTGTTTGGGAAGGAGATAGTTGGAGATTCTATGTAGTTCGGTGGTCGACATGCAAGTTTCGAGGTCAATAAAGGTAACTTTGCAAAATCATGGGTTTTTTTTCGATTTTTTTTAGGTTTTTTCCCAAATTCTAAATTTTCCCTGTGTTTCCAAGTTTTTGTTGTAGGTGGTTGTTGCAGAAGAGGTGTGGCGAGGTCTGGGAGACATTTTGACATGCTGGTGGCTTCGATGGCTCTCCCTGTAGGACTCTAAATCCTACCAGCCACTGTGTTCTTCAACACTTAAATTTGTTGTCTCAAATTTGGGAATTTAGCTATTGTGTTCTTCAACACTTAAACTTATTTTCTGGAATTTGTGAATTTAGCTATTGTGTTCTTCAACACTTAAATTTCTTGTTTGGAATTTGTGAATTTAGCTCTAGTTGCACTGTTGCTGTCTGGAATTTGGGACTTTAGCTATTGTGTTCTTGAACACTTAAATTTCTTGTCTAGAATTTGTGAATTTAACTCTAATTGCACTATTGTTGTATGGAATTTGGGAATTTAAAATTTTTCCCCTACACTAATCAAGAAACACTTAAATTTATTGGGAAATTCTGTGAAATTCTACTCTCTGTTATGATTTCTCTGCTTCATTGTAGCTTATGAAGTCTTGCTTGTAGGGTTTAGGGTTTGTTCCTTTGTTCCTTTGTTCCTTGGGGTTTATGGTTTGTTCCTTTAGTATAGTTTATTAAGATGTTTTCCTCAAATTTCCTCGATACTATACCCTATCTATTTTCATTTCCATAAACTCTTTTCTTGTTGTTTTATGTGTCCTGTAATTGGAGACAATGTTGTAGATGTATCTCTCTTATTTGAGGGTACATTGACCTAGAGCCTCTTTATAGCATGAATTATTTACATGTTCTCTTTGGAGAGAAAAATAAGTTTGAGCTAAGTTTGATTATTGATTTTACATGCCTCGTATGATAGGCATCGAGATGTCCTTAATACATATCATTATTGGTATCTCTTTATAAAAGTTACATATGAGCTATCTACATGTTCTCTTTGCAGAGCAAAAGATATTTGAGCTAAGTTTAATTAGCAATTTTACATGCCTTGTATGATAGGCATCTAGATGTCCTTAATACATATAGTTATTGGTAATCTCTTTATAAAGGTTACATTCAACTTATCAGCATGTTCTCTTTGCGGAGTAAAAGATGTTTGAGCTACGTTTGATTACTAATTTTACATGCCTTGTATGATAGGCATCTAGATGTCCATAATACATATATTTATTGGTATCTCTTTATAAAAATTACATCGCTTTCATAAGGTTTCTTCATTTCAAATTATTTATATTTTAATTAGTAATGTTTATGCCCTTTGGTGTGGGCTCTTTGCATCCTTTTCACTTCTTGAAATTTTGTCCTTGAAATTAACTCAGGGGTGGCAAGCTGTCTCTACTCCCCTTCTTCCTTGGGGAATATTGTAATTTGTGAGGGAGAATTGAGCCCCTTTCTCCGTACCCTCATGCAAGGCATCCCCCAAAAAATCATGTTTGTAACAAGGTAGTGGTAGTAGAAAGTAGACCATTGAACTTGTTGATGATATTTTATGGCTTAGTTTACAAGTTGTAGATTCGTGCTTATAGAGTTATTCGTGAAACTTATAGGTAAGCGAGAGATGGGTGGAGTTAACAAGTAGCTTATCGTGTTGCTAATGGGTGAAGTCTTTGCTGGAGTGCATACAAAGATCATGGGGGTTATTGTCTATGTTGGTCAAATGTCACAAACCAAAGATGTAGTATGTTTTTCAATGTAATAAAGTTTTTCCTATATTAAAAAAATATATTAGTGCATTGAGAGAAGTAACCTAGTCTTGCAATGCATGGTGGATGAACCTTCGTGTCTGTATGACATATGTGGTTAACCTAATTAAAAAGATAACATGCAACATGTAATATCTCAAAATAAATAAAGAAATGACCTTCCTTGTTCAGAAAGGCGGCGCCAAGGATATATAAAGTCAATTGCTCATCCATTATTATCTATTTGGTTTTCTTAAAATATTGTTTATCTCTTAGGCATTAACACAGGTTGTTTCAGTCAATAACGGAACAAACAGTCATGTCTTTTATGTTATTGAGAGCAAGCTAACAATCATGTCTTCTATGTTATTGAGAAAGAAAATCATTTATCAGGTTTCTTTTATGTTATTGAGAAACAACATCATTTCTTAGGTTTAAGTAATCCATTAAAAACATTGTTTTTAAAAGGCACCAACTCGTATTATCAAGTAAGTTATGTTTTTTTTAATCCTCCAATTGAGTTCTCGCATACCCAGAGCCTTCCTTGGCAATTGGATCACTCTACTTTTCTTACAATCATATTTAATCACAAGCATGACTTAGGTGAGTGTCATCAATCTTATCTACATAACTATTTTGTTAACATAATTTATTCAACTCAAAACGATGGGGGGGAATTTACTTACCTTCTATATTTGGAGAGTTGGCATGTCACAGTCAACATTTATACATGATTTGGTTGACGATGATGCAAGCATAGTTTATACAATTTTTAACATGCTAAGATTTAAAGAAGCAAAAAGCAAGAAGCACATGCACTCTGTTTGTTTTCTAAGTTAACTTGCAGTAAATGAGGTTTCATATGTGGTGTGAGGTTAGGTACTTTTACAGTTCACTGTTTTATGGAATTTTCATATTTAAATAAGTGACTTGTTCAAGATTTCATTGTTCATTTACTTGTCATCATATTTACAACTCAATTATAAATGTGTTGTAAATCATTTGGTGTGTATAGGTGATACAAGCTTTAAAGAAGCAATATTTGTTAGCTCTTATTTGCTTTTTTTTAACATGCAAAGATTTAAAGAAGAAAGAAGCAATAAGCACATGCACTATGTTTTTCTTCTAAGTTAACTTGCAGTAAATGAGGTTTCATAAGTGGTGTGAGGTTAGGTACTTTTACAGTTCACTGTTTTATGGAATTTTCATGTTTAAATAACTAACTTGTTCAATATTTCATTGTTCATTTGTTTGCCATCATATTTACAATTGAGTTATAAATGTGTTGTAAATTGTTTGGTGTGTAGAGATAATACAAATCTTTAAAGAAGCAATATTTGTTAGCTCTTATTGGCTTCTTTTTTTTAACATGAAAAGCTTTAAATAAGCAAGAAGCAAGAAGCACATGCACTCTCTTTGTCTTCTAAGTTAACTTGCAGTAAATGAGGTTTTGAGGTGGTCTGAGGTTAGGTACTTTTATAGTTCATTGTTTTCTTGAATTTTTATGTTTAAATAAGTGAGTTGTTCTAGATTTCATTGTTCATTTGTTTTTCATCATATTTACAACTCATTTATAAATGTATTGTAAATCATTTGTTGTGTAGAGGTAATACAAAGCTTTAAAGAAGCAATATTTGTTAGCTCTTATTTGCTTTTTTTAAACATTCAAATCTTTAAAGAAGAAAGGAGCAAGAAGCACATGCACTATGTTTGTCTTCTAAGTTAACTTGCAATAAATGAGGTTTCATATGTGGTTTGAGGTTAGGTACTTTTACAGTTCACCATTTTATGGAATTTTCATACTTAAATAAGTGACTTGTTCAAGATTTCATTATTCATTTGTTTTTCATCATATTTACAACTCAGTTATAAATGTGTTGTAAATCATTTGGTGTGTAAAGGTAATACAAAGCTTTAAAGAAGCAATATTTGTTAGCTCTTATTTTCTTTTCTTTTTTTTAACATTCAAAGCTTTAAAGCAAAAAGAAGTAAGAAGCACATGCACTATTTTTTTCTTCTAAGTTAACTTGCAGTAAATGAGGTTTCATATATGGTGTGAGGTTAGGTTAGTTTTATAGTTCAATTTGTTATTGAATTTTCATATTTAAATAAGTGACTTGTTCAAGATATCATTATTCATTTGTTTTTCATCATATTTACAACTCAGTTATAAATTTTTTGTAAATAATTTGGCGTGTAGAGGTAGAACAAATCTTTAAAGAAGCAATAATTGTTATCTCTTATTTGCTTTTTTTATAAACATTCAAAGCTTTAAATAAGCAAGAAGCACATGCAGTCTGTTTGTCTTCTAAGTTAACTTGCAGTAAATGAGGTTTCATATGTGGTGTCAAGTTAGGTATTTTTACAATTCACTGTTTTATGGAATTTTCATATTTAAACAAGTGAATTGTTCAAGATTTCATCATTCATTTTTTTCATCATATTTATAATTCAGTTACAAATGTGTTGTAAATCATTTGGTGTGTAGAGGTAATACAAAGATTTAAAGAAGCAATATTTGTTAGCTCTTATTTGGTTTTTTTAACATTCAAAGCTTTAAAGAAGAAAGAAGAATGAAGCACATGCACTATGTTTGTCTTCTAAGTTATATTGCAGTAAATGAGGTTTGATATGTGGTGTGAGGTCAGGTACTTTTACAGTTCACTGTTTTATGGAATTTTCAGATTTAAGTAAGTGACTTGTTCAAGATTTCATTATTCATTTGTTTTTCATCATATTTACAACTCAATTATAAATTTGTTTTACATCATTTGATGTGTAGAGGCATAACAAAAAATCCAATTTTCATTCTCAAATAATATTTCTACATTATAATAGATTATAGATGTTCCTTCTAAAATGGATTTTGGTTACAATGCCGCAAATAGTATGAAATAAAAAACCTAGGTTGTAAGCCAAAATCTTGTTCTGACAAGAAAAAGAGACAGTCCATCTAAAATCCACATCATAATGTGGTTACCACCAAAAACATATGGCACCCCTATTCTTTATGGCCTTGAGAATCTTCGGTTCAAAAACTCTGTGAGTTACCTGCTTGAGCCAACTAGGTTGGCCTACCTAAAAGGGGTTGATTAGTAAATGGTTAATTGTTGTCCAATTTTCACCTTCCAACCACGGAGGAATTGAGTACCCATACCTCACATTTGCACTACTAACCCCTGCATTAAGTGGAGGTGTGTAATGAACATACATAGAATTGACACCTCCTCCAGTAGGAATAAATCAAGTGGGTAAACCCTCATTTTGATAGTGAGGCACTTGAATGTTTATGAGGTCTTGGAATAATGGTGTATTATTTGCAATATTGTCCA
Source organism: Pinus tabuliformis (assembly GCA_031772625.1). Lineage (NCBI taxonomy): Eukaryota > Viridiplantae > Streptophyta > Pinopsida > Pinales > Pinaceae > Pinus > Pinus tabuliformis. Next base: position 1,841,388,170 of record CM062819.1, read on the forward strand.
ATGTGTTTGACATAATCCTGGTTTCATCAATTGTGCTCACATCATTGTCAACCATATTGATCATCCCCTATTCCTTTTCATGCATTTATTGTGCGTTTTTTTATTCCTTTTCCTATCTTGCCATTTTTTTGTTGTTTGTCCTTATCTTTCCTTACGTTATCTTTTTCAAGCCTTTCATTGACTCGACGTTGTGTTGCAAGAATCCTTGTTTCTTTCTTCTCTTTTTCTTTCTTAATTCCTGCATTTCAAATTTATTTTTTTCTAGACTCAAGTAACAGGTTTATATAGTCTTCGGAGGTGAGTAACTGTGAACTTCGGCCCAAACGAAGATTACCTGGTGTACCTTGTTTTTTTTTCATTGATACTCTCTCTACTGGTAGCCTTAGGAACCAACCAAGTATCTTCTCCACCCCTCCCACCTACGTGTCATTTCTTGGTACTTCCCTTTCGGTATCTAAGACAATTGATTGAACTATATTTTTATCTTCATTTGATGGTTCATTATGTGCTTCATATTCTTTCATTTATCTATTGTCCACAAAAAAATGAACAATTTCATTGTTCAATTATGTTGGTTGTGAAGGCATGTTCATGCTTTGTTCGTTGGTTGTTGAGACACTATGTTCGTTCAAATTAATCATGGCTTCTGCCAGCCATGAAGGTGGGGTTACTTGGCTTTCCAATGTCAATTAGTCATTTTCAACTACATGTTCAATAATGTCATTAACAATATCAACAATAGAAGTTTCATGTTCTTGATTTCGTATAATGATCTCCATGTTATTGTGAATTTGTTCATCATTATACTATGCTTCATATACAATTTCATCATCTTTACGATATAAGTGTCCTTGATAGAGGGAAATCATAATTACCAACTGCATCCACATCATCTTGTTCATCTACTCCTTGCACTTCAACACATTTTTGGGCATGCCCTTCTTCCTGACCATCCACATGAAATGCCTCACTACAACCGGTATCATGCATAAGAGCATGATAATTCAATGGCCAGATTCCTATCCTCTTGTTGTGGCCACAACCACTTTCCAGTGTTTTTGTTGTTCCCTCCAGGGAGCAGCTGTTGTTCCCTAAAAGGAACAACACCATTTTGGAGTGTTTTTGTTGTCTCCTCTAGGGAACAGTTGTTGTTCCCTAAAAGGAACAACACCTTTTTGGAGTGTTTTTTGTTGTTCCCTCCAGGGAACAGCTACCGTTCCCTTAAGGGAACAACAATTTTAGAGTTTGTTGTGGCCACAACCACCACCATATTAAAACCTGCTCTGGGGGCAAATTTGAATGGGTCCCTTGAGAAGTTTGATCTTTCGTCTCTCTGAATGATAACTGTAGTTGTCAGATAGAATTACATCCTAAAAGCTGAATGGTTCAATGGTTTATTAATTATGGTTGCAATCCGATTTTAATCATCATTCCCCAACAAATCATCGCGCCCTCTTAAGATTTAGAGACAGAAGGACTCACATAACCACCAGTTGCAGAGTCTGTCTCTTTATGAAAGTTTTCATGAAGGTAAGGTTTGTTTTAGGCATTTTTGTCATATGTCTCATAATCAGCTCTAATGCTGATCATTTATGCAGGAAAGGACTAAGAGAAGAAAAGCAAGGTCGGCGAGCTGATGCATAAGCATCAGGAATGGTTGCGGGGAAAGGATGCAAGCGAGACCTAGCTGAAACAGAGGAATTTATGACAAGCAATAGGGAAGGCATACAAAGTGGAGAGCTATGCAACAGACTACGTGTTCTGTGGATCCTAGAAAAATGCCTTTGTCTACTGGATCTGTGCAAGTTTGATAAGTCTCGATGGATGGAAAAAACTGCACAGCACTCTACCTCGCAATCTGTCGAAGAAATGTATGAACACATCAAAGAAACTCTGAATGAGTACGAAGTCATTGTTGATCGCTAGCCTGAATGCTCTGTTGATTTGAAAAATGCAATCACATTCATAGAGAGGTAAATACACATGGACAACATATGGCTAAACTCTAAATAATTCCTTGAGATGCAAAGAGACCAGAAGGTGGTAATGAAATTTGAGAAAGCAACACGGCCTTTAAATTATCATAGCATGAACAGTATGCCTAGTCCACATGATACCTCTGCCAGCTAGATTTGGTTGCCATGTGTCATGGTTTTGGGACAGAATGGGGTAGGATGTCCTAAAGTTCTGAGAAGACAAGAAGAAGAACAGATGCTGGTATAATGGTTCTTGTGCTGCTCTAGGGACTCTAGATGAGACCTCTGCACCACCAATGTCAATATTGCAAAGACATACTCCGCAAGAAAGGGATATGGAACCACCAATGTGCATAATGGAGGCACACTCTATGTTAAGTCGAGGTACTCCTGACAGTGTAGATCCATCAAGCTGTTTTTACCTCCAAATACACCTTAAATCATGCCAGATGTTCGATGATGAACGCAGTGTCTTCATTTTCCTTCAGGAAATAATAGGGAATAACGTTTAGTCAATACAGGTGTGAAGAGATGGCTTTCATTCATTCTTCTTTCCAATATAATCCATTCATTTCCTCCAGGAAATAGAACGCTCCATCAAATGTGGCCTCGACGTGTCAACGGTTTCATTGCCCGTTCTATGTTTGTGTATTTTAATTTGTATATTGAAAAGAACGAGAAGGTGGAAAGTCATGGAAGACCAAGGGTCAATTGTCTTGCTGCATAAGTATTACCTCTAGATATGGGTAATGTTCTTTTTTTTTGGCAGAAGAGGGGTCGATTTTATTATGCTAATAAAGAAGACTGTTTCGGTCAAGAAGAAGCCTTTTTCCAGATTCATTTTTCTTTTTCTCTTATGTTTGGAATCAGGGGGTTGTGACTGGAATGAGTATATATATGTTTTGTTTTTGTGCACAGTGATAACAGACTGCTTATGACTAGTCTTGGTTATTCGAATATAGTTCGTTATCATGGTTAACTCATGAGCGGCCTCCGATTCGAAGCTATATTAAACATCAGTTGCAACTTTTATTTATAGGAACAAGAATGTGTATTCTTGTATGAATAATTGGATTGCAATCAAGCTTAAATACAATCTTTTTCATTGGTGAATTCAGTAATTGATTCATTTGGACTCAGAATCTATATATGATGTTTAATCTCTTTTATTATGCTCCTGTAGGATAGATTAGAATAGTTAGGACTAGCATAAGTAGGTAGAATCAGTATAGATAGGACTTGATACATATAGGTTAGCTGTTTCTTTTGTTGATTTAATTGAAGTCTTCCTCCAAGAAGCAATCTTTCAACACCTATAACAGTTTACGGGATCCTTTAAAACCTGTTGGAACTAGCCAATCCAAACGAAAGCAGACCTAATTGGGATCTACGATTGAGTTGGTTCCCTTTGTTGGCACAACGAACATTCGACGTGTCAACAAATTTGGCACTAAAAGGAGGGCCTGAAACACCGTCCACAGTTTTTAGGATTTCATCTATAGATGTCGTGCATGGATTCGAAAATGTTGATGTATGGATCGTAAAGGTCGAAAAGATCCTTCTGCCCATTTGGAAGATCCTCATTTCGAAGAAGTAGAGGTCCCTCTAAGTCTCGTGTTTGAGTCACCCAAGGAAGAGAGACTGTGGGAGTATCTTGTCACTCAGGAACAACCAGTCAGAGTACTTACTCGTGCTTATGCTCGTTCCCTATCTTAGCTCCCCATCTTTCATTCTTTACCTCTGACAATTAAAAGAAAGCCAAGGATCTGTCCCATAAATGATAAGACATCTGCAGCCCCTTCTCTTGAAGATATTGTGCTAGAGACCCTGCAAAGTATCGAAACTCCTTGGGAGGAAAATCCTGAGGATCCCCTCTCTGAAGGTAAATCTTGGTTAGATTTTGGAAATCCTAAGAACACCCAAGGGAAACCTTCAACCAAAACCTCCCCAACCATACTATGGCTAACGTTCCTCCTCTAGGTGGGAATCAACCTCCACCGCCTCCTCCAGGTGGGAATCAACCCCTACCTCCTCCAGGAGCACTCCCTCCTTGGCTTGCACAGGATGCTGTAACGGTGCCTGGGCAACAACATGCCTTACCTAAGAATGCAAAAAGATTATTGCCTAAATTCGATCTTGAGCAAGGAGATAGTGCTGATAACCATATTCACTCTTTCTTCCTAGTCATGCGCATGTTGGGGGTAGCCGATGAGGATGTGGTATGTCGCTTGTTCCCTTTTACTCTGATTGGTACAGCTTCCACATGGTACTTTAGCCTGAGAATAGGATCGATCACCTCATGGGGTGCCTTTCAGCAGACCTTCTTAAACAAGTTTGGCGATGAAGAAACACAAGTTGCCTTAGTTTTAGAACTATCCCGTTTAAAAATGGAAACCAAAGAAAAGGTCAAGGATTTTAACATTTGGTTCAACAATTTGTTCAACAGAATCTCGGCTAATGCTAGACCTACTGATGAGGTGCTCATGGAATTCTACATCACTACTCTCCTTGTCCCTACTACGATGTGGGTCAAAAGGAGTAATGCACAAACCTTACAGGGTGCCATTGATGAAGCAATAAAAGTTGAGAATGAAATGACCAGTCTCACAACATGTCATCATATGACCAAAGGAAAGAAAGCCTCTCAGTGATCCAAGAAGAATAATGGAAGTGATAACAAAGTGCCCGAGATCAAAGAAAAGGACACCACAGATGTGGAAGGTTTGCATCGAATCATTAAGAAATTGACAAACACAGTCATCGATATGAAAAGGAATTCTAGAGAGAGTACAAGTGGGAATGGAGGAGATTATAACAACAGAAAGTCCTTCAAACCTTTGTATCGTAAGAAGAAAGAAGGTGGTCATGGTCAACTTGCGTTGCCTGCTCCACCCAATGAAGGGATTTTAAATATGGAAGACCTGGCTCTTATCGGGTTGCTTCTTACCAAAGAAGAACCTATAGCAGATCTGGAGCAAGAACAGGAAGATGAGGAAGATTACGAAGTAGAATAGCCTAGGGATGAGGCATCTCAAGTCTATGTACTGTGGGACTTCTATACAAACGGGAACGATGATGAATAAGATAGTATAGAAGAAATTCACACTAATGAAATCCACACATGAAGTAAAGGGCCACTTGCGATGTGATGAAGCCTGTAGACCAGACAAAGAAAGATGTTCGCCCTTTGAATGCATCCACTCCGAAGGCTCCTGTTGAGAAGAACAAACCTAGTGGTGAGTCCAAGAGTACTCCAGTCGTGAGCTATCCAAAGAAGGATAGTACATCACCAAATGCAATGAAGGCAACTCAAAATGGTAAACACCCACCTAAAAATGGCAAAACTAGTATGTTTACTCTACCTTACCCTGTTTATAACATTGATTACAATATTGTAGATGATCTTAAGAAATTTCGAGCTAATATCATGTACTTCGATTTGTTAAAGTTAACACAATAGAGAGATTTTCTTTTGAAAGCTATGAATGAGCGAAATTGCAAATCTCCCACCAATCGAAGTAGTCAAACCAAAAATTCAGTGTCCAAACCCATTAGTACCTCCAGTACATCCCAAATGCCATCATCAATGGAAGCCACTCTGTCAAAAATGAATCGGACACCCCAAGATTTCAATGCAGCCATGATAGGAAGGAAATCAAAATCCATGACTCTACCTCTCCTTATCACATTTGAAATCTTCAACATGAACGTACACAATTGCCTAGTAGATTCTGGTGCCTCATCCACTATTATGCCTTACACTGTTGCTAAAAAACTTCATGCAATGCCCGAGAAAACTGGAACTCTTATTATGCAACTAGACAAAACGAATGTAAAAGTAATCGAAGAATTGAAAGATGTGCTGATTCGGATGACTACCAAACCACAGCACACGCAAGCCATTGACATAGCGGTAGTCGACATACCCGAGGCATATGCAATGCTTCTTAGTAGGGACTGGTCAGCAAATTTAAATGGATATTTCTCAACTGATTGGTCCCATCTCTTGCTGCCTCAGAAAGGAAAAGGTGATATGCTTAGAGTTGATTGAGAAAGATACATGAAGTATGTACTAACAGAACTAAACGACCCCAATGAACCTATAATGTTTACCAACTCTATCCTTGGGAATTATAGTTTCGACACTTGCACCATGGAAACCTATTCTAGAGAATTTTGTGCAGAGACAGTTGAAGAAACTACAACGAACACACAATTGGAAGTTCTCCCCTGTAGTCCAACTGATGAACTATCTTGTATTATAGTAGGTGACAGGACTAATTTTGTAGGAAGCAGTTCAATTGATGTAGCATTAGGTTCTATATTTTGGACACTCTACTTTGATGGTTCCAACTGCATAGAGGGCGTAGGTGCTGGGAGCATTCTCATTGACCCATAAGGGAACCAACATCTGATGGCCAGCCAGTTTGAGTTTGTGTGAACCAACAACACGGCAGAGTACGAAGGCTTTCTGCAAGGCCTGAGGAAAGCCATTGATATGGAGGTTAAAAATCTTAAAGTTTTTGGTGACTCATAGATAATTATCGACCAGGTAAGGAAAAGCATACATTGCAATTCACCATGCCTGGTAAGATACCAACATGAGGTATGGAGCTTAATTGACAATTTTGATTCTTTTAATATCACATACATACCTCGAGGGCAAAACCAAGAAGTCGATCTGATGGCTGGTATGGCTTCAAAATTTTTTCATGACCTTAGATTAAACAAGAATAAATATTATGTTGAATTGATTTTTAGATCATCTGTACCTGATAACATCTCAAATTGGCAGGTATTCGAAGGTGACGAGCAAATTCTTGAGTTCCTGCATTGCAAAAAGACATTCAAAAATGCATTCATTGATGAAAGGGAGCATGACAGGCTTATGAACGACAATGAATATGACGAAAAAGATCAGCCCAATATAATTCCCAAGTTAGTTGTCAAGATGGAGCACCTTTATGACCTGCATGATAAATTTAAGAAGCCGACTAATTGCAAAACACATAGCTCATCCATGAAGTATGATTCGGTCAACCTTGGAACCGAAAATGACTCAAAAAATGTTAATTTGGGCTTAGGATGCTCTCCACAAGAAAAGGCTATGTTTGTTAAGATGTTTAAAAAGTACAAGGACGTCTTTGCATGGACATATGGCGACTTAAAAGCCTTCGATATCGGCATCATGAAACATGTAATTCCTTTGGAAAAGGATGTTAATCCCTACCAACAAAAGCTTCGTAAGATGCATCCAAGCCTGGAACCGTTGGTGAAGAAAGAATTAAACAAAATGTTGGATGCTAAAATCATTTTTCCAGTCAGGCACACCCGCTGGGTAGCCAATCTCATGCTAGTAAGAAAAAAAATGGAGACATCAGATTATGTATCAATTTCAGAAACCTGAACAGAGCATTGTAGAAGGATAACAATCATGTCCCATTTATGGAACACATTCTTCAATGTGTATCTGGGTCTGAAATGTTGTCCCTATCGGATGGGATTTCGGGATATAATCAAGTGTTGGTGTTGAATGGAGATCAACTTAAGACAACCTTCAACACTAAATGGGTCACCTACGCATATAGTAAAATGCTGTTTGAACTTATTGATGTAGGGGCCACATTTCAGAGAGCTATGGACATAGCTTTCTGAGGATTGATTAACAGATTAGTAGTGGTTTACATGGATGCATCACGAAGAAGAGCACTCAGATTAAAATCTAATCAGTATCACTTGGCCAATGACACATTATACAGGAAAAATTATGACGAAGTTTGGCTGAGGTGTTTGGAAAAGGATGACACTAATCATGTCTTGAAAGGAATGCACGACGGCCCAGTAGGTGGTCACTATGGTGGAGAGACCACTGCTCACAAAATATTAAGAGCTGGGTATTATTGGCCTACAGTGTTTAGAGACTCACATGCCTACGCTCGGAAGTGCAAGGTGTGTCAAACTGCTACAGGGTGAGAAGGAAAGACAGTCGTTCCCCTCAGAACCGTTATGATTTATCACTCGTTCCACCAATGGGGCCTAGATGTCATAGGTTAGATCACTCTGAAATCTTCGCAACAGCATAAGTATATACTCACGGTAACCGACTACTTCACCAAATGGACCGAGGCCATCCCTCTTCAGAAGGATAACGAAGACGAGGTAATATCTTTTATTGAGAAATTTATTATCGACAGGTTTGGCATCCTTGACGCTCTCATATTTGATAATGCTTTTTATTTTCAATCATTAAAATTGACTGAATTTGCTATCGATAAATCAATTCGCATAAGATATGCATTAAACTATTACCCCCAGGGAACCTACAGATTAAAAACATTACAGGGAGAAACTGAAAAACTCCTTGTTAATGGCCAGCATCTTAGGGTTTTTTTTTGTTGTTGTTAGCATAGTTATATTTTTCATTTATTCTTTTTTCTCATTTTTGTTTTTATGCAAAGTCTATCTTCCTTTTGTTTTTGAACTTCAATCCTTTTCAGCCATTTGATTTCAGCCTTTCAGTTTCGTTTCCACCTTTTGCAACTTTCTTTCAATTGCCCTCATTCATTACCTTCAACATTTTTGCTTCCCTCATTAACCTGCTGATGAGTCTGCAGATCCTAAATTCAGTATTACCTTGCAAGTTAAACAAACCTTCGATGAGCCCATAAGAACTGGAAAATCAGCGGTAAAATTCAAATCTAAGCCACTCATTAGCATCTGTTGGGAACTAGGTAGGCTTTGTTGATAATCTAGATAACTGAAGCATGTATAGACATATCTATAAAACGAAAAAATGTGTAATCACGGTTGGATTGGTATGGCGTAACAATGCATTTAAAAAAAAAAATCCTAGCTAGACCTAGCCTATACTTGCCTAGGAGATTTGCAATCATTCTCCATTGGTTCCGTCCACCACACTAAATTTCCAATATCTGTCATCTACAAGTAAACCTCCCTTCATGGGCTAAGCTTGCTGTCGTATATCTTGTGGAAAATATAATTGTGCTATAGTCCTTGTGCCCGAAACTGGAAAGACTTATTTAAAAGAAAATGAAATTTTGAGTCCTTGTGCCAATCTGGAAGGACAGGTTGTTTGGGAAGCTGGCTGGAGTAGGGATTGTTGCTGGACTTAGAGTACCGGTTGACATAGCAAGCCCAACCTTGCTTAAGCGGTTTAAAAAATGGCATGATATGACTGCGCCCCATTCGATCATACGAAAGTATAGTTGTAAAAAATTCTTACATAAAGTGTGGATAAACATATCTACATATCTTCGTCGGGCTTGATGCGTGATAAAGAGCTGAGGTACACACCTAAATAGGTATTAATAAACTGGTGATGGCCCCGGAAAGATTTTGAAAGTAGAAAGTAGGTAGAGGAGGGTCAATAAATCCCATAATACGACCATTGGAGAATGTCTGTCAAAACCCTATCAGTAAGTAGAAGCTATTTGTCTTTATCCCACCTAAAGCGATTAATGCTGAAGTGGAACCCATGCCTGTCCATCTATACAGTTTGCATTTCGATTTTATCTTAATACCCTGATGTTCTACGGATCAAAGTTTATTTGGTAACAGAGATAACTGGCTCACCCAACGGTTCGCCATTTTGTTGTGGCCACAACCACATTGGAGTGTTTTTACTGTTCCCTCCAGGGAACAGCTGCTGTTCCCTCCAGGGAACAACTGCTATTCCCTAAAAGGAACAACACCATTTTGGAGTGTTTTTGTTGTTACCTCCACGAAATAGTTGTTGTTCCCTAAAGGGAATAGGTGATGTTCCCTAACAGGAACAACACCTTTTTGGAGTGTTTTTTGTTGTTCCCTCTAGGGAACAGCTACTGTTCCCTCAAGGGAATAACATGTTTAGAGTTTGTTGTGGCCACAACCACCACCCTATTAAAACTTGCTCCAGGGGAAAATTTGAATGGGTCCCTTGAGAAGTTTGATCTTTAATCTCTTCGAATGATAACTGTAGTTGTCAGATAGAATTATGTCCTCAAAGCTGAATAGTTCAATGGTTTATTAATTATAGTTGCAATCTGTTTTTAATCATCAGGCCCCCAAAAATCATCGAGCCCTTTTGAGATTTAGAGCCGGAAGGACTCATATGACCCCCAGTTGCAGAGTTTGTCTCTTTATGAAAGTTTTTATGAAGGTAAGGTTTGTTTTAGGCGTTTTTGTCATATCTCTCATAATCATAGCTAATGTTGATAATTCATGCAAGCAAGGACCAAGAGAAGAAAAGTAAGGTCGGCGGGATGATGCATAAGCATCATGAATGGCTGCGGGGAAAAGATGCAAGCAAGACCTAGCTGAAACAGAGGAATTTATGACAAGCAACAAGGAAGGCATATAGAGTGGGGAGCTACACAAGATACTACATGTTCTGTGGATCCTAGAAAAATGCCTTCGTCTGCTGGATCTGTGCAAGTTTGATAAGGCTCGATGGACGGAAACAACCACACGACACTCTACCTCGCAATCCATCGAACAAACGTATGAACACATTGAATAAACTCTGAATGAGTACGAATTCATTGTTGATCGCTGTCCTGAATGCTTGGTTGATTTGAAAAATGCAATCATAGTTAAAGAGAGATAAATACACATGGAAAACATATGGCTAAACTATAAATAATTCCTCGAGATGCAAAGGGACTGGAAGGTGGTAATGAAATTCGAGAAAGCAACGCAGCCTTTAAATGATCATAGCATGAACAGTACACCTAGTCCACATGATACCTCCACCAACTGGATTTTGTTGCCATGTATCGTGGTTTTGGGACAGAATGGGGTAGGACATCCTAAAATTCTAAGAAGATAGGAAGCAGAATAGATGTTGGTATAAGGGTTCTTCTGTTGTTCTGAGGACTCTAGATGACACATCTACACCACCGATGTCGATATTGCAAAGACATACTCCGCAAGAAAGGGATATGGAACCGCCACTGTGCATAATGGATCCACACTCGATGTTAATTGGAGATACTCCTGACAGCGCAGATCCATCAAGATGTTGTTAACACCAGATACACCTTAAATCATGCCAGATGTTCGATGATGAGCGTGGTGTCTTCATTTTCCTTTAGGAAATAATAGGAATAACATTCACTCGACACAGGTGCAAAGAGATGGCTTGTAGTCATTCTTCTTTCCGTCGACATCAATTCATTTTCTCCAGGAAATAAAACGCTCCAGAAAATGTGGCCTCGACGTGTCAACGGTTTCATTGACCTTTCTATGTTTGTATATTGAAAAGAATAGGAAGGTGGAAAGTCATGGAAGACTAAGGGTCAGTTGTCTTGCTGCATAAGTATTACCTTTGGATATGGGTAATGGACCTTTTTTTTGGCAAAAGAGGGGTCGATTTTATTATGCTAAAAAAGAAGACTCTTTCGGTCAAGAAGAAGCCTTTTTTCAGATTCATTTTCCTTTTTCTCTTATGTTTGGAATCAGGGTGTTGGGACTGGCATGGGGATATATATGTTTTATTTTTGTGCAAAGTGATAACAGACAGCTTATGACTAGTCTTAGTTATTCGAATATAATTCATTATCATGGTTAACTCATGAGCGGCCTCCGATTCGAAGCTATATTAAACATCAGTTGGAATATTTATTTATAGGAACAGGAATGTGTATTCTTGTATGAATAATTAGATTGCAATCAGGCTTAAATATAGTCTTGTTCATCGGTGAATTCAGTAATTGATTCATTTGGAATTGGAATCTATATATGATGTTTAATCTCTTTTATTATGCTCCTTCAGGATAGATTAGAATAGTTAGGACTAGCATAAGTAGGTAGAATTAGTATAGATAGGACTTGATACATATAGGTTAGTTGTTTCTTTTATTGATTTAATTGAAGTCTTCCTCCAAGAAGCGATTTTTCAACACCTATAATAGCTTACAGGATCCTTTAAAACCTGTTGGAACTAGCCACTCCAAATGAAAGTGAATCTAATTGGGGTCTGCGATCGGTTTGGTTCCCTTTGTTGGCACAATGAACATTCGACATGACAACACCTCCTAAAGCCAACCTTGATATTTGATGGTGTCAAAGCCCTTTTAAATGCTTTACTTGTAAGCTCTGCTAGGTCAAACGTTTTCACCTCAACCCTTGGATTCTTTTCCATCCATGTAGCATGCTCTAACCTGAAATAGTTATTGAAATGGCCAAACATACTAACATCAAGGCGTTACAATGTGTGAGTGGTATGGACAGGAAATGTCAATAGGTTTATGCCCAAATTGTTTGTACAACAATGTGGCTTCCATGTCCATCTAATATCAATAGGTGTATGTTATAAGGTAAGACATGACCTGGTATAGATGCAAGAAAGTGAAATATCCAATTTAAAAACAATTCTTTAGTCATCCATGCATGAAGATGTGCAACCATGCATGCACCTACTTCACAGGTTTTTATAAATATTTTCAACTCATTTTTACCTTTGAATAGATAAAATCCTGGGATTGAAGTACCGATTGCATTGACATAATATAAAATACTTACCCACTCCCTGCTCTTAGGAAAAATATTTAGCACATTTCGGCTCCCTCTCTTGGCAATTACCCACATGCCACAATTCCTCCCTGCCTGTAAACTTGTTTCATCACAGTTCCATATATTGTTTGCACCATAAGAATGTTTATCATAAGCATTAGAAAGAGTGTCATAGAACTTACATACAACTAGAGGGCACAAATTTAAGGCTCTGTCTTTGTGAAACCCCTCAGCTATATGCAATACAAGGTATGGATGCCTTTTCTAAAACCCAAACTACCATGATTTACCAAGAAACCCATATTTGAATGGGTTTGGCCTCCATTGACAAATTTGAGAAACTTTGGATTTGAGTTGTATCAACTCTAGCCCATGTCCCAATTGGGTCATCTCTTTACGCCACTGAACCACCTCGACCTCCTCCTCTTTAGTCATAACTATAAGTGCCCCTCTACATTTTGTATGAGTCAGTCCATTTATCCATTGATGAGGGAGGCAAACCATGTTTTCTTGCAGATTCTCGAACTGTGTATCCATTAAACTCTATGTCGTTAATTTCAACTAACATTTCTTCTTTTTTCCAACCTATTATAGCGCTGATATTTTTAGTTGAACTTGCACCTTGGACTATTGTTAATGGTGGCTCTATGGGTGATGGTGTGAGAACATCAGCTTCATTTGCATGGTCATCCTCAACAATGTTGCTTGGGGCATTTTTGAGATTCACATCACCTATCCTGACATCATCTGGTGATGGGCATCGCAGTTGGGAACTGTGGAGTAGGAAGATTTTCTCTGTGGATGGAGACAATCCCTCTAGCCCAAGAGAGTGGGTCTAGCCACAAACAAGACAATCGAATGTAAATTTCCTTAGATTAGAATCAAATAAGAGGGCCTACTTCATATAACAATAACCCACTTGATGGTGATCTTGCTTCCTTGTTCTAGCTTCCATTCGTTCCTTTCATTCAAGAACCTAAAACAAACATGCAAGAAACAAAAACAAACGTGATAACATAAAATTGAACCCAATCTACTTAAAAGGTCAAGGAGTTCTAAGATATAAAATGTAATAGTACACTTGATATAGGAAATAAACCATTATTTGTATTAAAATGAACTTCAAAGTGAAGTACAATTGAAGCCTTGACATTGGAGATCTCCTTTGCGGTATCCAAGTCCCACTACATGCCTTTTCAGCACTCTTTTACTCTTCTAGCTTGACATGAAATGGCTTCCAAGCTCTAACCCTCTCTCCTCATGCTTTAGCTACTAAAGACTAGTATTTTGTCATTTAAGACTAATCTTCTTCGACCAAAAGCTGAAGATTTCAAAATTTTGCAGCTAGTTCTATCTCTCCACCACTTTCACTATGTGCTGTATTGTAACCAAAAAGGGTAAGAGGAAATGGTTTATATAGGGAGAGGAGGATAAGAATGTGATCCACTCAAGGGGGAAGAAGGTCTTATATCCTTGGGAAGGTCCACTTTTAAGGGTAAAAGAACCTTATATGGAGTTCTCGGCCCTTATCCAACCAAACGAACATCAAGCACATCGCCACTAGGAGTTCCTAGACGTGAAACTTTGTTTCCTCTTCTAAAAATAGTTCAGAAGTGGACCAGTGCAGGTATTGGGATAATAGTAGCACCAATCAGCGTGGGTCACAGTGTAAAACTTTGCCATTGGCACAGGTGAGACTCTAGCAAAGGGCGTTGATCTTAAAAAATGGGTTTTAAGAAGGATTCTCTATAAATGTTTTGAAGGGCGTGGGGACTACTTTCTTCAAACTTCAACGGATGCAAGAGCATAGGTTTCATGGTGAATGTATAACACAGTAGTCACCACTAGGGTTCTTCGGGATCAAGAATGGGGAGTGACAAGAGAGTGAAAAATTACTGTGTAACAGATGCCCCCTAAAGCATGAAGTCGGAGCTGAGAGCGACGGCTGAAAGTCTTTAAGGCAGAGCGAGGACTTGGAATACCAACATCAGAAGACCTATAACTCAAACTTACATGTACATATTTGAAATCTGATAGTCATACCTGAAAAACATGAGAGGCATATAACAATACATGAATCCATGGTATAGGCATAGTTATCCATTAAGAAAAGGATCATGTGCATGGATCCTCGGCATGGACGTAGCCATTCGACTGAAGGGATCATATGAAATAGATCCACGGTATGGTCGCATCCATTCAATTGAGCGAGATCAAAATGATACCCACGACATTTTCACAACCATCCATTTAAAGAATCATGTATATAATCATAAATGAGTCATCACTCCTCGCAACCTGGATTTTTATGATCTAAGCCCGAGTTCTTGCCCTCAAACACGACCTACTCAAAGTACAAATTCTAACATGTGAATAGATGTGCTGAAGTAAAACATGCTATAAAATCAATTGCTTACCAATCAAAGATGTGAACCGTTAACAAGCATGAGAGAAACCACTCGTAATGTCAATGTATCTCAAGGTACTATTAGTACAATTCACGAAGTGTGAACAAGGAACTGAAGTCGAACACCTGTGAAATCACTCGATCGAGGGCTAATGATGAGAACCTATTGTTGAATGCGAAGAACTTGCCACTGAGGCATGCAATCTCTAAGGTACTGGAAAGGAGTTTCTAGATCAACTTCCTGGATAATGAGCTGAAGTCGACAGGAAGCAATCCATCGAAGGAAGGTCATAATGGATGCTTTGTCATCGGCAAGAAATGGGAAACACAATGAATGAGAGTAATCTAAGAATGTGACAGATGATGAGACAATGTACACGCAAGAAGACTTCTCTTGAACATGTGGATGACATGACTCCAGAGTTTGGCAGCATTTTACATCATGGGATCAAAGGTGATGGTGACGTGGTAGAGATGAGATGACAGGTCAAAATGGATAACCAAAATCTAGGAAGGAATGTGACAGAGTGAGGATGTCCCAAAGCCTAACACAAAAAACAAATGAGTGTCAATGTTCAAGAGTGAAATGCTGCCTCAAGTGAAGAATACAACTGATGAATACTTCCAATTTCCCCCCACCATTTTTGGGTAGTACCCCAGTTATTTTTGAAATGCAAGCTTGAAGGGGATAGCATATTCTTGTAATATAAGCCCATCCTTCAGATGGATCCTACCTAGTAAATTTTAACAAGCCCTAAGAAGGATAATCTCAGTCTCATCATAATGACAAGTCCTATGCCATTTAATCTTTTAACGAGTTTGACAAAGGTGAATCTCATAATGCTTTTCATGTTTAGAGAGTGTGAAAAAGGCATGGAAAATGAAACTTCAAGGATTCCTTTTCGTAAAGTTGTCTCTTGAACCTGAAAAGGTAGAAAACAATATTCAAGAGAACCTCCTACTCATTCTTGACTAAGGTATACCTTATTTGTAAATAGTTTTATCCCAACCCGAAAAATGGCATAAACGTATACTGGGTATACGACATTTCGCAGCCTTTAACAAGTTCAAAATGACAAGATCTCGATAATATTTTCATATTTTGATAGTCAAAAAAGAGCTCAAAGATGACTCCCTGATTTTATTTGCTTTAACGAGTCTGAAAGGGAAAAATACTCGGCAATATTTTAATTTGTACGAGTCAGAAAAGAGCTTAAAGGTCCCTCGTCCTAGAGGAACGAGTGGTATAAAGGGTAGCAACTGGTTCTGGTTGTGGTGGAACTTCTCAAAAACTAAGAGGTCAAGGGGCTGGCTAGTAAAACCACTCATTGTTGTGGTTCCTCAAGAAAGGGTAAACAACCAAATGCAAGTGAATGATCGGCCAAAGATATGGTGGTGATGGAATGGAGAAAAAACGAAGGTTTATCTGATGGGAGAGGCTGATAAAATTGCAATCACGAGGGTTAAAATGGAGATGGGTTCATATTCATAAGTGTCCTTGAGAGAGGGAAATCATATTACCAACTGCAACCACATCATCCTGTTCATCTACTTCATGTACTTCAACACCTGTTTGGACATGCTCTTCTTCTTGACCATCCACATGAAATGCCTGGCTACAACCAATATCATGCATACGAGCATGATAATTCAATGGCCAGATTTCTATCCTCCTAAATCCAACCTGGATATTTGATGGTGTCAAAGCCCTTTTAAACGCTTTACTTGCAAGCTCTTCTAGCGCGAACCTTTTCACCTCAACCCTTGGATTCTTTGCCATCCATGTAGCACACTCTAACCTGAAATAGTTCTTGAAAGGGCCAAACACACTAACATCAAGGGGTTACAATATGTGATTGGTAAGGGCGGGAAATTCCAATAGGTCGATAGCCAAATTGTTTGCTTCCTCAATTTGTTTTACAACAATGTGGCTTCCATGGCCATCTAATATCAATAGGTGTATAATATTAGGTGAGACACCGCCTGGTATAGATGAAACAAAGTGATAAAGCTAATTTAAAAACAATTCTTTACTCATCCATGCATGGGATGTGCAACCATGCATGAACTTGCTTCACAGTTTTGTATAGAGTTTTTCAGTTCATTTTTACCTTTGAATAGATAAAATCCCCAGATTGAAATACCAATTGCATTGACACAACATAAAATGGTTATCCACTCCCTGCTCTTAGGAAAAATATTTAGCACATTTCAGCTCCCTCTCTTAACAATTAGCCGCATGCCACAATTCCTCCTTGCCTATAAACTTGTTTCATCACAGTTCCAATTATCATCTGCACCATAAAAATGTTTATCATAAGCACTAGAAAGAGTGTCCTAGAACTTACATACAACTACAGGGTGTAAATTTAATGATCTATCTCTATCAAAGCCCTCACTTGTATCCAATACAAGTTCTGGATACCTTTTTCAAAACCCAAACCACCATGATTTACCAGGAAACCCATATTTGAATGGGTTTGGCCTCCCTTGAAAAATTTGAGTAACTGGGGATTTGAGTTGTATCAACTCTAGCCCATGTCCCAATTGGGCCATCTCTTTGCACCACTCAACCACCTCGGCATCCTCCTCTTCAATCATAACTATAACTGGCCCTCTACGTTTTGTATGAGTCAGTCCATTTATCAAACAATTTATTGATGAGGGAGGAAAACCATGTTTTTTTTCAGTTGCCCAAACTAAGTATCCATTAAACTCTATGTCATCAAATTCAACTACCATTTCTTCTTTTTTTCCGACCTCTTATAGCGTTGATATTTTTAGTTGAACTTGCACCTTGGACTATTGTTGATGGTGGCTCTATGGGTGATGGTGTGACAACATCAACTTCAGTCGCATGGTCATCCTCAATAATGCTTCCTAGGGCATTGTTGAGATTCACATAACCTATCTTGTCATCATCTGACGATGAGCATCGCAGTTGGGCACTGTGCAGTAGAAAGATTCTCTATGCAAACAAAGACAATCCCTCTAGCCAAAGAGAGTGGGTCTAGCCACAAAAAAGACAATCTAATGTAAAT
This sequence comes from Pinus tabuliformis, assembly GCA_031772625.1. Classification (NCBI taxonomy): domain Eukaryota; kingdom Viridiplantae; phylum Streptophyta; class Pinopsida; order Pinales; family Pinaceae; genus Pinus; species Pinus tabuliformis. The sequence continues at coordinate 1,841,406,106 of CM062819.1, forward strand.
TTACTTAGGTTAGAAACAAATAAGAGGGCCTACCTCTTATAACGCTAATCCACTTGATGGTGATCTTTCTTCCTTGCTCCAGCTTCCTTTCGTTCCTTTTGTTCAAGTAGCTGAAACAAACATGGAATAAAAAACATCAAACATGATAGCATAAAATTGAATCCAATCTACTTAAAAGGTCAAGGAGTTCTAAGATATCAAATGTAATATTACACTAGATATAGGAAATAAACCATTAGTTGTATTAAAATAAACTTCAAAGAGAAATACAACCAAAGCCTTGACGTTGGAGATCTCCTTTGTGGTATCCAAGTCCTACTACACGCCTTTTCAACACTATTTTCCTCTTCTAGCTTGACATGAAATGGCTTCCAAGCTCTAACCCTCTCTCCTCACGCTTTAGCTACCAAAGACTAGTCTTTTTTCATCTAAGACTAATCATTTTCTATCAATAGCTAAAGATTTCAGAATTTTGCAACTGGTTCTATCTATCCACCACTTTCACTATGTGTTATATTGTAACCAAAAAGGGTAAGAGGAAATGGTTTATATAGGGAGAGGAGGATAAGAATGAGATCCACTCAAGGGGGAAGAAGTTCTTATCTCCTTGGGAAGGTCCAATTTTAAGGGGGAAACAACCTTATATGGATTTCTGGGTCCTCATCCAACCAAACGAATGTCCAACACATCACCACTAGGAGTTTCTAGACGTGAAACTTTGTTTCCTTTTATAAAAATAGTCTAGAATTAGACTGACTTGGGTATTGGGCTAACAGTAGTGCCAATCGGCGCGGGTCACAGTGTAAAACTCTGCCATCAGTGTGGGTGAGACACTGGGAAAGAGCATTGATCTTAAAAACTATGTTTTAAAAAGGATTCTCTGGAAATGTTCTGAAGGGCATGGGGACTACTTTCTTCAAACTTCAAGGGATGAAAGGCATAGGTTTGATGGTGAAATTATAACATAGTAGTCACTACTATGGTTCTTCAGGATCAGTAATGGGGAGTGACATGATAGTAACAAATTACTGTGTAATAGATGCCCCCTAAAGCATGAAGTCAGAGTTGAGAGCGATGGCTGAAATGCTTTAAGATAAAGTGAGGACTTGGAATACCAGCATCGGAAGACCTGTAACTCAAACATACATGTACATATCTGAAATATGATATTCATGCCTAATAAACATGAGAGGCATATAAAAATACATGAATCCATGCTATAGGCGCAGCTCTCCATCAAGAAAAGGATCATGTGCATGGATCTTCGGCATAAACGCAGCCATCTAACTGAAGGGATCACATGAAATAGATTGACGGTATGGTTGCACCCATTCGACTGACCAGGATCAAAATTATACCCATGGTATTGTCGTACCCATTCGTCTAAAGAATCATGTATATAATCATGAATGATTCATCACTCCTCGCAACTTGGACTTTTGTGATCTAAGCCCACGTTCTTTCCCTCCAACACAACACAATCAAAGTACAAATTCTAACATGTGAATAGATGTTCTAAAGTCGAACATGCTAGAAAATCACTTAATTACCGGTCAATGATGTGATTCGTTAACAAGTGCGAGAGAAACCATCCATAATGTCAATGGCTCTCAAGCTACTGTTAGTACAATTCACGAAGTGTTAATAAGGAACTGAAGTCAAACACCTGTGAAATCACTCGATCGAGGGCCAATGATGAGAACCTGTTGTCGAGTGTGAATAACTTTCCATTTAGGCATGCAATCTCTAAGGTATTGGAAAGGAGTTTCTAGATCAACTTCTTGCATAATGAGATGAAGTCGTCAGGAAGCAATCTATCAAAGGAAGGTCATAATGGATCCTTCATCATCGACATGAAATGGGAAACACAATGAATGAGAGTAATCCAAGAATGTGAGAGATGATTAGACAATATACAGGCAAGAAGACTTCTCTTGAACATGTGGATGACATGACTCCAGATTTTGGCAGCATTTTACATCATGGGACCAAAGGTGATGGTGACGTGGTAGAGATCATATGATAGGTTAAAATGGATAACCCAAGCCCACGAAGAAAAGTGAAAGAGTGAGGATGTCCCAAAACCCGAGATGAACAACAAATGAGTGTCAATGTTCAAGAGTGACATGCTGCCTCAAGTGAAGGATACAACTGATGAATACTTCCAATTTCCCCCCACCATTTCTGGTGAGTACCCCAGTTATTTTTGAAACAAAAGCTTGAAGGGGATAACATATGTTTGTAATATAATGCCATCCTTCAGATGGATCCTACCTAGTAAATTTTAATGAGCCCTTGGAAGGATAAGCTTGGTCTCATCATAATGACCAGTCCTATGTCATTTAATCTTTTAACGAGTCCGACAAAGGTTAAACCCACAATCTTTTTCATGTTTAGAGAGTTTGAAAAAGACATGGAAAAGAAAAATCCAAGGATTCCTTTTCATAAAGTTGTATCTCAAACCCAAAAAGGTAGAAAACAATATTCAAGAGAACCTCCTACTCATGTTTGACTAAGGTATACCTTATTCATAAATAGTTTTATCCCAACCCGAAAAAAGGGGCAAACATATACTAGTTAAATGACATCTCACAGCATTTAACGAGTTCAAAACAACAAGAGCTCGACAATATTTTCATATTTTGAGAGTTAGAAAAGAGTTCAAATATGACTCCTTGTTTTTATTTGCTTTAACGAGTCTAAAAGGTAAAAATACTCGACAATCTTTTCATTTTTTACGAGTCATAAAAGAGCTTAAAGGTGACTCATCCTTGAGGAACGAGTGGTATAAAAGGTAGCAACTAGTTCCAACTATGCTGGAACTACTCAAAAACTAAGAGGTCAAGAGGTTAGTTATTAAAACCACTCATCATTGTGGTTCCTCAAGAAAGGGTAAAACAACCAAGTGAAAGCGAATGATTGGCCAAAGATATGGTGGCGATGGAATGGAGAAAAAACCAAGGCTTATCTGATAGGAGAGACTGATAAAAATTGAAATCACGAGGGTTAAAATTGAGATGGGTTCATCTTTATACAAGCCTGAACCACGGGGAACTATGCTTCGATTTGGTTTCATGTTTACACAAGCTTGAAACTAAAAACTATGCTTGGATTCAGTTTCATGTTTACTCAATCTTAAGATAAAAAACTATGCTTGTCTGAAGAAAATGGCATGCCCCCATCATGATGAGAGCCGATGCACATGCCCCCCAAACTTCATTTCATTCACCATAGTAGACATTGGGTTGCTAAAATGTGGATGGAATGAAGTTTCACTTTTGAGATCAAGGAAAGAATCAACTAGAATTTGACAAGATCTTAATCAAATACTCGATTTGGAAAAGGGAGTTGTTTGATTTTTTAATGAGGTTGACATAGTAACAGAAATATCCTCAAGGCTCCTCGTTTCATTTTTTAAGGAGCTTGACACAAGACCAGGAACCATGCTCTGACAATTTGTTTCATTTTTTAACGAGGTTGACACAAGACTAGGAACTATCCTTAGGACTCTTTGTTTCATTTTTAAGGAGATTGACACAAGACTAGGAACCATGCTCCGACACCTTGTTTCATTTTTTAACGAGGTTGACACAATACTAGGAACTATCCTCGAAATCTATTTCATTTTTTTAATGAGGTTGACACAAGAACAAACTATCCTTGCACGTTGTTTCATTTTTTAATGAGTTTGACACAAAAAGGGAACTATCCTCGTAATAGCTGATCATGGACCATATGAGAACATGGCCCCCAAGAGGTCCTCACTAGATGAGAGAACTACGCTCTGCGAGGAACACATGTCAATTGGTACAAATGAAAGATCACGTTCCAATGCCCCCAATACATAATGTGCCATGCCATCTGCGACATGATTAGCAGATGTGGAGATGAAACAGGTAGCCACATAATTAACCTGTGGCAGGGAGGGTACTGCTTGCAAATGAGAACAAATAGGGGATGATGGTAGGATTGGAGCCATTTGGTGACCGAAGAATGATAATTGATCAATGGTAACTATTCTCTCTTCGTGTGGAAAACAAACCACATGGAAGAGCGCAGAAACAAGAGCTCCCATGACATAAAAATAGTCGCGCCCAAGGAGAAGATCGAAGTCTAAGGGACCTTGTACTACCATCATGTCTATATAGATGGTCTTTCCTCCCAAAGTAATAGGGAACTTTGGAAGGATCCCTAAAAGGTTGACTCGCTCCTCCGTTGAAAGCCAACAGATTTTGGGTGATAGGTGCAAGTTGTGGGGATCCCAAAGCTTGACAAGTAGTAGAAGACATGATGTTAACATATGGGCCTTCATCTAATAGAGTGGCATGTACTATCATATTATGGGCTTGTACCATAATTTGGAAAGGCACATATGATGGGAGGCAGAATGAAGTCAATTGACTCAAATCCAAACAAATAGGAATAGGACAAGGACTCTCCTTAAAAACTGGGATGGGAGGGCCACTCTTCGATTCATGAGAATCTAAGGAGATGAGAAGAACATGAGTAGTATGATCACTACCCTTTTTAGGAATAGAGTGGACAGTTGAAAGAAGAGCCAAGTCAACACTCTTTTCGACCAACGATTGGTCGGGAACAAACACAAGACATTCATGCCAAGGAAGAATAGGATGGGAAAGAGATGAATCCAAGTCAATCTATTTACCAACTAGGAGAGGGTTAGAAGAAAACCTCTGATAACCAATAGGAAGTTGGGGTTGAGGAGCTGTAAGGTTTTCCAAAACTTTGGAAGCTTTATCGATAAGAGGACAAAGGTGAAGAAGATGATCTCCTTCACATAACATATAGGGGAAGTTAATTTTTCCCTTCTTCTTACCATCACTAGCCGAAGGTGTAGCATTGACATGATCTCCAGAGGTCGATGGGGATGGTCGATCTAGATTTTGAGACCATACCTCTAAGACTCTGGGAATACCCAAACAGTGTCAAAGGAGATGGTCACAGTTACATAGCCTGCAAGGGAAGTTTACCTACCGCAAAGGATCAGAAGGTTTGTCGACGGGAAGTGCATTTGGAGCAATAGTTGCATGGTTTGCCTCTCACTTATTTGACTTCTTCTTCTTCGTCTTCTTCTTCTTCTTCTTAGCCTCCTAGTTACTGGATTTCAAACTTTCACTAGGAGAAGTAGAAGAGGAGGGTGAAGAAATAGGTGAAGAAGGTGGGAGGTCAACCTTAGAATCAACGTGGTGCTGTTCAGGTGAAAGAGATGGCTGGACAAAAGTTGGGACACCCGGGACCACCATGGTCAAAAATAACCAGATAGGTAAACCAATAGTTAACCCAGGAAGGGACAATGTTGCCATATAAGGAGAGCCAATGTTTCAAAAAGAAGGAAAAGGACCGGGACTCCCATCAGAGGGGAATCCTTGATTGGTAAACCCCAAAAATGTTTCCATTGGAATCAACCCTAAAGAATCATTAAGGAAGATAAATTTAATCGGGAATATTTTGTGGGAAGTTAATTTTAAGACACTGAAACAAAACTTTTGCTTTTCATGTTTTAAGAGTCGAGAAAAGGACAAAAGGTGACTCTAGTCGCTTTTAGATTTAACGAGCTCGAAAGGACAAGCTCTCGATGATCTTTTCAAATTTAAAGAGTCTGTAAAGATCAAAAATGGCTACTGAGGGTACTCTAGGCATAAAGGATTACCAGGTAATGTGAACTATAGAATACCTCCCGGCAAACCGAAAAGTACGAGTAGACAATATCCCTGAATGTTGTGTTCGGTGTATCACATTTACAAGGCGGCAGACTCAGGTTCCTATGGATAAAGGGTTGCAACCTATAGGGGTATCCCTTTATATACACGATGATATGGGGAGCACAAGTCTGTGCTATTGCTATCTAATGCAAGATCGTTGTGAACAACAACAACTAGGTTTAAAGACGTCGTAACATGTCTCTAGCCTAGAACACTAAATGTGAGCATTAAGTTTCAATGCTTCCTTACGTTAGTTCAATCAATTTTAATAGTTTATCTTGAATTAGGTTTCAATTTCAAGGCCCTACTGCTATCATCTGAAAAATTCTATATGGAACTATATGAGAAAATAAATCTTTGTCTTCGATGAAAGTTTACATTAATTGAGGGATAGAGAACACACAATCAACGTAACAGCCAAAGAATGAATTCTTTTACTAATACATGTCCTAAATGCACTTAATCTTCCTTTAACAAAAAAAAAAAATTATTTCATTTCTCATGCCTATGATGATGCAATTCTAGCTTCTCAATAATGCTACTATTGCAATATTTTCGCTTAAGTAAACTAGAATGATGTTCTTCTTTTCATAAAATGCAAAATGAATCTTTCACATAAAGCACTTTAATGAAAATTTTCACAATTTCGAACAAACAAGCAACAGCCAAATCCAAAGCATGATAAATGAAATTGAAGGCATCTTCTTCCCTGAATCGAACAAACCAAACACATAAATGCTTCGATCAACAAAGCAAGAAATGTAATCTGTGCTTGGAAAGAGAAAAGAGACACTCGAAATAAGAGAACAAACGAGACTCTTTCACTCATTCAATTAAAAATGAAGCAATGAAGATGTTGCGACTGAAAGATGGATTAAATGAAGTAACAAATTAGCAGCTTGACATAATGAGTAAACAAACAAATGAATAGTAATTGACCTAGATGCCCTAGGGTCATAGAAACCATCCAAAAAACTAAAAAAATCAAGCAATGAAACTTCAATCCAATCAATCAATAAAACCCATCAAACAAAGCATCCTAGACACTTCTGGGTAGAAGAAGAGAGTCTGAGGGTCAAGACAGACTAGCACTGGAATGGGAGAAACTCTGATTGTTCTTAACTCAGAAACTGGCACAACTTTTTGGCTAAAACTAGCGCTTAAAAGGGGTCCAGCATGACTGTTAGGTTAAAACTAGCGTTGATTGGCATGACCGTTTGGCTGACACTAGAGCTGATCGGGGATTGACATGACTGTTTGGCTGAAACTAGTGCTAATTAAGGGATTCAAAGAAAAAATAAAAAAAAAACTTCACACAGGGCCAGACTTAACACATGAGAGAGTGGGATAGTGTCTGTATGCCTTCAAATAGGTCAATACATATCTATAAGACCATAAATAAACAAACTAGGAACACAAGTAGAAAAAACAGAGTGATGAAAAGGAGATGTATTTCCCGGTGCAATCGCCAATTTGTGGAGTAGGAAGATGGTCTCTATGGACATAGACAATCCCTCTAGCCCAAGAGAGTGCGTCTAGCCACAAACAAGACAATCTAATGTAAATTTCCTTATTTTATAATCGAATAAGAGAGCCTACCTATTATAACGCTAATCCACTTGATGGTGATCTTGCTTCCTTGCTCTAGCTTCCTTTTGTTCCTTTCGTTCAAGTACCTAAAACAAATATGCAAGAAACAAGAGGAAACATGATAGCATAAAATTTAATCCAATATACTTAAATGGTCAAGGAGTTATAAGATATCAAATGTAATATTACACCCGATATAGGAAACAAACCATTAGTTGTACTAAAATAAACTTCAAAGGGAAATACAACCGAAGCCTAGACGTTGGAGATCTCCTTTGCGGTATCCCAGTCCCACTACCCCCTTTTCAACACTCTTTTCATCTTCTAGCTTGACATGAAATGGATTCCAAGCTCTAACTCCCTCTCCTCATGCTTTAGCTACCAAAGACTAGTCTTTTATCATCTAAGACTAATCTTCTTCTATCAAAAGCTAAAGATTTCGGAATTTTGCAGTTGGTTCTATCTCTCCACCACCTTAACTATGTCTTGTATTGTAACAAAAAATGGTAAGAGGAAATGGTTTATATAGGGAGAGGAGGATAATAATGACATCCACTCAAGGGGGAAGAAGGTCTTATATCCTTGGGAAGGTCCACTTTTAAGGGGGAAAGAACCTTATATGGAGTTCTCGACCCTTATCCAACCAAATGAACATCTAGCACATCACCACTAGGAGTTTCCAGATGTGAAACTCCATTTCCTTTTATAAAAATAGTTCAGAAGTAGATCGATGCGAGTATTGGGCTAGCAGTAGTGCCAATTGTCATGGGTCAGAGTGTAAAACTCTGCCATCGACGCCGGTGAGAAACTGGGAAAGAACGTTGATCTTAAAAACTGGGATTAAGAAGGATTATCTAGAAATGTTTTGAAGGGCATGGGGACTACTTTCTTCAAACTTCAAGGGATGCAAGAGCATAGGTTTCATGGTGAGAGTATAACACAATAGTCACTACTAGGGTTCTTCGGGATCAGGAATGAGGACAGACAATAGAGTGAAAAATTAATGTGTAACAGGCACCCATTGTCACTCTCCTACCACTTCTCCTTGTACGAGAAACATAACTAACTCTTGCCATAGACGCGACAACCTGCAGAATTATTGCATGCATTTAGTTAAGAATAATTGAAAATTATGCTTTCATACAAGGAAAATATACTTCTTCTTTATTACAGCCAATTATCAACATGTATGTTAGTATCCTTGAAAAATCAAATCTACAAAATGAATTTGTTGTATGTCTTCAAAATTACCAGTGATTGTTGTTTTGATAACTTGTTTTTACACTTAAAATACCATGATTGTATTTGTACTTGGAAAACTACTACTAGTTTCCACCTTATTCTAGTACTATGAGAAGAGCCCTCTACTTATTGTTGACTCTAATGCTTCATAAACTTCTGAGTGAGGCTTGTTTTCTATTGATGCTATCATGGTTCCTTTTAGATTAAGATGTTGATCTAGTAATTACAGTTGTTTGAATTAATTTGTCTAGCCTTATGTTGTGTTTATTGTTATTCATACTGACCACAAACATCCTAGGTTTGGATTGGGAAGACATGGTAATTCTGCAAGTTGTTTGGCTGTTGAGGGTAGCCTTAGATTTGTTCTTGGACCTGGTTATAAAGTGCATTTTCTTAATATTTTTTCAATTAAATTTAATCCTTAAATGTTGAAAACTGTAGAGTCTGAAACTTTTGGAGACATTCATAGACATCCTAGGAATTTCAGTTGTTATTTTATAAACAATTAGTTTAGTTCTTTTTTATAAACTGTTATTTGAATGAGGTTGTTTAGCCTCATGTTTTTCAATATTGTTTAGTTTCATTAGGTCTCTAACCACCATGTCTACCTCTACTCACATATTCGCATGCTTTTAGTATTGAATTTTCCCAAAAGATTGTTTGGGTTTCTACATTATTGTCATCTGAGCAGACCCACCTATTTATTGTTGACTATAATGCTTCATAAGATTCTCCATTGCTTGTTTTCCCTAGGTTTCCTCCTTCTTTTGGTATTATGAGAAGGCCCCTATACTTATTGTTGATTGTAATGCTTCAGGTACTTTTGCATTGCTTGTTTTCTTTAGGGCTATCCTTCAATTATCATTTGTGTTCTTTGAAAACTTCAAGAACTAATGTCAATACTGTTGTTATTCCTATAACTAACACTCTTCAAACATGAAGGAAGCTTTACGAGGAGTTTAAACTATAAAAAGTGTCACCCGGTTCCTTTTATAGTTAAGATGTTGATCTGGTAGTTACTATTGTTTGAATTAATTTGTTTAGACTCATGTTTGTCATTATTGTTATTCATTGTAACCACAAATATCCTAGGCTTGGATTCAGAAGAGATGGTAATTTTTGCAAGTTGTTTGGTTGCTGAGGGTAGCCTTAGTTGTGTTCTTGGACCTAGTTATAAAGTACATTGGTTTATTGTTTTTTCAATTCAATTTAATCCTTAAATGTTGAAAATTGTCAAGTTTGACACCTTTGGAGACACTCACAGACATCCTAGGAATTTCAACTAAACAAAGTGATCTTTCTGGTTAAGATGTTGATAACAATGTAAACTTTGAAACGGGAACTATAAACTCAAAACGGGAACTCTGGCCAAAAAACCACAAAAAACATAAAAAACAGTGCTAAAAAAGAAAAGTGTGTATACTGGAATGATGTTTTTATTTTTTAGGCATTAATTTTGAACATGTTTTAAAAATGGCAGTGACTACGAACTTTACTATGAAATTTTCGTGCAAAATATAGCTTCAAAATGAAAGTGATGATACTGGAATAATGATTTTTTTTTAGGGTAAATTTTCAAAATTTTAAAAAAATGCTAATAAAACCAAATTTTTATGTGTCAAACAAAGTTGTTTATGAGGAAAAAAACACATTAATACTTTTGGTCGAATATCATTTTTCTTTCCTAATTATAAATTTAACATGTTTTCAACCATAACATGTTAGGGTGGGTGCCACGGCCCGACTCGTCCCCTACCTCTAACCCCCCTCTCGACACCCTCACTACCTTCACCCACACCCCACTCCCCTGCCCCCCTTAATCCCTACCAACCCAACCCAACGCCCGCCTGAGCGCCCTCACCCTTCCCCCTGCCCGGCCCGGGTGCCCTCCCAACCACCGCCCCCCCCAACCCTCCCAACCCCCCCGCCGGCGGGGGCGCCCTACCAAACCCCCCCGCCCAGGCGCCTACACAACCCCCCTAGCCCAAACCCTCTCAACGCCCCCCTCCCCCGGCTTGGGCGCCCTCACCCGCCCCCCAACTAACCCCCCAACCGGCCCTGGCGCCCTCACCCGCCCCCCGGCCCCAGCGCCCTCACCGACCCTCACCCGCCCCTCCAACCGTCTTGGGCGCCCTGCCAACCTCCCCCCGCCTGGACGCCCACACAACCCCCCGCGCCCCAACCCTCTCAAGCCCCCCTCCCCCCGGCCCAGGTGCCCTCAACCGCCCCCCCAACTGCCCCCCCACTAGGCCCCGACGCACTCACCTGCCACCCGGCCCTGGCGCCCCCACCCCCGACTTGCCCCGAGCGCCCTCACCCGCCCCCCCGCCCGGCGCCCTCACTCACCCGCCCGACCTAGGCGCCCTCACCCTCCCCCCTGCCGGGCGCCCTCACTCGCCCCGTCCCGCGGAACCCTCACCCGCCCCCCTCGCCCGGGTGCCCTTACCCGCACCCCCGCCCGGGCACCCTCACCCTCCCCCCCTACCGGGTGCCCTCACCTGCAAGCCCGCCCGGCGCCCTCACCCGCCCGCCCGCCCAGCGCCCTCAAGCGCGGCCCCGCCAAGGCACCCTCGCTCGCGAGTCCGGCATGGGCGCCCTCACCCACCCTCCCGCCCGTGCGCCCTCACCCACCCGACGCTCGCCCCCCCTGCCTCACCCGCCTGCCCGCCCTGCGCCCTCGCCCACCCGGCACCCTCACGCGCCTCACCCGCCTGCCCGCCCTCGCTCGCCCGCCCGCCCAACACCCTCGCCCGCCCACCCGACGGCCTCACCAGCCTCACCTACCCGCCTGCCCTCGCCCGCCCACCCAATGCCCTCGCCCGCTCGCCCACCCTGTGCCCTCACATGCCCACCCGGCGCCCTCACCCGTCTCACCCGCCCGGGTGCCCTCGCTTGCCCGCCCACCCCCCTCACCCACCTCACTCGCCTGGGCGTAGTCGCCCGCCCGCCCCGGTGCCCTCACCCGCCTGCCCGCTCGCCCGGCTCCCTGACCTGCCTCACCCGACCAGCGCCCTCACCCGCCCGTCCACCCTGGCACCCTCACCCGCCCACCCCCAGGGCGCCCCCACCCACCCTGCCTCGGCCGCGCCCCCGCCCTGCAAGCGACAGGGCAATTCCCGGAATCGCCCTGCCGCCTGCCGAGTGGGGGCGCAGGCCGCCCGGGTGGCGTAGCCGAGGCATGGTGGGTGAGGGCGCCGGGGGGGCGGGCGGGTGAGGGCGCCCCGGTGGGGGCGCGGGCAGGTGAGGGCATCGAGCGGGTGAGGGCGTCGGGCAAGCGGGCGGGCAGGTGAGGGCGCCGGGGCGGGAGAGGACGCCCGGGTGGGTGAGGGCGTTGGGGCGGTCGGGCAGCGGGCGAGGGCACTGGGGCGGCCGGGTGGGCAGGCGACGGCACCCGGGTAGGTGATGCCGGTGAGGGCGCCGGGCGGGTGGGCGAGGGCTCCCTGGCAGGTGAGGTGGTTGAGGGCGCCGGGCAAGTGGGCGAGCGAGGGTGCCGGGCGGTCGGGGCAGGTGAGGGCGCCCGGGCGGGCGGGCGAGGGCGCCGAGCGGGCGGGCGGGCGAGGGCGCCTGGGCAGGTGAGGCGGGGGAGGGCGCCAGGCAGGCGGGCGATGGCGCCAGGTGGGCGGGCGGGCAACGACACCCGGGCGGGTGAGGTGGATGAGGACGCCAGGCGGGCAAGGGCGCCGGTAGGGCGGGCCGACGAGGGCCTGCCCGCCCTGGCGGGTGAGGCAGGTGAGGGTGCCGGGCAGGCGAGGGCGCCAGGTGGGTGGGGGGGTGAGGCGAGTGAGAGTGTCGGGCAGGCGGACGGGTGAGGGCGCCAGGCGGGCGGGCGGACGGGTGAGGGCGCCAGGCGGGCGGGCGGGCGAGTGCGCCAGGGCGGGTGAGGCGGGTGAGGGCACTGGGCGGGCGGATGGGTGAAGGCGTCGGGTGGATGAGGGGGACCGGGCCTGGCGGGTGGCCGGTTGGGGTGGGTGAGGGCGTAGGGCGGGCAAGCGGATGAGGGCACCGGGCGGGGGAGCGGGTGAGGGCGCCCGGCAGGGGATCAGGTGAGGGTGGGCAGGTGAGGCCGCCCGGGCGCGGGGGGTGGGTGAGGGCGCCGGGCAGGGTGCCGTGTCACGCCCCTACACCTACGGTAGTATTTCGACCGCTTATAGCGAGGTGTGGCACCACCGAACACTTACTTTCCACCAATACTTATGTTCGTGGACTAGGCCTAATTCACTTTTCCCTACTTAGTTTGTGTGTCGCAACCAAGTAGTATTATGTTATCCTTTATACCAATGAACAACCATACAGATTCATTATCAACATCAATTATAAACGAGAACACAATTGCACAGTATAAAGGGAGGGGCAACTCCCTGCAATATGAGTCTGCCCGAATCAATATATTATACAATCTTCACTTTTACAATGTACAAGTTAAATCTTGGGAAACCCCAAATTTACACTTAGTCAATTTTCACAACTTTGGCAAACTCGGTTGCCCAGCTCGTCGGCACCTTCGCACGGTCGCCGCACGACTCACCAACCCTTTGTTCACCTCGTCGCATGATCGTGTTGTTTGCCCAACTTGGGTGCGCCTCCAAGTCACCACACACGGGTGCCTCCAACCGAGACACACTTCCATTCACAACCCAACACACCAACAAGTCTTCATGCACACTTGCATTGTGGGTGGGTGCTCACCCGAGTCGCCAAGACACCCACGCCAAGCCTTCACACAAACGGGTGCCACACGTTCACCGTGCACGCCTCACCCAACCACCGGGCGCACCTTCACCCGCCCTTTGCCCAATACCAAGTGCGAATTCTTCCACCGTGCGCACACTCAAGAACGACACATGAGATGTGCGCCTTCACTTCTTGTACTACGCACTAGAATTTGCGCACTTCCTTCCTTGTGCGAAGATGACAAGTGATGATCGAATGTTTCCAAGTGCTCCAACGCACTACAATATATACTCATCGTAAGTGGGGGTGGTGGCTCGCCCAGCCAACCACCCAACGCTATGTGCACACCCTCCAAATGCCCAGAACACCGTCGGCTTCCCTTCCCATCGTAGGTCGGCCGCACGCACATGTTCAACACTCCAAGGTGCATATAACTCCATCTCATTTCCATTATTTCGCATATGTTATCGTCGCAATTTTGCCGCATGCCCATCGCACAACTGCAGCTCGCCCTCAACCGTACGCGCGCCCGACTCGCCCATCGCCCAAACGCGGTCGCACCTTGGGTAGGAACCGCAGGACATTACAGGGTGAGTGAGGGCGCCCAGGACGGGCGAGTGGGCGGGTGAGGGCGCTCGGGCCGGGTGGGGAAGCGGGTGAGGGTGGGTGAGGGCGCCCGGGCCGGGGGCCGGGTGGGGGGCCGGGTGAGGGCACCCGAGCCAGGGGGGTTGAGAGGGTTGGGGCGCGGGGGGTTGTGTGGGCTCCCGGGCGGGGGGAGTTGGCAGGGCGCCCGGGCCGGGGTGGGGGGCAGGTGAGGGTGGGTAAGGGCACCCATGCCAGGGGGCGGGTGAGGGCGCTGGGGCCGGGTGGGGGGTCAGTTGGGGCCGGGTGGGGGGTCAGTTGGGGCGGGTGAGGTCGGCCGGGCCGAGGGAGGTGGGGGTTGAGAGGGTTGGGGCACCGGGGGTTGTGTGTGAGATTCGCAGACATCAAAGACCCATTAGAAGAGGAAAGTGAGTAAAAGGAAATAGAAAATATTGTGGAAGAAGACAATGATGAAACTCTAGAGGACGAAGAGTTTGGATTACGTGACATTGTTGATTAAATTTAAGTTATGCTTGTAAATCAAGCTTTGCAATGTTTTGACTTTGACATTTTATGAGAAGAATAAACACTCAATTAGGCTTGTTATATGTTCAATATCTGTAATATGTGATTTTCGCATTGATTTTTAGGTTAATCATTATTTTTTGAAAAAAAAAGTGATTATTATTATTTTTTTGACATTAAATTCATAAAAAAAGCTATTATTTAACCATTTTTAGTTAAAATTATCATATAAAATTGTGATTTTGACATGTCAATTCTAGCAAAAATTATCAAAACGTGTAGTGTTTTAGTTATATTTATGTTAAAAATGGTTATTTTTATGTCCATTGTTAAAAAATATTGTTTTTTAGAAACAATTATTTCATGTGGATTGAAAAATTAATTAAGGATGTATAAATATGTAGAATATCGAAAATTCTAAATATCGACCTCCTAATTTATAAATGCAAAACAATAAAAACCTCACTAAAAAAAAGTTAAAATTAAAATAAAAAACAAGAAAATGTGAAGAAAACGACCACTCCAAAAATGATCAAATTTACAAAATAATTATTTACATTTTATACATTAGAAAATTTAAAGCCAAAAAACAGGTCTTTTAAAAAAAGGGGGTGATGCAGAATACTCACTTTTTTAAATCAGCATGAAAATCACTACCATTTTAAAATGATTCTAAAACGTAATGTACATAAAAAAATTAAAGTGCCAAAACTATGTTCTAAAAAAAAGATGTTCATTCTGCATCACCCCTTTTCAAAATCAGGTCACTTTTTTACTATCTCTACGAAAAGGGTAACAGTATCAGTTCCCGTTTCAAAGTTTACATTGTTTGATCTAGTTTAGTTCCTTTTTATAAATTGTTTTTCTTTTTCCTTTCATATTTGTAAACTTAAACCACATAAAAATTTGTTTCTTTGAAATGAAGTAGCATTGAAAGCGTCAAATTGTATTCCTAGTGGTATTCTTCCACATATTTCATTAGATGAAACATATAAATAACCAACACTTAAAACTCTTAATTCATACAGAGTTACAAGGTAGCTAGGTAGTTGACCTGTTAATCTATTTTTGCTTACATCTAGCAGTTGAAGTTGGGTACACTAGGAAAAATAAGTTATTAGAATAAGCGAAGAGAACTTCCATAGAAATTGGAAATCTTATTTCTAGATTTCCACTCAGTTTGTTTTCTGACACCTTTAACCTTTGTAAAATAGTACATTTAGTTATAGTTGGTGGTAATATTCCAAAAAAGTTGTTTTGGTGTAGTAATAAATTCCTCATAGATTTACAATTGCCTAAAGATGAAGGAATATTTCCATTCAACTTGTTTTTGGACAAATCTAACATTTCTAATCCCACACATTGGCCAATATGATCTGGGATTGGTCCCTCTAGATTGTTTTCAGATATATCTAATTGTTGAAGTGAAACCAAATTGCCAATACTTTCAGGAATGCTCCCAGAAATATTGTTTCGATTCAAAAAATAATTTCGTAAGAGAATGAAGTTTTCCTATCCCTTTTGGAATTCTAGATGTAAAGTGATTGTCGTTTAGAAAAAGTTGTTGAAGATGGTTCAAAGTGGCAATGCCCTCCAGTATTTTGTCAGTTAGATTTTTTTCCCCTAAATTTAAGGTGGTCAACTGTCTCATTTTTTTTATGGCTTGAGGTATGCTATTACTAAATTTATTTTGAGAAAGATTTAGGTATATGAGCCCAGTCAAATTGCCAACAGCTTTACGTATGCTACCCATCATGCTATTTTGAGCCAAATTTAGGGTAGAGATGGGATTAGACCAGTGAGATCGTTATATCCAATGGACAACGCCTTGAGAGAAGTGTGGTTTCTCAGAGAAGATGGAATACTTCCACTAAGATTATTATTGCTCAGGCGAAGTTGTTCCAACTAGACTAGATGACCAATTTTTGTTGGTATACTCCCTAGAAAGTTGTTTAATGAGAATCAGATCAATTGCATCTTTGTACAATTACATAACACTTTTGGAATATAGCCATACAAAAAATAATGCTGAGGTTGAGAACTCCCAGCACATTTAACTACCTAATCTCTATTAAAATTCTTCTTGTCAAATTATTCTGAGAAAGATCCAGAGTGTGTAATAATGAGAGGCTACCAAGGGATGGTGAAATGAAAATGTGCAATCACAATCCACGCAACTCCAATTTGACAAATTCTCTCTTTAGTTTTGATGTTGAGGGTAGCCTTAGCTGTGTTGTTGGACCTAGTTATAAAGTGCATTGGCTTACTATTGTTTCAACCATATTTAATCCTTAAATGTTGAAAATTATAAAGTCTTACACTTTTGGAGACACTCACAGACATCCTAGGAATTTCAACTAAACAAAGTTAAATTTTTGGTTAAAATGTTGATCTGGTTTAGTTTTGTTGACAGTGTTGGAGCCGCCAACTTGTCAAGGGATCTCCTCGGTAAGATGTCTGAACTCGACCTCACACCGTTTGGTGCAGGAGTCCCAACAGTGGGTCATACGGTATTGCCTTGACCAGGGTTGCGTGCAGAGGTAAGTAGGATGTCCTTGTTGGTATCAAGGGTGTGACATATGCAGCAAGCCAATGAAGGTGCATGAATGGTTCTATCACACAGAAGGTGGAATGAGTGCGCCCCTTAGAAACCTGTATAAACACTTAGTTTGGAAGGGAGCACACGAGAAAATATGCGTCACGAACTGGAAGGAAGGAAAACCAAAAATCCAAAGTGATGGTTAAACCGGCATCACATCTCAGTAAGATTCATATATACATATACAGAAAGAATTTATATATACATGCGTAAGAAAACAAATACATATATCATTAGAGTAACCAAGTTTACATAAATACAATAAAAACATATGCATGAAACGTGTTGGCTGTATTATATTAATAAGTGAAAGTTTCAAACATACAGTACAACCATGACGAACCACTAGTCCCAATAACGGAATGTTACATTCACTACTACCTGCTCCTCCAAAGAGATGTATTAGCTTTGAACTGTGGAGAAGTCAAGGCTTATTACAATACTCTCCAAGCTTTCTCTAAGATACTCCTATTAGAAGATTGGTTGTCCAAAACCCCTTACAATGAGTTATGAGGTTCTATAAATAGCAAAGGGTGGGGTGACCATTGACGTTCCCCTTTGTGACTCTTCACCTACCCTCATGACTCTTCACCTACTACATGACTGTTACATTCAACTATCAACACTTGGAATTTCACTTTACAAGATGTTACATACAGTCTGCACATGTACCCATATGAAACAAAATAGGCTTGAGAAACCCATGCAAGCTATCACTAAGACTCAGACAATTGTGGGAAGACCAACTATTTGTCATCCTCGCGATGATCGACGGTGGTGAACTGATGCTAAGCTTGGCCGTCTATGATGGTGTCTGTGCGCTGAATGGTGACATCCTATTGAAAACGAACTCTTACCTATGTTGCATGTGAGTACATTGATATGGCTCCTCTGTCCAACTCATCTGATAATATGTGCATAATCGTCTTGATTATAGTTGTACCAGCAACATATTGATGCATAGTTTCTGCGTTGATCTTCAAGTGTGTGCTAGTGACTATGTGCATCAACTTGTTGAAATACATGTTCAGCTTGAGTCAAACTTGGTTCTTGTCTTCGCCTTGGTGAGTGTGCCAATGGGTGGGATCACATGTGTGTGCATAATTACATCCATGCTCCTGAACAACCTTGCATGTGATTGATGACACTGCTCACCCTGTCTGCTCCGTGCCAGTTGCTGGACTGGTCTATAACCTGTATGGGCGTAGTTTCATCAGTCTTTGCATGTTGCACCTCCTGGTGTAGTTGTTCCTGTTGCAACTCCTTCTTGCATCTTTGCAACTCCTATTCTTCCTTGAGTTGCCACTTCAGCACCTGCAACTCGTTCTCTGTTTCCCTCTCTTCCTTTCCATGATCCTCTTGTTTCCTTGTCACCTCATAGCCTCAATCTCCAAAGTTTATTTCATCACAAGTGGATCTGCTTGAACTTGCAACTTTGCTCCACCTCTGCACTATCAACAACCTTCCTCTTTCATTTGTCTCACGCAGGTGTGCCACCTTTTGCTGTTGTTGATGGTGCTGCTTGCTATGATGTCACTTCCATTTCATCTTGATATCCTTTTCCATGAACAACTTGATCTCTTCACAGATAGGAAAGTTCATAGACAATTGATCGACTACATCCCCAGTTGTGCTCTCAATGATGCCTTTGACTATGCTCTCCTGGAAGCCATTGTACCTATGCTACTGAGAGGTAAACGAACACCTGTGATACCTGGAGACATAGAAACACTCATGGAAAGCAATCTATCAGTTGAAAACCAAAACAAACTAAAGGACTGACATGCAACATACCTGTGTGACTACCTGTGAAGATTGTGCAAATTTCATGGGGAGGCTAGGAGACTGACTGCCAAAACTGCGCAAGGCACAGTTTGGGCCAGGTTGACTGAGTACTGGAACTGTGCAATGCACAATCGAGCCTAGCCTGCTAAGGACTAAATCTGTGAAATGTGCAATTTCAACTAGCAGTGACATGCAAACCAACAAATTGTATTGCATAGTTTTTGGGGCCAGCAAGGCACTAAATCCCAGAATTTTGTAATGACAGCCTAGAGGTTACTCTTGGTCCAAACGTGTGTAGTTTCTGGAGGGAAGGTAGAGCCTTCACTTTGAGAAATGCACAATGCTAGACGGGTAAGGCAAGGTTCATGCTAAGGCAACCGAGATGCGCTGACGGGCGACCGAAAACATGAGAAGTCTGAATGCATGGTGAAACTGAGTGTAAACAAGAGTGAATGATCATGCATGCAAACAGTAAGTGCAGGATTCAGAAAACAAGAAAGCATGCATGTGTGTGAAGCATGTCACCACAACGACAACCGTTTGTGCAACAATAGTGTCATACATGCGAAAGCAGTGAGATGCAAACAAATATTGAAGAGATGCTTCTATAATCTAACATACATTAAAATGACAACAAGCACTCATTGAAATCAGGTATACAATACTCACAGAAATTGAAACACAAAAACCGACAAAAATGCAGTGCAAAACATGAAAAGCAAACCTACCCTAAAACAGCAAAGCTGAAAGTGCTGAAGACTCCTGGATGTGATGTGGGATGTCAGAGTTGCAAGTTTGATGTGAGGAATGAGCTCTGCAACGTTCGTTTCATAATTTTTTTATAAGATCAAGGTTATGACGCGCATGCCACAAATCTAGGAAAAAACGACACTTGGCGAGAGGTTTCTAAAATGATCTTTGCATGTAATCTCCAGATGCTAAAAATATATCCCTCAAATCTAGGGATGCCTTCTGCATGTTTCCTTTTGCTATTTCAGGAAGAGTAGCCCATGCATGCAAATCAAATTTTCTTGGTCTCGGAGGGAACAGGTCAACTTGAAGGGACATCCATTGGTCTGTGAGCCTAGGATGAAAATTTGCGCAATTTCTGGGTTGAGCAGTGCTGGATGTCTATCAGGCATCGCGTAATTTCTAGGCTGAGCAGGTCACTGCCTCCTAGAATTGCGCAATTTCTGGGGTGAGGCCTAGTGTTGGGTTAGATTATGTCGTTTTCTGAGGGAGGACTGCCTGATTGTTCTACGCACTTGTGGAGCTCAACATGCTACCTAGTTGATTTACACGATTTTTGGAGGGAAGGCTAGTTCCCCTCCAGAATTATGCAATTTTTTGGGGGATTCTCTCAGCCAACAAATAGCCTAAGTCCGAAATGTTGGCCTGTGGAAGGAAGACAAACATGATGACATGAACAGGCTGGCAGGCCACTCAAACTCAGATGAACCTTGTGTGCTTGATAGTGCAATATATGTTGCTAAGGATGGTTGGTAGGGAGGTTCCAAAACTAAGCTAAGGCAAAATTTTGGAGGGTGGTTGTAGCTGCTACAACAAGTTCTTTTTTATAAACTTTTATTTGAATTAGAATATGTAATTGTAA
Organism: Pinus tabuliformis; assembly: GCA_031772625.1. Lineage (NCBI taxonomy): Eukaryota > Viridiplantae > Streptophyta > Pinopsida > Pinales > Pinaceae > Pinus > Pinus tabuliformis. Next base: position 1,841,426,435 of record CM062819.1, read on the forward strand.
TTATTAGTTAAATTTAAATTTTACCTCCAAGAGTTCTGTTGTTTCTCATCTCTAACTAGCCATACTAGCCAATACTCTTCATTATGGTTATGCCATATTTTCAAATAAACTTTAAAATGATTCAGAATATAGAAAAATAGAAAAAATATATATTTTCATGAAAATGAAACTATAAGAACTAAAATAAAAATTGTGAGAAATGAAAATAAAATTGTAAGAAAAATGTGTTTTAATTGAAATAAATAACCTGAATATACTATCAAATATTCTTTGAAGGCTTGTCTCCAGGGCTGGTGAATAGTTTGAATGTTAAACATGCAACTTCAGTAGTGGTTAAACTTCTTTTAGTTTTTTGCACTTGAATTCAATAGGTGGCAAGGATGGGCACGGATTGAAATGGCTTCATTTTGAATGTGTGATCTAGATTTATTTGGATGTGATCTAATGGCCAGGAATTTGTTTTTTGTTGAATCATGTGCTTTTATCTATTTTAATTTGAAATAGAATGGGCTTGGTGTCATTTATTTAAGTTATTCGGTTGGGTGTCATTTATTGAACACATTGGGTTTAAATGTTGAACAACATAATAGTTATGGCTGACATACATTTACTTTTATTATGTGTAGGTATGGATATTTATTTGGGATACATAGCTTCAGTTCTGATGAGTACGAGTTGAAGTGATTGCTACTTTGTACTTCTGGAATATACCATTTTGAAAGGATTTATGGTTTTATCTTTTAATCTATTTGGGTCAGTATGATCTGTACTCTTATGTATTAAGATACAATTTATGGATAGTTATGGGTCGGGTCAATGTTTTTCGAAATTTTGGATATAAATTAAAATATATTTGCACTTAATGTTATTTATTTTTGTTTAAATATTGGTTTCACAACTCTCAACATCTGGTGGTTTGGTGAGACCAGTACTCTATCAATTACTAGTCCCTACAAAACATTAGACATCTATCCCCTAGTTGTTGTTACTTTTAGTTTTTAGAATATTTGTATATTTAACTAATTATAAAGTTTAGTTACATTTTATTCAATTATTTTCATATACAATTATTTTTATTATGTATTTCATTTTTAAATAAATTATTTTTTAATTTAGGAAGGCATTTTGCATCATATTTTTATTATGGTTTTCATAATTTAATTTTTTAAAGTGAATTTATTAGATTGTTAGTCTAATTTTTTTTTATATAGATTTTATCACTGTGGAAAAAATATAGTATTTACTATTTAAATTCATTATATTTTTAAGGATGATACTAACTATTCCAAAAATATCATCACTTTAATGAATTACATTGCATAAATCTGAGAGTGCCATGAGTTTTTCCCCTTCAACTACCCTAACTATTTTAGGGTACAAATCATGCAACAATAGAGGCAATAATTAGCTCTTAATGTTTCCCTTAATGAAGAACTAATGGTTACTGATAAATAAGTTTTTCAATTTATTGTATGTCCCTTAGCTTGTTCTCATGAGTGATTGAATATATGGTCCACCCTCATGACAATGTGCAAAGTGGAGGTAAAATAATTGCAACTTTCCAACCTAGACTATGGTCAGAGTGAATGAAGTTAGGGATAACGACAAGCATCCTTGGCTATTTAGTAAAGCTATGCACAATCCCATTAGCCATCTGTGGGTTAATTGAAATGAATAATCCATGTTCCAGCATACACTAGTTCAACTAATCATTATTTTTCATAATAATAATAATAATAATAATAATAATAATAATAAGGTATATTGATATTGTTAATTCAAACAAGAGTGCATATTTTTCACGAGTTTTTCATGAATATTCTTGTCTCACTCAACCAAACTATTAGTAATAACTATAACTAAATATGTTGAAACAAAATTTAATTTATCATGACCTTAGGAAAACTCATTTGATCTAACTAATGCTTAGCTTGTTAATATATCAAAATAGCAGAAAAAGAATTATCAATTAAAACCTAATATACTCATTCATATCATCAAATGTGAGGTACCATCATAATATCATAACATTGTAAAGTATGCAACTCATTAATGCGTTATTAGCATTGTGGGATTTATCTTGTTCCAACCTTATAGGTTAATTGTGAAGATGGTGTTATCAAATATCCTCTCTATTCCATCACTTCAACCCACATTTATGATAATTCCATCATGTTCTAGTTGTCGATATCTTTCTATCAACATAAATTTCTTCTTACTTTGATATTTTGGCACAAAGTTATGCCCATTTCAAAATTTGTACAAACTATGTGCCACATGAACATTTGTACAAAGCCACTTGGTAGGCATATGGCCTCCCTTTTCCTATTTGTCACTATTGTTCATTGCTGTGGAATTTGTCTCAATGGCTTACCCAGGTTGCTACTTATTCCATTAGCTATTTCCCTCCAAGGCAACACTTCTTTGTCTATAGTTATTTACTTGGTTTCTTCTTGACTCAATAGTGGGTCATAATTTAACAAATCTTGACCTGAACATAAATTTTATCATGTAATGCACTTAATGGGTTTAATTACTATCAATTAATCTGTATTTTGGGATTGCGTGAAGCCTAAAAAATAGACCTAAACCCATCGGTAGCTTGACACTCTATAGCTCACCTCACAACATTAAAAATCCACTATTTTTACCACCTTAGCTACCATCTGGTTTCCAATGAAACATTGTTATGCACTCTAATCTATGTCACCTTACCACATCAAATCTTGAGCTATCTATGTCCTTTCACAAACTTGATCTTATCTCTTCAATGTTCTTAGATCCTTCATATTTTTGAGTGTTTGGATTAATTGTGTAGGAGATTTGGTTGCAAGCCATCTCTTCTTAGTGATGCCTAATGGATCTCCTTACTCAACATTCAAGTCATCATGTGGAACTCAACAAGGAAGCCCTCTCTTGTGATTATGATTTATTATTGCTATAAAACGATTGGGATACACCATAAAGGATACAATAGAAAAACGAAAGATAAAATGATTAATAATTTATCCTAATTATCTTACCATCTCCCATCAATAAGTTTTTATGATACGATGATAATGGGAGTTCGTACAATAATAGAAGCTAGAGCTCTAAAAAAAATCCTGGATCACTTCATGGATGCCTTAGGTACATCCGTTAATGTGGGTATATATCAAATTTATTTCTTTAATATAAACTTAGAAGTGCAGGATAACCTAGAAATGTCATCGAGTTTTCAACATAGTTCTCTTCCTTCTAAATATCTAGGAGAAACTCTGGTAGAAAACTATGTTAGAAATGTTCATTGGAAGGAAAAAGTCAAGAGAATATCCAAAAAATTGAATTGTTGGACCTTCAGATCTCTATATGTTGCTGGAAATTTATTCTTTTCAAAACCAATCTGGCAAACCCTTGGAGTGTATCTTCTCTTTGCATTAGAGGAACTTAAAGGAATCCTTATATTCATTAGTAGATCCTTTCTTTGGATAGGGGATATGTGGTAAATAAAATGGGCCCTTTTAGCCTATGATAAATTACGTCTCACCCAAATGGAAGAAGGTCTTAGTCTTTGTGATCTATAAATTCTAAATAATTTTCTATGTGAAATATTATAGTGGTGGTGGATCCAAGGTGGCCAGGAGTTATGGAGGAAACTTTGGAGCAAGAAAAACAACCCCTCTGAATCATGAAAACAACAATTGAGATCCCAAAACCCTATTCAAGGATCTTGAATATGGAACTTGGCCACCACTGACAAATTTATTTTACAACAACATTGTTTTTGAGATGTCCAAGAGGAAAAGGATGCCTTGTTTTAGACAGAATCATGGAAAAAATATCCAAATCTTTGAGGTATGGAGCAAATTATTTCTACAGAAGAGATTATGAAATATAGAGGCCTGTTGATAGTATCAAATTATTCAAAACAAACAATGGAATGCATCTCATGAAGAGAATGGAAAAATAAGCAAAGTCGGCCTTAAACGCCTAATCAACACAATCTAGACACATTAATGGAAGAAATGCACAAAGGAAAGAGCCTAGTCTTAGAAGGACATGACAACCTTCGATGGGGCTACATTTGAAAGTTATTTTCATAATCAAAGAGGAATATAAACTAGCTATAGATCACAACAATCTTTATCATCAACCAATATCGAAATAGGTTTTGGCTCAAAATATAGGGCCCAAAATTTCCCATTTTCTTTAGATGTTAGTACATAAAAGGGTGATTTGATTAGATAACATTATCACAAAGGATTCGAAGGATCTTTGCTCTGTTCTCTATGTAGATCATATGTAAAGGACATCAAGCACTTACTGAGTACATGTGTTTTTATGGAATTCTATGGTCTTAAACTTACTTGGACAATCAGACAAGAATAAGGATGACATCATAGAAATGATTGAAGGCTAGAGATCCTCTATGAAAAATGATTCTATTGTAAATCAAGCTTGGGCCCTCATTCAAGGGTTTCTACAATGAAACATAGGGGAATGGTGGAAAAATCACATCTTTAATAACCAATCATTAGAAGGGCATGTAATCTGGGAAAAATAATTTTATAGTCTATCTGTGAAATAGTACTACTCCACCCTTTCTTATTATCATATTGGGAATATGAAGGATTGGATTCCATAATTTTACATAATCTCCAATTTTTTCCTTCTCCTTATACTAGTCCTTTTGCTCCAAGAAGCACATTTTATTGAACTTCGACCTCCTGGAACCCTCCTCCCCCGAGATTCCTTAAACTTACTTTTGATGGGAAATGTAAAGATAATCCAGGTTCTACTAGTCTTGGAGTAATATTATGTGACAATTATGGGAAACCAATGTTTCTATTCGCAGATAATATGGGACATTAAGTAATAATGGAACTGAATTTGTAGCTCTAGAGACAAGCCTTGTTATCACATAATTGCAAGAATTTTGTAGGATTATTGTGGAGGGTGTTTCTCAATTGGTCATCTCAAGAGTAAAGAAAATGATAATTGAGATTCTCCAAAAATAAAATTCCATAACTAGAGGTTGAAAAAATATATCATCCATATTGACCATATGACCCAATAATTCTATTTATTATTCCAACTTACTTTAGGAGAATAGGAAATTTGGCGAACTTGGGATGTAATGACATTCACCTTCATCTTTTAGTAAGTTGGAATAGTGAGTGTTGGGAGGATTGGAGATTGGGACTTATCAATTTGAAAAACAAAGATTAATAAATCCCATTAGTGGTGGAAGAACATGAGGAGTTGGCCATCATTGAGGAGCAACTCTACAACAGACCAAATTCCATACCTCTAGTGAATCCAAGCATTCCCGACAATATTGATATTTTCACATGCTCTTGATGTTTTGAGTTAACTTATGGTTTCTACACTTGACATGGAATTTATGAGTATTCTGGTATAATGTAGTTTTCGTTAGTAGACCACAACAAAAGGATTATGATATTATACAATTTGGTATCAGTTTATATATATATATATATATATATATATATATATATATATATATATATGAAAAAAGAAAAAAACAACTTAATACACACATTCTATATACCATTACTATGCACACCACATTAAAGAAATAAATTTGAGAAATAATAAAATGTGTCAAAGTAAAAAGTCAAGCATTGATATGAATCAAATCACTAAATTTGTAATTTTTTTCTAGTTAAAATAAAACTTACATCTTGTAATATTTGATTATTGTTAACACTCGATAGATCCAAAGTTAAAATAAATCTATGCTAATAATATACACTATTAAATATTAACAAAATACTTTATAAATAATAAATAAATAAATAAGAATTAATATTTTATAAATAATAAACAAATAAATAAAGATAATTTTCATTTAGTTAATTTTTTTTTATAAATATTGATATATTCCAAATTTTATATGATATTTCATTTAATATAAATAATTTATATTAATAAACAAATAAAAACAAATATCATACTTGTAAATTGTAATTATAAATATTTAATAAAAAAGCTTAACCTACAAGTTTTATTATTATTGTCATAAGTTTAAAAATTTAAACATTTTAAATAAAAAATATAAGATTTTGACATATATAAAAATTATAGATTAAATGTTATTGAGTTTTTTATCATATATAGACGCGCACAATGAAGAAGTTTTGTTTATAAAGTGTGTGTGAGACATTAATTTAACTAAAGAATGTTATAAATTTGTTTATAAAGTGAGTGTGTGTAACATTAATTTAATTAAAGATTATTCTAAATTTATAATTTTTTAAAAGGACATTCGTACTATAATGTCATTATAAATGTTTATTAAATTTTGTATATTTATTTTCAACCGTTATCTATTAAATAATGGATTAAATTTTTTAATTACATATTATGTATTAAGAAATTTATATATTAAAATGTTAAATTTTATTGATATTTAATAAATATGTATTTAAAATAAATATAAATTAGTTTTACTATTTAAAATATTATTATATTTTGTTAAGTCTTATTAGTATAACCAATTGAGGATGAGCCTAGTTAGCAAGGCTACTGAGGATCAAACCTTACAGGGTGGTTGTGTGGTGTGCTGGGAGGAGATATGCTAAAACGTCCAGTCAGTTAAGTGCTGGTATAACCTAGACCGGGTGTGACCAAGTACGTTTGACTACTTAAATACCCCTAAATCGCAGTTCCTTAAACCACAGAACACAAAGATTATAATCAACTTCACAACAAAAAACTTATTATAATATTTTTATATAAAATTGTTTATTTTTATTTTATTTATTTTCAATTTTTTATTAAATATTAAGTTCCATAAACTATACTGTAAATAAACTAAATAGTCTAAATGTAATTTTAAAAATCTGAACCTACTGTAGATGCAATCACTTTATATATATATATATATATATATTGTGACTATTATTTATTTAGTTGAGCGGCTTTGCACAGGCAGAAACCATTCTTGTAAATCCATAGTAAGTAGACAATAACTAATTTTCATTTATGTGTAGAACATAATATTTAAATCTCCTCGTATCTATGGGTGGTATACATTGGACTGCTATCAAATGTTCTTTTCTGCTATCTAGATGGGGCATCTCTTCATGGAATTATTATCCGCTTTATGTATTATCTATACCAGAAAATAATAGAAATATACAGCTTTTTTTTGGTGATGAAGAAAATTAGAATAATAGAAATATACAGCTTTTTTTTGGTGCTGAAAAAAACTAATTTTCATTTATGTGCTTTTTCCACGACTTCTAAGCTCTATTTAAGGACCACTGCAGCTACAGGGTTCCCCGACCCAAAATTAAAATATAGCGAAAGTGATAATTGGATTTTTTCAGTTCAAGACCAAAAATGTGCGCCGCCATCATCTGCGCGTGCTTGAAATGCTATATCAAGAAAAAAATGGATAACAGATTTAATTTTTTTTTGCCAAATACGACTATGGTCATCGTGTCAGTAATGGGATAATATTTTCTTTTAATGATGTGATTGGTCATCATGTCAGTAATGGGATAATATTTTCTTTTAATGATGTGATTGGTCATCATGGTTGTAGTTGGATAACATTTTCTTTTAATGATGTGATTGGTCATGTTGTAGTTGGATAACATTTTCTGTTAATCATGTGAGTGGTCATCATGTTTTTCGCGAAAAAGTTTCCTGAAAAGATGTTTTTGAGTGGTAGACATCTGTGATAAAGTAGATGACAGGAAACGCTTATAAAATACTCAATATTTTGATGAACGGTATAGATATTGATAAATATTATCAAATATTATTTAAAATATTGCCAAAATCATATAAAGGACACGACATGTAGTTAGAGATAGCGTTCGTCGTTCTGGCATATATTCGTCAATGTCAAATGTCCTGATAAAAGGTAATAAATTTATATTAAAGAAATTAACGAGAAATATTATTTTAAAAATCCGTATGGGCATAAAATTTTAAAAACAATTTATAAGAGCAAACGCTAACGTCTTACGGGTCCAGTTGCTTGCCATTTTCATATTCCCTTCCCATGTGTAACATGTTTCACACCATCATAAAATAAAAATTTACTTTTAACTTTACTCAACTATACGTTAGAGGCTCGGATATTTTTGTTAACGAATCATTTGCTAGAGTGTGCAAAGTACTAAGTTTATTTAAGATAATGGGGCTTGGCTTCTAACACATATATCCACAAGCATTCGATTAACATTTGCATCAAACAACCAGCCTTAGCATCACATAAAATTTTCATGAGGTATTCAAAACTCACATAAGCATTTGATTAACATTTGCATCGAACAACCAGCCTTAGCATCACATATAATTCTCATTATATATTCAAAACTCAGTACCAAAGAGTTAATATTGATGTTGGTATTTATGTTCTATAAATATTGGTGGGAGTTTTTGTAAATCAATTCTAAACACCAAAACTCCATAGATCGGAGTTGGTGATGGGACTTGTATTTTTATTGCTTGTATCTTCTTACACTACGAGCGTATGGGTGACGCTTCTAGAGATTTGAACACCAGTGGCACTCTTTGCAAATCGATTCCAAACACTGAAACTCTAGAGGCCGAAATTGGTGATGGGACTTTTTTACACATATGTCTCTCCATGGTAACAATCTATGAATGATTAATAATTAACATCTGCTTCACTCTACACTAGGCCAAGTTGTCCACACGAGACTAACACTTCTGTAGACCGATTGATTATATCGGTGGTCAAAATTACACCATCGATTTGTTGGGCTATCAATCTAACAACTCCTCCAGCTTCTAGGGTTTTATTGAGTAACCATCCGGTTTTTCACGAAGGTTTGCCAAACATTCACAATGTTGTGCGGTTGGGGAAAGCTTTGCAACCTGACTCCTCTTGCAAGGGTTCACGACTCCTCTTCTACTGTCAGTATCCATTCTTACAGACTTCTGCCACACATACTCATGCCAACCAGCACGGCACTGGTGAGAGGTTTTCCAGGTCGCGGGTTCCAGCTCGAATTCATCAGGTAATGAGCTAAAATCTTGATTTCTCACGCTCCTTCAGTATCGTTTGGTGTATGTTATTATAATTTACTAGTATGCCCTTCTAGGTTCAATCAAACTCGACTTCGGGCGTGTGGCGGCTCCATTTCCAGCCAACAGGTTAAGACCCTAACCCTAACTTTTTCTTAAAAAATCTCCTCTCGTCCTTTATTGAGTTTATCCTAATTCAATCTTTCTTACCGTGTGCAAGGTTTGTTAAGCTAATCCTTCTTACCATTCGAGGAAGCTTGAAATTCCCCAAGCCATTGCCAACGTGTTTGGGTTCTTGACTCTAACTAGGGTTATTGCTATTTCCCAGGTGCATTACTTACTACCCTCTTTGCATAGTAACTATGCAGATTTTTTTTTTTTAAGTTATTAACCTTCCTCTCAGAGAGGTTGCATTCAACAATGACCACCCTTAAAAGAAAGGAACCATCCTACAAAATTTTTGGATGTCCTAGTCCTAGGAACGAGGGTTTTCGTCCTGAATTCTGTTAGATGTGAATTATGAGGAAAATCTTGTACTATTCTTGACTCAGGTATTCATTTTTTTGAAAAAGTTGTAAACAGGTTAGTCTGGCGCTGAAAGGGTTATACAAGGTTCTTTCCATGCTTTCCATTGAAATGTTATGTAAGATATTTTACAAATTTCATGAGGTTTTTGTTGATGGTTTTTGCACTGATATTATGCGTTAGGCTTTTAAGTTATGATTTACTTACTTTTTCAAAAAGAGTTCTTCTTTGGACAGTTACCTGTTTCATCGATGCGTGCTTACACTGTTCTATTTTATTTATATGTATGATGAATCTTTGTCACTTATTTTTAGCATACCAAACATGGGTTTATCTGCTTATGTATATATGTTCATGTCTTATTTTCCAGAATGCCACCTAAAATTTCGTTGTACTGAAATCGTGATAATTGATATTCTTGCCTTATTTGTGATTGACAATATTCTAATTAGTTAAGTCCAATGGTGTTTAAGGTTCAACTCCAATCCACCAGATCTGATATTGTGCCCGGTGGCTGACTAACATCAACCTTGCTAGGGCACTACCCTATACGATGCGACTGGTGTGGTTTTCCAACTCCTCTCACACCACCAATAACCAGTTATGTTAACTAATTTCATTCTTGTGTACACTTCCGTGTACTTCTTTAGCAGTTAATTACTCCTTGGAATCACGAACATTTTTTTCTCTGTTCCCATAGTTACTACATTCACCGCCCTTTAGTTTCCTCAACATTTCGTTCTTGCCTGAAGAAATGCACTAAAACATGGGACTTTGGTTCCCATTCTTTCCACAGTATTAAAACACATAATATATAAAAAAAATGGTTCACTTAAGAAAATAAACACAACAATATACTTATTAGTTATTTCCTTTCACTGAAAGACACGAACGAGAACTTTAATAAAGAAAATAACATAGCTCACACGTGCATGATTATTGTTCTAAAAGATAATGTTCACAACTTAGATTTCTTCTCTCAATGCTAAGGAATATAATACAGTTATACTTTAGAAGTTTCTTTTTCATCAAAGAAATATTCATAGCCTATAATCACATTGTAAGTTCCATCATCATCTTGCACTATAATACGTATCCGATATGTTTATTTATTTGGGAATCCATAGGGTAACCACACCACCTAACCTTGAGAAAGGAAATTACGTCTTTTTCTCTCCCCTAAGCACTTAATACTAGAACAATCTTGATCAATAAACCCAAAAGGGTTAATCCTCCTGCAATAGACCCCTTATTCTCAACCTGGAATTTACAGTAGTCTTGAGGCTTCCATGGGTTTTTTCCCAACTCAATAAGACCTCAGCCAGCGTCTCTCCTTCCCTCACAGAACTCTGTGGGCACTACTAACTTCTTCTTCCCGATGCCTCCAACTTTATGACCTCCATTGCTATCCTTGGCCTATTTTGAGATCTTCTTTTATCTTGAGGGAACAGAAAGTAATTGATTCTTAACTGTCTCGTAAAAGTTCTATTTTTAGGTTTCCCTCAGTGAATTCCAAGATTTCCCTTTTTCTTCATGTATTCCGACAATAACTTTAACCAACCAAAATTCTCGTCAGATTTCCCATACAACCTATATATATATGTATATGTATATGTATATGTATATGTATATGTATATGTATATGTATATGTATATATATATATATATATAGATAGATAGATAGATAGATAGATAGATAGATAGAGAGAGAGAGAGAGTCAGTCATTAAACATAAAAGTAAATGTAAATGATTGACCTAATAATTACATTAACCGAGGGTGTTACATCTTCCCCTGTGGAGTGTAACACCATCCTCGTTGTTACTTGGTCCCTCAAATAGGCCAGGATAAGCTTCCTACATAAAGATTTCATCTTCCTAGGTGGCCTCATCTAGGCTAAAGTGTCGCCATTACACTTTAGCCTGGGTGATGGCTCACCTCCGTAACATTATTTCTCTCTAGTTGAGAATTTGTTGAGGCTCTTCCATGAATTCTCCATCTGGTTCGACCTATCACTAGACCATACTTACAATTAGTTATGCCATTAAAAAACAAATCATTCTTTTAGAAAAAACAAAACATGGCATTTTTTTTGACTTGTATGTTCTACCAATAAATAACATGTCTAGGGTTATATACATATCTAATCAATAATGAGACATGAAACATATTATGTACTCTTATATGACTAGGTAGAGATAACCGATATGCCACCGATCCGGTTATTTCTAATATCTGGAAACGACCACAAAATATGGGCGAAAGTTTTGCGTAACCACCCCATCTTAAAGTGATCTTTTTTCAATTTAACTCATACATAAACATGATCCCCAATATTAAATTATTGTTAAGTTCTTTTATTGTCTGCATAAGCCTTTTTCCTATCTTGGGCACCTTTCAAGCATTTTCAGCTTTTATTCACAATGTTCTCCATTTCCGCTAACATATTTGGCCCCAACATTATTTTGTCTTTTGAGATATTCTAGTTAGAGGGTGTGTTACACCTTTTGCCATATAATACCTCAAACATGCTCATCTTTAAAGACTCATGATAGTTATTATTATAGGTGAATTCTACCAAGTATTGACACTCTTCCCACTTGGTAGGTTGCTACATACCATACATTCTTAACATATCTTCCAATACTTGATTGAATCGCTCCATTTGCCCATCTGTTTGTGGATGATATGCAACAATAAAATGTACTTATATTCCCAATCCAATAAAGAGAGCCTTCAAGAATGCATAAGTAAATTTTACATCTCTATCTAAGTTAACTATACTGGGTAGGTCATGCAGTCTAAATAGCTCCATCATAAAAATATCAAGAATTTGGATAGTCTTGTAGATAGATTGTATAGGAATGATGTGAGTTGTTTTACTCATTTTTTTTACTATCACCATGAATGAATCATTGTGTCTTCTAGATATGGGTAGCCCTATTATGAATTCAAGTGTTATGACTTCCCATTTCCACTCTGAAATGGGTAGTGGGTGGAGAAAACTAGCAGGATGACGGTGTTTAGCTTTAACTTGCTGACACTTTAAACATTTTTGTTAAGTATTCAATAATATCCCTTCTCATACTAAGAAAAAAATAATTCTTTTAATTGATGTTTTTTTTTTTGATAACCAGGGTGAGCAGCATAAGGGCTTCTATGGAATTCATCCAAAATCAATTGTCTAACTAAGATCTTGTTGGGGATATATATTCTTCCCCTAAAAGTTAATAGATGATCACCATTAATATTATATTCAGAATGCTTTCCAGAGTTGCTAGTATGTTTGGTTTGTTTCCATAAGAACTGATATTCTAGGTTCTTTTGGGAAACCTCTTTGATCTATTTTGTAAAATTAAATTCTATTTGATTGAACTGGAATTCATACACTAAATGCACTCTCCTACTTAATTCATCTACTACTCGGTTCTATTTTCCTTTTAAATGCTTAGTGTCAAATTCGAACTCACTAAGGAATGCATTCCACCTTTCTTCGAGGGAATTCACATTAATTTGTATGAAATAATTTGTTAAGCTGTGATGGTCCATCATTAGTAAAAACTTCTTGCCCAAAAAATAATGCCTCCAAACATTCAATTCCTGTACCATGACATCTAATTCCAGATCATAAGAGAAATATCTTTTCTCATGTTCCTTCAGCGCTCGACATTCATATGTTATCACTTTCCCCTCCTACATCAGCAATCCGCCTACCCCTTCCTGGTAGTGTTATAGACATTTTTGTGCCTTACAGCATAGAGCATGAAATGTCAATAATCTGAGGGATCCAAAGTCTCTAAACATGTTGTTCCTACCCCTAGAGGAACAAGGTCAGCAAACCACAGCACTACAAATCAGTTCTCCACTGAAAAACACTCAAAAACAGGTCAATTTTGGATCAAAGCAGCTGCTCCACTAAGCATCTGCGCTGAAAGACAAAAGCTCCATGGTGTACCTGCGCTGCATAGCAAGTGCAACAAAGGCTACCTGCGCTGGGCGTACTTTGACATGTGGAGGAATCTTTTCTCAATGTGCTAGTGCCCAGGAAGCTTCCAAAATGACACTTGGATCAGAAGATTCGCCTAATGATGAGTAAAGAGGTTCTAAAACTCCAAGTGGGAGGTAGAAACTCCGAGTGGACTCAAGTACTGAAGAACAACTGGAGTTGAAGAGGACAACAAGTCACACATCAAGCTGACTTATCTTCACTCCAAAACTCTATATAAGGATCTCATCCCATGGGATCTGGAGGGCGGAATTTTGTGCAAAGAATTGCTGTTGGTTTACAGTGGAGAGGATTGGGTGATTGCTTGAGGGAGGTGAAGAGGAGATTTCTTTCCGTCGGGAAGGTGATGCTGGATTGGACCTCTCACGGTTGTATCACCGCCTGAACCTTACTTCCTTATATTAATAAAGCATTTGAGGTTCTTCTATTCGCATGTGTTTCAACGGTGTATTGTCTTACTTGCGTATTTGATTTATGCTAATCCTTGAATCAATTATGAATGCATGCTTCTTGTAGTTTCCTTTTCTTGTCTTGTTCGCAGGATCTCGTGTAGCTGGGCCCGTGAGAAGACTTGGAGCTGGGAGCGAGCGGCAAATAGAGGAGATTGGATCGACCATTTGCGCAAGACATCGGTAAGTGGATCCCTTCCTTTCATCTCTTGCATGTCATAAAGAAGTAACTTTAGATAGCTTTGCTTCAGTTGTTGCTAAGGAACTATCACCCTTAGAGTGGGATAGGGTCATTCCGTGTTGGATACTTTTCCCCACAACAGGTAGGCATCAATGTAGACCAAAAATTCTTTGTTTGGGTCAGCTCTCTTCAATACTAGGGCATTGGTTAATAATTGCTTTAGTTGTTCAAAACATTTTTTGAAATCAGCTGTCCATTTAAATATCTTCCCTTTCTTTTGCATGGAGGTAATAGGGTAAGAAACCCAAGAAAACCCTTCGATAAAATGACATTGATATCCTGCAAGACCCATGAAGGGTCGTATGTATGTGACATTCTTAGGTATAGGCCACTACATAGTAGTTCTAATTTCCTTAGGGTCAACCGCTATACCTTTGGCTGAAATTACATGTCCTAGATACTGGATTTGATTCTTATAAAAATTGAACTTACTAAATTTAGCATACAACTGATGTTCCTGCATAACTTGAAACACTATCTAAAAATGTTCTTTGTCTTCCTCTAAATTTCTGGAATAGACCAAAATATCATCTCTAAATATTAAGAAAGAATTGTCCAAATATGGGTAGAAGACACCATGCATTAATATCATGAACATTGTTAGTGCGTTGGTTAGTCCATAAGGTAGCACAAAAAACTCGTAATGTTTGTATCAGTTCTAAATGTTGTCTTATAATCGTCTTCTTTCTTTACTCTAATTTGATGAAAACATAATCGTATGTCAATCTTAGAAAAAATTGTGGCACCTTTAACTTCATCGAACATATCATCAATTCAAGGAAGCCGATATTTTCTCTTGATAGTTAATTTATTTGGCTTCCTATAGTCGATGCAGAGCCTTAGGGTGCCATACTTTTTCCTTACAAACAACATCACGACACCATAAGGTGATACACGTGGATGGATAAACCCTTTGTCTAGCAGTTCTTGTAACTACATTTTGAGCTTTGTTAGCTTGGGTATACTCATGCGGTATGGAGCCTTAGAAACTTGAATTGCTCTAGGGATTAGCTCTATGGTGAAGTCAGTATCCCGTTTGGGGGTAGTCCTAGTATATTCTCAGGAAAGACATCTGCAAAATCCTGGATTGCAGGCATTTTTTCCAAGATAGCAATCTTTTCCTTGGTATTAGAATATCCAACTTATACAACATATATCAAACAACCTTTCCTCACACATTTTCCTAACTGGGAGGTTGTAATGGGGCATAATTTTACTGGCTTTTTAATTCCTTGAATTTCTTGCCTAGAGCCATCTTCAGTAAGGTAACTAATAGATTTTTCTTTACAATTTACCAAAGACTGGTGTCCTTCCAACCAATCCGTTCCAATCAAAAAATCATTAGATCCTAGTGGAAATATATTTAGATTAATTTAATTTTACGCTTTCCTATCTCAACTGAGCAATCTGGCATTTTTGTTGTTACACTTCTTTTGGCCCCAGTAGCCAGTTTTACCATCCAGGGGTTCTTAAATTTATGGGTTTTTAAATGGTATTTTTTTACTATCTTGGGGATGACATAACTTAAAATTTCCCTAGGATATACTAAAATAGACTATGTTTGGTTAAATAACTTACCTTCCAGTTCTATCATGGCCGGCTAGTAATCCGCCTGGTGATCTTCTAGGGCAGCATTAATTTTGGGTAGAATCCTTGCTAATTGACTGACTGTAGAAGCTTCTTTCAATTTGGCAGTCGGTTCTGTTCTGGTAGGATGGGGAAATTTTTTGTAATAGTGTGTTCCCCACAACCCTAACATTGTAAAGGGGGTTTCGAAGCGTGTCCGTATTATGGTTTTCTTGATGCTTTAATCTGTGTTGGGACAAGAAAAATGTATGATTTCTCTTCGTAAAATGCTTCATTTACCATTCATCCTTATACAGTTATCTCCATTTATATATTAAAATGAGGAAATTATCGGTTAAAGTTGGATGAAAGCATTTAGTGATAGAATAGGAAATCTAGTATAAGAAACTGATTTTTTTCTATCTTTGTGTGCAGAGATGTGGACTGGGCAAAAGCCATTCAGTTGACAAAACATCATGAGGCCATAAAAGGGAAAAGCTACAACGTCTTAGGCAGACAGGGAAGTGGGAGATTAGCTCAAACAATGATATTTTATCACATGATCAGATTATGTATTACGAAATCCTCAGGATCTGTTATGAAACCAGCTCAAGAAAAGATAGAAAAGATAGATCAACGCCTTAGAATTCAGCCTCTTCGAGGGGGCAACCTCCTTTACATTACATAAATGAACAATTCTTGGATGTTACAAATGACAAAACCTCCTTTCTATATATAGGAGTCTAAGGAGTCACAATATAATCCAGCCGACCTAACAATAATAATATAAAGCCACAAAAATAACAATAGAGGGATTCTATGGGGCACAAAAATAACAATATGGGGGTAATAGGGGCACAACAATATAAATAAGGGGTATAACTACAATAGTAATGGGGTAATCACTAGTATTATAGGGACCCAACATGCCCCTCTCCTTCAAAAAAGTGTTGTCCTCAACGCTTGAGTAGTTCTGGATACTTCTGCATAAAATTCTCATCCTCCCATGTGGAATCTTCAGCGGATAAGTTCTTCCACTTGATAAGATACTCTGAAATTGATCGATTTCGTAGCTGTCGAGTTCTTGTTTTGTGACTGCTTCCGGTTCCAATATAATTTTTCCTTCCTCATCAAGTTCTGGCAATATTGTTTGAATTGGGAGCTTGTCACCTATAACCTTCTTTAAACATGAAACATGGAAAACTGGGTGCAATCGAGAAGCTGCAGGAAGCTCCAATTTGTATGCCATAGTACCAATCTTTTGCAACACCTTGTACGGACCATAATACTTTGGTGATAATTTATTATCCTTCTTAGCTTGCTTTAGGGACATTTGCTTATATGGTTGTAGCCGTAGGAATACCCAATCACCTACATCAAAACTTCTTTCACTGCGATGTTGATCTGCCTGTTGTTTCATTCTATTTTGTGCCAACACGAGGTTATCCTTTAAGAGTTGGAGGACTTGTTGTTGATGTTCGATGTGATGTTCCACTGCCTGAACCTTAGAATTTTCTCTTAAATATGATGTGATGGATGGTGGTTGATACCCATAAAGTGCCATAAATGGGGTCATTTTTGTTGCTGTATGGAAGGAAGTGTTATACCACCATTCAGCCAGAGGCAACCATTTGACCCATTGTGTCTGTTTATCAGATACAAAGCAACGAAGATATCCTTCCAAACATTTGTTTACTATCTCAGTTTGCCCATCAGATTGAGGATGATAAGATGAGCTATGAGCTAACTGAGTACCAAGACAAGAAAATAATTCTGTCCAAAAATTTCCAGTGAAAATGGGATCTCTGTCACTTACAATAATCTTTGGGTTTCCATGTAGCTTTTGAACTGTTTCCATAAATGCAGTAGAAACTGTACTGGCTTTAAATGGATGTGATAATGCACAAAAGTGTGCATACTTGGTAAGTCTGTCAACTACCACCATGATGACACTCTTTCCCTCAGACTTGGGTAAACCTGTGATAAAATCCATTGAAACCTCCTCCCAACGTTGGCTTGGAATGGATAAAGGTTGTAATAGACCCGGTGTCTTAATTGTTTCAACTTTATTTTGCTGGCAAACCAAACATTCCGCCACAAACTTTTGAATATCTGATTTAAGGCCATCCCAAAAAAATTCCTTCTTAACCCTGTGGTAAGTTTTTAAAAATCCTGAGTGCCCTCCTAAGGGAGAAGTGTGCAATTCCATAAGAATCTTTTGTTTTAGCTGGGAATTCTTACAGAGGTATAAGCGATCTTTGTACCATAACGAATCATTTTGCCAGCTAAATGTATCAGAAGTACTGGAATCTTGTTGTAGCTTTCGAATAAGTGCCCACACTTCTTCGTCATTCTTCCATTCCTCCCTTGCTTCGTTTATCCAATCTGGTTGGATAATAGAAATGGCACACAACAATGCTTCCACATCCTCATCCTTTCTTGAGAGTGCATCTGCCACCACATTTTGCTTCCCTTTTTTGTAGATGATTTCAAAGTCATAACCCAACATCTTTGTGACCCACTTTTGTTGCTCTTCAGAGGATAATCTTTGTTCTAAAAAGTATTTAAGGCTATCATGATCCGTTTTTACCTTGAAGTGTCTTCCCATTAGGTAGGGTCGCCATTTCTTAAGTGCATGGAGTATTGCCAACATTTCCTTCTCATAAATAGCTTTGCTTAAAAACTTTCCCTTGATTGGACGACTTTCAAAAGCAATGGGTCTTTCATCTTGCATTAGAACAGCACCAATTCCATTTCCTGAAGCATCACATTCCACAATAAAGGTTTTTGTGAAGTCCGGTGTAGCTAAGACCGGTGCTTGGCACATTGCCTCTTTAAGATGTTCAAAGGCCTTTGTTGCTTCCGAAGTCCATGAAAATGAATCTTTCTTCAATAATGTTGTTAGAGGTGCTGCTATTCTCCCATAATTCTTAACAAACTTGCGATAATACCCTGTCAACCCAAGAAATCCTCGCAGATGCTTTATGGATGTGGGGATTTTCCATTCCTTAATGGCTTTAATTTTGCTAGGGTCTACCTTAACTCCTTCATGAGATACAATATGACCCAAATATTCCACCTCCTGGACTCCAAAGAAACATTTGGATCTTTTTGCATATAATTGTTTCTCCTCCAATAGTTGTAGCACCCTGTCAACATGTTCAACATGATCCTTCCAAGACTTGCTGTAGATTAGTATATCATCAAAAAATACTAACACAAATTTTCTAAGGAATGGTTTGAAAATTGAATTCATCAAACCTTGAAATGTTGAAGGTGCATTGGTAAGGCCAAAAGGCATGACCAAAAATTCATAATGACCCTCATGAGTTCTAAATGCCGTTTTTGGAATGTCTTCAATCTTCATTCTGATTTGATGATATCCCGAACGAAGATCCAACTTGGTGAAGTAAATTGATCCATGCAATTCATCCAGTAATTCATCAATAACAGGAATGGGGAACTTATCTTTAATAGTGAGCTTGTTGAGCTCCCTATAATCTGGACACATGCGCCATGATCCATCCTTCTTGTGCACCAATACTACTGGAGCTGAGAAAGAACTTTGACTCGGTTGAATTATACCAGCCTCTAGCATTTCTGCAACCATACGTTCAATTTCACTTTTTTGGACATAGGGATATCTGTACGGCCTGATGTTTGGAGGAACACTTCCTGGAATCAGATGAATAGCATGATCATGATCACGCATAGGTGGGAGACCTTTGGGAGTCTCAAATACCTTGGAATGATTGTCCAAGACTTTTTGGAGATCTGGAGAAATAGATGATTCCAATGTGGAAACATCTAGCGAACATAATTGTGCAATTACACCTCTTTGCTCCTTTTTTAGAAGCTTTGTCATACCATTAGAGCTGATTATCTTTCCTGGTTTCCCTGCAATACCCCTTAATTCAACTTCCTTTCCTTCCAAAGAAAATTTGATGAAAAGTTCTTGAAAATTAAAAGCTATTGTACCCAAGGATTGTAGCCATTGGACTCCTAGTACAACATCAGCACCTCCCATTGGAATGGAAAGCATTGGGCTAGTCAATACATATTCTCCCATGGATAGCTTGATATTATGGCACTTTCCAGAGCAATTTATTGTTCCTCCATTTGCAATCATCACTTGACACTCTGGTGCTGGATATAGGAAGCAATTCAATTCTTTTGCTACCCTACAATGAATAAAATTGTGGGTGCTTCCTGAATCAATCAACACTATTACCTTTTTCTTCTTGATTTGTCCTTCTATCTTGATGGTTTGAGGAGTGGTAATTCCCGCCAATGCATTACAAGATATGGTCGGATTTATTTGTTCTTCATCTAGGCTTTGTTCCTGGAATATATCCTCTTCTTTTGACCTTTCTTGCTCCTTTTCTTCTTCCTCTTCACAATCTATGTAGAATAATTTCTTCTCAGCACACTTATGACCTTTTGTGTATTTGCTATCACAATTGTAACAAAGCCCTTTTGCTCTTTTTTCTTCCAATTGTTGTGGTGTCAACCTTGTAGGTTGTGGAAGACTATGGGCAACAACACTTCCATCTTTATAGTTGTGAATGGTATGCTTCCTAGTTGCCATAATTTTGCTTTCCATTTTTCTTGCTAACCTGAATGCCTTCTCTAATGAATCAGGTTCCCAAAGGCGCACATCATGTTGGATATTATCCTTTAAAGACCCTATGAACACATCAATCCTATGCTCCTCTGGAATATCTTTTACCCTTATGTTCAATTTTTGGAACTCCTCAATGTGCTCCATTATTGAACCCTTTTGTTTGAGACTTATCAATTGGCTAAAAAAAGTGTTGCTTTTTGTATCCTCATAATGTGCTATCAATTCTTCCGTAAAAATTGCCCAAGTGATAAATTTTTTACGAGAACAAAGCCATTGATACCATACAAACTGATTTGGTTCCAAATATAAAGTTGCCATACGTACCTTTTGTGTGTTTTGCACATTATTGAGATCGAAGAATTGCTCCATCTGTAATATCCATGTGGCGGGATCCTTGCCATCAAACTTCCTCATATCGATTTTTGGAACATGGTGAGTCTTCGATCCAACATTAGAGTCTATGGAATCATGATTAACATTTCTTTTGTTCTCATCATGAGTTTCCTTTACTACCTTTTCACCATTAGTGACCCTTTCTTGTAGCAAGTTCTTCAATTCCTCCATGTCTGTCTTCAAATCTATCTTCAAATTTACCATCGAATCCTCCATCTTAGCTTCCATGCCCTTTATCTTAGATTCTACGCCATTTATCTTAGATTCCACGCCACTTATCTTAGCTTCTGTTAGCTTTTGTGAGCGTGACATTTGTTGCACTTGTTCTTGTAATTTTGATATATCATGTAGCATTTCTTCCTCTTCTTCATGAGTCATGCTAGAGCTTTCAGGTTCCTTACTAGGTGTTTGCATTTTCTTTCCTCGGGGCATCAGTTACCGATAATAATGCTTTACTATGCCCTTTGAATTCCGTTAAACCAAACTTAGATAAAAAATTAAAAAAAAACTACACACCTTTTTTCACTTTATAGAAGCCTGATATTGAATCTGATGTATCTCTGTAATTTCAGATCATCCAGTTCTGAAATTGTTACCTATAGTAGCCTTTTGCGTCCTCTTTCCAATGCCACAAGTCTGAACCAAATTGGATTCTCCAAGTAAGAGTTATGTGAAATCTCCCACAGTGACTTGCTTTTAGACTGGTTCAGTAGAGCGAACTTGTATGACGTGCCACGAGTCACTGTTTCAACCTTTGAATCTGAAACAAACATACAAGAAACTACAGTCCGTCCTCTTTCTGTACCTTTTTACGAAATTTCAATCCGATCCTCAGAGAGAGAGTTATGATGATTTTTCCCAGGTCACCTGTTTTGAATGTAATTCAGGAGTCTGCAAAAAGGCCAACTTCCTCAGATCATATCTCCGAAAATATCGCGCGAAAAGCTCTGAAATTCGGACCCAAGGTTCAGCGCCAATTCTTCTCAAATGGGTTTTTTTGGCGACTTCTGAAACATCACAGAAAAAAAGTTATAGAAAAAATTCCACGATGACCTGTTTGGAGCAGCGAAACCCTAGAATCCAAAGCTCTGATACCAAATGTTATGAAACCAGCTCAAGAAAAGATAGAAAAGATAGATCAACGCCTTAGAATTCAGCCTCTTCGAGGGGGAAACCTCATTTACATTACATAAATGAACAATTCTTGGATGTTACAAATGAAAAAACCTCCTTTCTATATAGGAGTCTAAGGAGTCACAATATAATCCAGCCGACCTAACAATAATAATATAAAGCCACAAAAATAACAATAGAGGGATTCTATGGGGCACAGAAATAACAATATGGGGGTAATAGGGGCACAACAATATAAATAAGGGGTATAACTACAATAGTAATGGGGTAATCACTAGTATTATAGGGACCCAACATGATCCCCTGATCCTAACGATTTGCTTTTATCTAGTTACTCTTTTATGTTATAGATAGGGTCGAAAGGCAATTAGATACAGTTCAGACTTTGATAATCTGTAGTTAGTCTTTTTGAAAACATATATGTTGTTATATCAGTGACTCTCTAAGCTGTTTCTTGCAATTAATGAAAGGAGGTTGCATTTGATACATCTTCATATTCTGATTTCTTATTAAGCAAAGGCTTCCGGCGACTCTGGGTCCAGTCACAAGAAGTTCTATTGCTACCTTGTGTTATAGTTTCTTATATTTAGTCTTTGCTATTGATTTAATGTTCAGTCATTGGTTACATCATTTATCATAAAGGTTTGTGATATTGATTCATACTGTTGTTCAATTAGGTTCAGAGTGAAGCCATGTGACATACTTAAGTAGCGCTTTGATTGGAATGAGTGAATTAGTGTTAATAGCAGATTGTTGTTCATCTGAATAGATGTTATCATATATCTTGGAGATAAGACTGATTATCTTCTACAGATTGCAATATTGATCATTTTCCATTTAGAAATCCTTTATCGCTATTTGTTGTTCAATTGTTGTTTGCTGTTCAAGTATCGATTGTTGTTCAATTACCGATTGTTGTTCAATTATTATTGATGTTCAATTGGGAATTGCAAGTAGATTTGGGTTGTTATAGATTAACAATGATGTTCAATAGTTATAGTTTTTTTACTTGATTGAGTACGATTAGCCTTAAGATTATTTCGACAATTCCAAGTGTAATTCTTATTTGCATTCAATTTCAATTGATTTCGGAACAAGTTGCATAGAATTGTAGAGTTTGTTAAGAGTATTTCTTCCATAGATATTTCTTTCCAGAATTGTGTGAATTAAACTGAAGAGTTAGCCATTAGTGACTGCAGCGGTTCATCCTTAGATAACCTCTAGATTCACTACATATATTGTTTTGGCACTCTTGAGATAAAAAGACTTACCTCGGGTTGACAACTAATGTAGGGATTAAGATTACCTGTAAAAAGACATCTTAGTGAGCCAACATTTTGGCGTCATTGCCGGGGAGAGTGTTTCAAGTGATTGTTTTTATTTTTGTGGTGGGAGAATTGGGTTTTAAAAATGGAAGGTAGGAACCTGCGTACCTAGCAAGTAAAGTACTTGCTTACCTGTCTGCTTTACAACAAAACCCTAGAGATTAAATATGGATTTGTTTTTATGAATGACTAGAAATAGAAAAATAGTAAAAGAGCATAATCCTCCACCAAAACCCACAAAACCCAAAGGATCGGTGAACCTTGGGAGAACGACCTTTATAGACGAAATCATAAGAAGAGCAGAGTCTCAAGCATCAGTAGGATTCTAGGCTATACTTGGAAAAATTTCTATTGCTATCCCTCAAGCAGTAGGCTCACCATCTGTAGCTTATGCTGAGATTCAAAGCTAAGTAGGAGGATCGGAACAGAGTCTTCAAGCTACAATAAATTTACTCTATGATCCTCTACATGAGGGAAAATCTTATAACTTAAGAGAAGGAAAAGGAGAAACTAGTGGGGCTGCTAAAGTAGAACCACAACTGTCTGAAGAAGGATCTCCTGAGATCCTAGACCTAGGTAGTGTTGTAAAGCCAGCTCGAGTTGCTAACTCTCTGCTTACTCCAGAAGCATCCCTTGAAATCCCTGAATATTGTTGGCACATATTTGATCAAATGGCAGATCAGCCACCCCAAGGTCAAACCTCGACATTAGAGTACCCAATAGTCGACCAGGTGGCCAATGCTCCTATGAAGGCTATTCCTCTGTTGAGCATCCAAACCTTCCATGGGATGATCACAGAGGATCTTGATGCTTTCCTATTTGAGTTTGATGTCCTTTGTAGAGGGTACGACTATACCACCGACCCAAAAAAGCTAAAACTATTCCCTTCCACTCTAAAAGTGGAAGATCTAAGTTGGTTTATGGGTCTAGGTGGGCGAACCATCAATTCTTGGGACGAAATGAAAACCTTCTTCCTCAAAAGATACCAAGACTTTTGTAAATCTAAGGAATTGAAAGATGAGATTTTCAAGATGACTGCAAAAGATAATGAAACGCTAGAAGAATATGTAGAATGATTTAATTATAATTTGCAGAGGTCTCCATGGACTGCCCTACTAAAAGAAGTCCTAAGAGCTATCTTAATTAAAGAAATGAAAAAGGAACGGGTAGAAAATCTAAACTTAATGGGAAAAGGAGATATTTATCGCGAAGATTATGATGAAATTATTCATTTGTGTATCAGGTGTTCGCGGTGAAGCACACGCATAGGAGCAGTTAGCTGAGATCCCATGAGAAGAGGAAGCAAACCACATAGAGGAGGTGTAACACGGATGGAGATCGGTAACCTCCTGGAAGATTTTAAGATGGACATCCTGGGCACTCTTACAACATAGTTGGACGTCCTAGAGGCTAAACAAAAATAGGCTTTAGCAGAATAAAATTTGGCCATCTTCTGCCCACGTTGTCGAAAGAAGCACAACCAACGGGAATGCTCGTTAGACATGGTTCATACGTGCACCATCTGTACTTAAGATCATGGCCCTGAACAATGTCCATCATTACCCATGTTGAAAGAAGTGTTCAAGGAAGAAGAGGAGGAAATAGAACTGGTATATCTGATGAACCAACTTCGATAATGGCAAGCTAAACCTATAGTTATGTCATAAGACGCACTCCAATTCTTTCCTTCCTCACAGTTTAATCAACAGCAGAACCTTGGGGTAGCCTGGAAAAGCTAATCACCCTACTCAAATTGGCAGAGCTAGCCATTCCCTATGACACCCTGGCCAACATAATCTTCTCCTAGAAATGGCTAGCTGAATTCTCCTTTTACTCTTGTTTGGCAAGGCAATCCCTATCAATCCGAATGGCCTGCTTCCACGTCTCAAAATCCGAATTGGTTTACAAATTTGCATTAACCTCTGGGGATATCTAATGTACCTATGGAAACAAGCCCTTAGTCTCAACCCGCATTGTCATCTCCTTATACATTACATCGAAATTCTCAACCTCTTCTGCGGCCACAGTTACCAGCTCAGCTGAACCCGAATCCTAATAATAGACCAGTCCAGTTGGTACAGATTATTGAAAACCCAGAGTATGAGATTGAGCAAAAAGAATGTAATGAGCTTAGATTGAGGTCAAGACGTGTCATCACCCCTGAGGAAAACAGGGACCAACCTTCAATTGAAAATGTAACTCCACCTGTACATATTCCATCACCTGTACATATTCCACCGCCTGTAAATAATACTGAACCAAAGCAAGGGGAAGAAGCATATTAGCATGATGACCCTAGAAAACTTATAGTCACTTCTCCTTCATTCCTCGAAACACTAACAACATCTAAACCAATCGCCTACCATGATTTCGATCTTGTAGGGGAACTAAAAAATTTATGTATTAAGATCCCTCTCCTCTAGGCCATTCAAGACATTCCCATCTATGCCAAAAAAATCAAAGAATTGTGTGTAAGGAAGCCTGTGAGGAAGGTAAAAACCTCACCCACTATCCATGTTGTAGGAACCTTATCCGATTTACTCTTGGGAGAGGAAACTCCAATAAAGTACAAAGATCCTGGAAACCCCATAGTAACAGTTCAGATATATGGCCGCTCTTCTCCAAATACACTAGTTGATATGGGAGCCACCATTAACATATTAACAACAGAAACTTGTCAAGAACTTGGTATTAAAACCTTGGAACCGACCACCACTTTATTAGAACTTGCTGACCGATCAGTGGTAAGACCAGAAGGGACTTTACAAGACATCACAGTTTCTGTTGACTCATGGGAATATCTAGTAGATTTCCTGGTTATAAACCTAAGGAGTAGGTTGGATGAGCATACTTTGATTCTGGGTGACCTTCGCTGGAAAAAACTTATGCATATATTGGTTGTCGAGAAGGCAGCATGACTATTACCAAGGGGGATGCTGTAAAAAATCTGGTGTTATATCCTCCTGCCAGGCCAAGTTTTCCCATTGTAAAAATATGTAAGTAGCCACCAGTGTACCTGGAAGAGAGCATCTGTTCACCACTCACAGTAGCGGAGGCATTGGAATTTAAAGATTAGACTAACAACAACGTTATCAACAATTTTATAAATCAGCCAGCTAAAGTGAGTAATGTATAGTGTGAGATGTTGAATGCAATCCTTGATAAGGAAGCCATGGAAGATCCCCTAAAGGATACAAATGACCAACATATTCAAATGTTGTTGTTCATAACAGCAAACCAGTTGAGATCGAGCCAGGAAAAGTTCTAAATATCAATGATAATCTAGATAGCGAACAACAACAAAAGCTTATCTAGGTATTATAGGAAAATAAAGGGGCTTTTTCCTAAGATTATCCTGATATGAAAGGGACATACCCACAACTATGTACACACCACATTTATACATAGAAGGATGCTCGACCCATCCGGCAGCCTCAACAAAGGTTGAACCCACACCTCAAGGATATCGTGAAAGAGGAATTGCAGAAGATGCTGGATGTAAATTTTATTTATCCTATCTCAGACAGTAAATGGGTCTCTCCATTGGTGGTCATCCCTAAGAAAAATGGGAAGTGGTGTATTTGTGTAGACTATCGAGAGTTGAACAAGGCAATGTAGAAAGATCACTTCCCCCTCCCATTCATTGATCAGGTCCTCGATACGTTGGCAAGGAAGCAATTCTTCTCCTTTTTAGACGACTTTGCCGGTTACAATCAAATTCAGATTGCCCTTCACCTTCAGGATAAAAAAAACCTTCAACTGTCCCTGGGGCACATTCACATAGAAGATATTTCCATTTGGATTTTGTAATGCCCTAGCCATGTTCCAGAGAGCTATACTCAACATCTTTATCGATCTAATAAATGAAGGACTGGAGGTATATATGGATGAATTTACTCCATATGGGGATGATTTTGATCAAGCATTTCAAATGATAGAAAAGGTCTTATAATGATGCATTGCTACCATGTTAGGTTTAAGCAATGTCAAGTGTCACATGATGATGACTGAGGGCGTGATCCTAGGACATTACATCTTCGTAGTAGGAATACAGGTAGATCCAGCAAAAATACAGGTAATTCTTTTACTACCTAACCCCTGCACTCAAACAGAGGTACGTAGCTTCCTGGGATATGCAAGTTATTATCGTAGGTTTATCAAGAATTTTTCACAGATTGCGGCACCCTTATATGCTCTAACTGGAAATGTTGATTTCAGTTGGTCTGACAAGTGTGACACAGCTTTTGCAGGTTTAAAGAAACTAGTCTCAACTAGTTGATATCATAGCTTGATTCAGCCGAACCAGGCTTACCCAAGGAAGTGCTACACTTCGTGACATGTTTATAAGGGGTGAAGCTTCGTGCTTGGGCCAAGCTAAACAACAAGGCATGGCGGGTTTGAAAGAATGCGAAGGGAAGCTCTTGTTGACCTTATATAGGTTGAAGCTGATGAAAGAGGAGTACCCACAGATTCGAAATGAACTTGAAGTCTGGGAAAGGAATGTTGAAGATGAACTTCTTTGACTTGGTTGGGCAATGGAGCAGGTTGCAGCTGCAAATTGCGATGACAAAGAAGAGGAAGCTATGACGTTTGAGGATGTTGCATATATGACAACGATGGAGGATGAACTTGAAATTGTTCAAGTTGAACCAAGATCATGTAGTTTGCAGACATTGGTGGATGAGGAAACTCACATGGAGGAGACTCATGATGAAGTAAGTACTACTTATGCTTGTGTTTCATTTGACCTTTTAGTAGATGGACCATATGTAGGAGAGGGCAAATTCAGTTTGTCGATGTGATGGAGGATCTTACTATGGATGTCTACGATGAGACCTTGTACGGAGAAGCAAGGACCATTGACTGTTGTAGAACTTGTTGGGGATATTTGTGACCTTATGGCAGAAGGTGCAAATGCTCGAGACAAGGGAGGAACGTGATGATCATTGCGAAAGAATGGGTCATGCTTTAGCCATATGAAGAAATTGGCTAAGTGTCCAGCATGACTCATGGACAGATTGGAGAAGGGCACACACTTGAGTTTGATGATACTTGGGTGGAATTCTCATGGTCGAGACCAAGAGGAAGTCTTGGTGGAACCTTCAGTGGGGGAGCCATGGTGGAAGAGACTCATGTGATGATGATATGGTTTGGGTGATAGAGTTCACTAGACCGGATTGCATACTTGGATGAGGATGGCTGATTTTTGTGATGGGTCTACTTAGTTGGACAACATGGGCAACTTGAGTCATGGACATCGAGTTGGACACATGGAGCATGGCAGTGTTATGCAGTGGCATTATGCAGGGGCACTTGTAGAGGTTTCACTTATGGGCATCCAATAAGGAGTGACAAGGCAAAGATGTTCTGTAGGTGGTTTTACTGATGTGACATGGAGATGTTTTACTTATGAGCTGATGGAGATGTTGTGCACTCTTGTACAACAAGTCCATGGACTTGGTTGGATTTGTGAGCAGACTATGGAGCATTCCTACTACATGGAGAGTTTAGGCATCTTGTAGAGAGCTTTGGGCCGAGACATGTATGCTTGCTTGGATGTTGGTTGGAGATGATTCATGAACCTCATGATGACATTAGGTTGTGACTTTTGGGGAGTTCATATTATGGTGGACTTGGAGGATCTGAGACATTGAGGAGCTGAGGTCAGGGACTTTGATGTAGTATGGGGTGCATACTTTTCAGTACATGTATGGGTGTGTTTCAGAGAGTGACATGATGTGGAGGATCGATATGAGACACTTTGGAGTGATGGAGTTGCAGCGATGATAATGCCTTGGTGGCAACACTTGGGCATTGGTTGAGCTGAGACTTAACCACTTTTGATACATGAGAGCTGATTGATTCATGATCATGGGCAACACATTGATGATGAGACATGTATATACTTGTTTCTTTGGCATATTGGAGGGATGACACATTACAGATATGATGAAGGTTGCTTCATGGACCTAGATGTGGCAAATCGAAAGTCGATTTGATGAGAGGATCTCTTCATTTTGAGAAGGATTTTACACATATGGATGATGATGTTGGGATAGATGTGGTTGATTTCATCTAGCACATTGACACCAAACGTCATGGGCAGCATGTTGTAGACGAGATGGAGTTTACTTCATGGACCTGGGCATGGCTTACATTTTGATGGAGATGGAGATGGATTCTTGATTGAGTTGGTGTTGTGACAGGAGTCTGAGAAATGACTGATGATGACATGAGGATGTGCATTCTCATGGTTTGATTGTGACAGTTGGATTAGCTACCTGACTAGTTCAGATCATGGGGCTCGAGCAGTGTACAAAGATTGTGTTAGCATTGTGTTGGAGTATCATGGCAGCAATTCACACGATGAAGATACATGATAGAATCGAGACGATATGTTGCAGTGGGCATGTGGCTCAAGATGGAGGGATAAACCTTCCACAGTGGGGTAGCATGTGGAATTGCGACGGATGTGGTTGATGGTCATGGATTGAGGAGACTTTCCGATTGATGGGGACATGAGCCTTTATGGTTTGTGCGATGGTAGAGAAAAGGCAGGTGGCATGGGCATCTTTGGATGTTAGAGCTAGTGACACTTTGTGATGTTGTATGACAGTATTGTTGAGGACGTCAATGGCTTGAAGTGGGGTAGGATGTAAGGCCCCCGAGTTGCAGTTGTTTGGAGCGAAGGCTCACGACTGAAGGCGCGACAAGTAGGTGACACCGATGAGCTGGGCATGTCCGCACGGCTACGAGTTGGGCTGAACGATGCAACCGCAGTGCAAGCACATGAAGAAATTTTGGTGAAAATGGTTAAGTGTGGCAAGCCGCGGTTATATATGGGTGGGCGGTCCCATGTGTGGGTGCCCTACCCTCGGGCCGATGTGTTGGAATGGCGAACCGCAAAAGGTTGGTCGGCTTGGCCATAGGCCGAAGCCCGTTTGACTGAATCAAGCTCTGGTTCGATTGAATCAAGCTCTGATACCAACTGGGGCATATGTCACGCCCCTACACTAGCAGTACTCTTCCAACCACACTATAAGAGGTGTGGCACCATCGACCACTTTTTTTTTAACAATACTTGCGATTGTGGACTACGCCTACTTTCTATATTTCGATTATTTTCCAACTTTCCTAAGTATGCATTCACATTAACACAGCGAAAACTATCATACATCATTCATCGTTATTATCTTTTAACATATATGCACAATGGATAATAAACCGAGAGGGGTAACTCCCTGAAATATGAGTCTACCCTATAATATCAATACTTCACAAATATTCAGTTTTACAGTCTTTGTAGGAAACCCCAAGTTTCCTTGGTACAATATCTGTCAAGTCATGGAAGTCAGCCTGCACAGTGTGGTCCACCTAAACCACCTTCCGGAGTGCCCAAGGATACTTCCGCCCGTCGCACCTCATTCAGCAAAACTCGTGTCGTTCACCACACATGCCCACCATTCAGTTTGCCTACTCACCGAACTCCGGTTCATCTCACCCGCTAATCGTGTTGCCCACGCAACGCTACTTCTTTCACCGTCACACCATTTCACCCTGCCCAGGCGCGTTCCACCAAACTTGCCCATTCGTTTCGACTTGCTGATGCATTCCACCCGAGTTCACCCTTCGTCGTTTCGCCGTGAATGGGCGCACTCCACCTGACTCGCCCATTTGGCATCAGTAGTCGCATCGTCCACACGAATCCACCAACTGGCGTTCACTCAAACTCATCAACTCATCAATTGCTCACACATTCACTTGAACTCACTGTCGTTTCATTGTGCATGTGCACGCTCGCATGACTCGCCCGTTTGGAACAAGTTCACACACCCGCCCGACTCACCAATCGGCGCCCTCATTCAGGCCTGCCCGCGGTCTACCTGGCACCTCCGTGTTTTTTCACCCAACCGACCTTTGCTCCACACCTTTGACCATTCAACTCAGCTCGTCCTCGTTTTCCATGTTGCTGCGTCATGCAGCCTGTCCGTATGTTGTTCACCACACTAAACGCTACCTTGTTGCGGCTAAGTGCTGCGGCCTAGACCACCGCCTGCACCTCGCCCCTATTTTAGAACCCAAGTATTTCAGCTCGCACTTTGCTTTATGAGAAGGCTCCTTGCTCGCACTTCCTTAGATGCTTCTAAAATGAACCACCATCGCACGTTTATATGGCCGCTACCAAAGAGGGGCTTTGGCCTATGGCCAAGCCGAGCAACCTTTTGCAGTTCACCATTCTAACACGTTGGCCCAGGGCAGGGTGCCTGCACATGGGACTGCCCACCCATATATAACCGCAGCTTTCCACACTTAACCATTTTCGCCAAAATGTCTTCGTTTTCTTGCTCTATGATTGCGTCGTTTGGCCTAACTTGTCGTCGGGCAGCTGCACCCAGCTCGTTAGTGTCGCCAACTCACCGCGCCTTCAGTCATGCACCTTTGCTCCAAATGACTGCAACTTGAGGGCCTTACATCCTCCCCCACTTCAAGCCATTGTCGTCCTCGACAATACCATCATACAACATCACAAAGTGTCACTAGATCCAACATCCAAAGATGGCCATGTTGCTTTCCTTTGCTCTGCCATTGCAAAAACCCACAGGCTCATGTCTCCATCAATTGGAATGTCTCCTCAATCCATGACCATCAACCACATCCGTCGCAATTTCACATGATGCCCCACTGTGGAAGGTTTATCCCTCCATCTCGAGCCACATTCCCACTGCAACATATCGTGTCGATCCTATCAGGTATCGACATCATGTGAACTGTTGCCATGATACTCCAACACAATGCGAACACATCTATGTACACTGCTAGAGTTCCATGATCTGAACTAGTCGGGTAGCTAATCCAACTGTCACGCTCAAACCATGAGAATGCACATCCTCATGTCATCATCAGTCATTTCTTAGACTCCTATCACAACACCAACTTGGTCAAGAATCCATCTCCATCTCCACCAAAATGTAAGCCATGCCCGGGTCCATGAAGTAAACTCCATCTCGTCCTCAACATGCTGCCCATGATGTTTGGTGTCAATGTGCTGCATGAAATCAGCCACATCTATCCCAATATCATCATCCATATCTGTAAAATCCATCTCCTCAAAATAAAGAGATCCTCTCATCAAATCGACTTTCGATGTGCCACATCCAGGTCCATGAAGCAACCTTCATCATATTTGTAATGTGCCATTCCTCAAGTCTGCCAACGAAACAAGTATACCCCTGTCTCATCATCCATGTGTTGCCCATGATCATGGATCAATCAGCTCTCATGTATCAAAAGTGGTTAAGTCTCGGCTCAACACATGTCGAAGTGTTGCCACCAAGGCATCATCATCGTTGCAACTCCATCACTCCAAATTGTCTTATATCGATCTTCCACATCATGTCACTCTCTCAAGTACACCCATACATGTACTCAATGGTATGCACCCCATATTGCATCAAAGTCCTTGATCTCAGCTCCTCAGTGTCTCAGATCCTCCAAGTCCACCATAATATGAAGTCCCCAAAAGTGACAACCTCATGTCATCATGAGCTCCATGAGTCATCTCCAACCAACATCCAAGCAAGGATACATGTCTCGGCCTAGAGGTCTCTACAAGATGCCTCAAATCTCCATGTAGTAGGAATGCTCCATAGTCTGCTCACAAATCCAACCAAGTCCATGTCCTTGTTGTACAAGAGTGCACAACATCTCCATCGACTCATAAGTAAAACATCATGTCACATCAGCAAATCCACCTGTAGAACATCTCTGCCTTGGCACTCCTCATTGGATGCCCATAAGTGATACCTCTACAAGTGCTCTTGCATAATGCCCTTGCATAAGACTGCCATGCTCCATGTATCCAACTCGATGTCCATGACTCAAGTTGCCCATGTTGTCCAACTATGTAGACCCATCACATTAATATGCCATCCTCATCCAAGTCTGCAATCTGGTCTAGTGAACTCAGTCACCCAAACCATATCATCATCACATGAGTCTCTTCCACCATGACTCCCCCATTGAAGGTTACACCAAGAATTCCTCTTTGTCTCGGTCATGAAAAGTCCACCCAAGTACCATCAAACTCAAGTGTGTTCCCTTCTCTAATCTGTCCATGAGTCATGCCAGGCACTTAGCCAATTTCTTCATATGGCTAAAGCATGACCCATTCTTCTGCAATGATCATCACGTTCCTCCCTTGTCTCGAGCATCTGCACCTTTTGCCATAAGGTCACAAATAGCCCCAACAAGTTCTGCAACATTCAATGGTCCTTGCTTCTCTGTACAATGTCTCATCATAGACATCCATGGTAAGATCCTTCATCGCATCGACAAACTAACTTTGCCCTCTCCTGCATATGGTCCATCTACCAAAAGCTTGACAAATGAAACACAGGTATAAGTAGTACTTACTTCATCATGAGGCTCCTCCATGTGAGTTTCCTCATCCACCAATGTCTAAAAACTGCACGATCTTGGTTCAACTTGAACAATTTCAAATTAATCCTCCATCGCTGTCATATCTGCAACATCCTCAAACATCACAGCTTCCTCTTCTTTGTCATGGCAATCTACAGATGCAACATGCTCCATTGCCCAACCAAGTCAAAGAAGTTCATCTTGAACATTCCTTTCCAAGACTTCAAGTTCATCTCAAATCCGTGGGTTCTCCTCTTTCATCAGCTTCAACTTGTATAATGTCATTAAGAGATTCCCTTCGCATTCTTTCAAACCTGCCATGCCTTGTCGTTCAACTTGGCCCTAGCACGAAGCTTTACCCATGCTAAACCTATCACGAAGTGTAACACTTCCTTCGGTAAGCCTGGTTTGACTGAATCAAGCTCTGGTTCTACTGACTTAGGGATAAAACAACCTTCACTTGTCCCTGGGGCACATTCGCATACAGGGTATTGCCATTTGGCTTTTGTAATGCCCCAGCCACTTTCCAGAGAGCTATACTCAGCATCTTTGCCGATCTAATAAATCAAGGACTGGAGGTATATATGGATGAATTTACTCCATATGGGGATGATTTTGATCAAGCATTGCAAATTCTAGAAAAGGTCTTAGAACGATGCATTGCTACCAGGTTATGTTTAAGCAATGTCAAGTGTCACATGATGATGACCAAGGGTGTGATCCTAGGAAATTACATCTCTGCAGTAGGAATACAGGTAGATCTAGCAAAAATACAGGTAATTCTTTTACTGCCTACCCCCTGTCCTCAAATAGAGGTACGTAGCTTCCTGGGATATGTAGGTTATTATTGTAGGTTTATCAAGATTTTTTCACAGATTGTGGCACCCTTATATGCTGTAACTGAAAATGTTGATTTTAGTTGGTCTGACAAGTGTGACATAGCTTTTGCAGGTTTAAAGAAACTAGTCTCAACAGCACCAGTATTACATGGACCAAACTGGGAGCTGCCCTTCCACATCTCCACGGACACATCAAATGTATCTATAGGTGTTTTCCTCGGCCAGAAGGAGGACAAGAAACCTTATGCTATATATTATATTAGCAAAAATCTCATTTATGCAGAACTAAATTATATAGTGACAGAAAAAGAATTCTTAGCTGTTATTTATGCAATAAACAAATTTAGACACTATATAATGGCTACCAAGTCTTCTTGTACACTTATCACTCTTCCATTCGGTATCTAGCTAATAAACCAATCACAAATGGTCGAGTAACACAGTGGCTATTTCTTTTGCTGGAGTTTGACATTACCATTAAAGATTGTTTGGGGAATGAAAACCCAGTTGTTGATTTTATCTCTCAAATCCCGAAGGTGAATGATCCACTGGCGGTAGATGACCAATTTTTGGATGAACACTTGTTTGCTGTGGCAGTTAAGACTTGGTTGTATGCAGATGTGGAGATTTATCTGGAAATATGGAAGCTACCCAAACATTTAACGACAATAGAAAGAAAACTAATTGTTCAGCACAGTGCCCGGTTCTCTTGGATAGGTAGATATCATTTTCATATAGGGTTCGACATGTGTTTACACAGATGTATCTGCGAGGATGAGATCCATGAAAATCTGAAGGCTTGCCATGAAAAACCCTGTGGGAGACATTTCGCAGATCTAAGGAAAGGACAAAACGTATTATAAATGGGCTATTATTGGCTGACTATTTTTAAGGATGCTAAAAAATATGCCCAGGCCTGCGATGGTTCCCAAAGGATGGCCCGACCTGGCCAATCTGATGAAATGCCTCTGCAACCCCAATTATTCATAGAACCCTTCGAGCGTTGGGCATTGGACTTCGTAGGTCCATTCCGTCTGCTATCCAATCATAAGGCCTACACACTGGTAGCCATGGATTATGTTACAAAATGGGTGGAAACTGTTAGGTTCCTATACCAATAGGAGTCATAATTTTGAATGGCTAAGGTTAAACCTTGTAATATTGTACATACCTTTGCTTTTGCAAATGTTTTCCATATACAAAAAATAAAAAAATGTAAAGAGGGTATGTTCTAAAAGAATAATCAAAGGACAAAAAGAATAAAAAAGGTCAAAAAAGATGAAAAAATATGAACCCCAAGAAAAGAAAAAATACCATGAAAGTGTGCAAGTCTAATTGCCACTACTATTTACTTTACGGAAAATAATGATTGTGTGCAGCTTGTGATTCATGTCACAATCTAGGGTAATCAAACTATTTAATCTTGGTTATACCATGTTTTAAATTTCATGTCTATAGGTAGAGAATAAAAATCTGGCCAAACAGTGTAACCTTGGCAGATAATTAGATAGGTAGAGTAAATAAAAAGAGCTCAACGGTTTAATATAAGCCCTTAGATGTAATAAAGTTAGATTTAGTTATTTTACTATTGTAAAGAAAAATAAAAATATTTGATAAGGGTTTGCTAGCTCAAATGCACCCTAATAAAGTGAAGTAAAAATGGTAGGAAAAGTAGATGGGTAAGCAGGAGAAAGGTTGCAGAAGTATGATGATTGATTAGACAAAAGCATATTTATCATTCTCATCATAAAAGTTCTAGATATGAATGAAAAAATGAAGCATGCAAAGTGGTTTCAAAGTCAATTAATTAACTTCTTCAATTCATTTCACCTTTTAATTAACTAATTTCCTATAAATAAAGTCCAATGTGCTCAAAATCCTTTAAGTCAAATAGGCTCAGAGCATTTCTCTGACTTTTGGAGGGACCAGACCCTCGGCTTAATGATTTATGGATATTAAGAACTAAATTTTCCTCGTAAAAATTCATCCCCCCATTCAATTCATTCATTTTCCTAAATAATGTTCCATTCATAAGGTTAAAACACTTTTACATAGGAAAAGCATTCCCCCCCTCACATAAATCATTTTCATATCAAAAACCCAACAAAACACATTACCCTAAGTATTAATGTTAATATGTGAAAAGCATTCAAATCACGAAAAAGCATTTGCTTAGTGTGTTGTGTACCTTTTCCGCCCATTCTTTATTAACTACTAATTTATTATACTAAAACCCGATAATAAAACCCATTTCCCCGTATATATGTAAATCCTACATATTAATTAACCCTACACCTTAGTTTAAATATAAACTATAATATATAGTCAATCCGACAAAGAACCCACTAACTAATCGATCTGCGATTATGTTAGGAAAAACCCCATTTAAATCCTTTGTTAATCACCTTGATGGCCTAATCGCTCTTTAAGCCATCATTAACCCTGATACCACCATATTTAAGCACCTGCCGGGCCCCCCCACTTGCCTCCATGTAGCTTCCCCACCCGATCACTGTGTGATCATTTGCATCCTCATCTGACGACCCTCATCCATATCGAGCCAACCCAACGTTTGTCCCTTACCTACCCGAAAAAGTGGTTTTTCCACCAACCCCCGATGCTACGTGTCAGCCAATGAATGGAATCGGGCGGCCCCTCCCAAATACCACCGAGCACCCAAAAGCGGTGTGATAGAAACCGTTTACCGCCCTCCCACTACACGACAAAATGACCATTGTTCACCCTGTACCCGCCAAAACTGACTTTTTGCACATAAAGCCAAAAATCCCCAAATCATTTGTTTTCACTGGAATTTTAACTGTAAACCTCTATATGCATGAATGCCACTTGCGAATGTCGAAGCCATCAACCCACATCCAATTTCACTCCAAAGATGCTGCAGACCACCCAGACAACCTTGCAGCCTATACAGAACCCCTTCAACCATTTGCAGTCGCCAGCCACCCTGCTCAGAACCATTTCAACCCAGTTCTAGGTATTTAAGCCACAATTCATCAAACACCCTATCAATTTCAAAGAAACCAGTGATTGAGTATTCTTAGTTAAGTTTAAAATTAATTGAAGAAACTCAAGAATGCAAGCCTACTCTGTGTTGAACCATCGTTGCCCTAAAATACTGTAAATCACCTCCCCCATACTCAAATCCACAAGAACTGAGAATGGCTGCCCCAATTGCCATGGATGTGAGACCCATCTCTACACCCCACTTAGACTTGGATCACCTTCCCTTAGCTGATAGAGATTTCCAGATAAAATATACCTCTGTCATGGAGCTCCTGCTCAAAATTCACTGCCAAAGTAGGGACAATTTTCCTAAACCATGCTGATGAAATTGACCTTTGGGAGTCAAATTTTCCCAAGTACCATTTCCCCCAAGTCCACCATTTTCCTGAAATTGTACATTATTTCCATGCCAACTATGTCCCCAGTCAAAGAGCAGTCATGTCCCCTAACCAGGCTATACTTTTCACTATCACCGCTGAATCTATAAATGAGATGCTACAACTCCAGCTTGGCCAAAACTTAACTCCCTTCTCAATTGGAGACTTGTTGGACTTATATCCCAAACTCAGCCCTGCAAGATTTGCCCAATTAATCCAAACCTTCATCGTAGAAGAGAAGTATACCCCCAAAGACCCCCCTCCATATGTAGCAACTATATTTTCTCATTGGGGTAGAAATATTGTATCCATGATATCTTGTGTTTTGGGTTACTCCACAAGTGAATACATTGATGAAATCATCCTAGCTTTCATGTCCATATACACTCCAGGGTAGCCTCCTACTGTCATATATGACTATGCTCAGTTCATAGTTGACAAGATGCATGAACAGTTCCTCCAGAATGAGTAATAAGAGAGTCTTGAAATACTCCTCCGTCTTGTATCACATTTTCCTATACTTCTAAGCAGATAAATTCCCACTTACCTTGTAAAAGTTGGACACCAAGGGCCAACCAAGATCAGTCGTCTTCTGGGCCCCATTGTTCATCAATATTCCTCCCCCTATTCATAGAATGAATTCATAGATTCCTTTGTCCACCCTATGATGACCATGCTCAGTGGAACCCCTCCACCAAGAATCAGTCCTGAGATTAGGAGAGTCCTTCATTTAAACATCAATCATCAGGTGGGAGATTGGTACTTGTACCAAAACCACACTGAAATCAAGATTTATGGCTGTGAGATGGCCCCATACAAACTACCTAAATACCTCCCAATGAGGTTATTTGCCCTAGAGTACTACAAGCAGATAATAAATTCAAATGAAGTAAACTTTGTTAAAGCCAAAAAGAAAGCTTAGCTCAAGATCAAAGACCAATTGGGTCCTTTTATTTGTAATAGTAGAGACGCTGGAAAGGAGGAAAACTTGATCCTTCAGAGATTAAAATTAAAATAGAACTTCATATGGAAATATGATCCCTTGGATTTAATCTGCAAAAGAAGGCAGAAAAATAAGATGGCTCCCTATATCCATCACCGCATCCTTAAGATAGAAAAGTATGCTAACCAATTGCAATGGGTGGAAAACACGTTAAAAGACATGGATAATACTGAAGTTGTTGTGGAAAGCATATTAATAGATCTCGAAAAACAAATTGATGAGGATTCTTTCCTGCAGGTTCCAGCATAGTCAGATAGGCCAGAACAATCAAGCAACACAGAACCGTAAGAAGAACCAACAACTACCTCAAGTGCCCATCCATTCATGCAAACTCCTCAGAATGAGGAGGAGGTCCCAAAAAGGAACAGAGAAGGGGCTTCCACTTCAGGAATGCCTACTTCTAATGTATAGTAAGAATCAAACAAAAGGCAAAAGCCCAATCCAACCTCTGAGCAAGAATTCACTGACGACTCAATTGTGCTCACCAACACAGAGGTTGAAAGAAGCAGGCCCACCACTCCATCTGGGAGTGTGCAGGAGCCTTCCACATCACAGACTCAGATGTTGATGAGGCAGAAAAGTGTTGAGGTCTCTTCCTTCAGAATGCCTACAAATAAGGACCAAGATATTAAGGAAAGATACAAAGAGATCAAAGCCATAAATGAGAGGCTTAAGGCCCAAATATATGCCCAATATCTGAAAATGACCCCCACTAATCAAACAAGGCTAATGTCAGCCTTTGATATCAAAGAGGGGAAAATGAATATGACGTTCATCAAGCCAACCACTTAGCAGCCAAGAGTAGCATCAGATTTCAAAAAGGTGGATTTTGAAGGGCTGGCAAGGGATATTCATCCCATTGACCAGATTGAACTACACAAGAAAAAAGGGGAGATGATATGCTCCACAATAACAGGGAAGGCCATTGATACACACCAATTACAGAACTCCCTAGACAATATATCAGCATAATTTCAGTTGGAGAAGGCCTCCTCACAAGCCAAGGATAATAGAATCAAGTCCTTAGAGGACTTAGTGATTGAATTGGGACACGATCCCAAAGATGTAAAAGCTACAGAGCAGCTGATTAAAAAGAAAAATGATGACATTGCTGCACTCAAGGAGTAGCTAAAGATACCCTAGTTGGATCACCCACGGACAAAGGAAGTCATAGAAGCACAACAAGGACATGAAAAGCTCATGGACTTGGTCTTGAAGCTAAACGATCAACTCAAGGAGATAGAGAAGGAGTTGGACACTTTAATTCAGTCGAAGCAAAGTGACTTGGCCACAACTTCTAGAACTGTCATCCCCACAGTATCTACAACAGTTCCTTCCACACTGGTAGCATCGTTGGCACCCACAGCTCCACCTGCCACAACATTGCCAGTAACAGCAGAATCTACAACAACAATAGGTACACAGGGAGAGAAAGCAGCAGAATTAGTCAAAGCCATGGAAGAGATGTCTATCCAAGCTACAGAGATGAAGAGACTAAAGGAAAAGGTAGCAAGTCTGTAAATTGATTGTAAACTTGCCCAACTCCAGCGAAAATAAGAAACACAAAAGGCACTAACAATGGGTGAGAGAATCAAAATCCTAGAGAAGGATTTAACACTACATAAACCACTAGGAAAAACCCAAGAGATGCTTTGGGCCAATATCATTGACTTTTTCAATGATATCTGGCCATCAATTCAAGTTATATTTGAGGAGACAGAATTAGTGAAGATAGCTACTGAAGTTATCCAAAAATTAAAGAAAGAACTGGGAGATAAACCAGAGGATGCCAATCGACTCATCCACTTCCTAAACAACAAGAACAGATATGAGCTCCATGAGCTTAACATAGAAGATAGGACTGAGGCCATTCTGGAGATTAGGAAGGTTCTTTCCAAAAGAAACCTTATGCTTAACTTAGAAGAGAAGTGCCATAACATGCAGGTAGCCATTGATAGGTTCATGGCTAAGTTTTAGATTTTGAGGGAGAAGGGTCTTCCCAATCCTATGGTCATCAATGACAAACTCATGCCCCAACTAGACTATGGAGATAGACTAAGAAAATTGGCTAAGGAACAAGCAAGTTCTTCAACCATTAAATCCCTGCCAACAGGAAAAGTGTTATATGACACATTGGAGAACTTGTTTTTCCTAGAGCATGAGGTGAAACACTTGTTCCTCACTAAGCCAAATTTTTCAAAGTACACAGAGGTAGATGAAATCTATAGAAGGATGATGAATGTAAAACTACCTGATGCGGAATGGTGGGAAAACATGATAGATTTACTGTAATAAATTTACATCAGAAAGTTACTGCATAGTAAATGAAGGCAACTAGTTAAAACAGGTAAAAGCAGAGCAGCAGGGTCAAAGAGTAGCAGGGTCAAAGAGTATCAGTTGAAAGATGAAAGTAAAGAAGATTCCAGTGTAGAAATGCTACAAATATTAGCCAGCTTAAAGGGCTCTAACTCAACTAAAACAGCCAACAACACCACAATAAAAGAAGTAGTTCAACATCTGTCTCTATCTTCATGCAAGAAGCTATTTTTATTCCTTAGATTAAGTCTCAAGTTGTTTTGAGATATTTTGTAAATATTTTTGTATATATACTTCATATTTCGAAGTATGAGGGGTGGATTCTTATACTTTCAATAGAATTTTGTTCAAAGACTATAAAAGCTTTTGTATCACTGACTGGGCCAGCGTGCTAGATTGATGAATAAAGATCATATATTTCAAGGGATTCATGTGTAAAGTGGAGTACAAATGAGTAATTTTCTTGTGTTGTTTTATCTCTCTTAAAGTTGTTTCATAATCTTAAATGTTTCAGAAGTCTGAATGTTTAACTTGAATATTATTTCAGAATCTGCTTAACTGCACTCTGTCTTACTGTTATGCATTCTTAATGTCTTCTATTAAACTATCTTAGCTACGGAATTCTTAACTGCTCCTTAACTTTCGCAGTTTCTCCTCTAGTCTATAGTAAAGGATTCTTAAGTGCCCTTTACTCATGATTCACTGTTGTTCTCCCATCTTTGCCTCGGTCTGAGGATTCTTGATTGCCCTCTCACCCCTATTAAGACTCATTTCAACATTTAGTCCAAGGATTTGTACTTCACTCTACTATCTTTCCCCTTGAACATTCCCTCTAGTGATTTAACTTCAGCTTTGCTGCCCCTTCTTTGACTCCATTTCCCAATGGCCTAAAGGCAT
Organism: Pinus tabuliformis; assembly: GCA_031772625.1. Lineage (NCBI taxonomy): Eukaryota > Viridiplantae > Streptophyta > Pinopsida > Pinales > Pinaceae > Pinus > Pinus tabuliformis. The sequence continues at coordinate 1,841,468,581 of CM062819.1, forward strand.
CAACCTATTAGCCCGTTTTAAGGATTCCACCACCAAATCTTCATACAAATAAAAAACCCCCCTGAACTCTAGAACTAGGATAATATCTAAGCAAACATAGCTAAATTATATAGAGAGAGCCCTCTTTGAGCCATAGGTTGGCTAGAGTCTATGCGTACAAGTTCGTTTGTGGTTACCTTGAAGCCTTCCCTTCGAAAACTTCTAAGGAAATTTTTTGAGTGATAACAATGTTTAGTCAATTTAGTGTCCTAAATTGCTACATAAATTATCAATCCGGGTGTCGTAAACTAATGAAGTGTAGCGCACTATATGTGCTAAATAACCCTTTCTTACCTCACTATTTTCAAGTTTATGTTGTTTTGGAGTTTTGTTTTTTTGACTCCTAGAGTTCTACAATGTAATTGAAATCTTAATCTACTGTTGAAGTGAGAGTTTGAAAGTGCTTTTTTAGGCCAATTTTGGAAGTGGAGTTTTCAAAACAAGAAAGTGAAGACAAAGCTTATCTTCTTGCTATTGTAATGGTTTCCAAAATATGAGCTCGAAAGACTCTTAAAACTGCTATCTACAAAATCAAAACTTGAATGAGAAAATGGAAGTGCAGCTATCTATATCAAACTAGGAATGAAATACTGGAAGCAAATCTACTTCTGCTATCTATTCTGCTTGCAAAATTAAAGTCTAATGAACTACTGCAATTAAACTAAAGGAAACAAACAAAAATGAAACTGCAACTATACTATTAATGAACAACAAGTAATCTCATTTTATAAACATAAAGCTTCGCCAATTAGTTTGAAGATCTTTTATCAACGAAAGGCTCTGGAAATATTAGCTTATATCATGAGAAAGTGACATCAAACTATCTAACTCTAAACTAATAAACAACAAGTAATATCATTTATAAACATAACACTTCGCCAATTAGTTTGAAGATCAATCATCAACGAAAGGCTCTAGAAATATTAGCTTATATCATGAGAAAATGACATCAAACTATCTAACTCTAAACTAATGAACACCAAGTAATCTCATTTATAAACATAACACTTCGCCAATTAGTTTGAAGATCAATCATCAACGAAAGGCTCTGGAAATATTTTCTTATAACATGAGTGACTACACTAAGAAGGAAAAGGTACTGAACAACAAGAAAATCTCATTCATAAACTCCATATTTCACCAATTAGTTTGAGGGTAAACCATCAACGAAAGGTTACAGAAACATTCATTTATGTAATGAGTGACTATCTAGTAAGCAAAGGCATGAAACAACTTAAATTCAAAAGCTTAAAAACTAAGGAACAATAGAAGAAATGATGCTACTTGACACAATTTAAAACTATAGTTAAGAAGCTAAAGCATAAGAGAAACTAAAGAACTATTTCTAAACTAGAATGCACCTATTTGAGTTAGTATAAACAAGTGACAAAAGCTGCAATGAACGCAGTGTTAGAAACGATTATAGACATAAAGAAAAACACAATAAATGTATAGTTGAATGAAAGAAAATAACAAATGGAAATGTATAGAAATGAAAAATAACCTCGACCACGCAGGGGTCCTTTGAACGGCCTAGGAATATCAATGCAAAATTACTTCACACGCTCAGGTATCCATGTGGAAAAAACATAGTTTTTTATATTGAAAACAAAGTGCTGAATGTCTCATGCTTACAAACGGAAATTACACTACTTCATCACCATAAAACATTAACTAGTTCTGCGTTCCAAACGTTGGAATTTATAGGAAAAATTCATAACAGTTTTAAAGACAAAAGTCTTCTACAGCAGACACGTGAACAGGTAGTGCATCCAAGAATTTAGTCTTTGGTTGGCTTGAACAGTAAATCTATGAATAGTGGATGTTGGATTTGGTTATGTAGGTGGCAAGAAGGTGGAAAACGACATCCTCAACTTCAGGAACATGCCTCGGATTCATTTGCATGCCAAAATAGAGTTCTAGCTGCTATAGGACTTCTTCGTCGACTCCCCTTTGACCGGGGTCTTTCTCTTCTAATTTGATTAAATGGATAGCAATCCATCCATGTGATGACATTTGCCTAGCTACCCATATGGCTCGTTTCTTCTATCGACACCTGTAACCTACAAAAGTATGGAGATGGTTGCGGAATGGCCAGTTAGTTGCGGAAAGTGGCTACATTCCGTAGCTGAAAAACGAAACCCTATCCAAATAACACACGTAATACTATAATTTGAAAATCACTAAAATGTACTCCTGGAAGCAACATGCAATGTCTTTTGATGGTTTAGGATGCATTGGCATGGGAAAACAAAGGAAGAAGGATGAAGAAATTGCTTGAAAAAGAGGCAGTTTTAGAACTCAACATACCCCCACTATGAAGCTGTTGCATGTCCTCATGCAACCAAAATTGTAACAATCCTTCTTCTACTGCATCTGCTCTAAAACCTTAGCTAGAACATCCAAACTTTTCTTGTTTCTCTTTGCTACCACTACCATTCTAGACTTTCTCATAAGGAATCTATATTTAAGGTTGATGAGGGCCCTGCTTAGCTTCCTATTTTTCTTCTTCAATTTTCTATTTTTCTTATGCCACAGACCTAAATGAAGCATGGTATTGTCATGAATGATTTTGTCCAGCTTGTTTTGTTCCTTCAAAGCTTCATTTTCCTTCTGAATATGCCTCTTTAAGACCTCTAATTCATAGATTTCTTACTTTAGTGAGTGAATCAGAGTTTCTCGTGATGTAGTTGGCTAGTTAGATGAAGTCCCCTATTCTGCTGTTGTGTTCTTTTGCTCCAATGATTCAATATAATCATAGATTTGTTGCTAAGCTGGGTCAATCTCTGGAGATGCTTTTCTTGGACTACTTTCAAAGTCTAGTTGAGGAGAATATTGTGGACTCTGCTCAAATGAGGTGTTATCTGGTGATTGAGTTGGAGTCTCCCCTCCCAAGTCTATGAATTGGGCTTCTTTTGTCTGTGTTTTCTTCATTTTGCCTTTAAGCCTAAAGCTTCTCCTTAGACTTTGTGTGCCTATGTTCTTTTCTTCTATGACCTGTCTTATTTTCCCTTTTTCTTTTTCTTTCTTGGACTGCTCCTTAATGTGGACTAATTTCTCAGAGAGCAATTGTTCCTCTTCTGATGAAGGCTCAGGAGTTTGATAGATTTCCTCAACTTTCCTTTTTATTTTTCCTCTCTGTTTTGTTTGCTTCATGATCTTAGTTAGAGTTTCAGAGAGAGGTTCTTCCTCACTGTTTTCTTTTGCTGAACTGGTAGGAGTATTTTGAATTGTTAGAGTTGTTCTTCTCCTCCTACTCTTCTTTACTGAACTCCCTTCAGGTAACTCAGGTGGATCTTGGAAAAAGTTCTTGATCAGGAAGTTTTCCCATGTGTCTCCCATATCCTTCAAGTGATTTTCAACTAAAAGTTTTATGAGACCATCGTGGTAAATGTGAGGTTCTATATCTTCTATCTTCTTTTGAATAGTGGTTGAAATCTTCATTAAGCTATTCAACAGAAAGTAAGGAAGATTGATGGTCCCGTTTTCCAAAAAGTTCATCAACAACCTTATGTGATACATGTACATTGAACCATATCTACCCTCACACGTGATAAATTTCTGAATAATCAAGAGCAAACTACTCCATTTATCCTTTAATGTTGAGATAGGAATTCCTCTTTTGAAAATTGAGATATCCATACCTAGGTTTCAGAGAATAACTTTCCAAGCCTCATCATTGAATTCCTTATTTTTGAACCACCTTTCTCCATCTTTTGGAAGTTTGGTTGCAGCTGCAATGGAAGATTTAGTCACTGAGAACCTTATATCACCAATTTCCACTTCTACCCCATCAAAAGACCTTGCAAATGTTTTGGTGACTTCTCTGTGATGGCCATTGAATTTCATGATAAACTTCAGCCAACTAGCCTTCTTCAATGTCCCCTTCAACTGAGGGTATCCCTCCATAAACTTGACTCCTATGGGCTTTGATCTTACAATGAGACCCATTCTTCTTTTCTTCACTGTGTAGAAACTCTGTAAACGGTGGTTATATGGGAACAGAGTAGTTATAGGGACGGAAATGGAATACCAGAGAACTATGGAGGAAATCGATGGTTGTGGAATGAAATATGGAGGGTATACAAAGCAGGAAGAGCGTATGCACGAGAACAGTGTGGAGGACGTAAGGACTGGTGCACACGTAGACTGTGTGGAGGCAGAGTATTACTCATGCACAGAACCGAAAACTGAATGAAGTCTGAGTGCTTTGCGTTCATAAGAAGGCTATGAGAGTAAGAAAATGGGAAACTCGGTGTGTGAAAGAGCCATATTCCACTGGGTTACATTCACCTAATTAGCCGTTTAAACAGGGGGAGTAGGAAAGTACAGTGAAGTATGAGTTAAAATTGGAGTCAAATCATGAGACCGTTAAGGATTAAATTGGAAGGCATGGTGGAGTTATGACAACAATCAAATCGCATTATGAAATGTTAAGGAGTAGTGATTATTCAAGTTATACAACTTATGCTTTTATAATACTATTTGAAATAGGTTTTATTCTCACCTTTGGAAACATACATTTTCCATTTTCTAACCTTTGATTGTTTTCTTTTATAGGTGCTTAGGTTCTGATGTGTCTTCAAAATATTTCTCCTTCAATAACTACATCTAGCTTTTTATTTTTATTTTTCTTGGCTAATAATCAAACTGTTACTGCAGAGTCAGATTGGCTGCAGAACAGGATTAGCTGCGGAATCAAAATAGCTACGGAATTGGAGAACAGTTGTGAAATGTAACACAATGAATGAAATATGACTTGATGAATATAAAGTGACTTTATGGATGAAATATGGTAGAATGGAGATGAAAAGTGGATATGAAGAAATACTGAAGAAAATTTTATTGGTGGAATGTGGTGGTGAAAGGAACTGAAATTTGCAGAAATGAAATGGAATGGAATAAAACAAACCATGAATAAAATGAAGTACCTTCTTTTTTTTTTGGAAAATATAGGGTGTTAGAGTCTTCTGATTTTCACCCTGTATTTTCTGTATAAGGATGCCAATTAGTGATTGGTTTTCAAGCTTATACATTTTTTTTATTTTCATTTTTTTGGAATTGATAAAAAGAACAAAGACTAAGTTGGTGGAGAAGAATGATTCTTCTTCACCAACTTCATTTTAGAATTATTTTGAAAGATCTTGATAAACTCCTCCTTTAAGATTGGATTTCGATAAATCTTCAACCTATGACCATTCAGAAGGAGAAGAGCTTGATGCTCATCTATGGTTCTGATTTTTACTGCTCCATTACTAAAAAAAAATTCAATCTTATAAGGCCCAAGCCAATGAGTTTGAAATTTACCTTGAAAATCCTTGAACTTTGAATCAAATAGCAATGCCTAATCTCCTTTTTGAAACCTTTTTTCCTTGATGTACTTGTCATGCCACTTAGCTCTTTGTTGCTGAACTAGACTAGTCCTTTGAACTGCTTCTTGTCTGATTTCATCAAGTTCATTCAACTGCTCCAATCTATGCTTTTGAGCTTCTGATAGATCCATCCCCAACTTAACTACCATCTTGAAAGTTTTAACTTGGAACTCAATGGGGAACAGGACTTGCTTTCCATAAACAAGTTCATAAGGTGTATGTCCCGTTGTATTCCTCCATGTAGTTTTGTAGGCCCACAAGGCTTCAGGAAGCCTTTCTGCCCAATCTCTTCTATGTAGATATGTACAGTCTTGGTGATGATTCCTTCAATCACTTTATTTGTGGACTCCACTTGATCATTTGCTTGTGGATGATAGGGAGTGGATTTCCTATGCTTGATCTTGTACTCTTCCATAAGCCTCTCCATCATTTTGGATGTGAATTGAGATCCCTGATTTGTCACAATTTCTCTTGGAACACCAAAGCGACTAAAAATATCCTCAAAAAGAAAACTAACTATTGTCTTTTTGTTAGCAAAAAGTAATGCTCTGGCTTCTATCCATTTGGTGACATCATTAGTACATACCAATATATACTTTTTCTGCTTAGATGGGTGATTGATTGGTCCAATAAAGTATAAAGCCTTGTTTCCAAAGGGTTTGAAAAGTACCTGAGGTTGTAATGGCATCTCATTTGAGGGAGCAGGTTTCCCTAACCTTGGGCAGCTGTCGCACCTTCTGACATATTCTTTTGCATCTCTGAAGATGGATGGCCAATAATATTCCAAAGAAAGTATTTTATAGGTTGTCCTCCTGATAGCAAAGTGTCCACCACACGGCTCATCATGACATGCTTTAAGAATATCAAGCATTTCATCTTCCTTGACACATCTTCTGATTATTTTGTCTTTGAGATTTCTGCGAGTTTCATCATTATGTAGATCTTCCGGATACATCGCATTAGGTTTCTTTCTCATCGACGTTTCGAACCAGCAATGGTGGTTCATCTTCAGGGTGTGAAATATTATAGAAAGATTGTTCTCATTTTTCTAAATAAATAGAGATGAGATGCTAAGCCGACAGATATTAGATTTTAATTTTTTTTAATTTTTAATTTATTCTATTATGTTTTAATTATAATTTTAATAGTTTTATGATATTATGCTAATTTAATTATATTTTGTGACATATAGGGATTTTAAATCCATTTTATAACTATTATTATCTTAATTAGGGTTACTGTCATATTAGTTTCATTAGGGTTATATCAATTATGTTTGTATTAATTTTTAAATAATTTTATAATTATTTCAATTATATTTATTTTAATTAATTATATTATTGTTTTATTTATTTATTATTTATTTATTTATTTTATTATTATTATTATTTTCTTTTTTTTTTTCAATTTTGATTGTTACGATCGTTATGTTAGTTTTCATTATTTATTGGTTTTTAATTTACAATTAAATTTATTTCAATATTCATTTTTATTTAGTTAAATGTCTATTATTTGTTAAGGTTCATTATTAGTTATTAATTTTAATTTTAATTGTTATTAATTTTGATTGTTATACTTGTTATATTGATTTTAATTAATTAAATATTAATTGTTTTTTTTCCGAAGAAAAACTAACTTTTTATTAAGGAAATAAAAAGTTACAAGGCATATGCATTGAGCATTTCAGATATTTCTGTTTGACTGCTTGCAATCAGATAAGAAACCAAAGCTTTCTGCCAATTCTATCTGGGTGACCTCAAAAGAAACAACTGAGTACCTTTTATATATAAACTCTGAATGCTTGCTTCACTGATCTTCAACTCTGCTAGCACATCGGCATCATGCTTGCTCCTGTTGACCTTCTTTGAATTGTTTATCCCACTAGAAGAAAAATGCTCTAATGGCATTGATCAGCAATCCCAAACCCACCTTTGCGGCTGCATATCGTTAGATTGGACTTATGCAGGCAAAACGGTTTTTTTTGGAATTCTGATAAGTGACACTGATCAGCATTTTATTGTGAGAGCATCCAATTAAAAAGAACCATAAAAACAGCGTATGATGACTCCTCGGAAGGAGGAAAAAATCCCCAAAACGCAGCTGTAAGAACAAAGAGCCCATAAAAAAGCCAATGGCGGGGAAATAGAAGTATTTGAGAAGAAACATTGATACCGATATAGCGCCAGAAGAGCTTTGGCAGGAGAAAAGGCGGAAAAGAGAAAAACCTTCAGTGCTGAAGAGCGAAAGGGGGCTGATCGGCTGAAAGGATCTGTCCCTGCCGATCTTCGACAATTTTCCAGGTTCCCATATCCTGCTGCAATCCTTCCTTGGAGAGCAGGTCCGCAGAGGCGTTGCTGTCCCTGTAAATGTGACTAATGGAGAGGCTGTGAAATGATGATTTTAGCCTCTGCAGCTCTTCCAACAGAAGCTTCAGAATTTGATTTTTACAGGAGCTTTTCCCATTGACCCAATTTATGACGTTTAGGGAGTCTCTGAAAATCTGTATGGAGAGGATGTTTCTCTGTAGAAGCCAACAGAGGAGAAATCTCAGAGCTGACAGCTCAGCGAAGTTATTAGATCCTGACCCTAGGCCTACAGAGGCTTTTAAAGAATGATTTGCATTTATGTGGATTACCATTCCCGCTCTTGCCCTATTGTTTTGAGATGATCCGTCAAAAAAAGCCCAGGGGATACCTTCTTTAATGATTACAGGCTTGTGGTGGTTTTGCTGAATATTAGTTTCAGGAACAGGGATGGACGAGTAGATGGAGGCACAGTGGATGGCAGTAACATTTGCCGGAGTTTCCTTCTCTTGAAAAAGACTTCTGTTTCTAGCTATCCAGACCCCCCAACAGAATATGAGAGGAAGATTTCTCATGTTCCCATTAGGGTATTTTTTCCACCAGCTGCCCCAAACATCTTCCAAGGATCCGTTCCCCCATTCTGCCTGAATGATTAGCAATTTCCTTATTTCTCCCCAAATCTTTTTTGATTCAGTGCAGTGGATAAAGAGGTGGTTAATAGATTCCTCATCAGACTTGCACAAAGGACATCTCCCTGGACCGAACATATACCTTGACTGTAGAATATCCCAGGTTGGGATTTTCCGTTTTAACAGACACCAGAAGAAAAGTCTAGCCTTGGCTGGACACTTTAGCTTCCAAATGTGCTTCGACCACCATTCAGGGTCGCCCCATCCTTTCCTTGACATAATAAAATTATATCCACACTTTGGAGAGTATTCTCCAGATTCTCCATGAGCCCATATCAGTGCATCCGGACCATCTTTTATTCTGACATTGGTACGTTTGAGTTCTTGGATGTAGGAGTTCCATTCGTTCCTCCATCTAATGTTTATTCCTAAATCTTCCCCATCTTTCCAAGCCTGACCCCACATAGTAGATTGGACTTCCTTCTCAACCTGGTTTAGAGTAGAGATGCCCATATTTCCTAGATGTCTGATAAGTCCTAGGGATAGTGCAAATTTTTCGTTGCAACCTACCCAGGGATCCAATCCTATCTTCAGGTTCCTGCCATTCCCTATCTTCCACGCCAGGCCTTGTTCAATCACCTTGAACGCCTCCACCGATGCTTTCCAAATAACTGAGACATTCTTCTTATTCTTCACGGGGCTCCTTATCCAATCTTCCAAGGGAGCTAGTTCTATATACTTCCTTTTCACCACTTTAGTCCATAAATTTTCCATCGATATTAATCGCCACCCTAATTTTGCTGCCAAGGAGATACTAAAATTAGGAAGCCTCTTTATTCCCCAACCTCCCCATTCCTTAGGTCTTGCCAGTTTGTCCCAGGCCACCCAAGGAAGAACTAAGTTCTCCTTTGAGCCATCCCACAAGAATCTGCAACATATTCTTCTGATTTTCTCCAAGACTCCTTTAGGTACCCAGGTTAATGCTGCCCAGTAGACTGGGATGGCCAGAAGCATAGATTTAATAAGGGTCATTCTTCCAGCTCTGGAGAGCCACTTGAAACTCCAGTGAGATATTCTGGATTCAATCTTGGCAATCAGCCAGTTCCAGTCCTCTTTTTTATATGCACCTGGTTTTAGCCAAAACCCCAAGTATTTGAAAGAGGAGTCCATAGATCTAGATTGAAAAGGAAACAAAGCTTGCAGATGAATCCTCTCTTGTCTATCCATTCCTGCCACTGACATCTGAGATTTCCCAGGATTTATCTGCATTCCAGTTGCTTTCAAAAACAAATCTAGAATGGATTTTAATTCCTTAAGTTCGTTAGGAGCTCCGCTTGAGAAAATCAAAATATCATCGACAAAAAGAAGGTGAGAGATGAATAGATTGGTTGCTACCTCTATACCTCTTACCTTCCCCTCCCTTCTAGCTTTATGGATCAGCCTGCTTAAGCCTTCTGCCACCAAGAGAAAAAGCAACGGAGACAAAGGACATCCTTGCCTTAAGCCTCTCTGACCTCTGAAGAAAGGTGATGCTGATCCGTTGATTAAAACTGCATAACTGACATTTGAGATGCACCCCATGATCCATCGGATAAAGTCATGTTTGAACCCCAGGTGAGTTAGAAGCAGCCTAATATAAATCCAGTTTATCCGGTCGTATGCTTTGGATAAATCAATTTTTATTACTACACCCTTCATATTCTTTTGTCTGACACTATGTAAGACTTCTTGGGCTACTCCGATGGCCTCATGTATTTGTCTTCCATATAGAAACCCGAACTGCTCCATAGAGATGTGGTTCACCAGAATGGGCTTGATTCTATTTGCTATCACCTTTGCTATGATCTTGTATAAGTAGTTGCATAATGAAATCAGCCTAAATTCTTCAAAAGTCTCGGGAGCTTCTTTCTTTGGGATGAGGGCTAGGAAAGTAGCATTGAAAGGACTGTAGACTTCTCCTTTCTTCCTAGATTCTTCAACAACGTCAGTAATTTCTGCACCAATCAAATCAAAAAAATGAAGGAAAAGCTCTATGGTCCATCCGTCTGGCCCAGGGCTTTTTTCCTTTGCCATAGATTTCATTACTGACTCTACTTCCTCCTTTGAAACCGGACTTGACATCTCCTCTACTTCTTCCTCCTCAACAAATCTTGGGAAACATTGGGCTGTCTTTATTACCTCAGCAATGGTAGCCTCACCCGGATCTGCAAATAACCTCTGAAAGTGTCTTTGTCCAAGACCTGATAATGAGTTGAAGGACCAAATTTCCTCCCCTTCTTCGTTTTTAAGGCTCCATATGGTGTTTGCAGATTTCCTCCATAGTTGTGGAAGAAGCTGGTGTTCTCATCTCCAGCTTTTAACCAAATCGCCCTGCTCTTAAGCCTCCATTCTTCTTCCTTTGCCAATAGAATTTGATTCTGAAGTTTTTCCAGGTATAGGATCCTTTCCTTTGAAGCCTGGGTAGCATATCCATCCGCCTCTATGCTTTCTAGGTTTTTCAGTTCTTCACTTATCTTGAGCTGCTCCTCATTCTGCTTTGCCTTTCTCTCTTTTGCCCAGAGGATTGTCGCTTTTTTCAGTCTCTTGAGATTTTCCATAAACAGGAAACTTTTATCCTCTCTTGAATTATTATCCGGGTGTATCCATGTTCCTTTGAAGAGATTGATAAAAGAAGGTTCTTGCAACCACGTAGAGTTGAATTTAAAAGGCGCCGGAGGCTTTGGAGGGGGGAAGGAGAGTTCTAGAGAAACAGGAAAATGATCAGAAGACCCCTTTTCTTCAACCCATTGCCTGAAAATAGGAACCTTTGTGGCTAATTCTTCAGAGAGGAGAAACCTGTCCAATCTTTTCGCCACTCTAGCCTCCCCAGCTCTCCAATTCCTCCATGTCGGTTTTAGTTTTATCGGATTGACATCTATGAGGTTGCTGTCCGTTAGAAGATTTAGGAAGAAGTATGTCAACGGATCTTCCCTGGCCGATGGTCCCCAAGCCTCTTCTCTCCCAACAGAAAAATTTAAGTCTCCTCCCAATACCAAATATTTTGTCTTCAACAGAGATTTGGACATCAAGTCATTCCAAAAAAACTCCCTTCCTTGACAGGGCCCGTATACATTGATTATAGAAATTGGCAAAGCAAAGTCAGGGAAATGGACTTCCATGCCCATCACTTGTTTCATACCCCACTGATTAATCACCTTTACTCTCCCTTCCTTATAGCCTATAGCCAAGCCCCCTGAATGACCCACTGAATCTACTGCTGTGAATTTCCAGCCAGGAAGGAGGCCATTTAGCAACAGTTCTACTTCAGCTCCGTTCCCTAAAGTCTCCTGCAAAAAAAGAATCTCTGAATTTGAACTATGAATCAAATCTCTGAGAGCCAGTCTTTTAGGTTTGCTGGCCAGACCCCTGCAATTCCATGATGTCATTATCATTTTATACCAGTTTCAGGGGTCTGCACCGCTCTAAGAACCCCGGTGATGGACTGTTGTTTCCCATCAGCTACATCGAATTTTGCTTTCATTTTGGCCTTGGCTAGATTAGACTTTCTTCCTCTTTTATTTTTGGAATGGCCATGAGAGGAGAGCTGACCTATACCACCTACAGAATCTGAAATAACAGGCTTACAATCAAGGGATCTAAGATTGTAAGGACATGGATTTTGGAGAAGAGGGGAGGCAGGATGAGACAAGGCAGCTTCACAAGGCGGATCTAGGGAAGGTAAGGCAGCTGAAGAATATTCTATGCCTGTTTCCACCGTAGCTACAACAATATTTTCGCTTAGACCTTTTTTGAGGATGGAAGATAAAGAGGGAGAATTATCAGGCTGTCTATCAACGATTGGATCTGAGAGAAAGATGGGAGAGGGGAGAGAGTCTCTGCACTTTTGAGCAGCTACCGGCTCCCCAGAGATCCCCTCTTTAGCTTTAACAGGGTCCTTCTCCACTTCCTTGTTCGTATCACTGTACTGAGGTACTTCCTGAGCTTGCCCTTCCTGAATAATCTCTGTCTCCAATCCTTCGACATTCTGGTCCCCGAACCCCTCCTCCTCCTGATTGAAATGAGAATGGCTGATGTCCTTATCCCATTGAGGTGATGTCCTCTGAAAATGCCTTCTTCTCCTACTCAAAGGACATTCCATGACCAAATGACCGATTACATGGCATCTATGGCACCGAAACGGCAAGGATTCGTAATCCAGTATCTGCTCGAAGACGTAGTCTTTGTATTGAAGGTTTATCTTTTCTGCAAGGCCTTTGTTGGGGTTGAGACTCACTAAGATCCGAGCCATAGCCTTGTTCCTGGATTCGATGAAGGACATATCAGCTTCCAGATAGGAGCCCAACCTATCCCCTATTGCTTTGAAAACTGATTCAGCCCATAGAAAAGAAGGCAGCCCTGGGACTCTTACCCAGACGGGGAAGACATCTATTTTCTCGTGGATAGCATCGAACAGGGGATTCCATTTCTTCAGTAATACTGGAATGTTTCCTATGGCCCAGTTCCTTTCTAATACCCAGTCTGCTGCCTCTTTGTTTTCAAAACGGAACATGAACCATCCCTTTGCAAGGTTTGAGGCTTCAAAACCTTTGATTTGATCAGACAGAAAGTTCAGTTCTCCCCAGGCTTGGATAAAACATGTGGTGAATTTCTTCCCTCTCGCCCTGCCAACTAGGGTACAATCTGCCACCTCCAAGGATTCCTCAATCGACACATCCATGCCCAAAACCAAGTTCCCTTCTATTTTCTGTGACCCGATTGACCTCTGATTCTTCCTCCTTTCCCCTTTTTTCTTATTCCCTGTGACTACTTCCGTTGGCTCCATGTTTGTAGCGATTCTAGCTGGATCTTCCTGGTCCTGAATCGAAGGGGTTTCGAGCTCCGGGCATGAAAAACTTGTGAAGGCAGGGAGGGGATCGTCTGGCGACTGTTTAAGAGCCTGTGCACCTATGATTCCTTCTGCTCCTTCCACTTGAAAAGCAGGAGGGACTTTAAGACCTTCCGCCGACTGATCACCTGTTTTTTGAGAGCTGGCCTGATCTTTAATAGCAGAAACCCTGTGATTCGCTGGAGACCTTCCTGATCCCTTTGCGCTTTCTTGTCCAGAGTTAAGCCCTCCTGGGTTAGAAAAACGGGCCATGTGGGGCTTGCCTTTGTTACTGTGGCCCTGTGGTAGTTTTGCATGCCGCACAACCTCATCAAGACTGCCTGAACGCTGTGAGAAGGGCGATTCCTGAAGCTTGGAGGCATTCCCTTCACGATCTTTGAGAAACTGGAGTGGAGGAAGTTTGTTTTCAGTCGATTTCTGCACACAAGTTTCAGATCTTGAGGACCCATAACCTCCAAAGTATCGTTCTATGTTCCTTGCAGAAATGTCCTTCCCCCAAACCGATAATATATCTTCCATTTCCGGTTCGATGTCCACCAGTTCGTTTGGATTATCCATGATTGTTTTGCCCACGCAGGGTGAGGCGCCGAAAGCAGGTCTGATACCTGTACTGAAATCGACCCTGTCTTTTACTGATTCAAGAGGGTATAGAAGAACTGGATCACAGCGAATGATCCCCCAGCTGTCGGCTTCAAAACCTTGTGGCCTCCGGCTACCAATCCTTCTGTCTGCAGAATGTGATCGCCTACAGGAACCCTAACCCGCGCCTGATCCTGGTTCCGACCTGATTCACTGCTCCCAAAACTTCGCCATCCATTAAATATTAATTGTTATAATTATATTTGTTACAATTTATTTATTTTTAATTTATTATTTTTTTTAAATGAATTATTACTATTATTTTATTATTGTTATTTATGTTTTATTGTAATTGCTTTTATTTGGATTTGTATTAATTTTAGTTATATTAGTTTTTAATTATATGTTTTAATTATTTGTTAAGGTTTATTGCCTATTTTACTAGGTTGTAGAGTTATTATAGATCTGAATATATCTTAAGATTTATGCTACATTCTATTTACTTAAGGAAGTGTATAATTTAAATATAATGCATGTTTTATGTGTGTTCTAGGTTAATTGGGGGATTATAGTTGGGCATAGACATAGATAATAGGATTGGAATCTAGTTTTCGCTTATGGTCCATCCGTCGTCTCTATTGAGGTTATTGGGGTGTTTGCTAATTTCTATGAATTCTCTAAATTTCCTTATGAAGTAGTTATCACTTCTGGCTAAGCTACGGGTATCTTCTATACAGATTTGGTGCTTAGTTTTATCAGAATGGTCAGCTAGAGCTGAGGATTTCCACAGCTACCCATGTGGCTCGTTTCTTCTATCGACACGTGTAACCTGCAAAAGTATGGAGGTGACTACGGAATGGCCAGTTAGTTACGAAAAGTGGCTACATTCCGTAGCTGAAAAACAAAACCCTATCCAAATAACACACATAATAATATAATTTGAAAATCACTAAAATGTACTCCTGGAAGGAACATGCAATGGCTTTTGATGGTTTAGGATGCATTGGCATGGGAAAACAAAGGAAGAAGGATGAAGAAATTGCTTGAAAAAGAGGCAGTTTTGGGACTCAACATACCCCCACTGTGAAGCTGTTGCATGTCCTCATGCAACCAAAATTGTAACAATCCTTCTTCTACTGCATCTGCTCTGAAACCTCAGCTAGAAAATCCAACCTTTTCTTGTTTCTCTTTGCTGCCACTACCATTCTAGGCTTTCTCATAAGGAATCTATATTTAAGGTTGATGAGGGCCCTGCTTAGCTTCCTATTTTTCTTCTTCAATTTTCTGTTTTTCTTATGCCACAGACCTAAATGAAGCATGGTATTTTCATGAGTGATTTTGCCCAGCTTGTTTTGTTCCTTCAAAGCTTCATTTTCCTTCTGAATATTCCTGTTTAAGACCTCTAATTCATAGATTTCTTACTTTAGTGAGTGAATCAGAGTTTCTTGGGATGTAGCTGGTTGGTTAGATGAAGTCCCCTGTTCTGCTGTTGTGTTCTTCTACTCCAATGATTCAATATAATCATAGATTTGCTGCTGAGCTGGGTCGATATCTAGAGATGCTTTTCTTGGACTACCTTCAAAGTCTAGTTAAGGAGAATATTGTGGACTCTTCTCAAATGAGGTGTTATCTGGTGATTGAGTTGGAGTCTCCCCTCCCAAGTCTATGAATTGGGCTTTTTTGTCTGTGTTTTCTTCATTTTGCCTTTAATCCTAGAGCCTCTCCGTTATGAAACCAGCTCAAAAAAAGATAGAAAAGATAGATCAACGCTTTAGAATTCAGCCTCTTCGAGGGGGCAACCTCCTTTACATTACACAAATGAATGATTCTTTGATGATTCAAATGACAAAACCTCCTTTCTATATATAAGAGTCTAAGGAGTCACAATATAATCCAGCTGACCTAACAATAATAATATAAAGCCACAAAAATAACAATAGAGGGATTCTATGGGGCACAGTAATAATAATATGGTGGCAATAGGGCCACAACAATATTAATAAGTGATACAACTACAATAGTAATGGGGTAATCACTAGTATTATAGGGACCTAACATGCCCCTCTCCTTCAAAAAAGTGTTGTCCTCAACGCTTGAGTAGTTTTGGATGCTTCTGTATAAAATTCTCATCCTCCCATGTGGAATCTTCGGCGGATAAGTTCTTCCACTTGATGAGATACTCCGAAATTGATCAATTTCATAGCTATCGAGTTCTTGTTTCTGTGACTGCTTCCGATTCCAATATAAATTTTCCTTCCTCGTCAAGTTCTGGCAATATTGTTTGAACTGGGAGCTTGTCGCCTATAACCTTCTTTAAACATGAAATATGGAAAACTGGGTGCACTTGAGAAGCTGCAGGAAGCTCCAATTTGTATGCCATAGTACCAATCTTTTGCAACACCTTGTACGGACCATAATACTTTGGTGATAATTTATTATCCTTCTTAGCTTGCTTGAGGGACATTTGTTTATATGGTTGTAGCTGTAGGAATACCCAATGACCTACATCAAAACTTATTTCGCTGCGATGTTGATCTGCCTGTTGTTTCATTCTATTCTGCGCCAACACGAGGTTATCCTTTAAGAGTTGGCGGACTTGTTGTTGATGCTCAATGTGATGTTCCACTACTTGAACCTTAGAATTTTCTCTTAAATATGATGTGATGGATGGTGGCTGATATCCATAAAGTGCCATAAATGGGGTCATTTTTGTTGCTGTATAGAAAGAAGTGTTATACGACCATTCAGCCAGAGGCAACCATTTGACCCATTGTGTCTGTTTATCAGATACAAAGCAACGAAGATATCCTTCCATCATTTGTTCACTATCTCTGTTTGCCCATCAGATTGAGGATGATAATATGAGCTATGAGCTAACTGAGTACCGAGACAAGAAAATAATTATGTCCAAAAATTTCTAGTGAAGATGGGATCTCTGTCACTTACAATAATCTTTGGGTTTCCATGTAGCTTTTGAATTGTTTCCATAAATGCAGTAGAAACTGTACTAGCTTTAAATGGATGTGATAATGCACAAAAGTGTGCATACTTGGTAAGTCTGTCAACTACCATCATGATGACGCTCTTTCCCTCATACTTGGGTAAACCTGTGATAAAATCCATTGAAACCTCCTCCCAACGTTGGCTTGGAATGGATAAAGGTTGTAATAGACCTGGGGTATTAATTGTTTCAACTTTATTTTGTTGGCAAACCAAACATTCCACCACAAACTTTTGAATATCCGATTTAAGGCCATCCCAAAAAAATTCCTTCTTAACCCTGTGGTAAGTTTTTAAAAATCCTTAGTGCCCTCCTAAGGGAGATGTGTGCAATTCCATAAGAATCTTTTGTTTGAGTTGGGAATTCTTACAGAGGTATAAGCGATCTTTGTACCATAACGAATCATTTTGCCAGCTAAATGTATCAGAAGTACTGGAATCTTGTTGTAGTTTTCGAATAAGTGCCCACACTCCTTTGTCATTCTTCCATTCCTCCCTTGCTTCGTTTATCCAATCTGGTTGGATAATAGAAATGGCACACAACAATGCTTCCACATCCTCATCCTTTCTTGAGAGTGCATCTGCCACCACATTTTGCTTCCCTTTTTTGTAGATGATTTCAAAGTCATAACCCAACATCTTTGTGACCCACTTTTGTTGCTCTTCAGAGGATAATATTTGTTCTAAAAAGTATTTAAGGCTATCATGATCTGTTTTTACCTTGAAGTGTCTTCCCATTAGGTAGGGTCGCCATTTCTTAAGTGCATGTAGTATTGCCAACATTTCCTTCTCATAAATAGCTTTGTGTAAAAACTTTCCCTTGATTGGACGACTTTCAAAAGCAATGGGTCTTTCATCTTGCATTAAAACAACACCAATTCCATTTCCTGAAGCATCACATTCCACAATAAAGGTTTTTGTGAAGTCTAATGTAGCTAAGACCGGTGCTTGGCACATTGCCTCTTTAAGATGTTCGAAGGCCTTAATTGCTTCTGGAGTCCATGAAAATGCATCTTTCTTCAATAGTGTTGTTATAGGTGCTGCTATTCTTCCATAATTCTTAACAAACTTGCGATAATAGCCTGTCAACCCAAGAAATCCTCGCAAATGCGTTATGGATGTGGGGATTTTCCATTCCTTAATGGCTTTAATTTTGCTAGTTTATACCTTAACTCCTTCATGAGATACAATATGACCCAAATATTCCACCTCTTATACTCCAAAGAAACATTTGGATCTTTTTGCATATAATTGTTTCTCCTCCAATAGTTGTAGCACCCTTTCAACATGTTCAACATGATCCTTCCAAGACTTGCTGTAGATTAGTATATCATCAAAAAATACTAACATAAATTTTCTAAGGAAGGGTTTGAAAATGGAATTCATCAAACCTTGAAATGTTGAAGGTGCATTGGTAAGGCCAAAAGGCATGACCAAAAATTCATAATGACCCTCATAAGTTCTAAATGTTGTTTTCAAAATGTCTTCAGTCTTCATTTTGATTTGGTGATATTTTGAACAAAGATCCAACTTGGTGAAGTAAATTGATCCATGCAATTCATCCAGTAATTCATCAATGACAGAAATGGGAAACTTATCTTTAATAGTGAGCTTGTTGAGCTCCCTACAATCCAGACACATGCGCCATGATCCATCCTTCTTGTGCACCAATACTACTGGAGCAGAGAAAGAACTTTGACTAGGTTGAATTATACCAGCCTCTAGCATTTCTACAACCATATGTTAAATTTCACTCTTCTAGGAATAGGGATATCTATACAGCCTGATGTTTGGAGGAACACTTCCTGGAATCAGATGAATAGCATGATCATGATCACAAATAGGTGGGAGACCTTTGGGAGTCTCAAATACCTTGGAATGATTGTCCAAGACTTTTTGGAGATCTGGAGAAATAGATGATTTCGATGTGGAAGCATCTAGCGAACATAATTGTGCAATTACACCTCTTTGTTCCTTTTTTAGAAGCTTTGTCATATCGTTAGAGCTGATTATCTTTCCCTGTTTCCCTGCAATACCCCTTAATTCAACTTCCTTTTCTTCCGCAGAAAATTTAATGAAAAGTTCTTGAAAATTAAAAGCTATTGTACCCAAGGATTGTAGCCATTGGACTCCTAGTACAACAACAACACCTCCCATTGAAATGGAAAGCATTGGGCTAGTTAATACATATTCTCCCATGGATAGCTTGACATTATGGCACTTTCCAGAGCAATTTATTGTTCCTCCATTTGCAACCATAACTTGACACTCTGGTGCTGGATATAGGAAGAAATTCAATTCTTTTGCTACCTTACAATGAATAAAATTGTGGGTACTTCCTGAATCAATCAACACTATTACCTTTTTCTTCTTGATTTGTCCTTCTATCTTGATGGTTTGAGGAGTGGTAATTCCAGCCAATGCATTACAAGATATGGTTGGATTCATTTCTTCTTTATCTAGGCTTTGTTCCTAGAGTATATCCTCTTCTTTTGACCTTTCTTGCTCCTTTTCTTCTTCATCTTCAAAATCTATGTAGAATAATTTCTTCTTAGCACACTTATGACCTTTAGTGTATTTTCTATCACACCTTTAACAAAGCCCTTTTGCTCTATTTTCTTCAAATTTTTGGGGTGTCAACCTTATAGGTTGTAGAATACTAGGGGCAACAACACTTCCATCTTTATAGTTGTGAGTGGTATGCTTCCTGGTTGTAATAATTTTGCTTTCCATTTTTCTTGCTAACCTGAATGCCTTATCTAATGAATCAAGTTCCCAAAGGCGAATATCATGTTGGATGTTATCCTTTAAATTCCCTATGAACACATCAATCCTATGCTCCTCTGGAATATTTTTTGCCCTTATGTTCAATTTTTGGAACTCCTCAATGTGCTCCATTATTGAACCCTTTTGTTTGAGAATTATCAATTGGCTAAAAAAAGTGTTGCTTTTTGTATCCTCATAATGTGTTGTCAATTCTTCCGTAAAAATTGCGCAAGTGATAATTTGTTTACGAGAGAAAAGCCATTGATACCATACAAACTGATTTGGTTCCAAATATAAAGTTGCAATACGTACCTTTTGTGTGTTTTTCACATTATTGAGATCGAAAAATTTCTCCATCTGTAATATCCATGTTGCGGGATCCTTGCCACCAAACTTCCTCATATCGATTTTTGGAATATGGTGGGTCTTCGATCCAACATTAGAGTCTATGAAATCACGATTCACATTTCTTTTGTTCTCATCACGAGTTTCCTTTACTACCCTTTCACCATTAGTAAGTATTTCTTGTATAAAATTTGTCAAATCTGCCTTCAAATCTATCTTCAAATCATCAATCTTAGCTTCCACACCCTTTATCTTAGATTCCACGCCTTTTATCTTAGCTTCTGTTAGCTTTTGTGAGAGTGAAATTTGTTGCACTTGGTCTTGTAATTTTGATATATCATGTAGCATTTCTTCCTCTTCTTCATGAGTCATGCTAGAGCTTTCAGGTTGCTTACTAGATGTTTTCATTTTCTTTCCTCGGGGCATCAGTTACCGATAATAATGCTCTACTATGCCCTTTGAATTCCTTCAAAATATTTTTTCAAACCAAGCTTAAACAAAATTTTTTAAAAAATCTACACACCTTTTTTCACTTTGTAGGAGCTCGATATTGCCTCTGATGTATCTCTGTAATTTCAGATCATCCAGTCTTGAAATTATGACCTGTAGTAGCCCTCTGTGCTCTCTTCCCAGTGCCACCAGTCTGGTCCCAATTGGATTATCCAAGGAAAAGTTATGCCAAAACTCCCACAGTGACTTGATTATAGACTAGTTCAGTAGAGAGAACTTGTATGACGTGCCACATGTCCATGTTTCGACCTTTGGCCCTGAAAAATATATACAAGAAACTACAGTCCATCCTATTTTTGTACCTTCTTATGAAATTTCAATCTGATGCTTAGAGAGAAAGTTATAACGATTTTCCCCAGGTCACCTGTTTGGAATGTAATTCCGGTGTCTGCAAAAAGAAAAACTTCCTCAGATCATTTCTCTCACAAATATAGCACAAAAAGCTCTAAAATTTAGACCCGAGGTTCAATGTGATTTCGTCTCAAATTGGGTTTTTTTTCACTTTTGAAATGCCGCAGAAACAAAGTTATAACGAAAATCCCACGATGACCTATTTGGAGCAGCGAAACCCTAGAATCCAAGGCTCTAATACCAAATGTTATCAAAACCAACTCACAAAAAGATAGAAAATATAGATCAACGCCTTAGAATTTAGCCTCTTCAAGGGGGAAACCTCCTTTACATTACACAAATGAATTATTCTTTTATGATTCAAATGACAAAACCTCTTTTCTATATATAGGAGTCTAAGTAGTCACAATATAACCCAGCTGACCTAACAATAATAATATAAAGCCACAAAAATAACAATAGAGGGATTCTATGGGGCACAGTAATAACAATATGGGGGCAATAGGGCCACAACAATATTAATAATGGATACAACTACAATAGTAATGGGGTAATCACTAGTATTATAGGGACCTAAATGAAGCATGGTATTGTCATGAATGATTTTGTCCAGCTTGTTTTGTTCCTTCAAAGCTTCATTTTCCTTCTGAATATGCCTGTTTAAGACCTCTAATTCATAGATTTCTTACTTTAGTGAGTGAATAAGACTTTCTTGGAATGCAGCTGGTTGGTTAGATGAAGTCCCCTATTCTGCTGTTGTGTTCTTCTGCTCCAATTATTCAATATAATCATAGATCTGCTGCTGAGCTGGGTCAATCTCTGGAGATGCATTTCTTAGACTAATTTCAAGGTCTAGTTAAGGAGAATATTGTGGACTTTTCTCAAATGAGGTGTTATCTGGTGATTGAGTTGGAGTCTCCCCTCCCAAGTCTATGAATTGGGCTTCTTTTGTCTGTGTTTTTTTCATTTTTCCTTTAAGCCTAGAGCTTCTCCTTAGACTTTGTGTGCCTATGTTCTCTTCTTCTATGACCTATCTTCTTTACCCTTTTTCCTTTTCTTTCTTGGACTGCTCCTTAATGTGGACTAATTTCTAAGAGAGCAATTGTTCCTCTTCTGATGAATGCTTAGAAGTTTGATAGATTTCCTCAACTTTCCTTTTTATTTTTCCTCTCTGTTTTGTTTGCTTCATGATCTTAGTTAGAGTTTCAGAGAGAGGTTCTTCTTCACTGTTTTCTTCTGCTGAACTGGTAGGAGTATTTTGAATTGTTAGAGTTGTTCTTCTCCTCCTACTGTTATTTACTGAACTCCCTTCAAGTAACTCAGGTGGATCTTGGAAAAAGTTCTTGATCAGGAAGTTTTCCCATGTCTCCCATATCCTTCAAGTGATTTTCAACTAAAATTTTTATGAGACCATGGTGGTAAAGGTGAGGTTATATATCTTCTATCTTCTTTTGAACAGTGGTGGACATCTTCCTTAAGCTATTCAATAGAAAGTAAGGGAGATTGATGGTCCTGTTTTCCAAAAAGTTCATCAACAACCTTATGTGATACATGTACATTGAACCATATCTACCCTCACATGTGATAAATTTCTGAATAATCAAGAGCAAACTACTCCATTTATCCTTTAATGCTGAGATAGGAATTCCTCTTTTGAAAATTGAGATATCCATACCTGGGTTTAGAGAATAAGTTTCCAAGCCTTATCATCAAATTCCTTATTTTTGAACCACCTTTCTCCTTCTTTTGGAAGTTTGGTTGCAGCTGCAATGGAAGATTCAGTCATTGAGAACCTTATATCACAAATTTCCACTTCTACCCCATCAAAAGAACTTGCACATGTTTTGGTGACTTCTCCGTGATGGCCATTGAATTTCATGGTAAACTTCAGCCAGCGAGCCTTCTTCAATGTCCCCTTAAGTTGAGGGTATCCCTCCATAAACTTGACTCCTATGGGCTCTGATCTTACAATGAGACCCATTCTTCTTTTCTTCACTGTGTAGAAACTCTGTGGAGGGTGGTTATATGGGAACAGAGTAGTTATAGGGACGAAAATGGAATACCAGAGAACTATGGAGGAAATCGATGGTTGTGGAATGAAATATGGAGGGTATACGAAGTAGGAAGAGCGTATGAACGGGAATAGTGTGGAGTACGTAAGGATTGGTGCACACGTAGACTGTGTGGAGGCAGAGTATTACTCATGCACAGAACCAAAAACTGAATGAAGTCCGAGTGCTTTGCATTCATAAGAAGGCTGCGGGAGTAAGAAAACAGGAAACTCGATGTGTGAAAGAGCCGTATTCCACTGGGTTACGTTCACATAATTAGCCGTTTAAACAGGTGGAGTAGAAAAGTACAGTGAAGTATGAGTTAAAATCAGAGGCAAATCATTAGACTGTTAAGGAGTAGTGATTATTCAAATTATACAACTTATGCTTTTATAGTGCTATTTGAAATAGGTTTTATTCTCACCTTTGGAACCATACCCTTTCCATTTCCTAACCTTTGATTGTTTGCTTTTGTAGGTGCTTAGGTGCTGATGCATCTTCAAAAGATTTCTCCTTCAATACCTACATCTGGCTTTTTATTTTTATTTTTCTTGGCTAATAATCAAACTGTTACTGTAGAGTCAGATTTGTTGTAGAACAGGATTAGCTGTGGAATCAGAACAGCTGTAGAATTGGAGAACAGCTATGGAATGTAACACAGTAAATGAAATATGACTTGATGAATAGGAAGTGACGGTATGGATGAAATATGGTAGAATGGAGATGAAAAGTGGATATGAAGAAATACTGAAGAAAATTTTATTGGTGGAATGTGGTGGTGAAATGAAGTGAAATTTGCAGAAATGAAATGGAATGGAATAAAACAAACCATGATTAAAATGAAGGACCTTTTTTTTTTGGAAAATATAGGGTGTCAGAGTCTTCTGATTTTCACCCTACATTTTCTGTATAAGGATGCCAATCAGTGATTGGTTTTCAAGCTTATACATTTTTTTTTTTTGGAATTGATGAAAAGAACAAAGACTAAATTGGTGGATAAGAATGATTCTTCTTCACCAACTTCATTTCAGAATTATTTTCAAAGATCTTGATAAACTCCTCCTTTGAGATTGGCTTTTGATAAATCTTCAACCTATGACCATTCACAAGGAGAGGAGTTTAATGCTCAACTATGGTTCTGATTCTTACTGCTCTATTACTGAAAACTTTTTCAATCTCATAAGGCCCAAGCCAATGAGTTTGAAATTTACCTTAAAAATCCTTGAACTTTGAATCAAATAGCAATGCCCAATCTCCTTCTTGAAACCTTTGTCCTTGATGTACTTGTCATGCCACTTAGCTCCTTGTTGCTGAACTAGACTAGTCCTTTGAACTGCTTCTTGTCTGATTTCATTAAGTTCATTCAACTACTCCAGTCTATGCTTTTGAGCTTCTGATAGATCCATCCCCAACTTAACTGCCATCTTGAAAGCTTTAACTTGGAACTCAATGGGGAACAGGACTTGCTTTCCATAAATGAGTTCATAAGGTGTATGTCCCATTGTATTCCTCCATGTAGTTCTGTAGGCCCACAAGACTTGAGGAAGCCTTTTTGCCCAATCTCTTCTATGTAGATGTACAGTCTTGGTGATGATTCCTTCAATCACTTTATTTATGGACTCCACTTGACCATTTGGTTGTGGATGATAGGGAGTGGATTTCTTATGCTTGATCTTGTACTCTTCCATAGGCCTCTCCATCATTTTGGATGTGAATTGAGATCCCTGATTTATCACAATTTCTCTTAGAACACCAAAGAGAGTAAAAATATCCTCAAAAATAAAACTAACTACTGTCTTTTCGTTAGAAAAAAGTAATGCTCTGGCTTCTACCCATTTGGTGACATAATCAGTACATACCAATATATACTTTTTCTACTTAGATGGAGAATTAATTGGTCCAATAAAGTCTGAAGCCCATTTTTGAAAGGGTTTGATAAGTACCTGAAGTTGTAATGGCATCTCATTTGAGGGAGCATGTTTCCCTACCCTTTGGCAGCTGTCGCACCTCCTGACATATTCTTTTGCATCTCTGAAGATGGATAGACAATAATATCCCAAAGCAAGGATTTTATAGGCTATCCTCCTGTCAGCAAAGTGTCCACCACACGGCTCATCATGACATGCTTTAAGAATATCAGGCATTTCATCTTCCCTGACACATCTTCTGATCACAAGATCTGGCCCTCTTTTATACAATTCGTTAGAAATCCATGAATATCTTGAGCTATTTCGAATAATCTTTCTTTTCTCTCCAGGAAATAAATGTGAAGGTAACTTCCCTTTAAGAAAATAGTTAGCAACATCTGCAAACCAAGGAGTTTGAGTAGTTACTACAAATAGATATTCATCAGGAAACTTATCCTCAACCAGAGAGTCTTCTTTGATATTTTGAATCCTGGACAAGAAATCAACAACTGTGTTTTGTTTTCCAGGTCTATCTAGCACAGTAATATTGAATTCATTCAAAAGTAAAAGCCATCTTGTAACTCTGCCATTAGTAATAGGTTTATTCATCAAATATCTAATTGCAGAGTGATTTGTATGAACAAAAGTTTCATAGCCTGTTATACAATGTCTAAACTTGTTAATTGCATGAACAGTAGCTAAGAACTCTTTTTCAGTCACAGTATAATTCAACTCAGTGGGAGTAAAATTATTACTTGTATAGTAAATGGCATAAGGAATCAAATCTTTTTGTCCTAGTACAGCTCCTAGCGCTGTATCTGAAGCATCTGTAGAAATATGGAAAGGAAGTTTCCAGTTTGGTCCTCTTAAGATGGGTGCTTCATATATTTTTGTTTTCAAGGCTTCAAATGCTAGTTGGAAATCAGGATTCCACTTGAATTCACAATATTTTGTAAGAATTTTGAAGAGTGGAGATGCTACTTCAGTAAAGTTTTCTATGAACCTTCTATAATATCCTGTAAATCCTAGAAAACTTCTAACATCTTTTTGGTTTGGAATTGGTAACTTAGAGATGACTTCTACTTTAGATTTGTTTACTTTAATCCCATCTCCTGAAATGTGATGTCCTAAAACAATACCTTATGTAAACATCATAAAGCATTTTTCATGGCTTAATGAAAGGTATGTTTGTTTACATATTTTAAGGACTTTTTTCCAAATTTTCCAAGGGTTCTTTAAATGTGTTACCATAGACTCTAAAATCATTCATATATACCTCTACACAATCATGTATTAGATTAGAAAAAATTCCTAGTATTACTCTTTGGAATGTTGCAAGTGCATTACATAATCCAAAAGGAAGCACTCGGTAGGCAAAATTTCCCCATGGACAAGTAAATGTGGTCTTATCCTCAGCTTCAGGTGCTACCCAAATTTGATTATAACCACTAAAAAATCCAAAAATGAAAAGTACTTTTAAACTGCTAATGTATCTAATACCCGATTTATAAAGGGCAAAGGAAAGTGATCCTTCAAGGTTGCTTTATTCAATTCTCTGTAATCAATGCACAACCTCCATTTATGATTCTTTTTAGTCACAATTACCAAAGGAGAAACCCATTGGCTATTTGAGATTGGGTAAATAAAGTTTACATTGAGTAGTTTTTGGAGCTCTTCTTTCACAATCTCCCTAAGATTTGGATGCATCCTTCTCTAAGGTTGTTTGATTGGTCTATTGTTTTCCTCAATATAGATATGATGGATACAAGTCTTAGGGTCAATACCTTTCATATCAGTATACTCCCATGCAAATGCAGCAGAATGTTTTTGTAAGATTTTGGTTAGCTCCTCTTGTTGTAATTTCTCCAAGTTTTTGTTTATATTCAATGTTCTACCTAGAAAAATTTCAATTGTAGAGCTACCAAACTCTTCCATAGAATAAAGGGACATCTGCCTAGATGACAAATATTCAATATTAGAATTTCCTTGAAATTGTGCATGATCATACTCTGAAGATGTTTCAAAATTTTCTAATGTGTTCAAAATTTGACTATCCTCACTAATTTCTGATATAGTAAAGATAGGTTCTATAACATCTTCATCATCGACCCATTCCTTGTCATCTATTTCTGTGATTTCTTTTGCTGGAGGATACAAAGTGAATTTCTTTTTTGAACTACCATTAGAAATGTACATGTCACCAGATCTACAAGTAATAAAAGCATCAGCTGTCGCCAGTCAAGGTCTTCCTAAGATAAGTGGGTGTCCTCCTAGATTATTCTTGGGAGTTAAAATCATAAAATCAAGAATATATTCCCAAGAATCTAAGGAGATTGAAATGTCCTCTAACACACCATTTGGTTTGATTACTGACCTATCTCCAAGTTTCAGTAAGGTAGGTGTGTAAAGAAGATTAGAAAGTTTAAGTTGTTCCATAGTCTGTCTACTCATAATGTTTATAGCTGCCCCTAAGTCAATCAATGTATTTGGAATTTCAATCCCATTTATGTATGTCTTGACAATTGGACTTCCTGGATCTACATATTTCTGCATGGCAATCTTTCCCATCATGATATCTACTATTTTTCCTACCAGGTGAATTATTTTTGTGTCTCTTGGTTTTCTTCCTGGTATTTTGATGCTCAACTCCTTTATTGTTTTTGCTCGAATAGGAATTTCTCTAATTGCTTATAACAAGGGAATCTTGATATAGACATTCTTTAATTCATCTAGGAAATCATAATTGGGTAACAAGATCTGTTTTTCCACTCCTCTATCAATTCGTAATCTCTCAGGAAAAAGAGGTGTAGAAGTAGATGCAGGTTGCTCAACTATAGGAGTTGTGTTTATTAACTCTTTTTGTTTTTCTTTTTGAATTTTTTGGTTTTGAAGGGATGTTCCCTCAAAACTTTTATTGACTTTCAGAGAGTCCTCCTAAGAAGCATCTTGCTCTTGAATATCTATAGAAGGTTTTTCGTTTTCTAAAATCCTACCAGATCTAAGTTGAACATCATTAAGATCTAGATGAACAATCATGTAAGTAGGAAATTATTTTCTTTCTACCATGTAAGCATTCTGAGGGCTTTTATTATTGGGGTTCGGAAATGGTTGGGCTAGAAGTTGATTTGGCTTTTGTTGAAATGGAAGTAAGAGTTGAGGATTTTGACTTTGTTGTGGAGGTTGTTGTGGAAGTGGAAATGAAAGGTGAGGGCTTTGACTTGGAAGTTGTGGTTGTTGATTTTGCTATTGATTTTGTCGGGGAGGATAGCTCTGATAAGATGGAGGATATTGATAATATTGAGCAAATCTCCCATAAGGATTTTGTACCCCTTGTGTCCATGGTTGAGATTGATACTGATTTTGAGGTTGAGGCCAAGGTTGTTGCCAAGAATTTGTTGGAAATAATACTGAGAGGGGGGGCATGAATCAGTATTATGACATTAATAAAACTTTTTCATTTCCATAATCAGATTCATATATGCTACTTCCACAACTTCTTATGATTAAGTTAATTGATATTCAATGAGTGCATTAGAACATTATCAACCATATTATCAGTTAACAGATGCAGTAACATAGAGTAGATCATCACACATAAGGCACACACATGAACACCATGATATAAGGTGGAAACCCAATGCGGGAGAAAACCACCTGCTGCAACTCATCTCAATCTTCTTCTTAATAAGAAAATACTTTTACAATATTTTGTACTGGTGCAGTCTTATACCTGTACGGGAGCTACAACCCCCTTTGCTCTTGTACTAGCCGATCCAATTACTAGTACGCACGCTACTACCTGCTACAATGCTCCAAAGATTTCCTTTAGCTCTTGTACTAGCTTAGATACTAGTACATAGGTGCTGACCTACAATCTTCTCTCCTCCAGGTACCACGTTTCATCAATTTTCAGACTGGATACACTGAAGCACAACACATAATCTGAAAGGCCACATTTCATCCAATTTTCATACTGGGCCCAACAACATTGACGCTCATAATCAAACGACGTTCTGAATTACCCAAGCACTAGATCAGTACATATACAAGTGAGTCATCAATCAGATCTAGTCCATCAGATCACATAAAATGAGTCAATAAGAACCTGATCCATTCATCCGTCAATGTATAAACATTTAATCAATCACTGCTGTTATCAGAACTTAGTACCAGAAACCATACATCACTTCAAAACCCAGAACACAAAAATAAACAGGGGCAGCTAAATAGATTTCATGAGAAGTACGCAGCTTCACCCATATAACACCTGCGTAGAAGTACGCACTGTTTCCAACTGCGTTCCTGCGTACCCACGCACTGTGCCTTACAGACTTCCTGCGTACCTGCGCTCTATGTCCAATGAACTGCCTGCGCGCCTCTGCATCTGCAGCGCTTCTAGGCCTGCGTATCTGCGCACCTGCAGCACTCCTGCGCCTGCGTATCTCCGCACTTTTCTTTCACTGTACTTGCATACCTGTGGGTATAGATAATTTCAAGACTTCAAGAATAACCCAGATTGTCAGATCTACAGATCTGAACATGCGCCGAGGAGATATCAACCCATTAGTAGATCCGACTTGTAATTCTCTTGTTTCTCCTTGATATTGATTCAACTCTCTCTCACAAACCGATTACAAGAATTTCGGATCTAGCTTCTCTTAAGATCTTCTAATTTCACAAGTGTATAGCCAAATGATCTCCTTTGCTTTATATAGGCAAGCTCTTCCTAAAATCATGGATCAACACCATAGATAACCAAAACATGGGGCTCAATAATAATAATAATAATATAAAACAATACCACGGGCCAAAACCATAGAATCAAGAACGGCGGGCTAAATACCATGGGCCAAACATAAGAAACCCCACATGAGCACGCTTCTCTGCCTTGAAGTAAGTGAACTGGGGGTACGCACCTCTTACACGGGATACCTGCGTATATGTATGCAGTTTATATATGACACGCCTGCGGGTCCGCACCTTTTGTATGGCGTACCTGTGTACCTCTTATTTTCTTCCAATCTGAGAGGCTACTCATCAATCTTTGCTACTGGCTTGATGTTCTATGATTTGTCACCTGTATGAGTTGCCATCAAGGACAACACTTTAGCCATAATGCCAACAATCTCCCCCTTTGGACTTGATGGCAAGGCTTTGTCATTTGATTCCTTTAAGTTGTCCTGCATCCCATGTATTATGTCACATCTGATATCTCTTCTGTGGATTCATCTGAATGTATACAAGTGAGATGATCTTCTATGAGAGGGTTGCCATCAAGTACAACACATGCATCATAATGCCAACAATCTCCCCCTTTGGACTTGATGGAAACAACACCAAATCACTCTCCCCCTTTGACATCAAGGGCAAAGGGTTTTTCTCCCCCTAAGAACATGCTCCTCTTGACTATAAAACAGATTTGATGAATTCTCTGAATGAGCTCCCCCTTAGTATATGCCATGGTGCACCAATCTGATCATGCTCTTTCTGAGAACAAGCTGAAATGTCTGTTCTGCTATAGAACTGTTCATGCTCAAGCTCCCCCTGACTGTAAGCAAGGTCTGCAAAAAGATGTTCTACAAGAAGAACATGACTCTATATATCATAAAAGACCTTCCTATCACCAAAGACTCATACATACATCTATCTCCCATCACAATGGTGATATACCAAAAGTTTACATATGATAACATAAAAGAATAACATCATTCATCCCAGGAATAGTGGGGAAACCAACATAGGCTGTTACATGACCTGAAGAGATCTCATCAAATGACTATATACTATTACATCATGAGACTTGATATGACTTTTACATCGAATGATATACATGAAAAACATCATGATAAACATCAGCAACAACATTGAATGATCTGCTCCATAGCATCTGTCACCAGCAACTTGTATTAGTGCAAGAATCATCAAGGTATGTCCGCATCAACTCATCCTTTAGAACATAATCATTCTCATTCTAACATATGTGAGAAACACCATAGCCATCCAGATTTGCATGAACCAAGTATCATCAATTTGGAATATCTACATTAATGCAACTTTGAATATTCAACCATGAATACCGTCAACAATCCTCATCCATATATGTGCCAAGAACGATAAAGACTCCATGCAAGCACCATTAGAGAATCAGCCACAAATCTGATCCAAAAACCATGTGAACAATTCATAACAATAGCAAGATGATTCATAAGCATCGTCACCAAGGACCATAATGCCAACAATGCATTAAAAACATATGCTCCCCCTAAACTGGTGCCATCTGTCAGATCTTATCAACAAGAAAAGTCAGCCAATAAATGCCTTAAGACAGATACACAGTTTTTCTTTATCTGGCCTGCGTGGCCTCGCACTTCACCTTCTTCTCCCCTGCGTCTACCTGCAGAGAGCCTTCTACTGCACCACGTACCCACGCACTGTTTCTTCAATCATGCCGCGTACTCCTAATGTAGGCACGCACACACAGATGTGATCGCGCCGCGTACTGTTGTTGCAGCCACGCACCCACAGATGCTATCGCGCTGCGTACTTACGCACCTGCGGCTTCTGAAGCGCCGCATACTTTCACTGTGCCTATGCACCTGAACCTCTGTCGCGCTGCGTACCCACGCACTGCGCCTTCTTCTGCTCTGCGTACCCACGCACTGCTCCTTCTTCTGCTCTGCGTACCCACGCAATTGCACCGTTAATCACCTACGTACCTCTGATTAGGGCCGAATTGGCATTCCCCCAGTGTGCCACAGATAGTCAGATGCCCAGATCTGATCTTGTGCTCGAGAGATCATACTTCATAGATTCACTTCCAACTTCACTTTCCATACTGCCTTTCTTCAAACAATCATATACACGATTTTGTTGTATCCAACTCGCGTATATACGCGACTTTCCTTTATGGAGTTTGCATATGAGATTTAGGACACTGAAGTTTTGTACTTTCAGCTCCCTCTGATTCTGGTATGTCTGTACGTTGTGCTGTGCCACCTTTTTCTGACTGTACTTCCTTTTTCCTCCATATCTTCAAGCGTGATGATGACATTTTCTCCTTTTGATATGGTGCCCACACTTTGTTCCTGCATTCCTTAGCTATATGTTCAAGCTTGTTACATGCATAACATCTTACATGTTTCATATTCCTCTTGTAACAGTCAGCAGCTTTGTGACCATACATATTACAAGCAAAGCAATATCCATTTAAGTACCTTGAATGTGATGATCTTTCTGCATAATGGTCTTGAACCCTACTTCTTCTACATCTAGCTGCAACATGTCCAACATTATGACATACATAACATTCAACATTATTCATAGGAGGAGTAAAGGATTTTCTTTGAGGAATCTCTTTCCTTGGTTGATGATGAGATTGACCTTTCATTTCTTCTTTGATCACTTTAGATTTCTCTTTAGAGTTCCTTGCCTCACCTTGTGAACTAGATTCACCTTCAACAGATTCATGGAAACCAAGACCAGTCTTTATAGCAGGAGACCTTTGACTACTAAGAATATCATCCAAGACTTTAGAACTATCTTGAAATTGTAAAAACTTATCCTTTTCTTCTAATTTACCTTTCAAGATATTTACCTCAACCTGAAGCTGTTCTTCCTTTTCAAGAGATTGCTTTTTCAAATCTTCTTCAGCTTTCCTTCCTTCCTCAATTTGTTCCCTTAGTTTGAGAATCTCCTTTTCTTGTTCTTCATTCAGATCCTACTGCATTTGACGAATTCTGAATGCACATTCCAGCTGAGATTTTAAGCTGATGACTTCGTTGTCTTGTTTTTCAATTGCTTGATGTAGATCTTCATTCTGCTTCTTTGATTCTTCAAGATCTCCTTTTAGAGAGAGGATTGTAGCTTCAAGATTTTCATAGTAGCTGGATCTATTTTTGAGTTTCTTGATGGTTGTGCTTCTTTCGTTGACTTCTTTTCTTAATGATGTCACTTCATGCTGCAATTTTTGACATTGGTCTTCCTTGTCCTTGAGTAGTTTCCTTACCTTGTTTCCTTCTTCTAGTTGGGCCTTTAGTTTGGTAGCTTCTTCTTTGAAGTCACATTCCCTTTTGTTGAATAGATCTTGTTGATCTCTAATTTTTTCTGTCAGCCTTTTAAATTCTGCCTCTATTTGATATCTTTCTTGTTCACCCATAAGAGCAAATTTAGTAGTTTCGCTATCACTTACATCTCTTCAAAAAGGAAAGGTAGCTGGAACATCAGAGGATAATATATTCATACCTGATAATGATTCTGAATCTGATTCTGAATCTGAAGAGCTTCTTATACCTAATCCCCAGTCGATTCTCCCACTATCATAGTTCTTCTGAGATGTCTTCTTCTTCTTATGAGCTTTCTTCTTAAGCTTCTTTCCCATTGTTCCACGGATCTCCTTCAAGCGATCAAGCTTCTACCAAAGGACCTACTCTGATACCAATTGTTGGAAATAATACTGAGAGGGGGGGGGGTGAATCAGTGTTATCACATTAATAAAACTTTTTCATTTCCATAATCAGATTCATATATGCTACTTCCACAACTTCTTATGATTAAGTTAATTGATCTTCAATGAGTGCATTAGAACATTATCAACCATATTATCAGTTAACAGATGCAGTAACATAGAGTAGATCATCACACATAAGGCACACACATGAACACCATGATATAAGGTGGAAACCCAATGCGGGAGAAAACGACCTGCTGCAAGTCATCTCAATCTTCTTCTTAATAAGAAAATCCTTTTACAATATTTTGTACTGGTGCAGTCTTATACCAGTACGGGAGCTACAACCCCCTTTGCTCTTGTACTAGCCGATCCAATTACTAGTACGCAGGCTACTACCTGCTTTAATGCTCCAAAGATTTCCTTTAGCTCTTGTACTAGCTTAGATACTAGTACGTAGGTGCTGACCTACAATCTTCTCTCCTCCAGGTACCACGTTTCATCAATTTTCAGACTGGATACACTTAAGCACAACACATAATCTGAAAGGCCACATTTCATCCAATTTTCATACTGGGCCCAACAACATTGACGCTCATAATCAAAAAACCTTCTGAATTACCCAAGCACTAGATCAATACATATACAAGTGAGTCATCAATCAGATCTAGTCCATCAGATCACATAAAATGAGTCAATAAGAACCTGACCCATTCATCCATCAATGTATAAACATTTAATCAATCACTGCTGTTATCAGAACTTAGTACCAGAAACCAGACATCACTTCAAAACCCAGAACACAACAATAAACAGGGGCAGCTAAATAGATTTCATGAGAAGTACGCAGCTTCACCCATATAACACCTTCGTAGAAGTACGCACTGTTTCCAACTGCGTTCCTGCGTACCCACGCACTGTGCCTTACAGACTTCCTACGTACCTGCGCTCTGTGTCCAATGAACTGCCTGCGCGCCTCTGCATCTGCAGCGCTTCTGGGCCTGCGTATCTGCACACCTGCAGCACTCCTACGCCTGGGTATCTCCGCACTTTTCTTTCACTGTACTTGCTTACCTGCGGGTATAGATAATTTCAAGACTTCAAGAATAATCCAGACTGTCAGATCTACAGATCTGAACATGCGCCAAGGAGATATCAACCCATTAGTAGATCCGACTTGTAATTCTCTTATTTCTCCTTGATATTGATTGAACTCTCTCTCACAAACCGATTACAAGAATTTCAGATCTAGCTTCTCTTAAGATCTTCTAATTTCACAAGTGTATAGCCAAATGATATCCTTTGCTTTATATAGGCAAGCTCTTCCTAAAATCATGGATCAATACCATAGATAACCAAAACATGGGGCTCAATAATAATAATATAAAACAATACCACGGGCCAAAACCATAGAATCAAGAACGACGGGCTAAATACCACGGGCCAAACATAAGAAACCCCACGTGAGCGTGCTTCTCTGCCTTGAAGTAAGTGAACTGGGGGTACGCACCTCTTACACGGGATACCTGCGTGTATGTATGCAGTTTATGTATGACACGCCTGCGGGTCCGCACCTTTTGTACGGCGTACCTCTTATTTTCTTCCAATCTGAGAGGCTACTCATCAATATTTTCTACTGGCTTGATGTTCTATGATCTGTCACCTGTATGAGTTGCCATCAAGGACAACACTTTAGCCATAATGCCAACAGAATTCCAGTTTGATGGGGGCTAAAAATTCATTGGATTGTTAAATCCTTGATTTTGTGGCCCTTGCCAAGGTCTTCTTACAGCAAAACAAAGAGGTTCTATAGAATTTGGGACTGACTTCCTCTTTAAAGACAACCTTAAGACCTGGGATTGAAGGACAATCCCCGGTCTCATGACTTTTTGAACAAATCATACAAGTTTCTACAATTTTTGCATCTAAGGGGCATTCCCTTAGAGCATGTTTCTTTCTGCATTTTGGACAAAAGATGGCTAAATCATCAGCTTCTGTTTTCTTCTTGTTTTGGATTTTGAGGGTGTCTAGCTACTCACTAAGGCTCCCTAAAATATTGGTTTTGAATTCATCAAGCATATTGCCAATTTCTTCCCTACTAACAGTTCCAGTTGCAGATTTGTTTTCTCTAATAAGAGAAGGATCTCTAGGTCCTCTCCCATTTTTAGATTTCCCTCTTGAGAGATGGACACATAGTTTTGCTATATCTTTCAATAGAAGTTGAGAGATGTCTCCCTTCCCCATCATGTTTAAGATATCTATCCATTCATCTCTAATGGCCTTCAACAAA
Organism: Pinus tabuliformis; assembly: GCA_031772625.1. Classification (NCBI taxonomy): domain Eukaryota; kingdom Viridiplantae; phylum Streptophyta; class Pinopsida; order Pinales; family Pinaceae; genus Pinus; species Pinus tabuliformis. The sequence goes on from CM062819.1 coordinate 1,841,504,054, forward strand.
AGAGCTTTCAAGGTCTCTTCATCTAAATTGTTCATTTTTGCTCTTTTCAAATTGTAGTTAAACCTCTCAAGCAAATCCTCTAAGTTTTCATCTTCCTTTTGCATCATTTTGAATACCTCATCCTTATGATTGGTAGACATAAAGTAATCCAAGTATCTATCCAAAAATCCCTGCCTCGTATCATTCCAAGTCCTAATGGATTTAGTGACTAATCCCATAAACCATTTCAGAGCAGCCCCTTTTAGTGTCGAAGGGAACAATTTGAGTTTTTAAGAGTCTTCTAGATAGTCATAAGTTCAGCATAAGACTTCAAAATCAAACAAAAATGTTTCAGGATCCTCACTTCTCAACCCATAAATGTTTGAGAGGACAGATGGTGAAAAGTTTTTCATTGTTGTATGTGTTTCCTCATCTACTATAGGGAATCCAAATGAGTTATCTCCTTCCCTATTTGCACTGCCTCCTCCATTGTTACCTCTACCTCTACCCCTCCTCCAAATAGTGAAAATTTTCTATCTTGCTCTTCTTCTGCCATGATAGTTTCCTCGGAATCTTCTGGTTCTTCTATTAAGCGCTGATGAGAGAGAGTTTCTACTTCTTCTTCTTCTCTAGGTATTCCTACTTCTTCAACTAGAATAGGCTCTCTTATAGAGGTGAAAAAGGGTTCCTCTCCTAGATCTAGTTTAGTAGATGAAGTGGGAAAATCTTCTAATTGAGTTGTTGCCCCTTGAATTCCAAGAATCCTAAGGCTGGGAGTATGAGTCTGGGATGGAGGTGTGTCCTTTCTAATCCTTGGTGGAGTAGTTGGAGTTGTGAAAATCAAACTTTTGCCCCTAGCTATAAATCTACCCCTAGAATCTCTTTCTCTATGCATGTCATTTTTTTGTTTTGTTGTTTTTGATTTTTTTTTTATGAATGTAAGAAGTAAGGCTACCTAGTTACACTTCCTCAGCAACGGTGCCAAAATGTTTAGTCAATTTAGTGTCCTAAATTTCTACATAAATTATCAATCCGGGTGTCATAAACTAATGAAGTGTAGTGCACTATATGTGCTAAATAACCCTTTCTTACCTCACTATTTTCAAGTTTATGTTGTTTTGGGGTTTTGTTCTTTTGACTCCTAGAGTTCTACAATGTAATTGAAATCTTAATCTACTGCTGAAGTGAGAGTCTAAAAGTGCTTTTTTAGGCCAAGTTTGGAAGTGGAGTTTTTAAAATAAGAAAGTGAAGACAAAGCTTATCTTCTTTCTATTGTAATGGTTTCCAAAATATGAGCTTAAAAGACTCTTAAAACTGCTACGTACAAAATCAAAACTTGAACGAGAAAATGGAAGTGCATCTATCTATATCAAAGTAGGAATGAAATACTGGAAGAAAAATTACTTTTGTTGTCTATTCTACTTGCAAAATTAAAGTCTAATGAACTACTGCAATTAAACTAAAGGCAAGAAACAAAACTGAAACTGCAACTATACTATTAATGAACATCAAGTAATCTCATTTTATAAACATAACACTTCCCCAATTAGTTTAAAGATCAATCATCAATGAAAGGCTCTGGAAATATTAGCTTATATCATGAGAAAATGACATCAAACTATCCAACTCTAAACTAATGAATAGCAAGTAATATCATTTATAAACATAACACTTCGCCAATTAGTTTGAAGATCAATCATCAATGAAAGGCTTTGGAAATATTAGCTTATATCATGAGAAAATGACATCAAATTATCTAACTCTAAACTAATGAACAACAAGTAATCTCATTTATAAACATCACACTTCGCCAATTTCTTTGAAGATCAATCATCAACAAAAGGCTTTGGAAATATTTTCTTATAACATGAGTGACTACACTAAGAAGGAAAAGGTACTGAACAACAAGAAAAACTCATTCATAAACTCCATATTTCACCAATTAGTTTGAGGGTAAACCATCAACGAAAGTTTACATAAATATTCATTTATGTAATGAGTGACTATCTAGTAAGCAAAGGCATGAAACAACTTAAATTCAAAATCTTAAAAACTAAGGAACAACAGAAGAAATGATGCTGCTTGACACAATTTAAAACCACAGTTAAGAAACTAAAGCATAAGAGAAACTAAAGAACAATTTCTAAACTAGAATGCAGCTATCTGAGTTAGTATAAACAAGTGACAAAAGCTGCAATGAACGCAATGTTAGAAATGATTATAGACATAAATAAAAACACAATAAATGTACAATTGAACGAAAGAAAATAACAAATGGAAATGTACAGAAACGGAAAATAACCTCGACCTAGCAGGGACCCTCTGCACGGCCTAGGAATATCAACGCAAAATTACTTCACACGCTCAGGTATCCATGTGGAAAAAACAGAGTTTTTAATATTGAAAACAAAGTGTTGAATGTCTCGTGCTTACAAATGGAAATTACACTACTTCATCACCATAAAAGAATAACTAGTTCTGCGTTCCAAACGCTGGAATTTATAGGAAAAATTCATAACAGTTTTAAAGAGAAAAGTCTTCTACAACAGACACGTGAACAGGTAGTGCATCCGAGAATTTATTCTTCGGTTGGCTTGAATAGTAAATCTCTGAATAGTGGATGCTGGATTTCGTTATGCAGGTGGCAAATGACATCCTGAGCTTCAGGAACATGCCTCAGATTCATTTGTGTGCGAAAAAAAAGTTCTAGCTGTTGTAGGACTTCTCCGTTGACTCCCCTTTGACTGGGGTCTTTCTCTTCGAATTTGATTAAATGGATTGCACTCCATCCATGTACTAACATTCCCAGCTACCCATGTGGCTCGTTTCTTCTATCGACAACTGTAACTTGAAAAAGTATGGAGATGGTTGCGGAATGGCCGGTTAGCTGCAGAAAGTGGCTACATTCCGTAGATGAAAAATAAAACCCTATCCAAATAACACACATAATAATATAATTTGAAAATCACTAAAATGTACTCTTGGAAACAACATGCAATGGCTTTTGATGGTTTAGGATGCATTGGCATGGGAAAACAAAGGAAGAAGGATGAAGAAATTGCTTGAAAAAGATGCAGTTTTGGGACTCAACAAACATAAACAATAGATTTAGCAAGAGCCACAGAGGAAGCAATGATTAACTTCCTTTTTGGGCTATTTTTGCAGTATGGATTACCGCGGGAAGTGATCACAGATGGGGGAAAGCAATTCACAGGGCACAAGATTACTGCCACTCTAAAAAACCATCATATTACTCACATGATCACTTCTCCGTATCACCCGCAGGCGAATGGGCAGGTTGAAAGCACGCATAAGGTTATACAAGTGATTGTGACCAAGACAGTCTCAACACACCGACGAGATTGGGCTGCTAGACTACCAGAGGCCTTGTGGGCCTATCGTATGACTTGGAGGAATACTACTGGATACTCTCCATACCAACTTGTGTTCGGTAAAGAACCAATTTTTCCAATCGAATTTGAAATAAAGACTCTAAGAATGGCCCAGGAAGTGGGGCTGGATTTAACAGAAGCCCAAACCAAGCATCTTCAGCAGATTAACGAACTAGATGAGGCTCGATTTCTTGCTTTGTAATGAACTGCAATAATCCAGTAGCAAAGGGAAAAATGGCATGACAACCTTATCAAGAAGAAAATGTTTCAAAAAGGGGATTAGGAACTTTTGTACAATTCTAGATTCTAGGACTTCCTGGGCAAGTTACAAACAAGATGGCTCGGCCCTTATGAGATTCAAAAAGTGCATAATAATGGTACTCTTACCTTGACTACCATACACGGATCCAACCAATTTTTTATGGTAAATGGGCATCGAGTGCGCCTCTATCATCAACTTCTTACCAAGAAGTTTTTCTACGAGTAGGTATGCGAGGATCCCTCCATGCAAATTCTAGCTGCAGGGAATGATAATCCAATAGATTTTCCTTTAAAAAATTGAAATTGCTTGAGAAATTGTAAATAATGTACATACCTTTGTAGGCATTACCATGTAAATATGAATTCTTTTAGGAAGTTTCATTTTCTTCTTTTTTTGTTTTTGTTGTTCAAACAATTGAATGTTTGTCATTCAATTGATTGAACAACAAATTTTCTTTTTTATTTTTGTTGTTCAAAAAATTGAACGTTTGTCATTCAATTGATTGAACAACACATTTTCTTTTTTGTTTTTGTTGTTCAAACAATTGAACGTCTGTCGTTCAATTGATTGAACAACACATTTTCTTTTTGTTTTTTCTGATTCAAACAATTGAACGTTTTTCGTTCAATTTATTGAACAACACATTTCCTTTTTGTTTTTGCTGATTCAAACAATTGAACATTTGTCGTTTAATTGATTGAACAACACAATTTATTTTTTGTTTTAGCTGTTCAAACAATTGAATTTCTGTTGTTCAATTGATTTAACAACACATTTTCTTTTTTGTTTTTGTTGTTCAAACAATTGAATGTTTGTCGTTCGATTGATTGAACATCACATTCTCTTCTTTGTTTTTGTTGTTCAAACAATTGAATGTCTACCGTTCAATTGATTGAACAACACAATCTTTTTTTTCTTTTTTTTCATTGTTCAAACAATTGAACGTTCCCATTCAATTGATTGAACAACACATTTTTCTTCTTTTTGTTTTTTGTTGTTCAAACAATTGAACGTTTTCGTTCAATTGATTGAACAACACATTTTTTCCTCCTTTTTTGTTTTTTTTTTTTGTTTTTCGCTGTTCAAGCAATTGAACGTTGTTGTTCAATTGATTGAACAACACATTTTATTCTTTTTTTTTTTTTTCTCTGTTCAAACAATTGAATGTTTGCTGTTCAATTGATTGAACAACACATTTTCCTTTTTTGTATTTCACTATTCATACAATTGAACGATCGCCATTCAATTGATTGAACAACACATTTTCCTTTTTGTTTTTTTCCATTTAAACAATTGAACATCTGCCATTTAATTGATTGAACAACACATTTCGTTTTTATTTTGATTTTTCCGTTTTAACAATTGAATGACTATCGTTCAATTGATTGAACAACACTTTGTTTTTTATTGATTTTGTTGTGCAAACGATTGAACAATTGTCGCTCAATTGATTCCGCAACACTTTTCATTTTCTATTTTGATTTTTCCGTTCAAACGATTGAACGATTTCCATTCAATCGATTGAACAACACCTTTTAAGAAGCTAAATTGTGAATTTTTCTCACTTTTTTTTTTCATTCTTGATCATTATGCCATTTTCTCTTCTTCTTTTGTATTGCAAATAAGTGCAATTTGAATCGATTTGTGTCTATCCTAAGGAAAAACGGTAATAATAATATCATTATGATTTCTACAAGCCTTTTGATGGTTATCTTTATTCATAAGCTAATACGGTGTATCTTTAGAATGACTGCTTAAACATCTTTTTCTTTTGGACACGTCATGAAATGATTTATTATTCTTAATCCATGTTGGCTTATGTTTATACTCCCAAATGGATAAAAATCATTGATATAATGATAAGGGGATAAGAGTATAACACTTTCATTGGCATCTTTTTACTTCTTACACCATCCCTAGCTCTTAAGGAGCAAATGAGCCTCCCTTTTTCTAAGTAAGAATTCCAAAAGAAAAATAAAATATCAAAATTCTTAAAACATTGTCTAACGAGGATAGGGGGTCTCATCAGGAGCCAACCTACCATGATCATAAGGATGTAATAGGTGACATTCCAATTTGGCAATCAAACCAAGGTAATGACCTTCTTGATAATTAATATGTCAGAAGAATAGGGGGTCTCATCACCAGCCAGCCAGCCTCATCACTTTGTTACACCTTGGTGAGTGGATCTATGGTCATCTGGTCACCACGCCAACATAGTGGTCTCTTTATGACAAAGAAAAGAAGAATTAACTATAAAAAGGACTCTGGCTCATTTGGGGGGGTTAAAAAGCAACCCTGTCAGGGCTATAAATCCCTGCTGGCAGTAGTGGCTCTGCTTGTAGTATTGGAGTATCATCCTATATTTCCATATGTCATCTAGCTCTTATCACATATGGATTTATTTCTAACGAGAATTTCCATTTGAGTAGCTCTTTTACAAGCTGAATAGGATGGTGACTTTAATCTATATTCATTATATTCCATACGTCTAATCATTAAATGACAGTCATTAAACACATATCGCTGATTATGTTGATGTGATTAATTCCACTCACGGTGAAGATCTTTGACATAATGAACTAAAATTGTTGTTTTTATTTGATTTGGCCAGTTCACGTCTGACGACGAATATTTCTTAAATGCTTTACTGATTTGTGTGCTGTGTTTCTTAGATTGGTTGTCGGCATTTATTTCGCATTAGTATATTTGCTTGCTTTTCGCGTGCTGAAAGGACGTGGACACCCTTTTCTCGTCAGAGGGGGGATGGCCTGCGTATGCACGACACGTATCACAGTTATGGATAACTGTGTGACAATCATTTGGATTACCTCCGGAGTACAAATTGCATGATGAGTATGAATGTGTAATAATGTGTAGGAAATTCCGATTGGACGAAGAATGGTAACCATTATGGCAGGCATGCGAACTTACGATCTTGCGTTAAGTATGGCTGATAGGACGAATGACTTAACTAAAAATGATAATAATTGTCCAAACATCATCATTTCCCTATTAATTGCTGTAACATACATTGTTGTTGTTCTGAATTACAGGGATGAAACACAATTGTATACAGGTGAGCCTACCTTAGGTGTAGCAGCCATGGGTGTAAGAGCTATCCGGAGTGAACCTCCAGTGCTGATGGTGTCGGATCAAGCTTGCAAAATCCTTGAACGTGTTGGTTGGCTGAGGTATTTAAACATATCGCAGGGATTTCATGAGGAGCTAACGCCAGAATTTATACAAAATCTGCAGAAAGGTAGCAAAGTGGTAAAAGGTATAAGCATTAAGGTTTATGAAGAAGTCCTAGCCGAAGCCTCCAGAATTTCGGCAGAAGGGGAGAAATGGGCAAATAGATGCATCCTTTTATACAATGCAATTGAAGTATTCCAGGACCCAGGTGAGCAGCTTTTACGAATAGGGAAAGGAATTCATCCTTCGGTGTTACAGCAACCGTGGCAACAACTGGTGGTCATTGTCCAAAGATACATCACCTGCGATGGCCGACACGATGTGGTAAATCCCCAACAAATGAAACTTCTAGCCAATTTAAAGCAAACAATTTCAGTTAATTTACCATTTTATCTTAATTCTCTGTTACACGATGTCACCCGATGGGTAAGGACAGCCAACGATCCACAAAGTGTAGTCAGCCATCATGGGTTAATTAAATTAATTATCACAAATAGATTGGCCCAAAAACAATTAACATGGGACAGTATCATAAATCCTACCTTGGCTCCACCACCTAAAAATATAGAAATAGAGAAACAAGGACCAGGAACCCCAGGCCGGAAAAGAATACTAAAGAGAAAGAATCTGTTTGCACCCTTAGAACGATCAAAGCGTAGGCGCTCTGTGGGAGTGAAAGCCTAGCAGTGCATCCTAATCCAAGCAGAGGAAGTCAGACCATCCCGCACACCTCCTCTTAGTCCGCAAGACCCTCCTTTGCAAGACTATGAGGAGGAAGTGGCCAGGGTATTGGTAAGCATGGGAATGTTTACCGAAGGTAGAGAATAGCTAGGGAGCATTGAGAAATAGAATTGTACCCCTGACCGGTCGGTCCCTACTGACAGCCCCAGTCGTGAGCAAACCCAGCCATTTACTGATGCCATGGAGGAATAGAGGGAGTTAATTCCTTCTATGGAAACAACCCTCGAATCCGAGGTACATGAATAAGAAACTTAGACAGTAGGCACCGGTCTAGTGGACCCCCCAGTAGAAGGAAACCCCGAAGAAGAAAACTCGAGAGATGTCAATCAACCAAGTGATACTCCCTTTTTGAAGTCCCCCGTGAACGAGGCCTACCAAGGAGAAGACCCGAAGAATGATAATTTTTCAGAAGACAACATTGCATTAGGATCTCCTGAAAACGAAATACATAATAACAATGAGTTAGAAGGCTAAATTCCACCAGAAGACACAATTCCAATTGGGAACATCCCTGATGATGACATAGTACAACCTATATAGGAAACAAAGGATAATGTAGCTAACCCATTGTTAGATGAAGGCCCTAGAGTAGAGAAGTCCTACAGAGATAGCTTTAGAAATATGCTCAGAAAGTACAGAAAACAAAAGCAAGGAATTAGGCAGCTGAAACATTGTTTAAAAGAGGCAACCAGAACCAAGAAATTGAAAGTGGAAATGGAAACTACAGGAACGAAAACAAAACAATGTTCAGGGAAGGAAGTTGAGACTCAAACAGAGTTTCTTGTGGGTTATCCAAAAGAAACCCAGACTAAGCCAGCTATGATAGAAGACACTACCATGAAAACTGAGGACCCCTGTATCTTTTTGCAAGGAACTCAAACAGACCACCCCACTGTGGATACTGTTGTCCAAACAAATGTTGAAGAATATGTTCGAGATGAATGTACAACTCAAGAAGTAGTTGAAGCTACTGTGCAGACAGACCCTACGGAGACCCATGATGTAGAGGCCTAAACAGATGAAACACTCATTTACACCCCCTTAGTAAGAGAGGCAGTCATTAGAAAATTGTAGAATGAGCTACTGATGGTTCAACAGGGACTGGCTCAGCACAAGGAAAAGGTGGTCCCTCTGCATGAACATCAAGGGTTAAGGAAGAAGTTTGAAGCACTTACCAGGACTAAAGATGAGACCTTTGCTCAGTATAAGGCTGATCAAAAGAAGGTTGAAAGATTAAAGGGTCAATTGTGAAAAGCTAGAGAGAAAATGTAGATCGTCTGCTCTCTTTATTCAGACACCCTATCTTGACGAGCCCCTGCCACAAATTATGCTTTATTTCTCATAGAAATATACCTCCTGCTCAAAGTTAAGGTCGCCAAGGCTGGCAAACCGGTAGAGATCAAAACCACTCCCGACTTTATCAAATGCTTCAGAGAGCATGATGAGAAGGTTTAATGCCTCCTTTGTGAACTCTATATGCATAATTTTGTTTTAGAAGATGACAAGGACAACCACCCTGGCCCTTTTATAGGAGACATCCAATTTCAGGCATTCCTCTCATTTGCTACCAACCAACTCAAATGGGCCAAGGTTCAGAAAAATTCCAGAAGATGTGAGTGTGGCATTGACCTATGGTTCAGAGGGGAGCCTACACAACCATTACTCCTATTTGTCAGGCATAAACAGTTTATGCAGTGAGACAGTGTTGTAGGCAAATTGGGGCCACTCCATACTGATATTATTCAAGCCGGAAAGGAATATTTCCAGGACATTAAGGAAGAAGCCTTGTCTGCATCAAGGCAGAGGTGGGAAGTCTCCAGTAACACTGTGAGGGGCCGAGAGCCATTTCGATATCGAAACTTCCAAGCTACCTCTTCTCGTTTCTATAAATATAGTAATATGATTTTAACAATGGGGCGAGATTAGATAGGATGTTGTTACAGAACCGCAATCATATGGTATACTCCTGTTCAATACCGCAGTGTCTATAACTTAAAGGATCATGAGATAACCCAGGCTTTCATTGTCCTTAAGGAAAAAAATGGTTTTAGGAATTACAAGGAGGAAGTATACCATGCTTATTCCCTAACTCTGATTCAGAGAATCAGATTTGCAGAAAAGTTGATCCCACTGCACTTCGTGACAGGGGGTATCAAAGCTCTGTATTCTGTGGGCTTTGGTGATTCAGAGAATCGAGAAAGATGTACATTTTGCAAAAAATGGGTTTTGCAGGGATTATGACCTTTGAAGAATGGCAGGGGCACACATCGGGGCCAAGTCAATATGAAGGAAGTCTACTTGAAGAATCAAGTGATTCGGAACAAAGAATTGCATAATGGAGTAAGGACTTGTTCGAAATGAGGGATGCTCTTCGTGGTTTGGTCAAGGAAGGGATCTATGACATGAATAGGGATGAAGACTATCGACTTGCAAGGAAAGTGGAATTGTTTGGTGCAGAACTCAAGTAGTTGAAGATACGACATAACTTGCTTCGGAAGAAGCTAGAATGGCTAACTCTTGAGAAAAAGCAGTTCATAGCTTTCATTCATGATCAGGAGAAAGCTACAAACTGCAATGATAAGAAAGAGGAAGACGTGATTTTTGAGGATGTTGCAGATATGACAACAATGGAGGATGAACTTGAAATTGTTCAAGTTGGACTAGGATCATGTAGTTTGCAAACATTGGTGGATGAGGATACTCACATAGAGGAGCCTCATGATGAAGTAAGTACTACTTATACTTGTGTTTCATTTGAGATTTTGGTAGATGGGCCATATGCAGGGAAGGGAAAAATCAGTTTGTCGATGTGATGGAGGATCTTACCATGGATGTCTACGATGAAGCCTGGTATGGAGAGGCATGGATCATTGATAATTGCAGAACTTGTTGGGACTGTTTGTGACCTTATGGGAGAAGGAGCAAATGCCCTTGACAAGGGAGGAATGTGATGATCATTGCGGATGAATGGGTCATGCTTTAGCCATATGGATAAATTGGCTAAGTGCCCGGCATGACTCATGGATAGATTGGAGAAGGGCACACGCTTGAGTTTGGTGATACTTGGGTGGAATTCTCATGGCTGAGACCAAGAGGAAGTCTTGGTGGAACCTTCAATGGGGGAGCTATGATGGAAGAGACTCATGACTTGATGATGATATGGGTTAGGTTACTGAGTTCATTAGACCGGATTGCAGACTTGGATGAGGATGACCGATTGTTGTGATGGGCATACTTAGTTGGAAAACATGGGGAACTTGATTCGTGGACATCGAGTTGGAGACATGGAGCATGGCAGTCCTATGAAGGGACATTATGCAGGAGCACTTGTAGAGGTGTCACTTATGGGAATCCAGTAAGGAGTGCCAAGGTAGGGATGTTGTGCAGGTGGATTTTCTGATGTGACATGGAGGTTTTTATTTATGAGCCGATGGGGATGTTGTGCACTCTTGTACAACAACGCCATGGACTTGGTTGGATTTGTGAGCAGACTATGGAGTATTCCTACTACATGGAGAGATGAGGCATCTTGCAGGGACCTTTGGGCTAAGACATGTATGCGTGCTAGGATGTTGGTTGGAGATGACTCATGGAGCTCATGATGACATGAGGTTGTGACTTTTGGGGACTTCATATTATGGTGGACTTGGAGGATCTGATGCATTGAGGAGAAGAGGTCAGGGACGTTGATGCAGTATGGGGTGCACACTTTTGAGTACATGTATGGGTGTGGTTGAGAGAGTGACTTGATGTGGAGGATCGATATGAGACACTTTGGAGTGATGGAGTTGCAGTGATGATGATGCCTTGGTGGCAACACTTGGCCATGGGTTGAGCCAAGGCTTAAGCACTTTTGATACATGGGCACTGATTGATCTATGATCATAGGCAGCACATGGGTGATGAGACAGGTGTATACTTGTTTCTATGGCAGACTTGAGGGATGGCACATTATAGATATGATGGAGGTTACTTCATGGACCTGGATGTGGCATATCGAGAGTTAGTTTGATGAGAGGATCTATTCATATTGAGGAGATGGATTTTTCACATATGGATGATGATGTTGGGATAGATGAGACTGATTTCATGCAACACATTAACACCAAACATCATAGACAACATGTTGCAGATGAGATGGGGGTTACTTCATGGACATGAGCATGACTTACATTTTGAAGGAGATGGATTCTTGATCGAGTTGATGTTGTGACAGTAGCCTAGGAGAAACGACTGATGATGGCATGAGGATGTGCATTTTCATGGTTTGAGCATGATAGTTGGATTGATCACCCGACTAGTTCAGATCGTGGGGCTTGAGTAGTGTACAGAGATGTGTTAGCATTATGTTGGAGTATCATGGGAGCAGTTCACACAATGACGATACATGATGAGGTCGACACGATATGTTGCAGTTAGCATGTAGCTTGAATTGGAGGGACCAACCTTCCACAATGAGGCATCATGTGGGAATTGCGACGAGTGTGGTTGATGGTCATGGATTGAGGAGACTTTCTGATTCATGGAGACATGAGCCATTATGGTTTATGCGATGGTAGAGCAAAAGTAGGTAGCATGAGCATTTTGATGTTGGAGCTAGTGACACTTTGCGATGTCATATGATGATGTTGTCGAGGATAACAACCATTTAGAGTGGGGGAGAATGTAAGGCCCATGGTTTGCGGTTCTCTTGGTAAAAGCCACACGACAGGGGATCGGGCGACCAGCTGGGGCAACTGGTATGTTGGGCACACCTACACCGTGCGACGAGTTGGGCTGAATGATGGAGGAGATGAGCCAACATGTGACACGAAGAGTCATCGTGAAAATGACTAAGTGTTGGGCGCTGGAAAGTTTCTATGTGGGGGCAGTGCCACACATGTGTGCCCACACCATGGGCCGATGCGACGGAGGGGCGAGTTCGACGAAATGGTGGGTCAGCTTGGTGAGACGACACCACAACTGATGGGCCAACCACCATATAAGTAAAGCATTGGGATGGTGGCAAAAATCATTCAAGTGAAGCTTCCAAGTGTTTATGCAAGCTAGGAGGGCAAAGTGCAGGTGGACTCTAGGGCCATAGCACAGAGCCACAATAATTGTAGAAGTTGGAGCTGCAGGTCGTGAGAATGCGTTCGGGCGAGGGCGTGTGAGGGCATCTGGCCGAACGACTGAACAAGCGAGGGCATCCGATGGTGTTTGTCTGAACGATCGTTCGAAAGTGTTCAGGCGAGGGCGTCCACTTGAACGATCGAACAAGCGAGGTTGTTCGAAGGCATTTGGGCAAGGGCGTATAGGGCATCCACCTAAATGACCGAATGGGCGAGGTCATCCGAAGTTATGTAAAGGCAAATGGGCGAGGGCGTGTGAGGGCGGCTGCCCGAACAACTAAATGGGCAAGGGTGTGTGAAGACATCTACCCGAACGACTGAATGGGTGTGGGCACGTGAGGGCATCCGCTCGAACGACTAAATGGGCAAGGGCGTCCACCCGAGCGGCTGAACGACATGCTGAACAATGCGACGATGAATGAGTTGCCATAGATGGTAGAACTGGTGGGCACTCCGAATGGTGGTTTGGGTAGTCTGAACGGTGCAGGCCGGGTTGCATGGTTGTGATAGATATTGTACCAAGGAAACTTGGGGTTTCCCGCAAAGACTGTAAAATTGTATTTTTTTTGAAATATTGTTATTATCGAGTAGACTCATATTTTAGGGAGTTGACCCTCACATTAAAATATTTGTTGTGCATCTATGTTGAATGATAATAATGATGAATATGAATAATTGAATGTTTCCGCTGTGTATGTGAATGTATACTTAGAAAAGCTGAAAAATAAACTAAGTATAGAAAGTAGGCGTAGTCCACAATCGGAAGTATTGTTAAAAAGAAAGTGGTTGGTGGTGCCACACCCCCGATCATGCAGTTGGAAGAGTACCGCCACTACACTGGTAGTAATCTTCCAACCACACTATAGGAGGTCCGGCACCATCGACCCTTTTATTTTTAACAATACTAATGATCGTGGACTACACCTGTTCGTATACTTGGTTTATTTTTCGATCAGCTAAGTACAACATTCATTAACACAACGGAAACATTAATCTTTCATAAACAAATTATCATCATTATCATTCAAACGCACAGTAGATAACTCAAGAGTGGCAACTCCCTGTAAATATGAGTCTGCTCGTATAACAATGATAATATTTAGTTTTACATATAAATCTTACAATGGAGGGAAACCCCAAGTTTCAACTCTTATTTTCAAAATTTAACTTTCTTGCACTACCGTTTAGCTCACCCAACCATTGGGCAGAGGCGCCCCTCGAGCGGCCTCAACCGTCGCACTTCATCGCACAAACCTTCATTTCACCGACATCCCTGTTCGTCATGTCACTTCACACGTGCCCACCTTTAGTTAAACGAATCATCCGTCTCACCATCATGTCGCCCGCCCACACCTTGACTCGCCATTCTTCGTCATGTTTACCCCCAGTGCTTGCATGCCCAACTCGCGTATTGGCCAAGTCACCTACTACACACCTGCTTATCTTTTCACCATGCCAGAGCGTTCACCCAACTCGCCCTTTACCGCATGTTCACCAAACCTTTGTTTCGTGCACCCATCCGTCGTCTCATCGTACACGAGCGCGCCCACATGACACACCCATCGGCACAACACTCTGCATGACCAACCGTTCACCAAGCACCCTCGCCTGGTCTACCCACCTGACGTCCTTCGCTAAAATTCGTGTGCTCGTGCCCTGACCGAGCTCGCCTCCCAGCCCCTGGCCAACTCTCACACCCGCACTTCGTTCAACTCGTCTCGGCCGGGGGCCTTACATCCTCCCCCACTCAAAGTAATGGTCATCCTCGACAATTATTCATCCCAAAAACCACCTGTTTCCAAGACTACCAACCATCCACTTTTTCAAAGTACTACTAGCGCCAACATCGAAGATGCTCATACTGCCTGCCTTCACTCCAATGTCACATAGACCATCGGTCTATGTCCTCCATGAATATTAACCTTACTTATCCATGACTTTAATCAGTCCATATATTGCAAACATCCCTATAACATATGTAATATGACTGTCTCCACCATGTGTCATTTCATCATGTGAACTTCTCTGCATAATACTCCAACCAAGACAACATCTCCGTCGAAACCAAGAAATTTATCTGACACAAACTCGGTGCATTGCATGCCCCCATGTCATCGAACTAGTTGGGTAGCTAATCCAACCATAATGCTCAACCCATGAGAATGTACCTTCTCCATGCCACCATTGGTTGTTTCTTCAGCATCCTACCATAATCTCAAACTCAATCAAGAATCTGTCCAAAATAAACCATGTTCAGGTCCATGGTATGCATATCCCATCTGCAACATGTTTTCCATGATGCTAATGCCAATGTGTTGCTACACAGTCGCATTCATTCCTGCATCATTCACCTATCAACATAAAGAAGCCTCTCCCAAGGCCCCTTGTCAAGGTGGTGCAGCCCCTTCCAAACAAGGTACCTGCACCAACCCATCTCTAAGGTTTTCTATCGAGAAAGGAGGGCCAGGAAGTTTCCTCCATGACTCTCATCCACCCATGTATCAGATTGATGCTACGTTCTCAAGTATCTGTGCACAGCCTCAACCTCCTCACATGTACTGATGTTGTGTTGGCTGGAGTATTATGCAGAGAAGTTCACAAGATGAAACGACACATGGTGGAGATGGTCGTATTACATATGTTGCAGGGATGTTTGCAATATATGGACTGATTAAAGTCATGGATCAAGAAGGCTACTGTTCATGGAGGAAATACACCAATGTTTTATGTGACATTGGAGTGAAGGCAGGAAGTATGAGCATCTTGGATGTTGGAGCTGGTAGCACTTTGTGACAGTGGATGGTTGGCAGTCTTGGCAATAGGTGGTTGCCGGGATGAAGAATTATTGAGGATGACAATGACTTTGAGTGGGGGAGGATGTAAGGCCCACGAGCTGTGGACTATGCCTAATTTCGTGAGATTGGTCTCACGGGGACTTCATATTATGTCACGCCCCTACCCTGGCGGTACTATTCCAACCACATGATTCGGGGTGCAGCACCACCAACCACTTTCTTTTTAACAATACTTGCGATTGTGGACTACACCTACTCTCTATACTTAGTTTATTTTTCAACTTCCTAAGTATACATTCACATACACAAAGGAAACATTCAATTAATCATCTTCATCATTATTACCATTTACACATGCACAGTGGATATTTTAATGAGGGGCAACTCGCTGAAATATGAGTCTGCCCGATAATAACAATATTTCAAAAAATATACAGTTTTACAGTCTTTGTAGGAAACCTCAAGTTTCCTTGGAACAATATCTATCACAATCGTGCAACCCGGCATGCACCGTTCAGACTACGCAAACCACCATTCGGAGTGCCCACTGGTTCTACCGTTCGTTGCAACTCATTCACCGTCGCACTGTTCAGCACGTCGTTCAGCCGATCGGGCGGACGCCATCACCTGTTCAGTGGTTCGGGTAGATGCCCTTGCATTCCCTCGCCCATTCAGTTGTTTGGGTGGACACCCTCGCACGCCCTCACCTGTTCAGTTGTTCGACCTGCCACCCTTGCACACCCTCTCCCGAACACCTTCGAACAACTTCGCCCATTCAGTCATTCAGTCAGACGCTCTCGCATGCCCTTGCTTGCACGTCTTTGAATGATCCTTCAGACAAATGCCCTCGGATGCTCTTGTCCGTTCAATCGTTTGAACCAACACCCTCGCATGCCCTCGCCTGAACACCTTCAAACGACTTCGCTCGTTCAGTCGTTCAAGCGGATGCCCTCACATTCCCTCTGTCGAACGCCTTCAAACAATCGTTCAGACAAACGCCCTTGCCCATTCGGTCGTTCGGCCCGATGCCCTCACAAGCCCTCACATGAACGCCTTCGCATCACCTTCGGATCCATGCTATGGCCCAAGAGTCCACTTGTACTTTGCCAAATTTACATCTTCCAAAGTAGCTCGGCCTCCTAGCTTGCATAAACACTTGGAAGCTTCACTTGAATGATTTTTGCCACCATCCCAACACTTCACTTATATGGTGGTTGACCCAGCAGTTGGGGCGTCGACTCATGAAGCCGACCCACTGTTTCATCCAACTCGGCCCTCCGTCGCGTTGGCCCATGGTGTGGGTGCCCATGTGCAGGACCGCCCCCACATATAAACTTTTCATCGCCCAACACTTAGTCATTTTCGCGATGACTCTTCGTGTCGCACGTTGGCTAATTTCCTCCATTCGGCCAGCTCGTCGCACAGTGCGAGTGCGCCCAAACTCACTGGTTGTCCCAACTCATCGCCTGCTCTCCCGTCAGGCGCTGTTGGGCATGGCATTCCACCACAGCATGTTTTGGCATTTAAAGCCCAAGTTTTGGTCAAAAGTTTTGTAAGACTCTACGAATTGCGGGTGTGGAGCACAAAGTATAGGTTAAGCCATAAGGTTTTCTGCCCTAAAGTAATGTAATGTAATGTAAAGTCATGTTGGTCTACCCATGGTCTGTGGACCATGGGATTGTATAAATAGAGCGAGGCTCTAAGTTGTAAAGATAGTGGACAGAGGGAATTAGAGAGAGAAACAATATGAATGGTTCGATCTTAGAGTAGGATTCTAAGTGTATTGGGTCATAGTAGTAGGAAGAGGCTCTGCAGCTGAGCGCGTAGAGGCCTAGTAGAGTCCGCAGCTGAGTGCGTAAACCCCTGCAGTTGAGTGTGCAGGTCGATGTCAAGTCTATAATCTGGATTGAAGATTAATAAAGAGACTTTGATTCCTATTTTTGTGTATCTGCTGTGCATTTCCTTCTTTACGTTTATACTATTTTATTTATCGCGCGCACTGATATGATTGTTGAATATGTTGTAATAATCATTAGTCTTACATAAACAAGTTAAGTAATCAGATAATAACAGATTAAATAGCAAGGGACTTGGGTATTATATGGGTTGTGCCCCGAGTAGGGTTGCGCAAAAGGAGCATCGCAGGTTGCGAAGGGATAGCAAGTGCCTGTAGCGACGGGTTAGACCGCAGACCTCCAAAAGCTCATCAGACATCCCCAGGGTACAGAAACCTGGTTCTAGCACCCTCCATACTACTTCAAGTGAGACCTCAGTCCATGCTCCACGGACTATTGCCAAAAGGGCCATTAGTACCGGGATTCGCTTGGCTAAATCACCTTTGAACATGGGTCAGGCCCATACAAGCCAACAAATGGTTCCATTGCTGGGACTGGGATCTACATAAGGGATGTCTGATGTCATGGCGATGGAATCCAATAAAGAAAGAAATTGAAGAGTGGTTAGACAAGAAGATTGAGGAGTTTGCGACACAGGAAGATAGAAATCCACGAGTATCTAAGGAACAATGGTTGGAGCACTACTTGTATACAAAAATCTAAGAAATTTTCTTTGCATCCTTTCCTTCTGAGCTGTATGAGTGGCTTGCGAAGTTAGCAGACAACCAGGGAAGGTGTAGGCTCGACAAACCAATAGTGTGGACTATGGAATTAGTGCGCAGACTATAAGCATCAGGAGATAGCATGAGCTGTGGACCATTGGCTCGACCTAATAATAGGAGGATTTATCACTAAGTTTGTGGTGGACATGATCGTCAGCTATAGTGAGGCGGAGCAACGTTTTCTCAAGGGACTGCGAGGTAAGTACATTAAATATTTCAAAACTTGGATTAAGATGCTATTGTGTGAAAAGTGGTTTATGCGAATAAATTAATGTTTGTGACTACGCGAAGTGGGAAGATCTATAGAAGCAGAAGTGGGGAAGAGTTGGAAAACAATCCCTTAATTTCACCCTTGCGGGAAAGCGAGGAAGAGCTAGCGAAAGTTTCTCTGAGGAGAGCCGATCAGTGTGATAAGGCAACGTATTCCGTAGTTACCACCTCCACCCACACCACCACCCATCTCACCCTCCTCACCTCCATCTCCACCCACCCCACCTCCGCCACCATAGCTGTTTAGTATGGTGAGTGCGATCAAACTACCAGTATTCAGAGGAGTGGGAAATGAAGATTCAAACCAATTCTGGTTCATGGTAAGAGTAGTATGGGAAGCACAGGGTGTCATGGATGATAATATTAAAAGGGCTACACTGGTGAGCATGCTGCAAGATTGTACATTAACATGGTATATCAAGCATTCTAACGACCACCCGAATGCAGGAATCACAAAGATCCAGGCCGCGCTGAACAGGGAATTTAGCAGGCCAAAATCAAAAACACAATCAATCATCAGGTTTAAGGAGATCATGATGCTCTCGGGTGAGACCCCCTGGGATCTGTACCAAAGGCTGAAGAGTACGATCTGTAAAGCCAATATGATGTTAATGGATGCACAGCATCGTGCATGGTTTGTAGCCTCACTTATGCCACACTTACGGATGATGTTGTCACAACAAAAAATTCCCACCTAGGCCGAAGCATTGGAGATGGCAATGAGATTACATGAGACCCCTATATAAGACCCTGGGTTGGGAGTTCAACAAATCGACATGTAACTGCAAAATCTATGTCTGGAAATACAAAGTTTGAAACAGGACAGGACCCTTCAGATGGAGGCGTGCGAAGAAGTATGGTACATAAAATACAAAGGCCAAGAGCACGACAAGGACCATTGTCCAGTGTTCACGAACTACATGGCAGGAGGAGGGCTGGTGCCGTTAATACCGGAGGCACAGAGAGGGCCGAGTGCGGTGTCTGCACTATGGTGCGCGATCTGTGAGATAGGAGGAAAAAACACCATGGATAATTTTCATCTGTTGCCGATGTATACACAGATGTCCCAATATTGTTTTGTAATCTTTTCAGGTCAGTAGGCCATGATGAACGCACTTTTCGAAGCTACGAACTAATGATGGATCAAATTCCTACCTACAGGGTGCAGGCCGAAATGCGAGCCCTCGACCCAAATGCTGGGATGGCATGCATTGGGTTTCAGGGGCGCGGTCGAGGTCGAGGCATAATGGGACCAGGAAGGGGTCGTAGAGAACTAATTTGTTACAATTGCGTAGGGCTAGGGCACTATGCCTGTGATTGTACAAACCCGACAAGGACATCATGTTGGTACTATACTCAGTTTGATCATGAGGCAGAAGACTGCCCTTCACTGATAGCAAGGATGCACGAAAAGGGGGTACTCCATCCCCCTCCAACTCAGAATTTACAGATGATGAGGTCTGAGCTGCGTGAAGAAGACCTGAATGTAAACATGATGCTCAGGAGTGGTATGACCACGAGAGATGATAAAGGGAAGTAGCCAGAAGAAAGTGCGTGGGTTCACAAGGCTCCTACAAAGGAACTCGAGTTTGATTTAGAACGTGTGAAGGAGACATTCATGGAAGCTAAGAAGAGCTTCACAGAGGCTTCCACTTTAGGTAGTAAGGATCAACTAGAACTAGGGATGGATCCTTCAATGCCCACTACCTTTCTGGAGACATGCATGAAACTGCTGCGTGACAACAATGCAGTCAAAGGACTATAGGGACTTATCACTAGGTGCAAGGGGTCTGGAGAACCGCGCATGGTCCGAAAACTTGGAAAGCATGCATTGCGCACAGGAAGGGAAATGAGGTTGACTGCGCAAATAGGTGAGTATGAAATGGGTTAGGTAATCCTGGATCTAGGTTTGGATGCGAATGTACTACCAAAGCAAATGTGGGAATGCATGGGAAGACTCACACTACAGTGGTCTCATATTCAGTTGCGAATGGTGAACCAACAGAAGATTTTGCCCATGGGAAGATTGCAAGGCGTAATGGTAGATATTGAAGGTGTGAGCGCGCAGGAGGATTTTGAAGTGATAGAGATTGTCGATGACAACAATCCCTATCCCACGCTACTAGGAATAGACTGGGCTATCGATATGAACGAAGTCATAAATTTGAAGAAGTGCAAAATGATCTTTGAGAAAAAGTCACTACACATAATAGTGCTGCTAGATCCAGCCAAAGGAGCACGATACACTAAACCAGTGTGTGACTACGGACTCAACTATATTTACAAGATAACTACGTGAGAAGAGGATTGGGTGAATCCGACTGCAGATGGAAGGATTTTGTGGGAGCGCGAAAGATCCTACACTTCATATTCAGACGAAGAGATAGAGTGATGGCAGAATTGGCTGCATGAAGTAACAACGCTGAATTGTAACATGATGATTAGATCATTGCATTACGTGACAACAGAGGCAAGGGGGCTACTGACATATGATGAATTAACCATGGTGGATGAATTTCTGAGAAAATTTGAAAGCGCAGTGCCAGAATAACATTGGTTCAATGCGTTAAAGTGGGCACTGCATGCAACACTTGCACGATGGTAGTGTACGCATCAAGGAAATTTTGAGAACTGGCATAGATGCAAAATGATGATGCGCCTACATTTTGGAAAACCCCAGATCTGAACGAAAGCCAATCAACAGGGGAGGATCAAATTGTGCGCCCACCTTTCCTGATGGCTATAGACATATGCTGTATAGTTCGTAAAGTGCACACCACTCCCAGACTAGTGAATAGGAACAAATGACAGCAGCAGGAAGGGCAACGCATGCTACTAATTCTCCACGACGAAGCATTCGATAAGGTGTGCGGAGTACTGAACAAGGTTCACCAGGCGAGACAAACTGATTGGTACCTGCGCGTGGCAGTGGTTCGATGGATCTATCGAACCATGTGAAAAACCTTGAACGTGGAGGCGAGTCCAAAGGTGCGGAACAGAGTGGAGACCATAATTACTGAAGAAAATACAAAAAGGAATCCGCATGTACTAGACCTCGCAATGGTGACAATGCGCAATGACCAGGAGGAAGAAATCACACATCTACATGAGGTTGAACATATAAGGATTTAGGAAGCCATCTGGCAAGGGAACCTTAAACTTCGCAAACTCAAAAAGGACCAGGTACGATTGAGGAAGAAAAGAATTTTGATGGACGCTGAGATCAAGAGGCTAGAAAAAGGGATCACGTAGGCATGTCTCATTGATAAACCAAGGATGACAATGCAAGATACAGATGTGCGTACCATTGCATTAGAATATGGTCATCGAGAACTTATGACTCTGCTACCATGGCTACAACCGCACCTCACCAAACGCAGTAACCAGGGGAGCACACTACATACAGTAGAACATGCGGCGCCAGTGATCGCGCAGGTAATTAAGGAGGTTCTGCGGACTATACTGGAAGGCGAGTTGAAGTCTCACACAGGTGGAGCAACCACCTGACTAGCCGTAGGGAGCACAGTCTCAGCGCTCCAGGTAGTTGAAAGAGAGCGTAGGACTATAAAAGAGTCTGTTTGGGAACTGCGCGATGAGGGAGGTCTGTGCAGAATCAACAAGTCACAAGGTTCACGCCCGCGCACGGGGGGCTGCGCTGCCTCGGAGGTAGGTTGGGAAGTGACCGTCGGTGTCACTGTTCATGACGAGATGTCCAATTTAAGGCAAAAGGGAGCTGGCAATGGGCATTTAAGACACGAATTAAGGGCTAGATTTGGGGCAATCTTCTGCCAAGAAAGCATTGATGGCCCAGAATTGGGTGGAATGGTCGAATTCGAATTCAAAAGATTCTATAAAACTCAAGGGGCTAACCATGAGACAACACTTGTTCATTTGAGATTTGAGTAGTTGATTAGAGCACAGAGTGTTGAGCACCGAGCAATATTTGAGCCCCAAAGTTCACAAATGACCACAGACAGCTCAAATAGGATGACAACTGCCAGGAGAGGTTTGGGCTCTGCAGAAGGAACCACTGATGAGGCCGCATAGAACCCCATAGTACATGATGTTCATGGAGACACTGGGGTCACACCAGAAATCCAAAAATTGCCCCAGACGCTGAGGTCCAAGAAGGATAAGCAGGCAGTGGGACCATTTCGCATGTCCCTGAGGAATCCATGGTTCAGTAAAATTTCAATGGAAGAAAAGGGCAAGTTTGTCACCATTGAGATTGATGATGAGGAGGAGGACCTACAGGCTCTTGTTGATGAGAGAGAGGCAGCAGAAGACATGGAAGAGGACATCCAGCCGGTGCATGCTACAACGAAATTGCCCGAGTACGTCCCTCCGCGAAAAGGGAAAGCTAAGATACCCAAGG
The DNA here is from genome assembly GCA_031772625.1 of Pinus tabuliformis. Lineage (NCBI taxonomy): Eukaryota > Viridiplantae > Streptophyta > Pinopsida > Pinales > Pinaceae > Pinus > Pinus tabuliformis. The sequence continues at coordinate 1,841,526,791 of CM062819.1, forward strand.
ACTTCGATGCCACTAAGAGTGCACTCCAGACCCCCCTCCTCCCTAATGGAATTGTGTTTGAGGGCTCGCTCCTGGGTTGTGTACCCACAATGAAATTTGAGGAGTGGGACCTCACAGATAGCGAGAAATTCCCACACTTGGAAATGGAGAACCTCATGAAGCAAAGCACGGAGGGGTCAGTCACAACACTAGAGTTGTGGAAATGGCTGCGCGGTGTGGAGAAGGCCAGATTACTTCATCTACTGTGGATTCCACACTTTCACCGGGGACCTATCACTATTTTTGTCATCAGGCAGCTGCGTTTCCTAGTGCATGATGGATAAATGGCTGGAGGAGCCTATTCCCATCATGACGAATCTCATCCATAGGATTTCTCGGCTCCCTTGTAAGGGAAAGGACCCCGCGGTGATAACTGGAAAAAGAGGAGATTTGGCGATCGCAGAGGCCATGAAGAAAAAATACAAACTAGAGAAGAAAAGGAGGGGTTACACCATCAAAAACATTAAAGATAAAGGGGTGTGCGTAGCCACCCAACTCATGGCTGGGAAGGTAATGAGAAAATTCCGTGGAGATGAGGTACCAATGTCAGTAGTTGTGCTGGCAGAACAATGCGCGGAGGGGGTCCAATTCAACTGGGTCGAGTTCCTCTGTGACGAGTTCCTGACTAAATGCAAGGAAGCTGAGGAGCAGGGCAAGACCTTACACTACGCGTGGTTGCTCTTGTCTATTTTACTGGTAACGGGGGAACTGCCCAAGGACAGTCAGTTCCCTAGTATTGAACAAGACTTACTAGAGGCCGCAAAGTACACATTGCTCTGGGCCACCAAGGACACCAAGCGGATTCACGAGACCAAGATCTTTTGGGTGCTCATGGAGGTGAGCATCTAGATGTCGATCAACAAACAACCACGCTTGTCCCCCACAGTGTACAACAGTCTACAGAGCTTTGCAGAATTCAAGGTGGACATGCATAATGTGTACATCAAGGCGCATAAGGATCCGGGGTAGCAATGGACTAACCTCCCCTTCGTTGCCATTGATGATGCAATCTTTTTAGTGCTAGAATCGTGGCCTCCTGAGTGGCACGCCGTGGATCTAGTGAAGATGGATAGAATAACAACATAGAAGCAGAAGGATGCAACCAAGTTGCATGTCACAAAGTTGGCCCAGCAGAGGCGTAATGAACAAGTAGCCGCGAAGGTAAGGGCTATCTGCGAGGCAGAAAGGGTAGCCACAGAGCAGGAAAAGGCCGTCAAAGAAGTAACAGTAGCATAGGCAACACGGGCCACCATAATGCAAGATGAGGAGGGCTAGAACTTCTATACAAGATAGGGAGCAAAGGACACAGAAGAAGGCGCAGACCCAGACACAATGTCCACCCAGCTGAAAAGGTCACGCGTCACGGTGTTATCGGGAAATCTAGTGTCTATGCAGAGCTTCTAGTCCCACTAAGGCTGGTAGCTACCTTAGAAACAAACAAACTAAAACCACTTTCGTTTTCCTTTATGAGAAGTAGATGAGAGAAGAATAAAGGAGAGCATCCTCAGTCTTGCACTTGTTTCCTTGCTCGATTCCTCTCCCTTCTGACAGGTCTTTGCCACTTGCTTCCTCGTCTACCCAACACTAAAGCGTACCTGTAGAATCAAAGCAGCATAACACTATCTAAGAACATAGATTTACTATCATAAACAATATAGGACCAGATATATATTGACCACACAAATTAATAAATCATCAATCCTACAAGAATGTGGAGGAAAACTTGAATAGCTTTATTAATAATCAAGAATATCAAAGAGGATTACAACCAATTTTTCTGACCCAGCGTCATCCTCTCAGCAAGAAAGCCCTTCTTCACCTCATGAAAAGCTTAGATCACCCAACACTATGATGTTACACCAAGAAACCAGCAGCACTTCCTTACAAGATACAAAATTCCAGCCTCTGGATATCTGGGATGAGGGATCCATATATAGATTTTTGAAAGGGGAGTGAGTCAGCTTCTGAGACTTGATTAGTGTCCTCTCTCTGATAGTTCTTAATTCCACTTGGAGATTGATGATCTCTTACTCATCCCTGGGCGAATGCAGAGAGGCAAGTGTCACAGGAGAAGTTTTCTAGAAGATTACATGATCCTCCCCCTTGCAGATTGACTCTGCCATTTGTCCACTCTCACCCATCGCACCCCATAGAAGGGATTTTCAACATGCATCACACTTCCTGTGTGTATTTAGGTGGGATGCAGCGCACTTTGACCATGGAGCAGGTGAAATGGTCCAATTTTGACCAGTTCTGAGTAGTTTTTCATGGAGAACTTCTGGGAGATGCTGTAATCAGTTGACCTTGTTATTTTAGGGGTTGGAACAACACTTTTAGGGACTTAGGAGCCCTTGGTTTATGGACATTTCTGATTGGGGTTGCAGTGCCCAATAATTTCTATAACAGTTGCCCCCTAAAGCATGAGGTCGTTAATCTTTTGATGTCGGGTGAAATGCTTTAACATGAGGATCCGAAGTTTTTTCAAGCTGGAGGGCGACCTGTAATAAGATACAATAAAGTGCATTATCTTCGTAATATTTCCATGATCTAGTTGGGGCAGGCATTCCCATGCTCAGCTTTATAAATGCATTTTCATGTACATAAGACAAACAATCGTTTGAGTGTAGACTGATGATTCTGGTAGAGCCATCATCCCTTAGATTGGATGATTATCTGTGCAGCAATGATGTACATTTTATGTCTTTATTTTCCTAAATATATATCGCAGCCTGGATGGATGAAACTAGATTCGGGGTCTTCAATCTCATTTGATCTTCACTCAAAGTACAAGTCGATCCATGTGAGAGATGTTCTGGAGTCTAACATGGAAAGACATCACCGGATTACCAACCAATGATGTAAGATGTTAACAGGCGTGAGAGGAATCACCGATAATGATGATGACCCTCAAGGTACTACAGTACAATTCATGTGGTGTGAATAAGGGACTTGGCATCGAACACCACACAAAATCTTTCGGTCGAAGGCCATTGATGTAAACCTGTCACCGGAAGTGAGAAACTTGCCATTGAGGTATGCAAGCTTCAAAGTACTGAAAGGGTTGTTCCTAGATCGACTTCCTGGATAATGAGCTAATGTTGACAGGAAGTGATCCGTCATAGGAGGGCCTTAGTGAATCCCACATCAATGACATAGAACGGAGCAAATGATTTTAATGGAGGTGAAAACAATCTGATGACATAAGGTTCAGGGTGGCGATCATGAAAGAATGGAGTGTGAATGTGTTGTAGCGGATGAGACACAGGTGAATTCTCTGAGCGACTTCTCTTGAACATATCGGCAACACTGACGTGATGGATTGGTAGTGTTAACCCCAAATATGGATTGTGCGACGGACCAATGGTGATATGACCAGTGAAGGGAACAACCCAACCCGACTCGGATGCAGAGTGAAAGTGTCATGTTCAAGAGCGACTTGCTACCAACAAAGTTTCTTCAAGTTTTCTTTCCAATTTTTCCCCAGTCATTTCTAACCAGTACCTCTTTATTTTTGTCAAGCTTGACGAGGCTAACATATGCTTGTTCTATAATTTTCCCTTCGGGCAAACCCATCACTATGTTTTAACGAGCCTAGCGATAGTGAAACTCGTTCTTGTTTGTATGGACAAGCTTGTCGCTATTCGGTTTTAACGAGTTTAACGACAAAGATAACTCGGTCCTTTTAATTTTAGAGAGTCTGAAAAGGGACGTAAAGAAGACTCCAACAATCCTTTTTCGTCATTTAATCCCTTAAGTCCGAAAAAGTATAAAATAATACAAAAGGGATGAATTTTCGGTAATTTTAACGAGCTGAACAAAGCAAGCGCTCGATATTTTTGTGTAATAATCCCTCAGGTCCAAAAAGATTAAAATCTAAAGGAGGGATAGCACTTCCAGTCGCTTAACGCGCTGGAGAGGCCAATTGCTCGGCAATCTTTTCATATTTCACGAGTCAGTTGAAAAGAGCTTAAAGGAGACTCGTATTTTGAGGAACGAGTGATAAATTTGGGTAGCAGCTAATTCCAGGTAAGGTTTGGAATTTTCCAATCACGGAAGTGTCACAAGGATGGCTAACAGGATCACTCTTCGCAGTTGTTCCTAAAAAAGGGTAAACAATCAAATGGGGGTGAATGATTGGTCAAAACAGAGTGGAGGTGATGATGAGAACACGACCAAGGCTCAAAGTCTGATGATAAGGCATTCACAACGGTTATTTACCGGAAATTGGTTCATTTTTCAATAAATGAGCTTAAACTCTAGGGGAAACATTTGCTCATTGCTTATGTTTAATTTTTAACGAGCTTGAACTCCACATAAAAACTGCTCGTGGCGGGTTTATTTTTTAACGAGCTTGAACCCTGCGGAAACATTGCTCGTATTCAGTTTCATGTTTTCACAAGCTTGAAACGAAAAACTATGCTTGATATAAGTTTGCATGCCCCCAACATAATAACGCAAATCGCGGAGCATGCCCCCCAAGCTTCATTGCATTCAACTCGGTGGTTTGAATGAAGGTTTACCTTTGATATCTTTGAAGGACTCGTCTTGGATTTTACGAGCTTGTAATCAAAGACTGGAATTGGAAAGGGAGTTGTTTCATTTTTTAATGAGGTTGACATAGTAAAAGAACTATCCTCATGACTCCTTGTTTCATTTTTTAATGAGGTCAACACGAGATAAGAACCATCCTTGAAATCCATTGTATTTACAGTATTTGATAGAAAATAAAAAACTGAAGGATAATTAAGGTTGTTGGAATAATCTTCGTGGTAATCCAGAAGATGGGAGCGATGGTGGCAATCTTCCCATGGTGCCTCTCCTATCATCATTGATTGAATGATTCCTTTGTCTGTAGAATGTACATGCGACCAAGGATCTGAAGAGGTGCCATATTCCTTAGACCTATCTTTCCAAGCACTCGATGAGCGTTGATTTGGGTTTGCCCCCTACGCCAAGAAAATTGATTGCTACAATATTTCTAAAATGGCGATGATCCATGCTGACAAAATGTTTAGGAATCTTCCGAATCCATTAGATATAGAAGATTTCATATTGCAGGTTTCCACTGTGGCCACTTCCGCCAGATTACTTGGAGGTGGTAGGGCAAAAGTACCCATTAAGGCAGGGTCTTTTAGGAGGCCTACTCCAATATTTTGAAGCGAATGATTGCTTCCATGGATCATTGGAATGCTTCTCGTAACTTGTGAACTCTTGGGGAGAAATGTTTGTTGGTCGATGATTGTAATTCCTCCTTGGAAGGGAATTGCAATCTTCCTGTAGTAGGTTGACACAACTGCGGCCATGGCATATATCGAGGGCCTTCCCAGTAGGATGTTGTAATCGAGGTTTCCGTCGATTACTTCAACATCAATTTCTACTGTTTTGCCCCCCAGTTCAACTTGCAAGTTACTTAAAATCCCGTATGGAGTGTATGATCGTCCATCAAATTCTTTTAACATCGTTGACGATTGCGACAAGGGTGGTGAGCCTAAATGTTTCCAGCAACTCATCGACATAATACATGTAGATGCCCCCTCATCAATAATTGTTCGATGAACAGTTTTGTTGAGGGCTTTACTTGAATAAGGAAAGCTAGTTGAGCTGGTAATTGAGGGTCATATCCTTTGTGATTAAAGGACACAAGATTGGAATCCGTTGGCTCAATCCCACCTATTACTGATAATAGAGCCTGCTTTTGTGAGGGGAAATTTTGCGGTACCTCAAGTGTCGACGTAGTGGACGGCGATTGGGCCAGGTCTTCTACTATATTATAATTCTGTGCTACTTAAGCATGAGGATTAAATGTCAATTTGTGTACTACTCCCTTTGGCAGCTTTATCGTTAGCTTAGGAATGATGGGTGGCACAACTTCGGTTGAAGTTGTTGTCAAACTACTCAGTTGATCAGTAGCTTTGTTGTTCCACAGCTGTGGATTCCCATAATCTTTATTCCTTGTCATTATCAAAGAATCATTTTTCTATTTGGAAACTGACAACATCAGTACTTGGGATGAGGAAGCATAATCACTGGAAACTAGATTTGTTCTTGGATTCAGAAACGGATCAGTTAATACAAACGAGGTTTTTGAATTCTTGAAGAATTTTCTAAGCTCAGCTTTATATGGACAGTCTCTTGTCCAATGATCCTCATCACATATAAGACATGGACGATTTGGTTTCTTATCTCCAGAAGGGTTTGTAGAAGATCTTTTAGGTGATGATTCCTCCTGTTTCTTCTTCTTCCCTTTGTTTTTCTTCTTGCCTCCTGGTTGCTTGGTTTCTTTGCCTTTGTCTGTTGAGAAGGCATTTACTTCTGAGGCGAGAAGTTCTTCTTTTGCATTTTGACTAGAAATATTACGGGCCTTTTTAGATGTGGCCTTTGTTGATTTCGTGTCTGTTGTACCAATCACGCCATTGCTGACATGAGAGTCATTGTTTGATTTAGGAGGAGGAGGAATGGAATATTCCGATCTGGGAGCGTCAGGGATTTTATCGTAGAGCGTGCCAGATTGAGTATAAATCAAGGCTAAATATTGCGCATGAGCAATAACTTACTCTTCAGTGACGACTCCTCCTTTTTCCACATCTTCTGTAATGGAAGGTAATAATGAATTAATAAACCATTCAGCTAAAAGCTGATCATGAACATATGTTTTTAACATTCTACGATGACGTCGCCACTCATGAATATGATCGGATATATGAGTGGCCGTCATTTGCTTGAAATTGGTCAGAAGTTCTGTTCCTATTTCGTACGTTATGGGTAACTAAAAATGGGTTAAAAAGGTTGTGGCCAGGGTACTGAAGTTATCAAACGATGCTCTGGGTAATTCGATATACCATTTTGCTGCCGGACCAATTAACGTCCTCTGAAAAAGGCGAAGCCTAATCGAATCATCGTTTAGGGTGTTTGATGGACACCACAAATGGAAGGTCATCACATGATTCGACGAATCTTCACCTGGATTTCCATTAAATTTAGGAATATCTGACGGAAGTTTATGCAGAATCGCTGGCCACCAAGTGGCGTAAGCAATTGGATCGTTCGTTAGCCAATTTAGATCCGATAACTCTAATGTCACCACAAAGGGTAATTATTGATTCAGGTTTGGCGAAGCATACCCAGGATAAGATGGGATTGCCTGGGCAGTTGGTCTTTGCATACCAGCATAATGCATTTGATGCTGGTAACTTTGGTAAGGTTGATGGGCATAACCATTATAGAATGGTTGATTTTGACCGTTTTGAATATACGGCTGCCCATTGTTTGCAAAGACTTGTTGCTCAGATCCTTGGTAAACTTGTTGGAATTTCGGTTGTTGATATTTCACGAGCCATGGTTGTGAAACCATGTGCTATTGTCCAATACTAACTGTTTGACCAAGATGAGGGGTAATTGTACCCGTTTGGGCCTGTGTCATCCCACTAGTTGGTGATTGTGGTTGAGTCGCAGGGACAAGAGGCTGTTGCATTACAACCTAAGAAACCTAAGGTTGGCATACAACATGCAACGCTTGTACTTGCGACACTATCACAATAGCCGGCGTAGTTGGTATATTAGGCATAGGTAAACATTGATGCATCGAGTATACAACTCTTGGTTGTTGAGGCAATATTGGCACCCAACCACTAGATGTAATTCCAACATAACCTGAATTTTGTTGTGAACTCTCGTATGGTTTCCCTCCCGGAGGAGACAATGAAAGGGTATATTGCCCCCCATACGACGGTAATTTGGTACTTAAAGGAATGGTTTGCCCTTGAGGACCAGACTGCCAAAATTGACACCGTGAAGGATCAATTTGCTGAGACTCAACATAAGAGTTCCCGGATATTATTTCGGATGAACAAACGGGAACAGACCATGAGTGGGCCCCATCTAGCGATTGAGATCTAGTTGGGACAGATGGTATGCCAGCGAACATTGTCGGAGTGAAAGCAGGAAGTTCTGTTGTCGCTGTGTCGAATGACACAGTCCTAGATTTCGACGGTTGTTCAGACATTTCTAGTCTATCCAAAAGATTTCCTAACGATTCTACAGGAGCTTCCGATAATGGTAGACTAATTTCTGTCGAAAAAGGATATAGGGTGATCCCGACTCCAAATTGCAATGGAGTACTAGACAGAGGATCCTGTGTTGAGGGCCTGTTGGGCATGGAATCCCCCCATAGCATGTTTTGGGGCTTAAAGCCCAAGTTTTGGTCAAAGGTTTTGTAAGACTCCGCGAATTGCGGGCGCGGAGCACGGAGTATAGGTTAAGTCATAGGGTTGTCCGCCCTAAATTAATGTAATGTAATGTACAGTCATGTCGGCCTACCCATGGTCTACGGACCATGGGATTGTATAAATAGAGTGAGGCTCTAAGTTGTAAAGATAGTGGATAGAGGGAATTAGAGAGAGAAAAAATACGAATGGTTCAAGCTTAGAGTAGGATTCTAAGTGTATTGGGTCGTAGTAGTAGGAAGAGGCTCTGCAGTTGAGTGCGTAGAGGCCTAGTAGAGTCCGCAGCTGAGTGCGCGGACCCCTGAAGCTGAGTGTGCAGGGCGGTGTCAAGTCTGTAATCTAGATTGAAGATTAATAAAGAGAAGTTGATTCCTATTTCTGTGTATCTGCTGTGCATTGTCTTCTTTACATTTATACTATTTTCTTTATCATGCACTGATATGATTGCTGAATATGCTGTAACAATCATTAGTCTTACATAAACAAGTTAAGTAATTAGATAATAACAAATTAAATAGCAAGGGGCTTTGGTATTATATGGGTTGCACCCCGAGTAGGGATGCGCGGAAGCAGCATCGCAGGTTGTGAAGGGATAGCAAGCGCGTGTAGCGACGGGTTAGATCGTAGACCTCCAAAAGCTCATCAGACATCCCTAGGATGCAGAGACCTAGTTCTAGCACCCTCCCATACTACTTTGGGTGAGACCTCAGTCCACGCTCCGCGGACTTTTGCTTAAAGGGCTAGTAGTACTAGGATTTTCTTGGCTAAATCACCTCTGAACCTGGGTTAGGAACATACAAGAAAACACATGCCCACCGCCAAATGCACCGTAACTCATGGGAATTACATTCGGTAAGCCTGGTTTGACTGAATCAAGCTCTGATACCAACTAGGGCATATGTCACGCCCCTGCACTAGCAGTACTCTTCCAACCATACTATAGGAGGTGCAGCACCACCAGCCACTTTCCTTTTAACAATACTTGTGATCATGAACTACGCCTACTTTCTATACATAGATTATTTTCCCACATTCCTAAGCATGCATTCACATTAACACAGCAGAAACTTTCATACATCATTCATTGTTATTATCTTTTAACATATATGCACAATGGATAATAAACCGGGAGGGGAAACTCCATGAAATATGAGTCTGCCCGATAATATCAATACTTCGCAAATGTTCAGTTTTACGGTCTTTGTAGGAAACCCCAAGTTTCCTTGGTACAATATTTGTCAAGTCGTGCAAGTCAGCCTACATCGCTCGGTCCACTCGAACCACCCTTTGGAGTGTCCAAGGATACTTCCACCCGTCGCACCTCGTTCAACAAAACTCGTGTCATTCACCGCACACCCCCACCATTCGATTTTCCTGCTCACTGAACTCTCTTTCAGCTCGCCCACCGATTATGTAGCCGACCCAATGCCACTTCGTTCACCGTCACACCGTTTGACCCTGCCTAGGTGTGTTCCACCAAACTCGCCCATTCGTTTCGATTTGTCGATGCGTTCCACCAAAGTTCACCCTTCATCATTTCATCTTGCACAGGCGCACTCCCCCTGACTCGCCCATTTGGCACGAGTTGTCACACCGTCTACACGACTCCACCAACCTGTGTTCACTCGAACTCGTCAACCTGTCAACTGCCTGCACGTTCACCCAAACTCATCGTTGTTTCATCATGCATGGGCGTGCTTGCCCTACTCGCCTATTTGGCATGAGTTCGCACACCTGCCCGACTCACCAATCGGTGCCCTCATTCAGGCCTGCCTGCGGTGTACCCAGCACCTCCGTGTTCGTTCACCCAACTAACCCTCGCTCCACACCTTCGACCGTTTAGCTCGGCGCGTCCTGGCTATCTGTGTCACTGTGTCATGTGGCTTGTCCATCTGTGGTTCACCACACCGAACACTACCTTGTTGTGGCTAAGTGCTGCGGCCTAGACAATCACCTGCACCTTGCCTCCTATTTTAGAACCCAAGTATTTCAGCGTGCACTTTGCCTTATGAGAAGGCTCCTTGCTCGCACTTGCTTGGATGTCTCTCAAATGAACCACCGTCACATGTTTATATAGTCGCTATCAAGGTGGGGCTTCGGCCTATGGCCAAGCCGACCAACCTTTTGTGGTTCACCATTCTAACACGTCGGCCTGGTATATAACCGCGGCTTGCCACACCTAACCATTTTTGCCAAAATGTCTTCGTGTGATTTCTCTGTGGTTGCGTCGTTCAGCCTAACTCATTGCCGTGCGGATGTGCCCAGCTTGTCGATGTCGCCAACTCGTCGCACCTTCCGTCGTGCGCATTCGCTCCAAATGATTGCAACTCAGGGGCCTCACATCCTCCCCCACTTCAAGCCATTGTTGTCCTCGACAATACCATCATACAACATTGCAAAGTGTCGCTAGCTCCAACATCCAAAGATGCCCATGCTGCCTGCCTTTGCTCTACCATTGTACAAACTGTAAAGGCTCATGTCTCTATCAATCAAAAAGTCTCCTCAATCCATGACCATCAACCACATCCGTCGTAATTCCACATGCTGCCCCACTGTGGAAGGCTGATCCCTCGATCTCGGGCCACATGACCACTACAACGTATCATGTTGATCCTATCATGTATCATCATCATGTGAACTACTTCCATGATACTCCAACACAATGCTAACAAATCTTTGTACACTACTCGAGCCCGACGATTTGAACTAGTTGGGTAGCTAATCCCATTGTCACGCTCAAACCATGAGGATGCACATCCTCATGTCATCATCAGTCATTTCTGAGACTCCTGTCACAACACCAACTTGATCAAGAATCCATCTCCATCTCCATCAAAATGTAAGCCATGCCTAGGTCCTTGAAGAAAACTCCATCTCGTCCTCTCATCAAATTGACTTTCGATGTGCCACATCCAAGGCCATGAAGCAACCTTCAACATATCTATAATGTGCCATCCCTCAATTCTTCCAAAGAAACAAGTATACACCTGTCTCATCATCCATGTGCTACCCATGATCATGTATCAATCATCTCTCTTGTATCAAAAGTGGTTAAGTGTCGGCTCAACCCATGCCCAAGTGTTACCACCAAGGCATCATCATCATTGCAACTCCATCACTACAAAGTGTCTCATATCGATCCTCCACATAATGTAACTCTCATAAGCACACCCATACATGTACTCAAAAGTATGCACCCCATACTACATCAAAGTCCCTGACCTCAGCTCCTCAATGTCTTAGATCCTCCAAGTCCACCATAATATGAAGTCCCCAAAAGTCACAACCTCATGTCATCATGAGCTCCATGAGTCATCTCCAACCAACATCCAAGTAAGCATACATGTCTCGACCCAAAGATCTTTGCAAGATGCCTCAGCTCTCCATGTAGTAGGAATGCTCCATAGTGTGCTCACAAATTCAACCAAGTCCATGGCCTTGTTGTACAAGAGTGCACAACATCTCCATCAGCTCATAAGTAAAGCATCACCATGTCACATCAGCAAATCCACTTGCACAACATCTCTTCCTTAGCACTCCTCATTGAATGCCCATAAGTGACACCTCTACAAGTGCTCCTGGATAATATTTCCATGCTCCATGTCTCCAACTCAATGTCCATGACTCAAGTTGCCCATGTTGTCCAAATAAGTAGACCTATCACAACAATCGGCCATCCTCATCCAACTCTGCAATTCGTTCTAGTGAACTCGGTCACCCAAACCATATCATCATCACATGAGTCTCTTCCACCATGGCTCCCCCACTAAAGGTTCCACCAAGATTTCCTCTTGGTCTCAGCCATGAGAAGTCCACCCAAGTATCATGAAACTCAAGTGTGTGCCCTTCTCCAATCTGTCCACGAGTCATGCCAAGTACTTAGCCAATTTATTCATATGGCTAAAGCATGACCCATTCTTCCACAATGATCATCACATTCCTCCCTTGTCTCGAGAATTTTCACCTTCTGCCATAATGTCACAAATAGCCCCAACAAGTTTAGCAACAGTCAATGGTCCTTGCTTCTCCATACAAGATCTCATTGCATACATCCATGGTAAGATCCTCCATCGCATTGGCAAACTGAATTTTCCCTCTCCTGCATATGGTCCATCTATCAAAAGCTCAAATGAAACACAAGTATAAGTAGTACTTACTTCATCATGAGGCTCCTCCATGTGAGTTTCCTCATCGACCAATGTCTTCAAACTGCACGATCTTGGTTCAACTTGAAGAATTTCAAGTTCATCCTCCATCATTTTCATATCTGCAACATCCTCAAACATCATGACTTCCTCTTCTTTGTCATCGAAATCTGCAGCTGCAACCTACTCCACTGCCCAACCAAGTTGAAGAAGTTTGTCTTCAACATTCCTTTCCAAGACTTCAAGTTCATCTCAAATCCATGGGTTCTCCTCTTTCATCAGCCTCAACATGTATAAGGTCAGAAAGAGCTTCCCTTCACATTCTTTCAAACCTACCATGCCTTGTTGTTAAGCTTGGCCCAAGCATAAAGCTTCACCCCTGCTAAACCTATCACGAAGTGTAACACCTCCTTCGGTAACCTTGGTTCGACTATATCAAGCTCTAGTTCGACTGAATCAAGCTCTAGTTCGACGAACTTCCGGATAAAACAACCTTCACCCGTCCCTGGGGCACATTCTCATACAAGGTATTTCCATTTGGCTTTTGTAATGCCCCAGCCACATTCCAGAGAGACATACTCAGCATCTTTTCCGATCTAATAAATGAATGATTGGAGGTATATATGGATGAATTTACTCCATATGGGGATGATTTTGATCAAGCATTACAAACGCTAGAAAAGGTCTTAGAACGATGCATTTCTACCAGGTTATGTTTAAGCAATGTCAAGTGTCACATGATGATGACCAAGGGCGTGATCCTAGGACATTACATCTCCACAGCAGGAATACAGGTAGATTCAGCAAAAATATAGGTAATTCTTTTACTACCTACCCCCTACAATCAAACAGAGGTACATAGCTTCTTGGGATATGCAGGTTATTATCATAGGTTTATCAAGAATTTTTCACAGATTGCGGCACCCTTATATGCTCTAACTGGAAATGTTGATTTCAGTTGGTCTGACAAGTGTGACACAGCTTTTGCAGGTTTAAATAAACTAGTCTCAACAACACTGGTATTACGTGGACCAAAATGGGAGTTGCCTTTCCACATCTCCAGAGATGCATCAGATACTCTCTATACCAGCTTGTGTTCGATAAAGAACCAAATTTTCCAATCGAATTCAAAATAAAGACTCTAAGAACGGCCCAAGAAGTGGGTATGGATTTAACAGAAGCCCAAACCAAGCATCTTTAACAGATTAACGAACTAGATGAGGCTCGATTACTTGCTTTGCAACAAACTGCAATAATCCAACAGCAAAGGGCAAAATGGCATGGCAACCTTATCAAGAAGAAAATGTTTCAAAAAGGGGATTGGGCACTTCTATACAATTCCAAATTCTAGGACTTCCCGAGAAATTTTCAAACAAGATGGCTTGGCCCTTATGAGATTCAAGAAGTGCATAATAATGGTACTCTTACCTTGACTACCATAGACGGATCCGGCCACTCTTTTAAGGTAGACGGGGATCGAGTGCGCCTCTATCATCAACTGCTTACCAAAGAGTCTTTCTACAAGTAGGTACGCGAGGATCCCTCCATGCAAATTCTAGCTGCAGGGAATGATAACCCAACAACTTTTCCTTTAAAAAATTGAAATTTCTTGAGAAATTGTAAATAATGTACATACTTTTGTAGGCATTACCATGTAAATATGAATTTTTTTAGGAAGTTTCATTTTCCTCTTTTTTCTTTTTGTTGTTCAAACAATTGAACGTTTGTCGTTCAATTGATTGAACAACACATTTTCTTTTTTATTTTTGTTGTTCAAACAATTGAACGTTTGTTGTTCAATTGATTGAACAACACATTTTCTTTTTTGTTTTTGTTGTTCAAACAATTGAACGTTTGCCATTCAATTGATTGAACAACACATTTTCTTTTTGTTTTTGCTGATTCAAACAATTGAACGTTTGTCGTTCAATTGATTGAACAACACATTTCCTTTTTGTTTTCACTGATTCAAACAATTGAACATTTTTCGTTCAATTGATTGAAAAACACATTTTCTTCTTTTTTTTTTGTTCAAACAATTTAACGTCTGTCATTCAATTGATTGAACAAAACATTTCTTTTTTTGTTTTTGTTGTTTAAACAATTGAACGTTTGTCATTCAATTGATTGAACATCACATTTTATTCTTTGTTTTTGTTGTTCAAACAATTGAACATCTACCATTCAATTGATTGAACAACACATTTCCTTCTTTTTGTTTTTCATTGTTCAAACAATTGAACATTGTCGTTCAATTGATTGAAAAAAACATTTTTCTTCTTTTTGTTGTTCGTTGTTCAAACAATTGAACTTTGTCATTCAATTGATTGAACAACACATTTTATTCTTTTTGTATTTCGCTATTCAAGCAATTGAACTTTTGTTGTTCAATTGATTGAAAAACACATTTTCCTTTTTTCTATTTCATTATTCAAACAATTGAACAATTGTTGTTCAATTGATTGAACAACACATTTTCCTTTTTGGCTTTTTCCGTTCAAACAATTGAACATCTTCCATTCGATTGATTGAACAACACAATTTGTTTTCATTTGTTTTCACTATTCAAACAATTGAATGACTGTCATTCAATTGATTAAACAACACATTTTGTTTTTATTTTAATTTTTTCATTTGAACAATTGAACGATTGTCGTTCAATTGATTTAACAACATTTTTCGTTTTTGATTGATTTCGTTGTGCAAACTATTGAACGATTGTCATTCAATCGATTGAGCAACAATTTTCATTTTCTATTTTGATTTTTCCATTGAAATGATTGAATGATTGCCATTCAATTGATTGAACAACACCATTTAAGAAGCTAAATTGTGATTTTTCTCATTTTTTTTCTTTCTTGATCATTATGCCATTTTATGTTCTTCTTTTGTATTGCAAATAAGCGCCATTTGAATCGATTTGTGCCTCTTACAAGGAAAAATTGTAATAATAATATCATTATGACTTCTACAAGCTTTTTGATGGTTATCTTTATTCATAAGATAATACGGTGTATCTTTAGAATCGCTGCCTGAACATCTTTTCTTTTGGACACATCATGAAATGATTCATTATTATTAATCCATGTTGGCTTATGTTTATACTCCCAAATAGATAAAACTCATTGATATAATGATAAGGGGTAAGAGTATAACACTTTCATTGGCATCTTTTTACTTCTTACACCATCCCTGACTCTTAAGGAGAGAATGAGCCTCCCTTTTTCTACAATAAGAATTCCAAAAGAAAAATAAAATATCAAAATGCTTAAAATATTCTCTAAAGAGGATAGGGTTCTCATCACAGGCCAACCTACCATGATCATAAGGATGTAATAGGTGACATTCCAATTTGGCTATCAAACCAAGGCCAATGACTTTCTTGATAATTAATATGTCAGAGAACAAGGGGTCTCACCACGAGCTAGCCTGATCACTTTGTTACACCTTGGTGAGTGGCACTATGGTTATTTGGTCACCATGCCAGCATAGTGGTCTCTTTATGACAAAGAAAAGAAGAATTCACTGTAAAAAGGACTCTAGCACATTTGGGGGGGTTAAAAGGAAACCTTGTCGAGGCTATGAATGCTTGCTGGCAGTAGTGGCTCTGCTTTTGGTATTGGAGTATCATCTTATATTGCCATATGTCATCTAGCTCTTATCACCTATGGATTTATTTCTAACAAGAAATTCCATTTCAGTAGCTCTTTATAAGCTGAATAGCATGGTGACTTTAATCTATATTCATTATATTCCATATGTCCAATCATTAAATGACAGTCATTAAACACATACCGTTGATTATGCTGATGTGATTAATTCCACTCACAGTGAAGATCTTTGACATAATGAATTAAAATTGTTGTTTTTATTTGATTTGGCCAGTTCACGTCTGACGACGAATATTTCTTAAATGCTTTACTGATTTGTGTGCTATGTTTTTTAGATTGGTTGGCGGCATTTATTTCGCATTAGAATATTTGCTTACTTTTCGCGTGTTGAAAGGACGTGGACGCCCTTTACTCATTAGAGGGGGGATTTCCTGCATATGCATGACACATATCACAGTTATGGACAACTGTGTGACAATCATTCAGATTACCTCTGGAGTACGAACTGCATGATGAGTATGAATGTGTAATAATTAGCAGGAAATTCCGATTGGAGAAAGAATGGAAACCATTATGGCAGGCATGCGAACTTAAGATCCTGTGTTAAGTATGGCTAATAGGATAAATAGCTTAACTAAAAATGATAATAATTGTCCAAACAGCATCATTTCCCTGGTAATTGTTGTAACATACATTGTCGTTGTTATAAATTACAGGGATAAAACACAATTGTATACAGGTGAACCAGCCTCAACTACAGCAGCCATGGGCGAAAGAGCTATTCGGAGTGAACCTCCAGTGCTAATGGTGTCGGATCAAGCTTGTAAAATCCTTGAATGCGTTAGTTGGCTGCAGTATTTAAACAGATTGCAGGGATTTCATGAGGAGTTAATGCAAGGATTTCTACAAAATCTACAGAATGGTAGCATAGTGGTAAAAGGTCTTCTGAAGAAGTCCTAACTGAAGTCACCAAAATTTCGGTAGAAGGGGAAAAATGGGCAAATAGATGAGTCCTTTTATACAAGGAAATTGAAGTATTCTAGGACCCAGGCGAGCAGCTGGTACGAACAAGGAAAGGAATTCATCCTGCAGCTTTATAGCAAACGTGGCAAGAACTGGTGGTCATCGTCCAAAGATACATCATCCGCGATGGCCGACATGATGTGGTAAAGCCTCGAAAACTAAAACTTCTAGCCATTTTAAAGCAAACAATTTCAGTTAATTTACCATTTTATCTAAATTCTCTGTTACATGACATCGCCCGATGGGTAAGGACAGCGAAAGACCCACATAATGTAGTCAGTCATCATGGGTTAATTAAATTAATTATCACAAATATATTGGCCCAACAACAATTTACATGGGACAGTATCATAAATCCTAACTTGGATCCACCACCTGATAATACGGAAATAGAGTAGCAAGGGCCAAGAACCCAAGGCTCGAAAAGAATACTAAAGAGAAAGAATCCCTCTACACCCTTAGAACAAACAAAGCGTAGGCACTCTGTGAGAGTGAAAGCCCAGTGATGCATCCCAATCCAAGTTGAGGAAGTCGGACCATCCTGCACACCTCCTCTTAGTCCGCAAGACCCTCCTTTGCAAGACTATGAGGAGGAAGTGGCCAGGGTATTGGGAAGCATGGGAATGTTTACCGAAGGTAGAGAACAGCTAGGGAGCATTGAGAAACATAATTGTACCCCTGACTAGTCAGTCCCTGCTGACAGCCCCGGTCATGAGCAAACCCAGCCATTTATTGATGCCATGGAGGAACAGAGGGAGTTAATTCCTTCTATGGAAAACCCCTTGAAGCCAAGGTACATGAAGAAGAAACCCAGACAATAGGCACTGGTCCAATGGACTCCCCAGTAGAAGGAAACCTTGAAGAAGAAAACTTGAGAGATGTCAATCAACCAAGTGATACTCCCTTTTCGAAGTCCGTTGTGGATGAGGCCTACCAAGGAGAAGACCCAGACAATGATAATTGTTCAGGAGATACCATTGCATTGGGAACTCCTAAAAATGAAATACATAATAACAATGAGTTAGAAGGAGAAATTCCACCAGAAGACACAATTCCAATTGGGAACATCCTTGATGATGACATAGTACAGGAAATAGAGGATAACACAACTAACCCATTATCAGATGAAGGCCCTAGAGTAGAGAATTACTACAGAGATAATCTTAGAAATATGCTCAGAAAGTACAGAAAAAAAAAGCAAGTAATCAGGCAGCTGAATCATTAGTTAAAAGAGGCAACCAGAACCAGGAAATTGAATGTGGAAATGGAAACTACAAGAATGCAAACAGAACAATGTTCTGGGAAGGATGCTAAGACTCAGACAAAGTTTCTTGTGGTGTGTCCAAAAGAAACCAAGACTGAGTCAGCTATGATAGAAGACACTACCATGCAAACTAAGGACCCCTGCATCTTTTCGCAAGGAACTCAAACAGACCACCCCACTGAGGATACTGTTGTCCAAAACAATGTTGAAGAAGATGTTTGAGATGATTGTAAAATTCAAGAAGCAGTTGAAGTTGTTGTGTAGACAAACCCTACGGAGACCCATGATGGGGAGGCCAAAACAAATGAAACACCCCTTTACACCCCCTTGGTAAGAGAGGTCATCATTAGAAAATTGTAGAATGAGCTACTGATGGTTCAACAGGAACTGGCTCAACACAAGGAAAAGGTGGTCCCTCTGCATGAACATCAAGGGTTAAGGAAGAAGCTTGAAGCACTTACTAGGACTGAAGATGAGACCTTTGCTCAGTATAAGGCTGATCAAAAGAAGGTTCAAAGATTAAAGGGTCAATTGCGAAAAGCTAGAGAGAAAATGGAGACCGTCTGCTATCCTTATTCAGACACCCTATCTTGCTAAGCCCCCACCATAAATTATGCTCTATTTCTCATGGAAAGATACCTCCTGCTGAAAGTCAAGGTAGTTAAGGCTGGAAAACCGGTAGAGATCAAAACCACTCTCGACTTTATCAAATGCTATAGAGAGCACGATGAGAAGGTTCAGCGCCTCCTTTGTGAACTTTGTATGCATAATTTTGTTTTAGAAGATGACATGGACAGCCACCCTGGCCCTTTTATAGGAGACATCCAATTTCAAGCATTCCTCACATTTGCTTCCAACCAACTCAAATGGGCCAAGGCTCACAAAAATTTTAGAAGACGTGAGTATGGCATTGACCTATGGGTCATAGGGGAGCCTACACAACTATTAATCCTATCTGTCAGGCATAAACAATTTATGCAGCGAGCCGATGTTGTAGGAAAATTGGGGCCACTCCATACTGATATTATTCAGGCCGGAAAGGAATATTTCTAGGACATTAAGGAAGAAGCCTTGTCTGCATCAAGGCAGAGGTGGGAAGTCTCCAGTAACACTGTGAGGGGCCGAGAGCCATTTGGATATCGAAACTTCTAAGCTGCCTCTTCTCGTTTCTATAAATATAGTAATATGATTTTAACAATGGGGCCAGATTGGATAGGATGTCGTTACAGAACCCCAATCATATGGTATCCTCCTGATCAATACCGCAGTGACTATAACTTGAAGGATCATGAGGTAACCCAGGCTTTCATTGTACTTAAGCAAAAAAATGGTTTTAGGAATTACAAGGAGGAAGTTTACCCTGCTTATTCCCTAAGTTAGTTGCATCTAAACTATTCGCTTGCACGAGGACGTGCAACAAGGTAAGCTGGGGAGTATGTTGGGATAGGAAAAAGGTATGATTTATCTTCGTAAAATGCTTCATTTACCATTCATCCTTATACGATTATCTCTATTTATAGATTAAAATGAGGAAAATATGCGCTAAAGTTGGATGAAAGAATTTAGTGATAGAATAGGAAAATCTAGTATAAGAAACTAATTTTTTGCTATCTTTGTGTGCAGAGATGCAGATTGGGCAAAAGTCGTTCAGTTAACAGAGTAGCACGAGGCCATAAAAGGGAAAAGCTACAACATCTTGGGTAGACAAGGAAGCGGGAGATTAGCTCGAGCAATGCTATTTTATCACATGATCAGGTTATGTATTGTGAAATCCTTAGGATCCCCTGATCCTAAGGATTCACTTTTATCTAGTTACTCTTTTATGTTATATATAGGGCCAAAAGGAAATTAGATACAATTTAGACTTTGATAATCTGTAGTTATTCTTTTTGAAAAGATATACGCTATTATATCAGTGACTCTGTAAGCTGTTACTTGCAATTAATGAAAGGAGTTTGCGTTTGATACATATTCATATTCTGAGTTCTTATTAAGCAGAGGCTTCTAGCGACTCTGGGCCCAGTCACAAGAAGTTCTACTGCTACGTTGTGTTATAGTTTTTTATATTTAGTCTTTGCTATTGATTTAATGTTTAGTCATTGGTTACTTCATTTATCATATTCTATTTAATTAGATTCAGAGTGAAGCCCTGTGACATACTTAAGTAGCGCTTTGATTGGAATGAGTGAATTAGTGTTAATAGTAGATTGTTGTTCATTTGAATAGATGTTATCATAGATCTTGGAGATAACACTGATTAACTTCTACAGATTGCAATATAGATCGTCTACCATTTAGAAATCCTTTATCACTATTTGTTGTTCAATTGTTGTTTGTTGTTCAAGTATCAATTGTTGTTCAATTATCGATTGTTGTTCAATTATTGTTGTTTTTCAATTGGGAATTGCAAGTTGATTTGGGTTGTTATAGATTAACAATGATGTTCAATAGTTATAGTTTCTTTACTTGATTGAGTACGATTAGCCTTAAGTTTATTTGGACAATTCCAAGTGTAATTCTTATTTGCATTCAGTTTCAATTGATTTCGAAACAAGTTGCATAGAATTGTAGAGTGTGTTAAGAGTATTTCTTCCATAGATAGTTCTTTCCAAAATTGTGTGAATTGAATTGAAGAATTAGCCATTAGTGATTGCAACGATTCATCATTAGATAACCTCTAGATTCACTGCATATATTGTGTTGGCACTCTTGAGATAAAAATACTTACCTCGAGTTGACAACTAATGTAGGGATTAAGATTTCTTGTAAAAAGACATCTTAGTGAGCCAACAATTTGCTTGAGGTGACATTAGGTTCTAGTTCTATTCTTATTTTTTTTGTCGTGTTTACTATATTGTCCCCCTTATGCGGTCTTAACAATAGTGGATTTTACACTTTTACTGGCTTCAAAAATTTTCTGACCCCTTTTACTTAGCCAGGTCTTGCTACCTTCACCCTTTTATTTCGTTTGTAGGTAGCATATTTGAGCCTTACGGATTACTTCTTCCATCATCTTGGGATTGACGAACTATAATCGCTCCTTCATTACTATAGGTAAGCTTCTAATAAAGAACTAAAATGTGGCCTTCTCTTCTCCTATATATGGAACATATCACAGCAAGGATGTAAATTTGGTCACAAATTCTTCCATACTCATCTATCCCAAATTTAGGCCATGACTCTTCTTGGCCTTCTCATCAGATAACCATTCAGTCAGATATTTATTTTTAAATTATTTCTGAAACTCATCCTATGTCACCTATTGTTCCTCAATTCCCTGCATGATTTTCACTTCTTCCCACCATAAGGTGGCCTTCCCTTGCAACTGATAAATGGCCATCCTGGCTTTGAGGTTATTTTCATATTCGTAAATTTGAAAATATTTATTCATGTTAATCATCTTTCCACAACTTCTTCCATTTCTCCATGAAAGGGTAGAGGATTGATTTTTTTTTAATTCCCCCTGAATTTTAGTTCTTTGCTTCTTCATTCTCCTTTGGTTTGAAATATTACACTACTCTTCTTCATTATCATCTTTGTACCCCTCATTTCTTTGAGTGTGACTTCCCTCTAGATTATTATCATTTCTCTATTGACATTTGTCATCCCTGGCTCCATTGTCAAATCTAGGAATGGAAGTTCTATGATTCTGCTTATCAGAAACACTATTTAGGATAGTTTCTTGATTACACAATAATATTTCATTATCAATTCTAAATCGGTCCATCTCGGCCTTCAACTGTTGTACAATTTCTAGCATCATAGTTGTTGGGTTCTGTCACTCTTCACCCAATTGCACCAACATCTTTGGGTTCAATTCTGTATTTGATATGGAACTAGACTCCACTATTGGCTTTAGCAGGGGTAAGCTTCCAACTCCCCTCCCCATTATGTTATTCCTTCTGTGCACATCAAAACTCTTATTGTTATTACAATTTCCCATTCAGGTCATAGTGTTGGAACATTGCTCTGAAACCATTGGTAACATGTTTCACACCACCATAAACAAATAATTTACTTTTAACTTACATATACGAACTATACATTAGAGGCTTGAATATTTTTTTAACAAATCATTTTCTTCATTTTGCAGAGTATTAATTTTATTTAAAATAATGTGCCTAGGCTTCTAAAAAAATTTTCCCTAAGGAAAAATTGTAACTTTCATTATACAAAATATTGAAAATTACATGTTGTAGATGTTGCAAAAGGAGCAAATGCCAAAACTGGTGGCCATGTATGCCACTTGTTGTATAGAGTCTATAAAGTGATTGTTACATAACAGTAACTGAAAATGAGATACATAATAAAATATACAATATTTTAGTTCTGATAATTGGACAAATATGCAAAAAAGAGATATGTCTATGAACTATGTAGATTCAGGTAAATGTTGCCACCTGTCGCTGATGATCAATGAATTTCCTGCGCAAATACTGATAGAAATCCTATCCTATTTGTTCCTTAATCATCCAAGAACCAAAAGGTTGTTGTGTTGCTTCCTTAGAAAGACTCTCACTAATCTGGTTCCTTTCCTTATAGATATGACAATAATATATATAGTCAAACTAAGATTTTAAGGTAATAATTTCATCCAGCGAATTGCTGAGTGTGTGCACTGGACATTCTTACTAAAGGCTGAACCAATTAATAACAAGTTTAGAATCACCAAAAATTTGTAGTTGCCGATATCATTTCTCAAAGGAAAATATAAGGATAACTTTGAGGCTATTAAGATATGAATAGTTATTTGTGCCTCTCCCTAAACTCATCTTCATCTTGTAATAATGATCTTCATTTAAATACAAAACTGCTTCTCTGCCACAACCATCTTGCTGTGCTGAACCATCAAAATATGCCCAAGGAAAGGTCTTGTCAATGATTTATGTAGAAATGTTCCTATGGTGTTGTTTTTGCTCATCTTCCGGGAGCATGTTATATAGAGCTACTATGTGGGAACAAGTGAAAGTTGAGTTTGGGGCCTTATCTTGAAAAACGTGTTGGTTTCTTCCTATCCAAATACCCCAACATATCAATAGGGTTAGATTTCGAAGCTTTGTAGGATAGGCTCTTTTCCACCATGATTCCTAAGCTACTTGAATAGTGTCTCCCTGCCACCTGATATTGATTGCAAATGATTGATATATACGATTTCATATTTGGATTGTTGTAGGACAATGTAGGAAGAGATGACTCATTGATTCTACATTATTCTTGCATAATATACACTGATAGGGTCCCTAAAAGGATCTTCATTGAATATTATCTCATGTGGGAGCTTTATAATGTAGTAAACAACACATAAAAATATTTTCCTTTGTCAGGCCTTTTAATTTCCAAAGGTCGAAAATCATTAAATATTTTATCTTATCTGATTTAGGAATTAAGGTTATGCACGTAGCATTGAATGCATCATACATTCTCCCACTCTTATGACAATCCTCACTCACCCTAAGGAGATATTGACCTACCAGATCAAAGAAATCCAAATAAAATTCCACATGCCATCCATCTGTACCAGGACTCTTATCCTTTTTAAAAAAATTAGCACTGCCTCTAGTTCTCGCATAGTCATTGTCTTATTCAGGTCTTCATTTACTTCCTCATTTACAAATCATGGAAAGAGATTATCTACCTTTATAATCTCTTCCAAAGACGCCTACTATGGAGCTTTAAACAAATTTCCAAAGCGATGTATACCCATATTCGCTAAACTCCTAAAAGAGTGCATCGAGGAACCCTCCTCATCCTCTAAGGACCATATAGTATTGAAAGCATTCCAACCTCTTGCATGTTGTTGAAAAAATTTGCCATTTTCATCTCTTGCTTGGAGCCATATAGCTCTACTCTTAAGTCTCCATGTTTCTTCCCTCTCCTTTAAGATCTTGAGTTCCTTTGCTTCTAGTTGTGTAACATATAACTTTGATTCTAGAGAGTCATGCCCTCCATTGTTAGGGTTTTCTAACCTGGATAATTCAGATTCAATATTTTTGATGGATTCTTCATCATTCTTTTTATTTTCCTTAGCCGATTCTATCATCCTCTTCTTAAGGCGTAAAATTTTTCCAGCTACATGTTCCACTGACGAGCTTTCTTTGGTATGTGAGCTATCCTACCATATTTCTTTAACAATTCATTGAAAATCCTCATACCTTAAATATGTCGAATTAAATTTGGAAGGTGCCCATGTTTTTAGAGAAATACCTACTATTTCTAAGAATATAAGCGAATGATTTGATATTCCTCTTGAGCTAACCCATTGCCTAATCATTTCAATCTTATGCACCAGTGGTTCCTTGATTAGGAATCAATCAATATGCCTTGCTAGCATAACATCCACAATTATTCAGTTTCTCCAGGTTGGTTGAATACGAGCTACTTCTATATTAATAAGTTTGTTATTCTCCAGGATCTATTCAAAAATGTTAGTGAGGGAATCTACCTATGCATGGCTTCCCCAAGATACTGCATGGCCCATGGAAAAAATTAAATCTCCTCCTAAAATTATGTTTTCAGCCTACAAAGAAAGGAGATCCCATAAATGCTTCCCAGAACAACACACAACTGTGACATGGACCATGTATATTAACAACCCTAATGTCAATCCCTAATTCTTCAGAAAATACATCCACCATTAAAACACCTTCCCTCCCTCAAATATTCATTAACTTCATCAATCTATAGTTTATGCCTACAACAATGCCTCCTGATCTGCCTCGCATGCCTAAGGCATGGAAGGTACATCCCAGTTTGATAGCTTCCAAAATCAATGTAATATGTGCATTGTCCCTAAGCGAACCTTGTAGAAAAATCACATCCAATTTCTCGAACTGTAATAACCTCCCGAGGGCTATTTTTTGTAGGGCTAGCTAACCCTTTGTATTTAAATGATGACCACTTCATCAGGAAACCATTTCTAGGTTTCCTTTTCTCTAAGAACCCCATCAAGTGATAATTTTTTACCTTGTGATACATCCATACTGGCCTTTGTTGTGTATGGAGCATGATTGTTTAGATGTCTTTGTTTCAGCCGAATGTATACCCCAGGAAGTTTGTACACCCCTCCATGTAGGGGGGTGTGGGGGGGACTTGTCCCCCCTGCGAGGGTTTGGGGGGGCTGATCCCCCCCCTGCTGGGTGGTCCGGAGGCCAGAGGTCCCCCGATGGGGGTTTCAAGGGCAGCGCCCCTGAAGCTAAAAACATATGTAAAATTTCCTTCTAAAAGTATAGTAATTTCTGGTCAATCTAGGTCGTTCATTAGGCGGATGATCTGACGGTAGAACTTATGTTTAGTTTAGGGTTTTTTTCCCCAGAAGGCAACCCCTCTTTTTGTATGAGGGCATTTTATTTGAGGTTGTGTAATAGATGTGTATTCTAAGAGCGAGAAGTAGAGACGTGAGACTGTGAGAGAAAATAGAGGATATTACAGTGGATCTACTGTAGGTTGTGTCTCTTCATTTTGCTAGATAATAGAAGGGAAGGACTGGCTGTTCGGGGTGGACGTAGCCCAAATTGGGTGAACCACGTATATCTGTGTCTCTCTGGTTTTATGCATTTTCTGTGTTTATATTTATGCAATATTATATGTGTTCCATTGCTCTGTAATATATAATTTTCTAACAACTGGTATCAGAGCTGAAGGTTTATTTCGCTGATAAACTCGTAGGAAAGAAGGGTTCCTCATTCTAGTGGGAGCAATGGTGGAAGATGGTAAGTTTAGGGTCGAGAAATTTAAAGACCAAAACTTCATGCAGATGGAAGATTATCTGCATCAGAAAGATCTGTACCTACTATTGGGCAGAAAAACAAAGATGTCGACGGGTATGATAGATGAAGAATGGAACCTTCTTGATAGAAAGGCACTCGGAACAATATGGCTGTGCTTCGCAGCATTGGTCACCTTCAACATTTCGAAGGAAACAACGACAGAGGGTTTCATTAAAGCATTGGCGAAACTATATGAAAAACCCTCGGCCCCAAACAAGGTATTTCTTATGAAACGATTATTTAATATGAAGATGTCGGAAGGTGGATCTGTTGCAGACCATTTAAATGATTTTAATATTGTTACAAGTTAGTTATGTTCTGTAGGGGTAAACTTTGATGATGAAGTTAGAGCTCTGTTATTCTTGTGCTCATTACCAGAAAGTTGGAATGGTTTAGTAATGGCCATTAGTAACTCTGTTTCTGCATCTAGTATTTTAAAGTTTGATGATGTTGTTGGTGCTATCCATAGCGAGGAAATGCGACGGAAAAGCTCCGGCGAGACATCAGGTAATTCTTTGAGTGCAGAGTCTAGGGGAAGAAAAATGGAAAGAGGAATGAGCTCAGGATATCGCAGTAAATCAAGGGAAGACAGATCCAAGTCCAGATCGGGGATAGTGTGCTGGAAATGCAGAAAGAAAGGACACCTAAAGAAAGACTGTAGATCTTGGAAGGGAAAAGAAGGAGATGCACAACAAGAAAATAATCATGAAGAAAATGTGACAGGTGAGGTGTTACAAGATGCTTTGATTCTTTCTTTCGAAAATATTTCTGATTCTTGGGTGGTAGATTCAGGGGCCTCATGCCATGCCACACCTGATAAGAAATACTTTCATGACTATGTTCAAGGAGATTTTGGACAAGTCCGTTTGGGTGATGATAAACCCTGTAAAATTGTTGGGATGGGTAAGGTTCTTGTAAAACAACAAAATGGAAACCAATGGCTACTAAAGGAGGTAAGGCATGTTCCAGATTTGAAGAAAAATCTGATTTCAACAGGGCAGTTAGGCAGTGAAGGTTGTGTGACAACTTTCACAGATAAAGCTTGGAAGGCCACCAAAGGAGCCCTGGTAATAGAAAAAGGCGAAAAGTTTGGTACCTTGTATTTATGCAATGGTATTTCTAACTTTGTTAATGCTTTAACTCCCAAGGGAGAAGATGTAGCATTATGGCATCATAGGCTCGAACACATGAGTGAAAAGGGGATGAAAATTCTTCACTCAAGGAATTTGTTGCCGGGTTTGAAGAATGTTGATTTAGACTTATGTGAGAATTGCATTTACGGAAAACAAAAGAGAGTCGGATTTCTCAAAGTTGGGAAAGAAAAGAAGAGCAAAAAATTAGAGCTTGTGCATACAGATGTATGGGGACCTGCTCAGGTATCATCTCTCGGTGGCTCTCATTCTTATGTTACTTTTATTGATGATGCAACTAGAAAAACTTGGAATAAATCTGATGTATTTGATACTTTCAAGAAATGGAAAGCTTTGTTTGAGATTGAAACATGAAAGAAATTGAATTTTCTTAGATCAGACAATGGAGGTGAATATTGCAACAAAGAGTTTGATAGGTACTATTCAGAGCATGGAATTCGCAGAGAGAAGACAGTTCCAAGAACACCACAAGAAAATGGTGTGTCAGAAAGGATGAACAGAACAATCATGGAGCGTGCAAGGTGCATGAGATTGCATGCAGGATTGCCTTTACAGTTTTGGGCAGATGCTGTAGATACTATTGTTTATCTAATAAACAGAGGGCCTTCAAGTTCCTTGGATGGTGGTGTTCCAGAGGAAGCGTGGACAGGTAAAAAGGTAAACTACTCCTTTTTAAAGCCTTTTGGTTGTGAGGCCTTTGTCCATATTGATAAAGAAAATAGAACAAAGCTTGAGGCAAAGTCAAAGAAATGTACCTTTATTGGAAATGGTGTTAATTATTTTGGTTATTGGTTATATGATTATGAAAATCACAAAATCATTAGGAGCAGAGATGTAATATTCAACGATATAAGAATCAGTTGCAGGAAAAGAAATAAGAAAAAGAAAACAAGCAATACACAGTTCTTGATGAGATCACTGAAAAATTAAAAGTGCCTGAAAATAATAATAACCAACAACCACCACAACAGCAACAAGCACCCCAAACACCTGAAAGGGTGTTAGAAGATCTACCAGGATAAGTAGACCCCTTGAACGATACTCTCCTTCATTATATTATTTATTGTTGACTGATTCTGGTGAACTCGAATGTTATGAAGAAGCAATGCAGGTTGAAAGCAGGAAGAAGTGGGAGGTAGCCATGGAAGAAGAGATGGACTCCTTAATTCATTACCAGACTTGGGACTTAGTCAGGTTGCCTGCAGGAAAATCTACATTGAAGAATAAATGGGTTTATAGGCTGAAGGAAGAAGATGGAGGAAAACAAAGGTACAAAGCTAGACTTGTGGTGAAGGGGTTTTCACAGAAGAAAGGTATTGATTTTGATGAAATATTTTCTCCTATTGTTAAAATGACTTCAATCAGAACTATTTTAATTCTAGTAGCAGTTGAAGATTTGCATCTTGAGTAGCTAGATGTAAAGACAACCTTTCTCCATGGGGATTTGGAGGAAGAGATATATATGCAGCAGCCACAAGGATATGAGGTAAAAGGGAAAGAGAAACTAGTGTGCAGGTTGAAGAAGAGCTTGTATGGCTTAAAACAAGCTCCAAGGTAGTGGTATCTAAAATTTGACAATTTTATGTCTGAACAAGGTTATACTAGATGTCACTCTGATCATTGTACTTATCTGAAAAAGAAAAATGATGGAAGCTACATTATATTGTTATTGTATGTAGATGACATTCTTGTTGCAGGGTCTAACATGCATGAAATAAATGTGCTCAAAAGAAAATTGGCAAATCCATTTGCAATGAAGGATTTGGGAGCTGCAAAACAAATCCTTGGTATGAGAATAACTAGACACAGGAAAAATCGCAAATTAACATTGTCTCAGAATGAGTACATACAAAAGGTGTTGAAAAGATTTAATATGCACAATGCAAAACCAGTTAGTACACCTTTTGCTAGCCATCTCAAACTTAGTACGGAAATGTGCCCAAAGACCCAAGAAGACATGGATTATATGTCTAAAGTTCCATATGCATCAGCAGTTGGAAGCTTAATGTATGCAATGGTCTACACAAGGCCTGATATTTCACATGCAGTGGGAGTTGTAAGCAGGTACATGAACAATCCAGGAAAGGAACATTGGATGGAGGTGAAATGGATTCTCAGATATTTGAAAGGTACCAGAAATCAAGCATTATGCTTTGATGGTTCAAACATTTCTCTACAGGGATATGTTGACATAGATATGGCAGGTGACATAGATTAAATAGGAGGAGCACTAGAGGATATGTATTTACTGTTGGTCGAACAGTTGTCAGTTGGGTTTCAAAAAATCCAAAGTGTTGTTGCACTTTCAACAACAGAAGCAGAGTATGTTTCTGCTATAGAGGCTAGTAAATAAATGATTTGCTTACAAAGGTTTATGGGTGAATTAGGTAAGGAGCATGATATGGGCACATTATACAGTGATAGCCAAAGTTCCATTCATCTTGCAAAGAACTCAGCATTTCATTCCAGGACTAAACACATATAGCTCAAGTACCATTTCATAGGATCAGTGTTGGAAGACGGAGAGTTGAAGCTAGAAAAGATACACACTAGCTAGAATCCTGCAGATATGCTAACAAAAATTGTAACCAGGGAGAACCTGAAAATATGCTCAATTTCAATTGGTCTTCAAGGATGACAATGAAGATGAGAAACAACCAGGTCCAAAGGGGAGTCATTGTCCAACAAATGAAGCAGCGGTGGAGTTGCTACAATCATTCTCCAAGTGGGAGATTGTTGAGTATGGAGCATGATTGTTTACAGGTCTTTGTTTTAGCCGGATGTATACCCCAGGAAGTTTGTACACCCCTCCACGTAGGGGGGTGCGGGGGGGACTTGTCCCGCCCCCCCCACAGGGATTCGGGGGGGTCGATCCCCACCCAGCTGGGGGGTCTAGGGGCCAGTGGTCCCCCAGAGGGGGTTTCAGGGGCAACGCCCTCGAAGCTAAAAATAGATGTAAAATTGCCTTGTAAAAGTATAGTAATTTCTAGTCAATCTGGGCCGTTCATTAGGCGAATGATTTGATGGTAGAACTTATGTTTAGTTTAGGGTCTTTTTTGCCCTAGAAGGTGTTATCACTTAAGAATTCTAATGCCAAAATTTCTCATACTAGCTTGATGATAAAGGTCAGTGTTAGTCTAAGTTTGATTTTGTTTTTTCTTAGAGTCTGAGTCTTAAGGGGTCTTGAGTCAAGTATGCATTCTTATTCATCACTATGCATTCTCATTCATCACCGGTCTCATAGACATGTGTCAATTTGGTTTAAAAATCATTATGTACCACAAATCCTTTTAGATGATTTCGTAGCGCATATAACCATTCTGAAGTGTTTTCGCAACGCATTAATCCTTTTTAGCAGTTTCGCAGCGTAGAAGTCCTTTAGATGATTTCGCAGCGCGATAGGCTTTAGGTGATTTCGCAGCGTGATAGGTTTTAGGTGATTTCGCAGCGCATAATTCAAAATTTACACTAACCATGATGCAAAATCAAAGATTTGTGCATTTCGTAGCGAATGTTTCCCAACTGTCAAATATGTTAAGTTAATCTATGGCTACGTCACTCATTGTCAGTTTGTGCACTCCACATATCATTTCCAACCGCTTATCTCCATTATTACAACCACTAGGTACATTGGTACACATGGAATACAAGTTCCAAGAAAAGCCAGGTATGCACAGTTTTAATGATGATTGTAAGCCTTGCATGAGAAACAAATCTGTAAGATTTCAATTTGAAAAAATTATCATCAAGCGAGGCAGCTATCAAGCAAGGCAGCCATTCAAGTGAGGCAGAGTTTGGAGTTTGAGCAGTGCTAGCATTTCCAGCCTCCATTACTGAATCTTCATGGAGGAATCGGCAGAAAGGAAAGACCACAGATTAGGAAAATGCCTGAGAAACAAGCCTGAAGGTTTAGACATAACCTTGAAGAACAGAGAAGTCGAGCATGCATTTAAACAAGCTAGATGTTGGAATTTTTGCAAGAAGCTCTAGGGAGGTCATGCACAAGTTACTAAGGAATTCGCACTGAATTTCACAGGACTAAACTCAAAGGTTGGCATGCTGGAATTGCAGGTCTCACCAAACATGATATCCACAGTTACAGAGATTCCAAGAGGGCAAGAAAATTGGTTCAAGAATTTCAAATTCGATATGAACCCATGCAAAGAATTTCTAAAACAGGAGTTCATTAACTCAGATTTAAGTAAGTCTGTTCCTAGAAGTTATGTCAAAGAATCATATGCCCATTTGCTTACCTGTATTCAAAAGTACCTGACCTATGAAGGGAGATATAACAAAGTGTATTCATACCATTTTAAGCTTCTATTGCATTTCACAGGGAAAACATCTATTGATCTACCTTTTTACTTATTTCACAGCTTGAGTAAAATGTGTGACAAGGTGCAACTAAGAAAAGGAGCCTGTGAGACTTCACTGTTCCACCATGGCTTGGTTAAGTTGATGGTTCTGCATGAACTCTAGAGGGTAGGTAGGGACTAGGACACATTAATATTCATGTCTGATTTCAAGAGCAAGACCGGTCTCAGCCCTCAAGCTGCAAAAGATCTTCCAACAACAACTGGTCATCAAACAGAAACAAGATCCAAGGGGTTTCAAAGTTGAAGGCAAGGAAACAACTAAGGGAATCCACCAGGCCACTGATCATCTAGGATACACTTCAGCAGTCCCTTAAAGAGAAAACTCAGGTTAAAGAAACTGCACATGAATCAAGCACAGGTGAAGGAGTTCAAAGGAGAAGGACTAGGAGCCAGGTGGCAAAAGAAAAAGGTAAGTCATTGGCTATTGAAGAAAGCCCTGTTTCAAAGGGAGATTTAAATGACTTATTGCAAGCCATTGACATTGAAGAGTCCCCACTAGTTCAAGCTGATTTGATAGAGTCAGGTAAAGAGAAGGCTAAGAAAGTTAAAGCCTCGAAGAAACTTAAGTTTGATGATCAAGTTGAACAATTTTTTTTTAAGCCCAGGAGACCCATAATGAGGAAGTTCAAACAAGTACAAGAGGTACCACCAAGGGCAGATGAAACAGGGGAGGAGACACGGCCTCATGAAAGAAAAGATAAAGGCAAAACAGTTGCCACTCAAGAAGAAGGTAGTGTGGAAGACTTGAAAAAGAAATTGGGATTGGCCAACTTTGAAATTGCTAGACTAAAGAAGGCTGCCAGAAAATTTGCACTTAAAGAAGCTTATTTCAACCAAATGCAAGCTCGGTGGGAAGACCAAACATTTCAAATTCCTGAAGTGGTTGATTTTAGTGTTCAATTCCGTAGCTGGACTACTCCTGCAATAAAAGAAGCTCAATTTATTAGAAAGGTCAATACAAACCTCAGGTCTGGGATCAAAGTAATGAAGAGACAAACTAAAGACTTAAAGATACAGTTGAGCCAGCGAAAAGAATCACCATAAAGAAATCTCGTTTCAAGTAAGGTTATGTTTCAAAGTTTTGATGGTTTTGCCTGGTAAAATCTTTATTGAAGAATCAAACATTCCCTTTCAGTTTTGAAAAGATCTTGGAGTTGTTGAAAGAATGCTTAAATAGTAAAAGGCTCAAAATAGAAAAATTTTGGGTTGAAACTGTGAGTTTTGAAACAACACAGCAGTTTCGTAGCGCGCTACGAAACTGCTGAAGGTGATGACTAAAGCTTAGCAGTTTCGTAGCGCGCTACGAAACTGCTGAAGCTACACAATCTAATCTCAGTCAACCAGTTTTGAAATATAAGCGGGAATTTTGAAAAGGGAATATCTACAAGGCATCATCTGAAGCTATCAACACTCAACCAGGTCAAGACAGGTGGACAAAATATGTATTCGAATCCAACTTTAAATTTTTGTCATAAAGTGAGCACATTTACCACAGTTCAAGATATGTCAAAACAGATTGGAAGAACTTTTGCCTTCACACATGGAAAAGGTGGACAACACATCAAGGACGTGGCAATCTGTTTTATTTTGGATAAATCAAAGACAAAGGGCATGCTTCTTTGGATTCGAACATTTTGAGGCAAACCAAAGACCGATAAACAGGGGTAGTTTCCTATGTTTCAGGGCAATGGAAAAGATGTGACATTGAAGACCAACATGGAGCCTTGAACATCCATCACAGCCAAACTGAAGGGGGACCAGATGTCAAAGAACGAGAATGATTCTAATCAAGGCTATTATTAGCGTAATATGGAGTTAGAATCCTACTTGATTTAGATCTCTAGAAAGTCTAGTTGAAGTTTGTTACATTAAATAGGCAGTTAAAAGTTAAACAGGTGTCATTA
Source organism: Pinus tabuliformis (assembly GCA_031772625.1). Lineage (NCBI taxonomy): Eukaryota > Viridiplantae > Streptophyta > Pinopsida > Pinales > Pinaceae > Pinus > Pinus tabuliformis. The sequence continues at coordinate 1,841,560,292 of CM062819.1, forward strand.
GAAGTAGATTTCGAGTTCCCCTAATGTTTAAGGAGGAATCTCAGTCAGGTCTATATATAGGAGAAAGGGAAATGTAATAAGGGTTGGAAGTTTATGTAAAAAAGCTCTGTTATTAAGCTTATGTAAAAACTCTGTTTCTTTGGTAATACAGTACTGGCTTCTGCTGTTCAAGAATCATAGAGATTTCAATGTATGTGTTCTTGTTGTTGTCTTTCCATATGGTTTACAGTATCATGAGTATTTGATCACTTAGAAATCACTTGCAGTGTTCTAATTTCCTTCATGTACTCATAGACTGTCCTTTTGTGTTTGGTGTACTCTGTTTATATTGAACTCTGAATGCCTTGATTTTATTGCAAAGCCAATCCTACTGTTAATGCTAAATGACATATGACTCCATAAGCCCAATGGATGCTTGTTAATTTTCATTTCACCAACCTCATACCTATTTGTTTCACAAAGAGTTAGCCATCTTAATCCTAATCATAAATCTTTTAATCCTTTGAGAGAGCCCTCTCAGGCTAAGGAGGCTAAGCCTTAGCTAAAGATTGGTTTGAAATAGTTACTTGAAGTCTCCCTGGTCTGCAGCCTTCCAGGGCTTGATTTTGAGATAACAGAAGGCAACCCCTCTCTTTGTATGAGGGCATTGTATTTGAGGTTGTGTAATAGATGTGTATTCTCCGAGCGAGAAGTATAGAGGTGAGACTGTGAGAGAAAACAGAGGATATTATAGCTGATCTACTGTAGGTTGTGTCTCTTCATTTTGCTGGATAATAGAAAGGAAGGACTGGCTGTTCGGGGTGGATGTAGCCCAAATTGGGTGAACCACGTATATCTTTGTCTCTCTGGTTTTATGCGTTTTCTGTGTTTATATTTATGCAATATTCTATGTGTTCCATTTCTCTGTAACATATAATTTTCTAACAACCTTATGAATGGATTTCGATATATAGGACTGCCTACCTCGAGAGGATTTGGGAGTATTCGTAGGACATGAGATACCTAAGCCTCAACCAGAAACTATGGGATGTTTGGATAATGATCTTAGGTTATATCTATGGCTTTTACTAGAATCAGAAGAGGTATCCTCCATCTTGAGCATCGATACCTAGGAAACTACATGGATGGTAGGAAGAGGAGTCAGAAAACATACAGGAACTGAGACCGAGGGACAAGTGTTGGGTAGTGGAGGTCCCGCGTAACAGTTTTGGGGCTTAAAGCTTATAAGTTAGGATAATAGTATTGTAAATCTCCCAAATATGCGGAGTGTGAAATGTAATAGGTTGAGTTAAAGGGTTGTCTGCCTAAGAAATAATATAGAATAATAGGAAGTAAGTTGGCCTACCCATGGTCCGCGAACCATGGGAATGTATAAATAGAGCGAGGCTCTAAGGGTAAAAGGCAGTGCGTTTTTGGATGAATCCTGGTGTTATGGTGGTGTAAAGACAGTATCTTATACATCTGTAAGTCTGAGTCAAGGGCGTTGGTAGATAGATAGAGGCTCTGCAGCTGTGTGCATAGAGTCATGGTAGAGTCCACAGCTGTTGGCGCAGACCCCTACAGTTGAATGCGTAGGGAAAATCTAGTTGTATTGGAAAAAGAGTTGAATAAAGATAAGTTGATTCTGAAATACTGTGTTGATTCTGAAATATTGTGGATCTGGTTAATTTCTGGCTTATATATCTGTTTGATCTGTGCGCTTATGCTTATGTTTTGAGTTTATGCAAATCTATAACATTTCTGGGTGTCCGCATTGGTTATCTCTATTAAATGTTTGGTTAAAGACTATAAGAAGTAGATCTAATCTGTAACAAACTCGATGTTAATAAGTAGTAAGAATTTTCCTTGTTCCGGATCTACGCTGAAGCAGAGTGGCGCGAGGCCATAGAACAGTGTGTGACCTCTCCAAACCACATCAAGACATCCCAAGGGTGCGGAAACCTGGTTCCAGTACCCTCCCCTGCTACCTTGGGTTAGACCTCAGTCTGCGCTCCGCGAAGTATTGCCGAAAAGGTAGGTAGCTGCGAGATTTGTTTGGCTAATAACTCTTCTGAACCTGGGTCAGGCCCCAATAAGCCAACAAATGGTTTCGTTGCTGGGACTGGGATCTGCCTAAGGGATGTCTGATATCGGGACGCTGAAACCCTACGGAGAAAGAATTTGAGGATTGATTGGATCAGGGATGGTACGAGTTCATAGTAGGTCCTAGTACACTGACACGCAAACTAGAGGTTAAAAATGATGAGTGCGATCCAATTGCCGGTATTCAAAGGAGCAGGAAGTGAAGATCCAGAATAATTTTGGTTCGTGGTAAGGGCAGTATGGGAAGTGCATGGAGTTACAGACGATAACATCAAAAAGGCTACCCTAGTTAGCGCGCTACAAGACCACACGCTAACATGGTATATAAAGTACCCAAGTTATCACCCAAATGCAGGAACAATAGAGATCCAAGCTAAATTGAAAAAAGAATTTAGCCAGCCGAAATCAGAAACGTAGTCGATCATAAGGTTCAAGGAGATCGCGATGATGCTTGGTGAAACTCCGTGGGATCTAGATCAGAGATTGAAAAGTACAATTCGTGAGGCAAACATGACGCTGTCAGATGTGCAGCATTGTGCGTGGTTTGTGGCGTCATTGACACCACATCTGAGGATGGCACTGTCACGGAAAAAGATCTCAACCCAAGATGAAGAGTTAGAGACAATGATGAGGTTGCATGAAACTCCAATATAGGATCCGGGGTTGGGATTTCAACAATCCATGTGCAAATACAAAACCTGTGCTTATAAATGCAGAATTTAAAAAAAGAAAAGGCTCCTCACCCAAAAGCACGGGAGGAAGTATGGTGTATAAAGTGTAGAAGCCAGGGTCACGATAAGGATCATTGTCCGGTCTTTGCGAACTATGTGGCAATGGGGGGACCAAAACCATTGCGACCAGAGGCATAAGCAGGGCAAGCGCGACACCCTCGCTCTGGTGCACAATCTATTAGGTGGGAGGAAAGCACAACACGGACAACTGTCATCTACTGCCAAAATTTAACCAGACCCCCAGCAGCTGTTTTGCAACTTTTGCAGATCGGTGGGCCACGAGGAGCGAGACTACCATAGTTATCAATTATTGATGGACTAGTCACCTACCTACAGAATGCAGACTGAAGCGCAAGGTCAGGATCCAGCCGTGGCGATAGCGCACGGTGGGTTCCAGGGACATGGACGAGGATGGGGAGGAATGGGGCCAAGAAGCGGTTGTCGGCAGCTAATCTGTTACAAGTGCGGAGGACTAGGACACTACGCGCTGGACTGTACCAACCCGACCATAATATTGTGCCCTTACTATGAGCAGTTCGATCATGAAATGATAGATTGCCCCATATTGATAGCACAGATACGTGAGAAGAGGGTAGCGCAACCAATGACAACGTAGAACGTCCAAATGATGAGGGCTGAACCATGCGAGGAAGACCCCAACATAAACATGGTGCTCAGAAGTGGCGTAGCTATAAGGGAGGATAAGAGGAAAGTAACCAAGGACAATTCCGGGGTTTGCAAGGAGACAAATCGGGAAGCCACGACGAGCTACGCGGAGGTCTCTACCCAAAGTAGTAAGGATCAACCCGAACTGGAGAGGGATCCCTCCATGCTAACTACCTTTTTAGAGACATGCATGGAATTGCTTTGCGACAATAGGGCGGTTAAATGATTACAAGAATTGATAACTAGGTGCGCAGGGTTGGGTGAACCTCACGTGGTCTGAAAATTGGGAAAACAGGCATCGTGGACTGGGCGGGAAATGCGATTAACAACGCAGATTGGCGACTATGAGATGGATTAGATCATTCTGGACTTGGGCTCAGGTGCAAATGTACTACCTAAACAGACTTGGGAGCGCATGGGCAAGCTAACATTACAATGGTCTCCTATTCAATTGCGAATGGTGAATCAACAGAAGATCTTGCCCATGGGAAGACTACAAGGAATTACAGTAGATATAGAAGGCGCAAGCACCCGAATGGACTTTGAGGTAATAGAAATTGTGGATGAAAGTAGCCCTTATCCTGTGTTGTTATGGATAGATTGGGCCACCGATATGAATGGGGCTATTAATTTAAAGAAGCGGAAAATGATATTTGAGAAGAAGTCACTCCACGTAGTCATTCCGCTAGACCTAGCTGAAGGACCGCATTACACTGAACCTATGCGCGACGAAGGAAGTGATGATGAATTAGATTGTATCTACAAAATTACTACACGAAATCAAGATTGGGTCAATCCGACTGTGGAAGGAAGGATATCGTGGGGGCATGCAGAGTCCTACACCAAAGATTCAGATGAGGAGGACGAGCGGTGGCATAATCAGTTGAACAAAGTAACCACGTTAAACTGCAATATGATGACTAAGTCGTTGTATTGTGTCAGAACTCAAGATCGCGAACTGTCAATGTATGATGGGTTGATAGCAGTAGATGAATTCCTGACCAGATTTGAAAGCGTGGTTCCAGAGCACCAACGGTTTGATGCATTGAGATGGGCATTGCGCGCGACGCCTGCGTGTTGGTGGGGCACACATGAAGGAACCTTCGACGATTGGCGCGGCTGTAGGTGCATGATGCAGATAAGATTTGGGAAGCCGAAACTACAAATAACTGAGAAATACGATGGACGTGATGACCCACGCAGGCACCTTACCAGATGGGTCCAAGCCTATGGAGAAGAGCCTCAACCAGAGTGGGTACACTTATTTTATCATACCCTGGATGTCATTCCAAGGAACTGGTATACTGAAACAGAGCTCTGACATGGTACAGGCGAGTGGGATATCTTGCACGAAGGCTTTTTGTTAACGTTCCTATTTGAAGATCAATGGATGGATACTGTGGACGATGCATTGCAGGTAGTGAAGGCTATTATTTTCAAAATACAACTGGAACTAGAAGAAATCGTGCAGCCAAACTGGTCACGACAATTGAGCAAGGCCCTAGAATGTTACAATGTGTAGGTAGAAGATGATGAGGACGACCCTAGAAACATCAATATTCCAGAAACAGAGGGGAGTCGCGAGGTTTGCAGACCAGCAATTGAGGATCCAAACATCACCACGCCACTGAAAACGAAACAAGTAAACATCAGAATGGAGGAAGAGCCGAAGTATGCAACGCTTGGGGACTATTGGGACGATGCCACGGTGGAAAAGGTCATCGAACTGCTTTGAGAGTATCAAGATTTATTCCCGACTAAAATCATGGAGTTAAAAGGGATTCTCGGTGACCTAGGAATGATGAAGATAACCCTGAAGATGGATGTGAAGCTAGTTAAGCAGCGGCCTTACTAGTTGAATCCAAAATACAAAGTGAAGGTCCGCGAAGAGTTGGACAAGATGCTTGCAGTAGGAATAATTGAACCAGTGGAGGAGTCTGACTGGGTAAGTCCTATGGTTGTGCAGGAGAAAAAACAGAAAGGTGAAATTCGCATCTGCGTGGATCTCTGGAAGCTCAATGATGCATGTGTTAACGATCCATTTCTGATGCCATTTACAGATGAGGTACTGGAAAATGTGGGAGGACAGGAAGCCTACTCCTTTACGGACGGCTTCTCGGGGTACCACCAGATCAAGATTGCGTTAGAGGATAGGAGTAAAACAATGTTCACTACCGAATGGGGCTGCTTTCAGTATATGGTGATGCCCTTCAGACTAAAGAACGTGCCGGCAATATTCTCGCGCGTTGTGGTAGCTGCATTCAAGGAGTTTATACACAAGTTCTTAGAGGTATATCTTGATGATTGGACCATATTTGGGCTGGTTAAGAAACATACCGCGAGCTTACGGTTAATGTTGGATACGTGCCGACGACACCAAATTGTGCTAAACCTAAAGAAGTGTACTTTCCTCATCCCCTTCAGGAACTTTCTCAGCCATGTGGTCTGTAGGCAACGCCTCATGGTGGATCTGGCAAAGATTGCTGTCATACTCAACCTTCAAGCACCGCAAAGTGTCAAACAACTACGCGCCACATTGGGACACACTGGTTACTATCGGAAGTTCATAAAAAGCTATGCATAGATCATAGCACCAATGGAACAGTTGCTGAAAAAGGATGCTACTTACTGCTGGAATGAGGAATGTAACAAAAGTCTAGAAACGCTTAAGGAAAATATGGCATCAGCCACTATATTGGTCTTTCCAAAATGGGACATCTAATTTCACATGCATGTTGATGCGTCGTGTATCGCGTTAGGTACGGTACTCACTCAAGAAGGAGTGGAGGGAATTGATCACCTGATCGCGTTCGCAAGTTGACGATTGTCAAAAGCGGAGAAGAACTACTCCAATACTGAGTGAGAGGGATTGGCGATGGTATATGTGCTCCAGAAATACGGCCACTATTTTCTCGGAGGACACTTTAAGATGTATACTGACCACTCTGCACTAAAATACCTAGTGAATAAGTCTATGTTGGGGGTGCACATTTGTAGGTGGTTGCTATTATTTCATGACTTCGAAGTCGTCGTAAAGCCGGGACGTCTAAACGCAGGCCCAAATCACCTGTCCCGGATTGAGAACGGCGAAGAGCCCACAAACTTAGAGGAAGGACTACCAGATGCACAGTTGTATGCAGTACACATCGCGGATGGCCATTTTGAGGATATAATCCACTTCTTAACCACAGGAACCGCGCCGCAGGGATATTCCGTTCAGCAAAAGAAAAAATTGGTGATACGTGCAGCAGATTTTACTATTATTGCATGGCACCTCTACAAAATGGGCAATGACGAAATATTACACAGATATGTACTTGAATTCGAGCAAGTATAGATCTTGGCCGAAGCACATGGGCGGGCTACCGGAGGACATTATGCAAGCCGCACCACAGCATAGAAGATTCTTCACGCTGGACTATGGTGGTGAACTCTACATCAAGACTCGAAAGCGTACTGTCGGACCTTCGACATATGTCAATGGACCGGGAAACCATCGCGGAGGGATGAAATTCCACTCAAGCCACAGATGACGCGACAACCGTTTGAAAAATGGGCAATCGAATTTGTGGGGCCTATCACACCTCCAAGAAATACGGGGGCACGCTATATCATCACGGCGATAGAATACTTTACCCCATGAGAGGAAGCACAACCGGTTAAAGACTGTACGACCACTACAGCTGCGAAATTCTTGTTCGAGAATGTGTTAATGCAATTTGGATGTCCAAAAATTCTAATGAGTGACCACGGAATGCATTTTCTAAATGAAACTATCAGCGCACTCACTGAGGAATTTCAGATATATCATCAACAGAGTATGTCGTATCATCCGCAAGCAAACGGGACCATTGAAGCATTTAACAAAATTTTGGAGATAGCGTTGACCAAGGTATGTAATGCGCAGCGAAATGATTTGGATTTTCACATATCTGTTGTGCTATGGGCATACCGAACAACGTGCAAGAAGTTGACAAGCCAGACCCCTTTCCGATTGGTCTACGACAAGGAAGCCGTCATGCCAATGGAGTACATTGTTCCTAGTTTACGAATAGCAGCAGCGACAAGTATGGTAGACTGTGAAGCTTTGGAAGAAAGGATCGCGCAATTGGAGGAACTTGAAGAGGAGCGATTTCTGGCAGGATTTCATCAACAAGTACAGAAGCAACAAGAAAAAGCCTGGCATGATCGCCATATAAAAATGTGCACATTCAAAGAAAATGATCTAGTATTACTATATGATAGAAAGTTTGAGAAATTCCCTGGCAAACTTCACATGCACTAGTTAGGACCCTATGTAGTCAAAGACGTTATAGATGGAGGCGCGGTCCAACTTGCTAAGCTCAATGGAGACCCCTTCCCGGGAAGAGTTAATGGAAATCGCCTAAAGTTCTACATGGGTGGGTCGACCGCCTGACTAACCGCCCGAAGTACAGTCTCACTGCTCCAGCCTGTTGAAAGAGAGCGCGGGACGATAAAGCAATCTGGGGGCAAGCTGCGCGACAACAGGGGTACGTGTATATTTTGGCTGTCACAAGGGTCACGGTTGCATGGAAAAGGCTGCACTACAGCGTTGAAAAGCAGAGAGGTGACCGTTGCTGTCACTATTCATGACAAGATGTCTAAGTTATGGAACAAGGGAGTGCGCGGCGGGCAATTAAGAGATGGGGTAAGAGCCAGATCTGGAACGATCTATCGCAGACTTAACATGAGGGCACCAGCAAAGGCGGGAGCCAACAAATTTGAATTTTGAAACATTATAAATCACAGGGGGGCATCCACCGAACGAGTTGTGCTTTTGAGAATAGTAAGCTATTGTGCCTTCTTGCCGCTATGGAACTATTCATTATCTACACTCAAGGGGTATGCCCGAGGGTTGTGATATGGCCAATGAATATGTAGGGATTTCTAAAGATTACGGTGTTGACAGCTACGGGCACTGCGCAAAGTTCAACATCGACAGTAGGGAATGTGCCGGAAAGTTGTAGACACGAAGCAGAACTGGTCTGGATGCTGCCGCCTCACCCATGGGCTGATCGGTGAACCATAAAAGATAAGGGAACGGCTATAAATACAGAGACAAATGGTGGAATTGTAGTTAACAAGTTGTCTCTGATGAACCTTGAAGACTGGGATCTTGCAGATAGCATCAATGGTCTTGCAAAATTGCAACACAAGCTGCAGCAGACAGTGCGCATAGACGATACGAACTTGGAAAATGGCTGCATTGGTACGAAGAGTTCCCATATGCAGCACCCCAGCTAGAGATAAAATCCTATGAGGGGGTGTTCTGTGTTAACCGAGTAGAGTAGAATGAGCATTATCGGTTGCATGAAGTGGTAGAGACAATGAAGCAAGAGCTAGAAGAAGTGTTGCAGGAGACAAAGAGGGAGCTGTAGAATGAAGTGCGCCACTCACAAGAAGGTGAGCCGCGGAGCCTAGGTAGCGCATATCACTGCACCGACAAGTGACTCGAGATGAGTCACGATGATTGTGTTGGGGGCCTGTTGGGTAGCGGAGGTCCCGCGTAACAGTTTGGGGGCTTATAGCTTATAAGTTAGGATAATAATATTGTAAATATCCAAAATATGCGAAGCGCGAAATGTAATAGGTTGAGTCAAAGGGTTGTCTGCCCAAGAAATAATATAGAATAATAGGAAGTAAGTCGGCCATCCCATGGTCCACAGACCATGGGAATGTATAAATAGAGTGAGGCTCTAAGGGTAGAATGCAGTTTATTTTTGGATGAATCCTAGTGTTATGGTGGTGTAAAGATAGTATTTTTTGCGTCTGTAAGTCCGAGTCAAGGGTGTTGGTAGATAGATAGAGGCTCTGCAACTGTGTGTGCAGAGGCCTGGTAGAGTCCGCAGTTGTGTGCGTGGAGCGAAAGAGTTGAATAAAGATAAGTTGATTCTGAAATACTGTGTTGATTCTGAAATATTGTGGATCTAGTTATTATAGATCTGTTTGATCTGTGTGCTTATGCTTATGTTCTGAGTTTATGCAAATCTATAACATTTCTGGGTGCAATCATTGGTTATCTCTATTAAATGTTTGCTTAAAGACTGTAAGAAGTAGATCTGATCTGTACCAAACTCGATGTTAATAAGTAGTAAGGGTTTGCCTTATTCTGGATCTACGTGAAAGCAGAGTGGCACGAGGCCACAGAATGGTCCGCGACCTCTCCAGACCACATCAAGACATCCCAATGGTGTGGAAACCTAGTTCTAGCACCCTCCCGTGCTACCTCGAGTGAGACCTCAGTCCACGCTCTGCGGACTATTGCTGAAAGGGCCAGTAGCTGCGATATTTGTTTGGCTAATAACTCTTCCGAACCTGGGTCAGGCCCCAATAAGCCAACAACAAGAAATTAATTTTTCACATAAATATAACCTTTATTTATGTGAAATATTATAATAAAAATTCACATAAAATAATAAAAATTGGGACAATCAACTAAAATATGCATTATGGCCAAATAGAATAACCACAAAAATATCAACATGAAATTCCCCATTTGAATTTGTGTATAGTACTCCAACTTTATATCTCAGCTAGTTAGCTTTACCTATAGCCAAATTGTCACATGATACCAAAATTCTTTGACAAGGAGGGTGAATCAATTCGTAGAGTTACAAGAAGATAGGGAACAAGTGAAATAAAACATACGAAGTACCAAGAAAATATGAAGTGGATTTTTGATCGAGAGGAAAAGAATAGAGCATTGCTGTAGGGAGACCTAGTGGTAAAGTGGGACAATAGGTGAGAAAAAAATGGAAGCATGGAAAATTTGATGTTTTTTGGTTTAGGCCATTTAAAATTATAGATGACAAAGAGTGAAATATATTTCTACTAGATAACTTGGATGGTGAACCTCTACCATAGTAAGACAAGATGCAAACAAGAAGAACGATGGATTGAACGAGATATTAAATTCAAAGGATGGGATAGAGAGATTGGTACCTAGAGTGGGGCCATTTTATGAAGCTCAAGCACGGGTAACCCTCAGAGATGTAGGTCGGGAGGAGGAAACGTGTTTCCCTTTATTCTTGTCCATCCCCTTTTGTTGTCAAACCAAAATGTTTTGTGGCTTCTGGTTCATGACATTTAGGACTTCTCTATTCCCATGTGAACCTTTATTCTCATCAAAATGATCTAGTACTATCTTATATTGTGCAAGAAGTGGACATTCTTTGTAGAGATGCCCAACTTCATGACAACTCCTACATTTAAATGGTACCTCCTCATAGTCCAATTTCTTCAATCTAGAGATTTCTTGCCATTATAGCTTCAAGATTTCCACCAACCCCTCTCTAGTGTCCATATGAATCAAAATACGTGAAACCACCATCTTGCCTAGTTATACAAAATATCTATCATAATCTAAAAAAACCCCCAAATCAATGCCATTACGTCTGAAGATATCTTCAGTCTAGAATTGACGAGGCAAACCTGGCATTCTTACGTAGACCAATCTTGCCACTAGTTGTTCTCTCTCTAGGTCAAATAGAAGTGACCATCTCTTCAATGTAACAGGGACCATTTCAATATACCAAAATTTCATCAATACCCATGATATGTGTTGAACCCTAATGAAACATAAAGCAAACCATCCCCTGGTCATTGTCACCATAGTTGGAAATTCTTCCAAAAGCTAACCCCAAACCTAGGTGATCCATTTCTTCATATGCATTGTAGTTTAATTTCTCCCACAAACCCTCCCTACCAGAACACAATCCATTGTGTCCATGACTTCATCCAATTTGATGCCTTCCCCTAGGACTAGCAATCTTCCTCTCTCTCTAACTTTAGTGCTCTTTAATTTCTTTTCTTGCTTCTTCGGAGTAACCTCATCAAAATTTCCAATATCTTGCGAGGGGATTTATGAAAAATTTCTAACCCTAGCCTTCACCTGATGACAATTATAATTACTAACTAATCTCCCAGCAAAACATCCTGAGATCTGAACCGTAGATATATTCCGGAGACACTAAGTTATGTGGATTGTTCCAATTCTTTGTTCCTGACCATAATCCGCAATGTATTCATACCCAGAGGGTCCCAGACTAGCATTTTGTTCAGATACCCTTGCATTCCCATGTATATTGGGGGTTCCAAAGCTATGATCTTCTACCGGACTAGGGTTTAAGCATTTCTCTAGAAATTGTAAGGACAATGGGGATGGGACCGAAACATTTGGCTGCTGCAGTACATAATGCAATATAGGGTCTGTTAAACTCCCTGTTCACTAAAACCATAGTGAACGTTTCCCAGATGCCAACAATTTCAAAACATAGGATTGTGGGACCTCCATAAACCTCCTTCAAAGAATACCTAAATGAGGTGACTTACATAGCTGGTGCCCCATCTCATCCTGGTATCTCCATACCGGAATGATGAGGTGGAAACTCTATCCCGCTTGGCACAAAATCTAAGGGATCTAAAGAATAATCTACCAGCTCTTCGTCCATCTTAACAACAAATTTTGACATTTGGATGTTTTGAATCCTCCTCAATACCTATTAATGACTCCATGCTCTCACCGTATAATGCTTTCCCGAGCCCCACAACTCCAACCCCAAGCTAAACATATAAGAGCTGCCTTCTCCATTTCCTACAACTAATTATTGCAAGTGACTGTTGTAAATTATCCAAACCCTAACAGGGACCGCAGGTTCAATACTTCACAAGATTTTAGAGCCATCTCCCCATATAAGTGTGTCCAATGCTTCTAACACATATATCCATAAGCATATGATTAACATTTGCATCAAACATCCATCCTTAGAGACACATATAATTCTCATAATGTATTCAAAACAAAACACCAAGAGTTAATATTGATGTTGGTATTTATGTATCATAGTATCAATTTTTATTTTACACTTATGTCTCTCCACGGTGACAATTTATGAACGATTAAAAATTAACACCTGCCTAGTTGTACACTGGGTCCAATTGTCAACAAGAGACCAACCATTCTGGAGGTCGATTTATTAGATCTATGGTCAAAATTACATTGTTGATTTGTTGGGGTATCAATCTGATGACTCCTCTAGCTACTAGGATTTCATTAAGCAACCACCCCGTTTTTGCCAAGGGTTTCCCAAACATTCACAATGTTGTGGGTCTGGGGAAATATTTGCAACCCAAATCCTCTTGCAAGGGTTCACGAATCATCTTCTGCTATCAATATCCATTTTGTAACATCCCTGGTCAAAAATCCATGTAAAATATATAAGACCAAGGTCATGGGACACGTTATCCAAACTGAATGGTGGTCAAAACATCCTAGTGGGTGTTCATTTTAGTTATTATGGCTAAAGGAAATCAGAAAAGGAAAAGACTAAGGCTTTGGAAAGGCATGAGACATTTATTTGGCATTTATTTATGAAAATAGTTGAAATTAGGAGAAAATGAAGCTGAAATGTCATAGGTTACATGAGAGGAGGAAATTGAAGGAAAATAATGGAAATTGAAGGAATTAGAGGGCTCATTAATGAGGAGGATTCTAGGGATCAGTTGGTCACTTTTTTGGATCAGTTCAGTCTTGGAGCTCTCTCTCTCACACACTCTTGGAACTTAGAGTTTTCTTGGAGCTTGCTTGGAGGAGTGTGGCATACTTGGGATTTTGAGCAAGAAAGAGAAGGAAAAGAAGGAAAGTGCAAGAGGACCTAAGGATCAACAACTACAATGGGGTTTAATTGTAGGTACTCAGTTGCATGTATGATTTCCTTGCTAGTTTTGACATGCATGACATATGCATATGATTATTTGGTTATTATATGTCATTGGTATGGCAGATTTCCTGGCTTGACAGTGGTTTTTCCTACCCTCATGATTTCCTAGATAGCCATGGTGTTTTGGGTTTTACTTTTGTTTTATGGTTGGTTTTTTTGTGCCTTTGGATGTGGGTTGAGTTATTAGTTCCTTGAAGCCTTGGTTGGACAAACGCGCTGCAAGAAACGTAACAATTAGGGTTGAGTTACTAGTCATGGAAACCTTGGTTGGAAAAACGCTTTGGAATCCCTTGGTGGGTTGAGTTACTGGTCTTGGGAACCCTAGTTCAAAAAACATTCTGGAATCCCAACGACAGGTGTGGGTTGAGTTACTAGTTCTAGAATATTTGGATGGAGAAAACATTGTGGAGCCCTGGAAAAATTGGGTAGGAAGAAATTTGGTGATGGTTAGTGATGTTCGACCATGAGATGGAATCACTGGTTGAGGGTTGAGGTGTTTTGGCCTCTGGAAGACATGGTTTGGATTTGATGGATTTGTTCTATTAGATCCCACATTCATGCTTGGAATATGGCACAAGGGTGATTGGAGGAAGAGAGGTTTCGTTCGGTCAATCTGTGGTTAGGTGGAACGTGGAAGTCCTGAATGTAGTTCGTGTTGCATTCATCAATAAGGGCTCTCTTTCTACTTGGTATTTTATGGGTAAATATACTTGCTTATATGGTTCTTATATCATTGATATTTATGTTTGTTATATGTTGGTTATGAATGAGTTTTATGAGAGTGAAAATATATGGCTCTCATCATGTTTTTGTTAATCACTAAATGTACAATCAATATATGGCTTAATAGATGGTAACCAAGTTATTGTGATGAGGAATCAATACTTCTTAGTGATTCCTAGATAAGTATGAGACCCCTATGCTCAGATATGTTGTTTAAACTTGTATAATTCATATTTGTGACATGTTTGAAGAAATTCCTGTCATGGCTAGTATGGTTCCATTCAAGTTCTTTTTCAAGTATATGCATCCATATCATTGTTTCGATGTTATTTTTCATTTATGGAAGTTTCATGGAGTTTTGGGTAGTGGTCTCAGTCCTCTCCCTGAAAAGGTGGCACAAAATCCAAAGTCGTTGGCACTAAACTACCTGGAAAATTCCTTAGTCGCACACATGCCTTGTTGTGGAAGCGATTGGAGGGTCCTAGTCCCATGCATGCCCATGTCAAGGGAGTGACTGAGGCTTTAATGCAAAAAAATGCCAATTTGTATAAGGAGCTAGTCACCTAAAAGGGATGGATGGCTCCTTGGGGTTATGTTGTAGGTGTAAAAGGCCTGGGTGTGTGTGTTCCATTGGTTCCACTTCCTTAATTAATACATAGGGAGTTGAATCATATCATAGTAACTCTTTGTCACATGTTTACCCTAGTTGGCCAGTTACTTGGGTAGATGTGGGGGGAGGGAGTTATAGAGTTGTGTCAGAGCATGGTTCCATTCCCCTTGGGTGATGTCTGATTTTCATTCTACTTGGATGAATGTGGTTGTCGTGCATGCATGTAGGTTGTATAATTTCTTGTTAGTATGTATCATAGTTGTCATTAATATAGTTGTGTTTCCATGTAGGATTTTATGATGTTGTTGTTGGGATGTGTTAGTCATGAATGCATGTCGGTTGTATATGCATTTGTTATGCATGTCAATGTCTATATCTTGTTATGCATGCATTGTCATGGCTATAGTTATGCATGTATAGTAGGATAGAAATGCATCATGAGGTCATTATATGCAATTAAGTCATCATGATTATATTAGTATGTTGTGATGCTAATGTGTGGGTTGAGATAGAGTAAGAGATGAAAATCATCATAGTGAGGTTTCATCACTAGACTTCAGGGTAAGAGAAAATCTTCATATAGGTTTGTATATTTGGCATGCATGTATGTGGTTAATGCTTGCTATAAGCATTAGAATTTACTTATATGCTTGTCATTCTATTATTATGGTTACATGTACGATAAATACTAGTTGATTAGTGTAGTCATATGCCCATGTGTGAGATAGTCATGAAGGATAGTATCCTGTGCTTGTATGCATTGTTGTTGTTGTTATATGATAGTTAGCTTGACGAATATGTTATATGTTGTTGATAAGTGTGTTATATCTTAACTTGTTGATTGTTAAATGATAGTTAACTTGATGATTATGGTTACTGCATTAAGATCTTGATGTTATATGTATCATGCTAAATGGGATTGGCCTATGCAAATTGTTATGGTTACGATATTCAAATATGAGTCAATCTAATTATGATAGTGTTTTGTACTAATCTAGACTGACTGTGCATATGTGGTTTTTATACATGAATATAAATTGCTTATGACTTTATGAGGTGAAAATGTTAATTAGTTATTGTTATGTATATCATAACCTTATTTATGTTTCAGTTGATATGTTGTGAAGTTATATGATCCACGTGGATATTGGTGGCCACTTTCCTATTCCACTTGGACCCCCTCCATTGTCTCTTTTCAGTTTACTTAATTGTTGTACAACTTACTATTTTTGGTAGCTTTTTGGGTCCTAAACATCCAGAGTTGTTTTGAGGGACTAAAAGACGTTTTTAGGGAAAATTAAGACACAAGAAAAGTCCCAATTGATTTAATCGATTACTTTTGAAACTTCTCTCTGCGATCTTCGAAACAAGGTATTATGATAACCAAACAGAGATCGTATGGCAAAGTTATGGCCCCAGGAAATTGATGCCCCAATTTACCCAAATGGGGCCCACAATTTTGGTGCTTCATCTCCTAGGGTTAGGTTTTTGGATGTTTAGGGTTTTCCATTATTTCTCAATAACAAATAGGCCTTTGAGCCTCGTTGTAACATAGTTCAGAGGCATGTAGCTACCACATCTCCTCTTAGAGATAAGCTACCATCATCTGAGCTAGTTCATTTTTATATATGTAAGCATATTTTAGTTCTTTGATATTAATGAAACAAAGTTTTATTTCTGGTACATCTATGTTTATATGGGTATTTATGTATTTTGTTGCATTCCTACATAAGTTTGGATCAGTGGTATCAGAGCAGTTGTTACGAAACCAACTCAAAAAAAGATAGAAAAGATAGATCAACACCTTAGAAATAAGCCTCTTCAAGGGGGAAGCCTCCTTTACATTACACAAATGAACAATTCTTGGATGATACAAATGAAAAGTCTTCCTTTCTATATATAGGAGTCTAGGGGGTCATAATATAATCAGAGCCGACATAACAATAATAATTTAAAGGCACAATAATAACAATAGTGGGCTTATATGGGGCACAATAATAACAATATGGGTACTACATGGGCACAAAAATATAATAAGGGGGTTGTACTAGTAACAATAAGTGGTTACACTAGTAGTATAGGGAGCTAACATGCCCCTCTCCTTCAAAAAGTGTTGTCCTCAACACTTGAGTAGTTCTTGATGCTTCTGAATAAAATTCTTTTCCTCCCATGTGGAATCTTCAGCGGGTATGTTCTTCCACTTAATGAGATACTCTGAAATTGATCGATTTCGTAGTTGTTGACTTCTTGGTTCTGGGATTGCTTCAGGTTCCAATATGATTTTTCCTTCCTCGTCAAGTTCTAGCAATATTGTTTGAACTCGGATCTTCTGCAACTTTTGAATGAGTTTCCACACTTCTCTGTCATTCTTCCATTCATCCCTTGCTTCGTTTATCTAATCTAGTTGGATAATAGAAATAGCACAAAACAATGTGTCCACATCCTCATCCTTTCTTGAGAGTGAATTTGCAACAACATTTTTCTTCCCTTTTTTGTAGATGATTTCAAAGTCATGACCCAACATATCAGTGACCCATTTTTTCTCTTCTTCTGAAGATAATATTTGTTCTAAGAAGTATTTAAGACTATCACGAACCATTTTTACCTTGAAGTGTCTTCCCATTAGGTAAGGTTGCCATTTCTTAAGTGCATGTAGTATTGCCAACATTTCCTTCTCATAAATAGCTTGCTTGATATGTAGCCGTAAAAATACCTAATCGCATACATCAAAACTTCTTTCACTACGATGTTGATCTGCATGTTGTTTCATTTGATTCTGCACCAAAGTGGCGTTATCCTATAAAAACTGGAGAACTTGCGTTGATGCTCGATGTGATCTTTCACTGCTTGAATCTTTTTTTTCTTGATATGTCCTTATATCTTGAGAGTTTGAGGAGTGGTAATTTCTTCCAATGCATTACAAGGTATGGTCGGATTCATTTCTTGATGCTCGATGTGATCTTTCACTTCTTGAACATTTTTCTTCTTGATCTGTCCTTCTATCTTGATAGTTTGAGGAGTGGTAATTATGGCCAATGCATTACAAGATATGGTCGGATTCATTTCTTCTTTCTCGATGTGATCTTTCACTTCTTGAACCTTTTTCTTCTTGATATGTCCTTCTATATTGCGAGTTTGAGGAGTGGTAATTATTTCCGATTCTTTACAAGATATGGTCGAATTCATTTATTCTTTCTCTATGGTTGGTTCCTGGTGTATATCCAATTCTTTTGATGTTTCTTGATCCTTTTATTCCTCCTCTTCAGAATCTATGTAAAATAATTTCTTCTCAGCACGCTTATGACCTTTAATGTATTTGTTGTCACAATTGTAACAAAGCCCTTTTTCTCTTTTTCTTCCAATTGTTGTGGTGTCAACCTCGTAGGTTGTGGAAGGCTAGGAGAAACAACACTTCCATATTTATAGTTGTGAGGGGTAGACTTCCTTGTTTCCATTTTTCTTTCCACTTTTCTTGCCAGCCTCAATTCCTTCTCAAATGCATCAGGTTCCCAAAGACAAACCTCATGTTGAATGTTATCCTTTAAAGTCCCTATGGAGACATCAATCCTCTGCTTCTATAGAATATCATTTTCCCTTATATTCAACTTTTGAAAGTTCTCAAGGTGCTCTTCCATTGAACAATTTTGTTTGAGATTTATCAATTCGCTAAAGAAGGTGTTTCTCTTTATATCCTCATAATGTGCTATCATTTGCTTCGTGAAAATTGATCACGTAACAAGTGGTTTACGGGAACAAAGCCCTGTATACCATAAAAATTGATCTGGTTCTAAATATGAATATGAAATACGTACCTTTGTAACAGTTGCACCTCATGTAGATCAAAATATTGTTCCATATGTAGTATCCAATTTACCGGATCCTTCCCATCAAACTTCCTCATATTGCCTTTTCTTGACTTTAGGAGCTCAATCTTGAAATGACTATAACTTTGTAATTTTAGATCTCCAAGTTCTGAAATTGCGTCCTGCAGTAGCCCTCTGATTCCTCTTTCTAACCTCGCAAGTCTGATCAAGATTGGATTCTTCAAGAAAGAGCTATGTCAAATCTCCCATGAGGACCTGATTATAGACTAGTTCAGTAGATCGAACTTGTACGAAGTGCCACGTGTGACTGTTTCAACCTTAGGTTCTGAAACTGATACCCAGCAAACTATAGTCTATCTTGCTTCTGTCACTTACGAAATTTGAATCAGATGCTCCGAGAGAGAGTTATCATGATTTTCCCAAGGTCACCTATTTGGGATGTAGTTCAGGAGCTTGCGAAACCTCTAGATGTCTTGGACCATATCTCTGAATATATAGAGAAACAAGCTCTGAAATTCAAGCCTGAGCTTTACCACGTCTTTGGCTCAAATGGGTTTTTTTTTTAGCTTCTGAAACGGCACAAAAAAATAGTTATAGCTGAAATTCCACGATGACCTGTTTGAGATGAAATTCTAGAGCTTGCAAAAACCCTAACTTCCTCATATCATATCTCCGAAAATATAGCGAGACAAGATCTGAAATTTGGACCCATGCTTAAGACCAATTTCTTATCAAATGGGTTTTTGTTTTAGCTTTTGAAACTTCATAGCGAAAAAGTTAGTGAAAATTCCATGATGACTTGTTTGGGGTAGTGAAACCCTAGAATCCAAAGCTCCGATACCAAATGTTATGAAACCATCTCACAAAAAGATAGAAAAGATAGATCAATGCCTTAGAAATAAGCATCTTTGAGGGGGAGACCTCCTATACATTACACAAATGGACAATTCTTGGATGATACAAATGACAATACCTCCTTTCTATATATAGGAGTCTAAGGGGTCATAATATGATTAGAGCCGACATAACAATAATAATGTAAGGGCACAATCATTACAATAGTGGGCTTCTATGGGGCACAATAATAATAATATGGGGACTACATCGGCAGAACAATATAATAAGTGGGTTGTACTAATAACAATAAGGGGTTACACTAGTAGTATAGGGACCTAACAACGGTCTTCTCTTTCTCTACTTTTATTTTCATGTCCCCATCGAGGTCAGGGTATAAGGAGTTAGGGCTCGATCTAATTCAACCTTTGCAAGACTAGCTTCACAAATCCTGACAGCCTCCCATGGCGGAAGAAAAGAAAGATGAGGGGGTAGTAGATCCTTTCAAAATAATGCTCGAGGAAACCCTCAAGTGACAGAGGAATGCAATGATGGATAACTTTTCCCATATCCTTTGACGACTACCCACATGCAATACATCTTCATCCAATAGCCACATTGGAGGTGCCACTCCTTTTAAGGTACACGTTAACTTAGATATTCCCACACTTCAAGGAATGGTGGGAAGCCTACTATCAACAAAAAGATGAGAGGGAATCCTCACTATTTTCAGTTGCACCTACTTGGAATTCTTTCTGAGACACCATCAAGAAACAATATTACCCTGTCACCAGTTATGAAGATAAATACATAAAGTGGACCATGCTACAGCAGGAAGGGACCAAGATGTGTTGAAGTTTACAAATGTTTTCCATACCCTTCGCATGAAGCTGGGTATCAAGGATTCTGAGCGACATTTCATGCTCACGTACCATGGATTTCTACACAAGTACATCCAAGATGAGATGGAGTTCCTGGACATCTCCTTGTTCAGCACAACGTACTGATACATTGTCAAGATTGAGCAGAATTTTAAGCTAAAGAAGCTAGACTTTAGATCTGCAAATCTAAACCAACGAAAAGGTGCCCACGAACCATAGAGCAAAGAAAAAATCCAAGGCAGGGCGACCCAAGACAACTTGCCGAAGTCGCAAGAAAATAAAAAGGAGGACATGGGAAAACAGTGTGAGTTTCATAAGAGCTCCACTCACAGCACAAGTGAGTGCCGATCCAAGTAGTCATTGGTGGCTGAGGTGAATGATTCGGAATCAGACGCTTGTTATGACTCTGAGTTAGAACCTGACAAGGGGAATGACAAAGGGAAGTAGATAATTGACATGAGCCTAGTGCCACCGTGGCCATCACTAAGATCCAAAATAATGAGCCTGAACATCTGAAGGAGTGGCAACACCTCTTTCACTCATAAATGTGGGTGAAGGGTTCTCTGCTATAGTTCATTGTCGATAATGAGAGCCAAAAGAATCTCATTTCACCAGAGGTCATGAAGCGGTTGGGCCTACTGACTACAACACATCCACAACAATACACCATCGGGTTGCTTCACCAAGGATGAGATATTTGTGTTAGCCAACAGTGTCACCTTCCCTATAGCATCAATCCCTTCATGGATGAGGTACTATGTGATGTTTCTCCTCTTGAAGTTTGTGATGTATTATTAGGAAAACCATACTTGTGGAAGTGGCATTCTTTATATGAGTCTAGACCTCACTCTGTGATTATTACTTTGGGTGATAATTTGTACAGGATACCGGAGGTAGCCCTGCCTACTGCCATCTCTTTGATCACTGCAAAGAAATGTAGTAAGATCATTTCCAAGGCAAAGCTCCTCTACACAACAACAATAGATGGAAAAGGTTGTGGAGGAGTATAGGGTCATTTTCACCTAAGCTACAAGGGTACCTCTGCACTCTCAAGTTAAGCACTCCATCTATCTAACCCCGTGCGCGCCGCTACCCAATGGACTGATCCATCGATTTTCTATTCCAGACAACAATGAGATAAAGAGGCGGACTCAAGAGCTATTGAAAGGGAACATTAGGCCAGGCTCATCACCCTTTGGGAGATCGCTTATATTGGTACAGAAGAAGGATGGGAACTGGAGACTTCATATTGACTATCGGGCGCTGAACAAGATCACTGTCCCGAATAGGTACCCAATCCCACAGATTGATGACCTTCTGGACTAGCTCAAGGGGGCTGAGTATTTCAACAACATTGAATTCAAGTCCATTTATCACCAAGTTCATATCAAACCCTCCAATGTGTGGAAGATTGCCTTCAAAGCCAAGGAGGACCTTTTCGAATGGTTGGTCATGCATTTTGGGTTCAAGAATGCCCCCGCAACCTTCATGAGATTGACGGAAGACATCTTGAAACCCTTCACCAATGCATTCATGGTGGTGTGTTTATATGACATCTTCATCTCTAGCCAGAGTTGGGAAGATCACCTCCACCATATTTGACAGGTACTTCAAAACCCGTGACAACACAAGCTATGTGAAAATTTAGAGAAATGCAGTTTTTGCATGACCTAAGTTCAATATCTAGCATACATCATTGATGAGAAGGGTATGCATGTGAGCCCAGACAAGGTATAAGTCATCTAGGATTGGCCAGCGCCAACCACTCTCACAGAGCTCCACAAATTTCTAAGTCTTGCCAATTTCTATCGCACGTTCGTGTTAGGGTTCTCTCATATCACTTGGCCTTTAAGTGAAGTCCCCAAGGGCAGAGTGAAAGAAAATTTATTTTGGTCTGAATCCCAACAGAAGGCGTTTTCTGAGTTGAATCATCACCTCTTATCTGCACCATTTCTCACATTACCATACCTGCAACAACCATTTTACATTGAGATAGATGCTTCCATCTATGTTATTGGTGCAGTTCTTACTCAGTAGCAGCATCCAATGGCATATCCTAGTGAGACACTTTCAGACACAGTCCAAAAGTATCCCATCTATGAAAAATATATGTATTCCATTTTGCAGGCCCGCCAATAATGGAAACATTACCTTTTGGGGAAGGAAACAGTCATCCACATAGACCACTGACCCCTGTAATTCATTCCGACATAAGGAAAGTTGTAGAAAGATTTCCATTAGAAATGGTCGACATACCTACAATAGTTACATTTTAACAATAAGTAAAAGAAGGGAAGCACCAACAATGTTGCAGATTACCTTAGCCGACCCCTGGTCATAGTGCTGACCACTAGGCTTAACTCTTGTGGCGAGACTATGCGGTGGCCACATCTTTACAAGAGCAATCCAAAATTCAAAAGCACATACCTGACACTCCTGGAAGGTAAGCAAGTTCCAGATTTCCACCTCCAAGATCCATTGTTATTCCAAGATGATTTGGTAGGCGCACTATAGTTGGGTCACTAGGCATATCAGGGTAGAAGTATTTTTATTGGCCAAACCTTCGATAGGATGTTGGGTAGTACATCATCAGATCCTGCGCTGCCTGCTCCATTTCCAAACCAATCGTCAAGAAGCAAGGACTATATACTCTTCTACCTACTCCTAGGCGACCTTGGGAATCCATTTCCGTGGATTACATATTGGCCTGTTAGAGCCTAGATTTACCTCAGGCTGAAAAGGTAGGATCCAGGGCCAACATCCAACCATGCTCAGCCCGGTAGCTAGCCCTACCAGGTCGGGGGAGGGCTCTCTCAGGGTCAATCTCAGCAGATAATGATCGATGGGGGCTTGAGATGACTGATACAAATATTGATCTTAGGCTAGGTATAATTTCAAGAGAGTTTGATTGAATAAAATAATGTTTTTGCTGGCTCAAATGGAAAGATAGATTTTGGGTGCGGGGATTGAGGCTCAGTCCTACAGATATCTCAATGGGGCAAGGTAGGCAATTGTTTTTTGCACTTAAAATTGAATGAGATGGAAGGATTAGACAAGTGAGGAGCTAAAGAAGGCAAGGAAAGTCATGGATCCTCTCCAAACAGCTGAAAACATCAAGAAACTAAAGCAAACCTCAAGTAGAGCACTGCAATTTCAATGGATTCTACTTACACTCTTGTTTGTTTAGTTAAGAAGACACAAGATAGAGAATGACATACAAAACACATAAAAAAAATTCACAATTACAAAAGAAAGCACTGTACCAAGACAAATTTCCACATGGATCCCAAAGAGTGTTGCAAACCCTGGTCTCAATTCCTTAGCCAAAATGCTGATAAGAGTGTACAATGAAGCTCTTTTCTTTCTCAAGAGTCCAACCATGCTAATGAATTAAAAACAACATAATATAGACAACCATAGCTCATCCTTTTCGCTAGGGATCTAGCACCCATTTTTAGGATCTGTTTCAACTAATTTTAAACTGAGAACTAGAAACTAGACAACAGAACAGCATGCCGCTAGAAACAAGGGAACTGATTCATTCAATTTCAAACAACCTTTAAACTGATGAATCTACCTCTACACGTGAAAATTTAACATATTTACATCATGATATATAAATGTACATAAAATTACATCACAAATTTGCCATTAGGAAAGTGAAAAATTCAAACTAGCCAAAGCTGCGCGAAAAATAGAGCAAAACTTGGTCAAACTGGCAATTTTTCCTCTATGCGCCACCCCTGATTGTCTATGTGTAGCGCCTGTTTGGACCCACTTTTATGGGCCTTGCTAGTGTCAAAATGAGCTTCAGGTGAGCTTGATGGAAAGGTCTTCCTGTCTTCTTTCCAACTCAAGTGGAATTTTCCAATTTAGCCTCCATTTGCCCCTCCAAAATTCAATTCTCCTAACACTGCTTCCTGTGTGTCAAAATAGGGGCACTGAGGTCATTTTTTGAGTGTTTTTGACCTTTTTGGGGGCTCAAAACCTGTCCAAATTTCTTAGACATTGGTATGAAAACATATTTTTCATGCCAAATCCAAAAATTCTGAGTTTTTGTGCTTTGGAGGCTCCTAGCAAAAGCAAGTGCCACGTGGCGCGGCGCATAGGGCAAAAAAACCTGTTTTTGTGCCAAAAATTTCAAAAATGCAAAAAGAGCTCCAAATTTTTTGAAATTTGGGCTGAGTCTTCTCCATCAAACATTGTGTTGGGCCAAGGAAGCCTTAGCCAATATCTAAAGTCCTTCATCCTCTTTTTTCCTCCTTGAGGCTCTCTTCAACTTTGCCTTTAAACTCTTGATTCTCGCTTGGCACACCAAGTTCCTCGACAAGTAATGATATGACAGGTTTCTAAGCATGTTCTTCTCATTGATGGCCTTTTATAGCTTCATCTCCAAGTGGATATTGGCTCTTCAAGCCATGACTCCCTATTGGCATTAATCTCCTGCTCAAGTGAAGTGAACTCCACCCTCCTCCTTTGGGTAGCTTGACGATTCTCCCGAATGTTTTGTAACTCCATAATCACTTGTTGGTCCTCAAGCTACTTATTCTTTTGCTCCAGGTACTGTATTTTCCATTGGGCTCTATCCAAGTTGATAGACAAGGCATCAATGTCCACCTGCTGCTCCTGAATAATTTCCTTGAGATTTGTGCTTTGTGGGCCCATATCAGTATCATCACCCTCAATGAGAATGAAATCAATCTCCCGCTCACCTAATGGTCCTTCCTCCTATAGTGGCCTCTTGCCTCGATCCTGAACCTGTTGTACTGATGACGGAAGCGAGGCCCCTTCCACCCTGAGGGGAGATAACACTCGCTTTGCTGCTGCAAACAACTGTGTAGTGCCCTTCTGATAGGTGATGACCACCGGCATGCTAGCGGTCTGTGTCTCATGGCCCTCATGCTAATAAGAAGGTCCACCTATCTCATGCAAAGCCTTTGAAGGTCCCTGTGGAGCTCTGAAAAACTCACGAGAGATGAAGTTCTCCCAAGTGATGCCCTGTAAGCCAAGCTGATGAATGACCACAATTTTGATGAGAGGAAAATGGTAAATATTGTTGAACTGCTGCTAAGGAGTCTTGTGTTGCACAAGGGTGGTCATCTTCTCTATGTTTCGGCACATGAAGTAAGGATTGTTCATCATCCTTACCCTGGTAAAATGCATCAGCAGCCTGATATGATAAGCATATAAACGTGAGAACCGGCCTTCACAGCTGAAATACCTCATGATCAATTTCATCAAAGGAGCATAAGCATCTTTGAGGTACCGAAAAGGAAATACTCTGCTAAGTTGCCTCATATAGCCAGGTTTGATGTATGGTTCATAATGCTTCCAGTCAATTTTCTGCCTCTTGTTCCATTGCTCTCCAATGTTGGGAATACCAATTGCTAATGAAATGGATTCTGGTGTTAATGTGAAAGTGACACCAGCTAGAGTGGCTTGACCATCATGTAAGTGCAGCACAAAAAAATGAGCCAACTCATGATGAAACTGAATGATAGCAACCTTCTCATGAAATTCATAACATGACTGATGTTGGAAACAAGAGATGGCAAGAGGGCAGGCTTGTAATTCAGCAAGAGTGGTTGGTTCTTCTCTAATGTGTTTGCCACCTCTATGAGGCCTCCTGGGTGCATGTCCCTTTTGTAGGTGAGTCATTGTGGGTCTCCTCTTCATAAGCATATGAAGGATTAGATGCCATGTCTACTGGTGGATAAACTGTCTTGGAGCTGCCTTGATGAGAAGTAGGTGATTGTGATGTTTTTAACTTTTGCTACCAAAGGAAATAGTGAAATGAGGGACTGTGTGGGGGGAAAATAGTGAGGGGTTTAGGGACTGTTGGGGTAGAGTTTAATTAGGGAATCAGCGAATGATTTAGGAGTTTTTGATATAGGACTAGGGTTTAGGAGTTTGAGTTTGGGACTTTTGGAAATGGGAATGGGGATAGGGGATTAGTGAATTTGGGGAATAAGGAAATCAAGGGAGAAATGGAGTAAGGGAGTGGTGAGGAATAAAGGATGGACTTGGCAGCGAAAAAATAGTTTGAAACCCTAGGCAGCAATTTTCTTTGCGAATATTGAAGAGATAGGGTTTGATTTCTTTAAACAATCACCATACATCAACCACCATCAAGCAAGCATTAATCTTGGATGAAAAAGAGTGATAGAGGTCCAACCTACTTGTACCAATGACAATGCACGCATTTTGGGAGATTTTGGGGAAAATGTTTGAAATTTTGGGTTTGTTGGTTGTGTGCGCCACGCATTGCGCTGTGTCTGTGCAAAATTGAACATGAGTTTGAGGCCCAGTGCGCTGCGCCGGTTATATGCGCCGCGCCACCTACCCAGTGCGCCGTGCGTTTTTCAGGAGACATTTGGAGGTCTTCCCGATGTTAAAATTGGGCACAAGATAGCTCATTCGAAAGGATATTAAGTCTACTTTGCAACCCAACTAGAATTTTTCAATTTTGGGTTCATTTTCCTTGTCAAAAATCAGATCTCCCAAGACTGGTCAAAATGTGCCAAATGAGGTTGGCTAAAGACAGAGTGTTGTTGCAGTCAACTTTTGAAGGTCTTCCTCAACTCCAAATTGAGCTCATGATAGCTCATTGGAAAGCTATTTGTTTCTAGTTATCATTGGACTCATCAAAAAAGTCATTTTTCCAACCAAGCTAGGGGAAAACTTGAGTTCCCCAAGGTCACTTCAGAGGTGCATCAATTCTCCCGAGGCAATTGTATTTTTGGCATTTCTCTAAAACCATGACACCTGTGTAAAAAGTGAATGAGGTGTTTCTTCCTTGGCCTACTATGGACAAAAAACTCTCTCAGTTTTCCCAAATTCATATTTTCTTGCTCATAAACGCAATTTGAAGAAAAACCATCCCTTTTGTGTGATAAATGGCTTGTTCCTTGGAATGACTTCTCGACAAATGATGGAGATCTGATGTTCGATGATATGAAATGACCTCATACCTTCTCATATCTCTTACACCTCCTCTTATCAGATATCTCTAATCCCATAGCCAAACTAGCTAAGTGGGAGAGGAAATTAGAGTTTGTTCTCTTTTACTTTTGTAGGCAGATTGGTGCTCAAGATGACTTGATTTTTGCAGTGGCAGGTGCTTGGAAATATCACCGGGTGACCAGGAGTAGCGTGTAGATGCTTATTACATATGGAAGACACTTAAAATTACATAAAATTTGTACATGAAATGGAGAAACCCTGTTTTCACCTCAAAACAAAGTTTTGAGGTAAAAACCCTTTATGGAGCAAATCATGAGTAAAATTTGTGATTTAGTAAACTTATTAAACATCCTCATATGACTGCTGGCCTGTTATTGAGCTTTTGAAGATCATGGTGGTAAACCCTAGTACTAATGACAGTGAAACCCTAGAATGAATTCTACAAATGAAATGAAATAAAAATGACAGCAAATGATCTGTACATGTGCAAATAGGCCAGCAGATGAAAAGCCTGGGGGAAATTGACAAAGAAATGCTACCATCAGATGATCCATGACCTAATGGAATGCAGCTGATCGGATGACACACCTAAAATGCATGCAAAAAGAGAATTTTGATCACTGATGGAGGAATGAAGATATTGACACTAACAGGGCCTTCTGTCTAATAAGCATGGCAACGACTTTGTTTTCGTGGTCATCGACAAATCCTCTAAGATGACCATTTTCGCGGTCTACAAGAAGATTATCATGGCAGAAGCCACTGCAAAGCTCTTCTTTGAACAAGTGTAGGTCCATTTTGGGACCCCACAGTCCATTATCTCAGATCGGGATAGTAGGATCCTATGTACATTTTGGTCAAGTCTTTGATCGATATCGGATACCAAGCTTACTCAGTCCACAACTTTCTACCTCCAATGTGATGGCTAAACAGAGGTCGTCAATAGGATGATCATACACATTCTGCGTATGTACTCAAAGCATCCACGCAAATGGGATGAAAGCCTCCCCTATGTACAACACAGGTACAACAAAACTCTCCATAGCTCAACTAGCCACATCCCCTTTTAGGTGGGGTTGGGATTCTAACCAATATGTCCCATTGATGTGGCCATACGATTAGCACCTACTCAAGAAGATTCAGCTCATGTCTAGTCCGAAGATGATAGGTCTAATAACTTTATCAAGCGCATTCAGCACATCCGCCAGAAGGTCCATGACATATTGGACATAGTGAATGCTAAGTACAAGCAACGTCATGATTAGCATCAAGTGCCGCATAAGTTCCATGTGGGAGAAAAAATTTGGTTACATTTGCAGAAGGAGCACCTCACTACGCCCCACCACAAGCTTCGCCCACTTTGATATGGGCTTTACAACATCACTAAGGATGTAGGGGGGAATGATTTGGAGCTCATAATTCCACCATTCCTTGGCTTGCACCTAGTTTTCAATGTGGACTGCCTTCAAACATACTTTTCACCATTACTGGACACATAAGAAATTGTAAAACAAATCACACGAATAGAGTTAAACCAAGACTACATGGAACATGCCACAACTGATTAGATCATGGATACACAAATCAAGAAAACTCGATAGCAGAAGATCCCATTGTATTAGGTTGTCAAAGCTGGAAACCTCCTACACCAAGGCAAGTGGCACACTAGGGACCAAGTTCAGCAGAAGTTTCCCCATCTGATGGAGGCACTCAATGTAATGGGGATCATTTCTTCCTGGGGGAGCGTAGGGGGCGGGGGGGGGGGGAATGATCTAGGTGGATATTGGTGGCCAATCACCTATTCCACTCAGACCCGCACAATTTTTTCTTTTTAGTTTGTTTAATTGTTGCACAACTTACTATTTTTTGTAATTTTTCGGGTCCTAAACTTCGATAGTTGTTTTGAGGTACTAAAAGACATGTTTTGAGAAAATGAAAAGACAAGAAAAGTCCCAAATTAGTTTCCTTGTTTTTTCTTAGCTTCCTCTTTGTGATCTTCGAAACAAGGTATTATGATAGCCAAACGGAGATCATATGCCAAAGTTACAACCCCGTGAATTTGATGTACCAATTTACCCAAACGGGGCTCACAATTTTGGCACTTCATCTCCTAGGGTTAGGTTTTTACATTGTTTCTCAAAAATAAATAGGCCTTTGAGCCTTTGTAACACAACTGAGAGGCATCTAGCCGCCACATCTCTTCTTAGAGATAATCTACCATCACCCGAGATGGTTCATTCTTATTTTTGTATGTAAGCATATTTTAGTTCTTTGATATTAATGAAATGAAGATTTATTTTTGCTGCATCTCTGTATATATGGGTATTGTTGTATTTTGTTTCTTTCCTGCATAAGTTTGGATCATTATATCATGTTGACCTTGGTTGATTGTGTAGAGAAGATAACTTTCCTTGAGATATATTAAGGTATGAGTTTTCTACTTGGTGTTTGAAAGTTTGATTACATGATCTATTTGGTGTTTGAGTGTTTGGTGTCTATTATGCCATCTATCAATTGTTTGAGTGTTTGATTAATTACATGATATGAGTATGTGTCTGTAATATTCCATGAATAAATGATGTTGTTTTAAGATGGTTGTACTAATACATATGTGTTGAGACCACTAATATGTATTTGAATGTAAGTAGGTGATATTTGTAGAATTGTGTATTATGACTGATGAATGTGAGTTGATTGTTTATTATGACTTGGTAAAGGTTGATTTCAAATTAGTATATATGTTGTCTTGATCTTTGGAACACGTGATCAACATTTGTGAGCAGTTGCATGGAAATATTCTTGGTATTAGTGTGACAAGGTGATAGTTGATGTGTTTATATAACTAACAGTTGGGTGATGTAATAGTACATAGTAAGAATTGATTGCAACAAGGTAAAAATGTAAAATAAAGGAATTGGGCAAGAATTCCTTGACTATGTTTGGATATCGTAATTCCAAACGAATGAATGCTTTGAATAGAAGAAGTATTCTTAACCCTAATCTTGTCTAAAATTATGTGGATATGTGTTATATGGACATATACTTGATAAGTATAATAGTTGGCTTCCATTTATATATGGATTCGTCAAGCAATTGGAGTTCCTTGAAAAGTGTATGTGTCCAATTACAAGGCAACATGCTTGGCACAACAAGGTAAGTTAACTGGTATATTGTTATGGTTATTTATGCATTGACAGTTATGTTTTTATGGTATGATGCACGGGATTGAATGGGAAAAGAGACTACCATGAGATATAGAAGAAGGCTTGGGCCGAGCTTTCCCTTGGAAGTAATGAGAAGCCATGGGGTTGATTCATGGCGTTTGTTGTTAATTTTTCACTTTTGGTGCTTTGTGATTTGTTGCACTTGATTGTGGCTTTGTTTATGTTTAGTGTATGGCCATACCACTTTTCTTGTGGTGTCATATTTCTATTGGTTTTCATGTTTTTCTTCTTGTTGATTTTTTGTTATTTCCTTTTATGTTTTGAGGGTCTTGGGAATTGGTTGGGAAGGAGGAAATTAATGGAGCTTGGGAAGAGCTGGATGAAACCCATTGGGTAATGAGAGAATCAGATGAAGCCCAGTCCATGAGTAAATGGAAATTGAAGGCAAGAGTATGACAACCAGTTGAGTTGGTTGGGTCCATTGAGATAAATGGATAGTGACAGGAGAGTGATGAGAAAGGTAACAAGAAAGGTAAAATAAATGGGCTTGAGGCGTCATATGCCTTGGCTAAGTTGGGAATTGTTGTTCTCAATGTTTTGCATGTTGTGCATGACTAAAGGGAGTTATCTAAACCTTAACCTTATAATATCTAGTAATTATGTTGTGATCATGATTATGCTAATGTTTATGTGTACACATATAGATATATATTTGTATGCATGTTGTTGTCTAGCAAGGTCATCAAGGATCATGATTGTTTTATACTAATGTTTATATGTCTAATATGTATGATGTGTGTTTTTGTCTGACAAGGTCGTTAGGAATCATTCTTGTGGAGGAATGATTACTTCTGCAGGTGGATGGCATGAAGAGGTTCCTTGTTTATGAGGAATCGAGTGGGAAGGGTAGCCCTAGAAAATATATGAGGACAATATCATGTGGATATGATTTGATATTATGTGATTATACTATGCCTATGTTTTCGAAAGGTAATGCTAAGAGATACATTAGCAGAATGAAAACAATGTTATCTGGGACATGCTAGGATAAGCATGGATGCCAAAAAGACACTGGAAGCTAGGTTGTTTTGTAGAGACAGTGTCATTTTGGATGTGAAGTGTTATTGTTGTGTATATGTTGTGCATATTGTACATTCAGTGATTGTACCTATGGGGTTATGTGCCTATTGTATATATCGTGTTGTGTGCAAATTGCATATGTAGTCGTGGGCATAGATGGTGTTATGGACATGTTGGATATGCGGTGTTGTGTACATATTATACAACGCAAATGATGGATATGCCGTTATTTGTGCATATGGTGTTGTGCACATGTTGGATATGCAGTGTTGTGTACATGTGGTATATGTAGTGCTATATAAAAATGGTGTTGTGTGCATGTTGTACATGTGGTGCTATGTACATATGCTTTTGTGTGCATGATTGTATATGTGGTGATGTGTGCATGTGGTGTTGTGTACATGTTGTACATATGGTGTTGTGTGTAGGTGATGTTATGTACATTTCATGCATGTGGCGATGTGTCCATATGTTGTCATGTACATGTCATGCATGTGTGTTGTTGTGTACATGTTGTACAGGTGGTGCGATGTACATGTGCCACTGTGTACACGTTGGACAGGTGGTGCCATATACATGTGATGTTGTGAACACATTATGTAGGTGGTAATGTCTATAGGTGCCACTATGTACATGTACATATGGTGATAGTGTGCATGTGGTATTGTGTTCATGTCACACATGCTGTGTTGTGGGCATGCTATACTATGTATGTGCATTGTGTAATTATTGTATCATGACATGTGTATTTGTCGTGTTGTACTATGTGTATTATGTTTTACACCATATGTAGGGGTATGTATTGTCTTGTGAGGTATATCGAGTGTAGGTGTACGTGTCGCGACCTATATCAAGTGTAGGTGTATGTGTTGTGTGGTTTTGTACAACGTGCATGGATGTACGTGTTGTGATATACACTGTGTGTATGTTTATGTGATTAAAGAGAATAAAAGGCATTGGATGTTTACCGGGTGTAGAAACCAATCCAATGTGTGCACAGAAAGAACAAAGGCAGAAGAAAGGACTAATTAAAGGATAAGTATCCATACTTTATTTTAGTTTTATTATACATATGATCTATGATTTTGATTTATGATGGTTACATGTGATCTACGATTATGGTTTATGATGATTTCATGTGATTCATGATTTTAATTTATGATGGTTGAGTTTGAGATAACTGGATGTGATATGTTTATACATGACGATTTGAGCAAACAACTAGTTTGACTTGTTGTGACAGGAATTAAATAGGATTGCAAGTATACCTTATTGACAGGCCATCGATGAGGTATTATTTGAATTTATTTCAATTCGTTTTGAGTCTAATGGAAATTATGTGCTTAGTATAGGAATGCATGAACATGCTCGGTTAGGTGGTTGAAATTGATTACAGGAATAAACAGTGTTAGTGAAAGGAATTGGAACATGCAATAATATGTTGGTAAAGCACTTCAGGAGTGGGGCCATTGTGGGACACTAGTACCGAATAGTGTCCATTGATTGCCATGAGCATGCTATGACCGATATGATTGTTTTGAGGAAGGTATATTCCTTGGTTTTTGGATCTTCTGATGAGAGGAATCCTTTCCAAGGGAGGGGTCACCCAAGGGACTGTGGAACAAAGAAGGGGATGCCCACACATCTTGGAAGGTGTGTGACTGCATGGAAGGCGCTGACCAAATTTCCCAAGGGATTGTGTAGTAGAGAAGGGAAGGTAGGGGATGGATTTGTTTTGGTCATTATCATTTCCAAATGGAATCATATACACATTGGGAGTGTGCCATGGAATAATAGTATGTAATTATTCACTGGGAGGACAAGTGGTGCAAGATTGTAGCACGGGACATTGGATGTAGCTTTGACATTGGCAGTGCATTCTCGACTTCCTAGGAAGGAGGTGAATCCTGATATTACTTTCACTGTGGAGGTGTGAGCTCATTGATTCCCTTATTGAATATGCAGGTATCGTATCCTTTTATTTGGTGGTTCAACAAATGTGCATATGTGTATATGTGTATATTATTGTAAATACTATATCAAGCTAGATTTATAAATATCCATAAATAGTATGGTTATTTGTTGGTTGAGAAAATTTAGTTGTTATTGTAAATACCGTAATGAGTTAGTTTATAAAGCTCCAGTAAACGTTATGATTTTCATTTTTTCAGCAGGTGGTCATTGTAAATACTCCAACAAGTTGTGTTATAAAGCTCCGTGGGAAGTATGTTTTTTTTTTTTTTCAGCAGTCTTACAGGTTTATAGGTTTGATTGAACACCGATGATTGTGTTCCCCCAACGGGGAGGGTTTTGTAACAACACTGGTCAGAATTCCATGTAAAAAATATAAGACCAAGTTCATGGGACATGTATTCCAAGCTGAATGGTGGGAAAATAATCCTAGTGGGTGTTCATTTCAATTATTATGGCTAAAGGAAATTGTCAAAGGAAAAGGCTTTGGAAAGGCATGAAACATTTATTTGGCATTTATTTATGAAAATAATGGAAATTAGGAGAAAAGGAAGGTGAAAGGTCACAGCTTGCATGTGAGGAGGAAATTGAAGAAATTAGAGGCATCATTGATAAAAAGGCTTCTGAGGATAAGTTGGTAGTTTTTTTGGACCAGTTCAGTTTTGGAGCTCTCTCTTTATTCTCTCTCTCTCTCATACTTTTGGACACTTAGATTTTCATTGGAGAACGGGCATACTTGGGATTTGGAGCAAGAAGGTAAAGGAAAAGAAAGAAAGCATAAGAGGACATCAGGATCAACATTTACAATGGATTTTTCTTGGAGGTATCGAGTTGCATGTATGGATTCCTTGCTCGTTTTGGCATGCAAGGCATATGCATGTGGTTATTTGGTTATGATCTCTCATTGGCATGGAGGATTGCCTAGATTGATAGTGGTTTTTCCTCACCTAGCCATTTCATGGATACCCATGGTGTTGTGGGTTTTACTTTTGTTTTCTGGTTGGTTTTATTGTGTCTTTGGCTATGGGTTGAGTTATTAGTTCATAGAAGCCTTGGTTGGGAAAATGCTCTGGAAGCCTTGTAACAAATTTGGTTGAGTTACTAGTCCTAGAAGCCTTGGTTGGAAAAATGCTCTGGAAGCCCTAGTTAGACAAATTCTCCAGAATCTCGGTGACAATTGTGGGTTGAGTTACTAGTCCTGGAAGCGCTGGTTGGAACAAATGATCTGGAGCCCTCGACACCTTGGGTAGAGACCAATATGGTGACGGTTATTGATGTATGACCATGAGGTGGAATCACTGGTTGAGGGTTGAGCTGGTTTGGCCTCTGGAAGCCCTGGTTTGATTTTCATGGATTTTTTATATGAGATCCCACATTCATTCTTGGAATATGGCACAGGGGTGATTAGATGAAGAGAGATTTGGTTTAGCCAATATATGGTACAATGGAACATGGAAGTCCTAAACCTAGTTGGCCTTTGCATTCATCAATAAGGGCTCCCTTTCTCCCTGGTATTTTATGGCCAAATATACTTGTTTATTTGTGTCTTATATGGTTCTTATATCCTTGATATTTCTGTTGGTTATATGTTTGTAATGAATGACTTTTATGACAGTGAAAATGTATGAATCTCATCATGTTTTGGTTAGTCACTTAATATGCAATGAAAATATGGCTTAATATATGGTCATGTAGTCATTTTGAAGAGGAATCAATGCTTCTTAGTGATACTAAGATAAGTATGAGATCCCTATGCTCAAATATGTTGCTTAAACCTGCACAATGCATATTTGTGACATGTTTGACGAAATGTCTTTCATGGATAGTAGGGGCCTAGTCAAGTCCTTGTTCAAGTATTTGCATCTGTACCATTGTTTTGATTTTATTTTTCATTTTTGGAAGTTTCATCGAGTTATGTGGAGTAGCCTAATTCTTGGCCCTGAAAACGTGGCACGTAATTCAGAGTCGCTAACACTGAATTACCTGGAAAAGTCACTAGTCGTATGCCTGCCTTGTTGTGTGAGTGACAAGAGGGTCCCAGTCACATGCATGTCCATGTTAAGGGAGTGACAGGATTTAATGTAGAAAAATGTTAGTTTGTCTAAGGGGTTAGTCACTTGGATGGGATGGATGACTCTTAGGGGTTCTGTTACAGGTG
Source organism: Pinus tabuliformis (assembly GCA_031772625.1). Classification (NCBI taxonomy): domain Eukaryota; kingdom Viridiplantae; phylum Streptophyta; class Pinopsida; order Pinales; family Pinaceae; genus Pinus; species Pinus tabuliformis. Next base: position 1,841,595,719 of record CM062819.1, read on the forward strand.
TAAAAGGTTAGGTTGTCTATGTTCCGTTGGTTTCACTTTCTTACCTGATACATAGGGAGTTGAATCATATCATACTAACTCGTTGTCACATGTTTACCATGGTTGGCCAGCTACTTGGGTAGATGCGGGAGGAGGGCATTACAAATTCCTCCAGACTTTGACCACATCGAATCATGCCAACCAGCATGGCGCTAGTGAGAGTTTTTCCAGCTCGTAGGTTCCGACATGAATTCATCTGTTAATGAGCTAAAATCCTGATTTTCTTATGCTCATTCAATATAGTTTGGTCTATGTTCTTATAATTTATTGGTATGCCCTTATAAGTTCAAGAAAATACGATTTTGGGTGTGAAATGGCTCCATTTCCAACTAACAAGTTAACCCCCTAACCCTAACTTTTTCTTTAAATATTTCATTTGGACTTTTGTTGAGGTTACCCTAATTCAATATTTCTCCCCATGTGCAGGTTTTGTTAAGTTAATCCTTCTTACTGTTCGCAGAAGTTTGAAATTACCCAAGTCATCGCCAGCGTGTTTGGGTTTTTGGCTCTGACCAGGATTATTTCTATTTCCCAGGTGCATTACTTATTTCCTTCTCTGAGGAGTAATTGTGTATTTTTTTTAAAGTTATTAACCCTCCTTTTGGAGAGATTGTGTTAAAAAATGACCACCGTGTAAAAAAAGGAATAATACTACAAAATTTCTGGATGTCCTAGTCCTAGGAATGACAGCTTTCATCCCAAATTATGTTAGCTGTGAATTATGAGGAAAATCTTGTACTGTTCTTGACTTAGTTGTTTATTTTTTTGAAAAATGTGTAATTAGTTCGGTCTCCCATTGAAAGGGTTACACAGGGCTCTTTCCCTACTTTCTATTGAAACGTTGTGTAAGATATTTTGAAAATTTCATGAGGTTTTTGTTGATGGTTTTTGCACTAATATTATGGCTTAGAGTTTTAAGCTATGATTTTCTTACTTTCTTTGGACAATTATCTGTTTGATCGACGCATGCCTACATTGTTCTCTTTTATTTATATGTATGATGAATCTCTATCGGTTATTTTTAGCATAACAGGCTTAGGTTTATCTTCTTATGTATATATGCTCATGTTTTATTTTCCATAACGCCGCCTAAAATTTAACTGTACTGAAATTGTTATAATTGATATTCTTTCCTTATTTGTGAATGGAAATCTTCCAATTAGGTAAGCTCAGTGGTGATTAAGGTTCGTCTCCAGACCACCAGATTCAAGACTCTACTCGGTGGCTGACTAGCTTCAACCTCTCCAGGGCACTAACCTATATGGTGCGACTGATGTTGTTTTCCAAATCCTCTCACACCATCGATAACCAGTTCTGTTAACTAATTTCATCCCTGTGTACACTTTCATGTACTATTTAAGAATTAAGTACTCCTTGGAATTATTTCTTTTCTTAGTGGACCTTTACAGGCCACGAATAATCTTTTCTCTGTTCCTGTAGTTGCTACATTCATCACCCTTTAGTTTCTTGAACATTTATTTCTTTCTTTCTAGAATAAATGCACTCAAGCATGGGACTTTGGTTCCCATTCTTTCCATAGTATTAAAACACAGAATATATAATTTTTTTTGTTTTACTTAAGAAAATAGACACAACACTATACTTATTAATTCCTTCCTTTCACCAAAAGACATGAACCATAAATTTAATAAAGAAAATAACATAGCTCACACGTGAAATATTATGGTTCTAAGAGATAATGTTCACAACTTAAGTTTCTTCTCTCAACACTAAGGAATATAATACAATTATACTTTAGAAATTATTTTTTCATCAAAGAAATCTTCACAGCCTATATGTAAGTTCCATCATCATCATGCACTGTAATACCTATCTGATATGTTGATTTATCTGGGAATCCACAGGGTAACCCCATGACCCAACCTTGATACAAGAAATTATGTCCTTTTCTCTCCCCTGGGCACTTAGTACTAGGACAATCTTGATCAACAACCACAATAGGGTTAATCCTCAAGCAACAGACCCCCTATATTCAACATGGAATTTACAATAGTCTTGAGGCTTCCTCTAGTTTTTGCCTAGCTCAAGAAGACCTCAGGCAATGTCCTGACTTCCCTCATGGAACTCTGTGGGAACTACTAACTTCTTCTTCCCCATGCCTCCAACTTAATTACCTCTATCGTTATCCTTGGCTTCTTATGAGATAGATATTTTATCTTAAGGGAAGAGAAAGTAATTGATTCTTAACTATTGGTAAAAATTCTATTTTTGGGTTTCCCTCAGTGAATTCCAAGATTTCCCTTTTATTTCATATATTATAAAATAAACCTAGTAGTAACTTTAACCAATCAAAGTTCTCGTAGGCTTTCCCATACAACCTATATATATATATATAAGTTATTAAACAACAAAGTAAATGTAAATGAGTGACCAAATAATTACATTAACCGAGGGTAATAACCATCGCAATTTCTAATTCCATTAAATCATGAAAGGAACTTTTAACAAGTTTCACAACAAGGGGAAATATTTTATATGTAGTTGACACTCTCATAGGTATTTTAAGAGCCTAAATCTTGTAGGTATTTTAAGACCCTCAATATTGAGGGGCATTTCTTAGACGAATGCATTCAGGGGCACACGATTGATGGTATCATTCGTCGATTCACCATCGCATGTCGAAGGCCTAGATTTAGTTATCCCATATAATTTTTGGGGTTTTCATGACCGAGTGCTAAATGTGACATGAGCGGTGTATTATAAAAGAGGAAAGCATAGAATATAAGATAATAAAGATGTAGTTTTATTACTCGATTGATTTAATTTCTTGAATCCATATGATTAAATGGATTCAAAATTGATAACAATAGATGTGTTAATATTAGCTCATTTATACATGATTAATTGTTTTTAAAAATATGACATAAATGGGGTAATTAACACATTACAAAAGTCCCTTTTAATTACGATCACTACTTCTTGTTGTTCTAAGTCTTAGTTAGGCTTACAACACGTGAGATCAAGTCAACAATTCTTTTTTCTTCACCATGTTGGTGCAAGTTGTTCTTATCTCTAAGTTGTACAATTATTTTCTTCCTTTAGCTTCAAAATTTATATTCTATATACTTTTTTCTTCTCTTTAGAGTCAGTTTTTCTCTTTTTTTCTTCAATACTTCTTTGTCCTCTTTGTCTTATTCATCTACTTTTTCTAATACATTTTCATGTGGCTCAACCACTACTAGTCAAACTTTTCTATCCACCTATATAATATCAAAAGTCATATGCTAGTGTTGTTTCATCTTCGTTTCCACTCTTAGAGATTTCAACAACTTTCATGGTTGCCTTGATTTCTTCCACTCCTTTTTTAGTTATCCTTATGGTAGCTTTTCAGGATCAAGAGAGTTAGGCACGTGTGTGTGGAATAAACATAATTGCGATATGATGCAGTGATGATGAAGTATGAACTCTGTGGAGTAGGTCATGAAGTATACTAAGGATGAATTCTGAAGAGGATGTGTAATCTGTTTAAATAATCTCTCTAAAATAGAGTGTCGAATTTCATAATGAATCTATAGAGTGGATGTTGTTTGAAGCATTGGATGACATATTTTATCTAAGTTAAAGAGTACAGATGTCTAAGGTGTGCAAATTTGGATGGAGAAGAAATAAAGTCAATTACCATCAAAGGAAATATTGAAACTCAGTACACTAAATCTAATCAATGAAGTAATTATGAAGAATATGTAAACTGAAGGGTAGATTATAAAATGTGGGGAGTCTCTCGGATCAACATTAATCAAAATAAAAATCAAAATTAAGTGAGGGGATTGGTGTCTTCTTTAGGTTGGTTCCTGTAAATCATGGGATTGGTGTCTCCATATTGTTGGTGCCTATAAAACATGGGATTGGTGTCTCCTTCAGGTTAGTGCCTATAAGTTAGGGGATTGGTGTTTCCTTTTTTTCAGTTCCAATAGAATGAGGTAAGAGTAGGTTGGTGCCGATAAGAATTATAAAAATACATTTTATGGTTTTCTCCCCTTAAAACTATGATGTAAATGGGGGTAATTCACACATTCATAAAGTCCCCTTTAATTACGACCACTACTTCTTCTTGTTCTAAATCGTAGTTAGGATTACCACACTTGAGATAAAGTCAAAAATTGATTTTTCTTCACCATGTTGGTGCAATTTATTCTCATCTCTAAGTTGTACAAAATTTTTCTTCCTTTTGCTTCAAACTTTACATTCTACATACTTTTTGTTTCTCTTTAAAGTCATTTTTTCTCTTTTGTTCTTCAATATCTCTTTTTCCTCTTTGTCTTATTCATCTACTTTTTCTTCTATATTTTCTTCTATCTCAACCACTTCTAATTAAACTTTTATATCCACCTCTATAAGATCAAAGGTAATATGCTTGTTTTCTTTACTCTTCATTTCCATTGTTAGAGCTTTCAACAAATTTGATGGTTGCCTTGATTTCTTCCGCTCCTTCTTTATTTGTCATTATGGTAGGCTTTTAGGATCAAGAGAGTTAGGTGTGCATGTTTGTGGAATAAACATAATTATGATATGATGTAGTGATGATGAAGTCTGAAGTATGTGGAGTATTTCATGAAGTATTTTAAGGATGAATTCTGAAGAGGATATGTAATCTATTTAAAGAATCTCCTTAAAATAGAGTGTTGAATTTCATAATGAAATATACCCAGTGGATGTCGTTTAAAGCATGTGATGATGTAATTTATCTAAGTTAAAGAGTATAGATGTCTAAGTTGCACAGATTGGGATAAAGAAGCAAAAATAATCAATGACCAACAAAGGAAAGATTAAAACTCAGTACACTAAATCTAATGAGTGAAGTAAGTCTGAAGAATATGTAAAATAAAGGGTAGATTATAAAATGTGGAGAGTTGATTGGATCAACATTAATCAAAATAAAAATCGAAATTAAATCAGGCAATTGGTGTCTTCTTTAGGTTTTTTTAAATCATGGGATTGGTGTCTCCTTATTGTTGGTGCTTATGAATCAGGGGATTAGTGTCTCCTTCAGGTTGATGTATATAAGTTAGGGGGTTGGTGTTTTCTTTTTGTTAGTTCCAAAAAAATGATGTAAGAGTAGGTTGGAGCCTCTTAGAAGTATTAATATACGTTTTACAGTTTTCTCCCCTTAAGGGTTTCGATGTACATTGACGTTCTTATGTGTTTTTTATGTTTTTTTATTCATTATATGGTTTGAATTATTTTTGAATTTTTAAATTGTCCATTATACTGTTTAATTTTCGTTCTTGATATATTCTTGATTCAAACACATAGATGAAACTATCATAAGTAATCTTTTTATGTTTGATTTACATAAGCTTTGTTTTGTTAGTGTTAAAATCCATATGCATAATGAAGTAAAAATCCTTTAAAAAATTATGTTCCTTATCAAGATAATCATGAATCACTTCCATAAGAAAAATGTTTTTGACATAAAGAAAACGTATGATGAGTCTTCCTATTAAAGATTTGATGATGCATCATGTTTCTTGCAATTAGCCATTTAGCATGTTAAGGTATATGCTAGAAAAGGTATGGGACAATGAGTAACATGTAGGTTTTAACATTGTAAAAAAATTACATGCAAACAAATTCTTAAGAACAAAAAGATTTACAATGGTGGGAACATAAAAAATTATACACAAAGATTTTCTCCTTGGAACGCAAAACCAGGAAAACAAGATTAATTTTTCACTATATTCCTTTCGATTTTACAATGTATTAGATACATGTAAAAAAAATTATAAAACATAATCCATTAACCATGGATTATAACATAATCATACTTCCCTTGACCGGATATATAAAATTCCACGAGAGAAAACATCATGCCCAAAACCATGTGCAAAAAACCATGCACAAAACCATGGGTGGGTCTGCTTGCCATCCTTGGGTCCACCTAACCATTACTGGCTCTGCATAAAAAAGAATTTCCCAAGGGGCTGCCCTAGACCCTGTGTAGGGGGCATTTGTGACTCCCTGCTGCATCTAGTGCAACAACAATGCCTATGGAGAGTCACGAAAAGAATATAACACATATCCAATGTAAAATTCCTAACTCTTCTGTTACAATTAACTTCACTAAGTGTTTGGGCTAGAATTATCATATATCCTTATCATAATATCTCTCAACTCCAATGAGACTTTTAAGTCTTCTAATATATTCCAATGGTTAGTTATGTATATTCCTGGGAATATCCTCCAATATTACCTTAAGTTCAAAAAGGTATTATGTGGTTAAATGATGGCTCCATAATCCATCCTAACATTTAGCTCCTTTTTGATGACCTTCTAGAAAAAATTTCATCATGTTCTCTAAAACAATTCCTTTTTAGTGGGATAAAAGAGGGTTAATCAACCATACTATAATTATATGTACTATTTTTATCTCTAATTTCAAAAATAAAGTGATATGTAATTAATAAATGTAAACATAGCTAATTTAATGAAGGTATGTTGTAGATCTACTTATTTCATCTTCTAAAGGGAATTTTATGAAAAAAGGTAAGGAATGGTAATGACTTCTCTTTTCTTATGGTTAATGACCTATATATAAAGCTTCAATAAATGAGCCTTGAATTCATTTCATTTCCATTTATAAGAAAAATATGAAAATGATTATTGATAACATTAAGAGAATCTTAACAAATTTGTTACCGAAATCAATAATAATAAAAAAAACATGATATCGAACATATGTTGAGAAAATAGGAAACATTCCTTTAATTTATGTTATCAAATTTTCACTTCATTTATTCGCTAATTTTATTGTAAAAACATCTACACAAAAGCATATCTACATGTAAGTTCTCACAACTACGCTCCTTAAAATATTGGAATAATTAACACTATAATGAGTCATGCCAAAATTTAATAAAGAGCATAAGAGTATGTGAATAAGCGCCTATGAAAGCTATTTAGGGAGAATGACTATGAAGATATAAAATTTAATAATATTGTCGTAGAAACTAGAAAACTTTATGTGGAATGAAAATAAGAAAAAAACTACATGGATGAGAGGAATACTTTCTTACTTTATATAATGGAAATTACAAATAATAAAGAAGAAATATGAAAGACAAAAACATTAACATTAGATTCTCTCCTTCCAACACCATTAGAAGGATGGTGGATGCTACAAAAGATATAACTAAGAAAAACTTCATATAAAGGAATATATTCAATTTGTCAGTCATATAAAATTTGGATATGGAGATGAAGAGAGGTAAAATTAAAAGAACATAGTGCAAACTTAAAACCTAATAGATTAAAAAAACATTATCATAAAATAAGCATCAAATTTTCCGTAAGGTACAATATCTTACTAAGAGAAAAGTGTGTGTGAAAGAGTGAAATTCGAAACCCAAACGCACTTAATAAAGATGACACTGTAAAATAAATGGATCCCAAATTATCTCACATCTCCTTCAAAACAAATAACCTCGATATATAAATAGAGAAGTTAAAGCAAAAAACAATAGCATATGTGGTTAGTTACTGTTTCTTTTATTATCTATGAGAAAGACCAAATAATATTCGTCCTTTGAACTTTATTTTTTTGTTAGTAAATGAAACACAAGTATGCTCCATTACATTCTTACAATCCATAGGATAATCGTGCCAGATGAATTAATAACATAATCGATATATATATATATATAATCTTAATTATTTATAATAACATAATCAACATATTTATGTATAAATATATTGTATAATATTATTTTAATTAATAGGTTAAGAAATTATTATATTATTTAATAAAATTAGAATTAAAAAATGTTATAGTTATAAATAGTTAACATCTCTTGATCGAGGAGGTATTTCATGCAATTGTGCAAACGGAGAGGGGATTACCTCTCCGTTTTCAACCCACTACGCAGGTTTGCATAGAGGGGTCATTTTCTTCTTTACTTAAAATCTTAACAAAACACCCATGTGGGAATTGGAACACACGTCAAGTTGGCTAGTACTTGACTTCGAGGTAGAGGCAAGGGGAATTAAGTGAGTTAGGTTGGCAATGCAATTTGTGCAAACACTACTCATTATTATTACTAAGCAAGGAAGCGGAATTTTTCAACCTACTTTTTTATTTTTTATTTTTGGGTTGTTGTTTCATTAATGTTAGAAAGAGGAAGCTAAAGTCCTCCTGACTTGGCCTTCCTTGTGCACAAGTCATCTATGGTGAATTTTGTTGTTTCTCTACTAACTGGTGCCACAAAAACAATCCAGAATCAGAGGGTCTACTTACCTATGAAGGTTAGAAGTGTTTGACACATAGTGGATATTGAAGGACCCCGACACTGTGCAACAAGCCAAAATGAGAGGGTCTGCCTACCTGTGAAGGTTAGAAGCGTTTGGCACATAGTGGATAGTGAAGGACCCTGACACTGTGCTATATGCCCATGGCATAATTCCTATTTTGGAGGTGCTTGGTTTCAGGTGACTCTTTATTACTCTCAACTTTTTATGTTTAATAGAATTTGGGATGAAATTATTCTCATGTTCATCTTCACCAGTTATATTTTTTCTCCTCTCTTCACTCTCTTGCATTTGCCAATATTTTATGTCCTTGTATGTTTACACCTCCCTCTAGTTAGAAAAAGGATGTTGACCCTCTATCTATTATGCCTTACTGGCATCCTAAAACATTTACAACTAATGTAAATGACACCCTCGTTGTGCTCTTCTAGCTTTCATTTGGACTTCATGTTGCTTTCATCACATGAAAAATGTCTTTTTTAGTGACATCCTTCCTAATTGTCAAATCTTCTTGCTTTTCCTTGGGAGGTTTACCTAGTTTTGGGAATTCTTAGCACCATTCTTTTTCCTTATTTTCTTTCTAGCGCATTTCATTATGCATGCCTTTCTAGCACATGAGAAGTAGGCATGACTACTCGAGCAAAGCAGAAGGGAGCTCACTTGATCGCATTAGGGATGAAGCCATTTCAAAAATATTTCATGAGCAGATTTAGCATGTGGTAAAATATGTTGCTATTGAAGCAAGGCATGAAATAAATGAACATAATGATGAGGAAATACTTTCTCAATAGCTTAATGACTTCCATATATGTGCCACAGTCTGTTGGAATTGAGCTCATTACTTGGGGGGGGGCAGGGGGGATGAATCAGTGATGTGAGGGTTTATTAACTTTTTAAATTCTTTTATGAGAACAACCAAGAATTAGTAACCCATCAGCTAACCTAAGAAATAAACATAAAATCAACAATGAAATCGCCATGAACAACATCAAAATCCACACAAGGTGACACAAGGTTTTCTAGTGGAAAACCCTCTCTAGGGAAAAAAACCACCCGCTGTTTTTGTTGCTCAAATTTCCTATTATGCTAAACAATTTTGTACGTAGAGTAGATATGACCCATTAGTTGGAAGACTCGACTCCTTCATCCAATCTTAAACATGAATGCAACAAAATACAGATATAACCACAAATACAGTGATGAGAAGAAATAACACTTTATTTCATTAAAATTAAAGAACAAAATTATTCTTACAAACAGAATGTAAATGAACTACCTTGGGCGATGGTAGCCTATCTCTGAGAAGAGATGTGACGAATACATGCCTCTGAATTGTGTTACAATGAGGCTCGAAGGTCTATTTATTATTGACAAATAGTGGAAAACCCTAAATATCCCAAAACCTAACCCTAGGAGATGAAGCGCCAAAATTATGGGCCCAGTTTAGGTAAATTAGTACATCAATTTCCTGGGGTCGTAACTTTGGCATATGATCTCTATTTGATGCACACAATAGCTTGCTAGAAATATCTATTCGATGACTACAAATTTTAGCTGCAAGCACGAGACACCAACTCATGTTTGTCTTATTTCCAAAAAATTGTCGTTTAGGGCCTCAAAACGACTCCAAAAGTTCACGACTCGAAAAACTTCCAAAAATAGTAAATTGTGCTACAATTGAGGAAAATAGAAACCTAAAAGAAACAGTGGTGGGCATCAAAGTCGAATAGGTGGGTGGCCATCAATATCCATTTGGATCAGTCCTCCTGCTTAAGAGTAAATGCTCCCCATTGCATTGAGTGCCCCCATGAGACGGGGAAACTTGTACTGAACTTGATCCCTTGTGAGGCACTTCCCTTGGTGTAGGAGTTAGCCAGCTGATGGACCTCTAAATTAGACATAAATTAAATCCCATGCCTCAAAATTAGACATAAATTAAGGTCCATCTGACCATCCTTCAACACATTAAACCTCTCTTTTTGCATTAGATAATGTATTTTTAACTTTAATGTGCTCATTAGGAAGGTTCATGGATAAATTCATATTTGTGCCTAATATTGTTTATTTTTGTGGAATGTTATGAGAATATTGGATAGATTATGGATATTTGGAGGAGGAGATAATCTAGGGACCTACTCCCTACTACAAGAGGATTAATATCAAATAATAAATCAACAAGATATTTTGGAATTATGGCAAAAATTGTGCACTCAAGCTCCAATGATTAAAAAAATCTAGGAATGTGTTCCCTGCCATTTAATGCAGATTCCTAGCATTGGGAACTAGATCCACTAATCAAGGGATTTTGGTGGTGAAAGCTTCCTCCTTTCATGGGGAATTATTCCTAGTAATTTTTTATAAGTACCAAGTCGAACTTGCCTCTAGTGGTGGATTTTTATTAGTCTTCTTGTAGAGAGAACCCGTATTTTTGCAAGCTCCATTGCCATTTCCTACATGGATGTAATTGTATTGATGGAAATAATGAAGATTGGTGTCATGTTCAGCTTATAAACCTTGGTCTCCTTCATAGGACTTTTATTTTCCTTGGGTGTGGAAATCCCAGGTGCCTCAGAGCCCTTTTGTATCATTCACTTTTTTCCTTTTGATTTCTTATTCACATGCATCTCTTGTTCTTGTTTCTTTTTATTTCTATATTTAGTATTAATGATTTCTTATTGTAGGATTTGGTTAAATGTTTGATGTAATTTATTTTACAGGATCACAAGAATCATTTCATCATTGGAGAATATTTGGAAGGTCATAGTAATCATTGAGCTACTTGGATTAGTTTGCTTATTCCCAAATCTAGATTTCTGGAACTCCTTTGTGGCAAATAACAGTAAATTTATGCTATTTTTTAGAGCATGATAATGAGATTCAATTGAGTTGGTTCCAACTGCATTATATCTATATATATATATCTATATATATATAAATATATATATATATATATATATCTATATATATATATATATATATATATATAATCTCTTTAATAACAAAAATTAACTCATTTCATATTCACTTGATTAGGTTAGGCGTTCGATAGATTTACTAGCTCACTAGTTCTCAAATTTCTAGATTTAGACTAGTAATTTTCTGTGATATTTTAGCATGGGTTAACAGAGGTATTTTTTATTGATTCCACTTGGAATGGAGACATAAGACATCCTATCCAATAAAAAAATTTGTCCCATCCAATTTTTATTTGATTTTGTTGGTCATTCGATGAATTATAACTCCCTATAGCAAATTTGTTGTTTCCTGTAGTAGTACTACAGGAAACCCTGTAGTAGCCTTCCAACATGCATATACTTGCCCAGATTCATTCAAGAAGGTTGGTTATTGTACCTTAATGTTGAAGAAAGACCCCTAGGTTGTAAATCAATGATTAGGGAAGACTAAATACCACTTAGGAATTGCCTCTTTACCCATCCAAAATTTTTCAACAATTTGGGCTAATGGACAGATTTATGAAATGGATAATACAATGATGATTTTATTGATTGCCACATCCACTGAAATTTTTTAATGGATCTAAAGGATTTGAAATGTAATGGTTGACATTTAGTTCATGATATTTACTTTATGCAATTAGAATAGGTTTCTTTCCTTGTACTTTCTTTCTTGCAATAGGTTGAGGTTTCCATTTCAAATATTTTATTTTCTACAATTAGTTTAGGATTTGACTTCAGTACATGCACTCCGTTACATCATGACAATAAAGGAAGGAAACATTATATGTTACACATATAGTGTCAATACCTCTTAAGTTTTTATAGACCCTAGGTTGATAATTAAATTTGGTAGCCTTGGGAGTTGCAGCATTCTTGTTGCAATACCGAGGCTCATCACCAGCTTTGACAACCCGATACAGTTGGATCTTCTGTTGGCGAGTATTCTTGATATGTGTATCCATTGTCTGATCAATTGTGGTCTATTCCATGCAGTCTGAGTTTAACTCTTTCGATGTGAGTTGGTCTGCAATGTCGGATGTGTCCTGTAATGGTGGAAAGTATGGCCGAAGGCAGTCCACATTAAACACTCGGTGCAGGCCAAGGAACGATGGAATGCTGAGATCAAAAGTAATGCCCCCTACAACCTTGGTGATCGTATACAATGCATATAAAAGCAGTCGAAACTTAGGTGGGGCATAGTGAGGCGCTCCTTCTGCAAATGTAGCCAAACTTTGTCACCCACTTAGAACTTGTGTGGCATCTGATGTTGATCATGTCGCTAATTGTACTTAGCATTGGCTTTGCCCAATATGTCCTGGACCTACTGGAAGATGTGCTGGATGTGCTCAATGAAGATGTTAGCCATTTTAGCTTCATTCTAGACATGGGCTGAAGTTGCCTGAGTATTCGCAAATGGTATGGCCACATCAATGGGACATAGGGCCTGGAATCCCAACCCCACCTGAAAGGGGCTGTGGCTAGTTCAGCTATGGAGAACTCTCTTGTAGTTGTGCTAGACATAGGGGAGGCTTTCATCCCATGTGCATGGATTCTTTGATTTGTATATGTGCATAATATGTACGATCATCCTGTTGAAGACCTTCGTTTGGCCATGCGTTTGGGGGCAGAAAGACATGGACATAGTGAGCTTGTTACCCAACATCGAACAGAGACTTGACCAAAATGTACTTAGGAAGTTGTAGTCCAGATCTGAGATAATGGAATGTGGGATCCCAAACTGTACTGATACACATTCAAATAAGAGCTTAGTAGTTACTTTTGCAGTGATGCTCTTCTTACAAGCCGCCAGAATGGCCACCTTAGAGAATACATTGACGACCACGAAAACCTAGTCATTGCCATGCTTAGTAGAAGGGACGCCCGACATGTAATCCATGGAGATGGATTCTCAAGGTCGAGCAGGAGTAGGAAGAGGAGTATATAGGTCTTGCTTCTTGATGGTAGGTTTGGAAATGGCGTAGGAAATGTGGGATCTGATGTACTTCTAACATCCTGTCGAAGGTTTGGCTAATAAAAATACTTTTTCAACACTGCCATTGTTTTCTCTACTCTGAAGTGTCCAACGACCTAACTGTAGTGCACCTCCCAAATCATCTTGGCACGCTCACTTGAAAGAACACAGAGGTGTCCTAGGTGACATAACAATGTATCCTGGAGATGAAAATTTGGAACTTTCCTGCCTTCCAACAATTTTTGGTATGTGTTGCCAAATTCTGGATCGCTCTTGTGCAGATGCATCCACCTTGAAGTCTTGTGCCCACTAGAGTCAAGCACTGTGGTCACCACGATGACCAGTAGTTAGCTCAAGTAGTCTGCAACATAATTGGTGTTTCCCTTATTGTACTTAATGTTCAAATGGAATTGTTGTAGGTATATGGACCAATTATGGTGGTGATCATTATGCAACTTCCCTTGTGTCTATATGAACTACAGGGGTTGCTGGTGTATGTGGATGACCGTTTCCTTCCCCAAAATGTAATGATTCCATTTTTCGGTAATCTTGTGCCATGGAATACATCTCTTTGTCATAGGTGGGATACTTTCAGATATTGTCTAAAAGTGTCTCACTGTGATATGCCATTGGATGCCCCTACTGAGTACGAACTGCACCACTAGCATGGCTAGAGGCATCTGTCTCAATATCAAATGGTTGTGGCAGGCCTGGTAATGTGAGAAATTGTGTAAAGCGGAGGTGATGATTTAACTTGAAAAACACCTTCTATTGGGATTCAGATCAAAATAATTCCTCTTTCACTCTACCCTTGGTGACTTGAATCAAAGGCTAAGTGATATGAGACGTGTATGAGACAACCCCAACACGAACTTGTGGTGAACTCTGGCAAGACCTACAAAGTTGCGAAGCTCTATTATATTGGTTAGGGCTAGATAATCCCGAATGACTTGTATCTTGGCTAGGTCCATATACACACCCCGCGCATTAATGATGTACCCTAGATATTGAACCTGGGTCATACCAAAAGTGCATTTCTCCAAATTAGCACACAACTTGTATTGTCGTAGAGTTTGGAGGACCTCTTGAATATGGTTGAGGTGCTCTTCCCAAATCTGGATGAAGATCAATTTGCCATCCAAATACACCATAATGAATGAGTTTCTAAAGGTCACAAGATGTTGTCCATTAGCCTCATGAAGGTTGCGAGGTATTCATCATCCCGAAAGGAATGACCAACCATTCGAGAAGGCCCTCCTTAGATTTGAAGGAAGTGTTCCACACATTGGAAGATTGATTGGTGGTGATACCCGAACTTCAAGTTAATATCGCTAAAATATTTGACCCCATCAAGTTGGTCCAGAAGGTCATCAATCCTTGGGATTCGATACCTATTTCAAAAAAGATCTTATTCAATACTAGATAGTGAATACAGAGTCTTCGGGTCCTATCCTTTTCCTGTACCAACACAATTGGGCTCCCACAGGGTGATGAGCTTGGCATCATGTGCCCTTTCTGCAACAAATCCTGAATCTGCCTCTTGATTTCATCATTCTCCAGAAAATAGCGTAGGTAGATTTGTCTAAAGGGAATAGGTGCACTTGGGGTCATATCAATGAAGTGCTTGACCTGACATTGTAGAGGTACCCCTATGGGTGAGGTGAGTATGTCGTTGTACTCCTCCGCGACCTTATCCATTTGTTGTTGTTGTGCGAAGGACCCTTGTTTGGAGGTCATGTCCACAATCTTCTTCGTTACCTAAGGGTGAATCATAAGGAAAAAAAAATTCCCAATCTCGGAAATGATCTTACTGCATTTCTTTATAGTGATCAAAGAGATGTGGTAGGTAGTGCTACCTCTGGTATCCTATACAACCTATTTCCTAAATTAATAATAATAGTGTGGGGCTTAGACTCATACACAAAATGTCACTTCCACAAGTATGGTTGTCCTAATAATACATCAAAAACTTAAATAGGAGCAACATCACACAATACCTCATCTACATAGGGATCATTGTAGTATGGGAGGAACCACTGCTGGCTCACGTAGAGATATTGCCCTTGGTTAAGCCACCTGATGGTGTATGATCGCGTTTTGGTCGGTAGGCCTAGCCACTTCACCACCTCTGCTGAAATTAGGTTCTTTTCGCTCCCACTATCTGATAATGAATTACAATGGAGAACACTTCACCCACATCTAGGAGTGGAAGAGGCACTCCCCATCCTCTGGATCTTCGAGATCATTCTTCTGGATCTTGGTCGTGCCAATGGTGGCACTAGGCTCTATGTCAATAATCAACTTCCCTTTGTCATTCCCCTTATTAGGTTCTAACTCAGTGTCGGAAAATGCATCTAATTCATAAGCCTTCTGCTCAATCACCAACGACTACTTGGCCCGATACTCACTGGTGTTGTGAGTGGGGCTCTTATTGAACTCACACCATTTCCCCATGTCCTTCTTTGTCTTCATGGTGTTGTTCTTTTCTTGCGGCTTTGGAAGGTTGTCCTGGGTCACCTCGCCTTGGCCTTTTCCTTTGTTCTGTGGCTTGGAGGTGCCTTTCCCTTGCTTCGGATTCACAGATCTATTGTGGCCACCAACAAACCCCCTCTTTGTTTGGTATTAGCAATAACACCAAACAAATGGGGACCCTTAATAAAAAATCCAAAAAACATTTTTTGAAAATTTTTGTATTCAACTCCTTAAAACTGTATGGCATCGCAAGAAGAGAATAAAACATTTTCTTATGAGCATAATAAACTGCGAAGAAGCGACGCAAAATTCATCGCATCGCATACATTATGAAGCGCTCTTAAAAGAAAAATCTTAAGAAATCTCCGACGGCCGATATGCGACGTCGCATATCGCAACATCGCGTAAGATGCACACAATGATTGAATGACTAAGCGCAATCTGCGATCTACGATGAATGTGATCTGCGATGAATGCAATTTGCGATAAATGCGATTTGCCATAAATGCGATCATAAATTTCTGCGATGACACATCTTAACGACGCGATCCGCGATGCTGCGATGCGAGTCGTAGAAATCACCCATCGCAAATTTTCCTTGGCGCAGTATTCAAGGAAAGCTGTCTGTAAACCAAAATTGGGCGCGCGCCTTAAAAGAAATTAATGAATGTACGCCAAATTATTCAAGAAGGTCAGTTTTTTGTTTTTCGAAGAGTCAGTTAGTTATGGGTGTCATGATTATGCATTCATAAGAGCTTAAAGCTTTCATGTCAATCTTTATTATCATTACTCTTTTCCTTTGCGTAAATTGTAAGACAGGAAATAACATGAAGTAATGTGCAGGAAACATCTAAGGAAAAGGGGAAAGCGTTAAATGCTCGGAGAACAGAGAAGAGATGCCTTCATAAACGGATGCCGCATGCAACAGGACCACAGATTCCAGAGTATCACTCAACAGATGCTGATGTCAATAGGCCATCCAACGCTCAGAGTCAAAAGCGCACAAAAGCAGCATGTTTACAAAAGATCCTGAAGCTTATGCTGGGTAAAGCAAAAAGAAAAAAGGCGTTAAAGAAGTAAAACGCACTAGAAAAGCTCGGAACAAAGAACGGAGGCAGTTTTCGATGCAGAAAATTATTCAGAGAGCAAAATCCCTAACTTGTTCAATCATTCGCAAGGTCGGAAACCGAAATAGCAAAAGCAAAATCAGTTTGAGAGAAATTTGGGTTATTACCAAGTATACACGCAGTGAATACACCCAGCCAGAGGAAGATTATCGAAAATATCTTCTAGTTTACCAGAAAGTGGTGCCATCGCTTGTTATTTCTATTTTCATAGCTCAAACGAAAGCAGAAGGTGACCAACCGACTCTTCCCAGGCGAATGTTGCATGCTTGCAGCAATAAGGAGCAAATACAGAAATAGTTAGGAGTTATTTCTATTTTCATAGCTCAAACGAAAGCAGAAGGCGACCAACCGACTCTTCCCAGGCGAATGTTGCATGCTTGCAGCAATAAGGAGCAAATACAGAAATAGTTAGGAATTAGATTCAATTTTTAGAAATAGTTTTGCTTTAGCAGAAGGGCGGTCATTTAAAACTGTATCCTAAATTTATGTAATTAAGTTAATTAGTTAGCAGTATTTAAACCCTTCTTAGGCATTAGGAGAAGGGTCCAGAAATTTGTCAAAAAACTTGTCCTCAGAACATGCACTTTTGCACCCTCGGAGGGGGTTTTGATGAATGGATGGATCAAGGTTTATTAATGTTTGCATTTGATATCTGCTACTGATGTTGCACTTTTGTACTCTTAGTAGATGTTAGAGCAAGGAGAGATAAATCATTGTTGCTTGAAGCTTATGAGTGGAACCGGTCATAAATGGTACTTTTATCTCTTGACTGTTTTTGTTTATATTCTTAAAGTGATATACAATTTTTAGTTGTTTATATGTTACTACATGAATGTATGAGTTACCTTTTGGCACTTTTGTACGGTGGAGTCATTTATTTATGTTTGATATATGAATAACTTATTATGCGATATGTTGTTCACAACTGTTTTGCCTAAATTTTTATGCAAAGTGGTTTATCTTAATTGATTTCTATTCTTTGATAGCTGAATGATCTTTATTACCAGTTATTGTTTGAAATCTCTTTAGATCTCATAATAGAAGAAATTCACCCCGGGTTAGCGTAGATTAGATGTGTTGTTTCTCATTAGATTACAATAGCATAGAGTTAGTTTAGAAGTTTGAATTAAATTAGCTTTAAGTACTCTTAGATCAGCATCATCCAACTCTACACACAAACACACCCTTAAATTGGGAAACTGGTCCCATTATCCCCAGTCGGACCTGCTATACCAAACGGATAAGGAGCTGCCAACAAGGTCCGAACCGGGTGGGTATCCCCCTTGTTGTCGACCCGATTTTCGGGGATTCAACAAGATCCAAAGTGTCGCTTATTCTATTTAAATTTATACCTCGATCTTGACGGCGTATCAATAGGCAGTGTCGAGCAAGGAGATTCCTAGGAATTCCAACTCATCTTGGATTTACTTATGTAGACAATCGCGAAACGTGAGTACCAAATGGTGCTTAGAATCCTTGACACCCAACTTCATGCCAAGGGTATTAAAAATATTTGTGAACTCTAGCACGTCTTGGTCTTTTCCGTGCCACTATGCGGTCCACTTTATGTATTTATCTTCATAGCTCCCAATAGGGTAATACTACTCCTTGATGGCATGTCAGAAAGAATTCCACGTGGGTCTGGTAGTAGGTTTCCCACTAGTCCTTGACATGGGGGGCAACTTTGAGGAGTGAAAAATTAATCCTTTCCCAGTTGGAAAAGTCATGAACCGAGAAATATACTTCTAGTAGATTTAACCATTTATCTATGGCATCTACATCTATCTAACCTTCAAATATGGGAATTTCAAAGTTAACTTGTACCCAAAGGCAATGGCGCTCCTAGAGTGGCTGCTAGAAGAAGATGTGTTGTTTCTGGATTGTCATTGAAGGATCTGGGAAAATTTTGCCATCATCACGTTCCTCTGTTGCTTGAGGTCTTCTTTGAGCAATATTTTGAAAGGCTCTCCTTCTCCCTCATCTTTCTTTTCTTCTGCCATGGGAGGTCATTAGGGTTTTTGACGCTCGTGTTGGAAGGGTTCAACAAGTTCAAGCCCTAACTCCTTATGCCCCGACCTCATTGGGGACATGCAAAGGAAAAAAGAGAAAGAGTAGACCGCTCTGATACCACTGATCCAAACTTAAACAAGAATGAAACAAAATATATATATAAGCACAAATAGATATATAACATAAATAACACTTCATTTCATTAATATCAAAGAACTGAATTATGCTTACAAACAAAATGGAAATAAATTAGCTTGGGTAATGGTAGCTTATCTCTGAGAATAAATATGGTGGCTACATGCCTATGAACTCTGTTACAATGAGCCTAGAAGGCCTATTTATTATTGAGAAAGAATGGAAAACCATAAACATCCAAAAACCTAACCCTAGGAGATGAAGCACCAAAACTATGAACCCTGTTTGGGTAAATTTGTACATCAACTTCCTCGGGTCATAACTTTGCCATATAATCTCCATTTTAAGAGAATAATACCTCCTTAGAAATATTTCTCCAATTACTACAACTTTCAGCTACAAACATGAGTCAAAGTCTCATGTTTGCCCATTTTCCAAAAAAATGTCATTTATGGCCTGAAAACGGCTCTGGAAGTTCACGACCTGAAAACAGATCTGGAAGTTCATGACCTGAAAAACTGCCAAAAATAATAAATTGTGCTACATTTAAGGAAAATGAAAATCTAAAAAACAATGGTGGTGGTCCAAGTGGAATAGGCGGGTGGCCACCAATATCCACCTGGAACACTCCTACGATAATTTATTGACCTTCATCAATTGAGAACTACCTACTCACACAACTTTGCAGATTAACATCTACTGGAATGATGCACAACCAATGAGTCTCACCCAACATCCATTGGACTATACAACTACCATTGGATTCAGATTCTCCTCCTCTAGTCATCGTCTGCTAGTATATACGAGCACGAAGTCTCTACTCCTCCAACTCCTCCATACAAACCACATTCCAAAATTTTTCAGAATTGGCTCACAAACTTTCTCAACATGAGCAACCCAACAAGTTATCTCTGATCTGATCTGAAAATAGAATATCATAATTACACCACCCAACACTACTATAGATGTACAATATTCTATGGATAACACTGTAGCACATTCTCACACCAACAATCTTCTTAGAAAACCAATCAATTACACCATATACTCACAAAAGTATATGTCAAGATAACCTCAGCAATCTCCAATCAATACCTCCGGCAAATACCATGGTTATCCCAATACCACAGACACTTTTACCTTGGTAATCTCCAAGTCAATACCACAAGTAGATATCATGGTCATGCCAATACCATAGATCCCTCTACCATGGTAATCTTCATGTCAATACCACAGGTAAATTCCTATACCATGGTAATACCGAAACCAAGATCATTTATACCAAGGTAATACCTGCTCCACACATATACCAATACCAAGGTAATGACCTGCAACTACATGTGCACATATACATGGTCAAGCCACCTGCAACACATGCCCAGGTTGACATCAATGCTAACCATCAATCACTGCATCCAACAACTGCAACATCAATGCCAACACAATTGTGGTAAAAAAAACTAGTACCTTTTCACTCCAGAAGTACATTGGCACAATAAAAGTCTTAGTGATAAATCTCCCAAGGACACAAATGACAGCAAATAGAAGCTCTCTCCTTAGCTTTATTCTATTTAAGAAGAGAACTGAGCAATGTCTCTCAAGCATAGGGACATGGCACTCTGACTAACATGAATTGAGGTCCTCTTCTCAAAATGCAAAGGTCATACTTCACCAAGCACGCCGATGGTACTAATTAATATGTCAACTTCTACTTAATTGCTTCATAGCTCTCCTTTTTGTTTACATCAGCACGCTTACTTGTACATGTAAACCTACAGTACTTAGAAAATTGCAACAACCTATCTTCCATTTTGATAATCTTATGTTTATGTATATGTATGCAAGTACTATAAAAAATGTAGAGACTTATTACAGATACCAATTTTTTTAATACTATATTAAATTTTAGAGAAAATATCTATTTTTTTTCCCTAATTTGATTTACCTAATAACAAATAATACCAAAAAAAACTCATAATATACATGTTATCTCTTAAATAATCAAAAGATCCTTAAGCAAACAATAGAAAATTATGAATATTTAACACACTTTAATTTGTATAATTAATATTCATCATAAATAGTTATCATTTTAATCTATACACATATACAGATAAGCACATGAAATTAAAACTCTTTGAATTATAAAATAAGTTTATTTTCTCATATAAATTTTATTACTAAAATATCTACACATTTTAGAACAGGGATATGATGTGTGACATAAAGAGTTAAATTAATGTAGAAATAATAATTAAAAACTATACTTTCTTTTTAATAAAAATAATAAGTATTATAATTTTTTTTATTAGTAAAATTATAAACCATTATAATATATATAAAAACTCCATGTATATATATTATCATTTTTTTATAAATTTAAAAATAATAATAATTTTATATAAAGATATAAAATTTATGTAAATCTAAATAATATTATTAAGAATTGATATTGACTTGTATTAATTTAAAATATATTAAGTATCGAGAGAAATCAAATCACTTAATTTATAAGTATTTTAAGAGATTTAATTCTTCTAAATATTTTTCCATCTAAAATTAAGATACATCTATGTTAGTTATTTTATAAAAAATATATAACTAAATAATTTTAACTCAATTCAAAGACAATTAAATTTTATTTATTATTTACTAGAAATTTAGATAATTATATCATGCAGTATAATTATATATTATAATTATAAATATTCAATATTATTTATATTAAAATATAATTGTATATTATAATTATAAATATTCAATATTATTTATATTAAAATATAATAATATATTAAAATTTTAAGATAGCATTTTAATAATAACAATAATAATAATAAAAAAATTGGATAAGCATTAAAACATTTTTCAAATATAAATGTGGTTAAAGTTAATATATATATATATATAAATTAATTTATACTTATTATTATTATTAATTTAACAAAATATCTATTAAGATTATTAATGATAAATATTGATCTCCCTTATAGAAGGAAATATTTAATTTATAAATCAACACTGTTACATGAGTTAATATCATGACTTATCAATACAACATGCCCAAAAAATCATAACTCATTTGATATGACACTTGTACACATAACATTTTTTTTAAATTAAGAAGTTTAATTAAAAATACAAAAAAAGAATAACTAAGGTATACTATTAAGAATATTCTAAAATATTCTATAGAAGTTAAATCCTTACTTTCTATCTAAAAATTATTATTAATTAAATTAAAATTGTATAAGTAGTGTTCCAAGATAAACATTCCTATCAAAATAATCATTCATTCATATATATATGAATGATTATGATATATACATATAATTAAATATAAGTACAAGAAAGATATTTTTACAAGGGATAGAATATAACTTTAATTTGGTTAAAAATCCATTTAATTTTTTTAATATATTTATATATTAATATCATTATAAATATTTGAAAATATTTTATATTTATTTTATTGGCTGTGTATAAAAAAAAATAGGTTTCTTACGCTGTAAATTGTTAAATTAAAATTTTAAATTATAGGTTAAAAATATATTATTAATATTTAACAAATATATATTTAAAATAGATATAAAAACAATATAAATTGATTTTATTATTTAAATTGTTATTATATATATAGATAGATAAACGTTTACTTTTCTACTTAATTTAGTTTTAATTTTTTAATATAACATTATATTCTATAAACTATGCTGTAAATGAACTGAATACTCTAAATGTAATCGCAGAAATCTGCTAGCTACTCTAGATGTAATCATAAATTAAAGTTAATATACACTAATAAACCGTTATTTCATACTACATACACAAATCTTTCACAATTTCACCACCATATCAAAAAAACACTTCGATGATGTGGACCACCTCTCTCTTCATCACGATCCCAACTAGATCTACACATGGAATTGCCATTTTCTCAAACTTTTACTCTTCACAGCATAATTGTTATCTTTCCATGCATATTTTTATATATCGTTTTCGAGAGTGTATTATCTGGTTGAGAGCTTCGCACAGGCAGAAACCTTTTCCAAATTTCCCCATAAACTTTATCTTGCAAATCCTTCTTGACCAGACGATAATTAATTTCATTTATGTTCTTTTTCCACATCTCTATATACTCTTTAAGGACTACCACCTTATTGGTTAGGGACACAAAAGAAAACAAAGCTGTATAGCTAATATTTTTTAGCGCTTAGTTTAATTGTTAAATTTTGAAAAATATAAATTATTTTTTATATTTGAATAAAGGTATTTTATATATTTGAACCAGAGTTAAGTTTAGTCATTCTAGCTTAGTTTAAATATAGTTAAATTAGAGTAAAAAAATAATAAAAACATACAACTTTATTTTAATAAAAATTATAATAGAGAAATATGCAAGGTTGATGTTTCATAGATGGTTGAATGATGTCTAGACAACAATAAAAACCAAGCCTACTATAAAAATAAGGCCTTTGTTGATATTGAAACAATCAACTCTCACATGGAGATAACCGCTGGTTTTAGTGCTTATCATTCGATCAAGAAAGAAATGAAATGAAATTAGGAAACTGAAACAAACACACAATGTAACACAAAGAATTTTAAGTGGTAAAACCTTGACAATGTGTCAAGGAAACCTCCACGGGGTAAGGGATTGGAAATATTATTTCTCAAGAATGTTTCTCCAACTTACAATGAGCCTCTCGGGAAATCACTAATAAATATGAGTTATTTCGTTACATAACTTCTTTTCATTACAAGAACTGACTTAACGGTAAAACATATATTTGCCTACAATTACATTATTTACATAATTGTTGTCAGTAGTTCAACAATCCTTGACAACAATTTTCCTAATCCATTGCCCATGCCCATTTATCATCTCTTCTTCAAGCTAAGAGAAGCCAAACACCATCGCAACGTCTCTACTGAAACTGGCTTCGTGAATATGTTTACATGATTCTCCTATGTGTGGACCTTCTTGAGAGCTACTTTTCTACC
Source organism: Pinus tabuliformis (assembly GCA_031772625.1). Taxonomy (NCBI): domain Eukaryota; kingdom Viridiplantae; phylum Streptophyta; class Pinopsida; order Pinales; family Pinaceae; genus Pinus; species Pinus tabuliformis. Next base: position 1,841,619,694 of record CM062819.1, read on the forward strand.
ATCGATCACATGTCTCACAAAATGATACCTGACATCAATGTGCTTTGTCTTACAATGATAAGTTGGATTTGTAGCCAAATGAATAACACTCTGACTGTCACAGAATGCATTCACCTTCTCCCGCGTCCTTCCAGTCTCATCAAGTAGACAATTCAACTAGATTTCTTCTTTACTGGCATCTGAAGGAGCTATATACTCTACTTCAGTAGTGGAAAAAGCAACAATTTCTTGAAGTTTTGACATAAAACTAATTTCTCCACCTGCAAGAGTAAATACATATCATGTAGTAGATCTCCTCTTGTACAAATCATGTACATAATAACCATTCACATATCTGCAGATTGAACCTTCACTACCATTAAAGATGATACAATGGTCACTTGTGCCTCTCATATACCGATGCACCCATTTCACTGCTCGACAATGTTCTTCTCTTGGATTTTCCATGAACCTGCTGACAACTCCAACTACATCTGAAATGTCAGATCTTGTATATACCATCGCATACATTAAGTTTACTACCACATTTGCATATGTTACACGAGGCATATACTTATTTTCTTTGTCAATTATGGGACTCAAAACTGAAGAAAGCTTAAAATGGGAAGCTAATGGAACATTAACAGTTTTCACATTGTTCATACCGAACTTTTCAAGTACTCTTTCCACATACTTTTTTTGTGATAACCAAAGCTTTTCATTTTTCCTATTTTTTTTGCTCCAAGATCCTTTATATCAAATGTCCTAGAGAGATGAGCCTTTAACGTATTGATCTCTTCTATGCTTTTGCTCGCAATAAGCATATCGTCAACATACAAGACCAAGATAATGAATATGCCATTGTAAATTTTAAAGTAGACACAATTATCATAGTCACTTCTATTAAAGTTTGGCTCACCATGAAGGAGTCAAACTTCTTGTACCATTGCCTGGGGGATTGCCTCAGGCCGTACAATGATTTCTCGAGCTTGCAAACTAATCTTCTGCTACGACCTTGTACAAAAACTTTTTTTGTTCCATATAAATATCTTCATCCAAATCACCATGTAGAAAGTTGTTTTAACATCTAACTGTTCTAACTCAAGGTCAATTAATGTAGTTAGTGCCAACATAGTATGAATAGAAACAAGTTTTACGATTGGTGAAAAAATTTCATGAAAATCAATACCTTCAACCTAAGAATACCCTTTTGCAACCAAGCTCATTGTATACCTCTCGATACTTCCATCAACATTTCGATTCAATTTGAGTACCCATTTGGATCCAACAATACTTCTCCCTTCAGTAATTTCTACAATATCCTGGGTTTTGTTCTTGGCTAAGGAATCCATTTCTTCATCCATAGCCATTTTCCACTTTTCGCTATATTTTGGGTGTTTTTCTTTCCCTTATAGACCTTCTTAAAGTGACCGGTTGCTAAACTGGTTCTGGAATTTCAATAGTTTCCTTTGCATCTTCTTCACCTTTTTGTTTAGAAGTCTCTCATTCCTTTCAGCTTTCTAAAAGAAGTTTAGCCTCCAACTAAATTTGCTAATTCAGTGATACCTATTCTTGTTCAACTTTTTAAACATCTAACTTTAAAAGATAAGATTCATCAAATGTTACATCTCTACTAATGACTATCTTCCATGAAGATGGATCCCACAACTTGTATCCTTTCCCCGCATAGTCATACCCAACAAAGACATAACATTTTGCTTTTGGGTCTAACTTTAAACCTTGATTCTTTGGAATAAGAGAATAGGCATCACAAGGAAAATCCTTAAATGTGAATAATCGCAAGACTAACCCAACCAAAATTCTTCAAGAATTTTACAATTAATGGCAATTGAAGGCGATTTATTAACTAAATAACAAGCAATAGATATTGATACTACCCACAACTCATTTTTCAGATTAACATTGTTGATCATGCTTCTGGCTCTTTCCATAAGAGTCTCATTCATACATTCAGCAACACCATTTTGCTGAGTATAAACAACAGTTTTATGTCTAACAATCTCTTCTTCCTTACGATATTGTTCAAATTCTAGGGAAGTAAATTCACCGCCATTGTTAGTTCTTAAACATTTAATTCATTTGTGTGTTTTCTTTTCCACCATAACTTTAAATTGCTTAAAAAAAATTAAATACATCAAAAAAAAATTTCAACATATAGACCCAGAATTTCCTTGAGAAATCATCAATAAATGTTAAGAAGTATAATGCACCTCCATAAGATACAGTAGGTGATGGTCCCTAAAGATCATAATGAATATAGTCCAAAAATTCTTTACCATTACTTACAGTTTTAATTTTTTTTTACATTGTTTTCCATACACACAATGTTTACAAAAATCCAGCCTCAAGGATTTCAAATTAGGAAGCAACTTGCGATTCATTAGTACCTAAAGACCCTCCTCCTCCCTTCTCAGATACAGTCACTTCGTCGCTGACCTGTGTACTTCCTTTGAGTGTGTAAACGTTTATGATCTTCTCTACCTTCATAAAAACAAGAGCGCCTTTTGAAACTTTCAACATTCCATTTTGACTTGTAAACTTATAACCTTCCGAGTCCAACATTTCCAAAGAACTCAAATTTTTCCTCAACGCATGTACATTTCTGACAACAATTAATGTTCTAACTGTATCATCATACATTTTAATTTTAATATTTCCCATCCAAATAGTCTAACAAGATGCATTATTACCCATAAACACATAACTACTATTCAGAACTTCATATGAAGTGAACCAATTTCTCTACGGACTCATGTGATGAGAAGCACCAGAATCTAACAACCCATTTTCATAACTTTGGGAGACATTGCAAACATGTAAAGCTTCATCTACCATAACAAATTCAATAGACAAAACTTCATCAATCATACCTGACTCAACTTGATTTTCTTCCTTCTTTGTGTTTTCAATGGACTCCTTCATTTTCCAACGATATTTTTTGAGGTGTCATATTTTGTTGTAGTACCACCATTTGGTTTTTCACTTTTTTCCCTTTGATTTTGATCTGGAAGAACTCCTTTCTTTCTCTCCTATTTCCTTTGACCGACCTCTCGCTACCATGGCTTCTGGTGTGGAGGTTCAAACTTCCCCCGTAGTACGTCAAGTAACAAAACTCCCACAACTGTATCAAATTCCAAAGATTCAGTTGTGCTCAAACTGATAGAAGTTACCAAGTGGTCCCATGACTTGGGCATAGAACACAACAAGGTGATAGCTTTGTCTTCTTCCTGAAATTTAATTTCCATATCTGGCAATTGACAAATAAGTGTATTAAAAACATTTAAATGGTTTGCAATTTTTGTGCCCTCCATCTGAAGACTATATAATTTTCTTTTCAGATAAATTCTATTGGCCAAATATTTGTTGATATAGAATGTTTCTATTTTTCCCCATAAACCTGATGCCGAGATTTCTTCAACAATGTTGAAGAGAACTTCATCTTCTAGGAACAACCTGGTGATATTGAGAGATCGAACAACCAAGTTCTCCCAATCCAAATTTCTCATGCCAACAAGTTTCTTTTTAACCCCGTCTAATGCTTTGTGCAATGCTTGTTGCACCAAGAAATCCCTAACTTTCAGTTTCCACAATGAAAAATTGTTCCTGTCGGTGAAATTCTCCACCTCAAACTTAGCATTTGTCATTTTTACCATTTCTTCCTACAAATCCTCCTACTAGGGTTTCCTTATTTCAACTAAGGTTTTGAAAAATCTTTGGTTTCTTGGATTTCCCTTCCTATTCCAAATTTTCTGCTTAACAAACCCTACTCCATTAAACTTTCATGAATTTTCACAATTTTGTTCCTTTTGAAATATTAAAAGAAAATTGTTTTTCTTTGCTTATGTTAAAGAAAATCTACTCCTTTTCATTCATCAAAACATTTAATTTCTTCATCTAAAGAAACCCTGCTCCTTTTCTTTCATCCAAAATTTAACAATTTTATGAGAATTTTCACTGGTTTTCTGAGATTGCCCAAAAAATTTATTTTTTAGCGTTTTAAATTTACTTTTAATCAACAAAATGTATGTTGTCAAATGAAAATTTGATACATATAACCAGGTCATCTTGGTGCTCTCGGCGTCTTATTCTCCAAAAACAACCCTCTGTCTCTATTTTCACATGGCACGATTCAGCGGTGGTTCCGGCGCTCTGGCTGAAAGCTCTTCTTTCATCTCAAAAACAAAAATAACCCAACCTGCTCAATCTCATTCTATTCATGGTGACTTTTCCAATTAGCAGCAGTGAGAAAATTTTCTTTAACTGGTTGTTCCTTTAACTAGTTCTCCTTTATTCCACACCACCAACACTCTTCTTATTGCTCAGACAAACCTCTCCCTCAGACACAATGATTAGCTCTTAAAATTCACATTTGTTGTAGCTTTCTCAGACTGCATTGTCGAGGTAGCAGGGGGTTTTGTTCAGTGCGGGCATGGGATCTTCATGTTTGGATGCACATCTTTTTCACATACAAAGACTCCGATGACATCGACAGCGACTCTTCCAAGCCGACAACGCTCGTCTTATTTACGACGATGGGCAAAGTTTCTTTAGGCTCCCTTCGAACTCTTTGAACTGAAGGTGCCAATCAAAATGGCTCTTTTCAGGACTGCATGTCGCAAACACCACATGTTTTTCTTCGACGATGACTAGTTTTCTCCAAGTAAACTCAACTCAACGCTCTGCTACCACTTGTTGGTTTTAGAAATTATCTTTCAATCAATCAAGAAATGAAATGTAATTAGGAAACTGAAACAAACAAACAATATAACACAAAGAATTTTACGTGAAAAAACCTTGACAGTGTGTCAAGGAAGCCTCCACGTGGCAAGGGATTGGAAATGTTATTGCTCAAGAATGTTTCTCCAACTTACAATTAGCCTCTTAGGAAATCACCAATAAATATGAGTTATTTTGTTACATAACTTCTTTTCGTTACAAGAACTGATTGAACGGTAAAACATGGATTTACCTACAATTTCATTATTTACATAATTGTTGTCATTAGTTCAACAAGAACTAAAACATAGTCAACCTGGCTCTTCACAACCTTTAGGAATAAGAACCCATGGTCTCTAGATTGGAGAGTGAGTCTATGCAAGTAGATTTTTGGACAAATAAAATGGACTATCATACAAGTCTATGAATTTTTTAAAAGAAAAGTTGATAGTTTCCCAAGGAACCATTCAAAAGGAGTATAAAGATTTCACAATATTTAGCTTGTTAAACTACAAATCAATTAACCAAATCACTTAATAAATACAAATCCATTCATGACTTAAAGTGGTCGTATTACCAGTATAGATCTATCTTAGCCACAGATCTACCGAGAAGGATCAAATCTCATTATAAGCAAAAAAAAATTGACAATGAAAAACTTGAAAGAAGATTTACATGTTAAGATAATTAATCCCTTTTAGTGCTTTCTATTGATTGTTTAAATTATACTTTTGAATATTTATCATTGTTAATATTTTATATTAAAAATTAAATAAGTTACACATTTTCCTCTTATTAATAAGTAACTACATTATTTTACCTTTAATTACCTTTTCCTATAGCATACATACTCTACTGGTTTTTATTTTGTTGTTTAAGATAGCTTTTTACTACATATATAGATTCAAAGTTCACCCATCAAACTTATGATTTCAATGAATTCTTGTCGGATTTTAGACAAATTAGTTTACAAAATAAACCAATTTTTTTTCCAAAAAGTCACACGTGTGTGTGTATATATATACACACTTTCTATCTATAGATATAGAGGGAGGGAGAGCGTTCATACGGAAATATATTAGTTAATACACTTTATTTAAGTTTTATATTGAAATATTTATAAGATAAACATAATTTTTTTTATTACTTTATCTCTATAAAGTTATATAAAATTATATTATCTAAAATTGATATCAAATTTTTTTTTTATTACTGAGAGTGAAATGAAATATCTACCTACCAACTAGAATGAAAGTGAAAGATCAACTAACTCTGTTAATTGTTGTGTTATGTGTTAATCAATTTTTAATTGTTTATTTTTATGGTTATTTAATTTTTTTTTTTAGTTTCTTTTATGACGTTAGTGAATTTTTTTTATTACTTTTCGAGTACATGACATACTTACACATAGCCCTATTTATTTATTTTTTTCAATTTTTTTGTTGGCATTAGTGATTTTTTTTCTTTTTTCAAGGATGTGACATACTTACACATAGCCCTTATAATGGATTGTAGAAAAATCTATCTTAAGCACAAAAGATCCAATCTCATTATAAGAAAAAAAAAATTGATAATGCAAAACTTGAAAAAAGGTTTACCTGTCAAGAGAATTAATCGCTATTAGTGTTCTCTACTCATTGTTTAAAGTATATTTTTGAATATTTATCATTATTAATATTTTATATTAAGAATTAAATGAGTTACACATTTTTCTCTTATTAATAACTAACTACATTATTTTACCTTTACTTCTAACTACATTATTTTACCCTTTCTTACATTTTCTTATAGCATACATATTTTACCCCCCTCTTGTTTTGATTGTGTTGTTTAAACTAGTTTTTTACTGCATATATGGATTAAAAGTTCACCTATCAATCTTGTGATTTCAATGAATACCTATCAGATTTTAGACAAATTAGTTCACAAAATAAACCAATTCTTTTCCAAAAAGTCACACTTAACACACTTTCTCTCTATTGATAGAGAGATATAGACACACACTGTCTCTCTATAGATAAAGAGAGTGAGTGTTCATACCAAAATATATTAGTTAATACATTTTATTTAAGTTTTATATTGAGATATTTATAAGAGAAACATATTTTTTGTAAATTACTTTATCCCTATAAAGTTATATAAAATTATATTATTTAAAATTGATATCAAAATATTTTATTTATTACTCAAAGAGTGAAAGTGAAATATCTACCTACAAAGTGATTTTTGTTTTGTTTAGGAGGAAGTGAAATACTTACTCATGGCTCTCATACTGGATTGTAGAATGAGCCTCTAGGCTCAATTAGAAGGAAAGACAAGCACACCTCATGTCGCCATTACCAAGTTCCCAATCATGGACAGAGCAAGATGTTGCCATAAAAATCCAATAACTATTTGAATGCCTTGCAATACAATGTGTGAATAATTCTATCACTAAAATTATGCCATCCAACCAATACAGTAAAGAAAAATGAGGGGGTGAAAAGCCGATAGTAAACCTCAATGATAGTAAACAACAATGTTTCCAACAAAAACATTTTATTTTTATCATAGACAGTTCCAAAAGGAAGAGAAGATAGTAATGCAATTTCTCCGGAACGAATTAAAGTGCCCGACAACAGGATCCATCAGAGGGGTGTCAATCACTTTCAAACGAAAGACAATAGTTTAGAACTAATTCCGAACAATCTCAACAAGTTTTTTCACAAAATTCAAGTTGCGTTGGAAACAAGATCCATAAGAGGCTTGTCAAACATTTTCAAACAAAATACAATAGTTCAGAACTAATCCTGAATAATCTCAAAATGTTCTTTCACAAAAATGAAGTTGTGTAGGCAACTAGATGCTAGAAAGGGATTTTTGTACATGCAGCTGATGCTGTTTGGTTGATAAAATAGGGTAATTATAAAAAAAATTGAACCAATTTATGTAGATTTTCTTCTAATCTATCGACGATTATATCAATTTTAGGTATAATTTGTTTATGCTTTTATTTTTTATTTCTTTTATAAGATATTTCCTTTAGCCGCTACTATAAAAATAGGTGTACGAGTGCATTGTCTACCCTGAAAAAGGCCACAAATCCAGTCAGCATGAGTACATGGTGGTTTGTAAATAAAAAATGGCTCATTAGATGAATATTAGCCCATTGGCATAACAATAGCTTAAGAGTCCATAAAGAGTCTCAAAAACATCATAAACAAAAAACCCAAAGCCCGAGAATAATCACAAAACAAAAATCATCGGCAGCTGCATGAGTCTCGGTAGTGGACAGCGGTTTATAGGAGTCTTTCGGAATTACACCCCAATGAAATAGGACATCTCTTATGTATTATAGTTTTTTGTGCATATTTCCTAAAAATCAGAAGCATGAATTCTCAATTTACTCTACCAAACAACCATCCAGTATATTTATGGCCATTACTGGCTGAACTGAAAGGCTCAAGGTTTAAAATAAAACAATGAATAGAGAGTCAAATCAACGTATTTGGAAAGATGTGGCACTCTGCATTGGCCCACAAATTTAAGGTAAGCTTCAAGACTGGTAGAAATTGGTCTAAAAAGAACCCTTCGTCTATGTCCAATTGAATAGCAAATAAAATAGTAGAGAATTCCCTTGCCAAAACCCTAGTAAACTATTTTGAGCTATTATACAGAGCGATGAAGCACTCCATATGAACAACTCCAGAATACCTAGGGTAATCTGATCACATAGCTTTGCAAAAGAGGCTCGCGTTACAACGTGAAAATAAAAATATCAAATGTGTTGAATGAAGTGCACAAGTGCTCCTATTTCAGAACGGTTGGCTCATTCAGGACAAAACTGCAAACATATCAGTTAAATAGTCCATTATCTAAAAATGCCCTAACAAAATACTAAAAATACTAAAAAAAAACTTAGCTGACCAAATACCATTAAGATGACCTCGCCAACCTAGAAATGAGATGTGATGAGCTCGATGTTGCCCCAAGGCCGCCATTTCTCTAAGAAACTTGAAATACAGAGCACGGAGCAATATTCATCTATGCTAAGTGACTTATAAAAGCAATGAATGTGAACTCTAAGGAACCCATTTAACTGCTAAATAGAATGGGCTGGAGAGAAATTACAAGCATGAAGCCATTAAACTATGTAGCAGCGACCATCTTGGCGATTCTGAACACGTCTTTCTCGATGGTATTTTTTCATGTATTGCAGGTCCCTCTTAAAGACTTATCGTACTCGATCTTCCTTGGTTTTGGAAGATTCCCCATTGAGTCAAACTGCTTGGAGCTTCAATGCTCACTGCTCACAAAGAATACAGTGATACGGACAACAGATGAATGAGAGGAAGAGTTTTTTCTTAGTTATGGCCTTGTAATAATGCTTCATTCCAATTTTCACGCAAATCCTCACAGAAAATGGCAGGCAAATAATAATCGAGGACGACCAGAAAATTTTCATCTTCGAGCTAATTTCATGTGAATTCTCATGGAAAATGACGGAATAAGTGCAAAAGAATTAAGTTTTACAGGTATGCTACTAATGTCCACAAGGAACCACGATACTGCGAATGGTACTGCACATGCAAGATGCAGTACTGCGGCGACAGAAACAACATTCAACAATAAGAGTCAAGCACACCTAGGAAATCAGAATCCAAAAAGATACAATTAACATAATAAATAACATAAATTGAAATTTTTTATAGTGTAAACATTACAAATTGTGGCTTGATTTTGGGTTAAATAGGACTTAGTTGAATGTGAACACATATATCGAATATGTTATATCAGGGCTGTGGCACGTATAATAAGCTAAAGTGATTCTTGGAATTTTTTTTGGGTTGGTTCCCTTACAAAAATGTCAGTGGTCATCATTTGTGCGATCAAGATGTAAGAATTTATTGGTGCTTGAAATGCTATATGAAAAAAAAAAATGGATAATTGGATTTTTTTTGGGGTCAAATATGAGAGTGGCCATCGTGTCATTAGTTAGCTAAGAAAAACATTTCAAGAAATACGAGAGTTGCAGTGTTCAAATCATTTGTTAAATGGAAGAAATATATTCAACATTATTAAATACTTTTGCATATCTAAAATCTTAAAATTTATTAAAATTTAACAATCTTAATCTAAATTTTCAAAAAAATCTACCATATTTTATCAAAATAATATCAAAATTTTTAACATTTTTGTCACAAGTTTAAAATACGTAATTATTTTTCCCTTTAATAATCTGAATGGTCATCGTGTTATTTGAAAAAGAGTCTCATAAATGGAAGACATCTATGACACAACGTTTATATCACTTCTAAAATACCTAATATCTCGATGAACGATATTGATAAAAATAATTCCAAAATCATATAAAGGGGATGACATGAAGCTACATGTCACGATCATGCATGTCTTTGTCACAATCAAATATCCTAATAAATGATAACAAATTTTTATTAAAGAAATTAGTGAAAATTATTGTTTTAAAAATCCGCATTAACATAAAATTAAAAAAAAAATTATAAGAGTATGAAATGCTAACATCTTAAGGGTCCATTTGTTAGCCATTTTCATCTTCGCTTCCCAGGGCAGGTCCTAAATCGATTGGATGGCCAAAGGCACTTTTAACTGGTTTTGCAACAGGGGGAAATATTTCATCTATAGTTGACACTCTAGGGTCTTTTAAGACCCTCACGCTTCAAGCACATTTCTGAGATGAATGCGAAATGCGCTCAGGCTCACACAGTGACGAGCACATTGGTCAATTCACGATCAAATTTCAAAGGCTTAGATTGGGTTATCCCATACAATTCTGGGGTTTTCATGACTGAGTGCCCAATGTGGGTTGAAGCATAGAAGAATAACATAATAGAGATGCGATTTTATCACTAAATTCATTGATTTAATTGATTGAAACTATATTGATTAAAAAGCAAATTGTTAATAATAGACGTGTTAATCGTAAGTCACAAATACATTACTAATTATTTTTAATTTCAGACTTAATATAAGCTGCCAAAATTTATGAGGTAATTAAGGTAATTAATGCACTTTAACTGTCTACTTAACACTAACCATTACTTTTTGTTGGTTTAAGTTTCAGTTAGACTTACCATTCTTGAAATCAAATAAAAATTTTGGTTTCCTTTTGCATGCTAATGTAAGTTGTTCTCGTTCTTAACTCCACAATATACAAGATTTTTCTTCCTTTTGCTCCAAACCTTATATTCTACATACTTTTTATTGTTATTTAGCTTCAATCTTTCTCAATTTTTTCCTCAATATTTATTTGTCATCTTTATCTTATTCATCGAGTTTTATTTGTCATCTTTATCTTATGCATCTAGTTTTTCTTCTACATTTGTTTGTGCTTCAACTACTGGTAATTAAACTTCTCTATCCACCTCTATAAGATCAAAAACTATATTCTTGTTTTCTTTCATCTACACTTCCACAGCCACAAAGTCTTCAACAACTATGATCATTTTCTTAATTTTTTCTACTCCCTCTCTTGTTGTTATTATGGTAGTTTTTCCATAACCACTTCACCCTTTATCATACTTAGCCTTGGAAAATCATTCTTCAAGAAATATTAATTTAGTGTCATAATCAAAATCAACATTCAATACTAGCTTCTTCTCACATGTTATTGCTATTGAAAAAGGTGGTTTTAGTTTCATCATATTCAACTTCAATTTCATCTCCCACACATGTATTTGCATCTTGGGCTTCACTTTCTCCATCACGTTGACACTCTTATTTTGGGTTTGTAAGATTTTCCTTGACATCTCCAACTACCCCTAACATATCAAAATATTCATCCTTTTTTTACACGAGCAATTTCATTCACAATTATAATGCTTTGGTGTTACTCCTCCTTTCATTATATGTCATTTCTAGAATATTCCATGCTTCTTTGGATGTGGCTTCTATGGTAAGAATGTTGTCATCCAAATATTGTTAAAAGAAAAACAATGTTACCACATCATCAATGTTGTCATCCAAACATTGTTGAATGAGAAACAATGTTGCCACATCATCGTTCCTATTCACGAAGAGTTAGTCATTTTGTTCTTGTGTCATGGCCTCACAGAGTAATTGAATTGGGGGTTCTTCAAACCCTTTCAAGACAATATTCTATAAATCGTCTATTCATAATTTGATTCATACTTTAATGGTTGAAAATTCATAATTTTTATAATAACTACTAAAAATATCCATGTCCATAAATCTAAAGAAATATTGATCACCTTTCAAAATCAATGATAAAAATAAAATAATTCTGATGCAGGAGCATCCAGCTCCGAGGAGACAGAAGGTGGTTGACTGTCTCATGGAGGGAACCAGGTTAACAGAACTTGTCATTCGTTTTAAATTCTCTTTACTATTTGTTTGATTTTTCCCAGAAGGTCATTTAGAGACCATGGTAATTGAAAATTGTATCTTGTTTTTAAGTTTAGAAATTAGTTAACCATAAATTAGTATTTAGTACAAGAAACTGTTACACAGTTAGGATAAATTCTGGTAAGCAGTTTAACTGAAAGTGGGAGCAGTTACGCTACCCAGATGTAAAACAGAGAGCAAAGGACAAAAAAAAAACTCTCTCCTGGGATAAGAAAAGACAGATACATTTCCTCTGAAAAGAAGCAAAATTGTTTTGTTTAAAGAACCACTGTCACATAAATATATTGTTACTGTTTCCTGTAATAACATTCACTGCAAGAGGACTATAAAAGGCATAGCTATAATAGGCATACTGTAATTTATTCGATTGATGTTATTTGCTTAAGCAACCATTGTAGGTCTTATACAGCAAGCATGCGAATGTGAAACAAAATATTGGGCACGTACTGGAATTAACAGACAGCAAAGAGAAGGCGCTGCTACGGGAAGCTATTCCACACAGAGAAGAGCAGACTAACAACAACCGATATCACCTTAAACCAGGTACAAGCATATCAAACTTAAATGTTTTCCATAAGATTTATAAATGCTGGATATACAGTCTACAAGAGATTCATTTAATGAAACCCTTATGAACAAAACGCACCATAAGTCTCTGAACCTAGAACGCTCATTAAGCTACTGTTCCTTTATCATTAAAGTCATTGTAAGAAACAAGAAAAGCGATTGAACAAACCCACGGAACCAAAGCAACAAGACGAACCAGGTCGATTACAGGTCAAAACGATAGTCATTATATATATAACGGTCCTCAGGAAAAAAGAAACAATTAATATAGTTCGTTTACAATCCAGAAGCGTGAGCAATAGATACAAAAAAACCCACAGAGTGCTTGCAGATTTAGCAAACGGGCCGAGTTCATTGAATACCAGAACATACAGATTGTTTACAAGTCGGACAAACGGAGCCGAGTTCATTAAACACAAAAATCTACAGATTGTTTACAAAACTAGCAAACAGAGCCGAGCTCATTAAATACACAAACCCTCAGATCGTTTACAAATTCAACAAGCAGGCCCGAGCTGGACAAGACCCTACCCGTTACACCAAGTTGGAAGGGCTTTTGGGTTTCCTCCATAACGCACAGGGAGCACGAGCCACGGCGGCCAACTGCCCAAGCAACCTGCACAAACAAATAGACGTGGGTCAGTGTTTGAGACAAGGGAAATGATAAGAAAATATCTGTAAACGAACATATGCAGCCGCATTGGAGTTTTACCTGAGTTGGAAGAGAGGCATTGCAAACGACCGACGCCATAACCTGAAGAGCAAAGGAGCGGACCTGTTAGACTCTGAAAGAGGTGGAGAAGCAGGGTTTAACATAGGACCCTAACTTACCTTAAACCCGGATTGAGGCGGAATGACTTGCTGGAGTTCGAATCGAGAGAACCCTGCCATAATAACCAAGGCGAGTTAACAGAGTGTGAAAACAAACTTTGTTGCAGCGGAGAATAACCAAAGAAACAGTAAGTCAATCGAGTTACAGAGTGGAGTAGTAACAACTGGGCACCCTCACAATCATACCAACGAACAGAGGAGCAAAAGGTCGGAGGCACCAGAAGAACCAGCGCCGGAGTGAGGAGCAGAGGCACCAAGAAACCCTCGCAGAGCAGAACAAAGAATTTTGCACAGTGAGAATGAAAAGGCAAGTGGACTAGGGTTGGTGACAAAAGGCGGGAGTAAGTCAAGGCCTGAACCGGCAGATGTGCGTTGTTAACCTGTACCACAAGTAAACCATCCGAAATATCCCGAATCTGTACAATCCAACGTTAATTCGCATTTACATTCGTACGGTGGACACAGTGTCGCCAGGTGGAAAAGGGTTGGGCCATCAAAAGTGGTATCAGAGCAGGTTGACAAATAGGAAGAATGGAGGGTGGTAGAGGAGGAAGAGGAAGAGGAAGAGCGATCCGGAGAGTAGCAGAAGAGGGACTCCGTGAGGAGATCCGTGTTTTGCGAGAAAGATTGGCAGTGGTAGAAGCTGGGGGAAGAAGGAACCCAGCAGATGATAGTGATGAGGATGTGGCAGAACCAGAAGATGAGGTTGAAGGGGTGACACCGGAACTCCGGTTATTAAAGTCAGTTTTGTTGTCTAGTCATAAGCCGAAGCATGAGCTATCCACTTATGACGGAAGTCTGTCTGCAGACGTGTTATTGGATTGGTTAAGCGAAGTGAACAAATATTTTGAGTTTGAGGAAACCAGTGAGGACAAGCAGGTGAAGTTCGCCGCCACAAAGCTGAAAGGACATGCGTCCTTGTGGTGGGACAGCGTTCAGGCGGAAAGAAAGAGGCAACACAAACAGCCTATAAAGAAGTGGGCCCGAATGGAGGCCAAACTGAAGGAAAAATTTCTACCAAAAGATTATCAGATTATGTTGTACAGACAGGTACAGAATTTGAAACAAAGAGGAATGACTGTTAAGGAGTTTACAGAGGAATTTTATAAGTTGAATTTGCGGGCAGGGTATGTGGAAGATACCCCAGAAAAAACAGCCAAATTTGTGAATGGTTTGAGGGGGGAAATACTGGATGAAATCGGTATCCTTTCACCCCGAACGTTGGATGAAGCCTACCAGTTTGCACTGAAGGCAGAGGAGAAAATTAACCGGAAGCAAAACGCCAGGAGAGGAGGTGGAACTGGCAGGGGAAAAGGTAAGGTTTTTGGTAGAGGTAGAAGTGCAGGTTCTAGTGAAGAAGGCAGCAGTTCTAAGTCTGCTGGCACAGCAGAGAGGGACAATAGCACTAGAGGAGGACGACCAGCTCAGCAAGGGCGAGGAAGTGGTCGGGGCAGGGGAACTGTCCAGTGCTATCGTTGCCATAAGTTAGGACACAAATCATATGACTGTCCTGAGGGTGAACCTGTAGGTGGAAGAGGAGCTTATGTTGCTCATCTAGAGGATGCTGAAGCAGCACCTCAAGAAGTGGAAAACGCCCCAGAGACAGGCGAAGCTTTGGTATTGAATAAGGTGCTGTTAAAACCAGCAAAAAAAGTTGCAGAGCCTGATCAGCGAAAAGTTCTGTTTCGGACTGTTTGCAAGTCACAGGGTAAGTGCTGTAAGCTGATCATCGATAGTGGAAGTACCGACAACTTGGTAGCAGTAGAGATGGTGGAAAAACTGGGTTTGAAAAAGCTGAAACACCCCACTCCATATAAGGTGTCATGGCTGCAGAAGGGACACCAACTGTTGGTGGATGAACAATGTGAGGTGGAGTTTCAGATAGGCAGGTACAAAGACAAAATCATCTGCGTTGTTATGCCGATGGATGTCTGTCATATTTTGCTAGGACGACCCTGGTAGTTTGACAGGAGCGCAGTTCATGATGGAAAAACCAATTGTTATAAGTTTGTCAAAGATGGGATCAAGCACACGCTTGTACCCATCAAAGAGGAAAATACAGCAGAAGCCAGTGGAGTGAAGGCATTGCTGGTGGGCGGAAAAGAATTTATAAAACAGATTGAGGACAGTGAAGTAAATTTTGCTGTCATACGAAGACCAAAAGCGGTGATATTGCATACACAAATTTCAGATTTGCCCGAGGAAATCCAGAAGCTGCTGCAGGAATTTGGGGACATCGTGGTGGATGACCTTCCAGATGAACTCCCACCCAGGAGAGGTATTAGTCACTGCATTGATTTTATACTAGGGGCAAGTCTGCCAAACAAAGCAGCTTATCGAATGAGTCCTAAGGACCATGAGGAAATCAGGAAGCAGGTCCAGGAGTTGTTAGACAAAGGGTTGATTCGAGAGAGCATGAGCCCCTGTGCAGTACCAACCGTGCTGGCTCCAAAGAAGGGAGGCGAATGGCGAATGTGCACAGATTCCAGAGCCATAAACAAAATTACGGTTAGGTACAGGTTTCCCTTACCAAGAATGGACGATATGATGGATTGTCTGAGCGGGGCAGCTTATTTCTCGAAAATTGACTTGAAGAGTGGATATCACCAGATTCGAATTCGAGAAGGAGATGAGTGGAAGACAGCTTTCAAGACGAACGAAGGCTTATATGAGTGGCTGGTGATGCCATTTGGGTTGAGCAATGCTCCCAGTACGTTCATGCGCTTGATGAATGAAGTACTGAAGGAGTTTATTGGGAAATCCGTGATAGTTTACTTGGACGACATCTTGATTTTTAGTAAAACTAAAGAAGAACATTTCAGGCATGTTCGCAATGTGTTGAGGAAGTTGCAGCAGAATAAACTGCTGATCAATCTGAAAAAGTGTACCTTTTTTCAGCGGGAGTTAGTATATCTGGGCTTTGTAATTGCAGAAAATGAGTTAAAATGGACCCAGAAAAGGTGGCAGCTATAGTTAGCTGGCCTTCACCGGGAAGTTTATTTGAAGTCCGCAGTTTTCACGGATTAGCGAGCTTCTACAGGAAATTCATCAGGAATTTCAGTGAGATTTGCGCACCTATGCTGGATACGATCAAGAAGACAAATCAGCCATTTCACTGGACTGAGGCAGTGGAAAGAGGTTTCCAGATTTTGAAGAGGAAGATTACTGAAAGGCCGATATTGAGACTGCCTGACTTCAACAAACCCTTTCAGGTTCGTTGTGATGCCAGTAATACAGCCATAGGGGCAGTACTGAGTCAGGAGGATAGACCAGTCGCATATTTCAGTGAAAAGCTGAACGACAATAGACAGAAATACTCAACCTATGACAAGGAATTCTATGCAATTGTCCAGGCGTTAAAACATTGGAGGCACTATCTGTTGGGTAATGAGTTTGTTCTGTTTACAGATAACTCTGCGTTACAGTACATTATGCAGCAACATAAATTGAACCACAAGCATGCAGCATGGGTGGAATATTTACATAATTTTACGTTTGTACTGAAACATATCAGTGGGCAAGCGAACAAGGTGGCCGATGCGCTGAGTAGAAGGATTCTACTCTTGCAGGAAGGTACGATGCAGGTTTTAGGCTTTGAACACCTGAAAGAGCTGTATCAAACAGATGCTGATTTTAAAGAAGCCTATGAGGCTTGTCAAAACCCTCTGTTAAGGAACAGCAGTCTGTGGTTGGATTATAATTTACAGGAGGGATTGCTGTTTAAAGGCGGGCAGCTATGTATTCCCCACTGCTCTATGCGAGAAAACATAATTCAGGAGAAACATAGCGGGGGTTTGGCTGGACACTTCGGTGTAGATAAGACGGTAGCACAGGTACGACATTTTTATTTCTGGCCAAAATTACAGCGGGATGTACAGAGGTACGTGAGTAGGTGCAAGATTTGCCAACTGGCAAAGGGCCACAGTCAGAATACAGGTTTGTACTTACCATTACCCATTCCGAACTGACCATGGGACTCCCTCAGTTTAGATTTTGTTTTGGGTTTGCCTAAGACACAACGAGGTTTCGATTCAGTAATGGTTGTGGTAGATCGATTTTCAAAAATGGCGCACTTTGTACCTTGCAAGAAGACCAGCGATGCTACTTATGTAGCACATCTATTTTTCAATGAGATTGTTCGACTACATGGACTTCCAAGGTCCATCATCTCCGACAGGGATGTGAAATTCACCGGTCATTTTTGGCGAACCCTGTGGAAAAAGTTGAACACTCAGTTACAGTTCAGTTCCGCTTATCACCCGCAGACCGATGGCCAAACGGAGGTTGTGAACCGGAGTTAGGGGAACTTACTTCGGAGCTTAACAGGTGAGAATTCCCGGACGTGGGACCGTGTACTAGCTCAGGCGGAATTCGCATACAACAACTCACCTAACCGCAGCACTGGTTACAGTCCGTTCCAGATTTTGTACGGCATGCATCCACGAGGCATGCATGAGTTATGGGATTTGGGAAAGCTTGAAAAACGAAGTGCTGATGGTGAAGATTTCGCTCAAGAAATGAGTAATCTACATGAGCA
Source organism: Pinus tabuliformis (assembly GCA_031772625.1). Classification (NCBI taxonomy): domain Eukaryota; kingdom Viridiplantae; phylum Streptophyta; class Pinopsida; order Pinales; family Pinaceae; genus Pinus; species Pinus tabuliformis. The sequence goes on from CM062819.1 coordinate 1,841,637,728, forward strand.
GGTCAAGCTGAAATTACAAGACAGCAGTCACAAATATAAGCAGCGGGCAGATACCAAGCGCCGGGAAGTTCAGTTCAACGTTTGGGACGAAGTCCTTGCGTATTTACGTAAGGAGAGTTTTCCAAAACGGGGTACAACAAACTAAAGTTCAAGAAGATTGGTCCTTGTAAAATCATTCGAAAATTTTCTGCGAACGCCTATGAGTTACAGTTGCCACCCAGGATTGGTATTTCTCCCATTTTTAATGTGGTAGATCTGTTTCCCTATGTCGCAGGTTCGGGAGACAATGCAGCAGCAGAGCCACCGCGGGACACCAGTTGTGAGGAACATTCGTGGATGAGACAGATGCCAATGGCACCACCCCTTGAGATCGAAGGGATTCTGGACACACAGGTAGCTAAGCGCACACGCAGGAAGGAATATATGCGGTATTTGGACAAGTGGAAGAACCGTCCGATAGAGGACAGTTTGTGGCTGAACGCGACGCAGATACAGAAGGCAGGCTATTCTGTCGACGACCTCATGGAACGGAGCCATGACTTTTTGCCACCCCGGGAGCCTGATGCAGGAGCATCCAGCTCCGAGGAGACAGAAGGTGGTTGCCTGTCTCATGGAGGGAACCAGGTTAACAGAACTTGTCATTCGTTTTAAATTCTCTTTACTATTTGTTTGATTTTTCCCAGAAGGTCATTTAGAGACCATGGTAATTGAAAACTGTATCTTGTTTTTAAGTTTAGAAATTAGTTAACCATAAATTAGTCTTTAGTACAAGAAACTGTTACACAGTTAGGATAAATTTTGGTAAGCAGTTTAACTGAAAGTGGGAGCAGTTACGCTACCCAGATGTAAAACAGAGAGCAAAGGACAAAAAAAAAACTCTCGGGATAAGAAAAGACAGATACATTTCCTCTGAAAAGAAGCAAAACTGTTTTGTTTAAAGAACCACTGTCACATAAATATATTGTTACTGTTTCTTGTAATAACATTCACTGCAAGAGGGCTATAACAGGCATAGCTATAACAGGCATACTGTAATTTATTCGATTGATGTTATTTGCTTAAGCAACCATTGTAGGTCTTATACAGCAAGCATGCTAATGTGAAACAAAATATTGGGCACATACTGGAATTAACAGACAGCAAAGAGAAGGCGCTGCTATGGGAAGCTATTCCACACAGAGAAGAGCAGACTAACAACAACCGATATCACCTTAAACCAGGTACAAGCATATCAAACTTAAATGTTTTCCATAAGATTTATAAATGCTGGATATACAGTCTACAAGAGATTCATTTAATGAAACCCTTATGAACAAAACGCACCATAAGTCTCTGAACCTAGAACGCTCATTAAGCTATTGTTCCTTTATCATTAAAGTCATTGTAAGAAACAAGAAAAGCGATTGAAAAAACCCACGGAACCAAAGCAACAAGATGGACCAGGTCGATTACAGGTCAAAACGACAGTCATTATATATATAACGGTCCTCAGGAAAAAGGAAACAATTAATATAGTTCGTTTACAATCCAGAAGCGTGAGCAATAGATACAAAAAAACCCACAAAGTGCTTGCAGATTTAGCAAACGGGCCGAGTTCATTGAATACCAGAACATACAGATTGTTTACAAGTCGGACAAACGGAGCCGAGTTCATTAAACACAAAAATCTACAGATTGTTTACAAAACTAGCAAACAGAGCTGAGCTCATTAAATACACAAACCCTCAGATCGTTTACAAATTCAACAAGCAGGCCCGAGCTGGACAAGACCCTACCCGTTACACCAAGTTGGAAGGGGTTTTGGGTTGCCTCCATAACGCACAGGGAGCACGAGCCACGGCGGCCAACCGCCCAAGCAACCTGCACAAACAAATAGACGTGGGTCAGTGTTTGAGACAAGGGAAACGATAAGAAAATATCTGTAAACGAACATATGCAGCCGCATTGGAGTTTTACCTGAGTTGCAAGAGAGGCATTGCAAACGACCGATGCCATAACCTAAAGAGCAAAGGAGCGGACCTGTTAGACTCTGAAAGAGGTGGAGAAGCAGGGTTTAACATAGAACCCTAACTTACCTTAAACCCGGATTGAGGCGGAACGACTTGCTGGAGTTCGAACCGAGAGAACCCTGCCATAATAACCAAGGCGAGTTAACAGAGAGTGAAAACAAACTTTGTTGCAGTGGAGAATAACCAAAGAAACAGTAAGTCAATCGAGTTACAGAGTGGAGTAGTAATAGCTGGGCACCCTCACAATCATACCAACGAACAGAGGAGCAGAAGGTCGGAGGCACCAAAAGAACCAGCACCGGAGCGAGGAGCAGAGGCGCCAAGAAACCCTCGCAGAGCAGAACAAACAATTTTGCATAGTGAGAATGAAAAGGCAAGTGGACTAGGGTTGGTGACAAAAGGCAGGAGTAAGTCAAGGCCTGAACCGGCAGATGTGCGTTGTTAACCTGTACCACAAGTAAACCATCTGAAATATCCCGAATCTGTACAAACCAACGTTAATTCGCATTTACATTCGTACGGTGGACACAGTGTCGTGAGGTGGAAAAGGGCTAGGCCATCAAATTCCGTTCTTATACTCTTTCAAAAACAATTTATTTTCTCTGGTATATTTTACCTTCCTTTTTATCTTTTCCTTTCTCTAATACATTTTTTTAAATCATCTTTGTTTTATATTTCTTATATATTTTAAACACTCACTAAAACCAATTTCAAAAGATATCTCCAAACAAAATGCTGATAATTACCCTTCATTAATAATATTATGAATATATCTTTTTAAATTATCACTATAAAGAAAACAATGGATAAAATTTTATCTCGAGTATCTTTCCACACAAATTCTTTTCAATTTATCTCCCTAGACCATACTCACTTATGTGAGGATGCAACGATGGCTCATAGCAGGTGCAACGATGGCTCATAGCAGGTGCAGCTATTCCTTAATTATTTGTTGACTTCTTCAAACAACAATTATTTATTAGGACCACCTCAATGAAAAAATAATTGAAAAATGGCTATGCAAAAGGCAACGAGGTTTTTTTTAATGGGAGTGGGTTTACAAACTTTTTATCGGTTTTTATCTCTCAATTTAATTTATGGTTTCTTTGGATCTTTAGGTTACTTAGCTCTTATACCAATTATACCAATTTGATAAAAATAAGAGAAAACCCAACTCAAAATAATCTAGAATAATATTCTATCACTAAAATTCATTAATTTAATTGCATAAAATTAAATGATTAAATATACTCAAAACAACTGACAATTAACAATATATGTGCTAATATTAACTCACACATACATGACTAATTCTAATTCAATTTAAACTACTCAAGACTATGAGAGGTTGTAAATAAAAGTAATTAACACAGTCCAACAAGTATCACACCATCTCACCGCATGCTATTGAAAGTTTGGCAAACACGATTGCACAACTTGGTTGCATGCATGGGCTCGATTAGTATGTGGAGATGCGCCCGCGGCCAAATCCATTACATGTTTATTTATTCAGCAGGTGATGACACACATCTACTGCATGACCAAACGTTTTCTGAATGATGGAATGAGTCTACATAGAGAAGTTGAGTTAGGTTTTCCACCCTATAAGTGTGGGCATGAGGTTGGCTCGGGTCAAAATGAAGAGCTGAAAGAAGGTTTTCTCAGGTGGATGAAAAGGCTTACGATTGTTCAAGTGACAATTGTAAAGATATATGTATGCAACAGGTGGGAGAGAAAAGGGACAACACTAGAAAACATTGCGAAGTAGCACTTCACATATCAAACTACTAATGGAGAACATTGTATGTTGTGGGTGGCCGCAGATGGCATATAACTAATTAAAGAGTTGCATGGTCTGAACACTGACATTCGGGCTGACATTTTCTTGGGGTTGTAAGCTTGTAGCTGAGGACGGATAGGTGGGTTGTGCCAGCCTTCGTAATTTTGTGTTCCTTCGTAATTTTGTGTTCCATTGTGTTGTATCAAGGATAGTTTCGGTGTGACCAATATAGAGTTCGGCTGACCAATATTTTTGCACACGATTGGTTGGATCAAGAGTGGTATGGAGTTTCATTGGACTACAAGATGTGTAAAATCCATTCGGCCAAGTTTGGGCCATTTGTTTTATACTTTTGTAGGATGGTCTAAAGACTGGCATTCGAGCTCGCGTTTTCTTGGGGTAGCATGTAACTCAGGATGAATAGGGTTACAATTTGACCTATATAGGGTTCGGCTGACCAATATTTGCGGAGGATTGGTTGGATCAAGAGTGGTATTGAGTTTGGTTGGACCACTGCAAGTTGTGCCACTCATTCTATATTCCGTCATTGGGCCATGTTGAGGCCACTTGTTCTATATTAAGCCATTGGGCCAAGTTTGGGTCAGTTGTTCTATATTCAAGTTAGTAGGCCAAGTTTGGGCCACTCTTTCTGTATTTTTGTCTTTTCACTTTAGCATTTGCAAAAGTTGAAAAATATTTACTTTTACATATCTAGTTTGTTATCGCTGTGAAATATGGTGACCTAATCATCAGTTACAAAGGAAACCCTCATTAGGTTTCTTAGTGTTTTGAAGTATATATAGATGAAATTTGGGAATATAAAAGTAAGGGGTCAATGAACGGACTATTTTTACTCATATATATGCATTTTATTATGTGGGTAAAGAGATTTTTTTTTAATTTCCCACATTGATATAAGATTTCTCTTGAATTTCACACATTGAATTTATTTTGAATTATTTTATTTTTAATAAGGAAAGTTTGGTAAGTAAGTTGTATTTTTTAATCATGCAAGTTTGGTAAGTAAGTTGGAGTGACATAAAATGTTTGGATAAATTTTGAGTTAGACATTAGCCATATTGTATGATGGTTATGGATTTTATATGACCATAAATTCGTTTTAATTATAAGTTTACAAGGTTGAGAGAAATCAAATATGTCAACCTGAAGATCTCTTTCTAAATGTAAAATTTGACTAAATATTTACACCTTAAAAAAATTGATCCATCTACACACTTGATAAATAAATATCTATGAATTCTTTGAAATAGTATTTATATTATATAAATTTCATATATATATATATATATATATATATATATATATATATATATATTCTTATTTTATATTTTATTGAAACCCTAATACTATATACTTAAATATATAAGTCTAACATTTTTTTTTGACATGTTTTATAATTTTTCCTAATCTAATAATTAGTATGATATGTATAATATAAATAATTTTAGAAGCAAGTTTGTTTATAAATATGATTTTTTATATATTTATTAACTAAATAGAAATATGAACTTTTGAAATATATATATAAAAAATTTCTTACCATGTACATTATCATTTTATTTTATTTTAATGTAAAAAATTTAATGTGATATTTTTTACAATAGAATTTCACGTAATTCTATTATTTGAATCAAATTTTTATTTTTATTATTATTATTTTTGTTATTTTTATTATTATTTTCTTATTATTAATTTTTAATTTTTGAATGGACATTAAACTTTTTTAATTTAATTTTAAAGGTGATTATTTAAGATGAATATTTTTTCCTTAATGTATTTTCATATTATTTAATATTAGTTTCAAAATTTTAATTTAATTATAATAATTTGTAGTTGATTGTATGGAATATTTTTAATAGCATTTAGGATAGAAGGTTGAAAGTTATTTAAGAAAATGTTATAAATTAAACTAGAATAAAATAAATACAAAAATAATTTTAATGTGAAATGAGTTATGGTTTTTTGAACATGCGATATTGATAAGTTATGGTATTGGTTCATGATATTGTAACAACTACTATTTACAAGTCAAAAATCTCAATGATAATGTGAGAGTAAATCTTCATAATTGCTTGTTTTTTAAAATATATATGTCCCAATTGGAAAGTAAAAATATTGAATAATAAAATCATAATCATAAATTTTCAATCCAAAAACCACATATTCAAAACCTTAAATAAAAAAACACACTTATTACAAACTACTATATTTCAAAGATCGAAATGAGAAAATTTAATGATAATAATCCTACGCCATGAATATTTCAAATATTTGAAATGAAACAATACATTAATCTACAATAAATAACGTAAAAACCCTTTGATTTTGATAATACTATCTCCCCACTTCAAATTTGTCACGAAACTTACTTCGTTGCTTTCATTTTTAAAATGCTTCGAATGCTTTTTTGTCAAAGTACAAACAATACTTTAATCTAGCGTAGCATCGAAACACTTCGATCTTGATAACTCAATCACTCAATTTCAAATTTGACGGGAGACATTCTAAGAACGATCTTGATAACTCAATCACTCAATTTCAAATTTGACGGGAGACATTCTTTCATTCTTAGAATGCTTCAAATGTTTTTTTGGATGCCATTGCCATTTCCCAGTGTTTTTAACCCAGAATCCTCCAGTGCACCAAAGAAATTGGAAAAAAAAAATATCAATCCGTAAGGCCATAAAAATATAGGAAATCACAGTAATGTAGACTAGACCTCTTTTTTATTTGCATTTGTAGCAGCGTGCCATTTATTCAAAACTGTGAAACGTAGAGATGTACCGGCGCGACTACATATGCAGCAACTCACTTTCCTGTAAGCCTCTTTTTATTTCGATGCATGGATATCTAAGTGCAATAATCTTTTGTATGGAATTATGGTTTTGTAGAGTATATTGTAATTAGTTTGAAGTAAAATGTTTGGACTTTTAATTAATTTTTTAATTTTTTAGAAATTATTTATTAAAGTTTTGGGAAAATTAAATATTAGTTTTTTTTTAGAAATTGAAAATTATTTTTTAAATTTTGAATTTTGTTCATTTGATAAAATTAAATATTAAAGAATTTGGAAATTTTATTTTGAATTTATAAAATTTAAATTTCTAATTTTTTTAATTGAGGATCACTAATTTTATGGATTTTTTTACGATTAATGTTTTCTTTAAAAAATAAAAACAATTTTCATATGTTTCACACTTTTACTAACTATAGAAATTGGCCTATTTAAAAAGTGAAAGCAACAACATTGCATATTATACTAATTCTTTCTTTCTCCATTTTCCTCAATCAACCTCCTATATTATATATTTTCGCAATTCAATTTTAAATCATGATACAATATAAAAATAAAATTTAAGTCAACACTACAATTTTGTTTTCACAATTTTTATCACAACTTATAAATATAAAATAAGAAAATGATTTTTAGAAATCTTTTGCACTCACATTTAAGCTTTTGCTTAATTGAATTTTTTATTTTAATATACTAGACATTGTAATTTTTTATATTAGATATTTTATTACATATGAATTCTTTGCCATGCAATTAAGATGACACATGATACTTCATATTAAACTAATTTTTTCGATATAGAAATTCTACCATAAATTATTTATTTGTTGTTGAATTATGATGATTATAACTTTAAGGTTAAATAAATAGTTTGTTATATTAATTAGTTTTTTACAACTTTATTTATTTTATTTATATCATATATATACATTATTTAATATAAATATACTAGAAATTGTAATTTATCTTCCTTATTTGGTCTTATAAGCTAAAGATGGAATAAAATGTGCACAAGGACATTTCAATAAACTCTCAAATTTTGTTACAAATGATGATGTTAAGACTAGTGTTTCATGCAAAATTATTTATGAAACTATTTGTATTTCGCTCCAAACTTATTTAGTCCATTACTTTCTTTTTGTATTTAAATGTATTTTATTATTATTTTATGAATTTATTCACGCATTCATAATTACTATGGATTACTTTTTGTATAAAAATTAAATACTAAGTAACAATGCTAAATATTACATTTGTTAACAAACTTGTTTCATACTTTATGTAGCATATAATATAACTATAAGATACAATATGTATATTTGTATAAAAAGAAAAAGTAGCGTAAAGACCCATTATATAGGTCTTTACATACATTTATTATTGTTACATTGTTTTAAAGGCAATGGCACTTTCAACCGCCTATATTTAGTGTAAACATAGTCCGAAAAATATCCACTTCTTTATTTACTTTGGCATTCTCTTTCAAATTTCATTTTTAATTCTTAGCCGTTATATGTGCTTCAAATTGTATCTATAATAATTTATGATTTTTGGTTCCTATCGACGAGAACAATGAAATAAAAAATGTTGCGTGCATGTTTACAAAATAATAAAAGGTTGTGTGTATCGACGCAAATATCAAAAATAGCTTCTTACAGAAATTTTATGTTTAATATATTTAGTTTTATTCACTTATAGTATTGTCGCATGATCAGGCCAAGAAAATTTTGAAACTTTTCTTTCGAATACTATTGATACAAATTAATACAAGAATTTTTTAGTGTTTTGAAAGCAAATTCCCAACCTATCATGACATAGTAAGGAAAATGATCTCATGCCCATGTCGATAAAATTGGGTTACTTAAATACCATCATGGTTACTGAAATTGGTAACTTCTGTGAATATAGAAATGTCAAATTTCTATTTAAGAAAATGCTAGAAGGAAAAGTAATGCTGTGAGCATGAGAGATCCCAACATGGCCATGGGAAGGTATCCATCCAACATTTGAAAGTATGTGCCTCACTAGCTCAAAGCAAACAAGTTTGATGTTATTATTCTTTACAGATGGAACCATGTAGGATTTGTAGATGAAGGTAATACGTATTTTGTTCTCTTCCTTAGGGTTATTAAATAATACCCAAAAAGTAACAATAGTTTATAATATAGACTGTACTGTTCGGTCTCAGGTACAATCAGGAAGCGAGAGTTTATTTTAGCAGCCCAAACCCATCTTCGAATGGTGTGGGTTTCAAATTTGTTTTCATGTAAAAATTTCCAACATGAATAATTTAATGCTAGTATACAAGCCTCAAATTTCCAATATGAATAATTTGATGCTAGTATACAAGCCTCATTAAAATAATAAGGGCCAAACTTTTATATATGCCCTTAAATTATATAGAGAAACTATTGCAGATTTATGTAGCTTTGTGGGACGAGATTTTGACCACTATTTTCTTTTTCCTTTAACTCTTCCTACCTCATCATGAAAACAATAACTGTCGAACATTATAATAGTGCTCTCAAATAAGATAGAGAATTGTTGTAGGGATTAATGCATGGGTGGTTGTGGATGAAAAAAATCTCTCAGGTCTCCTACAACTCAAGGTAGATGAAATTAGATGAAATGCAACTACCCAAAGACACATGCACATCTCCATGTTAATCGAGAATTGACAAAGTAAAAGAGAAGATTTACTTCTCAATCTCTAGTGTAGTTTCGTCGGAGATCTTAGTTTGACAAAGGGAGAACCACTTCGCCCGCTCCTAGAACAGAACTTGCACATAGACAAGAAAAGAAGTAACCTTCACAACATATAAACCTTGACGATTAAAAATATTAACATATAAGAGAATATAAAACTAACATGCATCTAAGAGGATTATCAATCTCGAAATTGCATCAACATATACAAAAAAGAAGTCTCAACATCATCAAGTAGACAAAATAGGAGCATATCTATATTATTTGATGAGAGAAGAATGATTACAACCATGGTTGTTGAATCAAGTCTTCCCTTAGGTCCTTGGCTCCTTTCCCTATCTCTATTTCAACTCTTTGACAACATAACAATAATAATCTCAATATTCTGATCCTTGTTACAATGGTCAAGCCTCTAATTTATAGATGAGGATCGACTCACTCCTTGCCAATTTCTCCATGATTTCCAGTGAGGCAAAAGCTTGGATGTTGCCTCGCTTTATTTCTTTTTCCCTTCCCTTGTAGCTTTGCTATGATTAGCAATGTCCTTAGTTAGTACTGAGGTGGATGTTTCCTGCTTTTCGAGCTGACATTTGAGTGAAAAGAGGAGTGTAAGTTAGTCAACTCACACTTTGGCCTCTGAAATCACACAAATATTCAATAACACTTCCCCTTATGAAAAATAGAGCGTTAACCTAGGGACTAACTCTCCCTGCTAAGTCATGGGAAGCATTATAATGCCCTCTGTTTTTTTTTGGGGTGCATTATCCTAGCAAATGGGCCAGAAACTTAGTGTTTTTCTTCCAGTTAAACTATCCTTCTCCTGTGAGCTGATGAGGAGGTCATTTCGTGTATAAAAAATTCCCCCTAAAGTATGATGTCAAAGACGGAGACGATGGCCAAAATACTTTACATAAACTGAAGAGAGAGAGAGAGAGTATTGGAGCTTCGGAACTATAGGAGACCTGAAAACAACAACATATGTCAAAAATATGTAAACATGTCTTGATTCGGGCATTCCCATACTCAGTAGTTGTATGAGAGTAATTCTCAGAGAAAGTATGACTATCATGTCCATCGATAGGAACAATGTGGAAATTGTGTTATCATATGATCAATCTGAAGGGTTGTCTTCGAAAAAAAGTACGCAACTTGGAAGAGGAAACATGGTTGAGTGATGTAAGCCTCTACCCATGGTCTTGGTCGTTGCCTGTGTGAACGACATATTTTTTCACATGTGAATAAAGGAGTTGAAGTCAAACACGTGAGAAATTGTCGAATTACCAGTCAATGATGAAAATTGTTCAGCAGATGTAAGGATGGACACCGATAAGAATGATGGTCTCCAAGATGTCCAATACAATATAACGAGTGTGAAAAGTTTGTTGTTTTGGAACACTCATAGAATTGTTCAAATGGGAGCCAATAGTGAAAACCCCCAATCTAATGCAAGGTAACCTGCCACTAAGGACTGCAAGTTCCACGACAGTGGTATGTTTTTGGATCTTCTTCCTAGATATGATGTTGAAGTCACTAGGAAGAGATATGTCAAAGGTAGGCAATGAGGTGTCCTACATCAGTTGACATGAAATGAGACAAGAATGATTGTTTTGGAGATAGATTTAGAGCAATGGGGCAAACATACGTAGGGAAATTTCAGGCAGATGTTGGTATGCTTGATACAGGAAGTAGAGAATAAATGAATCCCTTGAAAAATAGAAGGCATGACATCAAGGTTACCAGGAAGCTTAGACTCAAGAACACCAAAGAGTGTTAGGATATAGGGATGCAGGAACATTAGGGTATAAAGGCTAAACTCATAGGATGGTAGGGTTCAACGAGAAGTTGACAAAGAGGATTGCTGAGGGGGCGACATGTTCAAGGGAGTGACAAGAGTATTGTTACCAAAAGATCCTTTAGAATATAGATATTGAGCCATTGTTCTATCCAATTTTTCCCCATCTAATTAAGTTTAACGAGTCGGGAAAGGTAAACTCGATGGTATTTTCATATTTATAAATTCTAAAAATATCCAAAAGACAACTCCAAGGGGTACCTTTGTTATGGTTGATGACCATGTGTGACAAAGGGTTAATAGTATACCTGACACAATTGATTTCACATAAGTTTGTCCATTGAGTCTGGATAAAGTGAGAAACCTATGTTGAATAAACATCTACCTCATTTTGTTACGAGTACGAGGAGACAAAGTAAACTCGATATTCTTCATCAAATTTTAATGACTCAAATGAAGAAAAACTTGATATATATTCATAAATTTTTAATGAGTCAGATGAAGAAAACTCGATACATCTTCATAAAATTTTAACGAGTCAGATGAAGGAAACTCGATATATCTTTTAAAATTTTTGGGAGTGAGAAAAAGAGATAATAAAAAATTGCTCAGATATTCTTCGTAGGAGTTTTACAAGCCCGAAGAAGGTAACTCGGACATTTTTCAATTCAAGAGGGAGAAAAGGTTCCCAAAAAATAACGTGCACATCTAGAATCAAAGATGGTCAACTGTGCATAAAAAGACTAAAAGATCATTAGAGCATAAGTAAAATCGGATAGAATAGCAGAATGGTGCATGTTTAAACCAAGATCGGAATGAATAGCTTCAATTTCAAAGACTAGCTAAAGTGAGTCATACCTCCATAGTGACTATAAGAAGGGTGATAGACACTCATTTTCACTATTTGAAGTTTGTGAGAGTGCTCTGGAGAGTAAAAGGAGCAGAAATTTCCTGAATGATTGTGAGAAATCCAGGCGACCATTTGACGTTCTGTCAGTTGCAAGTAAGAGGCTTCATCCTTATCTTTCATTTGAATCCTTAATTTATGTTTGTTGCTAGTAAATATAACATTTTTGAGCAAGCCATAGGTAGCTTGGACAGGTAACGCGGTTACCCAGGTCATGGGGCACGTTAAACTTCTTTCCCATGAAGAGGAAGGGAGTTAGAATGCTCTATGAGTAAAGGAGGGTTGTGTTAGATGGCCAAGCGCAATAATAGTTTGAGTTTCTTGATTTCCCAGGGTTTTCTATGAGCTAGAAACAGCTTAAAGGGTTGTGTGATGCATGGATCAGGCTTATAAGATAAGTATTTGGAGAGAAAGAGCCCATGAAAAAGAGGAACTACAAATTTTGAATGATCTGACATGTTTGGCAGCTTTGAGATGATGTGATATGCTAAACTATGTCAAAGTTGACCTTATAAAAAGTTAGGAGAATCTCTTCAGTTGGATTATCCAACGATGGCATGTGTAATAGGGAATGTTTAGGATTTGGGACCATGAGCTCTCAATTGAGTCAGACAATATATATTTCCTTACTGGTTTTCCGTGCAGAGGTGCACGAGTAAACTTGACAGGAGGGAGAGTAGATGTGAGGACCACTATGGAGTTGATCCGAACACATTGCATTGAAGGCAGTCAGCTAGTGAGAAACATAATTCCAATAATGTGGATATCATCAAGACCATTGAGGTATAGTCTATAGATGATCATGCGCTTGGCAGGGGCTAAGAGTCAACATGTGGCTACAAAATCACAGGTGCTACTAGAATTGGATTACCTGCAGAGTTAATATCCGAGGTGACAACAGAGGTAATTAGGTGAAAGCAGAGGTGACACCATTCAACATCCAGGCCCAAAGAGAGTTTTGATATGGAACTTTGACTGCATTCTTCATAATAGAGAGAGTGCTTGTGATGAGGCCTCGAGTGAGTCTTGGTATAGTCGGTCTGAGGGAGCCTAGAGAAGATTAATGGGTAGCCCTAGCGCCTCATATAAGAGGGGGTCTCATTAGAGATTTGTTTGAGGATTAATTCTTTGAGTGGATCAGAGGCAAGATCCCCATGATTGAGGATTATTCGTATGCTAGCATGAACTATACGGCAGATCTAAAACTGATATTTCCACTTGACACTCAGTGGGGGCCACTTGGTAAGAGGATAGTTCAAAGCTAAAAGTACTTTTTGTCTTTTGAAGTTTAAACAATTTTTTTTTTAATCTATGGGTGAAAAAAATTGACATGAAACATTTGGTTGACACAGATGTGGAACTGGTTCGTCCTATAGGTGTGCCTCACCATGCTAGGTAGGGTGATCAAGTACATGGGGTTGGAGCAGCAACGGAGGCCATGGTAGCTTCCGAAGAGGGAGATGACACATAGAGTCTACGTAATGTTACTAAGAACTTAAAATGTTTGAGAATGGGTGTGCCAACTCTTCCCATGAGAGAGATGCCTATCCATATGCAGCGACACACGGTGGGTGTGCTAGAGTGGTTTTTGGTGCCTCTTAGGAGGTTAGATAGAGAAGTGATCTGTGACCATGAGCAACAGGCTTTGCAGGAGTAGATTATGGTCATCGGATGTACCCAAGTTTTGGGAAGTTTTGATGTAAACAAACTAGAAACAATATATCTATATATATATATATATATATATATATATATATATATATATATATATATATATTGGAAATTTTGATGGTGCATCTGTTTTTTATTTTTTGTAAGTTTTTATGATGAAAATTTTACACTAAGCATGCATGTAACTATAAAGAATGTGATAGATTCCAATCCAACACATAATTTTCTAATGAAACATCTAATGCATTAGATTCTCTTGGAATGTTTTCATAAGTAATAAACATGAATTAATGTTCTAAAAGTCGTACCCTTAAAAGTAACATAACAAGATTGGATTGTGAATGTGATACTGATTAGTCAAGTGCATAACAACAAGCTAAGAGTCTAACTTGAGCACCAGACTAGAGATGTAGCTTCAGTAAGGAGTTTGATAATGAACATGTACTCAGCAATATTATTCGTTGCATAACCAAGAAAAAACCCCCCCTCCAGAACTAAGTAGTTCCGACTCAGGTGTATAGGGAACCCAAGTAGCTGATTCAATGTGATGTGTGTGATGACTAGCGCCAGCCACATATCCAATGTATGGTAAGGGTGATGAAGGCATATGTGAAAAGAGAGATGTTTATGAGAGAAATACCCATTTAAAATCCAAAAATATCTAGACAAACTAAAAGAAGCAAAACTTATATACATAAAATTACAAAGAAGATGCCTAGTAGAACACTAGGTGAAATAATTTTTTAGATAGATCCTATTAGGGGGCTCTGCAAGTGGGATTCCATCGCACTTGAAGTTCATAGGATTCTTTAGAAAGAACTGTAGTAATGACATATGGATCGACCCATAATGGTTGAAGTGTTCCTACCCCCAGGAGATTGTGCTTCTAATTGTAAAGTAAGTCGAGGTTGCCCTCTTGGTAAGATGGAGGCCTGACATGTTTGTCGTATTGAGTTTTGAATCGTCACTTGTGTGCTTCAAGAGCCATTGTGGCATCTCGAAGAGTCTCATCTAACTGATTTAGTGACATCAAGCGCTCTTCTTCAGCAGTAGTGTCTGGTAGGAGTTCAATAACTAGTTTGAGGGAGGGAATATGACACTCGATAGAAATAATTTCTTCCATATCGTAGGAAAGCTGTGAAGCCTGTAGTAGTTTTCATTGACATTTGGTATGTCCAGAGCGCAAAATACAACGTTCGGTGCCAGCAAGTCTTATGATTACATACTAACCAGCCGATCATGGCCTTGAGGATGTCGTTGACAGCTTCCACTTGGACATTAGCTACTAGGTAGTATGAAGAAGAATGTTCTCGTTGAAAACCGAGCAAAGTTGTTAAGTCTGGCATCATATGGTTTTGAAAGTGGGAACCATGGTCTGTAACGATCATGCGGGGTACACTGAAATGACATATCAATTGATTAAATAGGGCAACTGTTTCTCCATCAGCTCGAATAGCGGGAATGGCTTCAACCCATTTCATGAAGTAGTCTACAACGACAACAATGTAGTTGTGTCCATTAGATGAAGTGGGATGACAAGTGATGAAGTCAATGCCCCATTTAGAAAAGGGGATGGGGCAATGGAAATAACTAAGAGAAGAGGGGTAGGGGGTGCATTCATTTTCTTTGTGTAGATTTGACAAGGATGACATTGCTCGACTGCAGTAATATAGTCTTTGAACAAGGTTGGCCAGTAGTATCCTGTGCACAAAATTTCCTGGGAAGTACCCATGCCAAAAAGATGACCACCACATGCCCCAACATGCCAGTCATTAAGAACGTGTTCTACCTTGGCATGTGTAATACAACGTCAAAGAACTGATTCAGTACGATGATGATATAGAGTATCGTTCAACACTAAGTAGTGCTTATCTGATTGACTCTACTAATCTTGCATTTGGAGGTAGACAAGAATGCCTTTGTACCAAGGATTAGTAGAGTCAACCAGATAGACAGATTCATCAGGGATAGGATTGTAGGCTAGTTCATTTGGGTCAACCTTGGTAAGGTCCGACAACAATTCGGCGAAGATTATGGATTTTTCAGCCTTGGCAGTGGCGAAACTAGATCAAATTGTTGAAGGATCACAATCCATTTGCAATATTTTCCTCCAATAACTTGACGAGACAGAATGTGTATCATGCGATTCTCCAAGGAAATGACAGTAATCTGTAGCAACATGATGTAGTGTCAGAAGTGATTGACAACAAAAAAAACTGCCAAGGATAGTTTCTCCACATATCAATACCGTAGTTTGGTTATGACAAGGCTTTTCGAGAGATAGTAAACCACATGCTCATAGTGATCATCGTGGGTTTGAACTAGAACCATGTTAATAGAGGATGGTGAGGCTACTAGGTATAAATGAAAGTCACATGCATAGTCGAGAGGACTAAGTAGTGGGACTCATATGAGTGCCTGTTTAAAGGCATCAAATGATCGTTGAGCTTGATCGTCCCATATATAAGGTAATCCTTTCTTGAGTAGGCACATAAAAATTTCATTAATTCAACATAATTTATGATGAAATGACATAAGAGGTTTGCCTTTCCTTGCAAACTTTAGAGTTGTAGGATGGATTGTGGTGCGGGCAATTGAGTAATCGCCTTTAGCTTATCAGGATCAACCTGTGTCCCATGTTTAGAGAAAATGAACCCAAGTGGATGCCAAGATTCGAAAAAAATACACACGTACGGATTCAGATGGATGTTATAAAACCTACATCTAAGAAATATTACTCGAAGATGAGCTAAGCATTGGGCTCATTTCCCAAAATGAACCAAAAGATCATCCAAGTAAGCTAGAACAATACATCTCATATCGTGAAAGGAATATTACATAGCCCTCGTAAAGGTTGCACCCGCATTCTTGAGACTGAATTTGAGCTTTCAATATGCAAGTATGCCCCACGGACAAATGAAGGTGGTTTTGTGCTGGACAATAGGTTTGATAGCAGTCTGGTTATACCCCAAGAAGCCATCCATGAAGGAGAAATATTCACAACCAACACAACCATCAATTATTAGTTCAATGCATTGAGTTGGATAGTTTTCCTTGGAAATGTGGTGTTCAAATTGAGGTATTCTACATAGACATGGATGGTACCTTTTATTTTGTCTACAGGAACTAGATTAGAAACCCATTCAGTCAAGGGAGCATGGTAGATAAAACCAACACTTAAAATTTTTTTGACTTCAGTCTTGATAGTTACTATTTTGCGAGGGTGGACCGATCAAAGTCTTTTCCAAACGGGCCTGGGATTGTCATAAATCTTGATCTCATGCTCGACAATATAAGGATCTATGTTGGGAATTTTGATGCAAGAACAAGCGAAAACATCGCATAATTCCTTGAAAAGGCAGGTGAAGCTCGTAATTTCTTCAGGATTGTAGTCAACTCCAATATGAAAGTTTTCCATGATACCTTTTTTGACTGAGATAGCGATGAGCATATTATTTGAAATATTACCCAAGTTTCCTTCTGAATCCATAGTTTGGATAGTTTTATAATCTGAAGGAAACATCTCAGGTGGGTCAAAAGGCAACATTTGTAGAGATGTCATGTCTAAATCATATATCAAAGCGCGGTGATGTGAATCGACCCAAGGTCACTCTTCTAAAGATATGATCTCTCGAATAACTTTGTCCGAAGGTAGAACTTCATTGAGGATATCATTAGGAGTGGTGGTGGGAGAGGAAGTGGTACTATCGGTCGTAACCAAAGTAGTAGAAGAATAAAATGTAGATTGAATGGCTTGATAAGCCAATTCAGCTGGTGAAAGCGACACCTGTTCTCCATAGGAATCAATGTCTGAAGGGGTTGGCAGGATCTATGGATTGGTAGGGCCATTAAGAATGCTAGAGACCATGGAAACCATTTGTGGAACCTGGGGCAGTGGGAGATGAAAACAACCTAAAAGGGAGGAACCCTTTAGAAGACCGGTACCAACATTGACATAGGATTTAGATATACCACCCATTAAGGGCATGACGCTGCTAGGTAATAGGGGATTAATCTATGGTACATAAGGATAATTGATCCACTATGACTATTTTCCCATCCCAAGGGAAAAGGATGAGTCAAAAGACTGAAGAAACAATGGCAATCATGGAGTAAGTCCAACTCCGACCCAAAAGAAAATTATAGTCAAGATGCCAATTTACAACTTCAATATCCACCGCTATTGCTCTCCCACTCACAGTGATGGGGTAGTTGGGAAGGTATACTTTCAGGATGAAAGTGTGGCCATCAAATGCTTTGAGGGAATTCGATGACGGTGAAAGAGTGGCAGAACCCAGGGCGAGCAAACATGAAATGGACATTATGTAGGTCAAAGCACCTTTATCAATGACAGTTCTATGGATAGCTCCGACTTTCGATATAACTTGTACCTGAAATGCAAGCAGATGGGAAAGGCGAGGCTTACTTTTTTCCATGTAAAAATTGCTAGAGTGGAATCTTGAGGGTCAGTTTCACCCTTTCCTTTGTGCTAGATAGGTTTGTAATACCTCGAGGGTAGACATAGTAGATGGTGTTTGTGACAAATCTTCTACAATACTAGAGTTTTGGGCAGCACAATATGTAGAGGTATTGTGTATCGTGCGATGAGGTGTCCCTTTGGGGTGACGGATCACAAGGTCAACGACAGGCCTTTTGATATGAATATCATTAGGAAATGGTGGATTCGAACTCAAGGCAGTTTCCGGAGCATTAGTGACTGGAGTTCCATAATTCTTGGCTCACATTTGTAGATCAATCATTTCAAAGGTGTAAATAGTTAACAATCCTTCATGAGAGGAAGGAGGATGTGAACTGTTGTTGCCCCCTTATGGGGGTTGCAGTGGATTCGATATAATTTGTTGTTGTTATTGAGCAGGTAAATGGTTTTTGAGGACCGCAAAGGCCCGACCAGTGTCCTTTTGTGCAAGAAGGTTTGTGCATTCTTGAAAGCGAGGACATTTGTAAGTCATGTGGTCCTCAAGACAGATTTTGCAAGGTAACTTGACAGTTTTTTCATTCTTGGTATCAGATTTGGAAGATTTCTTTTTGGGGTTATTTCGTGTACCAGGTTGCTCCTCAGAAGGAGATGTATTCTTCTTATTCTTCTTATTCTTACCGCAAGGTTTCTACGTAGACTGCATAAAGTTTATCGTAATGGTTAGAAGAGCAGTTTATTAAGAAGTAGGAGTGGTATCGACATATATCTAGGAGTCTTGCTCACTAAGTTCTTCGACAACAACCCTAGAGGTAGTGTCGATGAAGTTGTCAACGTGCGCATCGGGTTGTTGAGTAGCGGGAGCATTGGAATTTCAAGGGGCATGGGAGGAGTATATCATAGAGTGTACCAGGTTGAGAGTAGATCAAATCTAAATGCTAAGAACGGCAAATGGATTGGTCTTCCATAACCACACCAGCTATGACAACGACCTTGGCAATGGGGCGAAGAAGTGACTTGCAGAACCAATCTGCTAACAAGTGATCTAGAATGGTGGATTTTACAAGCCTCTGCTTGCATCTCCATTCATGGATATGATCATAGATGTGGGAATAGTTGTCTTGGCATAGAGTAGTGAGGAGATTCGTTCCGATTGCATAGTGGATAGGAAGCTGGAAGTGCTTCAAGAATTCCATTGTCAGGGCGCCAAAGGTATCGAATTACACATGTGGTAACTCAATGAACCACTTCGCAACATTGGTAGTAAGGGTGAGGGGGAAGAGTCTGAGCCAGATACTATCATCAACCATGAAATTCAATACACACCATAAATGGTACGTGGTGAGATGTGTCGCTGGATCATCCCCTTATTTCCCTTCAAATTTCAGAATGTCTACGAGCATCTTGTGCGGGATTTCAGGCCAATGAAAGTTGTGATTGATGGGGTCATTAGTCAACTTATATAGATCGGGGATATGAAGTGTTCCTAGAAAAAAAAAGGTGTAGTTGCCCTCGAATCTTACCAAGGTGGTGCAAGATGACTTGAAGGACCCAAGGGTCCCCCCATCAAGTTTTTTCTAAGATCATTTTTCTGGGCATTTTTATCTTGATTGCTGATTTGCCAAAGTTTAGGTAATCAGATGAACATGGAAGTGCCATGTCAGTCTGATTACCAGACGTGCCATGTCAATCTAATTACCCAATATTCAGTGAATCAACAATCCAGATACTGGGCATTTTTCTAAACATGGAAATGACATGTCAAACCGATTACCAGATGTGCCATGTCAATCTGATAACCCAATACTCATTGAATCAACAATCCAGATACTGGGTATTTTTCCAGCACTATGCTTTCTTGCTCGAGTAACACTATCCCCACAAATACTTTAACTTTCTCATCCAATATCTGAACACATGTAGTGGTTTTCTAACATTTTTTCGACACTTCTTCCATGACCTGTAGGAGGAGTTGTGCATCGCTGAAGTAAAATAATGAGTTAGAAATTCCTACTATAAATTATATATCAATCCAACAAATTAAAAGGTAAGAGTATCAGGGAGAGTTGGAGGACTCTCCCATTGTATGTCTCCATATCAAGACCTTTTATTTCTGCAACATGATAGAGAGCCTTCTTCTAGTTTTGGATGGTGATGGAGTAGTATCGTGGTAGAGAAGTGAATGTTCTCTTCTTGAGCATTTCAGGGATTGACCATACACTCCTTTTTCAAAATGCATTCCCCATCAAAGAAAAGTGGAATAATATCTGACCCTGACATCAATAGGAGCTCAATTTGACTCTACATATCTTGGAGAGAAAATGGCATTATGCATAGAGGTTGTTTGAATGGCACTCTAGATTTGAGGAGTTATATACTCTCCATCTTTCTATTCATTAACTTCCATAAATACTTGCAATCCATTTTTTTCAAGGCGGTCGTAGAGATATTTAGCTAGGGTTTGCTTGCAGTCTGGACCCATGTAGTTAATGAAGATATCAAAGACATAGTTGTTGTAATCATTTCCTTATGAGATGGATACGACAAAATACAGAGTAGCAACAACGATGTAAGCTCAAGATTTTCTTCCTTTCCTGGCTGATCTCTCAAGTGTCAAATTGGCTACCCGTTGATGTCTCTTTCTCAATACTCGCACTGAAACTTGTGTTAGGAATTTCCCGATGAGCCTTCCTAGATATCGTCACCTATGACGTCGATAGGTGGTAGGGTTAATAATTATACTGACACTTTCTTATTGGCAGCTGAAAGAATATGAAGTCTATAAAGAGAACTCTCACCACACTACTTGAGCAAACATGTGTCTTTCTCAGATAGGCAATGGACAAACAACGAAAATCTTCAGACAAATTTCTCCTTAGGAAATATTGAGACAAATTTCCCTTTATGAACACCTTCGCTGTAATTAATTAAAAAAAATAATCATTTTCTGAAACCAACACATTCTTAAATCAACTAATAATTTTGACCTTAATTTAAAATGATTATCACAAAAAAAATCCATCACTGTATTATTTTCTAACTAAAATAATCTCACATTGTGACATAGATAACCCAATTGTTAGTGTATGGAAGCTACATATCCTTGATTGCATGGATGCTCATAATAACTCCTACATTGAATTTAACATCCCAATCCCATGTGCATGTAACTGAAATCAAATGTTAAAAGTAGGTTTGTGTTGAAATCCTGGATACCATGGATATTATTACACATTATTATGTTATATTTTAAATAATAATTAATAAATTAATAATAATAGATTTCATATGAATAATAACTAACGCATATGTTATTAATACCATATTCATTATAAGTAAAAAGATGTATATAATTAAGAAAAAATAAGCATAATTTCAGTGGAAAATTTAGCAATGTATTGGAAAAACCACATGGAAAGATCAACAACGCTTTTATTACTAGTAGAATTTACGTAAGTTTTAGCTTCTAAGCCCAATTCTCAATCACTTTAGCCACAATGAATGAATTCAACCTTATTGATATAAAAAATCTCCAGTACATTAGAGGAGAATCCTTCATTGCAATTGAGGAGAGGAGTTCATTACATTCGAGAAGAACACTCTATTATATTCAAGAAGAATCCTTCATTACATCTGAGGAAAAAACCTAGTTACATTCAAGGAGAAATATTTGTCACATAATAAAAATATATTATTTTATATATTTGGACTCACACATAACAATTTTGACTTGAGCCCAAACATAATCTTATGTGAATATTATTGCTAATGATCAAGTCCCAAAAATATATCATCACCTTTGTATGACACCACCCAGTGTTCTACAAAGCTCCTCATTATCCCTTTGCAATATCTTTGCTAACATTTCAGATGGATTTTCTTTTATATGTATGTTCTTCAATTATAGCAACCCATCATCCAACACTTGTAGAATCCAATGATATCTAGCATCAATGTGTTTTATGTTGTAGTGAAAGGTGGTGTTTTTATCAAGATTGATTCCACTTTGGCTATTTCAAGTTAGTACATACTTTTCTTGTGGCAGGTTCAGTTCTTCCAACAACCTCTTAATCCAAATCATTTACTTGCATCCTTCATTAGTTTCAATATACTCATCCTCCATATTAGACAAAGTCGCCACCTTTTTTAATATTGATACCCATGAAACTCTAGTTCTCACAAATGTCTAGATGTACCCTATTGTGGATCCTCTAGAATCCACATCACCTACCATATCATCATTTGTAAACCCTTACAATAAGGAATTAGTACCTCAAAAGAACAAAAAATAATCAATTGAGCCTTTAATGTAACTCAAAATCCATTTTACAACAAAATGTTCCTTCCATAGGTTTGTAGGAAACCTACTTACGGAATTAGTACTTCAAAAGCACAAAAAATAAGAAATTGAGCCTTTAATGTAACTCAAAATCCGTTTTACAACAAAATGTTCCTTCCATAGGTTTGTAGGAAACCTACTTACCACTCCACCAAATGTGTAATTTTAGTGTTAGTGCATACCATTGCATACATTAAGCTTCCTATATTTGAATAATATGGAATCTTTGATATCTCTTCTTTTTCTTCAATTCTATAGGGGACTAACTATTTGCTAATTTGAAATGAGATACAAGTGGCGTACTTACAAATTTTGATAATAGCTATATCAAACATTTCCAATACAATTCCAAGGCACTTCATTTGTTAGAGCCATAGTTTATTTCTTTCTCTATCATGTATAATTTGCATCTCCAGAATTTATCTTGTTAATACTAAATTTTTCATGGCAATTGCATGGTTTAGATCTTTTTTCAATCTATTAATCATGAATTTATCTTTTCCAGCAATCGACCTGTCATAAACCTATAATAATAGGATAATGAAATTTACATTTTAATCTCTTTTATTATATACACAATTGTCTACATTTAATCTTGTAAAACCATGATCAAGCATAAAAGGGTCAAACCTTTTATACCATTGACACGGAGTTTGTTTCAAACCATATAGACTCTTCTTTGAGCTAAAGACCAAATTAAACCTTACACTTGTTCCATGAATATATCCTGTTCAAAGTTTCCATGCAGGAAGGTTGTCATGACATATAGTTTTCTTAATTCTAAATCAAAAGTAGCTACAAGACCAAGTATTACATGTTTTGATGACATTTTAACAAATGGGAAATTTTTTTATTTAAATTCAATACCTTGCTCTTTCCCAAATCCTTTCACCACTAGTCCTGCTTTGAACCTTTGTCTAGTTTCCTTGCCTTCATGTTTTATTTGATGCACCCACATATTATTTCAAAGAGCTAAACCATCAAGTGAAGTTTTGGGAGAGTGAGAAACCTTAGAGGTAGTGTCGATGAAGTCATCAATGTCTGCATCGGGTTGTTGAGTAGCGGGAGCATTGGAATTTCGAGGGGCATGGGGGAGTATATCGTAGAGTGTGTTAGGTTGAGAGTAGATCAAATCTAAATTATAGGAATGACAAATGGATTGGTCTTCTATAATTGCACCATCTATGGCAATGACCTTGGAAATGGGGGGAAGAAGTAACTTGCAAAACCAATCTGCTAACAAGTGATCCGGAATGGGGGATTTGACAAGCCTCCGTCTGCTTCTACATTCACGGATATGATAATAGATGTGGGAAGGGGTGTCTTGGCATAGAGTAGTGAGGAGTTCCATTCTGGTTTCATAGTGGATAGGAAGCTGGAAGTGCTTTAAGAATTCCATTGTCAGGGCACCAAAGGTATTGACTTACACATGTGGTAACCCAATGAACCACTTCACAACATTGCTAGTAAGGGTGAGGGGGAAGAGTTTGAGCCAGATACTGTCATCAACCATGGAATTTGATACACACCATAAATGGTAGGTGTTGAGATGTGTAGCTGGATCATCCCCTTATTTCCCTTCAAATTTCAGAATGTTTGCGAGCATCTTGTGTGGGATTTCAGGCCAATGCAAGTTGTGATTGATGGGGTCATTAGTCAACTTATATAGATAGGGGATATGAAGTGTTTCCAGAAAAGAAAAATGTGTAGGTTCCCCCAAATCTTACCAAGGTGGTGCAAGATGACTTGAAGGACCAAAGGGTCCCCCCATCAAATTTTTTCTAACATGATACACGAGATTCATCGGATAATAACTTCCTGGTTGTGGTGGTGCAGTCATATAAGGTGGCAGTCCATATGGGATATTAGGTTGGGTGACAAAATATTGGTTTGCCCTTGGATACAAAGAGCCCCCACAGCTCAATTGTGGTTGAGGAGGGGGTTCCCAAATGGATGTAGTAGGACCGAGTTGAGGGATACTGCTAGCCACATAGTTTGTAGTAGGCACATGACTCACACTAGAATAGTGTCCACTTGGATGAGATAAGTTGATAAGCAAAGAACCAGGTTGTCCTAGAGATAGAAGGGGAATAGAAATGCCCCTGGAAGGTATATGCATGTTGGGAACATTACCCCCAGGCATATGAACCTAGGGATTAGAAATTAGGAATGGGTTCCAACCAAAAGGTTTCCTAAAGGTGGTTGTGCTAACAATGCTACTAGGAATGATAACTGATGGTCCAAGAGCTGACAAGAAATGGGTGGAGACCAGGATATACAGGACTCCACTCATAACTGGGGTAACAAGGTTGCTTGGACTAAGCATAGTCTGAATAGCAGGGTGATCAATCAGCTCTGTAGTACTGACCATAGGCAGAGGAAGTGATGGTGGAGCAAAATTTTGCACAAAGGACCATGACCCATTAGTCGCCTGAGGAATATTATATGTGGGAACTGATGAAGACATCAAAATTATAGGTGTTACCTAAACCAACAATGGACCAACTCCCCGGTAGCAGATATATTTTATAAAAAAAGGTTAAAGTGATATTTGTTATTGTTTCACCGTTAATAATCCAACACCTAAAAATAAAAAAATACTCTAATGGTAATCAACAAGAAGCCAAGGTACATAACTATGTCTGGTAGCCACCACTAGCTGGAGATGAAACCCATTATCACAGTGGCCAAAAGAGAGAGTCGAAAAAATGTACAATTATGATTACTCTCGAGCTTCACCCAAACCTTGGTAAGAAAGGGCCAAGTAATCTCGTGAATATGAGCACCCTCCCAAAAGACCAAATACAAAATAGGTTCGTCTATTTAGGTACGAGGGAAGCCCACCCCACTCACCTTGTGTTCATCCCTAAAAATTTTGGCCACTAAGGTTACATCAAATCATAGACACCACTAGGGGGGTTCACGGTCAGGGACAGTAAGCTGTGTGAGTAGAACAACTGAGTCCCTGACTCAGCTCAGATATCCCTGAGGGGATGCCCAGTACATAGAATACCCACTATAAATGAAACCGAAGGTGGGCTATCTTCTCTCACACTCTGATGTTCTCTCGCACTTAACTCCTTTATTAGGTGAGTGGTCCTGGATGATATGAGTGCAGCAGGATTTTACTCTCATTAGTGACAGTAGTTTCTGTTCCGTGATCTTGGGTAGTTTACTCACCACTACCTAGCCCAATGTCCTAGCTTAAACTAATATGTGTGTAAGCTCAAAAATAGAGTTGTTGATTACTTTTATTAAGTGATTGATTTTATGTGAACTTGTATTAGTGTCTCCAAAGGGGGTGTTGACGTATGGAGTTCAATGGGACTCTCACTTAAACCATGCAAGAAAAATTCTTTAGGTTTTTCATTTGATAAAAGAGAGCTTCTTACAAGGAGAGATTATACATCATTTCAGCAATACACATCCAAATGCAGTAACAACACATGCACAAAATGCAAACATACTATAACACGCCCTCCTCCCAGGTCCACCCAAGCATCCAACCAGCTAGGAAAATATGTGATGAGAGAGGTTACTATAAGGGATTCAATATCCTTGGTGACCTTAAGCAAATGCAATCTATGGAACTCATCAAACAAACCCATCCACATCAATAATTACACCCCCAGGAGACATGCCAGCCACTTAGACATCATGTCCCTAGGTCCCACTAATGTTTAAAGCCTATTAACCCAAAGTTTCTCTCATGGTATAGGAAAGAAAATGACCAATAGCTCAAAGTCACTCTCATAGGCCTCTGTGCTAGTGACTGTGGAATTTTCTCAGCAAACTTGTGTTAGCGACCTTGAGATTTGAGCCACTTTTCTAGACTAGAATCCCAGCCTCTGCCCAGAACTTGCTACAACCTTTAGAATCCATAAAAGACATGATAAAAATTTTGATAAATAAAAAATCAACCTTAGGACTAGGCCTAAGCATCCCCAACTAGGACTCACATTCTGTCAAACACTTGGCATCAATGCAACCTAAAGGTCTAGAATACAAAACAGAGCATAAATGATTGAAAAAACATATGAAACACAACTAGAAGGATCACCTCCTTCTCCATCGAGCTATTATATCATCAATTAGGTCTTGTATCCATCCTTTTAACAATTACAAGTAAATACATGAAATAACCATGACATGAACCAGTTACATAACCATGCTTATGTCTAGCATTAAACCATATAGATAACAGAGATAAGACAACCATTAAATCCACATATAAACAAGTAAAAAAGTAAGAAAACTTAGCTTTTATTAATCATAGGTAAATCCGACCAGGTTCAGGACTCCCAGATACCACCCAACCATAGACATGGCTGAACCGAATCTCTCTTTCAGCCAATCACCCCCATGCCATATTCTAAGCATGAATGTGGGATCTCATAGAAAAACCAATATAAGAACAACCAAGGGAATCCAAAGGTTAAACCACCTCCACCATCTCCAAACCGTGATCACACCAAACCAGGTGCTCTGATCACAATCGAACCAATCTTGGAATGTCATCCAAAATCCATCACT
Source organism: Pinus tabuliformis (assembly GCA_031772625.1). NCBI lineage: Eukaryota > Viridiplantae > Streptophyta > Pinopsida > Pinales > Pinaceae > Pinus > Pinus tabuliformis. The sequence goes on from CM062819.1 coordinate 1,841,664,715, forward strand.
ATCCTTGAGGAATTTTCCATCTCCTTGTCTCTCAAGCTTTACTGCAATCCAATCTTGGATCACTAGGCCCTAGACTGAGACCAGTCTCTCAGGATTTACCATAATCCAAACCTAGATCACTAGGCCCTAAATTGAGACTCCTCCCTCAGGCTTTACTGTGTATCCCACCAAAACCGGTCAAGGGATTCCTAGGCCTTTGGGAATGAACCTTGAGACCACCTTTGCCCCGAATTCTGAAATCCATCCTCAAAACCAAAGCTCAAAACCGAAATAAACATCCCAACACCATGGCATCCAAAAAAAGGCAAGGCTCTAAGCCTGAGAACCACTGTCATAACCCGACAAAACTATGCCACTAATAACAAGAGAACAATACACCAACAATCAAATCTATGGATGTCCAAACTAGCCAGGAAATCACCCATGCAAAAGGGTACCTACAAGTATTCCTGTTGAAGCTTCTTGATCCTTCTTTCGTTTCCTTGATCCTTGCTTTCATTCCTTTCCTTTTGCTTGTTTTTTCTTCCTTGATCCAAAGCTAGAGTGCTCCAAGAAAAATCTAAGTGACCAAGAGTGAGAGAGAGAGAGAGAGAGAGAGATAGAGAGAGAGAGAGAATAATGAGAGAGCTACAAACTTGAACTAATAAAAGGGTACCAACTAATACTCGGAGGCCTTTTCATTAATGAGGCCTCTATTTTCTTTATTTTCCATTATTTTCCTTCAATTTCCTCCTCACATGCAACATGTGACGTTTTACTTTCCTTTTCTTGTATTTCCTTTTATTTTCATAAATAAATGTGCCAAAAATGCCTTTTTGCCTTTTAGTGCCTTTACCTTAGCATTTTCCAATTTTCCCTAACCAAAACACACATCTAGTGATCCCCACTAGGATATCTTTGCAACATTCAACTTGGAATAAGTGTCCCTTAATGGTGGTCTTATTTTTCCTTTATTAACTTTTATTACATGAAATTTTCACTGGGGCTATTATAGAACCCTCCCCATTGGTGAACACCATCCGCAGTGTTAAACCACAACATGACCTCAGCAAAACCGTTGAAAATAGTTAACATACTGCCCATGGAGCTTTATAACTTAGCTCATTGTAGTATTTACAATGAAAGACTTGCTCAAAAGAAAAATATAATGACAACATGACAATATAACACTCATAATAATATGACAACCATACCACTTATTGGACCTTTATAACTTATCTCATGGCGGTATTTACATCCATATACATATACATACATATACCAAAACATCAACAAAACATATGCCAAACATATACCAACATCAAACCAAAATTATTTTTCCTCAACCGACAATTAATGAAGGATATTGGGCCTACATCTAATCCACCATCTCCCACATAGCTTCTTCAGGCCCAAATTGCTTCCACTACACTTTAACATGGTCTATGGCTCTATTCCTGAGCATGAGATGTTTCCACTGCAATATGCACTAAGGCTCTAGCTAGAACTCTCCTTCTTGTTCCACCTGTAATACAGACCAATCAATAACATGATAAACATCCTTTATATACTTCTTAAGTAATGAAATATGGAAAAAATCATGGAATTTCACTGTTGGAGGCAGTACAACTCGGTATGCCACTAGTCTAATCTCTCAAGGATCTTGAAAGGCCGACAATATCATGGTGCCAACTTGGCATATTTACCAATCCTCAAAGAGCTCTTCTTGGGCTTAATGTACAAATACACATGCTCCGTAACCTGAAACTCCTTGAACATCCTATGCTAATCTGCATAACTTCTTTTTATATCCTGTGCTGCCTTTAGATTCTTCTTTATAACCTGTATTTCCTGCTCCATGTTTGCCAACATGTTTGGTCCAATAAGTACCATGTTCACTAGATCACTCCAGCTGATGGGAGTGTTACAACTCTTTCCATACAATACCTCGAAAGGACTCATCCTCAATGATTCCTGATAACCATTTTTGTATGCGAACTCAAACAATGGAAGATACTGCTCCCATTTCTTCTGCTGGTGCATCACGTACATCCTCAACATATCCTCTAAGATCACGTTGACCGTCTTTGTCTATCCAATTGTCTATGGATGACAAGTTGTACTAAACGCCAACTTTGTACCCAAGCGTGCAAATATCTCGTTCCAAAACTTGGAAGTGAACTTTGAATCCCTGTCTGACACAATCTTCTTCAAAACACCATGTACTCTCACTATATCTCTGATGAACACTTGTGCTACCTCACTGGCTAAATATGTAGTCTTTACAGGAATCAAGTGAGCTATCTTTCTCAACCTGTTAACCGCGACCATAATAGAATCATGCTTCTTTACTGTCCTTGGAAGACGTGTAATGAAATTGATATAAATGACTACCCATTTCCATTCTGGAATCTCTATAGGATATAGTAAACCACCTCAATGCTTACATTCCACCTTGACCTGTTGACAACCTAAACATCTAGTCACGAACTCTACCACTTCCTTCTTTAGATTAAGCCAATAGTAGAATTTCTTCTTTATTGTCAATGTCTTATGATATCCTGGATGATCCAAGTATGGCTTGGCATGAAATTCCCTCAAGATAAGCTTCTTGAGCTCACTACAATTTTTTACATAGATCCTGTTTCTAAATCTCACTACCATCTACCATGAGATGATAGTCTGCATCCTGATCACATGTACCTGTAAATGCACCTATACCTGTGCCCTACTGTAACCTGTGCATAATATCCATGTATTTGTCATCCTATTGTCCTACCTGCAAGACCCCATCCTATAACCCTATCCCATAAGAGCTCATAAGTGCTATAAAATTTACCTATACCTTCCTACTACGAGCATCCGTAACCTGGTTCTCCTTCCCTTTGGTTTATCTGATCTCAAAGTCGAACTCACTAAGGGTAGCCAACCATCTAGCTTGCCTAACATTTAGATTCAGCTGATCAAACAAATATCTCAACAAATATCCTGCATCACACTCCAAAGGTACAAAATTTGATGAGCTCCTGGTAATATGCATTTGGTCTTCTTATAACATCTTTAACTCATGGGCTACAATAAAAACTCTGAAGTAGAAAGTCTTCCCTTCTAGCCACATGATACCTCACTAAGCTTCTCTACTTTGAGCTCATTCTTTTGGCACCTTCTCGATTCACTCCTCTAGAACCATTTGAGAACTCTTTACTCTAGGATACTACAAAACTCCTCACCTTATTATGTTGTCACTTGCATAGAGAAAACAAATCTTCAATCAACTTTTACCTTCTTTCACTCCTACTCCTCCACATTATGCATAGGAATATTTTTCACTTTGATAACACTTAATGAAAATCATTTATGGGAGTCATTTGAATTTAGTTTCTATGGTTTTGATACTTTGACCTGTGGGTTATGGGACCACTCTTTTTCACTCTTCAAATAATAATTTTGAAGTAATAATAATTTCCAATAGCTAAAACAAATTAGGATTGTTACAGGAACTAAAATCCACACCATATACTTAATGTGGTAACAATATCAATCGTTAAACTCTTATCGAGCTTGATCTTGTCAGTAAATTGATTCCAATGATTCCTTCAATGAATCTTGTAACCTTATAATGTTTATTCTTTGTGTGGGCTCTAATATAACCCTCCCTTGTTGGCATTGATCTCTTGGATCTCCAATCCTAGCTCAAATTTTTTTCTTATCAATCATGTTTTAATCAATGCATAAATTGCAAAAACATAAATTCCTTGAACGAATCTGTTCACTCATAACATAGTATTCAAAAATAGAAATCAAATTACATTAATTTAATCGATCTATTATTGCATGACACATTGATAAACTTGTTCATCATTCAATGGTCAACCCCTACACATCACAAGTTTACAATTTATATATGAAAAAATCATTGTCATGGGTCACTTCAGATCCATGAACTTCTCCACAAAGCTTTCAATATGATCATCTCCACAAATTCCTCAACGATCTCTTTGGAAACTAGGATAAACTCAATGAATTCAAGGAAATTTATCTTCATGTCCACGTCTTTTGAATGTTTTGTTTTCCAAAAACTTGCTTTCCATAAATCTCAAATGATGAGTCAATGTTCTTGCACCATAATCCCCTTTTTCATTGATGTCAACATCAACAAACATTGATGGTCATTTATGTCAATATTCCAAGTTCTCCTTAACATGCATCATACTCCCCCTGACATAGGGCCAAGGACTCCCCCCATCTGACTATGAATATGCCTCCCTATTTATTTCCTTCCTTTAGTTAATGTGTGCATTAGAACCTTCAATTCATTCTACTATATCCTACTCCTCCTGCTCAAGGTATGGAAATAAATGTATGAATGTTTTCATTCTCTCCCCCTTTGACGTTAGTGGAAAAGAGACATTGTTCTCTGCTAGTGTTTCCATAATTGTATGTGAGCTTGATCTTCTAGAGTTTCCCTAATGTTATCTTCTTTGCTCTGACATATTTGTCAATGCCTGCATTCTCTGAGTGCTTGTCAATACTCACAAATTAGTCTTGAATGTGACAACGTATCCTTGTGTGACAATATTGCCAATGCTTCTTTGACTATTCCTGTACTTTATTATCTACCTAACAAAGCCTCCCTTGGATACCATGTTGCCAACACTTCTAAAATTTCTCGATAGAACATCCCCCTAAGATCATGCTAGCACCTACTCCTTTATGCTAAAATAAAAAATGCATCTTCCTCATATCATTGGCTAAAGGACAATCCTTTCCAACTTTGGATAACTTTTCTAGTGAGGAAGATACTAGTCCCATCTTTTATGTAACATTCAAAGATTTAGCTTGGAAAGGGCTTAGTAAATACATCACCAATTTTTCCTTTAGTTGCAACATTCCAATCTAACTAATTGATCTGCAACTTGTTCTCACAAAAAGTGATACTTGATTGGAATATGTTTGGTTTTTTATTGCATAACTATATTTATTGATATATTAATTTCATTCGTATTATTGCATATTCTATAAATAGGTTGATCATTATGTTCTTGAAGATCCTTCAAATTTTCCTTCATCCATAGTACCTATGTATAACATGCAACTGACACAATATACTTTACTTCAGAGTAGATAAAAGAATAGAGGATTGTTTTTCACTAAGCCAAGATACCAAATGTTTCCTAAGAAAGAATGCTACTCCACTAGTGCTCTTCTTATCATCTAAGATTCGAGCCCAATCTGCATTAGTGTAAGCCTTAAGAGTAAGGTTTATTCCCCTGTGATACCATAAGCCATACTCCATAGTGCCTTGCAAGTACCTGAATATTCTTTTAACAACATTTACATGAAACTGTTTTGGACGTCATTGAAATTTTCCTAAACATCCCATAGCCTTCATAATTTCAGGACATGATGCTATCAACTATAGAAGGATATTGATCATTGATCTATACATAGTTTTATCGACTTTATGAGATTTGAATCATCTTTGCTAAGTTTGCAACCTATAACCATAGGAGTTCTTATCGGGGCACAATTTTCCATTTCAAATTTCTTCAAAATTTAGTTAAGGTATTTTGACTAAGATATAAAAATTCTTATGTTGTATTGATTGACTTTTATACAAAGGAAAAAGGATGATTCACCTAGCATGGACATTTTCAATTATTTATGCATACTGTCTACAAAGTTCTCGCTTGTGGAATCATCATCACTACCAAAAATAATATCATCCAGATAGACAACAATGATCAATATGTTACGTCCTTTAGTTTTGGTATAAATATTATTGTCAGTTGAGCCTTTACTGCAACCTTATTGATGAACATAACCATCCAATCTAGAGTACCATGCCCTAGGATCATGTTTTAAACATATAATTCTTTCTTTAATTTCCATAAATATTCTTTGTCTTCGGCTAGCTGAAATCCCTCTTCTTATTGAACATATACTTCCTCTTTGAGTTCTCCATTCAAAAAGGATAGCTTTACATCCATTTCATATACTTTGAATCCTTTAAAACATGAAAAATCTAGGAACATTCTGATAGCTTCTAGATTGGCTAATGGAGCAAATATTTCATTAAAATAAATGCCTTCAATCTATCTATGACCTTTTCCTATAAGCCTTTCTTTATTTCTCACAACCTATCCATTTTCATTGATTTTGATTCTACAAATCAATTTGATTATGTAATTATATTTTTGTCTTTCAATCTTGGAACATATTCCCAAGTCTAATTCTTCTAAATCTAGTTCAACTCCTCATTCATGGATTTAATCCAATGCTCATCCTTGTTGTGCAAAAAAATTGGGCTCCATGAGACACAAAAATGTAATGTTAAAATATGTCTGTAGAGACTTGAACCCATGGGGAAAGAAATTTTTCACCAAACTAATCAAACTATTATTCTTTAATAATTTATGTTTATTATCAATAACATTATAAGATATAAACTATATATGTAAATGTCTTGAATGCAAAATTAACAATTCATTTAAAATAAGTGTTGAAGGGAAGCTTAGTGTCTGTGATTCATAAAAAATTATAACTTGCATTGGTTAATGTCTTATGAATAAACTTGTATATTCCTCCTTTAATGAAAAAGGTATAATTTACTCTTACATTCTTAAAACAATGTTCTACTTAATCACGTGAATTACAACTCATCTATAAGAAATATTTTATAGATATAGAGCATTTATTTTAAAGCAATGAACCCAAATATTCTTAAAGCATTATGCTACTTCATCAAATGAATTACAACTCATTTATAAGAAATATTGTATAAATGTAGCCCATTTATTTGACAACAATGGACCTAAATATATTCTACAAATGTGATTTTTTTTCTAATATTTCTAATCTCACATAAGAAAAGTGCAAGAATATGCTCTATATATTAAATTATACACTATAAATAAATAACTTAATTAAAAGAAAATCCATTTAATTTCACAAATTGTTATAATATATAATAAATAATGTAAAAAAATATAGTTACATATAATTTTAGACTTACTTCCCTTTAAAGTAGAAATAGATCAAATATAAATAAACAATAAAAATCATTAGATAAATAAAGAATGTGTCAAAACATTAATTATTAAAAAATCATAAATTCAAATTTAGAAAAACTCTATAAACTTTTCAGTACTCCTTTTAACGTTTATAAAAAATAATATTCCTCATCAACTTTTTCATATTCTAACGAGGTATTAGAAAAACATTACAATGAATAATTGAAGAAAAATATTACAAATTCCGAATCGAGTAGACATTTTTGATAATAAATTTCCTATATTAATCATATGTACCCTTACCAATCATTAAGAAACCCCATTACACCAGTTTTTTTTTCTAGAAAATGAATCTAAAATTGTTTTCTCCATTTTGAAGTACATAGTCCAAAGAGTTCCTTACAAATAGCATATGACTACAGGAAAAACCCCTCACTCTCATAAAAGCCAATCCTGGATTTTTGCTTTGTGCATGGGCACGACCAGCAAACTGTTCCCTCGCAACAATATTGTATTTTTCACAAAACCCAATTAAAAAATAGAGTAAATTATTTGAAGAAAAACCGTGGCTAGACATTACTCATTTCAAGGGAAATTTGTTCGCGAACAATTGTTCCCTCACACCAATATTGTATCTTTCACAACACCCAATTACTCCCTTCATGGGAAGCTATTGACGAATATTCCTAAATGACAGTCTTTAACATCCCGTGAAAAATTCAACACTCGTGAACTGTTGCCTTGGAAAATTTTAATAATAACTGATAATTTTCATAATAGATATTAATTTTTTTTTTTAACATTTTTCGGAAATAAATCCTTAAGGAAAGTTTTAAAAATTGAAATTTATCTATTATGAAGTCACTCCATTAAATTCAAATATAAAATCATTTCCATGTCGACTGATTGATGGGCTTGGCACTTTATTAATTATTGTCTGATCCAGATCAAGGAAAGGACCACCAGTATGTAGAAATCTTTCGGCCCTAAGGTCCAAGGTTCAGATTCCACTGCACTCAATTTTTCCTTAAAGGGTCCTGGCTGATATTTTTATTTGCAGGTTGCATGCTTTATTTTGTGTTATTCATTTGTTATGAGGAACCTCAAGACCGTGGCACTGCTTGTCATATCTTTGTTATTGTGATTCTTTAACACTTTTTCTTTCCTATTTATTTTCCGGTGGATTTGGGATTTTCCCTTCTTCTTGCATGGGGGACGTTGTTGGTTCTTTGTAAGGGTTGTTGTGCAAGACTAATAATTCTAGGGCTTAAGAAAAGCATGATAACCTCTTTTGGATTTACATTTTGATTCATATGCTAGATGTTCCTTCTGTTAACACTCATCCGACTCATTCTTTTTTTTGGAATTATCTTTTGAAAATGTCCTTAATTCACTGAAGAGACCATTTGTGAAAAACAAGATAGGCAGAAACTTATGTATCTGTTACCTGAAAAAATATAGAGAGAGATCTAAGCCCACATTTTTTTACTCTGCCATCATCATTGTTGTCTATTTGCACATTCATTTGAACCAAGCCACTAAGAATCATATTTTGCAAATAATTTAAAGAGATTCTGGTTGTGCTTTCTCTAATTACCATGTCAATCTGATTGCCGAATATTCAGTGCAATCCAGATACTCCAGCACCGTGCTTTGTTGCTCGAGTAACACTATCCCCGCAAATACTTTAACTTTCTCATCCAATATCTAAACACATGTAGTGGTTTTCTAACTTTTTTTCAACACTTATTCCATGACCTGTTGGAGGAGTTGTGCATCGCTGAAGCAAAATAATGAGTCAGAAATTCCTACTATAAATTTTATATCAATCCAACAAATTAAAGGGCATCCTTAAGTCGATTGCAGATTCCCAGAATATTCAGGAATCAGACGGACATGGGCGGCAATCAATTTTTTGACCGCGCCCATATCGGTTCGATTCTTGAATATTCAAGGAATCTGCAATCAACTTAAGCTGAGGGCAAATTAAAAAGTAAGAGTATCAGGGAGAGTTGGAGAACTCTCCCATTGTATGTCTCCATATCAAAACCTGTTATTTCTGCATACTTTTTTTTCTTTTCATGGCGTCTAATCTAACCATACCTTGTTGGCATTGATCTCTTCGATCTACAATCCCAACTGAAAATATTTTCGTACCAATCATGTTTTAATCAATGCACAGAGTGTAGAAACATAAATTCCCTCAATAAATCTGTTCACTCATAACATAAGAAATCACAAAACAGAAATCAAATTACATTAATTTAATCATTCTACTATTGTATGGTGCCTTAGCGGGCCTATTCATCATTCGATGGTTACCTCCTACACGTCATAGGTTTATAATTTATATATGAAAAATAAATCCTTGTGGATCACCTTAGATCCATAATATTCTCCACAAATCTCTCAACATTATCCTCTCTACCAAGCTTCGAACAATCTCCCTAGAAATTGGGATAAACTTAACTTGGAGGATGAGTCGATGCTCCTGCATCATACTCCAAAGGTACAAAATTTTATGACCTTATGGTCATATGCATTTGGTCTTCCTGTAACATCTTTAACTCATGGGCTACAACAAAACCTCTATAGTAGAAAGTCTTCCCTTTTGGCCACATGATACCTCACTGAGCTTCAATACTTTGAGCTCAATCTTTTGGCACCTTCTCCGTTCACTCCTCTAGAACCATTCGAGTACTCTTTACTCTGGGATACTACAAAACTTCTCACCTTCTTATGTTTTCACTTGCATAGAGAAAACAAATCTTCAATCAACTTGTACCTTCTTTTGCTACTACTCCTCCACACTATGCATAGGAATATTTTGCACTTTGATACCACTTGATGAAAATCATTTATGGGAGTCCTTTGAATCTAGTTTCTATGGTTTCGATACTCGGAAACACAGATTATGGGACAACTCTCTTTCACTCTTTAAATAATAATTTTGAAAGAATAATAATTTCCAATAGCTAAAACAAAGTAGGATTATTACAGGAACTAAAATCCACACCGTATACATAATGTGGTAACAATCTCAATCATTAAACTCTCCTCGATCTTGATCTTGTGAGTCAATTGATTCCATTGATTCCTTCAATGAATATTGTAATGTTATAATGTTTATTATTTGCGTGGGCTCTAATCTAACCCTCCCTTATTGGCATTGATCTCTTGGATCTACAATCCTAGCTCAAAAAAAATCTTATCAATCATGTTTTAATCAATGCATAATTTGCAAAAACATAAATTCCTTGAATGAATTTGTTCACTCATAACACAATATTCAAAAAATAGAAATCAAATTACATTAATTTAATCATTATATTATTGCACGACACATTGATAAACGTGTTCATCATTCAATGGTCAACACCTACACATCACAAGTTTACAACCTATATATGAAAAATGCATTGTCGTGGGTCACTTCAAATCCATGATCTTCTCCTCAAAGATTTCAATATGATCATCTCCACAAAGTCATCAACGATCTCTTTGGAAACTGGGATAAACTCAATGAATTCAAGGAAATTTATCCTCATGGCCACGCCTTTTGAAAGTTTTGTTTTCGAGAAACTCATTTTCTATAAATCTCAGACGATGAGTCAATGCTCCTGCATCAATATCCCCTTTTTCATTGATGTCAACATCAACAAACATTGATGGTCATTTATGTCAATATTCCAATTTCTCCTTGACATTCATCATACTCCCCCTGACATAGTGCCAAGGACTTCCCCCATCTGACTATTAATATGCCTCCTCCTTTCTTTCCTTCCATTAATCAATGTGCATTATCACCTTCGATTCATGTCAGTATATCCTACTCCTCTTGCTCAAGGCGTGTCAATATATGTATCAATGTTTTCATACTCTCCCCCTTTGACATTAATGGAAAAGAGACATTGTTCTCTACTAATGCTTTCATAATGACATGTGACCCTGATCTTCTAGAGTTTCCCTAATCTTATCTTCTTTTCTCTGACATATCTGTTAATGCCTGCATTCTCTGAGTATCTGTCAATACTAAAAAATTAGTCCTAAATGTGGCAAAGTATCCTCCTGTGACAATGTTTCCAATTCTTCGTTGACTATTCATGTACTTTATTATTGACCTAAAAAAGCCTCCCCATGTTACCATGTTGCCAATTCTTCTAATATTTCTCGATAGAATATCCCCATAAGATCATGCTAGCATCTACTCCTTTTTGCTAAAATAAAAAATGCATCTTCCTCATCTCATGGGCTAAAGGACAACCCTTGGTAACTTTGGAGAAGTTTTCTAGTGAGGAAGATACTAGTCACATTCTTTGTCTAAGATTCAAAGATTTAGCTTGGAAAGGGCCTAGTAAAGACATCACCAATTTTTCCTTTAGTTGGAATATATTCCAATTTGACTAATTGATCTGTAACTTGTTCTCATAAAACGTTATACTTGATTGGAATATGTTTGGTTGATCATTATCCTCTTGAAGATCCTTCAAAATTTCCTTCATCCATGGTACCTAAGTACAACATGCAACTGATGCAATATAATTTTCTTCAGCGGTAGATAGAAAAGATAGAGGATTGTTTTTCGCTAAGCCAAGAGACCAAATTTTTCCTAAGAAAGAATGTTACTCCACTAGTTCTCTTCTTATCATCTAAGCTTCCAGCCAAATCTGCATCAGTGTAGGCCTTAGGAGTAAGGTGTGTTCCCCTATGATACCATAACCCATACTCCATAGTGCCTTGCAAGTGCCTGAATTTTATTTTAACAACATTTACATGAAACTGTTTTGGACGTGGTTGAAACTTGCCTACCCATCCCATAGCCTGCATAATTTCAGGACTTAGATGTTATCAAATATAGAAGGTTATTGATCATTGATATATACATAGTTTGATCAACTTTATGATATTTAAATCATCATTGCTAAGTTTGCAACCTATAACCATAGAAGTTTTTACAAGAGCTTAATTATCCATTTCAAATTTCTTCAAAATTTAGTTAAGATATTTTGACTGATATATAAAAATTCTTCTCTTGTATTGATTGACTTCTATATAAAGGAAAAAGGATAATTCACCCAACATGGACATTTTCAATTATATATGCATATTGTCTACAAAGTTCTTGCTCGTGGAATCATCATCAATACCAAAATAATATCATCCACATAGACAACAATGATCAATATGTTACCTCTTTAGTTTTGATATAAATATTACTGTCAATTGAGCCTCTGTTGCAACCTTATTGATGAAGATAACCATCCAATGTAGAGCACCATACCCTAAGATCCTATTTTAAGCCATATAATTATCTTCAATTTGCATAAATATTCTTTATCTTCGGTTAGTTGAAATCCCTCTTCCTATTCAACATATACTTCCCCTTTGAGTTCTCCGTTCAAAAAGGGTAACTTTACATCCATTTCATATACTTTGAATCCTTTAAAATATGCAAAATCTAGGAACACTATGATAGCTTCTAGATTGGCTACTGGAGCAAATGTTTCATCAAAATAAATGCCTTCAATCTATCCATGACCTTTTCCTACAAGCCTTTCTTTATTTCTCACAACCTATCCATTTTCAATGATTTTGTTTCTATAAATCAATTTGATTACAATTATATTTTTTTTCTTTCAATCTTGGAACATATTCCCAAGTCTAATTCTTCTCAATCTGGTTCAACTCCTCAATCGTGGATTTAATCCAAAGCTCATCCTTGCTAGCCTGTGAAAAAAAATTGGGCTCCATGAGAGACAAAAATGTTATGTTAAAATATGTCTGTAGAGACTTGAACCCATGGGGAAAGAAATTGTTCACCAAACTACTCAAGCTGTCATTCTTTAATAATTTATGTTTATTATCAATAACATTATAAGATATAAACTATATATGTAAATGTCTTGAATGCAAAATTAACAATTCATTTAAAATAAGTGTTGAAGGGCAGCTTCCCAGATGCGGGTGCAGATAAAACGTGTTGATGGTGTGAACAGTCACGTGGGCAGGTGGCAGGCCCATGACGAAGGGAGGTACCAGGTGAGGTGGGTTATCAACCCGCATGCAATCCGACGGCCGAAGGCATTAATGCCGGTCTTCTCCGCTCGCGTGAGTTGCTTGGCAATCGGAGCCATGGAGCATTTTAAGGGGGAGGTGTTTGTTCTGCAGAGGAATGTGGGATGGCATAGCGGCGATGCCCTGCTGAGTTCAGAGAAGCAAGAGGAGACGTGCATTCTGCCGGTTGCAGGGCAAGGGACGAGCACGCCCTGCAATTGTGCTGAGATTGGGTTTGTCCTAAGCGCTAAGGAAGCTTCGGGTGTTTGCGTGAGGGTGCATCTGGAAAAGCCAGATATGCAGAGGGAGAGGTCGCGTATGTGTAGCAGACGAGGGGGAACCAGAGGCAGGGCCCTCACGCAGCGGCAAGGCCACAATTCGCCCTCCTCCTCCATTGAAGTCACGTCAGTGCCTCAGAGGTTCCAAGGAAGCAATGAGGAAGGTGGCGAGCATACTGGTAGAAGCATTAGTTCAGAGGAGGGTCAGTCGGAGCATCCAACGCTCAGGTATAGGCTCCCATGTCCTCAAGCCAATTCTACTCTGGTAATTTCCATTAAGATTGAGCCGGGAGTCTCACAAAGCGAGGAGGCAGAGACTAATATTGTTGCAAGCCATCCTGTGCGTGAGGCAAAGCCAGCACCGGATTGGCAGCGTTACAGCAGAGAGGATTCCCCCATCGCGTGCCTTCCGGTTGATGCGGTACCCAGTTGTCTGGCCCCTAGACGCGAGTTTGATATTGACCTCGAGCGCCCAATCAAGGACTGCGTCCCTGCCGCCGGCCCTTCTGCGCTTGCTGGTCCAAGCAAGCCAGCTCAGGGAGGGACCTCTGGAGCAGTCATCCCTCTCTCAGACTCCGAGGATTCTCTCCGTTTCGGGTGCCGCATAGAAGAGGTGCCTTACACCACCGATGAAGAATGAGCTCACTCCCGGCAACCTCAGCTGCATTTCTTGGGTTTTCTGTTTATGTTTCCACCAACTAGTATCGGCTTCTTTGTCTATGTGTCGGCTATAATTGTTCATGTCTGTCTTTGTCTGGATCAGTCCATGGCCCTGGTGTCTGTTCAGAATCTATGTGTCTTCAGTGGCCATGTATCAAATTCCAATTTTTTATTTTGCTCAATTTTGGAACTGTAATCAGGGCAAAAAGAAGGCTGATAGGCAAATCTCCATAGCCTTGCCCACTGTACTCCATATGTATCTATGTTTTGTATGATAATAGAATTAGTCGTATTCAGAAAAAAAAAAAAAAAGTGTTGAAGGGCAGCTTATTGTCCGTCATTCATGAAACATTATAACTTACATTAGCTAATGTCTTATGAATAAACTTGCATATTCCTCCTTTAACGAAAAAGGTATAATTTACTCTTACATCCTCAAAACAATGTTCTACTTAATCAAGTGAATTACAACTCATCTATAAGAAAGATTTTATGGATATAGGGCATGTATTTCAAAGCAGTGAACCCATATATTCTTAAAGCAATATGCTACTTAATCAAATGAATTACAACTCATTTATAAGAAATATTTTTTAGATGTAGCCCATTTATTTGACAACAATGAACAAAAAATATTCTATAAATGTGATTTTGATTCTAATATTTCTAATTCTTCCCAATCTGATTCAACTCCTCATTCATGGATTTAGACCAATGGTCATCCTTGCTAGCCTATGCAAAAAATTTGGGCTCCATGAGAGACAAAATTTTTATATTAAATTATGTTTGTAGAGACTTGAACCCATGGGGAAACAAATTGTTCACCAAACTACTTAAACTATCATTCTTATATAATCTATGTTTATTTTCAATAACATTATAAGATATAAACTATATATGTAAATGTCTTGAATGCAAAATTAACAATTCATTTAAAATAAGTGTTGAAGGGAAGCTTAGTCTCTGCGGTTCGTAAAACATTATAACTTGCATTGGTTAATGTCTTATGAATAAACTTGTATATTCCTCCTTTAATTAGAAAGGTATAATTTACTCTTACATTCTTAAAACAATGTTCTACTTAATCAGACGAATTACAACTCATCTATAAGAAATATTTTATGGATATAGGGCATTTATTTCAAAGCAATGAACCCAAATATTCTTAAAGCAATATGCTACTTAATCAAATGAATTACAACTCATTTATAAGAAATATTTTATAAATGTAGCCCATTTATTTGACAACAATGGACCAAAATATATTCTCCAAATGTGATTTTTCTTCTAATATTTCTAATATTTCTAATCTCACGTAAGAAAATAGTGCAAGAATATTCTTTATATATATTAAACTAGAAATTGTCCCGAAAGGTACTAACAGAGGCTGATAGGATTATTAAATTGGAATTGTTGAATTTTTCTAGAAGAGTTAATTGGTTTGTGAAAAACCTTGTTTTCTTGGACTAGATCATTGTGCAATTACTTTTCTTTAGATGTTTTGTTTATATCTATATTATAAGGAACACATTGAATGTCTTATTTCATTTTAGAGTAAGTTAATTATCGAAAATCAAGAGGTTAAGTTAATTACCTAAAATCAAGAAACCTCTATAGATGGCCAAGCATATACGACGCTTACTAGTGACCAAGGCAATAACCACCATGACTATCCCCAACCAATATATTTCATTGAAAACCATAATTGTATATTTCATTTAGAAAGTCAAAACATAATATTAGAAAACATGTTGATGATGATGATGATGATGATGATGGTTAACGTCCGCTGAGACCAAACAATGGTCTATCGGACCTAAAGAAACAAATTATTTATTTTGATTTAAGATTTTATTCCTATGATCAAAAAGCTTGGAGAGAAGCCTCCCGAGCTCACTATAATTTTGACATTGTAAAAGGCTAGGAAGGTCAGTATTGTAACAAAGATTGTGAAACTGAGATCTAATGTGGTTATACGCGGGGCATTCTAAGAGGAAGTGGTTTTCATCCTCGATGTTCCTATTCTCACATATATGGAAGATCCTTTCCATCTATGGCGTTTTAGGAACTGCCCAACGACCTGTTTCACTATGGAGCTCGTGAGAATTCGTTCTAATCTTTGCTATATTAATTTTCTTCTTTGAGCTAGTTAAAATAGAGAGATACTTTTGATCTTCTAGGGTGGGGTTGATGACCTTCTTATATTAACTTAATTTTCTTTTAGCCGCTAAATCTTTCTCACACCACATTTTTTCTTTGAACTTAGAGGTAACAATATCTTTAATGTTATTTATGTTTTGCAATGCATCATTTTCGTTGATCTCCCAATAGTTTAACCAGGCCCTTGTGTCTTTATGCCACCCTTGATTGAGCCTTAGGTGGTTTTGGCTAGAATTTAAAGCTAGTTTAGGAAGTCTATGATCGTCTATGTTACTTATTTTGTGCTTGTACAACAGAAACCTAAGCATAGCTAGGCTCTCAATAGGGGAAAGACCTGCTTCTATAAGGAGAATAGGATAGGGTGTATTACTTTTAATTTTTAGGTTATAAGTTATAAAACGCTTATGGATTTGCTCAATCTTTCTCCATGATTCTCTGGAGATGCTGCAACCCCAAACCTCACAGCCATATAAGATAACAGGAGTGACTAAAGTTTCAAAGAGGAACTTCTTTTTATCCCACATTATGAGGTTTGCTATTTTACAATTATTTTCAAGACCAAAATAAGCTTTCCACCCCCCATTAATCCTTTTCTCAATGCTATGGTTCTAGTTGAGCTTGTGATGAATATCAATTCCTAGGTACTTGTAAGAATATACTTCCTCCAAGTTATTATTGTCATACATAAAATTAACATAAGTGTCCTTCTTGGATTTCATAATCATAACTTTTGTTTTGTCAGTGTTAACAGTCATACCCATGGTAGAGCAGAAATCCTTAAGAAGCTTGAGTTGCTTATTAAGATCAGATGGGCACCTTGCCAAAAGAACAATATCGTCAGCACAAAGAAGAAGGATGACAACTATCCCAGCTAAGATCGTGCCATCACATCCTGCTTCCTCTAAATAGCCTTCGAGCTTATCGATGTAAATGCCAAATAGGGTAGGGGAGAGGGGGCAACCTTGTTTAACTCCGATGTTACACTTAATATCTTTCGACCACCCGTCATTGCTCTTTAGCTTGGCAATTACATTCTCATATAACCTTATAGCGGAAACTCTCAACTCAAGAGGAACCTTTATCTCTTCTAATCTATTCCAAAGGTTGTATCTAGGAACTGTATCGAAAGCCTTTCTAAAGTCCACAAAGCAACAAAATAAATTGGATTTATCATTACGACATTCCTCCGCAATGATCCTAAGCATAACAAGGTGGTCTATTGTTGAGTGATATATTCCTATTAAAAAGTTAATTCCATTAGAAACCATGATATTATTATTATATTCTATAAAGAATAATATACATATATAGAATGATACTACATTGAAAACCATAATTGTATATTGCGATTAGAAAGTCAAAATATAATATTCGAAACCATGCTAAATATGACATTACAAACCTTAAATGTCAAAGGGAGAACTTAGAAGTTGGAAATTAAATGACCACAGCCATTCTGAAGACCATGTCTATAGAGACGTTAAAAAACCATGGTCAATGCCAAATTAGGAGGCTGGAAGGCAAAAACAAAAATAAGAAAATACCAAATTGTTGCTAACATTACATGTAGCAAGAATAAAAGAAGCACTTCTTCCCCATGGATGCCTTCCTCATTGTGATCTCACGCAGCCTGAAGACAACCATGCCTGAAGACGACCATCTAAACATGAACACGCATGCTTGAAAGGAGGAACAACACACCGGACACTATTCAGATCAGCTAATGAAGTATTATAAATTCTTGAAAATTTTGGAAGAGTTTATAGTGAGATGGCCAAGCATATACGAAGCTTGCTAGTGACCAAGGCAATAACCACCATGACTATCCCCTACCAATATATTTCATTGAAAACCATAATTGTATATTGCATTTAGAAAGTCAAAACATAATATTAGAAAACATGTTGATATATTGCTATTAAAAAGTTAATTCCATTAGAAACCATGATATTATTATTATATTTTAAAAGAATAATATACATATATAGAATGATACTACATTGAAAACCATAATTGTATATTGCGATTAGAAAGTTTGCAAAACACAGTTCAACATGTTTTCTAATATTATCAACATGAAATGAGATTCAAGTACTAAAAATCAGATTAAAGCAGTTGTACAATGTGTTCTTCAATATTCTTGCACTCCATTTCAAATTGAATCTAGGCTTGTAAACTGATGTGGCTAAATGCAATGAATGTCATTGGACCTACCCCATGACCTGGTGTTAACATTAAATACCACAGATGTCCGATTAAGCAAGTTTTCAAAACAAACAACATCATCACCATTGGGACTGTGTGCACTGTATATTGCCATTTCAGCTCGTTGAAGTTAATCAAATATTTCTTCAGTCGTTCTAGAAATTAATTGCCATTCGCTTTATCTGATTTGCCTGATTAGCTTCCAAATGACAATCACTTTGTCTTTTGTTCCTGCCATTAGCACTTAGTCCTTGCAGACCACCAATCCTAGTGGATGATCACACTGTGGTTTTGTAACTTTCAGGATAGCCCAACTCTCATTGTTTAGCGAAAAAACTATTACGCTCTGATGGGCTTCCAATAGCCAATACATGAGTATCAACTACTCTCATATTTTGAAGGTGATGCTTAGATATGAACTCTATCCATGAATTGGTTACAGAACCATATATCATTGTTTTCACAAGACTAATGTCATTCTCACAATCACAGTGCCTGTTAGTATCATCCAGCATGGCAACCAAAACCTTAAAATGATCTGGGCCAGACCTTGCAATGCATTTTAGTTTGGATGTCCATTTTCCATCCATGAAACGAAGCATTTTGTAAACACCCATTATAGGATTCTTAATGCAATGAAACACTGATGAGAGTTAGAACCACTTCATGCGTTCAACCTGAGACCAGGCTGTGACAGAGACAGGTATTGGAAAGATGTTGGATATTTCTAGCCAGAAGAGGATAATTGACCAGGTGGGAACACTTCTACAAGAAAAACCCATACCTGGGTGTTCTGCACTTCCCTTAGTTCGGACAACAATGACAAACACTAGCAACCAGAACAAAGGCACTCCTCCAAAGAGTAATAAATTTCCCTTCTGTTTACTAGTAGTCACAAGGTTTCGCTTTGCCTGAACTATTTGCCAATTTTGTTAATATTTTTTATACTTCTAATCCCTGTTTCGCTGTAAAGGGGTTTTCCAATCTATTAAAAATTTTGAAATTTGTATAGTTCTGGCCCCTGTTTCGCTACTAAGGGGTTAGGTCAAACCACTACTTTCTATAATTTAATCTCCTGTCAATATAAATTTTTTTGGCCCAGCGGAAAAACAAAAAGCACCAATAAAGCTTGTAAAATGCAATTCAGTCCCCATTAAACAAACATGAAGACATAATGAATTAAACCAGCAGCAAAAGAAATTCCGCATTTCTAATCCATCAAACAACCTAAATTAAACAATCATCCAGGAAACCACAACGATGAAAGACATTTTAGGTCATCTGATAATGAACCCAGATACAAAAAATATGACAAAAAGATCATTAAGAAAGAATACATACTGGTAGCGGAATTCGTGGGGTGAAATCAGTGATTGGAACTATCGTTTCTTGCCCACGATGACAAACCTCGGTCACCGTCCATCCTCTGGTTTCTTCTTTGACGGACCATCGATCCAGTAAAAATAAAACCTCTAGACGACAGGTTTCAACCTAAGAAAAAACTATTCAAACTTGCAAGAAACCAAATAGCTCATCATTACCGAAGATATTCAACACTAGAACCTCAGAGAATACAATCCTAATCAAAATTTTAAATAAAATGATTACCTTGACAAATTTTGCATGCAACCTTACATGATCCAATTGCTGGTATCTTCAATATTATGCAATTATAATGCTTTCAAAACACTGCTATCGTCTAAATAAAGAAAATACCTCTGAAAATGCAGTGGTGAAGTAGAAAATCTAAATATATCAAAACCCTGGATAAATCTTCTAGGCCTTTCACTGACCGACTTATAGAGAGGAAAAAGATAACGAAGCCAAAATGCAATAAATTCAAAAATAGCAAGTCATCAGTGAAAATGAGCATGCATATGAACACAAATCACATAAACTTACATTATTAATTTAAAAGTAAAAACATTATACATTGGAAAAAAACATAAACTTAAATTAAGCTCACTTAGAAACATAAACTAAGCAAATTAAAAAAAAAAACTGCAGACAAACTTACCCTGAACACACATTGCAGAGTTGATCACCCGTGCCACATCGAGGGCGTTTGCCTTTGCTCTCTAATTCAGTATTGTTCTCGAATTCGGGTGCCCTGTTTTGCAGAAAAGTACGCACGAAGCCAACATCAAACCACCTGTGCCATGTCGAGCATTCAATCCATGGGAAAAATAGTCTGTCATGGCAGCTAACCAGTGTGGAACTTTCCGCTCCATTTTCTGTTGACTTGAATTTTCTGGTATTGTAACATCGATTTTCTCTCAACTTGAATTTTCTGATATTATAGCATCGATAGTAGCAGGAGCTGAGTTTGTAGCCCAACTCCCACGATACCCAACCACTACATCTGTTCCTGTAACGCGCTACACGGCTCCTCCACCCCAACTTCACCGGAACCATGGTTTCTCTGCATTCCACAACCTTCTCTTCGATATACCAACCAAGGAACATGCTTTTGTCAAGAGACCCTTTCAGTGCCCTACACGTCCTCCGGATCCAGATCTGGGGATATTGTTGCGATGGCACTCTCAGAAATATGCTCTCCAATAGATCGGGCACGATGTTGATTAAAATACAAGGATCTGAAGACGATGGAGTAGTAATTACAGAGGTTGCAGTATTGGAAGTCGATTCGTCAGAGTGCTCCATGGTTAATATCCCTGTAACAATTTCCAGAGGATGGCCTTCTTGATTATGACGAGTCCCTTCCCTGCTATGTGCGAATTTATCTCCCAATAAATCAATCGCACCGCTGTTTTTACAAACCCAAGAAGCAGAATCGAAGCAGACCAGTGCTTGCCAAGAGCCAGGGAAGAAGAAGAACAACAACAAGTGCCAGACCAAAGAAACAATTAACTGTGAGGCCAAGAGTGACATAAAAGAATGGGAAAAAGGCAGTAAAAATATCTTCAAGAGTGACATAAAAGAATCGGAAAAAGCAGTAAAAATATCTTGCCATTTCAAGAAGGCAACTCAACTGATATTTGGAGAAAGCAGTCACATTTCAAATCAATGGTTGAAAGTGTCTCACTTGATCGAACGGAGGAGAGTAAAAGTGTTGACAATTGTTGATGCATAGGAGAGGACTATCGGCCTAACCAGAGGATGGCCTTCTTGATTATGACGAGTCCCTTCCCTGCTTTGTGCGAATTGATCTCCCAATAAACAATCGCACCGCTGTTTTTACAAGCCCAAGAAGCGGAATCGCAGCAGACCGGTGATTGCCAAAAGCCAGGGAAGAAGAACAGCAACAACAACTGGCAGACCAAAGAAACGATTCACTGTGAGGCCAAGAGTGACATAAAAGAATGGAAAAAAACAGTAAAAATATCTTCAAGAGTGACATAAAAGAATGGGAAAAAACAGTAAAAATATCTTGCCATGTCAAGAAGGCAACTCAACCAATATTTGGAAAAAGCAGCCACATTTCAAATCAATGGTTGAAAGTGTCTCACTTGATCGAACAGAGGAGAGTAAAAGTGTTGACAATTGTTGATGCATAGGAAAGGCCTATCTACCTAATTATACTCTATAAATAAATAGCTTAATTAAAAACATCTATCTAATTTCACAAATGTTTATAATATATATTATAAATAATGTAAGAAAATATCATTACATATAATTTTAGACTTACTTCACTCTACAGGAGAAATAGATAAAATATAAATATAAATAAACAATAAAAATCATCAAATAAATAAAGAATCATTAAAAAAGGTTATAAATTCAAATTTAGAAAAACTCTATAAACTAAAGTTATAAATTCAAATTTAAAAAAAACTCTATAAACTTTCAAATACTCTTATAAGTTTTATAAAAAAATAGTGTTTCTCATCAAATTTATCATATTCTAACAAAGTATTACAAAAACATTATAATAAATAATTGAAGAAAAATATTACAATTTCAGAATCAAGTAGACATTTTTTGATAATAAATTTCCTATATTGATGATGATGATGATGGTGGTTAACGTCCATTGAGATCAAATTGGTCTATCGGACCTATAATTTTCTTAGTTCTTAAGTGTCTGGCTTCTCGTCTTTTTTGGCGAGATTGGTGCTATAGTTTTCTTTTTTTTCTCTACGGTCTTCCAACTTCCTTTATCTTGCATCTCCTTCATCTCTTCTGGTTCTTGGGACATTGGTGTCATAGCTTCGTGATATGTTGTGTTCGTCCTTTTGAAGATAGTCGCCAAATAAGTTTGGTATGGGAGATCTGCTTTGCTGTTAAATGAAGATTTATTTTGTGTGGTATTTGAATTCTCATAATTGTTGATCCTTGAGGGGTTGTGGAGTTCACTTTTTTGTTGTTGGGCGGGGCTTTCCCCCTGCTTGTCTTGAGAGTTGTTTCTTTCTTGCCTGATTTCTTGCGATTCAGAGTTTTCTTGAGAGTATTCTTACTTGATGACAGTGTAATGTTCTTTTTGTGCTCCCTCCCACCATGTAGATATGTGGTGATTCTTTCTAGCAGAATTTTTCTAAGAGGCTTTTGGGCAATTTTTGGCTAGATGGCATGTCGTAAAGCAGGATAAACATCTGAAGAGGACACTTTCATAATCATGTTTCTGGTTCGACACATAGTCTTTACTTGTTAGATTTATTTCAGCTGGGAATCTGACGCTGAAGTCCATTTCCACACAGATGAGTGCATAGGTGGTTCTGGCATCTTCCTCTATTTTTGGGCACCAGTAGTAAAATTTCCCAATTGCATTTCCAATGGCTTTTAGCGAGGAGAAATTCCGGAGATGCAAGGGTAGGTTTGGCAATATCACCCAAACTGTTGTTGAGGTTATGACTGTTGTTGAGGGATCAAATGATGGGTTCCATGGCTTCATGAATAGGCCCGAGTTTTCCCAAAACCAAGGGCTAGAATCTAGAATGCATTGTTTACTTTCAGGGTTTTCAAAATATAGTATAAAGAATCCCCTAGCACAGGGGTAGATATTAATTTCATCAGAAATGATAGGTTTCCATACCTCCGAGATCCAACTGTGGATAGCTGCCAGCCGCAGCCAAAAACCATTGAACCGACAGATTAGGGAACTTTGAGAAAACTTCAAAGCCTCAACAAGTGAGGCTTGGACCACCTCGACAGTGGGAGGTGGGGCTTCACTGACAATATGGGCAGGAGCTTGTCCCCCAGAGGCGGACGGAACTGAGCTAGCAGTTATCTTCGCGAAGCTGGGAGCCATCTGGATTAAGGTTGATCGATGATTCCTAATATTATGTATGTATGATCTTGCAGAAGACTGAAAAAGCTCTGGAGAAGAATGTGATTTAAAGAAAAAGAGAATTGATTTGCAAAAATTTCTCGCACCCAAGTGCCAGAAGTTTGATTTCTTTCACGGCAAGCAAACGACAGAGCAGGATCCACCTCCTGCATACAACAGGTCGGTGCGACGGTAGTTTCAGAAAATAAAATCGAAACCCTACAAATCTGAAAACCTGTACACGGTCAACCCAAAGTGCGAGGGTTCGAGTTCCATGCCCTGATCTCACATCGATCTTTAGATAAAACACATATTCAGAACCCTAGCAGGCACCCAATCTCGAAGACGTGAAGGCTCCAGGTTCGATCTTAAACAGATCCTGACTTTATCGGCACAAGACGGTAAATGCTTCTATCAGCCTGTTAGAGCTTTCATATCATCCTGCGAAGAGAGAGAATACAATTCCTCCATGGATTGTCCCCAACCTCTATCTATTCAAGCTGCCAAAGAATTGCAATCCTTTAACTGAGTCAATGGCACAACTATTCAAGCTGCCAAAGAATTGCAATCCTTTAATTGACTCAATGGCAAAAGAATTGAGAATTGACGCACCCATTAGCTTCAGTACCGAGTAAGAGATTGTGTGCCTGAATCCAGAAAAACCCTATAATCGCTACAGCCAGTAGACGTAGAGGAGATGTGAATGCGGCATTAATCATATGTACCTTTACTAAGCATTAAGAAACCGCATTAGACCATATTTTTTCCTAGAAAATGCATCTAAAATTGTTTTCTCCATTTTGATGTACATAGTCCAAAGAGATCCTTACAAATAGCATATGACTACAGAAAAGCCCCTCAATCTCATAAAATCCAATCCTGGATTTTTGCTTTGTGCATGGGCATGACCACCAAATTGTTCCCTTGCAACAATATTGTATTTTTCACAATACCCAATTAAAAAATAGAGTAAATTATATGAAGAAAAACCATGGTCAAACATTACTCATTTCACAGGAAATTTTCTAACGAAAAATTGTTTCCTCACACAAATATTGATCTTTCACAACACCCAATTAAAAAATAAAATAAACTAGCAATTGCCCCTAAAGGTGCAAAGATACACCGAAGGTATAAAAGATTTGGGAAGATAATCTGGCCAAGATTTGGGAAGATTTGTCTTTGATTGATGTGCTTGAAATAGCAAGTTTGTCTTGTGGTTATGCATACAACATCTTGAATGAATTATCACCAAAATATGTGAATTGTGAGTGCAGTTGTAGCAACTGTCTCAAATTTAAGGATTGGGAGTTTAGTATGCAAAAAATATGCTACCACAATTTAAGGATTGGGAGTGTGGTATGCAAAAAATATGCTACTGCACATTTTAACCACGACCATGTAAGGCCTGCAGATAATCCTGCTAATGCAATATCAACACGAGATCATAAGGTTGCAAGCCATGATAATCATGTAACTATTGGAAATCAACTGCTAATGCAATATCAACACCAGATCATAAGGCTGAAATCCATGCTAATCATGTAACTATTGGAAATCGACTAGAAAAACCATGTTATTGTGAGGACATGAATAGGTATGTTTATTGTGACTTGGCTCAATGTGGTGATTCCCCTTAAATGGTCCCAGTAGAGAGTGTTGTCGGCCTGTCATAATCTGAGTCAATTCAGAATTATCTTCAGTTTTCCATGTAACTAGTAGCAGTCAATTTATCTTAGCTATGCCATGAATTTGAAAATATTTAAGTAAATATTTCCAAGTTAAGAAAAATCCAAAAGTTGATACTTACAATTTTCTTAAGATAAACATAATAGCGAGCCTTTACAAGTTGTACTTGAACTCGTTGTTTGAAGGCTTGCACTCTGTGGAGTTTATTTCTACTTATTGTTTGGCTTTCAGTTGTGAGGTTTATTTCTACTTATTTTATGGCTTGCAGTTTTTGGGGAAATGGTGCAATTACTGGTGTTGTTTCTTGTGCCATATGACAATTCCATGTTACTGGTTTGGATCGGAAATGGTTTTTCCACCCTAGTGTGGTGAATCCAGTAACAGAGTTGATCACATCTATGGTTGTGCAAGTGATTATTAAATCTCTCACAAATTTTGTCTGTGTTTCTTTTGATTTTTAGGGACTCCATCAGAACAATTATTGCATAGACTAAGAAGAGGAAAATGGTAATCAAATACAATATCTATTGTGTATGCTTTCTCATGTATGTTTGAACATCAAAGCAACCCATTACAAAACAGGAAGGTTGTTGTCTTTATATTCATATGGTTTGTGTTTCTCTTGATTTTTAGGGACTCCATCAAAAAAATTATTACATAGACTAAGAAGAGGCAAATGGTAATCAAATACAATATCTATTGTGTATGCTTTCTCATGTATGTTTGAACATCAAAGCAACCCATTACAAAACAAGAAGGTTGTTGTCTTTATATTCATATGGTTTTATTGGCTTTAATGTCCAATTGAAATTGTATTCAGTTTGTGCATGTAGAACATCCTAAAACCATATATAAAGATGAAGTTAATGTCATTGTGCATTGTTATTTTGCATCGTATAACTTTACATTGATGGTAATTTGGTCACCATATCTAGTAAAAACCATAGAGGCGTATTTTGAGGGCATCCCTCAAGGAGTAATCAAGCTTCATTTCGATGTTTTAGACCCAGAGTGGGTGACTGTGCTACCAAATATTGATGCCATCATTCTATCCTTTGGCCAATGGTTTCTTATATCAAGTGTCTACATTATGAAATATGAGGTAGTGGGTTGTCACAAGTGTCAAGAAATTAATGCCAAGCAATTGGACTTTTATTTTTCCTTCAGACATGCTATTCAAGATGCACTCAATGGGATCCGCTTACTGTTAGGATTCAAAGGCATATTCTTACTTCATTTTTCATCATTGAAGAGGCTAAGAAAAAAAATGTATAATATATTATTTCCTCATCTATTTTTTAAGGAATTTGACACAATCCCTTGGCACTTATTAACTCATAGGATTAAGGCATCTTTGGGTCTTGCACCCTTGGCGGTATTGCATGTAATGACACTTCACAAGACCATAGTATGCAAAGTACATCATGAACATTAGTGAGATAAATGAGATCCATTGTACTATAAGAGCTAAACAAGGCTATCGACCCCCCCTACACTTCTTGGACCTTAAATTGATGAGTTATATGCAATCACATTAGATTCATTGAGTACCTCAAATAGTTTCTTACTATTTCATTATTCTTTTCCTATTTGTAGTTATCCTCATGTCCCACTTGATGAAGGATCTTTAGTGATGCAGGAGCATCCTCCTCAGAAAAACAATTTCATTTTAGTCAGCATAGGGTCTTGTGTTTCAAGGGACCTGATTCCCTAAAGAGTGATTAATTAATTATTTTCCTATGTTTTTATGATGGTTGTATAATAGTGAGGATATTGTAATTAAATCTTCTCGTTAAGAGAGATTTCAAGAATAGTGTGTGAGTTAGAGGAACTAGAGTTAGTTTCATGATTTTAGGGATTAGATTAGGATATTTAGGATTCAGGTGAAACTATTCAAGATCTGAACCAAACTTGGTGGATAGAATCCTTTTGTGTATAATTTGTAAGCCTCGATGGCTTAAGAGAGAGGAGAGTTAGTGAGAGAGTTAGCGAATAGGAGGTTGGATTGTGAGCCTACGGGCATTAAAGCGAGAAAGGGCCACTGATACAAACCATGTAAAGACAGATCAGGCCGAGCTAGATTGTAAAATAGGTTTTTATTTGTATCTGTAGATTTGTTTAATGAATGAGGAAATTGAATTCATTGGGACCGTGTGTGTCATTCCTTTAATGTGTTGAGTGATCCATATTTGTGAATTTATGGTTTATGTGTGTTAAACCATGATAAATGAATTCAAGTTGAATTTCTGACAGTCTTCCTGAGTGACAAAGGACTTACCATTTGGGTAGAATCTGTGTGATTCCAGTTTGAATTTAATAGATGTATGTACAGGTCAACAAGGAACGAATGACGAAATCTGGAAGAAGGGGAAATATACAGAGAGTATTATGTATTACAGTTCGAAGTGGTGTTAAGGAAATAGAGGTATAATTGTGAGGCAGAGTAAAGAAATCAGAGAAGTCTCGACGCATTGTTTCTAAGCGGAGAAAGTAGTGGGTAGAGTTGAACTTTGTAACAAGCCAATTTGTGATGTGCGATATGGATCGCATTGCAACATTTCACAAGTGACTGAACCATGACCTTAAGCGATTTGTGATGTGTGATATGGATTGCATCGCAATATTTCACATGCGAATGAACCATGGCCTCAAGCAATTGTGACTGCAATTTGCGGTATCATTGTGGACCGTCAGATTACAGGGAAGATCAACGATGGAGATTGAAGTGATAAGGATTGGGCCAGAGCGGACCCGTGAAGGTTATAGGCATGGTTTTATTTTATTTGGAGTTCAGTTCTGTTATCGCATATCAGATGCGAGAGGAGGAGTCTTAGGAATGCAATGAAGTCACATGTTGGTGTGATGTGACATTGCGACAGCCGTTGATCTGGTGGACGAAATCAATGGTGGGGAATGGATGCGATAAAGGTGGAGCATCGGGAAATATACAAAGTGGAGAAGGTTCTACAGGTTAAGACTGAATATAACCAAAGTTAAAGTGTGGGGTTTAGGTTATATGTGCGGGCATTAAAGATTAACAAAAGAGTAATGAGGGTGGAGTATAAAGTCCCGATGGTAACGATTGATTAATGGACAGACTGTGGTTAATTAACAAATCATTCTGCATGAGATTTAATTAAGGGGCCTTAAACCTTAATTGATGAAGGCTTGACTAGGCAGGTCATTGAAATTCCTGGGAGTGATGAGATTATGCATTTTTTATGCATACTGTGGGTGTTCGCAGGTTTTTCCTTCGTCTTTTAGAGACACCCTGACATCCTAGCTCATGTTGTGACACTCATTATCTTCAAGTTGATTTTGTGAAAACAAAACTCATGGTCATTAAGACCCCTAAAAAAAGACAAACATTGTGATTATTATTTACATAGGTGGCCTTGTCATATGTATATTTGAGGGCCCTCTTCTCCATATATTTTTTTTTATCATGACTCTAGTGATAGATGTTAAATTAAGAAAGGGATATGTTACTCTCACCACTCTTGCAAAACAATGTTTTGATCTTCCATTTCATGAAATTCAATCGAAGATCCACTTATTTCACTCATTGGTCACACTTACCCTCTTGTACGGGTGTGAGGTATGGAGACTATAAGTGTGGACCAAAACATGATAGAGAGAGACTTTTTATTACAATGTTACCTGAATATCATGCCATGAGATTAGTGATCCACGATATCATTCTTGCATAGTTTGGCACAACCCCACTCATTGTTTCAATGATATTTCATGTGTTGAAAATGATATACAAGTTTAGATGGATGGGAAACACATAGACTGGTCACTCTTAGATATTTGTATCTTGCTCCCAAATCCTCTATAGAGTAAGCAAAATATGAGATTGATTCAATTTGGTGAGAGTCTTTTCATTGCTTCAACTCATTGACCTTGAAATTAACAAACCATCCTAACTTAGATTTTTAATTCATGATTATGATATCTCTAAGGGTGATTTGACTTCTTAAAGCCTAAAATTGAGTGTCACTTTATATTTCCATATTTTCCCTATTATGAGATTAGAAGATGATTTTTTTAACTCTTCAAAGATTAACTTGGTTATCTCTTGACACTCCTAACTTTTAAAGGTCGAAGATGCTTAGCCTTCTTCCTCCAAGAGATGTGTGGCCTTCACTAATGACTGACTTGAGGCTATCTCCTCAAATCAACATCTACCAAATTGATTGCCACTTACTTCCAACCCCTTAGCACTAGTAGGAAGAGACCCCATGACCAATTTACAAGCTCACATGAGAGACTTGTGAGGTGTCATACACATAATTATTACCATGGCCTCATGCCCATTGCATTTCTTTGTGCCCTTGAATAATAGAAGTGTTTCTCTAAAGCAACATATCTTCGCTATAAAAATGTCCTTCACAAACTTCTTTATTGGATCATGATTTCCTAATTATTTATTTATTAATTTTTTCTTTTTCTTCCCTTTAAAATGCATTTCTACCTTCTTCTTTTTTATGATTTTCACATATTATTTTCTTCATAAACCAACTTTAATATTAAATAGAAAAAAATAAAAAAATATTATTAAAAATAAATCTTCTTAATTGTATACCCTTATATTTTATCCAACTTTCTTAGCCAAGTCTAGTTTATATTATTCTTCCCACTTTTACAATTAAGTTGTATGCAACAAAGATTCTCATATTCTATGCTTAATGAAAATTACCTTTGTTTTTCCAATATTTTCTTTATAATTAAGTTTTATGCACTAAATTTACAAAACAAAACAAAAATATATATATATATATATATATATATAAAACAAATATGTGTGTATTTCACTTTCCTTCCATCAACTAAAAACAAAGATAATTTTTTAAATTAATTATGTAACAAAAATAATATTATATTAAAAAAAAAACAAATTTCAATTAATAATTATTTCAACTATTTCAAATATATATTGTTTTTAATATAAAAATTCAAATTATATATTAATAAAATAGTTTCTTTAATATATTTTAAATAATATATATATATAGATAAATAGATAGAAAACAAATTATTCAACAAATATTTTCAATAAAAGATAAGTATTTTAATTAAATTTAGATCATAAAATCTTTATTAATATTATAATCTTTATTAGTATTATAATGTTAAATTATTTTTAATATAATATCGATTTTATTTTAATCTCCAGTCCCGAATGGCACAAAAATCCCGAGATGAAGCTTCCGAAGTTTGGCAGGGAAATCCCCCAACCGCCCCTGATCTCCCTAAGCTCAAAATTGTAAGATTAGCATCCCAGCTCAAATTCTTCCAAACCACATTATAATCAAATCAACCACAATTTTATATTCAATGTGAGTGGATCTTTTATGTGAAAAAAATACAAAAATGGTTTCAAGACCCTGGTGTTAATTCCAATTCGGGATCAGAATTGGGATTGGCTTGATATTGTAGCAATACTGTAATTATGTTACTTTAATTTTTGCTGAAAAATGCGTAGTAATCTAAATAAGATTGGATTATTGATTGCACGCAATTAGGAATGATACTGAACGAATCACTAAGACTGTACATGCCAGCGTCGTTGCTGCCAAGACAGGCATTCAAGAACGTGAAGGTGGGCGATATGAATTTTCGGAAGGGCATGCCTGTGTGGATTCTGGTACTCGCCATTCATCACAACAATGAACTATGGGGGAGAAAATTCCAACGAGTTCAATCCAAAACATCGTGTAAGCATAAGATGGGATTCCCACCATCCTCCTCTGGACACTATGTGAACTACATAACCCCTCTGAGCGTCGTGTGGATCGACCAGAAGTGCAGCCATCATGTTCTTGAACTGATTCACACGTCTGGCTGTCTGCGCATATTTTTTGCAATGGTAAGATGACGGGACATGACGGTACGCTGTGGAGTGGAGATGATCCCCTGTAACCTGTGGAACCGTGTCCCCCATTTTCTTCACAAGCTCAGCAAGTTACTGTTGGCGGCAAGTAATAGATGCTTGTTTCTTGAATTCTGCATCCCTGATGACCAGGGGCTCATCAGGAGCTGCATATTATGGACGGAAAACCTTAACAAGTCTTGCACCGAGCGCACAACCCAAGAGCGAAATTTATGAAGACGAAGTATGGTCAGCGCGGTGCGGTAACGTGCCTTGACCAATCGAACGGTGGAAAATGTTACATATGTATTTTGGAATCAACGGTGGAAAACAAAAAATAGAGAATAGTACGTGGTGAACCAATTAAAAAAAAACACCTTTGGTGTAATTATTTGAAAAAATACCATGGCGAGACATTACTCCCTTCATGAAAAACTATTGACGAATATTCCTAAATGAAAGTCTTTAACATCCCGTGAAAAATTCAAACACTCGTGAACTATTGCCTTGGAAAATTTTAATAATAACTGATAATTTTCATAATAGTTATTAATTTTTTTTATTAACATTTTTCGAAAATAAATCCTTCAGAAAAATTTTAAAGATTGAAATTTATATATTAAGAAGTCACTCCATTAAATTCAAATACAAAATCATTTCCATGTCGACTGATTGATGGGCTTGGCACTCTATTAATTATTGTCTGCTCCAGATCAAGGAAAGGACCACCAGTATGTAGAAATCTTTCGGCCCTAAGGTCCAAGGGTCAAATTCCACTGCACTCAATTTTTCCTTAAAGGGTCCAGGCTGATATTTTTATTTGCAGGTTGCATGCTTTATTTTGTGTTATTCATTTGTCATGAGGAACCTCAAGACCGTGGCACTGCTTGCCATATCTTTGTTATTGTGATTCTTTAACTCTTCTTTTTCCTATTTATTTTCGGTGGATTTGGGATTTTCCCTCCTTCAATGGAGGACGTTGTTGGTTCTCTGTAAGGGTTGTTGTCCAAGACTAATAATTCTAGGGTTTAAGAAAAGCATGATAACCTCTTTTGGATTTACATTTTGATTCATATGCTAGACGTTACTTCTGTTAACACTCATCCGACTCATTCTTTTTTTTGAAATTATCTTTTGAAAATGTTCTTAATTCACTGAAGAGACCATCTGTGAAAACCAAAATAGGCAGAAACTTATGTATCTGTTACCTGAAAAAATATAGAGAGAGATCTAAGCCCACATTTTTTTTCTCCACCATCATCATTGCTGGCTATTTGCACATTCACTTGAGCCAAGCCACTAAGAATCATACTTTGCAAATAATATAAAGAGTTTCTCGCTGCGCTTTCTCTGACATCAAATTCAAAGAAAGTTTTCTTGTAAATTGATCTCTGACTAGTAAAGATTTGTTTTCTGGGATCATTTTTCCGGGAATTTTTATCTTGATTGTTAATTTGCCAAATATTAGGTAATCAGGTGAACATGGACATGCCATGACATACCATGTCAGTCTGATTACCAGACGTGCCCTGTCAATCTGATTACCAAATATTCAGTGAATCAGCAATCCAGTAGTCAGCAATCCAGATACTTGGCATTTTTCTTCCAGCACCGTGCTTTGTTCCTCGAGTAACATTATCCCCGCAAATACTTTAACTTTCTCATCCAATATCTAAACACATGTAGTGGTTTTCTAACTTTTTTTCTACAATTCTTCCATGACCTGTTGGAGGAGTGGTGCATCGCTGAAGTAAAATAACGAGTCAGAAATTCCTACTATAAATTATATATCAATCCAACAAATTAAAAGGTAAGAGTATCACGGAGAGTTGGAGAACTTTCCCATTGTATGTCTCCATATCGAAACCTTTTATTTCTGCAACATCAGAGAGAGCCTTCATCTAGTTTTGGATGGTGTTGGAGTAGTATCGTGGTAGAGAAGTGAATGTTCTCTTCTTGAGCGTTTCAGGGATTGACCATACACTCCTTTTTCGTCGTGCAGTCCCCATCAAAGAACAGTGGAATAATAGCTGACCCCGACATGAGTAGGAGCTCAATTTGACTCTACATATCTTGGAGAGAAAATGGCGATATGCACAGATGTTGTTTGAATGGCACTCTAGATTTGACGAGTTATATACTCTCCATCTTGCAATTCATTAACGTCCATAAATACTTGGAATCCATTTTCGTCAAGGCGATCGTAGAGATATTTAGCTAGGGTTTTCTTGCAGCCAGGACCCCTGTAGTTAATGAAGATATCAAAGACATAGTTGTTGTTATCATTTCCGTATGAGATGGATACGACAGAATACAGAGTAGAAACAACGATGTAAGCTCAAGATTTTCTTCCTTGCCTGGCTGATCTCTTAGTGTCAAAGTGGCTACCCGTTGATGTCTCTTTCTCAATACTCGCCCTGAAACTTGTGTTAGGAATTTCCCCACGAGCCTTCCTAGATATCGTCACCTGCGACGTCGATAGGTGGTAGGGTTAATAATTATAGTGACACTTTCTTATTGGCAGCTGAAAGAAGATGAAGTCTATAAAGAGAACTCTCGCCACACAACTTGAGCAAACATGTGTCTTTCTCAGATAGGCAATGGACAGACGACGAAAATCTTCAGACAAATTTCTCCTTAGGAAATCTCCAGACAAATTTCCCCTTATGAACACCTTCGCTGTAATTAATTCAAAAAATTAATCATTTTCTTAAAACAGCACATTCTTAAATCAACTAATATTTTTGACCTTAATTTAAAATAATTATCACAGAAAAAAATCCATCACTGTATTATTTTCTAACTAAAATAATCTCACATTGTCACATAGATAACCCAATTGTTAGTGTATGGAAGCTACATATCCTCGATTGCACGGATGCTCATAAGAACTCCTACATTGAATCTAATATCCCAATCCCCTGTGCATGTAAGTGAAATCGAATGTTAAAAGTAGGTTTGTGTTGAAAACCTCGATACCATGGATATTATTACACATTATTATGTTAAAAGTAGGTTTGTGTTGAAATCTAACATATATTTTAAATAATAATTAATAGATTAATAATAATAGATTTCAGATGAATAATAACTAACGCATATGTTATTAATACCATATTCATTATAAGTAAAATGAGGTATATAATTAAGAAAAAATAAACATAAATTTCAGTGGAAAATTTAGCAACGTATTGGAAAAACCGCATGGAAAGATCAACAACTCTTTTGTTATTAGTAGAATTTATGTAAGCTTTAGCTTCTAAGCCCAATTCTCAATCACTTTAGTCACAATGAATGAATTCAACCTTATTGATAGAAAAAATCTCGAGTACATTAGAGGAGAATCCTTCATTGCAATTGAGGAGAGGACTTCATTACATTCGAGAAGAAGACTCTATTATATTCAAGAAGAATCCTTCATTACATTTGAGGAAAAACCTTAGTTACATTCAAGGAGAAATATTTGTTACATAATAAAAATATATTATTTTATATATTTGGACTCACACATAACAATCTTTGACTTGAGGCCAAACATAATTTTATGTGAATATTATTGCTAATGATCTAGTCCGAAACATATATCATCACCTTTGTATGACACCACCCAAGGTTCTACAAAGCTCCTCATTATCCCTTTGCAATATCTTTGATAACATTTCAGATGGATTTTCTTTTGTATGTATGTTCTTCAATTATCGCAACCCATCATCCAACGCTTGTAGAATCCAATGATATCTAGCATCAATGTGTTTTCTGTTGTAGTGAAAGGTGGTGTTTTTAGCAAGATTGATTGCACTTTGGCTATTTCAAGTTAGTACATATTTTTCTTGTGGCAAGTTCAGTTCTTCCAATAACCTCCTAATCCAAATCAATTCCTTGCATCCTTCATTAGTTTCAATATACTCATCCTCCGTATTAGAAAGAGCCGTCACCTTTTGTAATCTTGATACCAATGAAACTCTAGTTCTCACAAATGTCTAGATGTACCCTATTATGGATCCTCTAGAATCTACGTCACCTACCATATCATCATTTGTAAATCCTTACAATAAGGAATTAGTACCTCGAAAGAACAAAAAATAATCAATTGAGCTTTTAATGTAACACAAAATCCATTTTACAACAAAATGTTCCTTCCATAGGTTTGTAGGAAACCTACTTATGGAATTAGTACTTCAAAAGCAAAAAAAATAAGCAATTGAGCCTTTAATGTAACTCAAAATCCATTTTACAACAAAATGTTCCTTCCATAGGTTTGTAGGAAACCTACTTACCGATCCACCGAATGTGCAATGTTAGGGTGAGTGCATACCATTGCATACATTAAGCTTCCTATATTTGAATAATATGGAATCTTGGATATCTTTTCCTTTTCTTCAATGCTAGAGGGACACTAATTATTCACTAATTTGAAATGAGATACAAGTGGTGTACTTACAAATTTTGGTTTAGCTATATCAAACATTTCCAATACAATTCCAAGGTATTTCATTTGTTAGAGCCATAGTTTATTTCTTTCTCTATCATGTATAATTTGCATCTCCAGAATTTATCTTGCTAATACTAAATTTTTCATTGCAATTGCATGGTTTAGCTCTTTTTTCAATCTATTAATCATCAATTTATCTTTTCCAGCAATCGACCTGTCATAAACATATAATAATAGGATAGTGAAATTTCCATTTTCATCTCTTTTATTGTATACACAATGGTCTACATTTAATCTTTTAAAACCATGATCGAGCATAAAAGGTTCAAACCTTTTATACCATTGACATGGAGTTTGTTTCAGACCATATAGACTCTTCTTTGAGCTAAAGACCAGATTAAACCTTATACTTGTTCCATGAATATATCCTCTTCCAAGTTTCCATGCAGGAAGGTGGTCATGACATATAGTTTCTCTAATTCTAAATCAAAAGTAGCTACAAGACCAATTATTACATGTTTTGATGACATTTTAACGAATGGGGAATTTTTTTATTTAAAGTCAATACCTTGTTCTTTCCCAAATCATTTGACCACTAGTCCTGCTTGGAACCTTTGTCTACTTTCCTTCCCTTCATGTTTTATTCGATGCACCCCCTTATTATTTCAAAGAGCTAAACCATCAAGTGAAGCTTTGGGAGAGTGATTTATTAAGTAGTATGTTGCACAAATAGTGGCTACCCAAAAATATTTAGTGAAACTAGAAATTACAAGTGCACATCACACCTTTTCAAACGGGGAACTAATTTTTCATTCTTTATGCCTTATTCAATTCAATATTCCTCATAGTACTTGGAGTAGTACACCCCATCATTATATGTTCTAATGAATCTCAATAATTTACCAGAGTAACTTTCAATAGCCACATGAAATTTTTGAAAAGCATCTATTGCTTCATATTTGCTCTTAATAGGGAACTATTGCACCTTCTTTGATGCATCATCAATAAAAGTGATCAAATAAGCAGATCCTCCTAATTACTTTATATTAATTATACCACAAATATGAAAGTATATCAAATGTAATATTTGTTTATCTCTATTAGAACTATCTCTTACAAATGATACCGGTTTCTATCTATCCATAATACATTGTTGACAAAATTTAAATTTTACCTTTTAAATTAGGAAAAATCTTTTGCTCAACAAGAATTTTTAGGCTTCTTTTAGCCATGTGCCCAAGTCTATTGTGCCACAAACATGTTCCAAACTCCTCCTTTATAACAATATAGTATTTTACTTTTGCAACCTTAAATTTAAGGTGTAGAGAGTGCCTATTTTTCTACCCTTTTGCAATGACCGGTGAACCTTTAACAATTTTCCATCCTCCCTTTCCAAGCATTGTATGGTAGCGTTCATCATCTAGCTTTCTTGCTGAAATCAAATTCACTCCAAGCTTTGCTACATGTTTGACCTACGTAAGAAATAAACTATAACCATCTAGTGCCTTTATTAGAAAATATCTTGTTGTTTCAATATTATAAAGGCTTTTATTGCCAATGAAAACCTTACCCATATTACTACATGTATAAGAAAAAATAACCATCTAGTGCCTTTATTAGAAAATATCCTATTGTTTCAATATTATAAAGGATGTTATTGCCCAAGAAAACCTTGCCCATATTACTACATGTATAAGAACTAAAAATTTCTTTGCTCCATGTATTATGGTAGGAGGCTCCATAATCTAGAATATAATCACTATTTGTACTAAATGCATAGAGGCATGCATCATCATAAGAAACAATAACTAATACATCACCTTCTCTTTCCATAGTACTAGTTTCTTCATTATTCTTGTTATTGCTAGCTACAATTTACTCATTTTTCTCCTTATTTAATATCCATCGATCCCTTTTAATATGGCCAAGTTTCCCACAATGATAAGAGGTTATTATTCCATGCCTAAACTTTGATGTCATTCTAGCCAATGATCTCCTAGATTTCCTTCCATCATATTGTCTCTCATGATCACTGAGAGTTAATGCCTCCATATTTGGTATTTCTTCTCCCATAGATTTGATCTACATTTCTTTATTTAGTAGCTTGTTAGAAACATCTTCAAAGTTTAATTTAAATTTTCATGATGC
Source organism: Pinus tabuliformis (assembly GCA_031772625.1). NCBI lineage: Eukaryota > Viridiplantae > Streptophyta > Pinopsida > Pinales > Pinaceae > Pinus > Pinus tabuliformis. The sequence continues at coordinate 1,841,702,438 of CM062819.1, forward strand.
ATTACTTATGGTGACAACCAAGTTCTTCCAACTATAAGGAGCAAAACAGCTTTGATATTATCATCAAATGTAATCTTCAAGGGAGTGAGCTAGTTCACCATAATGTGCAACTCATTTAGATGCTCAATTAATGAACTCCCTTCCTTCATTTTGAGATTAAATAATCTCTTCATCAAAAACAATTTATTGATTGTTGTGCCCCATTCTTATAAATCGTTAAGTTTTTTACATAAGTATTTCATTTTATTTTGCTTGTGAAATATGAAAATATACTTTTTCTACTAAATATTGCCTAATAGTAGTCATTGCTTTTCAATCCAACTTTTCCAAATATTCATTAGTCACTCATGAAGGCTCCTTAGGTTTTCCCTTAATCCACAAATCCATATCTTCGAGTGTGAGTATATTTTCTATCTCATATTTTTATAGGGTAAAATCTACCTCAATAAGATTTTCAATGCTTCTCATTGGTTCCATTGAGCCACCTCTAAATAAACCCTACACATAGAATCTCCAATAGAAAATTTGTTCTCATAACAATAATTATATTTTAAACAACCATCAATATATTAATAACAATAGATATGATATCAATAAATATTGATCTCATTAATACAATATTGATCATAAATACAAAAATTATGTTTACAATCAATATGTTTTATGTTGTAGTGAAAGGTGGTGTTTTTAGCAAGATGGATTGCACTTTGGCTATCTCAATTTAGTATATATTCTTGTGGCATGTTCAACTCTTCCAAGAACGTCCTAATCCAAATCAATTCCTTACCTCCATCATTAGTTGCAATATACTCATCCTTTGTATTAGAAAGAGCTGCCAGCTTTTGTAATCTAGATACCCATGAAACTACAGTTCTCACAAATGTATAGATGTACCCTATTGTGGATCCTCTAGAATCCATGTTACCTACCATATAATCATTTGTAAACCCTTCCAATAAGGACTCAATACCTCAAAAGGACAAAAAATAATAAATTGATCCTTTAATGTGTCTCAAAAACCATTTAACTACAACAAAATGTTCCTTCCATAGATTTGCAGGCAACCTACTTACCACTCCACTAAATGTGCAATGTGAGGGTAAATGCATACCATTGCATACATTAATCTTCCTATAGTTTAATAATATGGAATCTTGGATATTTCTTCTTTTTCTTGAATGTTAGAGGGGCACTAATTAGTCGCTAATTTGGAATGAAATACAACTGGTGTATTTAGATATTTTGGTTTAGCTATATAAAACTTTTCTAGCTTGGACTTCATCCAGCTTGGACTTTTTTTTTTTTTTAAATATGCACATATTCTTCACAACCAAAAATTGTCAAGTGTAGCAAAAATCCTTACCGGCGCATATATTTATTAAGTATTATGTTGCGAAAATAACTTCTGCCCAAAAATATTTGGCGAAACTAGAATTTGCAAGTGTACATCACACCATTTCAAGTGAGGAACCAATTTTTCATTCTTTATTCCTTGTTCAATTCAATATTATTCATAGTCCTTCGAGAATGTTTCCCACCATTATATGTTCTAATGCATCTCAATAATTGATTATATTCACTTTCAATAGCAACATGAAATATTTGAAAAGTACGTATTGCACAATGTTTGCTCTTAAGAGGGAAAACTCGCACATTCTTTGATGCATCATCAAGAAAAGTGATACAATAAGTAGATCCTCCTAATTATTTTATATTAATAGTACCACAAATATCAAAGTATATCAAATGTAATATTTTTGTATCCCTATTAAAAATATCTCTTACAAATGATACCCTTTTCTATCTACCCATAATACAATGTTCGCAAAATTTAATTTTTTTACCTTTTAAATTAGGAAAAATCCTTTACACAACAAGAATTTTTTGGCAAAAGCCATGCGACCAATTATTTTATGCCATAAACATGTTGCAAATGCCTCCTTTGTAACAATAGAATAATTTACTTTTGAAACCTTGAATTTAAGGTGTAGAGAATGCCTATTTTCTACCCTTTTGCAATGACCATTGAACATTTTACAATTTATCATCCTCCCTTGCGAAGCATTGTATGGTAGCCTTCATCATCTAGCTTTCTAGCTGAAATCAAATTCATTCCAAGTTTTGGTACATGTCTGACCTACTTAAGCAATAAACTATAACCATCTAGTGCCTGTATTAGATAATATCCTATTGTTTCAATATTATAAAGGCTTTTATTGCCTAAAAAAAAACCTTATCCATATTGCTAGATGTATAAGAACTAAAAAATTCTTTGCTTGATGTACACTACTACATGTAGGGGGGTTTTAATACAATATTTAAGACAATATTTGAGTCAATTGTCTTAACTTAAGACAAAAAGAAACTTGTGTATTGTCTTAAATATTGTCTCTAAGCGGGTGTCTCAAAATATAATGTCTCAAAAATTTGTCTCTATAAAGACAATATAGAACACAAATTATTATTGTCTCTATAAAGACAAGAATTATTTTCTATTAAGAGACAATTTGATTTGTCTCTCTAGAGACAATATAAAAAATTATATATAAAAAAAATAAAAATAAAAATCCTTTTGAATGTTATTTCAATGTAGTTTCACATTCAAAGTTCACAAATAGTACTCGTGTATGAGAGAAACCACCACAGAAATTCTTGTCTGATAGAAACCAGCGCATATGGATTATTAATATTACCTTTGTTTAGCAAGAGGGGATTCAATTCATAACTAAATTTACGCCCAAGTTTTACTACTTCAAATGGGAGTCAGAAGTTTGGATTTAAGATGCTACCTTAGCTTTGATAAGTGTTCCATCTCCCAGTTTTACTATAGTTAAAGAAGAATCTGTAGACTATTGAATGGAAATGACTTTAGATTTCGACAATGCGAATCTTTATGCAGAAATCGCTCGAGAGCCCAATTAATGAAATGGCAATACCTTTATGTGTTGACAGAAAACATACCCACAAGAATACCCAGGCAGGCTTGACAGCCACAGTTATCAACTGTACAAGATTGTATGAATTTCGTTGGTGGTAGGTATGGGTTAGTTTTATGCTTCAATCATGTTATCAAAAATATAGCTTCATTGCTCAACTGGATTACACAGTATTATAGAGTGAGTATGATATCTAGAACTGGATTACACAGTATTATAGAGTGAGTATTCTTTCGCTTGAACAGTCTGTAATGGAACATTTTTATGCTTGCCCAGTTATTTTAACTTCTTTTTCAAAATATTTTTGATCATTGTTGAAAATTAATACTCTAAACAGAATCATCACAAATATTCTTTAATTGATCACTTATCAAAAGCTTGTGAGGTTTCTTATGTAGCCCGTGAATTATTTTGATTTTAACCGAGGAAGACTCACTTATTACGTTTGATAACAAAGGCATTAGCAATGGGTTCTACAGCAACCCACTTCCCTTTTCTAAGTACTTGCAAACCACTGACATCGCCTTGCATTAGAACAGTGATGCCACCTGCGTCTGAATGGCTTCTTAAAGCAAGGGTAACATCTGGGTTTGGGCATGGTGGATAGTAATTTACAAGTAACAACTGTCTGTGTTCCCCAAAAATATTATTCAAGTAATCAGAATGGAGTCCTAGAGCTTCAGAAATTGCAGCCAGCAGCCTTAAACACAGTGCCCTCACCTCCACAACGTACTTGCCTGCAATTTCCCTGTAACAAAAGCTTCAATATTATATTAAGCCAAACGAGTTATGATTGTTGCTTTAATGGTTGACATAAGGTTTAATGGCTACCTATAGGTTGCAGGTTTTTTAGGCCAAGAGTCGATGACTTCGTGTAATGGAAAACAAGGGTGTCTTAGATAGTCCCTCCAGTTAAGGACTTCATCTTTGTGAATATTGAAGCTTGTAGCAAGCTGAGCCAGTTGCTTTGGATCCTCTGAATAGAGGCATGCACGATCTTCCATCGGCATTTCGAAGAATTCTTTGGCGATTCCCATCATGTTTTTCATCACCCTCTCTAGTACCCCATGGTTCACTATCTGATCATATCATGCAGCTTCAACCATATTAATACTGAATTTGAACAGAAATTTTTTTAAGAATTAATGTTCATAATTGAGATTTTGGAAGTTTATTGAGAGATATTATGAGATTCAAAATTCAAATCTTAAAATTCAAAATTCAAATCTTCAAAACAGTTTATATCGCAATATCATGAGATTCAAAATTCAAAGCCTCATGAATCCAATCCCTTCCGCAAAAAAAATCATAACTTGGGACATTGGAGATTGAAGGTTGTACCTGGAAAAAGCCATCCTCCTGACATGCACATTGGATTTGTTGTATGACAGTGGTTCTGCTAGGGCCATCCAAGTGTTTCAGATCCACCACTGGAATGCTCTCGCAGAAAGATACCTGAGACATGTTGGGTTGCTCCTGGGGAGGCAAAATATATTTGTTCTGCACCTCAACATTGTTTATTCCATTGCACAGTAGTTTCTCAACACCATTAGCATTGGTCTCAGTGTGAAGATCCATTCTAGAGGACATGCATCTTTCTTTCCTCTTGATGTTATTGCGAATACAATATTTTTTCCATACGGATGTTGCACGACTTCTAATCAAAGCTAGAAATTACAAGTTCGCATTTCAGAAATTGCAATCTGTAGAGCCCCGAATGGAAACAGAGGCTATACGTAGGGTCAACCAATAGTTTTTACCACAGAAACATTGACAGTTGCAACAAAAAGTGTCCCGAATGAAAACAATATTGCAAAGGGAGGAATTGGCCCGTATACAAGGTATTAGTGCTTACTTTATAATATCATTTATTCTGATAGTCTAGCAGGTAAATTGTTCATTGTACAAGCTTTATGTAAACCAATTTCAGAGTTAAAATAAATCCTCATACATAGCTAGAATTTTCACAGAAAGTTTTAACAAGCCATAATATATTAGAAGCAACAATCATCGCAACTAGCATTTCCCCCAACAGTACACAATGAAAGGCACTTGAGCATTCTTGAAATATTTGAAGAGTACAAAAGGTTCTTGTGCAAAATGTGCAAGAGTATATAACGGAAAAAACTGCCTTAGCATATAAAAATAGCTCTGTAATGGAGTTGAACTAAGATAGCTTAGCCAACTCCACCAATGAAAACATCTGCACAATACCCAAATCACATATAGAGAGATGCGATAATGTTATTCTAAGCCCCAAATACAAATCAAAATTAAATTTCGGAACTCAAGAGAAAACTCCAATGATACAAAACTAATTGCATCCACCAATCCCTAAATATGCAAAAGCATCTTAACAAAGCTATTCAAAAGCATCATCATCGTCATCTAGAAGGGTTTGGGTTGTAGCTGCTACAAGTTTTGCCTCATACTTGACAACATAAAAGATTGTAAGCCAAAGTTTCAATCTTTTAGAAATGGAACAAATTATTTCAATAAAAGTTAACAAAAAATAATAAGAAAATAGCATTCTACTTACTGCTGCTGGGTTGCAAGGTCTATCTGAACCTTAGGAGGAGCAAAAGCAGGTGACTCCACAAAATGAAGATTTGGATCCCTATAAAAATAACCCATTATAGAATCAATGCAAACTTTTAATATAACATTCATATTAGGGAGCATCAGAAACTAGATTAAAGGCTCACCCTGAGAGCTTCCGTGCCAAGTACAGGAATGTCTTCTCAAAGTTGTAGTTACTTTTTGACGATATCTCATAGTACTGAAGGTTCTTCTTTCTATGAAAAGTAACTTGCTTAGCTTTCACTTGCCTATTCTTCACATCAACCTTGTTTACACAAAGAACAATAGGAATGTTCCCAAACACACTGAAATTCACAAAGATATTTAGCTAATCGGTTCAGGCAGTTGTGCCACCACACAATTAAGGAACCTTCATTTGTACTTAGAGATCCAACCCCTCTGCAAAAGAGATACATGCAAAGATCTCTGTGCCACGTTTGGACATTCTTGTAAGTCAATCGTGCAGTAACATCAAACATGATAACTTCACATTGCCCATGAATACTTCAACAAACAAAATCCCAATCAGTAAATAAGAAGGAAACAAATAAATAGAAGGGAAAAATGCAGAACCCTCGCCAATTCAATCAGGAAAATGTCGACAGAAACAAGAAAAGCAAACCAGTATTGATCAAAACAATCAATAACATAGTCTTTCTATAAATTCGAAATTAAACTAAATTAAAATTCAAATAAATATAAGTGGAAAAATAGAGAACCCTCGCCAATTCAATGAGGAAAATGCCAACAGAAGCAGGAAAAGCAAACCGGTATTGATCAAAACAACCAATAACACAGTCTGTCTATAAATTAAAAATTAAATTAAATTAAAATTCAAACTAAAGAGACATAAACGAGTAGAACAGAGTGTTGATAAAAAGGAACCAAAAAAGGGTTCATAGTTGCTCCATTGTCATTGATATTGAGGTTAAAAGGTGTTTCTACTGAGCCCACACTACATACATATCAACACGGGAAAATAGAATTGATAAGTCAAAAGTTCTCTTGGGATCAATCCAAGTTTAAATCCATGTAGGACCTTTTTAAACAAAAATTTGAAAAGGAACCCCAAAAGCTCAAATGTACAGTGCTCCAATCAACAGGTGTCTACTACACCTGCAGAGGATGACAAAAAACACTACTTTCGTAAAGTCCCAAGAGACTTGATTTCAAGTGAAAATCAAAATCATTCTGGAAAAATACAGAAATGGGAAAATAATCAAACTAATTATTGACGTACCTTAACCACATTTTGTCATTAAACCTTACCTGACTGAGCTATAAAGTTGGGTTAGCATTTCATCCTTGGCTTTCTCAACTTGAAAAAGCACCACATCCTGCAGATCATCAATTCAAGTATCATGGACTGAATAAACACTGAGATTCTGTATGGTTGTATTGTGTGCTCATCCACATGGATGTCTTACTTTGGGAACATTTGCAGCAAGACTATTCAGAACAGCTTCCACATAACCATGGACTTCTTGAGCCATCATTCTGAGCTCCTCCTCCGGATCTACAGACCTTCTTACCATGGTTTCCTGGATTATAAACAAGAAAATCAAACTGAGGTTGAATATTAAGTTGGGAAATAATTTTTCTATTATCATCGTTGTATATGGTCATGGTCTCCTAGGCTAAAATGTGTATTGATTCTTAAATTATTTAATAGCAAACATTTTGATTATGTACATGTGCAACTTACGATGGAACTTTATGTGCTTCATTGCCTATATGCAAGTGTTTCAATACAAGCTATAGTTTTTCACAATTATACTTTGGGTTACATAAAGTAGTCTTGGCCTCTGGCCAGCTAAATATTTCCTACCCTCTACCTTATATCTATTTAACTTTTAACAGTGGAAATAGTTTGTCTTGAAGATCGAAGAAAACTCAAAGGATGTTAGTCCTAGCTGAAAGCAAAGACTAGCAATCTATTTTCATTTTCTGCTAAATAGTTCTCTACCAGAGAAACCAAATTTTTTGGTTACCTATAATTATTCATAAGTTGAACAATTGTCCAGCAGCACAGTGCCTACTTATTTTCAATATAATTTTCTAGCAGAAAATAATGTGACTAGCATGCATTTGAATGCAGTTTACTAATTTTTTAACCTTAAACAGACATGTGAGTACTCGATAACATAAATAACAAAATAAATATAACATGTCCTCCTACTGACACAAGATGTGAATTGATACTCTGTTTCAATTTCTGAGATGAGAGAATTACTTATGAGAATATTTAAGATATCTGCACATTCAAACTGAGGTGGAATTCATCGAATGTTTAAGTTCCCTCCCTCCCTTCAGAAAACCCAAACAACAATCATTTATCGGTCGCCCGAAGGATGAAAACATAGACCCACGGACAAAAAAGTAAAATATTGAACAATCTACCTGGCTGGTGGGTAGGTGAAGCAGATGATAATTACTACTGAAAACACTATAAGTCCCATCCATCTATTCGATTCCATGATCTCGACATGCCCATGCCCTATCCATTTTTTTCTGCCGGAAAAATAAATAAATAAATAAACACCTGAAAAAATAGAAAACCATTGGAATCAGATGTATGAAATCAAATATTGTTAATGATTAACATATAGCATCACAAAATAGATACAACAATGTCACGTTTCTTGTACAGTCCAATCATAAGGTGCTTTAGAATAACAATTTAACATCTGGTAGAGTAGATGAAATGAGAATACTATGAATAGAAATATCTGCAAACAAATTCCATGAAACATTCTTCTTTCTCATAGCATACCAAGAGCCATTCATGGATATGCTCATGATCCCATGATGTTTATCAACTACTATGATTCCTTCTGACATACATACCCCACTCTCAACACTTCTAATTAATGAATATGGTTGGTTAGAACTCTGTGAAACGAATCAAGACCAATTTCTCTAATTAATTTAGATGTAAGGTATCAATCTACACATACCTGGTCATCTGGAAATAATATATTGATGTGCAAAGCAGCTCACAAATCACAACATATCTATTTCATGCCCTGCAAAAACTTATAAACTCAACCATTGAGATAAAATAATGAAATTAAACAGCATTTTGAACTGTTAAAAATAGAAGGAACGAAGGCCAAGTACTATGTAATCCACACAGTCCACCAAGTGAGAAGGCTAGCTAGCCTTGAGCTACATCTGTGGCTCCAAGAATATCAGTCACTATCCTGAGCGAGATCACCAATACAAAAACAAAAATTATTATTTATTCAACTTATTGACCATTATCTTAAAACAACTGTAAATAACCTAGTAGAATCCAACATAGTTCCATTTAATCTAACATAAGAATGTACAAATCTATCTAATCTGTAAGAATATCAGTTCCATTTAATCTAACCTAAAGATAGTATAAATCTATCTAAACCTTGAAAATATCACACCTCAATGCTTAAAAGTCAGTATTTAAAAAAACTAACAAAAAAATCTCGGTTCAAGAGTTTATCACCTTAGGTAAATCTAAAAAATTAAAACAATTAAAAAAAGTAAAACAAAACAAATTAACCTCACAAGCTAGAAGAGACTAATCTAAACTAAATCTAAAACCAAAAAAGTTTAGACCTAAAATGATTCATCTTAACTTCATGTTATCTTTAAGATGATGAGAACAGAAAAATTACTAAAACAAAAAATATTAACCTAGTAAACTAGAATACATTAATCTTCATCAAACCTATTAAAAAAGCATATTAATCTCAAAGAATATATCAACTTAAGCAAAAGACAGGAGAAAATAAATAAATAAACCATCTTAACCTAATACACTATGATAGAATTTTCTTAACCATTACAGTCCACAAAAATCCATGATGTATTAAGGCCATCCATGATGTATTAAAGCCAGATGAAAATTAGAGTAGATCCAATTGAACTACGATCTATCCATCAACCAGCTGCAAACCTCAAAGAGATACCAAATTATAATAAAAACTATGAATAAACTCCCATTACCAATACCAACCAGTATTATATCCATCTTTATCAATCTATTTTTAAGCTGGGTGCAAAGTTCACTGAGATACCAAATTTAAAGAACTACCAGACAAAGCATAAGAAATTGATAAATGAAAACAGCGCAGGCTAACTGGAAACGTTGTAAGACATTGATCTGTAAAAGAAAAGCCAAATAAAAAGCAGGTACATGAGCCAGAGGTTTACTTTTTCATTTCAATCCAGAATAATAAAAACCATTTGCAAAACTGTTATGACAGAAAATAATTTTTGAACTGAATTGGATAGAAAAACACATTTGAGGATGGCACATGCATTTTTCAGCAGATTTGCAGCAACCTTAGCTCAACCATATATTAACAGCCAAGTTGGACAATAAATTTTTGTCTAATCCCCCCTTGTTTGTGAGACAAGGGATCTCATCCACATAGCAATTTGACTGCTAAAGTCTACCATACATGTTAGGGAACCCATCTACTTTTTGTACATTAACGAATCAACCAAATCTGAATCTGAGTCTACTGAAAACTTCAAAATATGTATCATAAAAGTAGCCTAGGGTTTATTGTCCATTATCCAAAACTTCTTTAGAATCTCAATTTCTTACTTACCCGTGTTCGAGGACCAGCTCACCTCAACTCAGCCAAACCTCCAAGACCAAGAAATAATACATGTCATCTTGCCAGTTTCTTATTGCACCATGGGATAGAGTTTTTTAAACTAACTGTTAGGACTAGGTAATCTACATACAACACAAATATAAGCATATCAAATTTATCATAATCAAACAAATAATAAAATTTAGGACCTGCAACGGTCTTAGTGATGCCCATAATCTGTAAGTACTCATAACTCCATGAGTACCAAGCACAGGAGGCTACTTTAGCCCAGAAAGGGACTTCTTCAACTTGCACACATGGGTATCCCATCCTAACAAAGATATTGTATTTGAACCCAAGCTGAAATAAAACCATGAATCACTCTTCCTGTCACCTGCATCTCTGGCCCTGTCAAAATCCACTAAAGCATGCAGCAGCTCAAAGCACTGTGACAGTGTGCCCTTTAAGTACCTTGCATACCTCAGACCATGGAGCATACTTGCAGCAACCTCAGCTCAACCATATATTAGTAGCCAAGATGGACACAAAATTGGTGTCTGAGCCCCCCTTGTTTGTGAGACAAGGGATCTCATGCACACAGCAATTTGACTGCTAAATTCTACCAGATATGTTAGGGAACATATATACTTTTTGTATGCTGACGAATCAACCAAATTTGAATCTTAATCTACTGATAACTTCAAAATATATATCATAAAAGTAGCCTATGGTTTATTGTCCATTATGTGAAACTTCTTCAAAATATCAGTTGCTTACTTACCCCTATTCGAGGACCACCTCACCTCAACTCTGCCAAACCTCCAAGACCAAGAAATAAAACATGAGGTGTATGTCCTTCATGTCAACTTCACTTGCCAGTTTCTTCTTGCACCATGGGATAGAGTTTTTTAAACTAACTTTTAGGACCAGGTCATCTACATACAACACAAATATAAGCATATCAAATTGATCATAATCAAACAAATAATACAAGTTAGGACCTACAACAGTCTTAGTGATGCCCATAATATGTAAGTACTCATCAAAAAAACAAAGTATCTTCAAAATTTGTTTTGTTGCACACATAATTAGTTTATGTTTGGACCCTCACAACCTAGTGCGCTCCTTAGAAGCTAGAGCGATACACGTTCAAGTTATTAAAATTTAACACATATCAATCCTTTTTGTCCTTTTTTTGGGAGGCGCTACATTAATTGTGGGTGTGGAATGCTCATCACATTGAACACCCTCCTCGTTATTTCTGTATCCCATTCGCTGAAATTCAACAATGGTTTCCTGCCAAAGTTCAAGAATGACTATTGGATGATTTTGTGCAACAAGCAAATCAGCATGTGCTTGTATCTCCTCCCCATGCTCACTACTAGATGTTTCACCTGATTCCTATACACAACACACTTTAACTTGTTATAATAACATTAAAACCTCCAATTGATTTATTGCATTATTCATATGATATTATAAACAACTAACCTCGGATCCATAACCAGTAATTAATTTTTCCCCTCGATTTATGATGTGTTGGCGAAGACCTTGGGAACCATGTAATAAAGAATATTTTAGGTCTTCCTCTGAAGCTTCCTTTTGAAACTGGTGAACCTACATTAACAAAGATAATCACATCTATAAGGTAAAATAAATAAGAAGATACAATTAACTCAACGTGACCATGGTTACTTTTCCCAAAATAGAAAATATAATAGATGGAAATATCACTTACCATACCACCACGAATACTATTATATCCACCAGAGCCTAATTTGTGAGATCCAATTTTTGACACCCTAGCTTGGGTTGCTTTTCTTGTATCTCGTAGGCGTCTCTTAGCTCCTCCTTGTGCAGATGGCGTATAGTTTGGATTTCTGAGGACTTTCCTCTTAAACTTGGCATCTTTCATAAGTTCATCCCACGTCACTTGGTCTGTGATCCAAGCTGGACGTGGATACATCAAGTTTTTTGTCAACTTTGTCCTTAAATTGGACCCCTTTGAGTGCATGTATTTACTTGCAATCTGTAAAATAAGTTCCTTATCAAATCATGGATTACCAAATGCTATTACTACATCTTTACATAGTTCCTCTTTTTTCGCATTGGCTTGTTTCCTCCAATCCATTGGGATGGTATTTCCAAATAATTGTTCTGCACGACGAAAAATAAAGTGATAAAATTTCAGCCCTATTTCATCCTTCAAGACATTTCCTTCTAAAGTGAGAAAGATTGTAACTTCTTGGATTCCTTTTGTGGTCACCAATGATATTGTTGTAGTCTTGGGGATTGAGGAAGGTTCCCTTATAGATACATTAGGCACTGTGTCACTTACTTCCTGCATTTACAATGAAATTGTGGAACTATTAAGAACCCAACCAAAATATGAAACTATTTTTCATTCCTAAAATAATGATCCTAAACATAACAAATGAAATTATAAAAAAATAAAATAATTTTACCTGTTGATCTCTTGTAGGAGTTACACTCTCCAACAATGACATTTCCCATAACTGAATTTGTTCAATTATTTCTTGTCTGATTTGAACATTTGTAGGAATATCTGGTAAGAGCCTTAACATTCTTGTTTGTGAGTCTATAAGTCTCCTCAAAGAAACTTGTTCTAGTCCTGGTGGGAGAATGCTAACTAGACCCACATTTGATGTAGAGGGCATGTTATGGGGTTTTGGTCTAGGTGTAGATGGCATAACATGACCCTCTATCCCAACAGATTGTGTAAAGGGCATGTTATGGGGTTCTGGTCTAGGTGTAGATGGCATAACATGACCCTCTATACCAACAGATTGTATACTTGTTGGAGTCACCCTAGAAACATCCTGCAAGGCACAAATATAAATAATAAGATGGAATAACAGATGAATAATGTTGAAATATGTAACTAGGTTCGGTCTTCATAATGACATATCTAATCACAATTCTATGTAATTTATGTAAAAAAGGGAAAAAGAAGATTATTTTTGTTATGACTGAGGCATGGGTTTCATGAACACGTGAAGAAGCAAGTCCCATTATAGAATGACAATATCTCGGAAGACTCATTAAAAGAAGGTCATGAAGGTGGCAAATCATCACTGAAATGTATAGTAAAGTTGCAAATAATCATGGCAACCAAAATACTAATCAGTACAGATAGGTGTCCATGAGGTATGTATAATAATTTTCTTTTAAAGGGTCCATCATAAGATGTAGTAGGGTTGAATTTATGGGTTTATATTTTAAGAAATGCCCTAGTATTTAGAAACCTTAATCTTAAGGTATTTTTTCCCTATGATTTGATTTCTAGGGCATGGGATAAACTCTAGAACGACATAAAAGGAAAAGAGTATGATCTAAGGTTTGAATTTAAGAAACCCTAAAAAGGCCTCTTGATTACATAAAAACCCTAAAAAATTAACTTGACATCATGTTTTGGAATAATATATTGCTTGGGTTACTTGTTAAAATAGTATTGTATGTACAAGAAGAAAAAAATGGATGGGATGATCCATTTGAAGGCATGATGTAGCTCTTCGTAACACCTCATAAATCATGGAGTCGTTGTGCAAAAACTTTATTAAATATATGCCCTAGATTTCTCAACAAATAACATAATCAAACTCACATAAATAAATGGTTGAAACTTACATCTTGCATAACATTAGATGTATATGGGGCATTAATGATCCCTGCATGCCAACATTGGTTGTATTGAGGGGCATAAATGAATCCTGCATGCCAACAAAATGCACGCTTAGTAAAAACACAAATATTAATAAATATATATAGTGAAATAAGTTAACTAAATGCACAAAAATATTGATCAAGTTTTACCACTATCATTACCTTAGATGTTTTATAAGGTGTTATAGGGGTTGGAATGAATTTAGCGATTTCCTGCATTCCACAAACATAAATTAGCATAATATAATAAGGAATATAAGATAATTGAACATATAAAAGACAATATTCAAGCTTACCTCATGCGTCATCATAGCAGTGTCTTGCCCTCGTGAATTTGTTAACATTTCCATAAAAGTAGTGAATATCATTGAATCCCCCATAGTAGCATCGGTAACACCCATGGGTACATTCTTAAAAAAACACATAATAACATAAAAATAAGAAAACCTTGATCAAAAAACCGATAAGAAAATAGAATCGGTAACACAAAATATGTGTTGAGTGAGCATTGAATATCTATCCAACACTTTGAGGCAAGCTTATCAGAGTGTTCCAACAAGCATTTAACTAGTCACAAACAAACTTTTGAAGTATCATTTTAAATTTATTTCTAAAAACAAATCCAACCTCTAACTAAATCAACAACATAAATAATACAAATACCAAAAGCAACATAAATACCTGGTCTGCCATTTTGTATAGAATAATGTAATAGAAATCTACGAAGAAAAGTTTGTGGACACTAGTTAGGATCATTACATAAATAAATGTTGAAATATATGACAACGTGTAAAACCGTAAAATTATTCTAAAAAATGTTTGTTTAAACTTATATGCATGTAAGCCTAATTTCATTGAGGAGTTCTTTGGATTATATTACAAAGGGTAATGCACTGTCTTAGCATAATGCCAAGTAATCTATGTAGAATATCTCCTTGCTACCTATAAACATTACTTCACTATCTCATTGCAGCCACAACCAACTCCAAACTAGACCTTTCTTGCCTCAAAACCCCAGACCATACCTCAAGATGATTTTGCTGTCACATAAAAACCTTTGGGGTGATTCGTTGCCACAAAAAATCCCTTATAGGTGGTTCGCTGCCATAATTGATACCTCAGGGATGATCTGTTTTCATCAACAGTGCCTCAGAGGTATGTTTCTATCTCAGAATTGTTTCATAGACATATTGTTGCCACAATGAAGCCTCAGATTTAATGTGTTGTTATAGATAATGCCTTAGAGATAGGCCAATGCCTCAGATAATGTCTCAGGGATGATTCGCTGCCCAGATAATGCCTCAAGATAGTTTGCTACCACAGTTAGTGTTTGTTCAATCATTTATATAACAACATTCAGAAGTTGGATTAAAGTGAGAGATTTTAGAAAATTAAATGAAAGTCTAGTTGGTTGACTCTATGCAATTATGGATTGAAACCAACAAGGTTCCATATATGGTGCTCAAAAAATAAACAGTGTTCCTAACAAACATGCATCATTTTGTATATAAAATATTTAAAAAAATTATCACCAGTTTATATTAAACTGTGAAATCAACATTTGAAAAGCAATGCATATGAAGCATATTAAGCATGCATGGAAACTACTAATCGGAGTCCAAAGAATTATTATGGTAGATGAAGCGAGATGGTGTGCTGCCTTAGAAGAGCACCAATATGCAATAAAGAACCCTAAAATATGCTTGGAAAATGAAAAGACATAAAATAATGTAGAAAACTGGTGGCAGAGAGGGTATAAAAACTCAGAATTATGTTTAACCCTCCAATATAGTTAACCACACATGGAATAAGTGAATTCAAATGAATGACAATGCAGTGAATGCCCATGAGCTCTGGTTTCATCAATTCATGAGTAAATGTTTGTGTGGGATTAAACCAAATAATGCAAATTTCATGCCTCATACTTCTCAAAGACCCAAGCTACAAATATCATGGCTTGCAATTATACCTATGCACAGATTTGTGGATATTTGAGATGTTCAAAGGAGAATCAATCATATTTCCATAACACCCCTCTAGAACCTATTTCATGCTAATGAATTAGAGTCTAGTGCCAAACATGTTATCACATATCCAAGCAAAAGATCATCCCAATGCATCTCCTAGAATGGTGGATATCAAGTGACTCAATGTGGCCATTTATTGCACAGAAGTTGAAATATATAACAATGAGCCAATGGGGCATGCATTTTCATAAAAGGATGACCTCATTTCTCAAAACACACCCAAAGGAACTAGGATTGTTACAATGTTGTATGTTGGGTTAGGGTGCAACACTATCATGTTATAAGACACAATTGCATATAAAAGGTTATACTCCATGGGATACATAAAGAAAATTCCTTTTCTTGTCTTAATTAGAAAGGAGATAGTTTTTCATTGACAAGAAAGAATTGTTATTTAGAAAGGAGGCATCATCCAATGAAGTTCGAGATGGTGAAGAATGCACCATACAGTACATTTCAGCTACTTCTGTTCAGGAAAATCCCATCTCACTTGTTAATAATGAAACTCACGAGTATGGGTTTAAGAATTCAGATGCAATTGAAAGATATCAAGATCATGTAGTTGAAAAAGAAGAGAAAATTGAACATGTTGAAAAAAGTGAAACTCACGATGATGAAGAACGAAAATCACATAAGAATTATAACAGTAGCTAAAATTATGGTTGTCCCATGTTGTCTAATGCAGTTTCTTTGAAATTTGGAGATCATCAACTGATTCATTCATCATACGATGAACCTCAAGAAGCTTATGAGAATATTTGAGTTTCAGATGTTGGTCTGCAACCTCATAACTCAGCTATTGAGGATGAAGTTCATGAAGACAAATTTCATTATTCAGAGTCCAGACAATGACAAACAGTTTTATGGCCTTGATGAATTGTATGGTTCGAAAGTGGACAGTGTCTCTAGTATGTATGAGCCAATGCCTAGTGTTTCCCAGCATGCAGGTGAGTCATCTCATTACAAGGTTGATTGGATTCATGTCTACACACAAATAGAGAGTGATACTTCAAAGCAGAAATTAAGTTGTTCATGTAATTATAAAGAAACAGAACCAGACACGGCTCAGGAAATTGTTGATAATAATCCCCAATGCCTACATCTATACCATGAAAATAATCCCAATTCCTATAGCTATACCAATGAATACAGCTACGCAAGGAAAATAATACCAATGCCAACATCTTTGCAAGGGAAATACATCAAATTGAAAGGAAAATACCTGTGGAAAATAAACCCTTTGTTGTCTTCCTTGAAACTTCTAGCTCAGCTTCGAGTTCCTTTGCAAAATAACAGTGAAAGCCCCAACATATAAAAACTAAAACAATTTAGCGCCAAAAATATTTTCGGCCTCTACACCAAAAAAAAATTGGTCGTTTCAGCTGTCTTGTTTCCATTTTAAGATGGCCTAGCCCGCTGTTTCCTACTGTTTCCCGCCCATGTCTCCCACTTTTCATAAGAATGAGGGTCTTAATATCTATCTCCCGCCACCCACGAATAAATGAGTATGTACTCTGCTGCCGTTGGGCCTCATGCCCTTAATGCCCATCACAGAAACCCTAGTCTCGTGGCTCTCAAACATTGGTGTTTGTTTGTCTCTCCATTTTCTCGACAAACCCTCCATTGCAATGGGGAAAACGAGGAGGAAGGTTTGGTTGTAGAAGCAAAGGTGTTGGTTCATTGCAGTGTGGAGGAAGGTTTGGTTGATGAAGATGCAGCACCATTTTCCAGTGGATTCGTAATGGAAAGTCGTGGCAGGAATTAGGCAGGGAATGGAGTAGTTCCGCCAGGCCCACCGCTGGATTCCATTCCATCAATTCCTCCCAAAAGCCCAATTTCTCGTGCCATCTAGAGAATCCCTCTGGAACAAATTGAGGTGATTCTCTAGCCATCTCTTAGCACAACAAAAACAAAGTGACATTGGTGTGGCACTGTCACCATCTTCGTGAATCTGCAAACATTTCTCAATCTTTTTCGTTCCTCTGTTCCTTGCAGAAACCCTCTTTGTTCCTTGCAGAAACCCTCTCTGTTCCTTGAAACCCTCTATCTTTTTTGTTCCTCTATTCCTTGTAGAAACCCTCTCTGTTCCTTGAAACCCTCTATCTTTTTCGTTCCTCTGTTCCTTGCAAAAACCCTCTCTATTCCTTGAAACCCTCTATGTTCCTGCAATTGTCAGGCCATAACTAGTATGCGAGGCACCAAAAAAGATCTAACCAATTTAGAATCATACCATGCACTGGGTAAAACAGAAAGGGAAAGGCCATACGCCAGACTAAAGATGGCCACGCGCAGCTACAAGGATAAAAACTGAGATCCACTCATCTAGACAGGAAACATTAATGGTATACTAAGACCAAAATGATGTTATGAATCATGAAGACATCTTACCTGAAAAACAAAAGACACGTGTAGGGTAGCTGGACATAGGGAATTCCACGCGCAAAGACATGGGTCGTAGCCATAAATCAAATGCAGAGATATATTCCACATTCAAAGCCACACACCGAGAGATGGTTCAAGGCATAAGGCCTCACACAAAGCAACAGAGTTCTCGTGTACTTGTGCTTCAACTTCCATTTTCACTCAAACAAATTTGTCCATCGTTGCGAGCCACTGAAATCCTACAATTTGGTTGTGTACACATGTTCTCTAAGATAGCATTAGCTGATAAACACTTAATTAAATAAGTTTATTTAACAACTATAGAATAGTAAATAAATAAATTAAATAAATAAATAAATAAATATTTATGTTTATAAATAAATAAATAGGAATAAATAAATAAAAATTTAACCAATATTATAATAAAACCCCTTTACCTTTCCCTAATGATTTATTAAGTTAATTTATCAACCATAGAATAATATGTAATAAAAATAAAATAGAATAACATTCTTAGTATTAAATAAATTAATTTAATAACTGAAGTAAATCTTTCTTTACTTATCCCTAGTATATAAATCAATAAAGAATTAAATATATTAATAACCATAGAATAATATATGAATAAATTTTTTCTTTAATTTAACATATTTTTATTTTGGAGTCGAGAGGGTTCTAAAACGCGCGCTCTGCTCCCACCGCCGCCTGCAAACATTAGGTCTGAACCAATCTTTGGCCGCTCGGGATGGCCCCTCCGGAGGCTTCGCCGAAGGAGGCAGCTCACCAACACACCTTCTCTGCCTTGATCAAGTCCATGCCTCCTTAGCGAGCTCGCCCTTCAGTCTCAAAGTTCGTGAAAAAACTTGATGGGTTACAGGAAGTTTCTCTCCCTCCAACTTTGCCCAGAATGGCTGCTCTTGCCTTGGCAGAAAAAGGACTTATTGGGCAATTTACAGGACTTTGGCCCTCTCCAAAAACAGTCCAGAGGTGGGTGGAAAGGAATTGGACAGACAAAATACAAGGGAAAATCTCTATCAGATTTTGTGGAAAGGGATATTTTACATTTCATTTTGAGACAAAGGAAGACAAGGATTTAATCTTCCGTAATGGGCCTTATTTCATGGATTCCAGAGGTTTATATTTAAACAAATGGACTCCAGATTTTGACCCGGAGCTTGATATTCCTAATGCGGTCCCTGTTTGGGTCCGGCTTCCTCACCTCCCCTTGCATTGCTGGGGAGACGAATCTGTGCGTGCTATTGGGAATGCTGTTGGGAAATACATTGATCGGAGTGAACCGAAAGATAACATGCAGGCATGTGCCCGCATCTGTGTAGAAGTTGATTTGGGTAAAGGCCTGCCAGAAGCCATCAAGCTCAAGGTTGACGACTGGACACACATTCAGCAGCTTGACTATGAACAGATCCCCTTCAAGTGCAAGGTATGTCATGAGTATGGTCACTTTTCTAATCGTTGCACTAAACTTTCTAATGTAGAAAATAATCCACAAGAAGAGCAATGGGAAACCGTTAAAAGGAAAAAGACAGCCCCTAATCCTAAACCATCCCATGAAGCAGGTCCTTCCTCTCGACCTCCCCCAATTTCCCCTCCCTCTTCTCCCCCGCCTTCATTTCCTCCCCCTTCTTCCCCACAACCTCCCCTATCTTCTGATCGCCAGTCGGATCCCCTTACCTCTTCTCCCTCTTCCAATCCCTTTCACATCCTCTCTCTTCCCGAGGAATCCCCTCCCTTGATTCAATCTGATCCTACCTCTTCTCCCCTTCCCCAGGTCATTTCCTCTTCCCTCCCGTCTGATCCTCCCCCTCTCAGAATCACCAGAAGCAATTCCAAGGAGCATGGATCCATTCTAGACAATCAAAAGAAGCCTAGAAGAAAGTCTGCCAAACAGCACAGGGATGAAAATGCGCAAAAATACATAGCATTGGGGCTCCAGAACCCCATTGAATCATATATTCAAGGACCAATAGACAAAGACATAGCAAACAAAGACAAGGGAGGGAGAGCAACTCCTCGCACCTCTCACCTGAAATGATTAAAATCCTCTCATGGAACAACAGGGGACTAGGGCACCCCTCCAAATCAAATGCCTTAAAGGATCTTATTAACCAAGAGAAACCAACCATTGTTTTACTCCAAGAAACAAAGCAGAGACAGCCAGAGATGAACAAGATTATTGAACAACATAAGCGCTACAAAGGATGTATATGTGATTCCAGAGGAGCCTCAGGAGGAATTGCTACACTTTGGCTTCAAGATGAATGGAACAACACAACAGAAATAGTAGAACAACATTGGGTCAAGATTGTATTGCAAAATATTATCAGTAGTCAACAGATAGTAATTTACAATGTTTATGTCTCGAATCATTACAGGGATAAAGAAGTTTGCTGGGAATCTCTCAGCAATAATATAGCAGAAGAAAACAGCAGCAACATCATTTTAGGAGGTGACTTAAACCTCATTTTACATGCTAATGAAAAACGTGGAGGTAGCTTCAACCTAGATCCTTTTAGAAATCAATTGGAAAATGTTATGCAACATGGTGATCTTGTCGATATCATTCCAAAGAATCGCAAATACACCTGGAGTAATCGCAGATTGGGGAGAAATAATATTATGGAAAAGATCGACCGAATCCTGGTAAATGTATCCCTTCTCTCCACCTTTTCAGCTGTCAACTCCTCCATCCTTCCTTTTCCTGCTTCAGACCATTATCCCATTGCTTTAACCCCTGAATCTCGCTACACCCTGGGCCCTCTCCCTTTTAAATACAGTCCTTTATGGAATGACATTGAAGCAGCCAAAGTGTTGGTCTAGCAAACTTGGTGCCAACATGTTGAAGGATCTCCAAGTTTTATTTGGGAAAGCAAACTTAGAAATGTAAAGAATGCTCTCAAGAATTGGGCAAAAACCCAATATAAAGAGCCAGAAGCAAAGAAAAGAGAAGTGAAAGCCAAAATTGAAGAACTTCACTATGCACTAGAAAAGCAAGAATATTATCAGGCTGAAAAAATCAAGAAGAAAATCATTACAATCAACTATGCAGTATCAAAAGAGAAGAGGAAGAAAAATGGCGAATTAAATCAAGGTAGACTTGGTTGAGGAGCGGAGACAAGAACACATCTTTTTTCCATAAGCAAGCCACTGTTCGGAAAATCAGAAATAATATAACAACCATCACAGATAATGTAGGCACTCAACAGATTTCTAAATGAAGAGATAATAACTGACACTATTGTTGAATAGGAAGATTTCTGGAGCTAGGGTTGGGGCGCTCTGCAACTCGATTTAGGGTTTCAGCAATACTTGCTACGGCAGGCCCTCCTAACAACAATCATCCTCTGCAGAACATGGAAGAATCTTAGGTTCATATCCGTGGGTTTTGATTGAAGTAAAACATGAACCCCCCTCAGGGGAAGGGAGGTGCGCCTCCCCCAAAAAACGAAAACCAAAAGAGCCAGATCGAGGACTTAGACAGCGAAAACAGGCACAATGACAGAAATGCTGAAAGCAGCCAGCAGGTAAATACTGAACAAGCACAGAAAGACAAGCCTAAAGTCAGTTCTTCCACATGCAAGCCAGTCGCCACGCACAGGCCAAAAGTGGAGCTACCCAGCCATCGCATCAATGCCAGAATACAGTATATGAGGGATCACGCTCTGATTGGCAAATTCATTGGAATATGGCCAAATGAGAAAGCGTTAAGAAGCTGGATTAATGTCAAATGGCATCCAAAAGGACACATAACTTTGCATCTAGGGCCAAAGGGGTTTTTTACTGCAGTCTTCAACTGCCTGGAAGACAGAAACAGAGTTTTAGACGGAGGGCCTTACTTCTTTAACTCTGCGGGACTGTTTCTCAAAGGATGGATTGAACGTTTCAATCCAGATAAGGAAGACTTAAGCTGTGTGCCTGTGTGGATCAGGCTGTACTCTCTGCCATGGGAATACTGGGAAGAGGAATCCCTCAAGGCGATTGGTAATGTTCTGGGCGAGTTCGTCAAGGTAGCAGAGGAAACGAAGTTGTGCAGATACACCTCATATGCCCGGATCTGTGTTTACATGGACCTCAAACAAGCTCTGCCTGACACGGTAAGTCTTTTTCATGAAGATGTTGAATGGATACAGTTGATTGATTATGAGCATGTACCCTTTAGGTGCAGGAAATGTCATGATTTAGGACACCTCTATAGAGACTGTCCGCTGAATAGTAAGCCCTCCTCTCAAATGGATTCGGAAAATCCAACGCCGGATGGTTTTACTAAAGTGCTGAATCGCAGAAGGGGAAATAAAAAAACAGCAGCCACTACCAAGATTACTCCGGTTGACCCATCAAAACCCTCGACAAGCAATAGCTTTGCAGCCTTAGCCAATGAAGACATGCAAGATCCAGATAACACACCCTCAAATGAAAAAGAAACCAGTCAGGAAAAGATTAAAGGATCTCAATCGAAGACAGGGGAAAAGGCAGTAGAAAAATCGGATAATCTCCTTAAAACTGCTTCCAAAACCTGGAGCTTCCTTGGAATGGAAATAGATGATACAAATCCCAATGTAGAAGCCGAGAAGGAAAGTGATGGAAACTTTCAAGAACCTCAGATCATGGAGGAGGACACGGAATCTATAGATATTGGCGAGCTGGATATTCTAGGCCTAGAACAAGCCTGTAAAATGGGAAACTTCGACAAAATACCTGATAGACAAGTGGATAATCTAGTGGAAGTCCTCAATAGAGCCCAAAAAAAATACTCGCTAGGAGTTCAAATTGGCAGCCAATGGGATGGGAAATTCATCACCAAAGACAGTAAAAAGAGGGGAAGGAAAACCACTCTGGAAAGAACCATCAAGATAGGAGAAGTGTTGGTAGAATCAGGCCGATATGCCAAGTTAACCAAGTACTTCAATGCCAACCCCAAACCTTCTCAATGAATTTGATCTCATGGAATATTAGGGGGCTCAACAGCCCAAGAAAAGGAAGACTTCTAAAAAACATGCTCATGCAGGAAAAACCTACCATTCTCTTTCTGCAAGAAACAAAATGTAACTCGACAGTCTTGGAAAAAATAGCAGCAAAGGCCTGGCCGGGAGGGTTAGTAACAACTATTGATGCTCAAGGTGCGTCAGGAGGACTCGCAGTGCTCTGGGATGCACGAGTGATTCAACTGGACAACATACATGCAAATAAAAATTTCATTCAATCTATATTTCACATAATTGGCACCAATATCTACGACCATATGAAAAATGTATATTTCCCTCAGGAAACCCTGCAAAAAGTTGAAATTCTGGACACCTTAATGTAGTTGAACTCAGAGAGGATGCACCCGTTATGGATATCTGGAGGTGACTTTAATATGATAGCAACAATGGAGGAAAAAAAGGGAGGCAGATGCAAAATCAATAGAGATGGATCCATATTAAAAGACTTCATTCATAACAACTGGCTGATTGATCTCCATTCAAATAATGGCCTATTCACTTGGAACAACAAGAGGGCATAACCAAACCAAATAGCCTCTCGTCTCGATAGATTTCTCATATCAAACAATGTAACTCACTTAGGAGGAGAATTCGTCGCCTCTATCCTTCCTGTTTCAGGCTCTGATCATTGACCAATAGCCCTCCATTGGAATCGACCCGGCAATAGTATTAGGCGCCCCTTCCTATTTGAGGCTTTTTGGTTATCTCATCCTGAATTTAATGAATTCGTCAGCACATCTTGGCTAAAGTTCAATCCTTCAGATGGCACCAAAATGTCTATATTCCAACGGAAGCTGAAATATCTCAAAGGGGAAATTAAACGCTGGAACCACTCCACTTTTGGCAACATCTTTAAAGCTCACAAAACCCTCAATCAAGAAATAAAAATCATTCAGCAAAGGATCATCACAGAAGGGCACTCTGAAGAGCTAGACAAGAAGGAGCAATACATAGAAAATCAAATCCTTGAAAGGGCTTTACAGGAGGAAACTCTTTGGAGGCAAAAATCAAGAGTTAAGTGGCTGAAGTATGGTGAAAAGAATACGAAATTCTTTCACAAAACTATGGTGCAAAGACGAATGAACAATCATATTTCCCACATCAAAAATGATCAAGGAAGCAGAATTGAAACCCATGAAGGCATTGAAAAGGAGTTCCTCAAATATTTCAAACAGGTGCATCAAGAATCTAACATAGATCGAACAGAGGCCATTGATAAAGTCATCAGACACATTCCCAAATTAATCACTGAAGATCATAATCTTCTCCTACTCAAGCCCACAGGCCTTCAGGAGGTTGAGATTGTTGTGCATCAGCTAAAAGCAGGGAAAGCGCCGGGACCGGATGGATTCACCTCCAACTTTTTTCACAATTTCTGGGATTTAATCAAATGGGAAGTCTGGCAAGTTGTTGAAGAATCACACACTTTGAGATGGATGTACCCAGGTCTGAATGCAACATTCATTGCATTAATCCCCAAAGCAGAGGAATCCAATACTCCGGATAAATATAGATCGATTGCTCTATGTAACATCATATACAAAATTGTCTCCAAGGTTATAGCTTCCAGATTGAAACCTTTGCTCCCCCTTATCATCTCTCCAGAACAATCTGGATATGTAGAAGGCCGGCAGATCACGGATGGAATTATTTTAACTCATGAAATAATCCACTCCCTAAAGCATTCAAAAAAACCAGGTATGTTGCTCAAAATTGACTTATCTAAGGCTTTTGATAGTCTAAGTTGGACATATATACAAAAAATCCTAAATGCCTTTGGTTTTGCCCCTTCCTGGGTTAGATGGGTCATTAGTCTTTTATCCTCCTCGTTCTTCTCTATTCTAATCAGTGGCATCCCGTCACCCACGTTCCGTCCCTCTAGGGGTATCAGACAGGGAGACCCGCTCTCGCCTTTTCTGTTTGTCATCTTAGCTGAAGGACTAGAATGCAGCATCAAATCGGCTCTCCTCTCTCAAAGCCTCAAAGGTCTTTCTTTTCACCATGCTCCCTCCTATTCTCATCAGCAATTCGTGGATGACAATATGCTTTTTGGTCATCCTTCTGTTCAAGAAGCTTGTACCTTCAAATCCATCCTTTCAAATTTCTCTGATGCTTCCGGAGCCCTCATTAACAAAATCAAGTCTCAGATTTTCTTCTTTAATACCCCTCCCACCCAAAGAGCCATTGCCCGCATTCTAGGCTTTACCATCACATCTCTTCCTTCTAAGTATATGGGAGCTCCTTTAATTGCCTCCGCTCTCAAGCATTCCTCATGGAAAGACCTTTTAGAAAAGCTTGAAGCAAGACTGTTACTATGGACCCACAAAGTTCTTAACATGGCCAGCAAGCTGGTGCTCATTAAAGTTGTTCTTCATTCCATGTCTCTTTACCTTTTCTCTATTCTAGCTTCTCCTAAGTGGGTTCTTAAAGAAATAAAGCAGCTTCAGCGCAACTTCTTATGGGGTAATTCAGGTCCCAATCGAAAGTGAGCTCTGGTCAAGTGGGAGAATGTCTGTCTCCCAAAGAAAGCTGGAGGTATTGGGATAAGAGACATAGAGCACAGTAATATGGTAATGGGCACCAAAATTTGGTGGAGGTGGCTCTCAAATCCCAACACTCCTTGGGCCTCTCTATGGACGGCGAAATATGCGAACAATACACCCATAGAGGATAGAATCAGAATGTCAGAAGTAAGTAGAGGTTCGGTCATCTGGAACTCAGCCATTCAACACCGAAATCTAATACAAAAGCATAGCTTCTGGGATGTGAAGAATGGCAACACAGCACGGTTTTGGGAAGACTCATGGCAGCAGCTTCCAAAACTTAGAGACACTCTTTCCAACTTTCCAGATCAAGATATAAATCAGTTCGACAAGGTGAGCCAATTGTGGGACTCAACCTCCACACAAGAATACAGAAAATGGAAAACAGCTAGTCAAATTATACTGCACAGCACGGAGCAAATTCAACTCTCTCTTTCCTCGGAACTTCAAAAACGACAAATCCTCTCCTCGGCAGGAATGGATATTCTCAGATGGGGATACGAGGAGAAAGGCATTTTCACCACCAGGGAAGCATACAAAGTAATTATCAAGGACAGGATAATCAGAGATAATTTATGGGATAAGATCTGGAATTCATCTAACTGGCCGAAGGTGTCTACTTTTCTGTGGCTTTTGTCTCATAACAAGATTCTCACATGGGACAACCTCAGAAAAAGGAATTTCTCTGGGCCCTCCATGTGTCCTAACTGCAAACAGGCAGAGGAATCAGCATTACATCTAATGCAAACCTGTCAGCTAGGAAGGAAATTGTGGGAAAAGGTTACATTCCGGTGTCAAAAAGAAGGCAGAGTGCATGGGGACATTAAAGGCACTCTTCACACTTGGAGCCAAGAGCCATATCAAAGAAAACTCTTAAATACACTTTGGTAGCTTATCCCTGGTTTATTAATGTGGAATATCTGGAAAGAGAGAAATAGAAGAATCTTCAAAAATCAATCACTGTCTATTGAGCAGATATGGACCGGATTACACCAAAATATTAAAGAAACCCTGTCTATCAAAGCCTGGTCCCAAGAAGATTTCCCATCAATCCCGCAGGAACAAACTATCTGGGACAACTGGAAGATTCACTTAGATCATCCGCTCGCTTCTATTGACAATTCCACAAGGTATCACAATCCTCCAACAAGTTGGACTCCACCGCCAATAAACATGTTTCAACTTAACTCTGATAGAGCCTCGAGGGGTAATCCTGGGAAAGCAGGATTTGGCAGAGCCTTCAGAAATCATCAGGGCACTCCCCTTCTAACATTTTTTGGCTCGAAAGGCTGGAACACCAATAATGCAGCGGAATTGGAAGGATTATGGAGAGGGCTTAATCTTTCTCAAGACAGAGGTTTTTTTCCTCTGATTATTGAAGGGGACTCACAAATTATCATAGATATGGCCTCAAAAATTATGCAAGGATCCCCCATTCATAAAGTCAGCAGTAGCTGGAGAATGGCTCCAAGACTTGAGCTTCTAAACCAATGGCTTTCTCATCACCAAGCAATTTCCTTCAAACACATCAGACGAGAAGGGAACAAGTTGGCGGACTTTCTTGCTAATCTAGGAGTGGACACCGAAATGGATTTCTTTGAATGCCCTGTCTCCAGCATAGCCTCAGAGAACCAACTCTCAGATTTTCATACCATTGTAAAAAATGACATGTATCAGAAGGAGGCTACACCCCCGGATGCGGGTGCAATTACTGCCTATTAATCACATTGCATGCAACCGCGGCAGCTGTCCAAACACTTGGACGGATCCGGCAGTCCACACACTTCGTCATCCGTTGATATGAAAGGAGAAGAATGTGGAATTAAGGCTCTGGTTATAGCATTTAATTTTCATCCGGTTCGAGATCGTCAGCCAAGCGATTTAACCATGGCGTGCTCTCTGGTGTTTGCAGCTGACATTTGCAATCCTGTCCTCCTCTGCTCGCTATGCTTTCTGCACCCATGCTTTGTTCAGGGTATATGGAAGCCCCTCTGGTCTCTTAACTTGGTTTATTCCGCCTGGGTCTAGTCGCCTTCCCTCCAGTTCCGGTCATCCTATTTACCTAAGCTCCCTGCGCACCCTGCTATGGCTCGACGTCGCGGCGTCCCCCGTCATGGAAGCAATTCTGGTACTCGTGGCGTTTCTTGGCGACATGGTGGCTCTACCCCCCAGAGCATCACTCCTTTAGCCTCTGCCTCTCCATCCTCTCCACCTTCTGATCATTCTCGGCCCTCTCTGAATAGTTCCTTTCAAACTACCTGGTTCAGGTTCAGGAGTAGGCTCAATAAGCCTTTAATCTCTGCCACTATCACTGTAATTTTCTCGGAGGAGGAAGATAAGCTTACGAGCTCAGATGACATCTCCAGGGCTCAGTCTTAGTCTCAGAATACGAGTGAATTTCAGGGTGAGATGGCTGGAGTAGTCCTTAATGACAATTTCAAGCAGAATGAGGATGGACTTCAGGAAGCCCCTCAACCCCAGCCAGCTTCTCCACAAGAGCAAATTCTTGCTTGTGAACCAGTGCGCTTTTCTGGAAGCATTCTAAATCTTGTTATTCCCCCAGAAGGTAGTATGATGGGAGCTGAAGATAATGAAATGGTGACCTGGATTGGCTCCCCCAACCAGGCAAACGTGGACGCGACAAGCTCTCCTCCGCAGGATTAAAGACTTCTGGCTTAAAATGCCATGACAACAGTCCCTCTTCTGATATTTGGTACTCAATTTATGCTTCCATGGTTCTTTTTTTGTCCTATCTGTGCATGTCTCAGGCTTCTTTTTGATATCAGCATGAATTGTTACAGTCTTTAGGTCAAAAGCCTGGTTTTGGATCTTTTTGTAATAGCAGCTTTAAAGGATAGTATTTCTGTAAGTGATCAGCTACCTCTGAAGCATAGATCAACTATAGCGCACTCTAGTTTTTTGTCTCTCAAGCTTACTTCAATTCTTGCTTCAAAAACTCTCAATTATGTAAAAGGACTGAAGTTTTCTATATGCATAAGTCACTTTGGTGATGGGCAAGCTACGGCCCCCTCAGAGGTTTAATCCTTTCTGTAAATATTTTTATCTTTTTTAATAGAATAGTCTTTATCCAGAAAAAAAAAAAAAAAAAAATGTACGCACTCAACACAATGATCAAACTGCCATAAAAAATGTTGCCTCAGAACATTTTAAAGAGATGCTAACTGAATCAGGGGAGGACGAAAACTACACTGACTTCCTACAGCATTTGCCAAAAAAGATTGCAGAAAAAGCAAATGAAAGGCTGACAGAGGAAATAAAAGAAGAAGAAATCAAGGAAGCAATTTGGGGCCTCCAGCCAGAGAAGACACCAGGGCCAGATAGCTTTCCTATTTGTTTTTATAGGGATTACTGGGAAATGATCAAAAAGGACCTCATCAAATACTTTAAATGGATTCAGAGGAAAAATAAATTAGTAGGCTACACAAATTCAACACATCTGGCCCTCATTCCAAAGGAGAACCGGCCTTAAAATTTCTCCCGTTTCTGGCCCATATCCTTATGTAATTCTTCCTACAAAATTTTCACAAAAATTATTGCTTCCCGTCTCAAACCTCTATTTCCTATGTTAATCTCTAAAAACCAAGGTGGCTTTATGACAAATAGGCATATTTCAGATTCTATTCTCTTAGTCCAGGAAGCCATTCACTCAAGCCATTCTAGAATGAAAAGGGCTTCATCCTGAAATTGGACTTCACAAACGCTTTTGATAGGGTTAGACACTCCTTTCTATTTTTTGTTCTTCAAAAAATGGGCTTCTCATCCTTCTTGATTGATCTCATAAGATCATGTATCTCTGGCCCTTAGATAGCTCCCGTTATCAATGGCAGACCGGCCCTGCCTTTCAATCTTCAAGAGGATTAAGGCAAGGTTATCCTCTGTCCCCCTACCTTTTCCTTTTAATGGTTGAGTCCTTCAGTTGCACCCTTGACCATAAGTGGCAGACAGGCCTCATCACTGGAATCAAATTTGAAGATGGAGTGAAAAATATCAATCACTCCCAATTTGCTGATGATACCCTGCTGATTGGAGGGGCATCCACAATCATAGCTCGAAGATTCAAAACTTTACTAGACAAATTCATGAGATATTCAGGGGGAATGATTAATCACTTCAAAAGTTGTATTTATGGATGGAACACCTCAGTTCAAATGCTTCAAAACATAGCCAACATCTTCGGTGTGCCTTGCAAGTTAAATTGGCACCATTTCAACTATTTTGGAATGCTAGTGAATATAGGAAACACAAGAGTTGATGTTTGGGAAACAAATTTAGATAAAATGAAAAGAAAAGTTCAAAACTGGGGAGCCACTTGGCTCAACCCAGCTGGACAATAGGTACTGCTCAAATCGGACCTTTCCTCTCTTCCTCTTTACCAATTCTCCATTGCCCAAGCTCCAGCCTCTTCTCCGCAAAATGGACAGTATTCTCAGGTTTTTCCTTTGGGAGGGAGGGAAAAATGAAAAGAGAAAATATAACTTGGTTGGATGGAAACAAGTAATTCAAAACCAAGAAAAAGGAGGTCTTGGAATTAGATCCCCATCTCTCACCAATTCAGCCTTTGGCGGAAAGATAGTCTGGAGGCTTATTGAAGACCAATCAGCTTGGTGGAAAAAAGTTTTGGAGGCCAAATATCTCAGCCACCCAAGGAAGCATCTGCTTACAACTGAAATACCCAACAGGAACAGCACAAGGATTTGGAAACTCTGTAAAAAAGCCATCTCCTTTATGGCTCAAAATGTCTCCAAGGTTCCCAAAGGCGGCAGCAAAATCAACATTGGCACTGATAAAATTATGGGGAATCAACCAATTAGCAGTCTTCTAGGTATGGCTCCAATAATTCTCTTTCTTCAAAGTAAAGGAATATACAGTTTAGATCAAATTTCGCAATGGGACACAAATACCCAAGCTTGGAAGAGATGGAGCCTTCCTCCCATCCCTCAACGACTTAAAGAGAATCTTGACAAATTTCAAATACACCTCCAAAACATTGCTCCTACAAGAAAAAATGGCAAGGATGGATTCCGATGGGACCCCACTGGCACCAGCTACTCAATACAACTAGGATACAATTATCTTTGCAACAGGGACTACCTGGCACCAACATGGACACATTGGAAAACAGTGTGGAAATCAGAAGCCATCCCTAAGGTGAAATTTTTTATGTGGACCCCCTTAAAAGAAAAAACTCTCACTGTAGAAAATCTTAAAAAAAAAAGGCATTGCTGGACCCTCCAGATGCCCTAATTGCCAAGAAGCGGAGGAGTCCATCCAGCACCTCTTCATTTCGTGTCCTTTTGCTTTTTCCTGTTGGAATAGTATTACCCCAATTGTTCCCTTTACCTGGAACTCTTAGCAATCCATTGAGGAAGTCCTTAACAACTGGAAAAAAAACTACCCCTGGCAATCCATGAAAAACAACATTGCCAAGAGAGTGTGGGATGCCCTCCCATTTGCCCTCTTATGGAGGATCTGGATTGCTAGGAAAAACAAGATCTTTAAAGATAAAGAGACCACAATCAGGCATCTTTGCAGCAAGGCTAAAAGCCTTGCGATAGAAACCATCGCTTCTAAGAGCACAAAAAAATGGACATGACAAGTCTTTGGGTTGAAGAAAAAGATTTCATAAGGAGTCTGATAGATAAGATTAGTATCCTGCCAGCAGAAAAAATCTACAACAACTTCAACAACAATCACAGTCACAGCTGGAAAATCTGACTAAATCAGGATGACTTCAATAAGTGGCTCCACACTAGCAACACCCACTCCTTGTTCTTTGACGGTGCCTCCAAATCAAATCCAGGAGTAGCGGGAGCAGGGGGAGTTATCTACAAACCCAATGGTGAGCCCTTAGTCACCTTTGAGTGGGGATTAGGGATCCTTTCAAACAACAGAGCAGAGGCTCTGGCGCTCTATCAAGGAATTCTTCAACTAAAAATTCATGAAATCAAGAAAGTTGTGATCTTCGATGATTCTGCTATCGTTATCAGTTTAATGACTAGCAAACGAAAAGCCTCCGACATCTTCTTACAGCAAACCATCAGTAGATGCCAATTCATGATCAATCAAACTCAGGATTTCCAATTTTACCATATCCTTCGGACCATCAATCGGGAAGCTGATAAACGTGCCAACCAAGCTTGTATAAGACCAAAAGGAAATATCCTCTGTAACAACGAGGAACAATTCCAATTTCTTCCATGATTCCCATGACTTGTAAAAAATTTTCATATCTAAAGACTCACATATTGCTCAGGGCGTACCCTGACCAAATCAAAAACAATCCCAAGGCTATCTGCTCCACGCTGCCAGAAATCCTCCCTTTTCTCCTTGCAGTCTCCTTAGATTTTTTGAATCTATGTTGCCCGTGTAGAATCCTTGACCACCTCAACGCTCACCTCGTGATCATGTCCTTCACGCCTCTCTATTTGCTTGCTACTTATACCAGGATGCATTCTCTTTACCCCCAAGCCTCCCTTCCCATTTTCTCTTGTTCTGCGGCTCTTTCAATCATTTCGGATCGTTGTTGTTTCACAGCGCTCTTTTTCAGTGACTGCCCCTATTTTTCCCCCATCGCATACTCCTCCCTTCGTAGTTCCTTCCTTGCCTGTTCTTACTTCTCTACTTTCCTGAGAAACGAAGGCCTTTGTTCTCCCCTCTCTATTTATATACCCCTTCGCTTTTTAAAGCAGAAAAAACGGAACAGCAGAAAATGAACAACATAAAATACAGTGGAAAAGGAACAACAGAAAAGGAACAACGGAACAGCAGAAAAGGAACAATAGAAAAGAAAAACGCAGCTCCAACAAGTTCGTCAAGCTTGAAGCAAGTCGGCGCCGACGACAAACCTGAAGAGTCCATTGCTCGACACATCAGCCACAGTAATATAGACTGATGCTTTGTAAATGTTGTTATTTATTACTACAGTTTGTTAGGATTTACCTTTGGTCTTTGGTTTTTAGAAGCCCAAAAGGCAGGATTACGGAGGAATTTTGTTTAAGCTGTAACTCCTTCTTCCCTAGCTCTTCTTGGCACCTCAGCATGTATTTCTGGAGCTCAGTCTCCCACCTTTTTTTAGATTTATAATAGCAACCGAATTTGTCAAAATATATTTATATATGAATAAAATAGAATGGAATCACTTTTGGATATATAATATATTAAATTTTTTATTTTTTTTACTATAATCATAATAGTAGTTTTTATTACCTTTTGACTACAATAAATATATTACATTCGAATATATAATATATTAATTACTATATTTATAATATCATTTTTATCACCTTTTAACTTCTTAACATTATAATATCATCTAGCCGTTTTTCTTTATAGGCGTTATTGGTCAACCTAGTCAACCTAGCCATTTGAAAGATCTGCTCTCCCTATTTAATTTGCAGCCATGATCTAACTCCTCAACTTGTCCTGACGATGAACCACACTAGCTGGTTCGAAACGCGTCGACAGATATTTTCTGCATGTGATTTACACCGAAATTTCTTCTTATAAATGTTATGGATCATAGAAGCCTCAATTCAAGCATTAACCAAGTTAATAATTTAACTAGCATTGGAAAACTAAGTCAATACTACCTAATTTAACTAGCATTTATTTTCAAATAATCAAGTATCAAAACCAACGAGTTATGATGATATCTATGTGAATCGTAAAAGTAAGTCAATACTACCCAATTTAGCTAGCACTATAAATATTATTCAAAGACACAATGATAAGCATTAAAATTTTGTTGAATACATCTAGTTACTTGTCATGTCTTCACTGCTAAGTTTTGGTACAATTATAGAGTATCACATTGTGATGTAAATGTAGTCTAAATTAAAAATTTTAAATTACACCATTTATTACTATATCTACTAAACATAATACAATGACCACAAGGTACCACTACTCATACTGACATGACAAATAATTGAGCTACCACTATAAAAATAGATTTTCACTACCATGGACATAAGTAAATTAGGGATTACTTTTCCACATGTATAAAAAAATATATAGATATAGTTTCCTGTTGTTACTTCTATCACACTACTTATGACAACACTTATGACAATACTTACTTTAAGACAATCTCCCCTTAACAATAAGGACATGATTATTGAAGCAACCTAATTTAATAATATAAAAGAGAAACACATTTATTATATTGGGACAAATATACTAACCTTGGATCTATCAACGGAGGAATGGGGTCATTTTTTTTTTTTTTTTGACAAATTCGGTTGCTATTATAAATCTGGAAAAAAAAAAAAAAAAGAGGGAGATTGAGCTCCTGAAATACATGCTGAGGTGCCAAGAAGAGCTGGGGAAGAAGGAGTTACAGCTTAAACAAAATTCCTCCTTAATCCTGCCTTTTGGGCTTCTAAAAACCAAAGACCAAAGGTAAATCCTAACAAACTGCAGTAATAAATAATAGCATTTACATATCATCAATCTATATTACTGTGGCTGATGTGCTGAGCAGTGGACTCTTCAGGTTTGTCGTCGGTGCCGACTTGCTTCAAGCTTGACGACCTTGTTGGAGCTGCGTTTTTCTTTTATGTTGTTCCTTTTCTGTTGTTCCGTTTTTCCTGCTGTTCCTTTTCTGCTGTTCCGTTTTTTGTTGTTGTTCCTTTACATTAGTCCAGCAAGCTGTAACAAACGAGACAGTGAAAACCAAACAAGGGATCTGAAGAGCAGGGAAGAGGGAGGAAAGAGGGCTCAGAGAATCGAGAGCAGAGCGATAAGAAATTCCTGAAAAAATAAAGTCTAATGATGATTATAGGAGATTAGAATATGAAGTAGGGAAGAAGCGATCCTTGGCAACACAGGCTCGAAAGGAAGTACTTTGAGTGGAGAAGAGATAGAAAAATAGGGAGGAGAGAACAGAGGCCATCAACTCCCGGGAAGAGCAGAAGTATAGGATCGGGCAAGGAAGAGAGCAGTGGGGGAAAAAGGGAAACTGTCACTGAAAGAATTGCGATCCAAGATAATCGCGAGTGCAGCGGAACGAGCGAAGATGGGAAGGGAGGTTTGGGAATGAAGAGGGTGCATCCTGGTATTAGTAGCAAATGAGCAGTGAGGCGTGAAGGACTGGATCACGTGGAGGGAGCTGAGGCAATCACGGGTTCCACAGGGGCAACATGAATTCACAAAAGCAGAGGAGTCTGCAATGAGAAAAGGGGGGATTTTCGGCGGCGTAGAGCAGATAACCTCGGGATTGTTTTGGATTTGGTCAGGGTACGCCCTGAGAAAAATGCAAGTAACTAGATATGATAAATTTTCACAAATCATGGGAATCATGGAAGAAATTGAAACAGGTCCTCATTGTTACAGAGGATATTTCCTTTTGGTCGTATGCAAGCTTGACTGGCATGTTTATCAGCTTCCCGATTGATGGTATGAAGGATATGGTAACATTGGAAATCCTAAGTTTGATTGATCATGACTTGGCATCTGTTGATGGTTTGCTATAAGAAGATATTGGAGGCTTTTCGCTTGCTAGTCATTAAATTAATAATGATAGCAGAATCGCCGAAGATCATAGCTTTCTGGATTCCCTGAATCTGTAGTTGAAGTATTCCTTGATAGAGTGCCAGAGCCTCTGCTCTGTTGTTTGAGAGGATCCCTAATCCCCACTCGAAGGTGACTAAGGGCTCACCATTGGGATTGTAGATAACTCCCCCTGCTCCTGCTGCTCCCGGATTTGATTTGGAGGCACCGTCAAAGAACAAGGAGTGGGTGTTGCTTGTGCGGAGCCAGTTGTTGAAGTCATCCTGCTTCAGTCGAATTTTCCAGTTGTGGCTGTGAGCACTACCCAAGTTGCTGTAGATTTTCACTGCTGGAGGGAGACTAATCTTATCTATCAGGCTCCTTATGAAATCTTTTTCTTCAGCCCAAAGACTTGTTATGTCAATTTTTTTTGTGCTCTTAGATGCGATGGTTTCTATCGCAAGGCTTTTAGCCTTGCTACAAAGATGCCTGATTGAGGTCTCTTTATCTTTAAAGATCTTGTTGTTCCTAGCAATCCAGATCCTCCACAAGAGGGCCAATGGGAGGGCATCCCACACTCTCTTGACAATGTTGTTTTTCATGGATTGCCAGGGGTAGTTTTTTTTCCAGTTGTTAAGGACTTCCCCAATGGATAGCTAAGGGAGGAATGGGGTCATATTACTATAAGTGAAAAGCTCTTTTACAATGTGAACTTTTTAGTAAATTTTTGCATCATATTTATCATCTCAGCACTTATAGATCTATGTGAGTTCTCTTAAACAATTTTATCTTAATTGTTTTAAAACTAACATCGGACATTAAGTCAAGCTGACTATTCACTTTCCAAGGCAGAGAATATGTCAACTTGGCAGTTACCTGCATTATAACTTAATATTAAATACTATTCTTATTTTTTATATTAATATGAATGCTTCTAATATTTAATATATTGTTAAGTATATTACCCATTGAATAATTAGTGAAGTATCTAATATTGGATGAGAGAGTTGTAAGGCTAAAATTTTGGCTACCACGGGTTAAATTTGGTGTTTGTATCATGTCATGCAAAATTAGATTTCACACCTCTCCAGGAATCAATCAAAATAATTTACACATACCAATCAAAGGCATTCAATAGATGGTTAAAGTAGTGGTTGGGAGGAGTTCATTGTCAAAAACATCCAAGGGTTTCCAAACTAGAGAAACAAGGGCATGTGTTTGATTTATGGGCTAACGTTTGAAAATTTTCTATGAGAAGAGGAGTTGGTGGGAGTCCTTATGGCAAGGGCTTGCACCTCTTCCTCTATTTCTTAAATTAGGCTTGAAATAAATGATTATAGATATATGATACATATAATATGCAAAGTTCTCACAACACAATAATATTGAACGTTTGCATGAGACATAACTTAATTTATTTTCATTATATTTTTTCTTTAAAAAAGACAATATATGATACCATGATGCAACACAATGATTCACCAACATTGGGCAGCAAACAAATGAATTGGACCATGGATGTTACGTACGATCACAATCATGGACGATAAACTATGATTATTAGCCACTCTGCAATCAAATGCACAATGCAGGGACAACATGTATCCATCTTGGAGGACAGTGGGGAAACCCAAAGTTTTATTGATGCACAGTTGGTGGAGTGTAGAGGCATTCATAGATTGATATATATGCTGAACAACGTGGTCGAGAGAGGATGCCCATGCTTCACCTCAGTTGTCTTCTTGATTGTTGGTTAGATATGTTGAGGATATGGTTGATGGACAAATGTTGAGGATATGGTTGATGGGTCGATATTGAAGTCAAAATCCTCCCTTAAACCTTTAGCCAAAAAGATTTTGTCCTCAAGTATCTCCAATAATATCATATGAAGAGTCATAATATTTAACTTGGAATTATGACCCACCATGATCATCTAATAATTAATTGAAATAGCAATAAACCCCAATGTAGGGATTGGGTGGATCATATGGTGGGACTATGCTAGTGGGAACCCTAATTAAATGACTTGAAACCCCCTTGATTTTCTACCTTGATGGCATTCATCTTCCAAATGTCTTGTTGGATACACAAGTCCTGAAAACATGACAAGGAAGATGAGAGGAAGTTGACAAGGGCATTAGGTTGTCGTAGAACATCATAAAGTGCGTCCACATGGATCAACATGGAATGGGAATTAAGGTCATAAAGTCATAAAGGTCACAAAGGATTAATGCAAAGGAGTAATGCAGAGAAGTGTACTAACTACATACATATCATCAAACATCTTTCATCCCACTTAGGATGCCTTGCATCGTGCCTGGTTAGTCATAAGATCATGTTGGTCACAACCTCAGTAGCTTAAATAAACAAGTGGTAATACTCTTCATCTTTTAAGCTATGTAATAAATAAGTGAAAGGGAGCAAGACACGTAGATCAAACACATGGAATGATTTTCAGTTCTTGCAACCATGAATGTCACTGAAGACGGAATGATACGACAATGATAAGAAAACTTTTAAGCGACATTAAGAGGTGTATTTCAAAAGACGTGCTTTGTTTTCCATACCTAGCCTCCAAAGGGTTATGCATCAGATGGAGTCTTCATGCAGTCCTAATATTCTATCATACCTTGGGTTTCTTGGTCTGCTTATTTTTCTCCTTAGCTCCTTGAGAGTCATCTATCATGTCATCTTTCTTCGTGGCCCGTGAGAGACATAATTGTGTAATTTCAACGGGCAATGACTGTTGCGGGATGAGGCCTTGGGAGGACACATTTACACAGTTTTAGGATGTAAGGCACTACTTGGGACGAGGCCCTGGGGGGGCACATCTATGCAATTTCAGGATGCAAGGCAGACTGGGTAGTCAAGGGACAAAACTGCACATTTTTTGGAGATAGTGGGTTCCGACTGAGGGAAAGACACTGGAGGAAACCATTGTGCATTTTTGAATGGTAAGGGAGGTTGGGATTTTTGCGCATTGCACGGTTCGAACAAGCAACAAAAAAGCTTGAGGGTTACATATGTGAAGTGTGTAGTTTAGGAAAGTTGGATGAGGCTAGGTTGCTAAGGAAACTCCGAAATTTAGTTAAGTGTGGGATCAGTGGAACTTATGTGAATAGTGATAAAACTTCACTGCGATCACACACTTGAAAAATTATCGATACAACATAGACCATCCAGAACATATAACAAATACTTCACTTAATGCAACAACCTTTGTGGTAGCTTACGGCAAGTGCGGATTTGATTATAGACTTTGGGAGGATAAAGGCGACACTTGTGTAAGAGTGTGTGAAATGAGTGTTAAACATGTCTCATTCTCATAAATATTTCCCCTTGAAGCAAAACAAACCTCCCTTTGCATGACAAGCGATTACCCCCATGCCCAAAGATGACATATTCTATGTAAAGATAAAAGCATAAACAACTCTTAAGATCGAAAAGGGGAGCTTGAGATCATCAACTTACCAATAAGTGACTAAGGAACGATTGATCACAATATCCATAGTAGGCTCTGAAATTTAAGTGCAGGCCAAAATTTTGGAGGGTGTTGTAGCCTCTACAACAGAGCCTTCACCTTCTTGCTAGCTTCGTTTTCAACTAGTGTCTTGAATTCTACGAAGTCAGAGAATGTCTCATCTTTATTCCACGTGAAGAAGATCCAACACTTCTATGAGAAGTCATCAATAAAAGTGACAAAATATTTGTGTCTGACAGTGTAGGTTGTCGAGAAAGGTCCATAAACATCATAGTGGATCCTTTCTAGGACTGCATGTGCTTTGATGTCCTGATCATGGAATGTGGATTTTATGTACTTTTGTAATGTACATCCTTTGCATATATCCTATTGCTTAAGTGCTCCTTAGAGAGGCGAGTGGTTATTTGTTCTATAATATTCAAGGTACCATGATACAAATGACCAAGTATTTTGTGCCAAATTTCATCGACATTGCGACCTTCACTTTCTTCACCTTAGTGCTTAATGTAGCACATTCTTCCACATCTAGCTTATACAGGTTCTTCACAGAAACCTGATCTGCTTCACCTGCCCCATGGCTATGTGTCTCAGGAATGCTTTTCCTTTGTTGAATATCACTTCACAACCATGGTAAACCAACCACTCAGTGAATGCCAGTAGACAAACCCCTAATCCTTTACCTTTTTTTACTATCGCCTCATATTGAAATTTTGAAGACAAAATATTTCTTTTCTCTTAAAAAATTTTCTTAAAGTCCCCCTCCGTGTAGTAATGCTAATGCAACAATAAACAAGTTGTCTCTAATTGTATCAGCATATATGAAAGGGACAGAAGAGGAATTGATGTCCAAGAAATCTTGTTAGTGAAACTTGTCACGTTCTTCTTAGTCAACTACCCCCACAAAACAAAGAACCCAACAAATTGTTGTCTTTATACAAGATAACGTGAATGGTAAGTAAAATAAGAACCTCAGTATAGGTGTAAGACAATAGTTGTCTACAAGCTGGCCGACTTAGGGCACACTGTCACAGTCAATTTTTCAGTTGTAATTAGATAATATCATCTTAAATTGATATGTTTGTGTCTTAATTGTTAATTGTATTAAACATAGTTTTTTTTTTTCTAAGTAGTACTGATCTATTAATATAATACAAAAAAAGTTACAGAGAAACCTGATCTCAGAGATGTTAAGCATCAGTCATCATCACAAAATGCCACTGTTGGTATTGGACTGCCCCAATAGAGGGGAAACCAGTCCAAGAAGCTCTGAAGACAGCCCCTGTTATGGGGGAAACCAGCCATTGAACCAAAATAACTATTTCAAAGTAGACCTTGGTTTTCCAAAATGAACAAAGAGGAATGTAATCCTAAACCAAAAAGACAGGGACATAACCAAGTAACAGTATGCCATTTCCAC
Organism: Pinus tabuliformis; assembly: GCA_031772625.1. Taxonomy (NCBI): domain Eukaryota; kingdom Viridiplantae; phylum Streptophyta; class Pinopsida; order Pinales; family Pinaceae; genus Pinus; species Pinus tabuliformis. The sequence continues at coordinate 1,841,742,584 of CM062819.1, forward strand.
CTGGAAGAGAGTTAACCAGAGATTTCAAGACACTTGGTGTGAAGACAGAACACATCCAGACCACAAAACCATGAATCATAGAAACATATCCACCTGGAAGCTGGACACCTTTGCAAGAGACCAAAAACCACAAAAGGTGAGACGAATCCACCTAAGAGCCGGAGACCTTTGCATGAGGCCACGTGTTAGGCTGATGGTTCCTCCAGAGCTGGCGCTTCCTCAATCTGGCAGGCAAACTGATACCAATCGTCATCCTCTTCAGACGCACCGCGACCTTGAACAATTGGAGCATCTACAGTGCCTTCAACATCCATCTGTCGCTTACCAGCGTCCCCAGCTTTATCTTTGTCATGCAAAGCCTTACTGCTTTCACCTTGCTGCTTGTTGTTGATCCCATAACTACCTGTCCCTTCCCTGTTCTGCTTGTTCCCATGAATGGACAAAATAGCTTGCGTCGTAGACTCTTCCTTGAAATAAATTGTGATGGTAGTGGTGATTGTAGGCCTGTTTAGTGAACTGCAAAAACGAAATTGTGTGTTGTGAGGGCCAAAAAGAGGAGGAAGTGGGAGATCCACATTGTGGACAACATTGTCCCTCCAACCTTTCCCACTTCTGGTATTCGGGTAGCTATGAGTGGGGTTAATGAGTGAGTTGGGAAATTCACTAGTTGAGTCCGGGGAGTCAGAGGTGGAACTGGTAGAAGCTCGCGAGCGGTTAAAACCTCCACACAAACCTCCACGCCTACTGTGCATGCGATGCCTGAGGCGAGCCATGGCTAAATTGACAGCAGAAGAATTGGAATGAAGGCGATGATGAGCTGGAGCAGGGGTGGGCGAACCATAATCAAGAAGACAATGACAGGAATGCGAAAAATGAAAATCATTACAAAAATCCTGACAAGGGAGAATTAGGCAGCGACTGCCTGTAGCAGTTCTAAAACACGGTTCAGCCGCTTGCGGAGGACAAATTCCATGGAGAAGGGGAGGAGTAACAAAACGGTTTGCAGGGACCATGGTGTTGAAGGAGGTGAGCTCATCATAGCTTTCGGAGTCAATAACTGTCACCTGCAAGGTGTTTTTAATCCATCTATTGTGAGCTCTCAGGACGAAGCACTTAGGCAGATGGGTTCTCAACCCGCCGGTGATCCGTCTTGTCATTTAAATGTCATTGTTGACACCCACATCCAGGTGCGTTTCCTCTGCATATTCCCTTTCCTTTTGCACTAGTCATTCGAAATCCTACAATTGATGAGTATTGGCTATAGTGCTAAGAGATCCTACATGAAGAGTCTTACCACTTTCAACACCAATGTTTGCTAGGAGGTCTGCTACTTTTTTACCATTCCGACGAGTGTGCCTGATGGTAACTGCTCTATGAATGAGTAGCCACTGTTCAATCTATTCTAGCCTTTCCGCTAATCTCCAACTGATACCAACTTTATGTGTTGGAGTTCCCTGTAAGATCTGGTTGATCATGTTAATTAAGATCTGAGAGTCCCCTTCAATTATGAGTGGGAAGAATCTATTGTTCTGAGCCAGGAGAAGTCCTTGCCAAATTCCTTCTAATTCTACTGAGTTGTTTGTATCCCAACCTATTGACCCCATGAATTTTTGGAGAACATTGCCCTTGTGATTTCTAAATATTCCCCCAAATCCTGCTTTACCTAGATTTCCCTTTGACGCTCCATCAAAGTTGAGCAGTACCATGTGTGGTAGGGGTGGAGTCCATTTGTCAGGTGTATCTCCAGAGGGAGGGATTTTCCTTAGGTGTACTTGCACATGGTTCCACTGAAGGTTCCAGTTCAGCCATATATTTTGTTCCTATGGTGTGGATGGGAAATCATCATCAAGCCATGTTTGGAGCATCAAGGTTTCTCGTATGTTTTGACATATATTGATCCATAGAACTTCTATGCGAGAGGAATGGTCTTTGATGATGCAGCTATTTATCTCTTTCTAGATTGTCCACATGAGGAAACCTAGTATTAGCTTCCATAAGGCGTTTAAGATTTTGCTTTTATAAGGGTGAGGTGCCCAAGAACGAATAGTGCTGGTTGAATTCTCCTTATTTCGTCCATCTCTTTGACATCGGAAGCTAACCTTCTCCCAAAGTCGGGTTGCTAACAGACATGAGTTTAGGAGATGTTCCTTAGTTTCTTCTGCCTGTTTACAATTTGGGCAGATGGAAGGTCCGTGAAAACTCCATTTCCTTAGATTATCCCAAGTAAGGATTCTATTTTGGCACAGCAACCAGAGAAAGGTGGAGATTTTTGGCCAAATTGGTGGTTCCCAAACTTTGTGCCAGAGGCTATCCTTGACAGTATGGTCCCTTAGTATTATATGATATGCTTCCGGGAAGTGAAGGTACCTCTCGTTTCATAACCCCATCTGATGATGTCTTTCTTTTCTAATTGGCAAATTTTCCTGTTTGAGAGTTCCGTATCCAGGCTATCTTTGATGGATTGCATGGCTTGCCCAAGAATGAGGTTTGAGCATAACCATTGCCTATAACCTTGGTTGTGAACTTCCTCCCAAAGTTGATTTACTTTGATTATCGGTTGCTCTACCCAATCCTGAAGCTGGTGGGGCGTGAGTAGGTCTTTCAATTTTTTTGGAGCTTGTACATTTTTGTGCCTTCTGGTGGAGTGAAATTTCTCCATGTCTCTGTTATCAGGTTATGAAAATCAGGGTGATTCAGCCAAAAGGCTTCAAAGCGAAAGTGCCTGCGAACATTGTCTCCCTGTCTTTGCCAGTGAAACCTAATAGGCCAATGGTCCGAGCCAGAGAGTGGCAATATAGAGGCCAAGAGATCTCTGCCAAGATGTATTGCGTTATCAGAGATCAGGAATATGTCTAACTGAGATGCAATTTGGTGGGCATCTACACGCTTGTTGTTCCAAGTATAAACGCCATTGTTGAATTCCATATCTATAAGCCTGTTGTTATGAATGTAGTTTTTGAAGTGCGTGCTTTCACAGTCCAGCTTGATCCGTCCTCCTCTTTTTCCTCCAATCTTGTAATCATGTTGAAGTCCCCTCCTGTGATCCAAAGTGGGTGGGATCTTTCTAAGTTGATCTGAGTTAGGGTGTTCAGTGTGTCTACTTTGTTTGTTGCCTCCTGGGGGAAGTAGACATTAGTTAAGTGTCCATGAACATTTGTCCCTGTTAAATGAAACTTGGCCTGAATAAAGTGCTTACTGGCATGTATGTTGGTAAGTGTTATAGCTCTATCATCCCAAATGATGGCTAGCCCTCCTGAGGCTCCCATGGCTTCCACTGCCACTTCTTTGCTTCCTGGCCACGCTTTGGCAAGGATTTGATCTAACATTGTGGAATTACACTTGGTCTCCTGCAAGAAGAGAATTTGAGGCTTTTCCTGTTGTAGAATGTTCTTTATTAATCGTCCCTTCCCTAGGCTGTTGAGCCCTTTGATGTTCCATGAGATGAGCTTCATGATTCATGATTGGGAAGGGGATTATAGTCTTTGGTGATCTTGGAGTATCTTCCAGATTTCACCAGCATCTCCCCTATGCAGATGGTTCTCTGAAGATCGGTTTTCCATCCTCGTTTCTTGTTGTCTTTAAAGATATTTCTTCCATCCCACTGACTACCAGTTTGGATGCCTAATGATCTTCGCTTCTGTGTTCTTGACAGAATTACTTCTAAGTTCTCTAGCTGTCACTCAGGAATTTTGTCATATTCCTTTTTCTTACAAGCTTGTTCAAGTCCCAGTATATCTAGATCTCCGATGTCAAAGATCTCTGGTTCCTCTTCCATGTGTTGTATTGTTTCTTTCTTTTCCTTTGTATCATCTACAATCGTCAGCCGCATCTGAGTGTTATCTACCTCCATATCTTGAGCAGTCCTTTTCTGCATGTTACTGGGAGAGGGTGTTTTGGTGTCTGCGGGTTGCTTAGAAGTGAGGGCTTTCTTCGAGCTTGATGGAGCAGAATGGACGGAAGTCTTAGGAATGGCTTCAGCTTGTTTCTGATTATCTAAAATATGAACCTCCGCCTAGAGCAAGATTTCAAAGCTGTTGCTTGTTAAAGGAAAGGAGGTGCTGGTGACAGGTTTTTTGACTGAGGTAGAGGGCTTTCTATGGGTCTTTTTGCGATTGGGAACTTTTGTGAACCCATCCGAGTTGAATTTGTCCATTGAAGGGGTGGTCGTGGATTTCATATTGGAGGGACAGTCTCGGAATAAATGGCCCAAGGCATGGCATTTTCGACAGCAGAATGGTACATGCTCGTAATCTATTATTTGTAACCATTCATAATCATCATGGTAGAGGCTTACCGCATCCGGGAGAGCTTTACTGAGGTGCATGTATACACAGATCTGCGCATAGGAGGTGTATCGCTTCAGCTTTGTCTCCTCTGCCACTTTGATGAATTCGCCTAAACCATTCCCAATGTCTCGCAAAGAGTCTTCATCCCAATACTCCAGAGGGAGAGAATAAAGGCGCAACCACACCGAGGCCCAGCTCAGATCTTCTTTGTCCGGGTTAAAGCACTCGATCCATCCTCTTAGGTATAGCCCTGCTGCGTTGAAGAAATATGGTCCTCCATCCAATACCCTGTTTTGGTCCTCCAGACAATTGAAAATGGTAGTAAAGAAGCCCTTAGGCCCTAACTGCAGTGTTATGTGCCCTTTTGGCTACGATCCAGCCGTGCAAAGCTTTCTATATTGGCCAAAGGCCTATGAACTTTCCTATCAAAGCATGATCCCTCATAAACTGGATCTGAGTGTTGATGCACTGACTTGGGAGCTCGATTTTGGGTCTGTCAACTGCTACCGGCTTGCAGGTGTTTGACGTCACTCGTGGTTCTTCATTTGTGTTGTTATTCATTGGCGTATTTTCATTCTCTGTTGTTGTATCTTCTAGATGGTCCATCCTGACATTTTCAGTCTGTCGCAGGCCGTTTTCCGTATCAGCGGGGGGAGGCATCATGTCATCCCCCTGAGGGGGTTTCATTGCGCGATAGCTATTCCTTATTATGCTGTAGTTGCCTTATGGTTGAAGGTTATGGCAGAACAGCAGTTTATGAAGGTCTTCTAGTTGCAGAGCAGCGTCAAAACCTAAGCGCTCCACTCTCCATTTTCTTTTTTTGACATAAACAGTTAGTTTTTATTTAAAATTCGGCAAATCAGCTGTCGAGGACTTTAACACTGAAACCCTGTATTTCCTTGTTACAGTCGGCGGGGAAAGAAGATTTTTCTTTTGAATAGTCCGCTGAATGAGTTACACTGTGAATGCAGATAGAGGCTTGAAAAAGAACTTGATTTGGTTTCAGAATGGTGCCTTGAAATTCCGCTGCTTTTGCTTTCCATGACGTAGCTCTGCTTCCTAGCTTGCAGAGAGGAGATCCAATGCACCGGAGTGCCGGATCATCCCAAGAATCACTGTGTTTTCTTTTTGAAATGTCTGGCAGAGTGTTATATAGTGTTCAAGAATGCCAAGAGTGGTAAATTGGCCTTGAAGAGGCCCTCGTGAACTCCCCAGCACCTACCCAAATGCAGCAGTGAGTTCCAACGACGAAAAGAGATAAAAAATGCCATGGTTGCATTCTGAATTTTCCCTTGTGGATGAGTCCACGTTTTCTAACAGCAGCCAGCTCAAAATGGTTCGGTCTCCGAAGTCTGGAGAATATGAATCAGCGAAATGCTCAAAGGAACAGAGGCCCAGACAACTCCAGAATTAAGGAATGTTGTAGTTTGATTCAACATCATTTACTAATAGAGATCTCCTGCTCCTGAGAGAGCCTAGGTTGGCTGCCAAGTCCGCCTGTGAGTTTAACTTCCTCAAAACATGATAGAAGGAGATTTTGTGGAACTTGGGCAACAGTAGTCTGATTTTTTTGAGGATGGGGGCTAACTGCACCTGAGAAGGGATCTTTTGAGAGTTCATAGCCTGTATAATTAGTCTGGAGTCTCCAAAGACTGAGATGGAGAGGAGATTCCTCTTGATAGCCAGATTTAGACCCTGCCACAGAGCAAGAGCCTCTACTCTATTGTTTGTTTCATGCCCCAGACCCCAAGCAAAGCGCAGCTCAGTTGAGCCACCTGGGCTTAAGATAACTCCCCCGCCACCCGCCTTTCCTGGGTTACCTTTAGAGGCCCCATCAAAGAATAGGTAGTGATCATCCAAAGCAGATCTCCATTTGATGAATTCCTATTCTTCCAGATGAATTTCCCAATGAGAAGGGGCTTTAGTAGGAGGAATGGATCTATTCTGATGATTTGGAACAAGCTCTTTTAACCATTGATCTTCCTCGCTGTCCAAAATCATGCCATTTCTTATGGTGGGTTTGGTTTCTAAGGCCTCCCCCAACAAAGCTTTGATCTTAGTGATAATTCTGACCAGGTTACAACTCTCCTCCCTAAATATTCTGTTGTTCCTCTCCAACCACAATTTCCAGCATGTGAATTTGGGGATCCACATCCAGCCAGTCCTGAGAAGGATTTTTTTGGAGAGACAGAATGGGGATAACTTGGCCCAGTTTCTTAGCAGGTCCTGAATATTTCTAGGAAGCTCTATTTTGTCAGGTCCTAAGATCAGGACACCCTTCCAAACTTCTTGAGCAAAGGGGCACAATAAGAACAGGTGGTTAGCTGTTTCTTCATTCAATGCACAAAGAGGGCACCTGGAGGGACCTTCCATTCCACACTTCCTCAGGTTATCTCTAGTGAGGATACTTTTATGCGCCAAGGTCCAACAAAAGAAGTCAATTTTGGGGAGAGCAGGAAAAGACCAAATAAATTTCCATTGAGTTGGCTCTGGGGGGACGCTAGGGACAAACATCATGCTTTTGTAACCTTTTGCTATTGAGTAAGAGCCTGAAGGAGAACCCCACCCTCTTTTGTCCTTACAAGAGGCCTTTAAGGGAGATTTTCCTTGGAGCAAATCCAACAATAAATTGGCTTCACCATCCAGCCAATGAGGGACCTCCCCCAAATTCCAACCATCCCATAGACTTTCTGCATCATTTGTCTAATTGGAGATGTCCCAAAGGGTTTTCAGATTGCTAGCCTAAAGCCAAGCTCTGATATTTTCCAGTTCTGCCATCTGATTCAAGGGCTGATCTCCAAGAATCGAATCTTCCTAATTTTTTATTTTTTCCCATTACCTGGGATCCAATAAAGCTTATGACTGAAAAGTTTCAAAGCTGTGAGACAGAGTTTGAAAACTGGTGATCCTTTGGAAATTCTAGGAGGCTGGTCCAAGCACCTCAAACGCTGCCCATGAAAATATTTTTTCCACAGAACTCTCTTGCTCCAACTAGGATTCCCAGAAACAATGTTCCAAAGGAGCTTGGAGCCCAGAGCAAGATTTTGGGCTGCCAGATCCCGCATTTGGAGACCTCCTTCCAAGAATGGCTTCTTAATAGTGTCCCAATTAACTAAATGGAGCCTTCTTTCATTATTTTTCCCTCCCTCCCACAGAAATCTTCTCAAGAGACCATCCACTTTACTAATAAAGGTTTTAGGGGCTAGTAGAATGGAGTTCTGATAAACTGGGAGACTTATGAGAACATATTTCATAAGGATTACCTTCCCAGCATTATTCAACCATGAGGCTCCCCAAGCTTGTATTCTGAGTTTTAGCTTGTCTAGCAGGGGCATCCAGTGAGCTACCTTAGGATTTGATTTGAAGATTGGGATCCCAAGATACTTAAATGACTCCCAGGTCAGGGTTCTTTCCATTTCTAATAGCCTTGCTATGTCTGTCAAATCTTTGATCGAGCAATTCCAGCCATAGATCGTGCTTTTTAGATAGTTAATCTTGCTGCCCGAAACCTCCCTATAAATGTCCAACTCCTTCTTGAAGGTTCTAGCAGAATTTATGCTAGCTCCTCCAAGCAATAATGTATCATCAGCAAACTGGGCATGATTTATGTCTTTAACATTGTGAGCCATTCTCAAGCCTGGCAGAGTTTGGATCTGCTGACAGTAATCTAGCTGGAAGCTGAATGGCATAAAGAAGCGGGGACAAAGGGCAACCTTGTCTTAGCCCCATCGAGGCCTGGAAAAATTCCGTTGAATGACCATTAACCAAAGGCGCTATCCAAGGGGAGGCAATGTAGGCTTTCACCCAAGTTATGAGAACTTTTGAGAAGCCAAATTTCTTTATCACAAAAAACAGGAAATCATGTCTCACCCTGTCAAAGGCATTTGTCAAATCTAGCTTAATCACCATGCCTTTCTCTTTTCGATGACAGCTTGAATGAATTGCTTCTTGCACCAGCACAATATTGTCAAGAATCTTTCTCCCTTTTATGAATCCTCCTTGGTTTTCAGGGATGATGACCAACAGAATTTTCTTAATACGGTTGGCTATTATTTTTGTAATCAGCTTATAACTTGTATTACACAAAGAGATGGGCCTGAATCTGCTGAAATCGGTGGCGCCTTTGTCTTTCAAAATCAAGGCAAGGAAGGCCGAGTTGGTACTGCCTCCAATCTTGGTGCAGGTCTGAGATTTACGGATCATTCTCAGAAGGTCTTTTTTAATTGTAGGCCAGCAAGTCAGGTAGAACCTTGCAGTGAACCCATCAGGGCCCGAGGCTTTATCCGGATCCATGCAATCCAAAGCTTCTTTAATCTCATTCATACTGATCGGAGCAGTCAGCATAATATTGTCAGAATCTTGAACACAGTGAGGAATAATATCAATCGGATAGGTTTGAGAATCGATAGGAGGGTCTTCCAGGCAGAGTAAAGATCTTTGAAGAAGGAGTGGGATGCTCGCTTTATCCCTTCAGAATCTTTAACCACAGTGTTTTGATAGTGAATTTCATTTACTGTTTTGAAGTGCTTGTGTGCTTCAGCTTGCTTATGGAAGTAGCTTGTATTTTTGTCTCCGGCCTGTAACCAAAGATTTATGGACTTCTGTCTCCAGAACTCTTCTTCATCCCTACTTGCTCTATGGAGATCTTTTTGCAGCTCTACTTCTTTTTGAAGAAGGATTTGAGTTACATCGGAATTCTCCATTGTTAATTGATGGCCTACTAAACTGTCATGCATCTCCTTTCTTTTGGCAGTGGGTGTTTTCAACCTTTTAGCCCACTCCTTGAGCTCCCTTTTAAGTCTCCTCATCTTTTCTTCCCACACAAAGAAAGGGGATCCTTTAACTTTCCGGTTCCAGCCTCGGAGACCACCTCCTGGAATCCTTCTTGATGAATCCATAGAGAACTGAATCTAAAGGGAATGGGGCCAAGATTTCCATCCAAGGAGAGCTCAAGCAGAATGGGTTTATGGTCAGAGGTGTAGTTCGGCAGAATTTTAGAGGTGGCCATTAGACCACAAGTCAAGAAGGAGGATTGGACTAGAAATCTGTCCAGATGAGCAGCAATGTGGCCGGGGCCTATCCTTTTGTTTGACCAGGTGAATTTCCCAGATGTGGGCTTGATATCCTCCAATTCCCAATCTAAAATGAGGTCTTCAACCAATTCTCTAACTGGGTCCCTGACCAGCGAGCCCCCCTTTTTCTCTTCTGCAACTAGCATAACATTCAGATCACCTGCAATAATAATATTTTCTAGGTTGTGCAAGAAAAGATAGGACTGGAGCGAGTCCCAACAAATTTTTTTCTCAGATGGTAAGACCGGAGCATAAAGATTGAACATACTTACTTGGTGGCCAGATTCTTTATGGAGGAGCTTAGTGAGTAGCCAATGGGGGCAACATTCTTCGTGAATCAGATCATATTTGGAGCTATCCCAAAAGGAGGCAATCCCTCCAGAGGCGCCTCTGGCACTGACTGCTCTCCCTTGGCCTTTATGCCAGAATGCTTTGCTTGCTTGGAGGAGTAGAAGGTCCTCCAGTTTTGTCTCCTGGATGAGAAGGATTTCAGGTGAGTACATCCTTACAATGTCTTTCAGAGCTTCTTCTTTCAACCTGCTGCCTAACCCTCTGCAATTCCAGGAGACGTATTTCATTATTTACTGGCTTGGAAGGTTGTGGCTCCTTTTGGAGCCTGACCATGCTTGCGCCTAGATCTGGTATTCATCATTCCTTTGAGAGTTTTCTGAGAGCCTTGGAGAACATCCAGATAAGTTTTTTCCTCTCTGTTTCTTCTTGGACTTTCGACCCCTGGCCGACTTGATAGGAGTGACTTGCGAGCTGTCTGAATCTGAGACTCCATCTTCTGAATCTCCCTTAGAATCGGAGCCCAGACTGATGCGCTCCTCATTTTCTTCTTTTTCCCCTTGTTCATCCTCTGATGGAGGAAGAGTTGACTTTGCCTCTGCTTCTTTCACTTTCTTCGACGGGTCTTCTGGTTCCTCTTGGGTTCCAATGGCATCTGTCTTTACCCCAGAGGAAGAACCCTCTTTTGGAACTTCTTTGGCTTTTGGTTTAGGCTGGGGCTTCACCAATGGCCCTGAATTTTTCTTCTCAGTTGGTTTTGGGACTGCCTTGCCCTTTTTTATTTCTTTCCATCCTTCTTTGTCCACTTTGTCCCCGATTGGAGCTTTTGGGAAATTTCATTGGAAGTGTCCATGTTCGTGACAGGTTCTGCATTTGAAAGGCAATTGCTCGTAATCCAATTTTTGATAGTGATGCCATTCTCCGACTGTAAGTTTTACCGCTTCGGGCAGTCCAGCTTCCAGATCGACTTCCACACAGATTCTTGCATAGGTATATTGGCCCTTGTTATCTGCTTTGTCAATGAAATGACCTAGGCCATTTCCAATCTTCTGCAAGGTGTGATAGCTCCAGCAATGGATCGGAAGATTGGGAAGCCAGACCCAGACTGGGACCTCTTTAGGGGTATCGATTGAGGGATCGAAGTCGGGGGTCCACTTATTAAGATACAGACCCTAATTTCCCATAAAATACGGACCGTTTCTGAAAACCAAATCTCGATCTTCTTTGGAGGTGAACTGGAAAATGAAATACCCTCTTCCGACAGCATAGCAGATCACATTGTTTTCCAGCTGGGGCCTCCAGTTGTGTTGGATCCAGTCATCTGTTGTTTTTGTAGAGGGCCAACATCCCATAAATTGTCCTACCAACCCTCTGTCAGCCAGGGCTAGGGCGATTTTTATCGGTTGGTCTTCTGGCAGGGCGATCTCAGGAATTTCCTCCAGTTTTTTGATGAATTTCGGGACTTTTGGAATCAGCTGTTTCTTCCCTTTCTATGATAGCAATCTTCTGAATGCTTCTTCTGAAGAGATTGGTGGGGTGGGAGAAGGCTCCCCATCCCCAGGCGCACTCATGGCGGTGGCTACGCTCCTCTGTAATCGCAAAACCCAGACGCGGATGTTGTGCCAGCAGCAACACTGGCCGGAGGAGGGAGGCAGAGCCCGATTGCGGGGATGCCGGGAAGGATTGAGAGCCCAGCAGCAGGGGCTGCCAGGCAGGGGGCCTGCGGAGGGCCGCAGGGGCACGGGAGCTCCAGTTCAAACGCGCGCGCAGATCACCCTGAAACTCAGCGCTGCCCTCCATTTTCATTCGAAGTGAAATATCGTATTAAACATAGGTTTGATCTAAAGTGGTCATTGTATTAAATATAAAGTTTTGTCTTAAAATATTTTTGTCTCAAAATGCTTTTGTCTTAAATATAAAGTTTTGTCTTAAAATAATTTTGTCTTAAATTGTTTGTCTTAAACTATTTTTGTCTTAAATATAAAGTTTTGTCTTTAAATTTTTGTCTCAAACTACTTTTGTCTTAAATATAAAGTTTTGTCTCAAAATATTTTCGTCTTAAATTATTTTTGTCTTAAATATAAAGTTTTGTCTTAAAATATTTTTGTCTCAAACTACTTTTGTCTTAAAATATTTTTGTCTTAAACTATTTTTGTCTTAAATATAAAGTTTTGTCTTAAAATATTTTTGTCTCATCCTATTTTTGTCTTAAAATTTATATTTAAGACAAATCAATTGATATTAATTTTTAATGTAAAATAACTAAAATAAAAAATGAGTTTTTGAGACAAAAGATTTCTTTTTTGTTAAAAAAATGTCTCAAAAGTGCCCTTGGTGTGGTAATGGTAGTATGGTAGGAGGCTCCATAATCTAAAATCTAATCACTATTTTGACTAAATGCATAGCGACATGCATCATCATAATAAACAATAATTAATACTTTTCTATTTCCATAGTAATAGTTTTTACATTATTCTTATTATTGCTAGCTACAATTTGCTCCTTTTTCCAAATTTCCCGCAATATTGTTAGCTACAATTTGCTCTTTTTCTAAATTTCCCAATAATAAGAAGTTATTCTTCCATGTCTAAACTTAACCTCCTTCTAAACATTGATCTCCTTGATTTCCTTCATCAATGATCACCCAGAATTAATGCCTCGATATTTGATATTTCTTCTCCCGTAAATTTGATCTGCATTTCTTTATTTAATAACTTGTTAGAAACATCTTCAAAGTTTAATTTAAGTTTTCATGATGCATTACTTATCGTGACAACCAAGCTCTGCCAACTATTAAGAGTAAAAGAGATTTGACCTTATCATATAGTACTTGCCACTCACCAGAAAATACTGGAAAGCTGGGTTCATTATATCACCAATGATGTAACTACTCTATTTTCAATCAAATTCAAATGTTCGTAGCTGTGCTGTGTTGCAGTCAAATATATGTACATACCCACTGTATTGCCGGCCAGCAAGCACGTTCTGTAAAATACTATTGAAAGTGAAATATTGTTCTGTAAATATTATTCTCGCCTTTGAATGTGAACATTATGGTGAAAATATCGTTATCCAAATTAAACGCATATGCCAGCAAGTACGTTCCGTAAAGAGAAATTGAAAGTGAAATATTATTGTCGCCTTTGAAATTGATTATTCAGTGAAAATATCGTTATCCATTCAAATTAAGTGCTTAAAGAAAATATCTATTTATTTATCCTCGTAAGACGAGTTTAGGTTGGTTTAGATTTAATGTTGGATGCAGAGATAATTTTGCCATGTGAGAGACGTTATCATGAGAGTTGTACACGGTGAAGTATGGATATCTTGTGAGAAAGTTTTAACCCATCTCATTTTTATTTCCTTCCATGAAATTTGGATATTTAATTTTATTAAATTTCATATAAACAAATTAATTTACATTTTATAAATAAAAAATATTTAATTAATTAGTTTCCATTTTATAACTATATTTAATTCTTAATATGAAATTTGGATAAGTAATTTACTAAATTTATTATAAACTAATTAATTTACATTTTATAAATAAATACAAAATTTAGTAAAATAATAAATTACAGAAAAAAGTCTTCATATTTTAATTTATATGTTTTTTTATTAAGAACTTTACCATTCAAACGATTTTGAACCACACACCTATCACTTCAATGTCCAGGTAACATCATGTAAAATTTTATTTTATAAAAAAAAGTTATGTATGTTTTATAGTATTAGTTTATTTGTTTTGGATTTTTTTCCTTATATTTTATTGGCAAATATGTTTAGAATTAATTATGGTTAAAATCACAAATTTGAATTATACACTCTCCATCAATTAAATGCTTTGCATATTTCAGAGGGTATTGAATCATACATATTACTATCAAAAACACATTTTAAATAACAAAAAATCAAATCATGGTTTAATTAAAAAATGTTTGTCTAGTTCTCTATAAAAAAAAAATGCAATAGTTAGACAAATCCCTTAGTGAATGTTCCAAGTGTATTTGGGTAATTTACAATGCCACAATTTTGCCACAAAAATTATGGAAATTCTGGCCATATTTTCACAAAATCTAATTAAAGTTTTTGGAAATCTAGATTACACCCATCAAGTTTCAGGATTTTAAGTACCTCACAAATTCTTAATAATGCTAAATCTATATATCTAAAAATCCAGCAATCACATTTTCTGAAAATTTTGTCACCTCGATAAAAAGTGAAATTGTGTCGACCAGGGTTATTTTGCAAATTGCGCCCTTGAACCTAGAATTTTCTGACACTAAGCTGACGTGATCTTCACCTCCCCATGTCAGGCCACATTAATGTATCAATAGTCTACGAAATAGCACTTGCCCACCTCTATTATGCTTTTCTGACACTAACGTAAAATGATTTCCACCTGTCTTGTCCATTTTTGGCACATGCTCAAATTACTGATTCCCATTTCGTCTGGGAAGACTAAATAATCGTTACGCCCCTACGGAAGGTCTAGAATTAGTATTTTGCAGAGTCTGCAAAAGCAAAGGATCGGAATTTAGGGTTTTCTCATTCCAGTGTTTATTAGCCCCGATTTGAGGACCGGGAAGTTGCGGCATCCTCAAATTAGGATCTAAGCCAATGGAGGTGAAATCGAGAGAAAAAGGAAACAGGTCCCACTTTGTTCTGGTTCACGGGGCATGTCATGGCGCTTGGTGTTGGTACAAGCTCTCAGACCTGCTGGAAAAGGCCGGCCATGTCGTCACAGCCATCGATTTGGGGGGTGGTGGAATCAACCCAAAGGACGGCAACGCAATTCGTAGCTTGGCTGAGTACAACGAACCACTCGCCAAATTCATGAAAGATCTTCCCAAGGAAGATGGAACAGAGAAGGATGAGAAAGTAATATTAGTTGGTCACAGTATGGGAGGCGTGAATTTGACTTGTATGATGGAGCAATTTCCACACAGAGTTGCGGTGGCTGTATTTGTCACTGCTTTTATGCCGGTTCCCGGTACAACCCCTCTTCAGCTTATTGAAGAGGTACTATATTTATATACCGTTACACGATACAACCAGTCTTCAGCTTATAGATCCGGCATCACTATTATATTCTATATACCATTGAATTTCATTTTAATTCATGAACTGTTCAAATAGTCAAGGTTTCATTACTAAATTTAATATGGGTTAGGTTACATTCATGTAGTGATGTTAGGCCAGAGTTATTTAGTTTGCTGTGTGGCAGTTAATTTATAGATTTATAAAATTTGCTATGTGGTAATTAATTCACAAATTGTATATATTTATTTTTCAAATAATTTATGGTAGACATATAGTGAGCATTAATTGCTGAGCCCAATCTGTTGATTAAATCTAATGGTAGACATATATAACCAGCCATCCTTTTGTGGATTGCTGATTCCCGTCAAAAAAATTGACTATTGCCGAATATTCGCAATCCTCTTAACCTCAGGGTATATAACCATCGAGCATTAACTGTCTGGCCAACAAGCTGGATAATTATTGCCTTGATGTTGGTGCTGCTTTTCTGTTTTCAGGTTTATCAGAGAATTCAAACGTGGGGAGACACGGAATTCAAGTATGGACTTGGCGAACAACAGAAGAAGCCTACGTCTTTCAGATTCGGGAGGAACTTCGCGCGAGAGTATCTCTATCAAAACAGCCCCTCTGAGGTGATTAACGGATAATAATGGTGTCCTGTTAACTAATTATGTATTGGGGCCATTTCTAATGTATTTTCCTCTTCTTCTACTGATGATTTTGAGCTAATTCAAGGAACTGAAAATGATCCATGGCAGGATATCAAGCTAGCGGACTGTCTTATAAGAAGTATGCCCGCGTTGGACGAAGAGGTAATATCCAGTAGTGAGAATTATGGCAGAGTCCCTCGAGTGTACATAGTGGCCAAGCAGGATAAGGCAATAATAGAGGAACTGCAGCGGAAAATGATAGCCGATAATCCACCTGTCGGAGTCTATGAATTGGAAGAATCGGACCACAGTCCTTTCTTCTCTTGCCCTGTTCGGCTTGCCCAAATTCTACAAGAAATTTCCTATGCTTTCGATTAATGATCATATTCTACAAGAAATTTCCTATGCTTTCGATTAATGATCATATTGACATTAATATTTCCGTGGACATAAATAGCATTAGCGTGATTTCTGTCATAATTGCGAAGTTGTTTGGAATTTAGAGTAATATGGTATTACATGGCAGCTGCGCCTTTCAAGTCCTACAGTCCAGGAGCCTGCCAGATTGGCAACCGTATTTGTAAGAGTATATATTTAATAAAGTATTGTTCAGTGGAAAAGCGAGTACAGAGTGTTTTGGCTACTCTTCAATGAAATCAAGACCCGCATGGAGAAATGTGATAATGGATAATAGTGACCTAGGAAAATGATGGCCGCTACAATACTGTTGTTGGAATTTATTTTTTGCTCGTGTTTAGATTTGAACCCTCGATGTTATCTCCTTTGTGCACTTACATTGGCACATAGTTACCAAATTCGGCCGAATCAGGCTGAAGAATTCGAAAATTCGGCGATTCAAATTCGGACACATCGCAATCTCCCAAATTTAATTTAAGAAAAAAAAAATGATTTATGTTTTTCAACAACTCGTCCTCCATTTTTTGTGCATTAGTTTCGACCTGCAATTGTAGAATATTGAACCGTTGAAACTTAAATTTCCCTGGATGGATGCAGTTAGACAATACTAAAAATAGAAGGGACAAGGATATTATTGACTGTTTATTCTGCAGAACAGCTGTGATTAATGATTAAAAAAATTTTAATTCCACTTCCATCAAAGTTACTTTAACTTTGACATGTTATTAATTCTTATATGGTTGTCTAACGTTTTTTAATTTTTTTCATATTAAAAATAAAATAAAAAATTAGTAAAAGTATGAATAAAATTAAAATAAATAGTTGTAATATTAAATTTTCATTTTCACAATATGTGAGATCATGAGGAAACTCTTCAAATGTAATTGTATTATTCATTCAGGTTGTTCATTATTATATACATGAGAGAAAGACTATTCAGTTCATCTCGTGATGACTCTACATTTCCTTTATTATTTATTTTCACTAATTACAATGGTTCACCTAATCCCTAAGATTCGGTGTCAACATTTCCCCCCTAATCTAAAGGGATGTTGGTGAGTCCAAGTATCGTTCTGAATCTTTCAAGCTTTTCTCTTCCAAGCGCTTTGGTGAAGATGTCTGCAATCTGCTCATTAGTGGAACAATGGAGAAGATGGATTGTTTTGGCCTCAACATGATGTCGAATCAAATGATATTTTGTATTTATGTGCTTCGTTTGATCATGGAACTTTGGGTTCTTGGCCAACTTTATTGTCAAGATATTGTCAATCATGAGTGAAGTTGATTGTACTTGTTTTACCTGCAAATCTTCTGGAAATTTTCTGAGCCACACAATTTCTTTTGTTGCTTTAGCTGTTGCCACATATTCTCCCTTTGTTGTGGAGTCTGCTGGAATTGATTGTTTGTGTGATCTCTGGGAGACAACTCCTGATCCAAGGCTCATAGCATAACCCGAAGTAGATACCCTAGTTTCTTTGTCTCCATCGAAGTCTGAATCAAAGTATTCAATCAAGCTAAAGTCTCCCACCTGTGTATACTTGATTCCGAAGTCTTCAGTTCGCTTCAAGTACTTTAGAACTCTTTTTGCAGCAGATCAATGTCTTTCACAAGGCTTTTGTATAAACCTGGAGAGGATTCCAACAACAAACAAAATGTCTGGTCTGATAATAGTTAGGTAGTTGAGACTTCCTACAAGCTATCTATACTTTATTGCATCTTCAAATTATTTTCCTTCAATGGATGTGAGCTTTAAGTTTTGTTTCATTGGAGTAGTCAGAGGTTTGCATTTAGTTATACCAAACCTGTTCAATAGATCTCCAATGTGCTTCTTTTGAGAAAGGAATATGGACTTCGGATGTTGAGTTACTTCAATACTAAGATAGTAATGAACATACCCAAATCAGTGATTTCACAACTTTTCCTTAATTCCTTTTTTATGGATGCAATGTAGCTCTCATTGTTCCCTTTCATCAAAAGATCATCTACATATACCACATGATATACAATTGTTTTGCCAACCTTCTTGACAAACAAAGTTGCATCATTAAGATCATAATGTTTGAAATTTAGTTTGAGAAGATGCTCAATTAGTTTTTCATACCAGACACACAGTGCTTGTTTGAGGCCATACAAGGATTTCACAAGTTTTCATACTTTATGTTCATGTCCTTTGACAGCAAATCCTTCAAGCTGGGATATAAAAACATTCTCTTTTAGATATTCATTCAAGAAAGCAGTTTTTACATCCATTCGATGGATTTTCCAACCATTCTAAGCTGCCATGGCAAAGAGTGTCTGGATGGTAGCCCATTTTTCTGTTGGGGAAAAGGTCTCCTCATAATGGACCCCTTCCTTCTATGCAAAACCTTTTTTCCACAAGCCTGGCTTTGTGCTTGTCAAGTGAGCCATCAAATTTATACTTGTTCTTGTAGACCCACTTGCAGCGAATTGGTTTGGTTCCCAATGGAGGATCAACCAGCTTTCAAGTGCCATTCTTTATCAAGGCATCATACTCCTTTTGCATTGCTTCTTTCCATTCATCATGAGAAGCAAATTCTTTGAAGGAAGTTCGTTCAAAATCTGTAGACTAATTCAATTCACAATCATAAGAAGCATCCATATCAATAGGTGAATCAGAGTCATCTACATCAGCGCCATTTTGCCGGGTTGAATTTCTAGTTCCTGTCTTTCCAACCTCATCAAGATGAACACTTTCAAGTGTCTTTGTTAGCTACTTTGGGGGACCTTTCTGAGATGGTCCAGGCTGCTCTGTTGATTGTGTTGGGACTAAATCAAGATTGAGTCTCCCAATTCTATCAATCACATCACTCAAAGTATCATCTATTGTTGGAGTTTTATGCAAGGGAGAGAGTGCTTCAGAAGAAGATTTCACAGGTTAATCTAGTATAGGAATCCCCATTTCAAGATGTGGAATCTAATTATCAAATTCTTTAAATGATTTTGCATTTGCGGATCTATCCAAGTGATCAAGTTTTCACTCAACAACATTGTCAGTTTTGGATGGTTCAAGAAAGATTACATCTCTAGATACAACAAAATTTTTATTGACTTCATCGTAGAGACGGTATGCTTTGGAGGTGTTTTAATACCGCACGAAGATACACTTACAACTTCTTGCACCAAATTTGTTTTTATGTACCTTTGGTATCAAGGCATAACATGTGGAACCAAAAACCCTAAGATGCTTTACCGAAGGAATGTGCCCATACCACATATCAAAAGGAGTCTTCTTTCTAATAGCACTAGATGGACATCTATTCTTTACATATACAACAAATAGAACTACATCGGCCCAAAACATAAATTTTACATTTTTGAAAAGCATCATGGAGCACACCATATTTAAGATTGTCCTATTCATTCTTTCAGCGACTTCATTCTGTTGGGGACTATAAGGCACAATTGTTTGATGTTTGATCCCATGTTGGCGAAGATAGTTTTCAAATTCATTTGAAGTGTATTATTTTCTATTATCAGTGTGAATATAGCCAATATGAGATTGTGCATCATTTTCAATCCATGTATGAAATTTTTCGAATGTTTGAAAAGCATCAAATTTGTTCTTCAATAAATAAACCCAACACATTCTAGTGTAGTCATCAATAAATGTCATCATATATTTATTTCCATTTGCAGAAGGAACAGGTATTGGACCACATAAATCTGAATGAATGCGTTCAATTTTTCTATGTGCTCTGGAATGTGAATCATGAAAAGATTGTTTGATATGTTTTCCTAGAATTCAAGCATCACATTGCTTAAGTTTCCTAGGAGTTGTAGGAAAACCAGTAAAACCATTTTTCTTCAACAAGTGGAGGCTATCATAGTTTAAGTTTCCAAATCTAGCATGCCTTAATAAATTTGATGGAAATGTACCTTCTTCATAATGAGAATTGTATGAGAAATTTTGTGCACGAGCAGAGGTACCCTGCAGCTTCAGAAGCCTTTCTTCTTCTATCCCCGTCATGACAAGTGAGTGGTCCGATGCTTTTCTCACCTCAATCTTGCCATCAAACATATGAATGGAGTGTTCTTGCTGGCGGATGTGGACCAAGGACAACCAGTTTCTTCTTAGTTGTGGGAGATATAAAACATGATGCAGAAGAAAGTTTGGAAGACTAGGCAATTGAAG
The DNA here is from genome assembly GCA_031772625.1 of Pinus tabuliformis. NCBI lineage: Eukaryota > Viridiplantae > Streptophyta > Pinopsida > Pinales > Pinaceae > Pinus > Pinus tabuliformis. The sequence goes on from CM062819.1 coordinate 1,841,762,493, forward strand.
CTTGATTGTACCAAGCCCTGATGGCTTGAGTTTTGATTTGTCTGCAAAGTATATTGCTCCATCAACATTGTCAGTGAATTCTTCAAAAAAATCTCTTCTGAAAGTCATGTGGCAAGTTGCTCCTGAATCAAGCAACCAATCATTTTTCCAAGAAGCAAGTGAAGCATTAAATAAGTCTTCATTTACTCCAATATTATAGTGTGCCACAACATAGTGAGTGGATTCATGTGCTTTACCTTTCTCTTTTTCATTAGTTTTACCTTTGGGTTGGTTTCTTTCCTACTCAATTCTGCCCAAGGAAAATTGCATGTGGATGCATCATGTGATCCATCCCTTTTGTAGCGTATGCAATGCAAATTTGAATTTTCTCCTTGAGAGTGTCTTTCCCCCCTCCCTTCGAAATTTCTTCCTCTTCCTCTTCGACCACCTCTTCCTTTGGAAGAATCTTGAACAAGATTCTTCTCTCTATGTGAAAGACACACAGCCTCATCAAAAGACTGAGGAATTGTTTTCTTTCCAAAAGCTTTATCTCTTTCAACAACTTTTTTGACAAGGGAGTCCAAGGTAATATCTTTGAGGTTTCCATTTGCTTGCAATGACTCAAGATGATTTGAGTAAGTGGGATAAAGTTCCTTGAGAAAAGCCATCAGAGGAATGTCCAATTAGACATTAGTGACTTTGATATCATGCATAATAGATTCTACTTCTGATGCAACAGCAAAAGGATCATCATTTGTAATTAAAGGGTGAACAATTTAATCATGAGCTAAACAACTTCAATTTCATAGTGTGAGTCATAGAGTTCCTTCAGTTTTTGTAAGGCTTAGAAAGAATTTTAAAATGGAAAAATATGGCAACTCACCTCTTCATTTATTAATGCTGCAATCAATGCATAAGCCTTGTTGTTCTTATTCTTCCAAATGACGAATTCCCTCTCTGAAGTAGGCCGTTATGGCTCTTTATCTCCGCTTCCAAAACACACTCATTTCTGTAGCTCATTAAAAATGACAGTGTGTTTGATTTTTTGAGACCACTCAGGATAATTTTCCTTCCCATTGAGGACCACTCCCACAATAGATATTAATGAGTGCATTTTTATTTTTTAAATATACTTCTCCTGCCAATACGCTGTAAGAAATTGCACTTCTGCTTGTAAAAAAAATCTACAATTTTAATGTATATAACAGAGGTATGGACATGCTCACCTCCAAATTCCAACCATCCCATAGACTTTCTGCATCATTTGTCTAATTGGAGATGTCCCAAAGGGTTTTCAGATTGCTGGCCTGAAGCCAAGCTCTGATATTTTCTAGTTCTGCCATCTAATTCAAGGGCTGATCTCCAAGAATCGAATCTTCCTAATTTTTTATTTTTTTCCCATTAGCTGGGATCCAATAAAGCTAATGACTGAAAAGTTTCAAAGCTATGAGACAGAGTTTGTAAACTGGTGATCCTTTGGAAATTCTAGGAGGCTGGTCCAAGCCCCTCAAACGCTGCCCATGAAAATATTTTTTCCACAGAACTATCTTGCTCCAACTAGGATTCCCAGAAACAATGTTCCAAAGGAGCTTGGAGCCCACAGCAAGATTTTGGGTTGCCAAATCCCACATTTGGAGACCTCCTTCCAAGAATGGCTTCTTAATAGTGTCCCAATTAACCAAATGGAGCCTTCTTTCATTATTTTTCCCTCCCTCCCACAGAAATCTTCTCAGGAGACCATCCACTTTACTAATAAAGATTTTAGGGGCTAGTAGAATGGAGTTCTGATAAACTTGGAGACTTATGAGAACATATTTCATAAGGATTACCTTCCCAGCATTATTCAACCATGAGGCTCCCCAAGCTTGTATTCTGAGTTTTAGCTTGTCTAGCAGGGGCATCCAGTGAGCTACCTTAGGATTTGATTTGAAGATTGGGATCCCAAGATACTTAAATGACTCCCAGGTCAAGGTTATTTCCATTTCTAATAGCCTTGCTATGTCTGTCAAATCTTTGATCGAGCAATTCCAGCCATAGATCATGCTTTTTAGATAGTTAATCTTGATGCCCGAAACCTCCCTATAAATGTCCAACTCCTTCTTGAAGGTTCTAGCAGAATTTATGCTAGCTCCTCCAAGCAATAATGTATCATCAGCAAACTAGGCATGATTTATGTCTTTAACATTGTGATCCATTCTTAAGCCTAGCAGAGTTTGGATCTGCTGACAGTAATCTAGCTGGAAGCTGAGCACTGAAGCTTGAATGGCGTAAAGAAGCGGGGACAAAGGGCATCCTTATCTTAGCCCCATCAAGGCCTGGAAAAATTTCGTTGAACGACCATTAACGAAAGACACTATCCAAGGGGAGGCAATGGAAGCCTTCACCCAAGTTATGAGAACTTTTGAGAAGCCAAATTTCTTTATCACAGAAAACAGGAAATCATGTCTCACCCTGTCAAAGGCATTTGTCAAATCTAGCTTAATCACCATGCCTTTCTCTTTTCGATGACAGCTTGAATGAATTTCTTCTTGCACTAGCACAATATTGTCAAGAATATTTCTCCCTTTTATGAATCCTCCTTGGTTTCCAGGTATGATGACCGGCAGAATTTTCTTAATACGGTTGGCTATTATTTTTGTAATCAGCTTATAACTTGTATTATACAAAGAGATGGGCCTGAATATGCTGAAATCGGTGGCGCCTTTGTCTTTCAAAATCAAGGCAAGGAAGGCCGAGTTGGTACTGCCTCCAATCTTGGTGCAGGTCTGAGATTTACGGATCATTCTCAGAAGGTCTTTTTTAATTGTAGGCCAGCAAGTCAGGTAGAACCTTGCAGTGAACCCATCAGGACCCGAGGCTTTATCCAGATCCATGCAATCCAAAGCTTCTTTAATCTCATTCATACTGATCGGAGCAGTCAGCATAATATTGTCAGAATCTTGAACACAGTGAGGAATAATATCAATCGGATAGGCTTGAGAATCGATAGGAGGGTCTTCCAAGGCAAAGTAAAGATCTTTGAAGAAGGAGTGGGATGCTCGCTTTATCCCTTCATAATCTTTAACCACAGTGGTTTGATAGTGAATTTCATTTACTTTTTTGAAGTGCTTGTGTGCTTCAGCTTGCTTATGGAAGTAGCTTGTATTTTTGTCTCCGGCCTATAACCAAAGATTTCTGGACTTCTGTCTCCAGAACTCTTCTTCATCCCTACTTGCTCTATGGAGATCTTTTTGCAGCTCTACTTCTTTTTGAAGAAGGATTTGAGTTACATCGGAATTCTCCATTGTTAATTGATAGCTTGCTAAACTGTCATGCATCTCTTTCTTTTGGCAGTGGGCGTTTTCAACCTTTTAGCCCACTCCTTGAGCTCCCTTTTAAGTCTCCTCATCTTTTCTTCCCACACAAAGAAAGGGGATCCTTGAACTTGCCGGTTCCAGGCCTCAGAGACCACCTCCTGGAATCCTTCTTGATGAATCCATAGAGAACTGAATCTAAAGGGAATGGGGCCAAGATTTCCATCCAAGGAGAGCTCAAGCAGAATGGGTTTATGGTCAGAGGTGTAGTTCGGCATAATTTTAGAGGTGGCCATTAGACCACAAGTCAAGAAGGAGGATTGGACTAGAAATCTGTCCAGACGAGAAGCAATGTGGCCAGGGCCTATCCTTTTGTTTGACCAGGTGAATTTCCCAGATGTGGGCTTGATATCCTCCAATTCCCAATCTAAAATGAGGTCTTCAACCAATTCTCTAACTGGGTCCCTGACCAGCGAGCCCCCCTTTTTCTCTTCTACAACTAGCGTAACATTCAGATCACCTGCAATAATAATATTTTCTGGGTTGTACAAGAAAAGATAGGACTGGAGCGAGTCCCAACAAATTTTTTTCTCAAATGGTAAGATCGGAGTGTAAAGATTGAATATACTTACTTGGTGGCTAGATTCTTTATGGAGGAGCTTAGTGAGTAGCCAATGGGGGCAACATTCTTTGTGAATCAGATCATATTTGGAGCTGTCCCAAAAGGAGGCAATCCCTCCAGAGGTGCCTCTGGCACTGACTGCTCCCCCTTGGCCTTTATGCCAGAATGCTTTGCTTGCTTGGAGGAGTAGAAGTTCCTCCAGTTTTGTCTCCTGGATGAGAATGATTTCAGGCGAGTACATCCTTACAATCTCTTTCAGAGCTTCTTCTTTCAACCTGCTGCCTAACCCTCTGCAATTCCAGGAGACGTATTTCATTATTTACTAGCTTGGAAGGTTGTGGCTCCTTTTGGAGCCTGACCATGCTTGCGCCTAGATCTGGTATTAATCATTCCTTTGAGAGTTTTCTGAGAGCCTTGGAGAACATCCAGATAAGTTTGTTCCTCTCTTTGTTTCTTCTTGGACTTTCGACCCCTGACCGACTTGATAGGAGTGATTTGCGAGCTGTCTGAATCTGGGACTCCAGATTTTGAATCTCCCTCAGAATCGGAGCCTAGAATGATGCGCTGCTCATTTTCTTCTTTCTCCCCTTGTTCATCCTCTGATGGAGGAAGAGTTGACTTTGCCTCTACTTCTTTCACTTTCTTCGACGAGTCTTCTAGTTCCTCTTCGGTTCCAATGGCATCTGTCTTTACCCCAGAGGAAGAACCCTCTTTTGGAACTTCTTTGGCTTTTGGTTTAGGCTGGGGCTTCACCAATGGCCCTGAATTTTTCTTCTCAGTTGGTTTTGGGACTGCCTTGCCCTTTTTTATTTCTTTCCATCCTTCTTCATCCACTTTGTCCCCGATTGGAGCTTTTGGGCAATTTCGTTGGAAGTGTCCATGTTTGTGACAGGTTCTGTATTTGAAAGGCAGTTGCTTGTAATCCAATTTTTGATAGTGATGCCATTCTCCGACTGTAAGTTTTACCGCTTCGGGCAGTCTAGCTTCCAGATCGACTTCCACACAGATTCTTGCACAGGTATATTGGCCCTTGTTATCTTCTTTGTCAATGAAACGACCTAGGCCATTTCCAATCTTCTACAAGGTGTGATAGCTCCAGCAATGGATCGGAAGATTGGGAAGCCAGACCCAGACTAGGACCTCTCTAGGGGTATCGATTGAGGGATCGAAGTCGGGGGTCCACTTATTAAGATACAGACCCTGATTTCCCATAAAATACGGACCGTTTCTGAAATCCAAATCTCGATCTTCTTTGGAGGTGAACTGGAAAATGAAATACCCTCTTCCGACAGCATAGCAAATCACATTGTTTTCCAGCTAGGGCCTCCAGTTGTGTTGGATCACGTCATCTATTGTTTTTGTAGAGGGCCAACATCCCATAAATTGTCCTACCAACCCTCTGTCAGCCAGGGCTAGGGCGATTTTTATCGGTTGGTATTCTGGCAGGGTGATCTCAGGAATTTCCTCCAGTTTTTTGATGAATTTCGGAACTTTTGGAATCAGCTATTTCTTCCCTTTCTGTGATAGAAATCTTCTGAATACTTCTTCTGAAGAGATTGGTGGGGTGGGAGAAGGCTCCCCACCCCCAGGCGCACTTATGGCGATGGCTACGCTCCTCTGCAATCGCAAAACCCAAACGCGGACGCTGTGCCAGTAGCAACACTCGCCGGAGGAGGGAGGCAGAGCCCGATTGCGGGGATGCCGGGAAGGATTGAGAGCCCAGCAGCAGGGGCTTCCAGGCAGGGGGCCTGCGGAGGGCCGCAGGGGCGCGGGAGCTTCAGTTCAGAATGCGCGCGCAAATCACCCTGAAACTCAGCACTGCCCTCCATTTTCATTCGAAGTGAAATATCGTATTAAGCATAGGTTTGATCTAAAGTGGTCATTGTATTAAATATAAAGTTTTGTCTTAAAATATTTTTGTCTCAAAATGCTTTTGTCTTAAATATAAAGTTTTGTCTTAAAATAATTTTGTCTTAAATTGTTTTTGTCTTAAAATAATTTTGTCTTAAACTATTTTTGTCTTAAATATAAATTTTTGTCTCAAACTACTTGTCTTAAATATAAAGTTTTGTCTCAAAATATTTTCGTCTTAAATTATTTTTGTCTTAAATATAAAGTTTTGTCTTAAAATATTTTTGTCTCAAACTACTTTTGTCTTAAAATATTTTTGTCTTAAACTATTTTTGTCTTAAATATAAAGTTTTGTCTTAAAATATTTTTGTCTCAGCCTATTTTTGTCTTAAAGTTTATATTTAAGACAAATCAATGGATATTAATTTTTAATGTAAAATAACTAAAATAAAAAATGAGTTTTTGAGACAAAAGATTTCTTTTTTGTTAAAAAAATGTCACAAAAATGCCCTTGGTGTGGTAGTGGTAGTATGGTAAGAGGCTCCATAATCTAAAATCTAATCACTATTTTGACTAGATGCATAGCCGCATGCATCATCATAATAAACAATAATTAATACTTTTCTATTTCCATAGTAATAGTTTTTACATTATTCTTGTTATTGCTAGCTACAATTTGCTCCTTTTTCCAAATTTACCGCAATATTGTTAGCTACAATTTGTTCCTTTTTCTAAATTTCCCAATAATAAGAAGTTATTCTTCCATGTCTAAACTTTAACCTCCTTCTAAACATTGATCTCCTTGATTTCCTTCCATCAATGATCACCCAGAATTAATGCCTGGATATTTGATATTTCTTCTCCCGTAAATTTGATCTGCATTTCTTTATTTAATAACTTGTTAGAAACATCTTCAAAGTTTAATTTAAGTTTTAGTGATGCATTACTTATCGTGACAACCAAGCTCTGCCAACTATTAAGAGTAAAAGAGATTTGACCTTATCATATAGTACTTGCCACTCACCAGAAAATACTGGAAAGCTGGGTTCATTATATCACCAATGATGTAACTACTCTATTTTCCCTTACAAGGCAATCAAATTCAAATGTTCGTAGCTGTGCTGTGTTGCAGTCAAATATATGTACATACCCACTGTATTGCCGGCCAGCAAGCACGTTCTGTAAAATACTATTGAAAGTGAAATATTGTTCTGTAAATGTTATTCTCGCCTTTGAATGTGAACATTATGGTGAAAATATCGTTATCCAAATTAAACGCATATGCCAGCAAGTACGTTCCGTGAAAAGAAATTGAAAGTGAAATATTATTGTCGCCTTTGAAATTGAACATTCAGTGAAAATATCGTTATCCATTCAAATTAAGTGCTTAAAGAAAATATCTATTTATTTATCCTCGTAAGACGAGTTTAGGTTGGTTTGGATTTAATGTTGGATGTAGAGATAATTTTGCCATGTGCAAGATGTTATCATGAGAGTCGTACACGGTGAAGTATGGATATCTTGTGAGAAAGTTTTAACCCATCTCATTTTTATTTCCTTCCCTCAAATTTGGATATTTAATTTTATTAAATTTCATATAAACAAATTAATTTACATTTTATAAATAAAAAATATTTAATTAATTAATTTCCATTTTATAACTATATTTAATTCTTAATATGAAATTTGGATAAGTAATTTACTAAATTTATTATAAACTAATTAATTTACATTTTATAAATAAATACAAAATTTAGTAAAATAATAAATTACAGAAAAAAGTCTTCATATTTTAATTTATATGTTTTTTTATTAAGAACTTTACCATTCAAACGATTTTGAACCACACACCTATCACTTCAATGTCCAGGTAACATCATGTAATATTTTATTTTATAAAAAAAAGTTATGTATGTTTTATAGTATTAGTTTATTTGTTTTGGATTTTTTTCCTTATATTTTATTGGCAAATATGTTTAGAATTAATTATGGGTTAAAATCACAAATTTGAATTATACATTCTTTCTCATTTAAATGCTTTGCATATTTCAGAGGGCATTGAATCATACATATTACTATCAAAAACACATTTTAATTAACATAAATAACAAAAAGTCAAATCATAATTTAATTAAAAAATGTTTGTCTAGTTCTCTATAAAAAAATGTAATAGTTAGACAAACCCCTTAGTGAATGTTCCAAGTGTATTTGGGTAATTTACAATGCCACAAAAATTATGGAAATTCTGACCATATTTTCACAAAATCTAATTAAAGTTTTTAGAAATCTAAGTTATACTCATCAAATTTCAGGATTTTAACTGCCTCACACATTCTTAATAATGCTAAATCTATATATCTAAAAATCCAGCAATCACATTTTCTGAAAATTTTGTCACCTCGATAAAAAGTGAAATTGTGTCGACCAGGTTATTTTGCAAATTGCGCCCGTGAACCTAGAATTTTCTGACACTAAGCTGACGTGATCTTCACCTCTATTATGCGTTTTTGACACTAAGCTGACGTGATCTTCACCTCTATTATGCTTTTCTGACACTAACGTAAAATGATTTCCACCTGTCTTGTCCATTTTTGGCACATGCTCAAATTACTGATTCCCATTTCGTCTTGGAAGACTAAATAATCGTTACGCCCCTACGGAAGGTCTAGAATTAGTATTTTGCAGAGTCTGCAAAAGCAAAGGATCGGAATTTAGGGTTTTCTCATTCCAGGGTTTGTTAGCCCCGATTTGAGGACCGGGAAGTTGCGGCATCCTCAAATTAGGATCTAACCCAATGGAGGTGAAATCGAGAGAAAAAGGAAACAGGTCCCACTTTGTTCTGGTTCACGGGGCATGTCATGGCGCTTGGTGTTGGTACAAGCTCTCAGACCTGCTGGAAAAGGCCGGCCATGTCGTCACAGCCATCGATTTGGGGGGTGGTGGAATCAACCCAAAGGACGGCGACGCAATTCGTAGCTTGGCTGAGTACAATGAACCACTCGCCAAATTCATGAGAGATCTTCCGAAGGGAGATGGAGCAGAGAAGGATGAGAAAGTAATATTAGTTGGTCACAGTATGGGAGGCGTGAATTTGACTTGTATGATGGAGCAATTTCCACACAGAGTTGCGGTGGCTGTATTTGTCACTGCTTTTATGCCTCTCTCCGGTACAACCCCTCTTCAGCTTATTGATGAGGTACTACTTTATTTATATACCGTTACACGATACAACCAGTCTTCAGCTTATAGATCCGGCATCACTATTATATTCTATATACCATTGAATTTCATTTTAATTCATGAAGTGTTCAAATAGTCAAGGTTCCATTACTAAATTTAATATGGGTTAGGTTACATTCATGTAATGATGTTAGGCGAGAGTTAATTTATAGATTTATAAAATTTGCTATGTGGTAATTAATTCACAAATTGTATATATTTATTTTCAGATAATTTATTACTTAAATTTAATGGTAGACCTAGACAACTAGTGAGCATTAATTGCTGAGCCCAATTTGTTGATAAATGTAATGGTAGAGATATATTGGCCACCATCCTTGCTGATTCCCTGAATGTGAGCGAAGTAAAAAAATTGACCGTTCCCCAATATTGAGGGAATCAGCAATCCACTTAACCTCAGGATATATAACGATCGAGCGTTAACTGTCTGGCCAACAAGCTGGATAATTATTGCCTTGATATTGGTGCTGCTTTTCTGTTTTCAGGTTTATCAGAGAATTCAAACGTGGAGAGACACGGAATTCAAGTATGGACTTGGCGAACAACAGAAGAAGCCTACGTCTTTCAGATTCGGGAGGAACTTCGCGCGAGAGTATCTCTATCAAAACAGCCCCTCTGAGGTGATTAACGGATAATAATGGTGTCCTGTTAACTAATTATGTATTGGGGCCATTTCTAATGTATTTTCCTCTTGTTCTACGGATGATTTTGAGCTAATTTAAGGAACTGAAAATGATCCATGGCAGGATATCAAGCTAGCGGACTGTCTTATAAGAAGTATGCCCGCGTTGGACGAAGAGGTAATATCCAGTAGTGAGAATTATGGCAGAGTCCCTCGAGTGTACATAGTGGCCAAGCAGGATAAGGGAATAATAGAGGAACTGCAGCGGAAAATGATAGCGGATAATCCACCTGTCGGAGTCTATGAATTGGAAGAATCGGACCACAGTCCTTTCTTCTCTTGCCCTGTTCGGCTTGCCCAAATTCTACAAGAAATTTCCTATGCTTTCGATTAATGATCATATTCTACAAGCAATTTCCAATGCTTTCGATTAATGATCATATTGACATTAATATTTCTGTGGACATAAATAGCATTAGCGTGATTTCTGCAATAATTGCGAAGTTGTTTGGAATTTAGAGTAATATGGTATTACATGGCAGCTGCGCCTTTCAAGTCCTACAGTCCAAGAGCCTGCCAGATTGGCAACCGTATTTGTAAGAGTATATATTTAATAAAGTATTGTTCAGTGGGAAAAGCGAGTACAGAGTGTTTTGCCTACTCCCCATGGAGAAATGTGATAATGGAAAATAGTGACCTGGCAAAATGATGGCCGCTACAATACTGTTAACAAATTCGGCCGAATCAGGTTGAAGAATTCGAAAATTCGGCAATTCGGTCCGATTCGGCCATTAATACGCTAAAATTGGGACACATCACAATCTCCCAAATTTAATTTAAAAAAAAAATTGATTTGTGTTTTTCAACAACTCGTCCTCCATTTTTTGTGCATTAGTTTCGTCATGCATGAACCGTTGGAAACTTAAATTTCCCTCGATGGATCCAGTTGGACAATACTAAAGATGGAAGGGACAAGGATATTATTGACTGTTTATTCTGCTGAACAGGTGTGATTAATGATTAAAAAATTTATAATTCCACTTTCATCAAAGTTACTTTAATAAGTTATAACTTTGACATGTTATTAATTCTTATATTGTTGTCTAACTTTTTTTAATTTTTTTCATATTAAAAATAAAATAAAAAATTAGTAAAAGTAGGGATAAAAACAAAATAAATAGTTGTAATATTAAATTTTCATTTTCACAATATGTGAGACCATGAGAAAATTTTTCAAATGTAATTGTATTATTCATTCAGGGTGTTCATTATTATATACATGAGAGAGAGACTATTCACTTCATCTCCTGATGACTCTACATTTCCTTTATTATTTATTTTCACTAATTACAATGGTTCACCTAATCCCTAAGATTAGATGTCAACATTCCCCCCTTAATCTAAAGGGATGTTGGTGGGTCCAAGTATCGTTTTGAATCTTTCAAGCTTTTCTCTTCCAAGCGCTTTGGTGAAGATGTCTGCAATCTGCTCATTAGTGGAACAATGGAGAAGATGGATTGTTTTGGCCTCAACATGATGTCGAATCAAATGATATTTTGTATTTATGTGCTTCGTTTGATCATGGAACTTTGGGTTCTTGGCCAACTTTATTGTCAAGATATTGTCAATCATGAGTGAAGTTGATTGTACTTGTTTTACCTGCAAATCTTCCAGAAATTTCCTGAGCCACACAATTTCTTTTGTTGCCTTAGCTGTTGCCACATATTCTCCCTTTGTTGTGGAATCTGCTGGAATTGATTGTTTGTGTGATCTTTGGGAGACAACTCCTGATCCAAGACTCATAGTATAACCCGAAGTAGATACCCTAGTTTCTTTGTCTCCATCGAAATCTAAATCAAAGTATTCAATCAAGCTGAAGTCGTCCACCTGTGTATATTTGATTCCAAAGTCTTGAGTTCCCTTCAAGTACTTTAGAACTCTTTTTGCAGCAGACCAATGTCTCTCACAAGGCTTTTGCATAAACCTGGAGAGTATTCCAACAAAAAACAAAATGTCTGGTCTGATAATAGTTAGGTAGTTGAGACTTCCTACAAGCTATCTATACTTTGTTGCATCTTCAAATTATTTTCCTTCAATGGATGTGAGCTTTAAGTTTTGTTTCATTGGAGTAGTCAGAGGTTTGCATTTAGTTATGCCAAACCTGTTCAACAAATCTCCAATGTGCTTCTTTTGAGAAAGGAATATGGACTTTGGATGTTGAGTTACTTCAATACTAAGATAGTAATGAACATACCCCAAATCAGTGATTTCAAAACTTTTCCTTAATTCCTTCTTTATGGATGCAATGTAGCTCTCATTGTTCCCTTTCATCAAAAGATCATCTACATATACCACATGATATACAATTGTTTTGCCAGCCTTCTTGACAAACAAAGTTGCATCATTAAGATCATAATGTTTGAAATTGAGTTTGAGAAGATGCTCAATTAGTTTTTCATACCAGACACACGGTGCTTGTTTGAGGCCATACAAGGATTTCACAAGTTTTCATACTTTATGTTCATGTCCTTTGACAACAAATCCTTCAAGCTGGGATATAAAAACATTCTCTTTTAGATATTCATTCAAGAAAGCAATTTTTACATCCATTTGATGGATTTTCCAACTGTTTTGAGCTACTATGGCAAAGAGTTTCTGGATGGTAGCCCATTTTGCTGTTGGGGAAAAGGTCTCCTCATAATCGACCCCTTCCTTCTATGCAAAACCTTTTTTCCACAAGCCTGGCTTTGTGCTTGTCAAGTGAGCCATCAAATTTATACTTGTTCTTGTAGACCCACTTGCAGCGAATTGGTTTGGTTCCCAATGGAGGATCAACCAGCTTTCAAGTGCCATTCTTTATCAAGGCATCATACTCCTTTTGCATTGCTTCTTTCCATTCATCATGAGAAGAAACTTCTTTGAAGGAAGTTGGTTCAAAATCTGTAGACTAATTCAATTCACAATCATAAGAAACATCCATATCAATAGGTGAATCAGAGTCATCTACATCAGCTCCATTTTGCCGGGTTGAATTTCTAGTTCATGTCTTTCCAACCTCATCAAGATGAACACTTTCAAGTGTTTTTGTCAGCTACTTTGGGGGACCTTTCTGATATGGTCTAGGCTGCTTTGTTGATTGTGTTGGGACTGAATCAAGATTGAGTCTCCCAATTCTATCAATCACATCACTCAAAGTATCATCCGTTGTTGGAGTTTCAAGTAAAATCTTTATTGACTTCATCGTAGAGACGGTATGCTTTGGAGGCGTTTTAATACCGCACGAAGATACACTTACAACTTCTTGCACCAAGTTTGTTTTTATGTACCTTTGGTATCAAAGCATAACATGTGGAACCAAAAACCCTGAGATGCTTTACCGAAGGAATGTGCCCATACCACATATCATAAGGAGTCTTCTTTCTAATAGCATTCGATGGACATCTATTCTTTACATATACAGCACATAAAACTACATCGGCCCAAAACATAAATTTTACATTTTTGAAAAACATCATGGAGCACACCATATTTAAGATTGTCCTATTCATTCTTTCAGCGACTTCATTCTGTTGGGGATTATAAGGCACAATTGTTTGATGTTTGATCCCATGTTGGCGAAGATAGTTTTCAAATTCATTTGAAGTGTATTATTTTCTATTATCAGTGTGAATAGAGCCAATATGAGATTGTGCATCATTTTCAATCCATGTATGAAATTTCTCGAATGTTTGAAAAGCATCAAATTTGTTCTTCAATAAATAAACCAAACACATTCTGGTGTAGTCATCAATAAATGTCATCATATATTTATTTCCATTTGCAGAAGGAACAGGTATTGGACCACATAAATATGAATGAATGCATTCAATTTTTCTATGTGCTCTGGAATGTGAATCATGAAAAGATTGTTTGCTATGCTTTCCTAGAATTCAAGCATCACATTGCTTAAGTTTCCTAGGAGTTGTAGGAAAACCAACAAAACCATTTTTCTTCAACAAGTGGAGGCTGTCATAGTTTAAGTTTCCAAATCTAGCATGCCTTAATAAATTTGATGGAAATGTACCTTCTTCATAATGAGAATTGTACGAGAAATTTTGTGCACGAGCAGAGGTACCCTGCAGCTTCAGAAGCCTTTCTTCTTCTATCCCCGTCATGACAAGTGAGTGGTCCAATGCTTTTCTCACCTCAATCTTGCCATCAAACATATGAATGGAGTTTCTCGCTGGCGGATGTGGACCAAGGACAACAGGTTTCTCCTTAGCTGTGGGAGATATAAAACATGATGCAGAAGAAAGTTTGGAAGACTAGGCAATTGAAGCTTGATTGTACCAAGCCCTGATGGCTTCAGTTTTGATTTGTCTGCAAAGTATACTGCTCCATCAACATTGTCAGTAAATTCTTCAAAAAAATCTCTTCTGAAAGTCATGTGGCAAGTTGCTCCTGAATCAAGCAACCAATCATTTTTCCAAGAAGCAAGTGAAGCATTAAATAAGTCTTCATTTACTCCAATATTATAGTGTGCCACAAGATAGTGAGCGGATTCATGTGCTTTACCTTTCTCTTTGTCATTATTTTTACCTTTGGGTTGGTTTCTTTCCTACTCAATTCTGCCCAAGGAAAATTGCATGTGGATGCATCATGTGATCCATCCCTTTTGTAGCGTATGCAATGCAAATTTGAATTTTCTCCTTGAGAGTGTCTTTCCCCCTTGCCTCCGAAATTTCTTCCTCTTCCTCTTTGACCACCTCTTCCTTTGGAAGAATCTTGAACAAGATTCTTCTCTCTATGTGAAAGACACACAGCCTCGTCAAAAGACTGAGGAATTGTTTTCTTTCCAAAAGCTTTATCTCTTTCAACAAATTTTTTGACAAGGGAGTCAAAGGTAATATCTTTGAGGTTTCCATTTGCTTGCAATGACTCAAGATGATTTGAGTAAGTGGGATAAAGTTCCTTGAGAAAAGCCATCAGAGGAATGTCCAATTAGACATTAGTGACTTTGATATCATGCATAATAGATTCTACTTCTGATGCAAGAGAAAAAGGATCATCATTTGTAATTCAAGGGTGAACAATTTAATCATGAGCTAAACAAATTCAATTGCATAGTGTGATTCATAGAGTTCCTTCAGTTTTTGTAAGGCTTAGAAATAATTTTAAAATGGAAAATATGGCAACTCACCTCTTCATTTATTAATTCTGTAATCAATGCATAAGCCTTGTTGTTCTTATTCTTCCAAATGACGAATTCCTTGTCTGAAGTAGGCTGTTATGGCTCTTTATCTCCGCTTCCAACACACACTCATTTCCGTAGCTCATTAAAAATGAGAGTGTGTTTGATTTTTTGAGACCAGTCAGGATAATTTTCCTTCCCATTGAGGACAACTCCCACAATAGATATTAATGAGTGCATTTTTATTTTTTAAATATACTTCTCCTGCCAATATGCTGTAAGAAATTGCACTTCTGCTTGTAAAAAAAATATCTACAATTTTAATTTATATAACAGAGGTATGGACATGCTCACAAAACCCAACAAGTGAGTATAGATGTAAGGCTTCCACTTTAGAAGGTTTGATATAGAGATGGTCCACACAACAATTGAACCTCAATGTCTAACTATCAACAAAGCACACATTCCAAGCTTGTATCTCATGAGAGCTATATCAGTAGGAAGCATGCATGCAGGTGTGGGAGTGATACCTCAACTGCATTTGCGGAGAAGTTGCCTCACTTAACCAGTCGAACCTCTCTAGCAGTTGCCAGAGAAGGGAAAACGTGCAAAACGGTTATCAAATTACTGACAGAGACACACATGTGGAGTGGTTGCAAGAGGTTAGTTCTGCAAAATAGGTAGAACATAGTGATCAGAAAATGATCCTAGATGACTTTTTACTCAAAAATGAAAGTCAAAGGATGCTTCTAAAAATAGTTGCATTTCATAGATCTTTTCAATCTAGATCTAATGCAATTTGAATGGGCTAAAATGGACTCCATATGAAGGAGTTATTGCAAATAGAAGTTTGCCCATTATCCCTAGAAAAGGATGTATTTCCTATAAAAATGGGCTTAAGGCATCCTTAAGGAAATCACATCGGAAGAGGTGCAAAGGGCGAACTTAGACCCAAGGCTGGACGAACCCCAGATCAGCGACCTCCGATATATCAGATCGGAGGTAGGCCTTAGCACAATATTGGGACCCAGATAGAGCCGATGCGATATCGATGATTGGCGATCGGCATGATCAAAGGGAAGACCCCTGGGGTCGTTGCGATTGAGAGGTGCGATATAGCGACGAGGCCGATAGCGATACGCCGATATCAGCGATCAGAGATCGGTGATCCCCGATACAAGGGCTGTTGACATGTGATATGAAATTTTGATATCCTGACAAATCGTAGCCCAATGGGGATTATCAGCACAATTTCATAATATTTGAAATTTGGAAATTCTGATTTTCAATGTATTCCTGTATTTGGGTTTTCCCATGCAACGATGCGATTGCAATATTGCGACTAAAGGCGGACCCGATAGGGATTATGAGCACGATTTCATAGATTTTGAAGTCTGGTTTTTCTGCCCGATAGTGTTTTTCCTTTGTATTTCCTTATGATCGAAGGGACAGAGGAATGGCTGTGGAAGCCATAGATTCAAAGAATGCCTTTCAAAAACACAGAGAGCACAATTGATAAGGGAGCTGAAGGTTGCCGAGAGTTCGCTTAGAGGTCGAGTGAAACAAGAGAACTCAATTGACGAGTAGCAGAGAGTTTTGAAGTCGCTTGGAGGTCGAGCGAAAACCAAAGAGGTCAGAGAAGCTAGAGCTAGAGCCAGAACGAGAGAGCTAGAGCCAAAGCAGAGAGCAGAAGCAGAGGCCACCAGAAGTTGGAGGCAATTGCAAAGAATAGATCCAACACTCATTCTCAAGGTTCCAATAGTCAAGGTGACTGTGGGGGATCGCTGAATCCATTGAGATGGAGTTCAGAAAATCCTAGAGACTTCTAAGAGCCATGGAGTGGTAATGAAACTTCAGAACAACAAAGGGTAAAAATGATCAAGTTTTTGCTGGTGTCCAAAGTGTGCTGAAGATAGAAGAAGGAGTTCCAGAGATAGTGAGAGAATTCTGAGGGAGTTGATGCAAGCTAGAGCTCAAGACAACTCAGAGTGCTGATTGAAGGAGTCTAGTCCAGAGAAGCCTAGATCTATCTGCAGAGTATGGGTAGCCAGCGGGATAAGATGGTATTCTAAACCCATAGAGTCATCTTTGTAAACCTATGGAGTTGAGTGTGGAGCTTGTAAAAGAATTTATTCCATAATCCCAAAGAGCCTAGTTGAGTTGACTAGAGCTCAAGGATATGTAGCCCAAGAGGTTTGGGTGAACTCCATATTATATTGTTGTTATGTGTGGTGCTTATTTGCTGCACTATTTCACTATTATATGTTTTTATATCAGTTTAAGAAAATAAACTTAAAGCAGATAAACAGTTTAAACAAACACAAGCATACACCTATTTTCAAGCACTTTTTAATTCTGCAATTGGTTAATCATAAAGTCTTGGGAATATTTAAGCTTTAGAAGTGGGAGAGGTTCTTGTAAGCTGACAAGAAGCCTTTAGCGCCCCATTTTTAGATCAGGTGGTATCAAAGTGGTTATATCAGAGTTATGTTTGATTAACCCCACCTTCAAAGAAGGTCATATCAAAGTTGGTTATGCCAGAGAAAGTGGTATTCGATCAGAATGCTCGATTGACAGATAAAATATCATGTGTCTGAAAGGTGTTTAAACAGTCAGAGGTTGATTGTATGTTTGTTTGCAGACTGACTATTGTTTGAGTTTGCAGAGGTTAAGGGAAAGCTATTGGTAGCTCAGTCCAGGAGAGGACAAAAAGGAAGAAGGGTTGAAGGCATTCTTCTTATCCAAAAGGACCTCAAAGAAATCCTTAAAGCACAAGAGGTTTGTTGCAAAAGGTTGCTTGAACAATCTCTTTATTAATCTTGTTTGAATTTTTTTTGTTCATTCTGATAATGACAACTTCTACAAGTGAGTCCTCAAATTATTCTTTCTTCATAAGATTCTTTGATGAATACATGAAGCAATACTTCTCCACCATCATGGATATGGTGAGAGAAATGTCTGAGGATGGAAGGAAGAGCATCATACTTAGAGAACAGTTGAATTCCATGAAGGAAGAGAAGCAGTTGCTTTATGACAAATTGCAGGAAATGGAGAGGCAACTTCATATTGCAAATATGAACTTGAAAAGGATGCATGAGTTGGAGAGACAAATATTTGTTGCAAAAGAAGCCTTGGTCAAGTATCAGCTTAAAGAAGAGGAAAACAATTCCTGTTTGTCTTCAAATTCCTCGAATGATTATATTGGTTCTTTTGAAAAACATACCAGAGGAATAGGTTCCAAGCTAATGTCCAAGATGGGCTATGAAGGAAAAGGCTTGGGTAAACCTGCACAGGGTATTGTTGAACCAATAATAGTTGAGGAAATGCCTAAGTATTTGGGCCTTGACTATGGACAATCTTATGGAGAAAGTTCCAAAGTTGCCATTAAGGCCATTGAAACAATTCCAAGGAGTTTCATTGCAGGTCTTCTACCTCAAGAGTGTAAATATTGTATTTATGTAGAATGCAATATCTTGAAACATCATTTGCAGGATGCAGATGTTCATAATCATGCACTTGAACCAGAGAGTTGTGGAAACTCTGAAAGCCTTGAAAAGGTTGATGGTGTTCCAAAGGGAGCTACTTCTTCATTTAGTTCACCTGCTCATAAAGGCAATAAATGTGAAAGAGAAAGGTATAAATCTAGTTCTAACCATATTCCTTTTGATTATGCTAAGCATGATGAATTTCCATATAAGCATGGGAAAAGAATTGCATGTTCCTTTTGTGGTTTGAATAACCATAATGTTTCTAGATGTTGGAAGAGAATGGCCACATATAGGAAACTTTTGAAGAAAGGAAGCAAGAAGCCAAAGGTCCATTGGACAAGGAAAATCATGCTATCAAGAGGATGCATATGTGTTGTACTTACTGCCATAAGCAAGGACACATTGCTGAAAAATGTTGAACTTTGAATCCAACAATGCTTCCATGAAACTTGAAGAAGGTGGAAAGAGAAAATGGCAGGAATGGAAAGAAAGATTCCATTATTGATGCGTTTCAGGATAATTCACATGTTGATGCTCATGTGCAGACAAAGGGAGGACCTTTGAAATATATTGGTAAGAAATGGTTAGAGTTCTTATCCAATTAAGATTGCATGTTTTTTTGAAAATGCATATATTTGCATTTCTTGTTAATGGAATACAAGTTGCAGGATTTTACCAAGAAAGTGAATGGAAAAGTTGAGTAGGAGACTCACTTTATTGCTGCAACATTATATTCATTTCAGCTTCGAAAATACAGTGTACTTAAGAGAAAGTTGAAGGATGAAATGCATGCATAAGCTTGATGTGCATGAACACAAGGATGTTGATGATTTCCTTGTATTTGAACATGTATGTGTAATTAACTTGAAGGGTTGATTGATTTGGCATGCATGTAATGTTAATGTTGACTTGGAAAAAGTTGATTTGGTCTCCAAGATGGAGATAACGATGAAGTGTTTCATCTTTTGAAAAGAATCCTCGAGATATTTTCTACATGCTTGACTTGAAGGGTCATTTGTTTTAAAGGCATGTTTTGTGGGCTTGTTATCTAGTCCATCATTTATGTGCAGATGTAAGACATAGAGGTGTTCACAAGATGTGAAAATCTGTTTCTTTTGTTGAAGCAGGAGTTTAGGCCATCCATTTGTTGTCTGTATTTCTGTTGTTATTAATAGATGTTGTTGACAACATGTCAAACAGGTACAAATGAAATTTTTTGTGAAGCAGATGTAACTTCACATTGGTTTGGGCCACCTTAGATCAATGATCAAGGAAGAGAAGTTCAAACTACCTTCTGTGACCATCTCAGCAGGAGTTCTACATGAAGTTAAGGAGGAAAACAATATTTCCCAGGAGGACCAGCACATCCATGAAGGAAAGTGGTCAAAGGCTTTGGTTCAAAAGCACTAGCCATGCAGGCAAGTATATGAAGGCTGAAAGAAGAGGGTGAGGTACTCCCATTTACTGTTCAGATCAGTATATCAGACTTTTGGAGACCCAAAGCTTTTTAGTGGGAAGGCGTGATCAGAAAATGATCCTAGATGACTTTTTACTCAAAAATGAAAGTCAAAGGATTCTTCTGAAAATAGTCCCATTGCATAGATATTTTTAGTCTGAATTTAATGCAATTTGAATGGGCTAAAATGGACACCAGATTGAGTTATCGCAAATAGAAGTTTGCCCATTATCCTTAGAAAAGGAGGCATTTCCTATAAAAATGGGCATAAGGGCTCCTTAAGGAAATCTCATTGGAAGATGTGCAAAGGGTGGACTTATACCCAAGGCTGGAAAGACCCTCGATCAACGATTTTCGATATATCGGATCGGAGGTAGGCCTTAGCGCAATATCGAGACCCAGGCAGAGCCGATGTGATATGCGATGTGCGATATCGCCGATCAGTGGATCAACGGATAGACGATTGGATGATCAAAGGGAAGACCACCAAGGCTGGTGCGATTATGAGGTGCGATATAGCAACGGGGCCGATAGTGATACGACTGATATCAACAATCGAAATTGATGATCCTCGATACAAGGGTCGTTGACATGCGATATGCGATTGCGATATGCCGATAAATCACAGACCTGATGGGGATTATCAACGCGACTTCATAATATTTGAAATCCATAAATTTGGATTTCAATGTATTCCCATGTATTTGGGTTTTGGTTATGTGACGGTGTGATTGCGATATTGCGATCGAAGGCAGACCCGATAGGGATTACGAGTGCGATTTCATAGATTTTGAAGTCCGGTATTTGTGCCCGATAGTGTTTTTCCTGTGTATTTCCGTTACGCGCCAGAAATGCGTTATTTCATGGATTTCATTTGAAAAGAGGCCACTAGTTCATTTTCCATTGGAAATAACCATCATTCCTTGTGTTATGCTGTAGGTTAGCATTTCTATAACAGGGATGCGTTTTGAAGCGGGAAGAGGTAGAGCCGTGAAAAAGAATGATTCCTCATGATCAAAGGGAGATAGGAACGGTTGTGGAAGCCCCAGAGTCAAAGGATGCCTTTCAAGAACACAAAGAGCATAATTGACAAGGGAAGTGAAGGTTGCCCAGAGTTCGCTTGGAGATTGAGCGAAACCAGAGAGCTCAATTGACGAGTAGTAAGAGTTTTGGAGTTGCTTGGAGGTCGAGCGAAAACTAGGCAGGTCAGAGAAGCCAGAGCCAAAGCCAGAGCCAAAGAGCGAGAGCCAGAGCCGAGAGCAGAAGCAAAGGCCGTTAGAGGTTGGAGGTAGTTGCAGAGAATAGAGCTAGCGCTCATTCTCAAGGTTCCAATAGTCGAAGTGACTGTAGAGGACCGATGAATCCATTGAGATGGAGTTCAGAAAATCCTGAAGACTTATAAGATCCATGGAGCAGTAATGAAGCTTCAGAACAACAAAGGGTCAAAATGATCAAGCTATTGTTGGTGTCCAAAGTGTGCTGAAGATAGAAAAAGGAGTTCCAGAGACAGTGAGAGAATTCTGAGGGAGCTGGTGCAAACTAGAGCTCAAGACAACTCATAGCACTAATTAAAGGAGTCTAGTCTATAGAAGCCTAGATTTGTCTGCAGAGTATGGACAACCAGCAGGATAAGATGGTATTCTAAACCCATAGAGTCATATTTGTAAACCTATGGATTTGAGCGTGGAGGTTGTAAAAGAATTTATGCCATAATCCCAAAGAGCCTCATTGAGTTGACTAGAGCTCAAGGAGACATAGCCTAAGAGGTTTGGGTGAACTCCATATTATATTGTTGTTATGTGTGATGCTTATTTGCTGCATTGTTTCACTGTTATATGTTTTTATATTAGTTTAAGCAAATCAACTTAAAGCACATAAACGGTTTAAAAACAAACACAAGCATACACCTATTTGCAAGCACTTTTTAATTCCGCAATCAGTTAATCATAAAGTTTTGGGAATATTTAAGATTTGGAAGTGGGAGAGGTTTTTGTAAGCTGACAAGAAGCCTTTAGTGCCTCATTTTCAAATCACATAGGTCGAATAGGCAGAAGGGTGTTACAAAGCAGAGAGGGAAGCCAAAAATAGTGTTGGCTCTGATACCATGTCAGACCAGGAGATAACTCCTCAAATGTAATCGTATTATTCATTCGGGTTGTTCATTATTATATACATGAGGGAGAGACTATTCAGTTCATCTCCCGATGACTCTCTATTTCCTTTATTATTTGTTTTCACTAATTACATTTGTTCACCCAATCCCTATGATTAGGTGTCAACACAATAAAATAATTTTTTACCATCTTTTAAAATTTTAATCACTTTTATTTTTACAATAAAATATGTTTTGCCTATTTTTTAAAATTTTAATATTTTTCATATAGTACCTTGACTAAAAGTAATGACATTGGAACTATTTATTGATAATAATGAAAAATTGTAAGTTAGTTTTTTTCTTTTAAGAAATTTGGTGGGAAAATATATTATATAGTTTTTACATATTTTGATCAATTAAGAAAATAGCAAGATAGTTTTAATTTCTTGATTTTTTATCTATATTTTATTCAGTTAGTCATTAGGAAATTGCCTAAATATTTATCATTAAAAAATACAACATTAGTTACTATGTTTTGATTGACCAACTAAAATTTTTGAGGGTTTTTTTTTAGTGTTAAATAGTTTGTTCTCCCCATTGTTTCCATTGAAAAGGACTTGTTTCTACTAATTTCAATATCTCATTCACTTCCATTTGAACAATTAGGAAAACAACAAGAATTCTAATTTGATGATTCTTGATAGTTCTAATTTGATGATTTTTTATCCATATTTTATTTTAGTAATTAGGAAATTGCCTAAATATTTATCATTAAAAACTACAACATTAGTTACTATCTTTTGATTGACCAACTAACAATTTTAAGGGTTTCTTTTTTTAATGTTAAAGAGTTTTGTGCTCCCCATTGTATCTCATTCACTTCCATTGAAGAGGAGTTGTTTCTACTAATTTGAGTGTCTCATTCACTTCCATTGAAGAGGAATTATTTCTACTAATTTCAATGTCTAATTTTATTTGAAACTTCTATAATATAATTCAAAACAATTTCACTTCCATTGAAAAGAATTTGTTTCTACTAATCTCAATATTTAATTTTATTTGTAACTTCTATAATATGATTACAAATCATTTTTTAGGAATATTTGTATTTTTAAATATCAAAATTTTTAATTTAGATTATTCAAAATTTAAAAAAAAATAGGGTTCATAATGATGTAAGAGATATATTCCCAAATTTTATCCGTATTAAATTTTAGAGAGTCGATTCGAACTTGGTAACTATGCATTGACATTATAATGCTGATATGAGTACTGCGAGAGGAAATATATCGTGAATATTTTATTAATATCATTTAAGGGATTTTGATTTTTTCTAAACTAGTTTCTAATATCCAACTGATCTATGCATCAAACCTCTATCGGTAACTATGCGACACTGACACCAAGCAACTGGGATAAATGTATACCTTGAAATACACCTTAATCATTATTTTAAACCAACAAACATATATATATATATCTATGCATTTATTTATTAATAATTATATAAATATATATGTAATAGATAGTAAATACTAATAATAATATTTTAATTTTAAAATAAAATTAATCTGAATATCAAATTCTTGTGTAATCTTTTTATTAATAATATTAAACATTTATTTTATCATATCATTTTATATATATATAAAATAGTTCTAATTAAATTATATTAGGTTAATATTGCAAAATTGTATAATGTGTATCCCTGTGATTTTCGAAATCCAAAACTTGTCATTAACGAAAGATAAGGGGTTTTTTTTCTTTCTTTCCAGAATTCGCAATTATCTACATCAAAGATGTCTAACCTAATAGCAGTGTAGTTGACCACAGTTAACCATAGTTTATTGTATTATAGTTATCTAGCATAAAAGTGAATTCTAGAAGAGTTTTTTTTTCTATGTTTAATCTATATTTGACGTGTATTTTTTTTAAATAAAAATAAAATATTTTTTAAATGAAAAATAATAGAAAAAAAAATATATATATATATATATATATATAAACTAGTTTAATTGAAAACATTATTAATATTATAACTATTTATAATGATAATTTGTAATTCTTTTATAAAATTAATATGTAATTCATAATAATAATAATAATAAAATAAAAATAGGCCATTCTCAACTATATATATAAAAAAAAAAATTAATATTTGTTCTAAAACTATTTTCGTTAATTAATATATTTCAAATATCAAATTTATGTATATTTTTTTATAAAGAGAAAATAGAAATAAATTTGATAATGGCTATAAATAATAATAAAAAATAATATTTTATTTTAAATAAAATGATTTGAAATCAACATGAGATATATAGAGAAAGATTAATTGAAAAAAAAAAATCATGAAACAGATTTATCTCATTCAATTTTTAGAATGAAAATGATATGTAATATTAAAAAAAAAAAAAAAATCAATGTACTTATAAATAAAATATTTTGATGTTAATAGGAAGTAGATAAAGAAATATCAAATTTATATGAAAAGGATTCTCATATAAATAGAATATGTGTTTATAATATATTAATAACAAAAATATATTTTAATAAATCTAGATCTTAAATACAAACATTAAGTAAAATGTTTAGATGCCGATTATATATATATAGAAAATAATTGAAAATAAAAAATTATTTAATTTACTCAATTATTATTAGTGTGTTCATCAAAATGAAAAAAATGTATAATAAAATCAATAAAAATATTATTATAATTATATATATATATATATATATATATATATATTAAATAATCACCATTTATCAATTTAAACCTCCCATTTATCAAATGCACAAAAAATCAAATTTATTGAAATAACAGACCGATCATAATATTTTGTATTCCTTCACTTCAGAAAATGTTAATCAATTCTAAAACTAAATAAAACCAAAAATAAAATGCACCTATTATATACCTCAATATACCACTGTTTTCTTTTGCTATCTTATAAAATATCAACATATTCCTTTCACTACCTTATACAATACTTTTCAAACCTTAATTATTACTGTCATATAGTGCTCACCGCACTGAAAAAGAATATGAAAATGGAAAGCGTGAACCCCGTAAATGGTCGACACATCAACACTATGTAGGGCCTTCTGAATATATATATATTGACAGGACTCTCATCTCTTCAATTGTCTTCTTTGTCCCCATTTCGAAAATACTTCAAGAAGCGTGATATCTTCGTAATAAGAACAAATGCTTCTTATCACAAAAATGTGGGCCGTTAACATCTTTTCCATAGAACGTTTCCCGAGGGCAATGCAGATATCTCACAATTTTGTATGGTAAAAAATCGATTGGCAATTGCTTTCTTGCATATAACGTTACAAATTCATATATCCCCTTTTTTTCAACGATTTCGGAAACCATTTAACAGTGGAGGCCCCCAACACAAATATATAGTGGGAAAAGAAATGGATAGAAATTTGATGTTCAAATCAACAATGGGCCTGTGTCTCTCGAAAGTCACCCAAACAACTAGTATGCTCCAAAGTTAATTAAGTGTATATATTAAATTAAAAAGTTAACTAATATACCATGATGAGAAATTATTTATAAAAATGATATTTTATACATTAGTGGGTAGAGAGTAAAAGTGACTGGTGTAAATGGGCAGAGGGTAAAAGGGATTGGTGTAAAGTATATGTAATATATGTAATCCATCTTATATCCTGATTTATAACGTATAGAAAAAGATGTTTACAAATTTCTATTAATTCCCGTGGACTTTTTAATTTGATATTTATATCCTGATTTATAACGTATAGAAAAATATGTTTACAAATTTCTATTAATTCCCCTGGATTTTTTAATTTTAATTTTAAATATATATTAAATATCAAATTAAATTAACCTCACAAAAAACAATCTTACAAAATATTTACATATTAACTATAAGAAAAAAATTGGTTCGATTTTTATTATTATCTAATTTTCACAGTCGTGACAAAAAATTGGTGTACTTTACCTTCTCCGGTTTTGAACCTATAACCTCTTAAAAACAAGCACATGCTTTTAACTATTAAGTCCACTCAAACTCTATATTAAACCCACTCAAGTTGATGAATGATATAATAAAAAGAAATATGATATTAAATTATTTTTATTAAATATATAAAAGTAATATGTTATTCACCCGCTAATATTAGAAATGAAAATAATTATGCATTTCACTTTACTAATATTAGAAATCATGTCGTTGCTCTTAAAGTCGATAAAGGTGGAGCTGCTATGATCTTTGATAAAACGGACTACCAGAGAAAAATGTTGGATCACCTCCTCAATAGTGGTAGCTATAGGAAACTAAATAAGAACCCTATTAAGCAAATCTCTAATGAGGTTTCTCGTGCTATTAATTCTGGTAATATCTCTAACCCCCTGAAGAAGAAGCTTATTGTTAGCAACACCCTCATCCCTAGGATCTATGGGCTTCCCAAAGTCCACAAAAATGGGGTTCCCCTTAGGCCTATTGTCAACACAATAGGAGGACCCACGTATCTTCTTGCTAAGTTCTTAGCTCAAAAGCTTAAGCCCCTTGTTGGCCATACTGAATCCTTCGTTAAGGACTCAACTTCTTTTGTTAAGGAACTTAAGGGTAGTAAAATTGACCCTGATGATTTTCTTGTGAGCTTTGATGTGGTCTCTCTCTATACTAATATTCCCATTAATAAGGCTATGGAGGTTATAAATCACATCATCAATCCTAATACTGCTAAGTTGGTTGGTCTTTGCCTTACCTCTACTTTCTTTAGTTTCCAAGGAGAATTCTATGAGAAAACGTGCGGAGTAGCTATGGGTTCTCCACTCTCTCCCATTGTCGCAAACTTGTTCATGGAAGACTTTGAAACTAAATCCCTTTCCTCTGCCCCCCTTTGCCCTAATATTTGGAAGAGATTTGTCAATGATACCTTCATCTATTGGCCGTATGGATGTCACTTACTTGATTCTTTCTTTCTCATCTTAATACTCAATCTGAGTAAATTAAGTTTACTATGGAGATTGAGGTCAATGGTATTCTTCCCTTCCTCGATGTACTTATCTCTAAAAAAGGGGATGGTACCCTTTCTTACCAAGTTTATCGTAAAAAAACTCATACTGAGAAGTACCTTCATGCAAGCTCCCATCACTATCCTTCTCAAAAATTTGGTGTTCTCAACACTCTATCCATTAGAGCTCTGAGGATTTCTGATGAGAGTCACTTTGAAAGTGAAAAATGCTATCTGCTTGAAGTTTTTGAAGATAATGGCTATAATAGACACCTAGGTCTCAGAGTTTTTTGAAAATCTAGCCTCGGACCTAAACCCAAAAAGGATCCCCATGGTTTTGCAAACGGCGTGCATCTTCTTTTCATTCTCGGAACCACTGACAATATTGCACAAAATATTAATAAATAAAGAAATAAGGATAATAACAACAATTGTATTTATAAATAATAATGAAGTAATAATGAAATAAGGAATTTAATAAAAATCAAACAACAATTTAAATGTGGTTGATAGGAAATTCAACTTTAAACACTCTATGAGAACACAGTTATTAAATACTAGTCTCTTCCAAAACACACCGAGACCGATGATAAAAGTTGCACCAATTTAAATCAACAAGATAATGATCATGACCATTCACACTTTCCAACCAATCCCTTCTCGCATTGTCTTGCATTTTTGCATAACGTTGAAAAGGAAAAGGTTGTGAAACCTGTAATAATCTATTGAGTTCACTCATGATATAGTTGTAAATGTCAAAGCCTACCTCTCCTTGTCTCCAATATCTATAGTGGATCATTGCAAGGGAATAATATTAAACCCAAGGGATAAATATTATAAACTCAATGTATAAAAACCCTAAGATAAATATTATAAACCCTAAAATAAACATGTTTGACCTTGATTTACCATCATTGATTTCATACTGAGACGGTGTTTGTCACAATGTGACGTTGGATCATGGTCGACAATGGTTGATTTTCATATTCAAAAAATCATTCACACATTGTGACATTGGACTATCGTTTTGCATGGATTACCATGATTGTAAACCAAATTGATTTATATTAAACCCTAGGATTAATATCATAAACGCTATGAATAATATTATACCCTAGGAATATGAACCAAATATACCCAAGGGATTGATATTATAAATCGAAGGGAATAATAAACCCAAGGGATTAATTCTAAAACCCAAAGATATTATAAACCCAAGGGAATAATATTAAGCCCAAGGGAATAATAATAAACCCAAGGGAATAATAATAAACCCAGGGGATTAATATTATAAACCTAAGATAAATATTATAAAGCTAAGGAATATAAACCCTAAGATAAATATTATAAACCCAATGGAATAACAAACCCAAGGGAATAATATTAAACCCAAGGGATAAATATTATAAACCCAAGGAATATAAACCCTAAGATAAATATTATAAACCCCGGCATAAATATCTGTCACAATGCGACATTGGAATATGGTTGACCATGATTTATTTTCATATTGAGACAAATAAACCCTAAAAAAACATGGTTATCCGTGATTTACTGTCATTTATTTTCATACTGAGACGATGTTTGTCACAATGTGATGATGGACCATGGTTGATCATGGTTGATTTTCATATTGAGACAATCTTTGGCACATTGTGACATTGGACCATCGTTGAACATGGATGACCATGATTGTAAAACCAAGAGATTTATATTAAACCCTAGGATTAATATTATAAACCCTGTGAATAATATTATACCCTAGGAATATGCACCAAATAAACCTAGGGGGTTGATATTTTAAACCAAAGAGAATAATAAACCCAAGGGATTGATTCTAAAACCCAAAGGTATTATAAACCCAAGGGAATAATATTAAACCAAAGGGATTAATATTATTATATAAACCCTAAATGGACTCATATTATAAACCCAAGAGAATAATAAACTCAAGGGACTAATACTAAAAATATAAGGGATTAAAAACATAATGGATTGATAATATAAACACAATGGAATAATATTAAACCCAAGAGATTAATATTATAAACCAAAGGTATATAAACCTTAAGATAAATATTATAAACCCAAGGTAATAATAAACCTAAGGGAATAATATTAAACCCAAGGGATAAATATTATAAACCCAAGGAATATAAACCTTAAGTTAAATATTTGTCACAATACGATGTTGGAATATGGTTTACCATGATTCATTTTCATATTGAGACAACTTTTGTCACAATGTGACGTTGGATAATGATCGACCATCGTTGACCATGGTTGATCTCCATATTGAGACAATCTTTGTCACAATGTGATGTTGGACCATGGTTGACCATGGTTATTAATCATGGTTGACCATGATGGAACCTAAATGTATTATAAACCCAAGAGAATAATATTAAAACCAAGGGATTAATATTATAAATTCAATGTATATAAGCCCTAAAAGGATTGATATTATAAACCCAATGGATTAAAAACCCAAGGGAATAATATTAAACTCAAGGGATAAATACTATAAACCCTAAGATAAATATTTGTCACAATGTGACATTGCAATATGGCTGGCCATTATTGATTTTCATATTGAGACAAAGTTTGTCTCAATACGACGTTGGAAAATGGTTGACCATCATTGAACATGGTTGATCTCCATATTGAGACAATTTGTGTCACAATGGGATGTTGGACCATGGTTGACCATGGATGACCGTGGTTGTGACAATGTGACATTGGATCAAGAGACAGTCTTTGTCACAATGTAACCATGGTTATTGACCATGGTTGAACATGATTGACCATGTTTGACCATGTGTGAGACAACCTTTGTCACAATGCTATGTTGGAACATGGTTAACCATTGTTGATTTTCATATTGAGACAATGCTTGTCACAATGCGAAATTGGTTGATTTTCATATTGAGACAATGCTTGTCACAATGCGAAATTGGTTGATTTTCATATTGAGAAAATCTTTATCGCAATGTGACGATGGACCATGGTTGACCATGATAATAAACCCAATGGATTTACATTAAATCTAAATATTAATATATTATAAACCCTATGAATAATATTATACTGTATGAATACGAAGCCTCAAATTAATAAACCCTATAACTTATTATTTTATAGGCTTTTTTAATGAAAAATTCAAAATGTAGTGCAAACTCTTAAAAACAAATGAATAAAAGTTAATGATTTTTTCATAAATAAATTCATATAAAATTAAATCTAATTAAATAAGTATTTGTAAATTCATAAAATTCATTTACTATAATTTCATTTGAACATATTAAATTTAAAAAAAAAATATATCCTGTGAAACATTATTGATGGAATTTTAAATCTATAAATTTACAATTTTTTAATGTATGATATATTTTAAAAATTGATAATTGATAATTAAAAAAAAACAAAACAAAACAAAAACAAACCCCAGTTTTATGTTTTTACTTCATCCATTTTACTTATAATCAATTTAAAATACAATGCGTTTCAAATTTTAAAAACAAAAATACATTTCAAAACATCAACCATAATTTCTAAATTTAATAATTTATTAATCATGGAGGAACTTATCATGGAACTTAATAATATAAACAATGGACATCATAAGTAAAATATTTCAATGCCATATAAAGTAAAATATTTCAATGTCAACTAATATTTACAATGAAAAGAAATGGATTTTCATTGTTAAAGCATTTTTAAGCATTTCAAGTAATGTTATTATTTTATATTTGGGCTATAATTTTTTTTCAATTTTATCTTTGAGATGCAAACATTTTTTTTTTTATTTTGCATTTAAAAAAAAATTTACACAAGAAGAAATTATATCACTCTAAACACTTCTTAGATTTGTGATTAAAATAGATCAATACTGATCTTTACAGAGAAAACTAATAAGATCAGCTTGCAATTTAAAATTTGGTTGTTGAATGATTGCTAATTGATTTTATCGCACAAATTCATTCATGCTACTTTACCTAATTCTACACGAATCCTACATTGAAAACCTAGGAAAAACCAAATTCTTAGTTGAGCTACTTTTATACGTTTTTATTTGAAAAGTAAAGCAATCTTCTATAGAACACTCCTTCGAATCATTAAAATCTAAACCACACTCAATTACTAAATTTATAGCAGACACATAATTGATCTCCTTGAAATTTGTGGCATAATTTGGTCAAACCTTGTACACTCCTCACTTATGTAGCGACACATATACCTCTGGAGATTCAAGGTCCCGTAAGTTGCCCTCATGATCCAATATCAAAATCCCAAACCTGTCATAGAGGTTTTCCATGTTAAAATTTCCACTATCAGACACCTGTGGCAGCGTACAAATATATGTATGTTCAAATGCTGGTAAAATAGACAGGGAAGTAAGTTGTTTCCACCATTATAGGAAAATACCTTGTTATATATGGTATGGAAAAAAAATTTAGTAATCGAAGAAGATGTATCATTCACAACTTGTAGCCCACATTCTTTTAGCAAGAGCCGAAGATTGGAGTAGACAATATGATCTTTGAATAAGTTGAGGGACAAGCCATAATGTATGGAATTTATTTGCACCATAGTGAAGACGTAGGAAAATACCTTGTTATATATTTTCTTATATATAAATGAATGTTATAAATAGTAATGAGGAATTTATCATGGAGGAACTTATTAGAATCGGAATAATCTCAAATCCCTAGGAAAATGGTGGGTGGGGAGCCAAGTGGCACAAATCTATTTTTTAAAATTTATTAAAAGTAATGGACAATTTTGCTAAAAAACAAATTTATTATATATAAATGAGTGTTATAAATAATAATAAGGAACTTATTAAAATTGGAATAATCATAATTTTTTCTTATATATATTGAATGTTATAAATAATAATGAGTAACTTATTAGAATTGGAATAATCTCAAATCCCTAGGAAATTGGTGGGTGGGGATCCACATGGCACGAGTCTAACTTTTTAAATTTATTAAAAGCAATAGACCATTTTTCTAAATAAAATATGCTTATATATAAATGAATGTTATAAATAATAGTGAGGAACTTAAGAAAACTCTTGAAGATTATTAAACAAATATTAACACACATAAAAAAATACCAGACATGGTGGAAAAGGCCTGACCCTTGATGTATTCCTCACATTCTCATTATTAACATAACGTTTATGATACATATAAATACATTAGGATAATTTGTCTCAAGATAGTGTGTCTATCTTGGACACTATGGTTGATAAAATCTCTCAACCAAACACTAATCTAGGAGCCTAACTAGTTGGAGATAATCTTTCAACCAACTAGGCCTAAACTAACTCCTAACCACGAGGAACAAACTCAATCTCGAAAGGTAGGATTAAATCAAACTTTCTTAATTTTAATTAATTTAATTATTTTGGACTTATAATGGTTTTAAACACATGAGAGTGAGGCTAACATTCCCCCTCTCAATGATAAGTCCAAAAAATAGAACCAGGAACCAACTTCCAAGTTCTTATGCTAACACTGTTGATCCTCAAAAACACTGCCTAAAAAAAACGCCAAAGCTAGATGCTGAAAAAACTCCAATCTGAAGAGAACATGAACCAATTATAAGTCTGATTCATCTTTGAATTTTTCTTGACGACCCCATCACGTGCCAAGCTGCAAAAGGATCGATCTGTCCTTTACTTGCAATCAGCATCCTTTATCCATAGACAAAATGTTGATGACGCCCACTGGTGAATTTGCTTTATCCACTAACAAAATATTGAGAACACCCACTGGCGAATTTGCTAATGTCAAAACTGCTCCCTATTGTTTGTTGAAAATTTCTCACTGGATTCTTTGAGGAAGATGATGATTTCCCACTGGCTATGTGATGTTGACCACTCACTGGTTGTTTGATGTTGAACGCCCACTCGCTGCTGATGTTGAACTCCCACTGGCTGCTGATGATGATCGCCCACTGGCTGAGTTGATTCTATCAATAAACGTTTACTACTGCTTGTTGATTATTTTTACTACGTGAATCTTGAAGAGAATTCATTTCTTTAATATGTTGTGTACTCCATGTGTACCATATTGTAAAGAAAGTGTAAAAAACTAAACACAAAAATCAAGAATCCAGAAAAGCATGCGACATCACAAACGTACTCATGGTGTACCTATACTAGTATAAAATTGTGAAATTAGTGACTAGGTGACTAAAAAAGTTAGTCACCACAACTTTTCTAAGTGAAATACTACAAAAAATTAGCAATATTAAGAGACACAACTAAAAACGACTAACATAAATGACTAAATTAGTCCCGAGTTAAAATATATGACTAGATAATAAGTAATACTACTAAAAATGACTAATGTGAATCACTAATTTAGTTTAGGAACAAAAATATGACTACCTAACAATAACTACAGTAATACAAGTTAGTCGTCTATGTTAGTCATTTTAATTGTGTCATTTCAACAATATAAACTTACAAGTGATAGGGGATTCAAAGGTTGTTATAGATTGGATGAAAGGTTATACTTCCTTATACACCTCTTTATTGGATCAAAGGATGATTAGAGTTATGGAGCTTATTAGAATCTTTATGGTTATATCCTTTAATCACATTCACAGGGAATTAAATTCAAAGGTTGACATATTATTGAAAATGGGAGTGGGCCAACACCTCTTTTTGCGACATGATATGACCACCTATATATGTTGCAACAACCTTGGCAACTTATTTAATGGGTTGCACATCTATTTCACATTTCTTCTTCGTCTTGAAAAGTGGTAGTGCCAATGAGAGGGTATGAACTTTGATCAAGGAATGTTCACTTAGTAGCACTATCAACACAATGAAACACCCATTCTCTTTTATGAAACAAGAAACATAATAATACAAAATGGTTTTCTTAATTATTTTAAAAACTAGATCCATCTTAACTCTGGATCTATCAAGCGTCAAGAGGGATCAAATCTTTCGAGATGCAAACCTCTTTTTTTGAGTAAAAAACTTGAGGAAAGGTTTGCACCTTGAGATATTTGATCCCTCTCGGCACTTGATAAATACAGAGTTAAGATGGATCTAGGCTGGTTTCAGTCATGTTTAGCCAAGGAAAATCTATCGAATCTATGATTAATTTTATCAATAATATGTAAATACATCTAATATTAATAGAGTCATTTTAAATATGTTAAATATGTATGAGATTAATGTGGTCATTTTAATTTAAAATTTTCTTAGTTAGCTCAGTGTGTTGAGATGATAAATATCATTAATAACTTTAATGATGAAAAATGATGAAATCAAAATTTTGAATGCAAAGTGACAATATAATAGTGTTGAATGATAGAAAATGTGA
Organism: Pinus tabuliformis; assembly: GCA_031772625.1. Classification (NCBI taxonomy): domain Eukaryota; kingdom Viridiplantae; phylum Streptophyta; class Pinopsida; order Pinales; family Pinaceae; genus Pinus; species Pinus tabuliformis. Next base: position 1,841,796,662 of record CM062819.1, read on the forward strand.
ATAATAAGAATGCAATCAGTTACACATAGTCTTCATTGTGATCAATTTTAAACTATTTTCTTCTACTATTCTTATTTTCACCCTTGTTAGTTTTCACTTTTCATATGGATTATATGAAAAGGACAATTGAAATAATAAAACATTTAAATCTTTAGCTCGAGTTGTTGTAGTAAACATCATACCTTGTCTCCAATATTAATAAATCGAATTACTAAAACACAAAATCAATGTACATTTCCAATAAGTTTTTGTGCTTACACTGAAATCAATGCACATTGTTAATCAAATCACTTTAAAATTAATGTACCATCATGCATCCAATTACATCAAATCAGAAATCAACATCTACACTAAAATAAATGCATCTAATGCAAGCAATCAAATAAGATTAGAAAACAAATTCTACGCTAAAATCAATGTATCTAATCCAAACAATAAAATAGGATTACAAATCAACATATACACTTAAATCAATGCATCTAGTGCAAGTAATAAAATAGGATTAGAAACCAACATCTACACTGAAATCGATGTATTTAGTGAAAATAGTAAAATAGGATTGGAAATTACCATCTACACTGAAATCAATGCATTTAGTGCAAGCAATAAAATAGGATTAAAAATCATCTACATTGAAATCAATGAATCTATTTCAAGGAATCAAATATAATTACAAATCAACATCTACATTGAAATCAATGCTTCTAGTACAAGAAATCAAATATCATTAGAAATCAACATCTACACTAAAATCAATATATCTAGTGCAAGCAATCAAATAGCATTAGAAATCACCATCCACACTGAAATCAATGCATATAGTGCAAGAAATATTCTTCCCTCTCTCCCCCCTATCTTCACTTTCCATAAATATCTCTATCTCCCTTTGTCTCATTATATCACCCCCAAAACATACACTCCCTTTCTCCAAGCTATCTATCTATCCCTACATCCTCCTCTCTCTCTCTCTCTCTCTCCCCCCCCCCCCTTATCTCCCTCTCCCTCTCCCTCGCTTCTCTGTCTCTTTCCTCCTGCTTTCCTCTATCACTCTCTCTCCATCTTCCTTATCACTCCCTCTCACTCTCTCCACCTTTCTCTCTCTATGAATTTCTTCTTTCCTTCCTCTCTCCCCCCCTCCAACTTCATCTCTCTTTCCCTCCCTCTCTCCACTCTCTCACATCCTATCTCTTCCTTCCTCTCTCTCCCTTTCTCTCCCACCTCTCTCTCTCTCTCTTCACCCTCCAACTTTGTTATTATATCCCTCCCTCTCTCCTTATGTCTCCTCCTCTTCCCCCTTCTCTTCATCTCTCCTTATTTTTCTCTTTATCTCACCCTAAAAGCATACACAACCTCTCTCCATATCTCCTTTGTCACTCCCTCTCTATCTTCACTTCTCACTCTATATGTCTTTCTTCTCCCCTTCCTCTCCCCCCCTCCGACTCCATCTCTCTATCCCTCCTTCTCCTCCTCTCACCCTCCCTCTCTCCTCCTCTCACCCTCCCTCTCTCCTCATCTCTCTCTTGTCCTTCCTATCTCTCCCTTTCTCTCCTACCTCCCTCTCTCTTCCCCCATCACTCTTTCTCTCTCTCTCCAATCCTCTCTCTTCCCCTATAAATCTCTTCTCTCTCTATCCAATCCTCTCTCTTCTCCCATCACTCTCTCTCTCTCTAATCCTCTCTCTTCCCCCATTACTCTCCTCATCTCTCTCAAGTCCTCTCTCTCATCCTTCCTCTCTCTCCATTTCTCTCCAACCTCCACCTGTCTTCCCCCATCACTCTCTCTCTCTCTCTCTCCAACTATGTTGACTATATCCCTTCCTCTCTCCTTCTCTCTCCTTCTCTCCCCCCTTATCTCCATGTCTCCTTCTTTGTCTCTTTATCTCACCCCTAAACATACACACACTCTCTCCCTCTCTCCCTTGTCACTCCCTCTCTCTCCACTTCTCATTCTCTATGTATATCTTATTCCCTCCTTCTCTCCCCCTCCAACTCCATCTCTCTATCCACCCCTTTCTCCTCCTCTCTCTAAAGTCATCTCTCTCGTCCTTCCTCTCTCCCTTTCTCTCCTACCTCCCTCTCTCTTCCCCCATCTCTCTCTCTCTTTCTGCCCTCCAATCCTCTTACTGTCTCCCTCCGTCTCTCCTTCTTTCTCTCCTCCCTCCATCTGTATGTCTCCCTCTCCCTCTCTTACTCTTCTCTACCTCTCTCACTCCTCTCCCTCTCTCTCTCTTCATTCCTCCTCTCCCCTCTCCTTTAGTTTATCTCCAACTCTCCCTATCTTTCCACCTTTATCACTCTATGTCTTTGTTCTTCCCTCCCATATACATCTAGAGTTAATATATCTCATGATATATTAATCTATATTATAATATAACAAATGTAATATTGTATTATTCCAAAGTTGTTAAATTTAATAAAATTAATATTATAATATATTAATATGAATATTTTTTTCTGAATAAGTCTACTTCTATTATTGATACAAAAATTTTACAACGAGGCGGCAGCTTCAAAAGGTCTAGCCTGGAAAATGGCTTTCTCGCATGACAAATTTGGAAAATAATCCACTGAAGCAAGCATTAGACCGCCTAGATCTAGAACTAATACCAGAGCCTTTAAACCGGAACCGCTTTGACAAAATGAAGACTGTATGGAAACCCAAAACTGCTTAATAGGGGTAATGCTATTGACTCAGACTGTTGACATAGACAGAGACCAATTGAACTGAGACAGAAAACAACAGAGCATTTCCTTTGAACAGACACGATAATTTCAAAAAGGACAACAACCTGTTTAGGCATCATGAGCATTGGAGGGCGATTCTTCCACTATTGGACAGCCGAAACTTGAGAGGTCGTCCTCATCAGAGGGAAGGCCCTTTTCTTTTGGTGGACTCCCATCGTCTGGAGGATTTGAACGCACCACAGTAGGCTGAGCCTGGAATGCCGAATTCTTTGTGATTTCACACTGCTGGCCTGGAAAGTCTTCATCCCTTTCTGAGCCTGGAAAGTCTTCATCCCCTGGCTTTGGTGGAGCGTGAGGAGAAGCCGAAACCATGCCTGCTGCGCCCTCACTTAACTAAATTGTAACTGTGGCTATGAAAGAATGATTGCTTAGAGTGCAGGGAATTTGAAAGCAGGCCGAGTGCTCATGAGTGTGATGGGAGCTCGAAGTTGCCACCCGTTTTCCCCTGCCTCAACCTCGCTCACGTCTGGGAGCAGGATGACTCTCAGAGGAAGAGCCAGTGAATGTATCAGCTGAAGAGAATGAGGCGTGGCGCACAGGACGACCACGAACTCCACCCCTGCGGCATCCCATTCTCTGACGCAGGATAGTCATGATGCCCCGAGAGTAAAGCGCAGGAACATCAATGCTGAGGTGAACAGGGGAGATGGAAAGAGGGCGATTTAACAAGATGAACTGAGAATTAAGAGAGCGGGAAGGCAAACAGCTGAGGAGAATGCTGTAGGGGCAGTAGCGAACCAAGAAAACTATAAACGTAGTTGCTCCACTAGCCTGAATACCGTAAAAGCCTGAAACCTCCAGCAAACAGAGCATAGCACCTGCGAGGAGACTTAAAATGTGAGAGAATGGAACGGAGTTGAAATGGATCTGCGCCATGTGATTTGAGCAGGGGAGCCTGTGTGAAACGTCGGGCCTCATTAACTCTGCTTTGAATAAACTCTCTGGAATATTGAATGCCAGCAGCAGATGAAGCCAGATGGCGCTGGAAGTACTCCACGTGCCGACTGCTCCCACCGCCTTCGTCCTGTTAGCTGTCCTGATCACCCGCATCTGGGATTTAATATTAATATTATATTTAATAATAATATGAATATTAATCTTTTAATATTAATATTAGGGTTAATAATGTTTTTGGCATGGTATTAATATTAATCTGTCCCATAGGCTTCACCTAAATAAAAACTCTTTTTTGAATGTTCCTAAATATAAAGAGGATTATGGAGTAAATATAAAAAGAGGTTTTATTTATTTACCATACCTTTGGTTTAATTATATTTTTATTTAATTACCATACCTCTTTTATTTACCATGGTATTTGGCCCATAGACTTGGTATATAATTAGATGTTGATTTCTAATCCTATTTGATATATTTTGATTTATTTACCATACCTCTTTATACCTCTTTTATAAATATGATATTTAGCCCATGCTATTAAAATGGTATTTGGCCCATAGGTTTCACCTAAATAGAATCTCCTTTTTAAGTTTTAGTAAATATAAAGAGGTTTATGGATTAAATATAAATAAATAAAATAAAATAAAATTTATCTACCATGCCTCAAGTTTATTTATATTTTTTTTATTTACTATACCTATGGAGCAAGTATAAAAAAGAGGTTTTATTTATTTACCATACTTGAGGTTTATTTTTATTTTTATTTATTTACCATACATCTTTTTTGAGTGTTAGTAAAACTCTTTATATTTTAAATTTATATTGTGTTTATACATAATAATAATTAGATTGTTAAATAAGGTCCACATTAGATTAAAAATATTAAATGTTAAATGTTAAACATTACATGTTAAATGCTTATGTTTACATTTACATTTACGTGAAATCTATCCCATACCCCCATACTAGGTTGTTTAGTAGATTGTTTACCTGAGATCTAACCCCATGCCCCCCTTACATGTTAAATGTTTACAGTTATTACATGTTAATTGTTTATAGTTGTATTTACATTTACATTCACATTACATTTACATTTATGTGAGATCTACCTCGTACCCCAAAAATATATTTAACAATAAAAAAAACTACATATATAAATGATACTCACCATCAAACCATTTCAAATAAAAGATGTTATTGTATGATTTTAATATATATTGCTATTAGAAACAACAATGATGAATTAAAAAAAAAACCAACCAAAAATAAGCCTCTATGAAACTCCTAAAAGACCCAACATTGCACTTATAATTAAATAAAATATATAAATAACTCCTGTGTCGCTTACCATCAAGAAAATTAGTTTTTAGTAAAATGGCGAGAAGGGTCAAAATCTATGCTTGTTGATTTAGCAGAGATCTAAATTCGGCAGGGAGAGAAGACGAAGGGAATACAAATAAAAAGAAAAAAATGAAGATCTAGGTAATTATTCATTCATTCTTCTCTTTATTCTCTCTTTAATTGGTTGAGCTCGGCTTTGTGCCTTCGTGGGATTAGAATTTGTTCCTCCATCCGTGTAGTGGAAGAGGAGGGTGGAAATCTCGGAATCCTGTATATTAATTTATGGTAGTTTTGGTTCGTTAGATCTAAAAAAATATTTTTCTCATGTATCCTCTCCATCATTTTGGGTTCAGAAAATAAACCCTTGCAAGGGTGGGTTGTCTCGAAAGGGAAGGAATTATTATAGGAAGCACAACGAAGCACAACGAAAATGAGTGGGGCTATGAGAATCGATGGGGGATTTCGGTTGCCGGGGAATTTTGATTTAGTCGAGTGCTCAAAAAAGCATACAAGATATGAAGGAAATATCAGGGAATCACTCGGATGAGGAGATATACACAATGCTAAAGGAATTCAATATGGATCCCAATGAGATGGCCCATCGGCTTCTTTATCAAGGTATGCTCTATCAAAGTAGGCCCTACTTCTTCTTCTTCTTCTTCTTCTTTTGTTCTTCAATATTTGGGTTTTGGTTGAATTTTTTACACCATAATTCCTCATTATCTCACCATGAAACCCAAGACAAAACCAAAACTATGTGGAAAATAGGGTTTATTGTAGTGTCCATATTTTAGGGTTTTGTGTTGTGGTAGAGTCTGCTTTTGTAGTAAGAATAGAACAAGTGTGTTTTAGATTTTATATTTTAGAAAAAAATGATCAGCAAAATTTGTGGGGTTTTAGGTTTTGTAACAAGAAATTGTTGGGATAGTTTGTAACAGGGAGTCACTCATAAGATGTTAATGGGATTTGATTTTAGCTTAAAAATATGAATTATTTTCGGATCATGATCTATATCAAATTAGTAAAGTTTTAGCAATTACTTTCCCCTACTCCATCACTGCCCCATGACATTTCAACTGGCCACAATATATCAGCAAAGACTTGGCACACAACTATTAAACAGATGGTTTTGTTTCCCAATGTTTTCCCCAAGTCACTAGTGACTTTACTAAGTCTTACTACTTGAAATCTTTCTACTCTGGAAATTTTTATACATATCAACAAAGACTTGGCACACAACTATTAAACAGATGGTTTTGTTTCCCAATGTTTTCCCCATGTCACTAGTGACTTTACTAAGTCTTACTACTTGAAATTTCTACTCTTGAAATTTTTATACATGTTAATTCTTTAGTGAACTTGAAAGATGTTGGTGCATAAGTTTCAAATTTTGAAAACATTTTTCAGATGTTATAAATGTATGTGTATGTTTGTGTGGTTGTCTAAAAATTACTGTGAGCATTGAGAAGTTAATTAAAGTTATGTTATGGTTTGATGGGAATTTCTATATGTATGTTTGTGTGGTTGGGTAAAAATTACCGTGAACATTGAGAAATTAATTGAAAGATGTTGGTGCATAAGTTTCAATTTGTGAAAACATTTTACAGACGTTAAAAATCTATATGTATGTTTGTGTGGTTGTGTAAAATTTACCATGAACATTGAGAAGTTAATCGAGTTTGAAAGTTATGTTTTGGTTTGATGGGAATTTTGTTGTTTTTCGTCTATCATTCGAACAAATACTTATTCACTAATGTAAGTTTCAATTTGAGAAAACATTTTAGAGATGTTATAAATATATATGTATGTTTGTGTGGTTATGTAAAAATTACATTAAACATTGAGAAGTTAATCGAGTTTGAAAGTTATGTTTTGGTTTGATGAGAATTTTGTTGTTTTTCCTGTTATTTTGGTTTATCACTTGAACAAATACTTATTCAATGATGTTGATTGTTGTATTATTTATTAAAGGTTGAGAGTTAGTATGTTGTTTATAATGCAAATATTTTTCATGAATTCAAGATGAAGTGAGACAATGTTATGAACCAGCTCAAGAAAAAGATAGAAAAGATAGATCCATGCCTTAGAACTCAGCCTCTTCAAGGGGGCAACCTCCTTTACATTACATAAATGAAAAATTCTTGGATGATTCAAATGACAAAACCTCCTTTCTATATATAGGAGTCTAAGGAGTCACAATATAACCCAGCCGACCTAACAATAATAATACAAAGCCACAAAAATAACAATAGAGGGATTCTATGGGGCACAGTAATAACAATATGGGGACAATAGGGGAACAACAATATTAATAATGGATACAACTACAATAGTAATGGGGTAATCACTAGTATTATAGGGACCCAACATGCCCCTCTCCTTCAAAAATGTGTTGTCCTCAACACTTGAGTAGTTTTGTATGCTTCTGTATAAAATTCTCATCCTCCCATGTGGAATCTTCAGCGGATAAGTTCTTCCACTTGATAAGATACTCCAAAATTGATCGATTTCGTAGCTATCGAGTTCTTGTTTCTGTGACTGATTTTGGTTCCAATATAATTTTTCCTTCCTCATCAAGTTCTGGAAATATTGTTTGAACTGGGAGCTTGTCGCCTATAACCTTCTTTAAACACGAAACATGGAAAACTGGGTGCAATCGAGAAGCTACAGGAAGCTCCAATTTGTATGCCATAGTACTAATCTTTTGCAACACCTTGTATGGACCATAATAATTTGGTGATAATTTATTATCCTTCTTAGCTTGCTTGAGGGACATTTGCTTATATGGTTGTAGTCGTAGGAATACCCAATCACCTACATCAAAACTTTTTTCATTGCGATGTTGATCTGCCTGTTGTTTCATTCTATTCTGTGCCAACACGATGTTATCCTTTAAGAGTTGGAGGACTTGTTGTTGATGTTCGATGTGATTTTCCATTGCTTGAACCTTAGAATTTTCTCTTAAATATGATGTGATGGATGGTGGCTGATATCCATAAAGTGCCATAAATGGGGTCATTTTTGTTGATGTATGGAAGGAATTGTTATACCACCATTCAGCCAGAGGCAACCATTTGACCCATTGTGTATGTTTATCAGATACAAAGCAACAAAGATATCCTTCCAAAAATTTGTTTACTATCTCATTTTTCCCATCAGATTGAGGATGAGAAGATGAGCTATGAGTTAACTGAGTACCAAGACAAGAAAATAATTCTGTCCAAAAATTTCCAGTGAAAATGGGATCTCTGTCACTTACAATAATCTTTGGGTTTCCATGTAGCTTTTGAATTGTTTCCATAAATGCAGAAGAAACTGTACTGGCTTTAAATGGATGTGATAATGCACAAAAGTGTGCATACTTGGTAAGTCCGTCAACTACCACCATGATGACACTCTTTCCCTCAGACTTGGGTAAACCTATGATAAAATCCATTGAAACCTCCTCCCAACGTTGGTTTGGAATGGATAAAGGTTGTAATAGACCCTGCGTCTTAATTGTTTCAACTTTATTTTGTTGGCAAACCAAACATTCCGCCACAAACTTTTGAATATCTGATTTAAGGCCATCCCAAAAAAATTCCTTCTTGACCCTGTGGTAAGTTTTTAAAAATATTAAGTGCCCTCCTAAGGGAGAAGTGTGCAATTCCATAAGAATATTTTGTTTTAGCTAGGAATTCTTACAGAGGTATAAGCGATCTTTGTACCATAACAAATCATTTTGCCAGCTAAATGTATTAGATGTACTGGAATCTTGTTGTAATTTTCGAATAAGTGCCCACAATTCTTCGTCATTCTTCCATTCTTCCCTTGCTTCGTTTATCCAATCTAGTTGGATAATAGAAATGGTGCACAACAATGCTTCCACATCCTCATCCTTTCTTGAGAGTGCATCTACCACCACATTTTGCTTCCCTCTTTTGTAGATGATTTCAAAGTCATAACCCAACATCTTTGTGACCCACTTTTGTTGCTCTTCAAAGAATAATCTTTGTTCTAAAATGTATTTAAGGCTATCATGATCCGTTTTTACCTTGAAGTGTCTTCCCATTAGGTAGGGTCGCCATTTCTTAAGTGCATGGAGTATTGCCAACATTTCCTTCTCATAAATAGCTTTGTGTAAAAACTTTCCCTTGATTGGACAACTTTCAAAAGCAATGGGTCTTTCATATTACATTAAAACAACACCAATTCCATTTCCTGAAGCATCACATTCCACAATAAAGGTTTTTGTGAAGTCTGGTGTAGCTAAGACCGGTGCTTAGCACATTGCCTCTTTAAGATGTTCGAAGGCCTTTGTTGCTGCTGGAGTCCATGAAAATGCATCTTTCTTCAATAATGTTGTTAGAGGTGCTGCTATTCTCCCATAATTCTTAACAAACTTGCGATAATACCCTGTCAACCCAAGAAATCCTCGCAGATGCTTTATGGATGTGGGGATTTTCCATTCCTTAATGGCTTTAATTTTGCTAGGGTCTACCTTAACTCCTTCATGAGATACAATATGACCCAGATATTCCACCTCTTGTACTCCAAAGAAACATTTGGATCTTTTTGCATATAATTGTTTCTCTTCCAATAGTTGTAGCACCCTGTCAACATGTTCAACATGATCCTTCCAAGACTTGCTACAGATTAGTATATCATCAAAAAATACTAACACAAATTTTCTAAGGAATGGTTTGGAAAAGGAATTCATCAAACCTTGAAATGTTGAAGGTGCATTGGTAAGGCCAAAAGGAATGATCAAAAATTCATAATGACCCTCATGAGTTCCAAATGTTGTTTTTGGAATGTCTTCAGTCTTCATTCTGATTTGATGATATCCTGAACGAAGATCCAACTTGGTGAAGTAAATTAATCCATGCAATTCATCCAGTAATTCATCAATGACAGGAATGAGAAACTTATCTCTAATAGTGAGCTTGTTGAGCTCCCTATAATCCGGACACATGCGCCATGATCCATCCTTCTTGTGCACCAATACTACTGGAGTATAGAAAGAACTTTGACTCGGTTGAATTATACCAGCCTCTAGCATTTCTGCAACCATATGTTCAATTTCACTCTTTTGGGCATAGGGATATCTGTACGGCCTGATGTTTGGAGGAACACTTCCTGGAATCAGATGAATAGCATGATCATGATCACGAATAGGTGGGACACCTTTGGGAGTCTCAAATACCTTGGAATGATTGTCCAAGACTTTTTGGAGATCTCGAGAAATAGATGATTCCAATGTGGAAACATCTAGCGAACATAATTGTGCAATTACACCTCTTTGTTCCTTTTTTAGAAGCTTTGTCATACCGTTAGAGCTGATTATCTTTCCCAGTTTCCCTGAAATACCCCTTAATTCAACTTCCTTTCCTTCCACAGAAAATTTCATGAAAAGTTCTTGAAAATTAAAAGCTATTATACCCAAGGATTGTAGCCATTGGACTCCTAGTACAACATCAGCACCTCCCATTGGAATGGAAAGCATTGGGCTAGTCAATACATATTGTCCCATGGATAACTTGATATTATGGCACTTTCCTGAGCAATTTATTGTTCCTCCATTTGCAACCATCACTTGACACTCTGGTGCTAGATATAAGAAGCAATTCAATTCTTTTGCTACCTTACAATGAATAAAATTGTGGGTACTTCCTGAATCAATCAACACTATTACATTTTTCTTCTTGATTTGTCCTTCTATCTTGATGGTTTGAGGAGTGGTAATTCCCGCCAACGCATTATAAGATATGGTTGGATTCATTTCTTCTTTATCTAGGATTTTTTCCTGGAGTATATCCTCTTCTTTTGACCTTTCTTGCTCCTTTTCTTCTTCATCTTCACAATCTATGTAGAATAATATCTTCTTAGCACACTTATGACCTTTAGTGTATTTGTTATCACAACTATAACAAAGCCCTTTTGCTCTTTTTTCTTCTAATTGTTGTGGTGTCAACCTTATAGGTTGTGGAAGACTAGGGGCAACAACACTTCCATCTTTATAGTTGTGAGTGGTATGCTTCCTGGTTGCCACAATTTTGCTTTCCATTTTTCTTGCTAACCTGAATGCCTTCTCTAATGAATCAGGTTCCCAAAGGCAAACATCATGTTGGATATTATCCTTTAAAGTCCCTATGAACACATCAATCCTATGCTCCTCTGGAATATTTTTTACCCTTATGTTCAATTTTTGGAACTCCTCAATGTGCTCCATTATAGAACCCTTTTGTTTGAGACTTATCAATTGGCTAAAAAAAGTGTTGCTTTTTGTATCCTCATAATGTGCTGCCAATTCTTTCGTAAAAATTGCCCAAGTGATAATTTGTTTACGAGAGAAAAGCCATTGATACCATGCAAACTGATCTGGTTCCGAATATAAAGTTGCAATACGTACCTTTTGTGTGTTTTGCACATTATTGAGATCGAAAAAATGCTCCATCTGTAATATCCATGTTGCGGGATCCTTGCCATCAAACTTCCTCATATCAATTTTTGGAATATGGTCGATCTTCGATCCCACATTAGAGTCTATGAAATCATGATTAGCATTTCTTTTGTTAGCATCATGAGTTTCCTTTACTACCTTTTCACCATTAGTAAGTATTTCTTGTAGAAACTTTGTCAAATCTGTCTTCAAATCTGCCATGTCTCTCTTCAAATCTGTCTTCAAATTATCAATCTTAGCTTCCACGCTCTTTATCTTAGATTCCACACCATTTATCTTAGCTTCTGTTAGCTTTTGTGAGAGTGAAATTTGTTGCTCTTGGTCTTGTAATTTTGATATATCATGTAGCATTTCTTCCTCTTCTTCATGAGTCATGCTAGGGATTTCAAGTTGCTTCCTAGGTGTTTGCATTTTCTTTCCTCGAGGCGTCAGTTACCTATAAAAATGCTCTACTATGCCCTTTGAATTCCTTCAAAATAATTTTTCAAACCAAGCTTAAGCAAAAATTTAAAAAAATCTACACAACTTTTTTCACTTTGTAGGAGCTCGATATTGTCTCTAATGTCTCTCTGTAATTTCAGATCATCCAGTTCTAAAATTAAAACTTATAGTAGCCCTCTATATCGTCTTTTCAATGCCACCAGTTTTATCCCAATTGGATTCTCCAAGGAAGAGTTATGTCAAATCTCCCAAAGTGACCTGATTATAGACTAGTTCAGTAGAGCGAGCTTGTAAAACGTGCCACGTGTCCCTGTTTCGACCTTTGGCTCTAAAAACGATATACAAGAAACTACAATCTGTCCTCTTTCTATACCTTCTTACGAAATTTCAATCCGATGCTCAGAGAGAAAGTTATGATGATTTTCCCCAGGTCACTTGTTTGGAATGTAATTTAGGAGTCTGCAAAAAGACCAACTTCCTCAGATCATATCTCCGCCAATATAGTGCGAAAAGATCTGAACTTTGGATCCAAGATTCAGCACGATGTATTCTCAAATGGGTTTTTTTCTTAGCATTTGAAAAGTCGCAAAAAAAAGTTATAGGGAAAATTCCACGATGACCTGTTTGGAGCACTGAAACCCTAGAATCCAAAGCTCTGATACCAAATGTTATGAACCAGCTCAAGAAAAAGATAGAAAAGATAGATCCACGCCTTAGAATTCAACCTCTTCGAGGGGGAAACCTCCTTTAGATTACATAAATGAACAATTCTTGGATGATTCAAATGACAAAACCTCCTTTCTATATATAGGAGTCTTAGGAGTCACTGTATAACCCAGCCGACCTAACAATAATAATATAAGGCCACAAAAATAACAATAGAGGGATTCTATGGGGCACAGTAATAACAATATGGGGACAATAACGGCACAACAATATTAATAAGGGATACAACTATAATAGTAATGGGGTAATCACTAGTATTATAGGGACCCAACAGACAAGCTTAAAGAGATGAGCTCCCTTTTATTCAAACTTTTACATTTTTTGGAACATATGTACTTTTGAAGAAATTCACATTTACCCCTTGTGTAAATCAAATGAATTACCAATGATTTGCTTTTAAATTGTAGCTAATTATATTAAAGTCTACGATAAGTAGGTGTTTATAATATTTCTTGAAAAATAGAATGTTGACATAATCACAAGTCAATTAGAATTTTGAGCCTCAAAAGTTTGACCATTGCATAGATGCATTCAATGCTAACCATTGTATTGGAAATATGTTGGCTGAAAACATATATCTAACAATGTTAGCTTCAATGAAATATTTATCATCAGAGAATTATTGTAGTATCATCCTTTATAAGTGACCTTCTTACATTAATGATTATATCATCCATACATTCAAGAGACAAATACAGAAATGCTAAATAATTGATGAGATAATGGACACAGTACAAGATATTGTATTTATTTATGTATGTGTAGGTGAAGGGGCATAATTATTCTAAAAGACATGATAGATAATAATGTTTACATAATGGCATATACGATTATGCTTTTGATGTATTACAAGTTTCTCTCTTTTGGAGATGCTTCAGCCTTAAAGCATACAAAAGGAAGCAAGACGAGAAAACAATTGAAACTTGGAATTGTACTTGTACATTGTAGGTGAATGGATCCAACCAAGATCTACTTTTATTGGAATTATTTGTTGAGAAATATTTTGAATGAATCTTATTGCAACTTGCAATATAACTGTGTATGTTGTTGTTGATAAGGTTTGGAACAAAAGTAAGATTCTTTGAAATGTATGTAAATTGGTGCCTATTTAGATGCCAATAGATTGTCTTATTAAGGTGATGAGTTTTGTGATTAAGATGATGGTAAGGTTTGTCTCGAGGACAATTTTCTTTATCATAGGTTCAAATTAATGACATTCATCTTTACTTTCAAGTTTTGTAGTCATATGTCCAACAATTGCTTTAAATGATTTACCAATGGATAATATTTCATTAGGAACAATAGATTGATCTTCAAATTCAATCATAATCATAGATCACAATTTGAATTTTGAACAAGATTATTTCCTCTTTTTAATCATTTGATTTTGATTTTTAGGATGAGTAATTTGTTTCTCTCTTATTTCCTCTTGATGATATTCTACTATTTTTCCTTGTAATCTTCTTATCGGAAATTCCCAAATTTGTACCAAAACCATCATGTGACAAATTGTTATCAGAAATTCCCAAATGTTTACCAAAATTACTCAAATCCTTTATGAAAACCCAAGTTTGGGTCTACTCCTAGAACAAAATAGGTCTTGTATTGGGGATGGACATGGACATATGTTATATAAATATTTCAAGATCTATGACTGGATCTTGAATTTGACCTTCCTTTGAATTTGGAAATTTTACTTCAATTTCTTCTTCATCACCTTCAAATGGAGGACCAAACATTATTTCTTCTTGAACTTCTATTGAACTTGGAAATTTTTATTCAATTGCTTCTTCATCACTTTCAAATGGAGGACCAAAAATTCTTTCTTCTTGACACATTTTATCAACCCTAAGGTAGAGGGCCTTCTTCAACATGATGAAAATGTTATTTTTTTCAACATGGGACACATCACTTCCTTCGAAACCTTCCCTTTCCAAGGTTCTATAGCTAGCCCTTTGTAATTCCATTTAGACTTGAAGAAAAAAAATATCATCATGGTATCCTCATAAGAGAGGCCAAGTACCAAAGATGCCAAGTATACTAAGGGTGGATAATAAGAGTCCTAACATATTTATAATTCAAACCATTCAAGTGAAGATATACAATGTGTCATAATAAAGGAGAATAATTTTAGAGGCAAGAAATATTGGGGATCTTTGCCAATGATTTTCCTTCAAATTTGATTTATAAATAGTAGCTGTAGATTTTAGCAGGTCAAAATATTTTAGCCAGATATTAATAGTAGGATGCTCATTAGTGCAACTCTATATTGCTTTTAAGAGGGGGTTGAATTCATAAGAACCGAGGAACACTTTTGGAGGGTAATTTTTTAAACTTTGATCGAAAGAACTAAGTGTTGGCCATGTGGATACGTGAAAAATATGTAATTTAATTATGAAATGGCATCTCAATGGATTATTGATAGCTTATGTTGTCCAAATTGTTAATGGCTTACTCAACCTATTTTCTAATCTTGATTTTTAAAATATGCACTATTTTGAGGATGCCCCATTTGATGTCAAGCATTCTTTCACAAATTCCACCTATTAGAGGTAGTTTGAGTCTGCTCTAACTAGATTAGCCTTGCTTCTTGCTTGGCCTATAGTTGAATCCCTTGGTTTAAGTTCTCCACAACTGTGCTATTATTATTATCTTTAAATTTTTTAGTTTTCATTTGGAGTTTCTCTTTGGGATGAAAATTGCTTCCCTTGGATGGTATAACAAAATTTGTAGTGTGGTTAGCGTTCATAACATTATTTCTTTGGTGTTTTATTTTTGTCATTTCAAATTGATATAAATAATAGAATTTGAATACAATTGTTATGTCCTACTTAAAATCGTTGTCTCAAGTTTGTGTGGATTGCATGAACCAAATATGGTAAATTTCATATTCAAGCCCTAAATTTTATATCTACTTCATAAAGTCTAACATTGAATCCAAGACCACAATAAGCCCTTGTTAATTATGTATGTGATTTCTAGTTGTTTAGACCAAATTAACCTCTTTTGTGAAGCTATTTTCACCAGATTTAGTGTGGATGGAGAGCCTCTTAGAGTGCAGTTTGATATATTATTGAGGTTTGTACTGGAGTTGTGTTTTATGGCTGGTAAGGAAGATGAGGTAGCCTATTTTAAACACCATAGGAGTTCCATATGTTGTGAAATAAGTGATGTTGAAAGAAAATTGAAGACTTTCTTTGGGGGATTGCAATGAACTCTGAAATTAGGGCAGTGTTACCATTGATTATATACTCCCAATTCACGGTCGAACAGTAACTATACTTTAGTCCCTTTCTATTCACTTCTAATTCATTCGCGTGAGGATTCATTTTTCTTTTGAAAAATAGTTAATGAATTCAATGTAGGAAATTAAGTACCACGTCGTGCATGCCACACAATTGATACTTTAAACATAAATTTGAGATCAATCCTATCTACTTCACACATGGTCACCAAATGTTTAATGAGATCGATCCTTGGTAGACAATCACCTCCACTACGCTGGCAAACAATTTGACATACAAATTGAAGTGCCCACCTTATGAGGGTATCTCTTCAATTATTTTTGACAACATTACCTTCATCATGTGCAGTTTTCATTTTCATGTTTGTTGGTTGCATGTCCAAATATAAATGCATTTATTTTCATTAAAAGAACTCATTTTTGTAGTTTTCGTATTCATAAAAATGGAATGCACAGTTTGTAAATATAAAAAATTTAATAATTGTTTTTTTTTTTTTTGAAAATTAAGTTAAGAAGTAGTTTTTAAATGTTAAACTTATATATATATATATATAGAGAGAGAGAGAGAGAGGAAATTAATTTGGGCTAATACTTTTCAATTGATCTACACTCACAATCTTAAAGACCAAAACTTGAAATTTTTTCCAAACAAATCATTGTTTAAAATAAAGAACTAGAGAAAATCATCTCACAAAATATAGATGTGCACTCTCTTTTTAAAAAAACTCCTCTAAAAAAAATTCCTTACAAACTTTATCTCAAATCCTTTAATTTTTTTTTACCAACTTTGTTTTTAAAATAAAACATTTTTTTTTAATTTTAACTTTAATTCTTTTAATAACTTTAAAAAAAAATTATAATAACAAACTCCTCTTTTTTTCAAGTAATATCTTATTTAAACAAACTCTTTTTATAAAAAGGTTTATCTTAAATAAAATTATTAATTCAAAACCCTTTTATTACCAATAATCTAATTCGAAGGCCTTTTCGTAATTGATCATATGGACTATTTTAGAAATACCGGGTGACGAAGCCTTAGTTTGACTTTTGTGAAAGAATGTAATACTTGGATGTTTCGTTACATTGTTGTCGAGCGCAAACAAACAACCCATGGTGCCTTAAGTCACACAATTAGCTTCTTCAAAACAACATAGACTTTTTTTCTTAGACTTCTTGGTCTTTACTGCTCTCTCTCGAGTTTTATGCAAGCTAAAGCTCTGACACCATCATAAAGAATGAAGTGGAACAAAGATTTGATATTCTCAATATTCAAAATAGTTAAGTAAAATACATAAATATATATATATATATATATATATATATATATATATATATAACAATAAATTAATGGAATAAAACTCGACTAAACTAAAATAAAACTAAAATGACTATAATACTTAACGACTAATTTAAAATAAAATTAAAATAACTATAACACTTAACAGACAACCTAATCAAATGTGATGATACTTAACATAATCCAATGTGATGATACTTAATAAACAATAAATTAATATGTAAATAAAAACTAGTTAAAAATATCTTTCAATAGATTTCAATATATTTAACACTGAGAGTGAAAGGTAATATGGAAATGGCAAGCAAGTGACCAGTACGATGTTAGTATTTGTCATTATATTGCTCTAAAAATCTGATATCGATAAGGATATCTTTAAAATAATATTTTGCGTGAGATTTTAATATAAATTCATCACATGTGACTTTGACGAAAACATGCAACAACATAGCGATCATGTCGTTTCCTTTAGATTCATTAAGATACTGCATATCTTATAAGTGATATCAAGTATTTCGTGTCACCCACTTCATCACAAATGTCTACCACTAACATCTCTTTATGAAACCTTTTCACCAGTGACATGATGGCCTCTCTCTCACATCTGTCAAAGAGACAATTACCCAACCACTGACATCATGACTACTCATTTTAAAAAAACAAAATCCGATTGTCCATGCTTTTCCTTCACAGAAATTTCTAACATCTTTGGAAGAATGAAAGGATCCCATTATTCATCGGTTTCTTCCATATAGCATTTCAAATACCAACAAATTCATTTTTTCTGAATATAGAGTCGTTGCGGTGGTCCTTACTGAGAATATAGAGTCGTCGAGAAAGCACAGAAATGAAAATTAATTATCGTCTTCTCACAAAGGATCTGCAAGATAAATTTTCGGTTAAATTCAGAAATGGTTTTTGTCTGTGTGAAGAATTCGCTCAATCCAAATATAACCATTGGACATTCTGAAAAATGATATAACATATTTTACGGTGGTGAAGGATTTGTGTTCGTGATATCGAATAACTATAAAGAGATTAGATATACTTCTAATAACTTTTTTCAAATGAGAAAGTCAGTGCATGTATATATAATTTTGTCTCAGATTGGACAACAGAGACTTGTGAGACTAAACTTGTCACGACCCCACCCTATAATGTTCTAAGATTATTTGTGGGTATTGTGCGGCACCAACACAATTTCATCTTTTCAAGATACTCTTACCCAAACTATGCCTACTTTCAATATTTAGCCAATTATTTGTTCAAGTGTATTCTTACTCAATTATGCAAAGGAATTACATTTACTTCAATTCATATTATATCTGCTTCATCAATGTGCAATATTATAAACAAAGAATACAAGTATATGATGGGAGGGGGAAACTCCCCAAGTAGTTCGCCCCAACTATTATAAATATTCAAAGTTACAAAGTACCTTTACAACGGGTCAGCCACGCCAATATGCAATGGGCTACCTCTACAAAATATAATGGAAGTGCCATGCCCTTACGTTGTGCGCACTCATAAAAGTAAACCAACCATGTGCCCAACCTGTCATTGATGCACTATAGGAAACCCCAAGAAATTTTCACCCAAAGTAACCAAGTTCGGCCCTCTCCTACGGAAATTTGACCTTTCAAATGTTTGGCCCCTCTTCCTTTAGCGAACTACCCAACCTGCATTTTTACCAAGTCGTGCAACCCTTCCTTCTTGTTCGTCCCGCGGTTCTGCGATTCACCTTTTGACTTCATGTTTTGTGTGAGCTCATTGGTGATGTCCTCCTCCAACTCATCCCACTCCTACTTATACATGTTTGTCGCCACCCTTGTGTTTGAGTTGATGCCCCTCATGTTGAGTCGATGCCCCTTCACATGTGTTAGCCAACATAACGTATGTGCATATGTCGCGTGGTGTTCGCCCATAGCTTGCCATGTTCTACACTCAACACCCATGCCCATAGAATGGTTCATTTAGTCAACTTTCCCATCATTCGTCCACACGCCCACCCGTGCGCACATCCTGCCCGCGTTCTCCAACTCCCCCGAGGCTCCTCTCTGTGCCCACGCATTCGTCTCGCCTTCTTTCCCTATGCTCTTTTGCTCGCAAGTCACACATCAGTTCATCCTTCGCTAACACGCTTGACACCCATACACTCACACACTCGAGTAACTTGGGCACGCATGTTGCCAACTCTTTGAATTGGTTTTTTATGTGTCACCCTTGGGCACCTAGACTTCATGCGAGTGTGTCCATCTTGCAACCTGCCCACTTGGTTCGGTATTTTGACTCTTCAAGTGTCTGTTAGTGGTCATGGGCGACCCTTTCCTCCCCCACTCTAAAAAGGTTGTCACCTTCGACAATATCATCTCAGCAAACTCCATCAATAAGACCAAATTTCGCAAAGTGCTACCAGCTCCAACATCAATCGTCCTTGTTGCATAACTCCTTCCCTTCATCACACAAACCTCCATCAAGGCTCATGACTCTATGTGGGTAAGACTCCTCAATCCATGGTCATCAGCCATAACTTGCCATAATCCTCCATACTATCCCATCTCGTGGAAGGTTGCTCCCTCCAAGTCAATTGTATGGTATCGCTGCAACATATATCGGGCCAACCTACTACATCTCGTCATCATTGAACTGTTGTTACAATACTTCAACTCAACTCCAACATATCTTAACACATTTCACGGCCCCATGACTTGAACTAGTTGGGTAGTTAATCCAACTATCACGTCTAGACCATGAGAATGCACCTCCTCATGCCTTTGTTAATCATTTCTCCAACATGTTGTCACATATTCAACTCGATCAAGAACTCTTCCCATCAATCCAATGCTCAATGTGCCATATCCAGGTCCATGAAGAAGTCTCCATCTTATCTGCGATATGCTACCCACCAATGTTGTGAAAGAGGAAAGTTTACACCTGCCTCATCATCTCGTCCATGTGCTACCCATGGTCATAGACCAACAACCTCCATGTTCATAAAAAATGGCTAAGTCTCAGCGGCTCAACCCGTGCCTATGTGCTCCCACCTAGACACCTCCATCATTGCAACTCCATCCAACTCCAAAGTGTCTTGCCTCTATAGAATCCATGAAGTCACTCCTCACGAAGACATCCCATACTATGCCTAAGGTATGCGTCCCATACTGCATCAATGTCAAGTGTCAAACTGACCTCATCTCCTTAATGAACCAGATACTCCAAGACTCCATAGTATGAAGTCTTCATCGGCTTTAACTCTCTCAAGTCATCATAAGCTCCCAATAACCATCTCCATCCAACATTTCGGCAAGCACACTTGTCTTGATCACAAGAATCATCACAAGTTGCCTTTACCCACTTCATTGTATGAATTCTCTCATAGGTTGCCCATGTTCTCCTTCAAAATGACCATGATCTTATTGTTCAAACATGTCTAACATACCCATTGGTCCATTTGTAAAATGTCCTCATGTCGCATTGGCAAGTCCATCTTGCCCACATCCTTGCCTTGGAAATTCTCCGTGATGTCAATATACGACATGAATACAAGTTCTCTCACTTGATGCCTCTGCACGAAGTTTTCCATGCGTCCTTCTTCTTTAACTCGATGCCCATGACTTCAATTTCCCAACTTGTCCACTTCAGCAACCCATCCCAACTTCAGTCGTCACATCCTTTCCTTCATTCAGGTTCGTGCCCTCAGTCGCTCTACCTTCATATCATTATCACATGTTCCTTCCTTCATCGTTGTCTCCTCCACTAAAGTTCCACCAAGACTACTCCTTGGCCTCAACGAAACTGCAATGATGAAGTACACCCAAATCATTTGTATATCAAGTTTCCTCCACTTCAGTTCGATATGGGCTCCTTCGTCTTGTCCATGAGTCATGTCAGACACCTAGCCAATTCTCCATTCGACTAAGAATTAATCATTCATTGCAAAGTTCATTACGTTCCACCATTGTTACGAGCATTCACACCTTCTACCCCAAGGTTGCAAACAGCCCCAACAAGTCCTGCAACAAAAAATGTTCCTTGATGCCCAACTACACAAGGTCTCATTCCAATCATCCATCAAAATACTTTCCATTTCATCGGAAAACACATACTCCCTTTTCCCATCTCTACATGTGGCCCATCTTCTACGGATTCCAATGAAACACAAGTTATAGTAATACTTACATTTTCATGAGGTCGCTCCAAGTGAGTGCCTCCTTCCTCCAATGGCTACATTGTGCACGAATCTAGTTCAACTTGGGCAAGTAATATCGCGCCAAGTTCCTCATTTTTTGTCGGCACATCTGCAACACTTACTTCCTCATCATATCTTACATCTCCACCTTCATAGAAATCGACAGCTTTATCCCACCCAACAGCCCATCCACATCGAAGAATCTCTCCTTTAACTTCATGCTCCAAAACTTCAACTTCATTCCAAATCCTCGGCCTAACTTCCTTCATGCTCTCCAAACTATACAAGGTCTACATAGTTCTTTCATGGCACCCTAGCCAACTTTCCATCACTTAACTCACCCCTTGACCCAAGTCTATGTTGTTGTCAAACACGTCACATGGCAACCACAAATCAACTCTTACACTTCGACCTATTCACCCAACAAATCATGGTAGTTGTGCCTCCAAGTACCCAATCCCTTTAGCTCGGCCTTGACCCTAACATGCCTCTACCGCTCCCAAACTTCAACACTTCAAATTAGATCGATCTTACTCAAACCAAGCTTTGATACCATCTATCACGGCCCCACGCTATGATGCCTTAAGATCATTTGTGGGCATTATGTGGCACCGACATAATTTCACATTTTCAAGTTACTCTTACCCGGACTACGCCTACTTCCAACACTTAGTCAATTATTTTTTCAAGTGTTTTCTTACTCAATTATGTAGTGGAATTACATTTACTTCAATTCATATTACATCTACTTCATCAATGTGTGTTATCCATCAACAAACATAACAGTTCAACAATAATGAAATATCGTAAAAAGAGAATACAAGTATATGATGGGAGGGGGAAACTCCCCAAGTAGTTCGACCCAACAATTATAAATCTTCAAAGTTACAAAGTATCTTTACATTGGGTCAGCCACGCAAATATGTAGTGTGTTGCCTCTACAAATTATAACAAAAGTTCTAAACCCTTACATTGTGAGAACTCATAAAATTAAACCAACCATGTGCCCAACCTATCGTTGGCACACTATAGGAAAACCCAAGAAATTTGCACCCAAAGTGACAAACTTCGACCCTCCGTTGTGGAAATTTTACCATTCAAAATTTTGACCCCTTTTCCTTTAGCGGACTGCCCAACCTGCATTTTTACCAAGTCGTGCGACCCTTCATTCTTGTTCGTCCCACAGTTTTGTGATTCACCTTTTGAATTCATGTTTTGTGCGAGCTCGTTCGTTATGTCCTGCTCCAACTCATCCCACTCCTACTTAGAAATTCTCATCACCACCCTTCTGTTTGAGCCGGCGCCCCTCATGTTGATTCGATGCCCCTTCACATGTGTTGGCCAACATAACATATGTTCATATGTCGCGTGGTGTCCTCCCATAGCTTTTTGTGTTCTACACTCAACACCCACGCCCATCGCATGGTCTATGTAGTCGAATTTCCTGTCATTTGTCCACGCGCTCGCCCACACACACATTCTTCCCGCATTCTTCAACTCGCCCCACATGCCTCTCCATGCCTGAATGCTCGTCTCGCCAACTTTCCCGCACGTCACACATTGGTGCGCCCTTTGCTAACGCACCCGATAACTTTGTGCTCACCTGCCTCACCCTCTCGAGTGAATTGGGCGCACATGTTGTCAACTCCTTTAATTCGTGTTGTGTGTGTCACCCTTGGGTGCCCAACCTCCATGCAAGTGCGCCAATCGTGTGACCTACCCACTCGGTTCGGTTTTTTGACTCTTCAAGTGTCCGTTGATGGTCATGGATGCTCGTTGGCCATGGCGCCATCTTGAGGCCCTAACTAAATCCCACACCTACTTGTTGGACCAAAGCCTCAAAAGTTATTAGGTATTTATTTACTTTAATTTATGATTGCATCGAGAGTTAGTAGTTAAGTTATTTTTATGATTGCAATTGGAATTTTCAATTTGTTTCGGTATAGACTTTAACTTTAACCTTACATTACAAAATTTAAAATAAATTTTAAAAATAAATATATATATATATATATATATATATATATATATATATATATATATATATATAATTTAAAGAATTAAAATTAGTCTATATTCATTTTTAAATATAGATTTATGAATTTATTAAATGTCAAAATTTATTATATATTATAATGTAGATTTAAATAATTATAAATATTACAAATTAATAAATTATATATGATATAAGTTTATTTTATAATTACAGTAATTTATATTTGTTTATTTAAATTTTTATAATTATTAAAGTTGTAATTACAAAATTTTGATTCTAAATTTTTAATATATTTATATTAAACATTTATAATCACAATATATAATTAATTCATAATTGTGTTTCTATTTATTAATATAAATTATTTAAATATGTATTAAATATCAAATCAAATTTAAAATTTTATAAATTTAAAATATTTTCTCATTAAATTAAAATTATCTTCATTTATATATATTACTTATAATTTTATTTTTTTGTTATTATATTAACTAATTCTTGTGAGTTTCATAATGAAAGTGGGAATAGCATTAGATCATCAATAAGCGTTAGTATTAATGTGAGTTTTAAAGAAATGTTAATCTTTACCTATAATAATATTAATTCTGATAATCAACTTGCAATTTAATAAATCTTTATCCAAATGCACAATAACATTTCCAGCTATCTCATATGAATATAATGGTGATAACGAGATAAAATTACTTAACGAGTTAGTGCACATTCCCATATATTTTCACATGAACATTGATAGTAACGAATTACTACTTACTGCTAAAACACATGCATTAAAGATTAGATGAACCTATGGCCAAATGAGTGATGTTGACTGATGAGGGGTGTTCCACCCATTCGTAGTTGATTGATAACTCAAATTTCTTTACCCCCAAGCATGGTATTATGATTTTATATAAATGACTTACTCAAGTCTACCTATTCTTGATCTGCAAATTTTTATCACTTTCAATATTAGATGGTGGAATAACTTGACGTAGCCTCATCGTAGCATATCTACCTATGGTTCCACAGCTGGAGACTCCTTTCCCTTTTTCTTCGGGTCATTATGTACTCAACTTGACCCCTCGTAGCCTCATAGCACGCAGGAAAACCTCCCACTATTAGTTAGTTATTACCTAGGACTTGTTCCATCATCAGACCATATCCCATCTACGCTAGGTGGCCCTTAAAATATGTTGTCTATCCCCCATTCAAACTTCCTTTTTAGGGAATCAGAGTTATTTGGCTTGCCATTTGTCCTTCAAAATATTTTCATCAGTCAAGTAGGGATCCCTTCTATAAAATCACTATCCATACTCATTACATCAAATCTACATCTACATTTGTTTATTTATTATTACTGAAATCAAATGTCTGCAATATATATTACAATGTTTGTCACCTGTTCAGGTTCCTTAATTCAAATAATAGTTCACGGTAATTTTCTAAAAAGAAATAAATAGTTTCTGGGCATTACCATTTTCTAGATGTTCATATATGAAAAAGTGAGGTCATAACTTACACAAAGTGAGGCCATAACTTATATCCAACATAACATCAGATGAAAGATTTTTTCACTTGTGTTATCCATCCCATCATTGAGCTTTCTTTCCATGAGATTCTAGCAATACATTGATCTCATTATCTACAATAATTCTTTAATAGCAGACTAAAAGATAGTTGATCATAATGATGTTGTAATCCTAAAGATTGTTGCTATCTCTAATTTCAAGAAGAAAAACATATTTGAACAAAACCATCAAAGAATTAATAGATGTAAATGTTGGATTTGTCATTTGTCTTTCAAAAAAGTTCATCAATCAAATGGGAATCCCTTCTATAAAATCACAATCTATACTCACTAACATCTCTCATCAATCTACATTTGTCTATTTATTATTACTGAAATAAAATATCTACAATATTTATTATAATATCTATCCCATATTCAGATGTCTTATTCAAATAATAGTTAATAATAATTTTCAAAAAAAAATAAATAGTTCGAGGGCGTTACCATTTTCTAAAATTCCATATATGAAAAAGTTGATGAAGTGGATTGAAAACATAACTTTATTTTGACTTCAATGAAATTGAATAATTTCAACTAGTAAATATTACCTTTGGTAAATTAAAAAAACTATGCATACAAGTAGTGGGAGGTGCTAAATATGGATAGGAGATGGAGGAGAGAAGACAAAATCCTTAATTAGGAGAATATGGTCATGAAATCAGGATGTTAGTACCTAAATTTCAAGCATTCTTGGAACGTGTGTATAAAGTTAGAGAAATTAAACGAGAATGAATCATGTTGAGAGAATTATTTTGGAAATTTTTATCGCATGATGATGAGAATTAGTTTCATACAAGGTAAAGAGAATACGATAATGTAATTTTTGAATGGATAATGTAATTTTTGAATGGATTGAAGTATAGATTTATCATATGGTTTTAAGAACTGAGAAGGTGAATATAAGGAGAAATAATAAGGGAAAGTAAGAGAGGAGAAAGAAATAATTTTGGTAGAATACTCTAGAGAAAAGAGAGAGAAAAGATTGAGGTAAATGATTTTGTAAAACAATTTTAAGAAGTAATAATAAAATTGTAAGGAAAAAATGTTGTATAAATGAATGACATTGCTAAAGATTGAGGTAAATGATTTTGTAAAACAATTTTAAGAAGTAATAATAAAATTGTAAGGAAAAAATGTTGTATAAATGAATGACATTGCTATATTAAGTATTCATATATTGGAAGTTGGTATTTGATGATAGATTGGTTTTCCAATAGTGGAATTGCAAAGGGATGATGTTACTTTGCATGTAATAATATAGAAAATGTAAATGAGAATCTATGATTTCCATAATATTTTGAATATTAATGTTTTTAAATGTGAAATCATATTTGTAATAGAAGAAAATAGAGTGGAGCAAATAAGAAAAAGGATGTAGTAATTATACCAAAAAAAGCTAATACAAAAGAATGGAGATTAAGTGGAATAATATCTAATTAAAAAAAAATAGCAAAAAAGTTACAATGAAAGTAAAAATAAAAAAAATGAGAAGATCCTTGATTACCAAGAAATGTTAGATTTTGTTGAAACAATCATGATGGTGTAGAAAAAGGAGCATGGAAAGGTAAGAAAAAACACCGAGATGAAGAAATGTGAGGGAATGATCTCCATCATGTAATATTTGTAGTAATTCCAATATGTAGATGAATTATAGTGAGCAGTAAAAGAGAGAACGATGATGGTGATGGATTTTGACGACGAAGGATTTGTTTATTTAGAGAAGAAAATTATAAAATTGTAGATTACACACAGGAAATCGAAGAATGCAAACTATAAAAGAAGGAAAGATGTGTTGTATAAAGTTTGTATAAAATGAAAAAAATAAATTTAAAAAATTATAATGATATTCAAATTGTTGTTTGAATGACCTTGTGAGAAAAATGCTGACATTTTCCCACCAATTTAGTTTGATTCAAGAGCCTCATTTATGATGTGTTCTTAAGTTTGCTTATATTTGTGTATTAAGAAAAGTATAAAGAGACAAAAATGTAATGCAGTGGAATAGTATAGTTTTAAGGAAAAACTCAAGGAAAGGAATAAAAAATATGAAAAACTATTATGTTTGTTTTTTTTTAATTGAGAAATTAAAGTTTAAAAAGAAAAAAATGTAACGTAATGACATATTTTTCTTTCCGTTAGTAAAGTTTCATAAGCCATTAAAATAAGAATTTTCAATGGTTAAAGTAGTTTTAGGGAAAAAAATCATAAATGAGAAGCTTATGAATGGGAAAATATATTTTTTGGCCTTAGATTAATTTGATTATCTTATTTCTTAGGGTTATATTATTTAGAAACCAATACATAGATTTCATGAATGTACATGGGGTTGAGAATATTAAACATTAATTTAACAAAAAAGAACTTGTAAAATTATATCATCATATTTATTAAAAAAGCTTGTAAAATTATATAATCATATTTATGGTATTAATTAGATTGTAAATTGTGAGATTCATTTTCTCAATTTTAAAAATAATTTTTTTTACAAATTATTATATATATATATATATATATATATATATATATATATATATATAACATTATATTATATTTACATAATATTATATAAGTTATGACTTTGTTTGGTATAAATTATGACCTTATTTTTTTAAATTATTAAGGCATAAATGAATGGGGTAGATAAATCATAAGCAATGTTTCAAAATTATTTATTTATTTTTTAAATTATTGTGAATTATTATATGAATTAAGACACATGAATGGGTAACAAACATTGTAGTAAATATTGCAGATAATGCAATATTTGATTTCGTTAATAATAAATAAATAAATCTAGATTGATGAGAGATGTTAGTAAGTATGGATTTTGATTTTATAGAAGGGATCCCCACTTGATTAATGGAAATTTTTTGAAAGACAAATAGTAAGCCCAAAACTTTCATTCTCTAAAAAGGAAATTCAGATGGGGGATAAAAAAATGATTTTAAGGGCCAGTTAGCATAGAAGTGATATGGTCTGATGATGGAACAAGTCCTAGGCAATAACTAATTGATAGTAGGAGTTTTTCTAAATGCTATGAGGCTACAAGGGGTCAAGTTGAGTGAAGAATGACCTTTAAGGAAAAAGGGAAAGGAGTCTCCAACTGACATAGCATAGATAGATGTGCTAGGCTAAGGTTGTGTCAAGTTGTTCCACCATCTAATATTGAAAGTGATAAAAATTTGAAGATCAAGAATAGGTCGACTTGAGCGAGTCGTTTCTATAAAATCATAATATTGGGCTTGAGTGTGTGTCAATAAAGAAATTTGGATTATCAATCGACTATATATGGTTGGAATGTCCCTCATCAATTTGCATCACCCATCTAGCCACAGGTTCATCTAATATTTAATGCATGTGTTTTCGTTGTAAGTGATAATTTGTTATATCGATGTTCATGTCAAAATATCTTGGATTGTGCACTAACTCGTTAAGTAATGTTATTTCTTTATCACCAATATGTTCACATGAGATAGTTGGAATATATTACTGGAAATTTAATTGTGGATTTCGATAAAGATTTAATAAATTTCAATTTGATTACCATAACTAATATTGTTATGTATGGATTAACAATTCTTTAAAACTTCACATCAAGACTAGCACCTACTGATCCAGGATCGACAATATGGAAATTGTTGAAATTCCTTTAATAAAGTGTCAAATTCGTGAACGCCTAATCCTTACAATAATTCATTTGATTAAGTAGATGGAGAGGGCCAAGGTAGAGCACTTATCATTGAGAGGATGGTTTACATTCTATACACAATAGAATGCCTAGATAGGTAAATGGAGAGGGTTGATGTGAAGATTGTACTAACTCCTCTCTAAAATTTCCTTCTGCACTCACAAGGAAGAATAACCTAGAGTCAAGGGAGAGGATAAGACGACAGTCCTATAACATTCACATTAAAACTTTAGGAAGAGCCTCATAACTAAAGGTTATCTTAGTGGAAGCCTTTGGTTCTAAGGGAAAACATAAGGGTTCAAGAAATGTTGAAGACCCATTTTGTGCCTACCATGTACGAGCTCCCTTCTTCTCATATCTTGTAACCCCTTTGAAGTAAAAGAAAAGGAACTAGGGTATACATGGTGATTGGAAAAGAGGCAATCAAACCTAATTGTAACATGAGGTAGCATACGAACTGACTAGTGTGGAAGGAAATAAAATTTTATAGGCCATAACACAGAATAAACTAGTACCGATCACCTAAATAACAAAGGAAAGGGACTAGTCATAACTAAGAAAAATTACGATATCGCCTACAAGAGTTTTGGGATCCTGAATAACCTCTCGGTATGCCAGTGATGGGAAATTCACAATCCCTGTAGCCAAAAATATCCTAGAAGAGTATATGCTCTAGGGTTGACTAGCCATAATGGAAGGTGAATGAGGGCAACACAAAGTGAAATTAAACTCCACATAAAAAATGAAAATAAAACACTTATAACGCACACCAAAAACCCCATTTGTGACTGAGTGGGAATAAAGTGTCTCAAAACTTATGACCAGGGTTGGTCTAAAGACCAACCAATAACCCCTCGGGAAAGGTCGCAACCCAAGTCAAGGAAACCCCAATCTTAAGGGAGTCAAATCCTATCAAGTTGTATACATTTTATATCAAAAGTTTCATACAGTTAAGGTTTCATAAGGAGAATTTAATAATACATAAATCACAAAAAAAATCATATACCATACATAGAACCCAATATTACAAAGTGATGGAATCACAAGGTTATGGGGGAATACCCATACCATATTTGGCCAAAAGAATGTACACAAAAGAAAAGAGGACCCGTGAATTAATATTTAGAGAAATGTAAATAGCAATGTTTTCCATTAAAACCCTTAAAGGGAAAATATAAAATTAATGTTACAAATTCCATAAACATGGGTCTTAGGGTGTAACTCTCTCCTAGATAATTACAACAATGAAGTCTATCAAACTTCTAAAAATCAATAAAAAGAAGAAAACATCAGAACGAAGCTAATTGTAGCCAACACGAACCAAAACCATGTAAGGAGTTGAAAAAGAAAGGGGGAGTAGCCATCCTCTCATCATAATGCCAAGGGTAAGAATGTTGTAGAGGAGTTCGACCAAAATCTAGCTTAACTCCTTAAGTTAGCCTACAACGAACCATTCCCCAACCCACACTTTTGAAGCAAACCTCATGCCCAACCATATCAAGTGGAATTTAATGTCTCGAAGGATAAGTAACAAAAATTCCAAAATAATTCCCTAGATGACAAGAAGGTGAAGCTTACCTATATCGGCAACCAACTCCCTTTAATCTTTTGTACAATGCAAACATTATGGTAAAAATAAGCCATACTCAAAGATCAAACAACATCAGTAACCCTCAATGATGGCACTCAGAGCTATGGAGTGTGGGAATGGGGAGGGAAGGGACATCAAACCAGAAAAAAATAAACATGTATATAGTTAGCTTCAAAGTAAATACACAGAGTCATAGAGAAATGAGAACAATAACTAGGGAACCATACCTTTGATGGGAAATATTTTGAAGTCCCAGACCTGAAAATTCCACCAACCTAATCAATCCACTATCCAACCACCTTGTAAGCTCATCCGAACCTCATATTGTTTTAGCCAGGCTTGGCATCGAGCCGCCATGTTACCCATGGTAAACCCCGCATCAAGGAGAAAGAGGGATCGCCATTCATTTATCCATACAATGGTCTACAAAGGTCCAAGAACATGACCTAGCATGAGGTAAGGAGGTATTCAATCCAAGTGACACGCCATGAAAAGCTCCCACCATGTCAAAACATATATAACCCTCAGAGAGCAGGATCATTATTAAGACCTATGTCAATGTGGTCGATGAGACACCAACTAATATAGTGGTATGCATGGTTTGTCCATTGCCACGAGGGGCATGGTGACTTGGACCAATGACTAGGCAACACAGTATGGGTACACTCATAATAAGAGTATATATTGTAATGGTATTGGAACCTTGACTTGAGCATTGACATGTGGGTGACAAGGACAGTAAGGCCACAATGGAACGAAGTCCTTAATTTTCATATTATGTAGTGTATTAGCCCAGGACTGGAGTGGGTACACACCAAACTTAAACATTGATAAAATAAATCATAAATAGACAAATACATACATACATATAAAAGGAAGGAAATAACACCTTTATAAACAAAACAAAATTAGGGGCATTTATAGGAAAGTATTATAAATTTCATAGAGTGGTGTTACAAATTGTATCAAATCCCAGGTTTACAACACTTAGAACTACATGAGCATATAGTCAATGAAACAAAAAAACAAGGAGAAAAATTAGGGAACCAAAATAACTAATAAAGTTTGACCATCACACTTGTAGGTTAAATGGATGAGAAGGGATATGGAGATATTCCACATGGAAGTCCCGAAGGGAGCGAACATCTTAATGGTAAAGAAATAGGGCCAAGGATATATGTTGAATTACCAAATTCTATGCATCAATATATCCAAGATCTGTAGTTAGTCTTGTTAGAAACTATGAAGAGCATGTAAACTGAAATGAAAAATTACAGAACTAATAAGAAACTCCTAACGAGAACGTAGCTAGAATAATAGAAAATGTAGGAATAACAACACAGCATAAATGTAGCATTTCTAAAAATCCTAAACGATTAAACAGAGTTGAAAAATAATGGGTAGTACAAACACATTGAGGAAAAGAACTCCATAACAACACTTCAAAAGAAAGGAACCACCTGACTTGGGAAATGAATTGTCAAATGAAACTGTTAGTATTAATATTGACATTGAATCATCAAACAAAAATGAACATGATGAACAAACATTTCCAACAAAGAGAAATAGTGCAAAGGAACTACAAGGGGAATTCAAGAATTTTATGCAACCAGCTCAAAAATAGAATAAGAGATAGATCAACAACTTCAAAATTATCCTCTTCTAGGGGGAAACATCCTCTACATTACACAAATGAACAATTCTTGGATTATACAAATGAAAACACCTCCTTTCTATATATAAGAGTCTAAGGGGTCACAATAATAATATAATGGAACACAAATAACAATAGTGGGCTTCTATGGGGCATAATAATAAAAATATGGGGACAACAGGGGCACAACAATAACAATAAGGGGCTACAATGAAAATAATAATTGGGGGAATACACTAGTATTATGGGGACCTAACATGTCCCTCTCCTTCAAAAAAATGTTTTCCTCAACACTTGATTAGTTTTGGATGCTTCTGTATAAAATTCTCATCCTCCCATGTGGAATCTTTAGTGGGTAAGTTCTTCCACTTGATGAGATACTAAGAAATTGATCGATTTCGTAGTTGTCGAGTTCTTGTTTCTATTACTGCTTCATGTTCAAATATGATGTTTCCTTCCTCATCAAGTTCTGGCAATATTGTTTGAACTGGAAGCTTTTCACCTATAACCTTATTTAAGCATGAAACATGGAAAACTGGGTGCACTCAGGAAAATGCAGGAAGCTCCAATTTGTATGCCATAGTACCAATCTTTTGCAACACCTTGTACGGACCATAATACTTTGGTGATAATTTATTATCCTTCTTAGCTTGCTTGAGGGACATTTTTTGTATGGTTCTAATCGTAGAAATACCCAGTCACCTACATCAAAACTTCTTTTGCTACGATATTGATTTTCTTATTGTTTCATTCTATTCTGCAACAATGTGAGATTATCCTTTAAGAGTTGGAGAAATTGTTGTTGATGCTTGATGTGACATTCCACTGCTTGAACCTTGAATTTTCTCTTAAATATGATGTGATGGATGGTGGATGATATCCATAAAGTGCCATAAATGGGGTCATTTTTGCTGTAGTATGGAAGGAAGTGTTATACCACCATTCAGCCAGAGGCAACCACTTGACCCATTGTGTTTGTTTATCAAATACAAAGCAACAAAGATATCCTTCCAAACATGTGTTCACTATCTCAGTTTTCCCATCAGATTGAGGATGATAAGATGAGCTATGAGATAACTGAGTACCCAAACAAGAAAACAATTCAGTCCAAAAAATTCCAATGGAAATGGGATCTTCATCACTTACAATAATCTTTTGGCTTCCATGTAGTTTTTGAATTGTTTCCATAAATGCAGTAGCAATTGTACTAGATTTAAATGGATGAGATAATGCACAAAAGTGTGCATACTAGGTAATTATATCAACTACCACCATGATGACACTCTTTCCTTTGGACTTGGGTAAACCTGTGATAAAATCCTGAGGGCTCTGTTACATTTGTGATTGCAAATACACTAAAGGTCATAAGTGTGCTGAGAAGAAATTATTTTACATAGATTATGAAGAGGAGGAACAAAAGGAACAAGAAACATCAAAATAAGAGGATATACACCAGGAACCAACCCTAGAGAAAGAAGAAATGAATATGACCATATCTTGTAGTGCATTGGTAGGAATTACCACTCCTCAAACTCTCAAGATAGAAAGACATATAAAGAAGAAAAAGGTAATAGTGTTGATTGATTCGAGTGGTACCCATAATTTTATTCATTGTAAGATAGCCAAGGAATTGAATTACTTCCTATATCTAGCACCAGAGTGTCAAGTGATGGTTGCAAATGGAGGAACCATAAATTTCTCTGGAAAGTGCCATAATATCAATCTATCTATGGGAGAATATGTATTGAATAGTCCAATGCTTTCTATCCCAATGGGTGGTGTTGATGTTGTATTAGGATTCCAATGGCTACAATCTTTCGGTACGATAACTTTTAATTTTCAAGAACTTTTCTTGTTGTTTTTTTGGGAATGAAAGGAAGTTGAATTAAGTGGTATCACAGGGAAACTAGGAAAGATAATCATCTCTGATACCAAATGTTATGCAACTAGCTCACAAAATAGAATAAGAGATAGACCAACAACTTCAAAATTAGCCTCTTTAAGGGGGAAACCTCCTTTACATTACACAAATGAACAATTCTTGGATGATACAAATGACAAAACCTCCTTTCTATACATAGGAGTCTAAGGGGTCACAATATAATCAGAGCCGACATAACAATAATAATGTAAGGAACAACAATAACAATAGTGGGCTTCTATGGGGAAAAATAATAACAATATGGGGACAACAGGGGCACAACAATAACAATAAGGGGCTACAAAGACAATAATAATGGGGGAACACACTAGTATTATAGGGACCTAACAAAGAAACTAAGGCTACCAATTTTTAAAGGGGATTCTGAAGAAAAAGAAGAAGTGTGACTGATGAATATGAGTAAATAGTTCCAATTTTATCAGTCTTCCAACAACCTAAAATTCAGGCTACCAACTTACCAATTAAATGGTGAAGCCACTATTTGGTGGAAAAGTACCAAGACTACTCATAGAATCAAGGAAAAGTAGATGTCATGGAAACAATTTAAGAAGGGTTTTAAGAAATAATATTTACCTGAAATATACTCTGTTGACAAAGCCAAGCATTTCCATGATTTGAAACTATGAAGTATGAATATAGATGAATTTACCACAAAATTTTTAAGACTACAAAGATACGTCCCCTACCTTCTGGGAGAAAAGGAAAAAGTATGAAGATACTTGAGATGTTTACCCTCATCATACCATAATTCAATCAAATTTGACAGTCCAAAACTAATGGATGAAGTTATAAGAAAGGAAAAAATATGTCACTGACAATTTAGTAAGAAGATATAGCAACTCAAACCATGGTCTACTAAGAAAAAGGAGAGATTATACTTCAAAGGAAAAGGTCTAAAATCCCCACCCTTCCACACAAGAACCAATATTTTTCAAGGGAATAATTGCAATAAGAATTCTAGTACCCAATTCAAACTTGTCCTAAAGTAAACATGGTCAAAAGGCTTACAAAATGGGAAGGGAAACTTTGTTGGGGGGGGCCTAAAATGCTAGAAGTTTGGAGAACCCCATTTGGACCGAAATTGCCCACACAGAAAAGTGGATAACATATAAGCCATACACCATATCTAAGAGGCATCCATGGTCAATGATGTAGCCCAAGGCATTCCCAGGATCAACACTTCCTTAGACGACTGTCACGGAGAACATCATCCCTCAAAGATTGAAATAGGTACGAAGATAAATACTACACATATTATAGTCCTTATAGATCCCGGTTCTAGTCAGATTTATATGTCACCCAAGGTAGCAGAAGATTTCCTGTTCATAAAAATAAAACATAAACAAGCATGGCTAGTGGAATTAGCCATCGAGACAAAAAGGAGGGTCTTAGATTTTTCTTTAGAAATGGATGGATTATAGACTATCGTAAATTTGAATGCCCTGTCATTTTGATCATACGACATCTTGATTGACATGGATTGGCTTGAGAAACATAGGGTAATTATGAATTTTTTAGATAAGAACTTTGCCTTTACAGATGACAACGGGAATACAAGGACAATCAAAGGAATACCTTGACCCATAACATTAAGACAATTTTTTATGGTACAAATGAAGAAGTGTGCTCAGAAAGGCTACAAAATTTATGTTGTTCAGTTGATTTATATAACAATAGAAAATGGAAAACCAAGTCTTGAAGACTTTTTCATCCTCAAGGAATTTAGGGACATGTTTCCGAAAGAAATTATGGGTCAGCCGCCTAAACGGGACAATGATTTTACTATAAATCTAATACTAGTATCAAGACCTATATCCAAGGATCTGTATAGAATGAGAATATTAGAACTTACGAAAATGAAATTATAGCTACAAGAAATGTTGGAAAATAAGTATATAAGACCTAGCATATCACCATGGGGAGCATCGATTTTATTTGTAAGAAAGAAAGACGTGAAACTTAAACTATGCATAGGCTACAAGCAGCTAAAAAAGATGACTATCAAAAATAGGTACCAATTGCCAAGGATTGACGATCTATTTTACCAAGTCTAGGGTGCAAGGGTCCTTTATAAAATATACCTAAGGTCAGGATACCACGTCCAAATACAAATTAAGGAATAAGGAATTCATAAGGCTACATTTCAAACTCATTATGGGCACTATAAGTTCATAGTCATCCCATTCAAGTTGACAAATGCACCAGCCATTTTCATGTGTTTGATGAACAATATCTTCAACAAATATCTAGACAAGTTTGTCCTGCTTTTTATAGATGACATCTTGATCTACTCAAAGAATGAAAAGTAAATTTAAGGAACATGAGAAAAAAATTTCAACACACAATCTAGAATTAGCAACAATTATACATGCCACCAATATGTGGCGGAACTATCTCATTGGGACACAATTTGTGCCGATGATAGACAATGTTAGCCTAAAGTATTTGTTTGACCATCCTAGCCTAAATGTTAGACAGGCTAGATGGTTTTTCTTTATTAGTGAGTACAATTTCAAAATAAAACACATAAAAGGTAAGGAAAACCAGGTTGAAAATTCTCTTAGCAAAAGAATAAGTATATTACATGCCACATTCACTAGTTAGTATGAAACATATTTTCTAGCAAGAATTAAAAGAACATATGGAAATGATGAAAACAACCAAAAAAATTAAACAAAAATGTGACAATAGAAAAACATAAATGATAAATAAATGTTGGGAATGCAACAAGGAAGGGATGATCAAATACAAAAACTGAATTTTTATACCAAATTTAGCAAATTTAAAGAAAGTTTTGCTAGACGAGTTTCACGAAAACCCATATTTTGGATGCCCAGGTTACCAAAAAATGCTTACAATAGTTAAAAGGGAGTATTACTAGCCAATATTAAGGCATGAGATAACAAAATATTACGGATATGCATGTAGGGATAACTAGTTAAAGTTGAACACGGACACTCCATAGGACTATTGCATCCCCTACCCATACTTAAATGGAAATGGGAAACCATCACTATGGATTACATTATTTTGATCCCTAAGATGAAAAGGTAGCATAATTTGATTTTGGTAGTAGTAAAAAAACTAACTAAAGCGACCCATTTCATCCCTATAAATTCCACCTATAAAGTTGATAATATAGTAGATATTTTTATGAACAAGTGTTATGAGATAAAACACCCTAGGGTCTGGGTTAAAAACCCCAACAGATCGAAGGGCATACACCAATAAGAAGCAAGCAAAGAATCAGTCCTAATGCTTAAACTACTAAAGTGGTATGAAGAAACAGTACCTGTAGCTCCTACGTTTGAAGATATTCCCGCAGGGTTCAAACTCTCTACTTCCTCCAATGCTTCAAAACCTGCAACTCATTCTAGAAAAACATATATACTAGCAGTAGTTCGAAGCAAGTTCAAGATATGAATGTTAGATCATATACGCATATGGATATAAAACATGAAATCATACATAATTAGATCATAACATGAATTAAAGCATAAAGATCATAACATCAATAACAAGACATAGCTTTACACAAAGATGAGGATCGCAGAAACCTGAAAATCTGAGAAAGACAACTTCTTTATTGATGTCTGCAAAGAAATATAAAATAATACAACCTGATTTGACCACGGCTCCAAGTGAAACATTCCTCTGCATCCATCCAGTCCAAGCCTCAACAATCCTCTTTCAAATGCATACACATAGATGTCATATAAAGGATATGAACATCTATGTGAGGTAAGAAGGGTTCCTATACCTGGGAGTGCAGGAAGCATAGGGATAAATCAGACTTGATCAGGGACCAATTGGATATAATATCAATATCCTATCTTTCTCTCCCTTAGGCCTTCCCATGAGGTGTATTTATACCACCTCAAAATAGTTGTTTCAGTTGGGATACAGTTAGGCCATGGGCTCCTGTAGGTGGGCTTTCGGTGTAACTCGTAAACCCCACCCATAAAATAGGGATTTTATATTTTTTTTATATTTCAAATTATATATGCAGGTTGGGTATAGATGGATCTGCATGTGTATGTGTTTTTGAAGGGTAGAGTCGCATATGGAATTTAAAATAATGTTTTTTAGTAAAAGGACCAAGTCTGAAGGGAAAGGGCTACCCAAGGCCATGACTTAGAGCATCAAGTATACAAGGGTGATAAATGATGCTATAATAGATGCCCCCTAATATATGAGGTCAAAATGGGTACATGATGGATGAAATGTATTAAGTGTATAAAAAGAATCATGCAAGGACTTGGGAGGAGATCACCAGATTCCATCCTGTCAAACCAGTGGAAGAGATCAGAAAGAAATCCCATGTCTGATGTGGACATACCCATGCTTAGAGATAGTAAATCATTTCCACATATCAAGTGTAGAGCGGATCCAATATGTATACAAGTACAAAGGAAACTGAGAAATACATAGTGGATCATCTGATCATAGCCGCAAAAGTACATATCAAGGCCATGTCACAATATCACATATAAAATAATTGATCAATGATGTTGAAGGAGATATATGATCACTGATGTCACATAACTGATCCTTAGAGTACTAAGTCAAAAGCTGGAGTAATGGTACTGCATGCAACTTGAGCACCAACATATAAAATGCTGTTGTGATGAACTGCAACATATAAGGTGGATGGTGTCACTAGCAGAAAACTAGAGGAACTAACAAGTGAACCAAAAAATGTTGATGCAACCCGAGGTCTTCACCGACTGCCATGGTACATTTCTACACTATGGGAATAAATGAGTTGAAGTCGACCATGTGAGAAATCATTTGATTACCGGTCATTGATGTATACCATTAACAAACATGAGACAACTCATCGATAATGATGATGAGAGTCAAGGTACCCCAGTACAATATAACAAGTCCGAATAAATGATTTGAAGTCAAACACTCGAGAGAATCTACCAATCGGGAGACATTGATGTATTCTCACTGTCAATAGAGGAGTCTGCCACTAATGACTGCAAACCCTAAGGTACTGCCAAAGGACTCTAGACCTTATTCCTAGAGCAATGAGTTGGATTCGATGGGAAAAGATCTGCTGGAAGGAAGGCATTAAGGCATCCCACATCAATCCAGTGCGAGTGTAACCTGCAGGCCAATAATTTGGAAGGAATCAGATGAAGAAAGATGAAGTAACCATACCAAAGCATGTTTTCGGTGTACACAAGATGTGGCTAACGCATGACAAAAACCCTCTGAACCAACCAATAATGAAAGTTGACACAAAGGCTAGGAATCCACCAATAGGGTCAAATGGAAACTAATGCATTGGAGGAATCCCAATGTGTGAGAATGTAAGCTAATGTCAAACACAAGGAAAACCACTCAGTCAAAGACCCATGATATTGATCGATGCTAAGCACAAGGTCACCTATCAATGATGGAAATAGTGCCAGGGTGCGGCTCTAGGTCTACTCTAAGAGCAATTTGTTGAATTCAATAAGAGCACACCCGCCAGCAAGAAGTCAATGGAGACCTTCTTAACTAGCATGAGCAAAGGACCAAATAGTTGATTTGATACTGAACATAACTCTCACAGATTGGGTATGGCTGACTGAAAAGTCAAGAGACACCACAGAAAAGGTTGACTCAGTTTTACTTCCCTTGAAAAAAATCATGACTCAAATGTGACTGTATGGCATCATATGATAACTTTGTATAAGTTTGTCATGTAGGAGGCATAAACAAACTCTCCATATGATTGGAAGAGATAACCAACCAGAGGAGTACTGACTAAATGACAAGGTTATGAATCTCCTAAGTGAAACTAAAGCCCATCCCAATGGAGGAAAGACTTGATTTTAGTGCTTTGTTCAAGGGCGACACAACTGACTCTTGCTTCCATCAATTATGGAAGTAATGTCATGTTCCTGCTCTTTTCTTTCAATATATAATTTTTTTGTCTTTTTCATATTTAAAAAGCCTGCAAAAAAATAAAAATAAAAAAATCCCTATGGCACAGTGGAAAGAACGAGGGTCTAAATATAGATGCGCTAGTTCCTGGGAGTGTAACATTCCTATGCTCAATGCAAGGTGACAAAATTGGTCGATGACACTCAAAGGAATGTTCATTCCACGGGCATAAGGTGTCAAGTTGTAGAGTTTAAGTGATTGCAAGGTTGATTTTGTAGAAATAAATGGTCAAAAAGTGGCTTATACATGAGTCCAAGTGAACTTGGCTTAAGGCCAAAAGGTACAAATAGTCAACATGCAATGCAGTAGTACAACTCAACATGTGGGAGCCTCTAGGGTATAAAGCTAGAAAAATAGTGAAGAAGGAGAGGAATGAGGCTTCATCGCAAAGTCATGGAGGGACTAAAGATGACTCCTGATCCTAAGAACAAAATTTTAGCATGGGTTCCAAGTGACAACAAGTTACTATCTAGGGTGCCCATGATAAGGTAGGCTCTACCACACAAGTTATGACAACTCTAAGCAATGAGACGATTTTGCGTCATATCTTAGTGGGGTCGATCCTAAGGCCAAAATGGAAAAGGAAACTGATAAATGCACAATGCAGGTGAAAAAACTAACCTATATGTCAGTTTTTAGAACCAATACCTTTCAGAGTAGATAAACCATAAAAACTCCCAAAGGAGAAGTCTTCTAAGTTCCATAGACATAATTAGGAACACTAGACAAGAAGTTAATAAATCCCATATATAAACTTCAGATAAAATCTTGTGTTATAGAATACAAAACTTAAAAATGTGTACCTTATATGTGCAATATGGTACAGGGAACCACGCAGCCTTGTGGCTTAAGCATAATAGTTCTTCAAGAAAAGCCCCTTGCGGGACTTAGGGCAAGGACTCCTTTGGTAGTTAAAACTCATGGCTTCAAAATATTCCTCCTGTGAAGGCTACTCAAATTCCAAGAAATCGTGAGAACTAGAAGGATCAAAAGGGGGAATTAAGGGGTCTCATGTCCCCATAGGAGAAATCACTCAGTCAACTATTATAATCAACTTCCAATCTAATATGACAAAATACACTAACGTATTCTACCCTTAGCCTGTGAAATTTGGTTGCTCATAACATTTGATCCAAGGGTTCCCTTTTTTTACTTCCATATATTGTTCGAAATGGTTTTTCACGATCTATCCATCTGAGCAGATTCCAGGAGAATTTGGGTTGATTTTTCATTCCAAAAAATAATCAGAAGATATTTCTCCATAAGCACCTATTTCACGAATCTACCTACACACAACTAATATTTTCCAATCCATGACTTCCTTTGACATCAATGGCAACATATTTATAATAGACAATTGAATGAGTGACTTCTCGTATCTTTATAATGTGATATGTTGGAGCATTAAGACTTTCATGTAGGAAATGTTGAGAAGAAAAGTGTAAGAAGTTGTGTTTTTCATGAAAATAATAGATTGTTTCCAGCATAAAGGAGTCGTCATTGGTATGAGTTGCTCATGAATTTTTTTTGAGTTTATTTTATTTATATTGTTATTTTCATGGAGATGCTTCTAGCAAATTTCATGAAGTTGTATGAGGTTTGAGGTCCGCAAAAATATTTTTCTTTGCATTCAAAACCCAATTTGGAGGTGAAAAATATTTGGGGTTTGGCTTGATTTATGATAGCTTGGAGCATGCTAAGAAATATGAACCCAAATATAGACTAATTTGGTGGAGCTTTCACAGAGACTTGGAGCTTAGAGATTGAGAATTAGTTTGCAAAGAAATAATGGATAAAGGTGTGTTGGAAGTTGAGTGAAAGTAATTGGTCGTACTAGATCAAGAGGTCAAATTACACAGTTCCAAGTGAATTTCTTGGATGATCAAAACTAGATAGTTATGAGGAATGTGAAACGACCTGTCAAAGACGGTGATTTCCTCACTCTTTAGAATCTAAAAGGTAAGAAAGAATATTGTGGTTATGTTATTTAGATTATAGATTAGATTTTTGGTAATCATGTTATTCATATAATAGATTAGGAGTTTTTCAATGGATTATATTTACAACATTTTCTTTTTTTTTTAAATGCAAAGAGGTAACATGCAAGCCACTAAACTATATGTGATAAATGCATTTCAATTTGTTTAGGAGTACTAAGACCTATCTTAAATTTGAGAGAATTACAACCATAATTATGAATTCAAATTTAGGTTACTACAATTATAATTTTATGTGAAGAATAATTATTACATAGTTGTGCTTCCTTCCACAAGAAAAGAAATTATCAAGAGCCAAGTGTTTGTAAGATAAATTGTGCAAAAGATTGCACATATAGCTATAGGAGCCAGAGGAGAAAGAATAAGTCAAGGAAGACTAATTTCCAACCAAATATTACTTGAAGAAGTAAGAAGCATATATATAAGATTAGATGCAATGGAGATGGCATAAAGGAGAGGCATTGACATCCAAAAAATTAACAATTGAGAAGAGTTGTCAAAAGAAAAATAAGTCAACATTGAAGAAGAAATTCCAAAAGAAAAAAAGATAAATATAATTATGGGATTGAGCACAAAACTAATTTTATAAGTTCCCTTGTATGAGGATAACTTAAATTCTGAATATTTTATTAATTAGATCAATGCCATGGATAAATATCTTAATTATGAGAATATAGATGTTGAGAAAAAGGTGAAATATGCAGTAAGTAGGATAAAAAGACAAGCATCATTATGATGAGACAATGTGCAAGTAGAGGAGAAGAATAGGGGAAGAACAAAATTACCTATTAGAATTGAATTATGCTAAAACTAAAGGGTAAGTACATGCCTACATATTATCAGTTAAATATTTTTAGTCAAAGGAAAATTTTTAAGAAAAAAATTATGTTTGTTAAAGAATATACAAAAGAATTTGATAAGATAAGGGTTGATCATGTAGAAGAACACCCTAAAAAGATAAGAAAGATATATTAATGGCTTAAGATATGAAATTCAATATGAACTAAGTATTTTGTCTCCAAGAAATATTGAATAAGCATATAAAGTAGCTCTCAAGGTAGAAGATAAATTGGAAAGAAAACAAAGCCAGAGAGGAAGTGGTTGAAGTACAACAAGAAGCAGAGATCAATTAAACAAAGGAAAATCAAGTGGTCAAGCAATATTTCCAACTCAAAAAGAAGTAGTGGTTCCTATTAGCTAGAAAAATCATCAAGAGCGGGACATTTTAAAGGAAGTAAACCATATCAAAGAGGTAGAGGAATATGTTTTGTTGTTAGTTGTTTCATGTGCAACAAAATCAACCACAAATAAAATGAATATTCAGGGAACTAATCTATAAATCAAGGAAACATACACATTGATTATATTGATATAAAAGGTATGAAATTATCTATAGATAAGAATATACTAGAAACTATAGAATCTTTAGTGATGGAGTCATATTGAAACCAACCAATGAATTTAAAGAACTTCCAAAAAGAAAAATAATTTCCCTGACTATTTGCAAATAAAAGGGTAAATTTTGTAAGGTTGTTATTGGTAGTCGGAAAACTAGCATTTTTTTGTCTATAATGGTGGAGAAATTACGTCTAGAGCAAACAATGCATCCTACTCCCTATAGAG
The DNA here is from genome assembly GCA_031772625.1 of Pinus tabuliformis. Taxonomy (NCBI): domain Eukaryota; kingdom Viridiplantae; phylum Streptophyta; class Pinopsida; order Pinales; family Pinaceae; genus Pinus; species Pinus tabuliformis. The sequence continues at coordinate 1,841,839,984 of CM062819.1, forward strand.
CATCATGGTTGTAGAAGGGACATCAAATATTGGTCAAAATGTGAAGTAAAGTTTCAAAATAGATGTTACAAATATAAGGTACTTTGTGATGTTATTCCCATGGATGTATGTCATGTTTTATCAGGCATACCTTGGCAATATGATAGAAGGAAGAACACCTACATTTTTGGAAAATATTGAGAAAAGAATACACTCTTTTCTTTGAATGATGAATGATCGAGATTCTCTTAGCTACCGGAATTAACCAATATCTTTTACTTTTGTGATGTGCAGCAGAATTGCATGTGAAAGAGTATGAAAAACCACATGTGCATGCTTTAAAGAAGAGGAAACATAATGACATCTATCAAATAAAAGAGCACACATAAGTTGATAATAGAGTTCACCTAGTGTAGGTTACGTCTTCGGGTCAGGTGTCATGAGTGGGGAGGCCACTTCATTAAATGTTGCAAGATGATGATGATTACATGGTGTATTCTTTGTCATTACAAGGATAATATTCCCTCAACAAGAGTGGCATGTCTCTACACGAGAAATTCTCCTATAGGAACTCTCACTTATATGGGCCCTCCTTTAGCATGAAAAAATATCTAATTCCCACACGAAGTAGCATACAAGTATCCTCCAACATGATAATAAACAAGGATCTCAACGTCAAAACATCATCCCAACAAATCAAAAGAAAGACATGACATCATTGCATCATACACCTCCGCTTTCAGGGATGGCCTGAAAATACATAACTCTGCTAAAGAAATGCACTACACCATTGAATTTTTGGTGCAAAATTGTGTCAAATGACTGTAAACAAGACCCTTTTCTGACAATATCAAAATCTAGGCCCTCGAGAATCTCAAAGATTCATTCTCACTAGTTGACTGGGATTCTGTTGCTCAAGTGATAAATCTAACTTCACCGCTACGCTCCTTGTGAAAAACTAAGTAATTTGAGTCTAAAGGCGGCCTCATTCTAACACTGTCAAAATTTGACCCTCGGGGAATCTTTTAAATTCCTCACGATTCCACAAAGATTCCCCTTTGCAAGTTGACTAAAATTTCACCACTCAGATCACGAAAATGATTATGCCATCAGACTCCTAGCAAAATTTTGGTTTGTTTGAGTATAAAATTGGCATGATTATGCCATTATGAAAATTTGCCTCCTAAGAAATTTTTTAGAATCCTCATTAATTCTGCATGGAATATTCTAGGGAATATTACCTTGAAATATTATTTTTCTCAAAAATAATGCCCACTCTCGGTTCCTCCATGTGGCTCCACCTCCATTCATTCTCCCTTAGAATGAAATGTCATTATTTATATATGATTTATCTGACGGGCATTACAAGGCTCATTGTTCTAGCACATTTGGTATGGTGTTGACCATGTGAGGTCATTGGTTCCAATCTTGCCTATTCTCATTTTATATATATATATATATAACAAATACCATTGGTTATGTGTTAACCATTGGCCATTATTACAAATGGTTGTTACAGAACTTTCATTTAAAATAGTCGTGGGTTTGTTACTTTAACAAATGGTTATTTTATAACCATATTCATTGGCATAAATATGGTTCCATATGGTATATTTATTTTTCTAAATAAAGCATGTTTCTTTTATCATATGATTTTTGGTATAACCATAAACAACCACTTCTTTTAATATGATTATTTATTTTTTTATTTTCTTTTTGTCTTTTATGAAATTTGTTTTTTTTGGTATTTTTGATTTATTTAATATTTTAATAATATTTCTTTCATCTTTTTGCAGGAATAAGGAACTAATGATTGTGATCCAAGTTTTAATGGCTAAGTGGTTAGTTTGCCACTGTGGAAGCCTATGGGCCCCACTTGCTCATTGGGATGCCATGTCACACAATGTGCGCCCCTCTTTTTTCCTGATTGGTCAAACTTCAAACTGCAATAATTTTATCACACAATCTTGGATTGAAGTGATGTATGCATCATCAGATAGCTCTTTTTGAGCTCTACAACTTGATGCCAATGTTGCTGAGGTTCAGGAACTTTGAAAATTAAGCCTTTGTGGAGCCACGTGGATCATTCCACCCCACTAAGGAGCTTTTGGTCCTCCAAAAGCATGAATACTATTTGTAATCTATTGTAATCCCTTGTCTATATAACAAGCACCTTTTCAAGGCATACTTCCTTCTCCTTCACCTTTTTTCTTTAGAGCCATAAGTGATGAGCCGACACTTGCACCCTCTACAAACCTGTAGTACAATATTTGCAAACTACATGTTCAATTACATGACCAATAATGACCCAAGCATCCCCATACTTGACAAGAGTTTATAAGACACACATTTTTCGTCAAATTTACATCATAATAGAAACCAATACCCCATTAATCAACAAAAATCCAAAAACATCATCGCTGCTTTAATAAGCGGTGGAAAACACATCATCATGTTTACAATTATATTGCAACACATGACTTAAAAAATGCGACCATGACAAGCTACTACATCTAGTAAAACAATATCTCACTCATCAAAGTGAATGGGTCATCTCCCTATGGTGGCTTTGCTTGTCGAACATCTTCACCAGTTGGTTCCTGCACAAGTGCCTATTCCTTGAGACATTGCTCTGGATGGAGCGTTCAACATGTGGCTCTTGGATTTCCACCTTTGTTGCAATGATTGAAAAAACTATTCTTCCTCCATAATTGCTTAATGTTCTTCCTTCCATGATGTGGAGAAGGCGTTTCACTTCTCGTCCTCTTTCTTGCTACCATTCTATTCCAGCACTCGGGAATAACATGCTTATACAAACCACAAAAACTACATTGTTTTCTATGCAATAAACTTTTCTCATCCTTAAAAATCTATTTTTAATTAAAAGGAACATTAGCATAATGAGACTTTTTATACCTCACTTGGTTGTCTCTAGTGCAATCCTAGCAATGAGAGCTTGCCTTAGCTCTTCCTCTACAATGTGCACTGTCATGGGAGGATTGTGATGTGTTCCAATCATCCTCTTTCCCTAATGGCTTTGACAATGCCTTGGAAGCTTCTGCTACCTTCGAGCACTCTCCTTCAATGTATCCCATCTTGGTAAGGAGTCTCAGGTCAGTTCCTAAAATGGGTACCTCAAGGCTTCCAACAGAAATAGCATCATGTGAAAATGAAACTGAAGAACGATCAACATTTTAACCTCAATTGTTGAATCTGAAGCAAGTGATTATGGCTCCGCTAAGCCTTCGTTTCACTTCAACGCTTCCAAGGCCTCTTCTATGGCTCATAACTAAAGTTGCAATCTTTGCTTCTCCTCTTTTTCTTCTTGTAGAATTCTCCTCAATTTAGCATTCTCTCCCTAAAGGCTGTAATTGATCTCCTCATTTGAATGATGATAAGATGGTGAAGAAGAAGAGTGTTCACTCGACGAGGTAGATGGAGCATCATCCTCTGCTCTTTCTTTCTCCTGTTCTTTTATTTCCATTTTCTCCTCATAATTTTCATATATTATATCTACAATGTGTGCCATCTTGAGGAGGTCCTCATAGAGATATTTGTTGCTCCCCATCTTCCTTCTTGTTGCACGTTCAATCTTTGCTTATCATTCACACTCGCAATTCACATCGGGGAGAAGACCGCTATGATACCATACTTGATCCGGATTCTCTCAGCTATCGAAATTAACTAAGATCTTTTACTTATGTGATGTTAGCATAATTTCATGTGAAAGAGTATGAAAAAACACATGTGCATACTTTAAAGAAGAGGAAACATAATGACATCCATCAAATCAAAGAACACACATAAGTTGATAATGGAGTTCACCGTGGGTTACATCTTTGGTTAAGGTGTCAAGAGTGAAGAGGCCGCTTCATAAACACTGCAAGATGATGATGATTACATGGTGTATTATTTGTCATTACAAGGATAAACTTCCCTAAATAAGATTAGCATGTCTCTCCATGAGATGTTCTCCTATAAGAACTCTCACTCATATGAGCCCTCCATTAGTATGAAAAAATATCTAATTCTCACATGAATTGGTATACAAGTACCCTCCAATATAGTAGTAAAAAAAGAGGTGAACATCAAAGCATCATCTCAGCAAATCAAAAGAAATACATGGCATCACTGCATCATATAACTCCACTTCTAGGGATGGCCTGAAAATGCACAACTCTGCTGAAGAAATGGACTGCACCATTGAATTCATGGTACGAAATCATGTCAAATGACTATAAACACGACCCCTTTCTAACACCGTCAAAATATGGGCCCTCGGGAATCACAAAGATTCCCCAAATATTCTTTCTCACTGGTTGACTAGAATTCTACTGCTAAGGTCACAAATTTGACTTCACCATTGTGCTCCTTGCGAAAAACTAAGTAATTTGAGTATAAAATCGGCTTGGTTCTAAAACTGTCAAAATTCGGCCCTCAAAGAATCTTTTAGATTCCTCATGAACCCACAAAGATTTCACTCTGCAAGTTGACTGAAATTCCACCACTCAGATCAGGAAAACGATCACGCCATCAGACTCCTAGCTAAATTCTAGTTCGTTTGAGTATAAAGTTGGTATTATTTTGTCACTAAACTCGATCTGGATTCTCTCAGTGATCAAAATTAACCAAGATCTTTTACTTATGTGATGTTAGCAGAATTGCATGTGAAAGAATATGAAAAAACACATGTGCATACTTTAAAGAAGAAGAAACATAATGACAGCCAACAAATCAAAGAACACACATAAGTTGATAATGACGTTCACCTAATGTGGGTTACATCTTTGGGTCGGGTGTCAATAGTAGGGAGGCCGCTTCATTAAATGTTGCAAGATGATGATGATTACATGGTATATTCTTTGTCATTACACGGATAAACTTTCCTCAATAAGAGTGTCATATCTCTCCACGAGACGTTCTCCTATAAGAACTCTCACTCCTATGGGCCCTCCTTTAGCCTGAAAAAATATCTAATTCTCACATGAAGTGGCATACAAGTTTCCTCCAACATAGTAGTAAACAAGGATCTCAACATCAAAGCATCATCTCAACAAATCAAAAGAAAGACATGGCATCACTGCATCATATACCTCCACTTCCGGGAATGGCCTGAAAATGCACAGTTTTGATAAAGAAATGGATTGCATCGTTGAATTTGTGGCATGAAACCGTGTCAAATGACTGTAAACAATACCCCTTTCTGACACCGTCAATATATGGGCCGTCACGAATCTCAAATATTCCTTCTCACTAGTTGACTAGAATTCTACTACTTAGGTGGAAAATTTGACTTCATTATTGTGCTCCTTGCAAAAAACTAAGTAGTTTGAGTGTAAAATCGGCTTGGGTCTGAAACTATCAGAATTCAACTCTTAGAGAATCTTTTAGATTCCTCATGATTCGACAAAGATTTCCCTATGCAAGTTTACTGAAATTTTGCTACTCAGATCAGGGAAATGATCATGCCATCAAACTCTTAGCAAAATTATAGTTCGTTTGAGTATAAAGTTAGCATAACTCTATCACTGTGAAAATTTTCCTCCCCAAAAATATTTCAAATCCCTCACTAATTTTGCATAGAATATTCTAGAATATTCCTTTAAAATATTCTGTGTCGAAAATCATCCCTGCTCTTAGCTCTGTCGTGTGGCTCCACCTCCATTCGTTCTCCCTTAGAATTAAATGTCATGGTTTATATATGATTTCTCCGACACGAATTACAAGGCCCACCAGTGTAGCACATTGGCTAGCGCAGGGTCATTGGTTCCAATCTTACATACGCTCATTTTATATATATATAAAAAAGACCGTTGGTTATGTGTTAATCGTAGACCATCATTACAAACAGCAGTTACAAAACTTTCATTTAAAATAGTCATGGGTTTGTCACTTTAACAAATGGTTATTTTATAACAATACTCGTTGTGTGTTAACCGTCGACCATCATTACAAACAGTGGTTACAAAACTTTGATTTAAAATAGTCATGGGTTTTTCACCTTAACAAATGGTTATTTTATAGCCATATTCATTGCATACATATGGTTCCATATGGTATATTTATTTTTTTAAATAAACCAAATTTCTTTTATTATATGGTTTTTGTTATAACCATAAAAAACTACTTGTTTGAATATGGTTATTTATTTATTTTAATATTTTCTTTTTGTATTTTATGAAAATTGGTTTTTAATGGTATTTTTGTTTTATTTAATATTTTAATATTATTTTTGGTCTCTTTGCAAGAATAAGGAGTTAATGACTGGGATCCAAGTGTCAATGATTAAGTGGTTAGTTTGCCACCATGTAAGGTCCCACCTACTCATTGGGATGCCATGTGCACAATGTGGGCCCCCCTTTTTTCCTGTCTGGTCAAACTTCACATTGTGATAAGTTTCTCATACGAACTTGGATTGGCAGTGTTTGCATCATCAGAAATCTCTCTCCGAGCTCTACAACTTGATGTTAGTGTTGTTGAGATTCAAGAACTTTGAAAATTAAGTTTTTCTAGAGTCACCTGGATCAATGAAAGTGTATTGAAAGAAAGCAATCCTAAACTACTACTATTGGAAACAATTTTTTGCAAGAAATCAAACATGAGGAGGTTAAGTTTGCTTTGATTGGTAAGCCTAAGGTAATTCTTATGAGTACAAATTTCAATAATTTTTCTAACAAAGTTAAAATTATGTTATATGAGTTTCTTAATATTGTAGTTGATGATTCTCCAGATGAATTTCCTACCATAAGGAGTATCAGTCATCACATAGACTTGATTTCACATGCTAGTCTTCCATATAAAGTAGATTTTAAGATTACCGCAAGGAAGAATGAGGAGATTAAAAATAAGTTGCAAGAGTTGTTGGATAAGGGTCTCATCCGAGAAATTTTGCGTCCATGTACTTTTCTAATAGTATTAACTCCAATGAAGGCTAGAGGATGGAGAATGTGCAACAACTCCATAACTATAAATAAATAAATAATACAATTAGGTACAAATTTATCTTGCCTCACATTAATGATGTACTATATTATTTAAGTGGTGACAAATACTTCTCCAAAATAGATTTGAAAAGTGGATATCATCAAATTTAAGTTAAGGAAGGAGATGAATGGAAAAAGGCATTCAAAACTAATAATGGATTTTATAAATGGTTGATGATGTCTTTTGAACCAACCAATGTTCCTATTATTTTCACTAGATTACAAAATGAGGTCTTCAAAGAGTACATAGGTAAATTTATTACCATCAGTCAAAAGAAGAATATTTGAGGCATCAATGTGCATCCTCTCTCAAAACTATCCATCCATTGCATGCATGGTCACCTTGCCAATTGAACATGTGATGGCATTGGCCCGCCGTGCATCTCCATGCATTACCGTGTGTTGCAAGTTGCAAGAATGCCCGCACAACGTACGATAGCATGTTGTGAGATGGCGTGCCACTCATGCTACATTGAATACCCAATTATACCCAAAATTGTACAATATAACCAAATCGGCAACTCCAACATGTGATCATGAATCAATCAATGTACCAAATTTCCCATCCCTTGTATACGCACACATATATTCATCTAAATAATGCACCTTAACATTAAGAGTCTCACATGAACCTAACAAAATTCCAATTCCATATAAAATATTTCAACGTGTTGCAAAACTGACAAAGAATGAAAATGAAAGTGTGGAGCATAGATTTCTCTTCTCAATATTCAAAGTATTTAAATATAATACATAGAAAACACCAACAATAAATCAATGGAGTGAAACTCGACTAAACTGAAGTAAAATTGAACTGACTATGAAACCTAGTAGACAACATAATAAAATGTGATGACACCTAGCAGACTTTGAGATTAGTATCTCAACATGCCCTCATAATCTCAACTGTTACAAGTAGAGGCACTTACAATGCCTAATTTCTCTCTTTGAAATTCAAATACATTTTTTCCCAATGACTTTGTGAAAATATCTACAAGCTGATCTTTGGAACCAAAAAAAGCAAGTACTATGTCCCCATCATTGACAAGCTCACAGATGAAATGAAAATGTGTGTCAATGTGCTTGCTCTTTTTGTGCAAAACATGTTTTTTTTTTATGAATAAATTGCTGAAATGTTATCACAGTAAATAAGAGTTGGCTCCTTCTGAATATTTGAAATATATTTCAACAAAAAGTTGTTGAATTTGTTATAAATATCTTGCTTGTGCCGAAGATATTGAAACGATTGACTATTTCTTGGATGCCCATGAGATCATATTGGCTACAAGGTGAAAAACATACCCTGAGGTGCTTTTGCGATAATTTTAATTGCATGCATAATCACTGTCTATATAACTTGTAAGTAAGCAATCTTCAAAATGAGTGTAGAAAAAACCATAGTCTTGTCCCTGCAATATACCTTAAGATCCTTTTTGCAACCTTCCAATGAGAAATCTTTGGTGATTGCATAAACTTGGAGACAAAACTTGCTTCAAACATGATATCAGGTCTAGTTGCAATGAGATACAACAAACTAAAAACTAGAATTTTATACAATGTGGGATAAACTAGAGGTGCTACATCTTCTTTTCAGAACTTGTTGCCTTGAGCGATCAGTGTCTCAACAAGTTTGCAGTTGGTCATTTTGAATTTTTGGATGATACCAATGGCATATTTTTGTTGATCAACAAAAATTCCATTAGGATATTGTTGAATTTCAATGCCTAAGAAGTATTTTATGACCCCTAGATCATTCATATCAAACTTTGTTTTAGTTTCTGCTTTGAAGTGTTCTATCATCATAGTGTCTGCATAAAGAATATCATCTATGTAAAGGCATACAATAATAATTTTACCTTCATGATTTTTGGTATACAAATTTGGCTCATGGTTGCTTCTTAAAAACCACTTTTTATGAGATAAGTGTTGATGTGACTGTACCAAGATCTTGGAGTTTGTTTCAATTCATACAAGGCTTTCTTCAATCTGTATACCTTATGCTCCTATCCTGGAACTTCAAAACTAGGAGGCTGCTCTATATAAACTTCTTCCTGCAATATACGATTTAAGAAAGCATACTTTACATCAAGTTGATATACTTTTTGTTTATGTTGATATTTTGTGGAAAAAATAGTTCTAACAGTGTCTAACCTTGCTACTGGAGCAAGGTTTCACCATAGTAGACACCAAACTATTGAGAGAATCAATTAGAAACTAGCCTTGCCTTATGCTTCTCAATTTCTCCTTTTTCATTCAACTTGGTCTTATATACCCATTTTACACCAATTTTGGTTTTATCTCTTGGGAGATCAGCTAATTCCCAAGTCTGGTTCTTCTCTATGGCAACAATTTCTTGGGTAATTGCATCAAAGCAATGTTTTTCTTTAACTGCGTCTTCCAAATGGGTTGGTTGAGATAAAAGAAATGAAAACATATTATGTTGGTCAAACTCATGGTCTTGTTCACATATTTCTCTTTCTGATTGTCTTCCGAAGATGTTGAATCACTGGTGGATTCACTACTTGAAGATGTACCATTTTCAGAATGGTATGGCTCTTCTTGAACCTGCAATCTTGGTAGTTGTGGTGGATAAAAAGGTTGATTTGAAGCTTCATCAACATGATCATACCAAGATTTATTTTCAAAAAATTTAACATCTCTGCTTAAAACAAACTTCTTGGTAACTAGATTGTAAAGTCTATAGGCCTTTGACTACTCACTATAGCCTACAAAAATACATCTTTCACTTCTATCATCAAGCTTCTTTCTTAGCTACTCAAGAATATATGCAAAAGCTATTGATCCAAAAATTATAAAGTGAGATAAATTTACCTTTTACCATTCCATGCTTCTTGAGGTACTACATCTTGGAGACTGGTTGTTGGAGATTTGTTGAGAACATACACTGTTGTCAAAACTGCTTCAGATCAATAGTCATTAGACAACTTCTTCTCACATAGCATACATTTGGCCATGTTCATGATTAACTGATTTCCATTTCTTCTACTCCATTATCCCGCGGAGTATATCTTGTTGTGTTATGTATGATGATTCCTTGTTGCTAACAGAAAGCTTTGAAGTCATTGGAACTATATTCTCCTCCTCTGTCTGACCTCAAGACCTTCAAAGGCTTTCCACTCTTCTTTTTTGCTTATGCTTTGAATTATTTGAACCTTGAGAATGTATCTGATTTATTTTTGAGAAAATAAAGCCATATCTTCCTGCTATAATCATCAATGAAGGTCAAAAAATAAAGGCTACAAGCAATGGACTGTGTCTGAATTGGGCCACATATATATGTATGGACTATCTCTAAAGGCTCTTTTGCTCTAGAGGAAGATGTGGGAAAGCTATCTCTTTTACGGTTTGCTAGAATATTGATTTCACAATTACAATCTTTTTCATTTATAACAGGGATACCAATGACTATAAAATGTTTTTGAAGCAAAACTAGACTCTTTACTGGGATATACCCATACCTATAATTTCATAGTTGAGACTCATCTATTCTTGACACATTATGGGAAAAAGACTGTGAGATATTTCAACTTCTAAGAGTCAATGGAAACATCCTATTATTGGTTTTTTCAACCTTTTCTATCAGTCTTCTATTGGGAAGTTTGTCATAAATATAACATGTGTTCCCTTGGAATATTACATCATAACCATGTTCCATCAATTGACCTACACCTATGAGATTATTCTTCAGATGTGGGACATAATAAACATCAGGTATATATTTATGCTCATTATGTTTAGTAAGAACAGAGACAGGACCTTTCCCTTCAGCTTCAATAGAGGAATGATCTCCAAGAGTAATTCATGATGTTATGGAAGCATCAAGATAAGAAAACAAATTTTTGTTACCTATCATATGATTGTTGCAACCACTGTCTAGCAACCAAAGTCCTTGTTGTGTGTATCTTCAGAAAGATGGCAAGAAAGAAACATTGTTTCAAAGGATTCTCCTTCATTGTTGGAGAGATGGACACTGCATCTATGCTAAATTGATTGTTTCTTTCTGCATTGATGTTCATACCACCAAAATTTCTTACAGTAATAGCATTGAACATTATATTTTCTCCTTGTTCTGCTTCTATATGTTTGGTTCTGTGGAAGTCTCAGTTGCTCTGCTGCATGATGATGTTATGATCTGCATGTGCTTCGACCTTTGCCTTACTTGTTGTCACCTCTATATACTCTGCCTCTGTCTCTACCAAGAGAGAGATGTGCTCTGAAATCTTGTTCCAGGGAATCTTTTGCGAAGTTAAGTCTTGTCTCATGTGCCAAAGGTGATCCAAACAATTGTTCTACTAAAAAAGTTGTAAAATCTTTGGATTCTAGAATGGCTATTAAAATCATGTCATATTTCTTGGGCAAGCTTCGAATGACTTTTTCAACAATCTTCTGATCTGTAATGGTTTTACCAATGAGTTTGATTTGATTGGTTATTATCATGACTCTAGTCATGAACTGGTCCACAGTCTGTGTGTCAGTCATCTTCAGGGTTTCGAACTAAGTATTATATGTTTGCAATTTAACAATCTTCACTGTATCATTACCTTGATATGCAACTTTCAAGATTTTTCAAGCTTATTTTGGTGGATGCATGAGTTATCTTATCGAAGATAGAATCATCGAATGAGTTCTGAATCTAACATTTGGCTTTGTGTTTTTTCTTTCTTAGTTCAATAGTTGCATCATTCTGATTATTGATCATGGTTGCCAATTCTTCTTGGGTCGGCTCTACATAAGCATTCTGAAGTGTATCCCAACACTCATGGGCTTACAAAAATGTCTTCATTCTTAAAGACCAAAACTTGTAATTTTTGCCAAACAAATCATTGTCTAAAATAAAGAACTAGACAAAGTCATTTCACAAAGTATAGATGTGCACCCTCTTTTTAACAAAAACTCCTTAAAAAAAAAACTCTCGCAACACCCTTACAAACTTTATCTCAAATCCTTTAATTTTTTTTACCAACTTTCTTTTTAAAATAAAAATTTTTTTTTTTAATTTTAATTTTAATTTTTTTAATAACTTAAAAAAAAAATTGTTATGAAACCAGCTCACAAAAAGATAGAAAAGAGAGATCCACACCTTAGAATTCAGCCTCTTCGAGGGGGCAACCTCCTTTACATTACATAAATGAACAATTCTTGGATGATACAAATGACAAAACCTCCTTTCTATATATAGGAGTCTAAGGAGTCACAATATAATCCAGCCGACCTAACAATAATAATATAAAGCCACAAAAATAACAATAGAGGGATTCTATGGGGCACAGAAATAACAATATGGGGGTAATAGGGGCACAACAATATAAATAAGGGGTATAACTACAATAGTAATGGGGTAATCACTAGTATTATAGGGACCCAACATGCCCCTCTCCTTCAAAAAAGTGTTGTCCTCAACGCTTGAGTAGTTCTGGATACTTCTGCATAAAATTCTCATCCTCCCATGTGGAATCTTCAGCGGATAAGTTCTTCCACTTGATAAGATACTCTGAAATTGATCGATTTCGTAGCTGTCGAGTTCTTGTTTCTGTGACTGCTTCCGGTTCCAATATAATTTTTCCTTCCTCGTCAAGTTCTGGCAATATTGTTTGAACTGGGAGCTTGTCGCCTATAACCTTCTTTAAACATGAAACATGGAAAACTGGGTGCAATCGAGAAGCTGCAGGAAGCTCCAATTTGTATGCCATAGTACCAATCTTTTGCAACACCTTGTACGGACCATAATACTTTGGTGATAATTTATTATCCTTCTTAGCTTGCTTTAGGGACATTTGCTTATATGGTTGTAGCCGTAGGAATACCCAATCACCTACATCAAAACTTCTTTCACTGCGATGTTGATCTGCCTGTTGTTTCATTCTATTTTGTGCCAACACGAGGTTATCCTTTAAGAGTTGGAGGACTTGTTGTTGATGTTCGATGTGATGTTCCACTGCCTGAACCTTAGAATTTTCTCTTAAATATGATGTGATGGATGGTGGTTGATACCCATAAAGTGCCATAAATGGGGTCATTTTTGTTGCTGTATGGAAGGAAGTGTTATACCACCATTCAGCCAGAGGCAACCATTTGACCCATTGTGTCTGTTTATCAGATACAAAGCAACGAAGATATCCTTCCAAACATTTGTTTACTATCTCAGTTTGCCCATCAGATTGAGGATGATAAGATGAGCTATGAGCTAACTGAGTACCAAGACAAGAAAATAATTCTGTCCAAAAATTTCCAGTGAAAATGGGATCTCTGTCACTTACAATAATCTTTGGGTTTCCATGTAGCTTTTGAACTGTTTCCATAAATGCAGTAGAAACTGTACTGGCTTTAAATGGATGTGATAATGCACAAAAGTGTGCATACTTGGTAAGTCTGTCAACTACCACCATGATGACACTCTTTCCCTCAGACTTGGGTAAACCTGTGATAAAATCCATTGAAACCTCCTCCCAACGTTGGCTTGGAATGGATAAAGGTTGTAATAGACCTGGTGTCTTAATTGTTTCAACTTTATTTTGTTGGCAAACCAAACATTCCGCCACAAACTTTTGAATATCTGATTTAAGGCCATCCCAAAAAAATTCCTTCTTAACCCTGTGGTAAGTTTTTAAAAATCCTGAGTGCCCTCCTAAGGGAGAAGTGTGCAATTCCATAAGAATCTTTTGTTTTAGCTGGGAATTCTTACAGAGGTATAAGCGATCTTTGTACCATAACGAATCATTTTGCCAGCTAAATGTATCAGAAGTACTGGAATCTTGTTGTAGCTTTCGAATAAGTGCCCACACTTCTTCGTCATTCTTCCATTCCTCCCTTGCTTCGTTTATCCAATCTGGTTGGATAATAGAAATGGCACACAACAATGCTTCCACATCCTCATCCTTTCTTGAGAGTGCATCTGCCACCACATTTTGCTTCCCTTTTTTGTAGATGATTTCAAAGTCATAACCCAACATCTTTGTGACCCACTTTTGTTGCTCTTCAGAGGATAATCTTTGTTCTAAAAAGTATTTAAGGCTATCATGATCCGTTTTTACCTTGAAGTGTCTTCCCATTAGGTAGGGTCGCCATTTCTTAAGTGCATGGAGTATTGCCAACATTTCCTTCTCATAAATAGCTTTGCTTAAAAACTTTCCCTTGATTGGACGACTTTCAAAAGCAATGGGTCTTTCATCTTGCATTAGAACAACACCAATTCCATTTCCTGAAGCATCACATTCCACAATAAAGGTTTTTGTGAAGTCCGGTGTAGCTAAGACCGGTGCTTGGCACATTGCCTCTTTAAGATGTTCAAAGGCCTTTGTTGCTTCCGGAGTCCATGAAAATGCATCTTTCTTCAATAATGTTGTTAGAGGTGCTGCTATTCTCCCATAATCCTTAACAAACTTGCGATAATACCCTGTCAACCCAAGAAATCCCCGCAGATGCTTTATGGATGTGGGGATTTTCCATTCCTTAATGGCTTTAATTTTGCTAGGGTCTACCTTAACTCCTTCATGAGATACAATATGACCCAAATATTCCACCTCCTGGACTCCAAAGAAAAATTTGGATCTTTTTGCATATAATTGTTTCTCCTCCAATAGTTGTAGCACCCTGTCACCAAGATTTGCTGTAGATTAGTATATCATCAAAAGATACTAACACAAATTTTCTAAGGAATGGTTTGAAAATTGAATTCATCAAACCTTGAAATGTTGAAGGTGCATTGGTAAGGCCAAAAGGCATGACCAAAAATTCATAATGACCCTCATGAGTTCTAAATGCCGTTTTCGGAATGTCTTCAATCTTCATTCTGATTTGATGATATCCCGAACGAAGATCCAACTTGGTGAAGTAAATTGATCCATGCAATTCATCCAGTAATTCATCAATGACAGGAATGGGGAACTTATCTTTAATAGTGAGCTTGTTGAGCTCCCTATAACCTGGACACATGCGCCATGATCCATCCTTCTTGTGCACCAATACTACTGGAGCTGAGAAAGAACTTTGACTCGGTTGAATTATACCAGCCTCTAGCATTTCTGCAACCATACGTTCAATTTCACTTTTTTGGACATAGGGATATCTGTACGGCCTGATGTTTGGAGGAACACTTCCTGGAATCAGATGAATAGCATGATCATGATCACGCATAGGTGGGAGACCTTTGGGAGTCTCAAATACCTTGGAATGATTGTCCAGGACTTTTTGGAGATCTGGAGAAATAGATGATTCCAATGTGGAAACATCTAGCGAACATAATTGTGCAATTACACCTCTTTGCTCCTTTTTTAGAAGCTTTGTCATGCCATTAGAGCTGATTATCTTTCCTGGTTTCCCTGCAATACCCCTTAATTCAACTTCCTTTCCTTCCACAGAAAATTTGATGAAAAGTTCTTGAAAATTAAAAGCTATTGTACCCAAGGATTGTAGCCATTGGACTCCTAGTACAACATCAGCACCTCCCATTGGAATGGAAAGCATTGGGCTAGTCAATACATATTCTCCCATGGATAGCTTGATATTATGGCACTTTCCAGAGCAATTTATTGTTCCTCCATTTGCAATCATCACTTGACACTCTGGTGCTGGATATAGGAAGCAATTCAATTCTTTTGCTACCCTACAATGAATAAAATTGTGGGTGCTTCCTGAATCAATCAACACTATTACCTTTTTCTTCTTGATTTGTCCTTCTATCTTGATGGTTTGAGGAGTGGTAATTCCCGCCAATGCATTACAAGATATGGTCGGATTTATTTTTTCTTCATCTAGGCTTTGTTCCTGGAGTATATCCTCTTCTTTTGACCTTTCTTGCTCCTTTTCTTCTTCCTCTTCACAATCTATGTAGAATAATTTCTTCTCAGCACACTTATGACCTTTTGTGTATTTGCTATCACAATTGTAACAAAGCCCTTTTGCTCTTTTTTCTTCCAATTGTTGTGGTGTCAACCTTGTAGGTTGTGGAAGACTATGGGCAACAACACTTCCGTCTTTATAGTTGTGAATGGTATGCTTCCTAGTTGCCATAATTTTGCTTTCCATTTTTCTTGCTAACCTGAATGCCTTCTCTAATGAATCAGGTTCCCAAAGGCGAACATCATGTTGGATATTATCCTTTAAAGACCCTATGAACACATCAATCCTATGCTCCTCTGGAATATCTTTTACCCTTATGTTCAATTTTTGGAACTCCTCAATGTGCTCCATTATTGAACCCTTTTGTTTGAGACTTATCAATTGGCTAAAAAAAGTGTTGCTTTTTGTATCCTCATAATGTGCTATCAATTCTTCCGTAAAAATTGCCCAAGTGATAAATTTTTTACGAGAGAAAAGCCATTGATACCATACAAACTGATTTGGTTCCAAATATAAAGTTGCCATACGTACCTTTTGTGTGTTTTGCACATTATTGAGATCGAAGAATTGCTCCATCTGTAATATCCATGTGGCGGGATCCTTGCCATCAAACTTCCTCATATCGATTTTTGGAATATGGTGGGTCTTCGATCCAACATTAGCGTCTATGGAATCATGATTAACATTTCTTTTGTTCGCATCATGAGTTTCCTTTACAACCTTTTCACCATTAGTAAGTATTTCTTGTAGAAAATTTGTCAAATCTGTCTTCAAATCTGCCATGTCTGTCTTCAAATCTGTCTTCAAATCTGCCATGTCTCTCTTCAAATCTATCTTCGAATCATCCATCTTAGCTTCCATGCCCTTTATCTTAGATTCCACGCCACTTATCTTAGCTTCTGTTAGCTTTTGTGAGCGTGACATTTGTTGCACTTGTTCTTGTAATTTTGATATATCATGTAGCATTTCTTCCTCTTCTTCATGAGTCATGCTAGAGCTTTCAGGTTCCTTACTAGGTGTTTGCATTTTCTTTCCTCGGGGCATCAGTTACCGATAATAATGCTTTACTATGCCCTTTGAATTCCGTTAAACCAAGCTTACACAAAAATTTAAAAAAAAAACTACACACCTTTTTTCACTTTATAGAAGCCTGATATTGAATCTGATGTATCTCTGTAATTTCGGATCATCCAGTTTTGAAATTGCTACCTGTAGTAGCCTTCTGCGTCCTCTTTCCAATGCCACAAGTCTGAGCCAAATTGGATTCTCCAAGGAAGAGTTATGTGAAATCTCCCACAGTGACTTGCTTTTAGACTGGTTCAGTAGAGCGAACTTGTACGACGTGCCACGAGTCACTGTTTCAACCTTTGAATCTGAAACACACACACAAGAAACTAAAGTTCATCCTCTTTCTGTACCTTTTTACGAAATTTCAATCCGATCCTCAGAGAGAGAGTTATGACGATTTTCCCCAGGTCACCTGTTTTGAATGTAATTCAGGAGTCTGCAAAAAGGCCAACTTCCTCAGATCATATCTCCGAAAATATCACGCAAAAACCTCTGAAATTCGGACCCAAGGTTCAGCACAAATTCTTCTCAAATGGGTTTTTTTTACGACTTCTGAAACGTCACAGAAAAAACGTTATAGCGAAAATTCCACGATGACCTGTTTGGAGCAGCGAAACCCTAGAATCCAAAGCTCTGATACCAAATGTTATGAAACCAGCTCACAAAAAGATAGAAAAGAGAGATCCACGCCTTAAAATTCAGCCTCTTCGAGGGGGCAACCTCCTTTACATTACATAAATGAACAATTCTTGGATGATACAAATGACAAAACCTCCTTTCTATATATAGGAGTCTAAGGAGTCACAATATAATCCAGCCGACCTAACAATAATAATATAAAGCCACAAAAATAACAATAGAGGGATTCTATGGGGCACAGAAATAACAATATGGGGGTAATAGGGGCACAAAAATATAAATAAGGGGTATAACTACAATAGTAATGGGGTAATCACTAGTATTATATGGACCCAACAAAAATTATAATAACAAACTCCTCTTTTTTCAAGTAATATTTTATTTAAACAAACTCTTTTATAAAAAGGTTTATCTTAAATAAAATTATTAATTCAAAACCCTTTTATTACCAATAATCTAATTCAAAGGCCTTTTTGTAATTGATCATATGGAGTATTTTAGAAATACCGGGCGACAAAGCCTTAGTTTGACTTTTTTGAAAGAATGTAATACATGGATGTTTCGTTACATTGTTGTTGAGCGGAAACAAACAACCCATCGTGCCTTAAGTCACACAATTAGCTTCTTCAAACAACAAAGACTTTTTCTCTAATTTTTAGGCTAATAAATTATTCCTTGTAACCTGATCTTCTTGAATGATAAATTCACCCTACAATTTACATCTTTGTGACCATGGTTAGTGCAATTAAAGAAATATCCAGGATAAATACCCTCGTACCTAGTAAAAAATCGATTCTTGTAGCTTGGTTGTTGAATTATCTGAGATGTATCAACATGTTATTTGATTCAATCCTATGAATTTCTCTACTAAACATTTCAACTTGCTTGTTGTGTATTTCAATTTGGGTTTGTGGAATTATTTATCCCTTGCTGGGTGAAATTTTATTTTTCCTTTTTATCCTATAACTACAAATTATACTATGTTTCTCTCTCTGTTATTGCATTGGGTTTGCTACATCTCTTTTGTTATCGCCTAGATTGACCTCAGGCTGAATGGAGGCAATTCTAGGGTAACCACAAACCAAGCTTAACCTGGTAGCTAGCCCTACCAGGTCGGGAGAGGGCTCTCTCCTTATGAATCTCAATCGAGATGACTGAAATAGGTAAAGATTTTAGGCTAGGTATAGTAGCTTGAAAGGTTTGATTGAATTTTATTGGTGTTTTCCAAATCAGGAGGAGCTTGGCAATTTGGTTCAGGGAAACTAAGTCGAAATTGTAGGGGATTCTATGGAGCAAGGTAGGTATTATCTTCAGCACCATAATCTTGATGGGGTGAAAGGCTAGACTGGTTAGGAGCTAAGAAGGGCCTGAGCAAGTCAAGAATCCTTCCTAAACAAAAGAAAACATGAAATACTAGTTTTTTCCCAAAGCAGAGCATTAAAACCTAATGTATTCCACCTATCTAACTTGAAAAAACCAATCAGAAGCAATTATATGAAAGAGGCATACATAAATGACATGAAAACATATTAACAAAAGAATAAACACATGCTAAAGGCCACACCATAGGGATCCCATAAAAATAGCTGCAACTTTATTACTTTCCTGTCAAAACTACTACAAAATGATATGTGTTCAGTACATGAGCATCCAGCTAAATCCAACCCTTGCAAATGAGAAAGAGAATACATGACATAGACATCTAAACCACTCATTCTAGCCATCAAGGGTTGAATCCAAGAGAATATGAGTTGTTTCAACCATTTCTAAACTAAGAACAGGAATCTAGGCAGTCAAACAACTTGCCTCTACAAGAGTGGAAATAGATTCATTACCCTCAAAACCACTTTTTGTCCATGAATCTACCATCTACTAGTGTTTGACTATTACATTTACAATCCATGGAATTAATTACATCAGCAAATTCACTTGCATGAGAGAGAAATCAAGAAAATAGGTGAAATTAGGCAAAAAAGTCATCCTGAGTGAAAAATGCCCTACGTGCAGCGCCACTGGTCCTATGCACAGTGCCAATTTGAGTCCACTTTTGGAGGCCTTCCCATCATCCAAATTGAGCCCAAGATAGCTCATTGGAAAGGTATTTAAGTCTAGTTTTTGGAACACCTAGAATTTCTAGATTTGGAGCTCATTTTCCCCCTCAAAAACCAATTCTCCCAAGGCTGCTTCTGTGTGTCCAAAAACTGGCAGAGAGGTCAAATTTTGAGTGTTTTTGGACCTTTTGGTGGACTAAATCTGCTCCAAAAATTCTGAAAATTTCTAGGGTACCTGTTCTTAATGCCTTCAATCCAAAAATGCAAACCATTTGTTCATTGAATGCCCTAGAAAAATCATAGCGCTGGTGGTGCTGCACTTCTGGGAAAATTTCCTGTGTTTTGAATTTCCAAAATTTCAAAATGTCAAAATTTCTTCAAAAGCTGCCCAAATTTGGCATGAGACACCACCATCAATTGCTTTGATGGGCTAGGGAGGCTTCAACCAACATCTTCAATCTATCTTGCTCCTTTTTTCCTTCCAAATCTCTCCTTAGCCTAGCCTTTAACTTTCTAATCCTCATGTTACAAATTTTGTTGCAGGTCATGTAATGGTATGCCATATGTCTGAGCATTTTCTTATCCCTATTGGCCTTCTCAATGAGTCCTTCAAGATGTATGTTGACTCTTTCAAGCCAAGTTTCCCTATCATTTTCAATCTCCTGCTCAATAGGAGTCAATGTGACATGAGCCTCTTTGGAAATTTGCCTATTTGCTTTGATCATTTCCAGCTCCATGAGGACTTGTTTGTCACTCAACTATTTGTTTTCCTGTTCTAAGTATGTGATGACATACTTGGCTCTCTCTAGGTTGACCGCCAAAGCTTGTATTTGAGCTTCCCTTTCTTTTATGATGATGTCTTTGATGGTTTCTTGATCCTAAGCCTCTAAATAAATAACATCATTGTCATGTTGCAGCTCCTCATGCTCAGTCAAGTCAAAATCTCTTTCCTCCTCATCACCAAAGCTTTCCTCCTGCACTTTTTCCTTGCCTTTTCTCAGCTGCTCGACCTGTACCTGTTTTGTCAATGTAGAACGCAAAGCCCCTTCCACATCTTGTGGAGATAACATTTTCCTGTGGACTGATAAAAAAGGCAAGGTCCCTTCCACTCCTTGTGGAGCAAACACTTGTCTGGCAGCTGCAAACAACTTCCTTGACCCTCTTTGATATGTCAAGAACACCGGCACTTCAGCAGTCTTTGTCTCATGGTGTTCATCTCCTATTTCCACATGAGTTGAAGGCCCAGCTATCTCTTGCACCATGGATGGAGGAATCTGAGGTCCCCTGAACATGTCATGAGCTATGAAAGTCTCCCAAGGAATATTGAGAAGACTGAGATGGTGAAGGACAATAATTTTAATTAAGGAGTAATGATATATACTGTTCATCTGCTGGGGATATGGATTCTTCTGTACAAGGTAAGCCATCTTGTCAATGTTTCTAAATAGAAAGTAAGGGAGATTCAACATTTTTACTCTCCTAAAGTGCATGACAAGTCTGATATGGTAGGTATACAACCTGGAAAACCTACCCTCACAAGTGAAATACTCTATGATAATCTTCATCAAAGAGAAATACCTATTCTCCAAGAATTTGAAGGGGAAAAGCCTCTTCACCTGGTTTCTGTACTGAGGCTTGATGTAAGGCTCATAGTAATGCTCATCTAGGTCCTGAGCCTTATACCATTTCTCACCAACATTAGGAATTCTAGTGGCCTCTGAAATAATTGATGGTGACACTGTGAAAGTCACCCCAGCAAGAGTCACTTTGTTGTTATGTAGGTTGGCCACAAAGAGTCTAGCCAATTCATGATGAAACTGCACTCTCTCCACTAGTTCACAAAATTCATAACAATGAAGGTGCCTGAAACAAGAAACTGCTAATGGAGAGGCTTGTAGTTCTACTAAGCTAGTTGGTTCCTCTCTTGTGATTTTGCCTCCCTTATGAGGCTTTCTCTGTTGCCTTCTTCTCTCCACTGAACTATCACTTGTTGTCTCTTCATCATAATCAGAATCACCTCTATCCATGATTAATCAATTTTCTTGGTTTACACAGTTTAGACAATGTATGGGATGAATGATATGCTCTAGGGTTTATAGGGATGGGTATGGATGACTTTAGGAAGCTATGGGTAAAGTATGAGAGGGAGGGGAAGGTTTAGGGGGTGATAAATGAGTGGTGGAATATGATAAAAATGATGGGAATAATAAGTGTAGGGTTTAGTTATGGGTTTGAATGATGAGAAAAACAAAATGACTAGGGTTTTATATTGAAAATTAGGGTTTTTTTGTAGAGAGTGAAAAACGTGTCTAAAACTTCATATATGCAAACCAATAATCAAGTAGAGCAATGATACTTACTTGTGCAAGGTGGTTGTGGAGGTAATTTGGAAAAAAATTGAAGTTTGGAAAGTTTTTTGTGCTTGCTGCCCTAAGCGCAGCGCTCCTGCTCAGACATGCAGCGCCATGTCCAACACACATCGCCCGTTATAATTTACACTGCTAAAAATGGCCCTAAGCACAGCGCAAGGCTCTACACGCAGCGCCCTCCTCCCTACGTGCAATGCCAAGCCAAAACACTCCAGGAGCGTAGCGCCAGTTGCCTACGCACAGCGCCGCCCCTGTTTCACTCAAGAACACTTAAAAATTTATTTTTCCTTCTTTCCTTTAGCTCCTTTGATTTGCAAGATGAGAATATGAAATGAAAATAGAGTAGATGGGTTTATATATGAACACCATTTTAATTTTTGTCTTTTGAAAACCCACTTTTCTAATGTTTCTTTTCCTTTTTGGAAACCCTGATTTTGATGCCTGTTCATTTTTCTTTGCAGGTGGATTTGCTCATGTTGACTTGATTTCTTTGCAGGGTTTGTAGCTAGGCAATGTGGATTGATGCTTGAGAGCAGCTGAGGATCAATATTACATATAGGAACAATGAAATTACATAAGAAATGACAATAAAATAAAATACTCTGTTTTCACCTCAAAACATGTTTTGAGGTGAAAATTACATTAAGCTGTAAAAAGAATAACTTTTGACTTTCCAAATGCTATGCTTGAGTTTATTTGACATCCTCATGTCCTTGCTGATCTTTATTGGCATTTTCATCATCAAACTTGACTATGGTGAAAACCCTAAAACCTAATGAGACCAAACCCTATGACCTAATGAAATAAACTGCAGAGTGAAAATGAATCATGACTGAAGACTATAGAGAAGAGGATCAGCAAGTATATATCATGAGGGAAAAATGAAGTGACCTCAACCATCAATGAATCCATGACCTAATGGAGTGATGGAAATTTATAGTATGGGACTCCTATTATGCCAATGCAAAAGAGCAAATTTTGATCACTGATGGCAGTATGACAAGACTAACACTAACATCTTGCATTGTTTGAATTTTTAACAGCTTGTACAAAAGTAATAACTTTCTTACCCTTAATCACAACTGTCAATCTTGACTCACCTTGAAATCCTAAGCTTCTTATATCATGTGAGAGTCTTTGTGCTTCAAGAATTTCATTCAAACAGTTAGTCCCTTTACCAAATTTTTCATTAATACTCAAGTGGGTATTTTCAAGCTCTTTTCTTAGAGAAAAATATTCTCCTTCAAGCCTTTCACATTCTTATTTTTTATCTTTCAGTTGTTCATTCGAATTTTCTTGGATTTTCTTGCCTTCATCAATTTGTAAGAGCAGGGATTCAATTTCTTCAGTTTTATAATTGACCAACAATTCCTTTTGTGCTTTATTTTTCTTTCTCAACCTTTGGATATCTTCAAGAGCACTAATTAAACTCACGCTCAAGGTTAACTTCAACCTCTTCTCCATCAAACTCAACAAGTTCTATTTCCAAATTGTCTATGGCCATGAGCATAAATTATTTTAAGGTTTCATGAGATTTATCCTCATCAATTTATTAGTTGTCTTCACTCTCAAAGGAGTTGGAGTCTTGGATGTAGAATCTCCCTTTGAAACGTTCTATACTTATTCCTAGAACCATGCTCATTCTTCTTCTTATATGGACACTTAGATGCATATTGACCTATTTTTCCACAGTTAAAGCACCTAAAAGGTAGCTTACCTATGTACTTTCCTAAGCCTCTCTTAAGCTTCCTCACAAACTTGTCATGCTCTTCATCTGACTCACAACATGAGTCATTATGTTCTTCCTTAGGCTTCTTGTCTACTTTGAAGGTTGAATCTCTTGCTGTAAGTTTTCCATTAGAAATCATAATCTCATAGGAAATAAGAGTTTCAATCACTTGATCCAATATGATAGAATTGAGTTCCATCATCTCGTCAATTGCTGAAACTTTAGGATTAAATATTTTAGGGAGAGATCTCAACACCTTTTTCACTAGTACTAGCTCTTTAGTTCTTCATCAAGACCTCTTATTATATCCGCAACTTCATCAACCCTAAAAAAATATTTTGTAATATATTCGTCATCATGCATCTTCAAAGACTCAAATTGCATTCTAAGACCATGAATTTTTTCTTTCTTTACCTTGCTATCACCTTCATAGAAGCTTCTCATTTTGTCCCATATTTCTTTTGTAGTAGTGCAATCCATGACCTTGACTAGTTCTCATTTAGGTAGGCCAGTGAGTACAAAATTCATGGCCTTAGCATTTCAAGTAAATTCAATATTTTGATCTTTAGTAATTATAGTTGGATTATTTTGATATTCTTCTTCCATTGTGTCCCATACATCAGCACCAAGATATTGAATATAGGTTTTCATCCTTACCTTCCAAAAAACATAGTTTGTTCCACTGAACATAGGTTCCCTATTGGTGTATCTTCCTTCCTCGTTTTCCATGGTCCCTGATACTTCTTCAAGTTGTTAAACTGATCCTGAGGTAACCAAGCTCTAATATCAATTATTAGAATCCAAGACAATATTGAGAGGGGATGAATTAGTATTGTGAGAATTTAAAACTTTCCTTCACGAAGTAAAGAATACTTAAACACCAACAATCTCTTTAGCAATAACACATGTTATCATCATTATCAATCAACATAAGAAGAACATATTAAACACATAGATACTCCAATATTTTTATCAATTGTTTTTATAAAGGCAAGATTCAACTTACTATTACATTAATTAGTAGGTTGCAACCTACTTGAGAGCTTCGACACTCAAACTATTGGTTTCTTAGGCTCCAACCTGAAGGATACTACTACTACCTATTTTATCAATTGCTACTAAAAGGAGATACAACCCCTGAATTCATCAGCGAACACTAAAAGGAGCTACTACCCTTGTATTTCAAGATACAACTTGTTGAACCTCCTTGGTTTATCTTTCATTCCAATTTCAAAATCAAACCATAAAAACCTCTCTTTTGCAAAATAATTTTTCTTTGTCTCCCAACCACACACCCTAATCACCAATGCAAATTTTTCTACAACATCACCATAATATAGCTTCATCAATATTTTTATTTAATATCTTGATCATCATACTTCCTTTTTATTCAATTTCTGCTTATAAAGAATAAGAGTTGATATTTTTAGATTTACAACTTTAGTTAAGTTCAAATCAATAAATTCTTTCTTTTAACTTGCTTTTCTCTTACATTCCACTTTCTTCAATTTATATTGATGTGTGCTAATATTATTTAGTCTATAATCACCATTATATATGATAAAATATGAGTTGAACATTTGATTTCTTCAATTATGGTGAGTTACAGGATTTAACAGTCAGTCTAGCTACAATTATAATTTTGGTGAACTGCCAAATTTGGATAAATTTCCAAATAAACCACTAACTACTCTAGTTCTCCACTAACTTCACCAAGTTCCACTCAGTTATGGCTATATTGTCTGTTAAATTTTTTGTAACTACCAAATATGGCACACAATGCCAAAAACTCCACCAACTTCAGTATTTTTCCTGTCGAATGGCTACTTCAACTGTTGAATTCTGGAATGCCTGCTTGTTAGCACATTCACCAAAAAATCACAAGCTATGACCAAATATTGAACACTTTTGGGGCTAAACAAGGTTGGGGGTTAGGACCATTTACTCTATGCAGATTTCGTTCTTCCATGACTATCCGAAGGCCTAAGTAGGTCATGTTCTAGAGGCTTGACTAGCTCAAGTTTCTGACTAGGAAAAAAATCATTAACACTGAAAAATCAAACAAAACATGACCCCTCGCACAATTTTTTAAACTCTGCAATATCACTAAACTGCATCATGTTGATGCCATTTGGGCCACATGGCCTCCTATGCATGGTCCATGTGTCACTCGTAAATACACCACTTAGGCACCTGAAAATTCCAAGTGAGCATGACACATGTCATCTTCTTGGAGTGCCATGTCACATGTGCTTATGTCATTCTAACATCATCCCAGATCTTTCAATTTCTTACATCATGCTGACCCCATGCATCATCATTGTAGGTTTTAACCCCGTACAGAAATTACCTGCATACAAATTCTAAAACACAGAAAATAAACAATGCGAGATCATAACACATAAAACACATATACACAAAGATTTTCCCCTAGATCCCAAAACCGAGACTACCAGCTTGATTTTTCATTATGTTCCTTTCAATGTTACAATACATATTTATACATGCCGAAGCATCCAATACCATGGACCAAAAACCATCGCGTCCAATACCATGGAATGAAAACCATCGCGTCCAAAAAACATGTACAAAAATCATGCCAAAACCATAGGTGGGTCCGCCCAACCTAACATAGGGTCCAAAACCAAAAACAGGTGCCCTTCAAACCCCCTATTAACTACGTGGAAAGAATATAACACAACCCAACATTCTCCCACTTGTTTTTTTCTTTCCACAAGGGGCCACAAGAGAGCTTAGTCATTTTCCCAGCCCTGAAATGTCCATTGTCTCTCTACACCAAGAAATCTTCTCAGAGCTCACAAATTTTGTCAATGCATCTGCAGTATTCTTCAAAGTGTCCACCTTTACCAGCAACACCTTTTTATCTTCTATCATATCCCTCACAAAGTGATACTAAAAATCAATGTGCTTTATCTTTGAATGATATGCAGGGTTCTTTGCCAAGAAAATTGCACTTTGGTTGTCACAGTCTATCCGTATAGCTTCCTGTACTAATCCCATACTTGAACACAATCTCTACAACCAAACTGATTCCTTGCTTGCATGAGTGGCTGCCATGTATTTTGCCTCTGTAGTTGATAGTGCCACTACAGATTGTTTCTTACTCATCCAACTGACTGCACCTCCAAATAGGTTAAACACATACCCACTTGTAGATCTTCTTTGATCTAGATCTCCAGCCCAGTCTGCATCAACAAAGCCACAAATATCCAACACTCTATCCAATCTTGGTCTTCCTTGGTAGCACAGACCATAACCACTAGTGCCACGCAAATATCTGAAAACCCGCTTCACTGTTGTCCAATGCTCCTTTCCTGGTTTTGACGTAAACTTGCTCAATACTCCCACTGCATGTGCAATGTCTGGTCTAGTACAAACCATTTCATACATCAGGCTACCGACTTCACTTGCATATGGAACAGGGGACATGTCCTCTTCCTCTTCTTGTGTCTTGGGACATTATTCAGCAGATAACCTCACACCTACACTAATATGAACCTTCACCGGTTTACTATCCTGCATATTAAACCTCTGCAGTATTGTCTCGACATACTTCCTCGGGTTTAACCAGAGCTTCCTCTTTGCCCGATCTCTTTTAATTTCCATGCCCAAAATATAGTTTGCAGCACCAAGATCTTTCATGTCGAATTTGGAGGACAATTGGGTCTTCAAATCCTAGACAATTTCTCTGTCATTTCCAACCAACAACATATCATCCACATACAAGACCAGATAAATAACATGGTCACCAATTAATTTAAAATACACACAATGATCTACTTTGCTTCTGGTGAAGCCAAGTCCCCGTATAAATGTATCAAATTTCAGATACCACATCCTTGGTGACTGTTTTAACCCATATAGAGACTTCTTTAACTTGCATACCAATTTTTTCTTGCCTTTCGCTGCAAAGCCTTCAGGTTGCTTCATGTAGATTTTCTCTTCCAGATCCCCATGAAGAAATGTTGTCTTCACATCCATCTGTTCTACCTCAAAATCAAAAGCAACAACACCAGATAAAAGTAATCTAATAGAAGTTACCTTGGCAACAGGAGAAAAAATATCACCAAAATCAATCCCCGGCACCTGGGAATAACGTTTTGCTACCAACCGAGATTTGTATTTCTCCACTTTTCCTTCTGCATTTGTCTTCTTTTTGAACACCCATTTGCTGCCAATGGGTTTCCTTCCAGCCGGCAACTCCACCAGATCCCAAGCCTCATTTTTGCGCAAAGATGCCATTTCATCAACCATGGCCTCTTTCCAAAGTTTTCCATCCTCTAAATCTATTGCTTCCTTCACAATTCTGGGATCATCGTCAGTAATATATAAAGAAAAATTTGAATAGAAAGTAGATGGACTATACCTTTCAAGTTGCCTTCTTTCTCAAACTGATCTTCTCACAGCCAGAGTTTGTGGCTCTTCATCTTTTGATTCCTCCTCTGCTGTAGAGTCTGATTCTTCCTCCTTTAGCTCAAACTCTATCTTCTCAAGTTCCTTTCGTTGGACTTCATGTTTAATAACATCTTTCACCTCTTTGAACACCACATCTCGGTTGTACACAACCTTCTGTGTGACTGGGTTCCAAAGCTTATAACCCTTTAAACCATCCTTATACCCAATAAAGATGCACTTTTCAGATTTACTATCCAACTTGGTTCATTTCTCCTTTGGAACATGTACATATGCATCACATGCAAATACCCTTAGATGTGAAAGAGAGGGTTTCTTACCAGTCCATACCTCTTGTGGAGTCTTATCCTCCAACACTGATGAAGGTGACCTGTTGACCAGGTAACATGCAGGTTCCACCACCTTTGCCCAGAATTCCTGTCCTAACCCGGCACCACTGAGCATGCTTCTTGCCCTTTCCATCAACGTCTTATTCATACTTCCTGCAACTCCATTTGGCTGAGGTGTATATGGAGTAGTCTTCTGCCGTGCTATACCACACTTCTTGCAGAATTCTTCAAATTCCTTCCTGCAAAACTCTTCGTCATTATCCGTCCTTAGCACCTTTATCTTCTTCTCTGTCTGGTTTTCCACCAGAGCCTTAAATTCTTTAAACTTATCAAAGACTTCAAATTTATTCTTAAGGAAATATATCCATGTATTCCTTGAGAAGTCATCTATAAATTATACATAGTACATAGACTTACCCAGTGATGGAACCTTCACAGGTCCAAACACATCACTGTACACAAGTTCTAATATCTGTTTCGCCCTCTTACTACCAGAGGGGTAAGTCAGCCGATTCTACTTCCCATATACACAATTTTCACAGAAATCAAAATCCAGAGAGCTATTACTCATACCTTCTACCGTACCTTCACCATGAAGTATCTGAAGGCCCTTTTCTCCAATATGTCCAAGTATTTGATTCCACAGCATGATCTTCTCTCCAGAGACCACTAGATTTTCTGCTCCACTTTCAGGAACCATAGAACTGTTGCACCCATCAATAACAGTGCTACCTTGTAGCGTGTACAGAGTTCCAATCCAAATTCCCCGCATCAATACCAATGCTCCCCAAACCATCTTGCAGGTATCCTTCTCGAACATTGTTTTTACACCTGCATCATCCAGCTTGCTAACAGAAATTAGATTTCTAGCTAATGTAAGAATATGTAGAACACCTGGAAGCGTTCTAACCCTTCCACCTTGCAACTTCAACTTTACTTTTCCACGGCCAACGATTCTAGCCTTCCTGTCATCCCCCAAGAAGACATCACCACCATCATATTTCTCATACTCGGAGAACCACTCTCTATGGGGAGCGAAGTGAAAAGATGCACCTGAGTCAATCAACCATGCCTCATGATCTACATGTGTACTTGAAGAAGCCAAGTACACATCCCCACCTTCATCTGAGGTGGTTTTCACCTCTGCAGAAGGAGCCTCATCAGATCCCTTTCCTTTGTCAGGAGATTTAGATTTACAGTCCCTTTTGTAGTGCCCTTCCTTTCCACATTTCTAGCACACCACCTTTACAGGTTTTCTTGGAGATTTAGATCTCCCTTTAGATTTAGATCTCCCACTCGATGACTTATTTTTGTTTATGTTCTGGGTCCGCCCTCATACAGACAAGGCATCGCCATTTTGGCTCTCCATATTTTTCCCTCTCATCTATTCCGTCAGCAAGGATGAGACTATTTCATCAAAATGCAAGGTAGTTGCATTCCTACCTATTGCAATAACCAGACTATCCCACGAATCTGGTAGAGAACACAACAAACTGATGCACTTATCTTCATCTGAAATTTTAATATCGACAGACTCTAACTGACTTACCACAATATTAAATGCATTCAGATGCTCCATCATCGAGTCTCCATCTTTCATCCTCAGGTTATACAGTTTTTTCCGCAGGAACGGTTTATTCACCAAAGACTTAGATTGGTACAAAGTCCCTAACTTTTCCCACAAAGCCTTCGTCGTAGCTTCCCTTGATACATTTAGCAATACTAAATCTAAGAAACACAATCGTATTGTGCTCTTTGCCTTCCGATCCAACTTCTTCCATTCTTCATCAAGCACTCCCGTTGGTTTAGTACCTGGATCTACCGTGATCCACTGGTCTTTATCCACCAACAGATCCCCCATCTTGAGTTTCCACAACTCAAAACTCTGACCATTAAATTTCGCGATCTTTATCTTTCCACTGCTTGTCATCTTCTTTCACCACCAGAATCGATCTCACAAATCTCCCACTAAACAAGGTCTACCACAGGCCTGAGCGAAACCCCTCAGCAACAAAGGCATCCCCTTGAATCCAAAATAACTCTGATACCAAATGTAGGTTTTAACCCCGTACAGAAATTACCTACATACGAATTCTAGAACACGGAAAATAAACAATGCAAGATCATAACACATAAAACACATATACACAGAGATTTTCCCCTGGATTCCAAAACCGGGAATACTAGCTTGATTTTTCATTATGTTCCTTTCAATGTTACAATACATATTTATACATGCCGAAGCATCCAATACCATGGACCGAAAACCATCGCGTCCAATACCATGGACCAAAAACCATCGCGTCCAAAAAACATGTGCGAAAATCATGCACAAAACCATAGGTGGGTCTGCCCAACCTAACATAGGGTCCAAAACCAAAATTTTCTGGGGCACTGCCCTAGACCCCATAAAGTGGGGTTACGGGTGCCCTTCAAACCCCCTGTTAACTACGTGGAAAGAATATAACACAACCCAACAATCATGGCTCCACCTATGCTTCCACGCCATTTCTCTCACACAGTCTAATTGACTTCTACTTCAATAGACTTCCATTCTAATCAAATTTCAGACTAATCAAATTCCATTCTAATAAACT
Source organism: Pinus tabuliformis (assembly GCA_031772625.1). Classification (NCBI taxonomy): domain Eukaryota; kingdom Viridiplantae; phylum Streptophyta; class Pinopsida; order Pinales; family Pinaceae; genus Pinus; species Pinus tabuliformis. The sequence continues at coordinate 1,841,871,021 of CM062819.1, forward strand.
TTCAGTCTAATCGACTTCTAGTCTAATATAATTCCAGTCTAATCAACTTATAGTGTAATAGAATTCCAGTCTAATCTACTTTTATTCTAATCAACTTCCAATCTAATATGACAAAATACACTGACTTATTCTACCCTTAGCCTATGAAATTTGGTTGCTCATAACATTTGATCCAAGGGTTCCCTTTTTTTACTTCCATATATTGTTCGAAATGGTTTTTCAAGATCTATCCATCTGAGAAAATTCCAGGACTCAGAATTTAGGTTGATCTTTCATTCCAAAAAATGATCAGAATATATTTCTCCATAAGCACCTATTTCACGAATCTACCTACACACAACTGATATTTTCCAATCCATGACTTCCTTTGACATCAATGGCAACATATTTATAATAGAAAATTGAATGAGTGACTTCTTGTATCTTTATAATGTGATATGTTGGAGCATTAAGACTTTCATGTAGGAAATGTTGAGAAGAAAAGTGTAAGAAGTTTTGTGTTTCATGAAAATAATAGAGTGTTTCCAGCATAAAGGAGTCGTCATTGGTATGAGTTGCTCATGAATTTTTTTTGAGTTTATTTTATTTATATTGTTATTTTCATGGAGATGCTTCTAGCAAATTTCATGAAGTTGTATGAGGTTTGAGGTCCGCAAAAATATTTTTCTTTGCATTCAAAACCCAATTTGGAGGTGAAAAATATTTGGGGTTTGGCTTAATTTATGATAGCTTGGAGCATGCTAAGAAATATGAACCCAAATATAGACTAATTTGGTGGAGCTTGCACAGAGACTTGGAGCTTAGAGATTAAGAATTAGTTTGCAAAGAAATAATGGATAAAGGTGTGTTGGAAGTTGAGTGAAAGTAATTGGTCGTACTAGATCAAGAGGTCAAATTACACAATTCCAAGTGAATTTCTTGGATGATCAAAACTAGATAGTTATGAGGAATGTGAAACGACCTGTCAAAGAGTGTGATTTCCTCACTCTTTAGAATCTAAAAGGTAAGAAAGAATATTGTGGTTATGTTATTTAGATTATAGATTAGATTTTTGGTAATCATGTTATTCATATTATAGATTAGGAGTTTTTCAATGGATTATATTTACAACATTTTCTTTTTTTTTTTAAATGCAAAGAGATAACATGCAAGCCACTAAACTATATGTGATAAATGCATTTCAATTTGTTTAGGAGTACTAAGACCTATCTTAAATTTGAGAGAATTAGAACCATAATTATGAATTCAAATTTAGGTTACTACAATTATAATTTTATGTGAAGAAGAATTATTACATAGTTGTGCTTCCTTCCACAAGAAAAGAAATTATCAAGAGCCAAGTGTCTGTAAAATAAATTGTGAAAAAGATTGCACATATAGCTCTAGGAGCTAGAGGAGAAAGAATAAGTCAAGGAAGACTAATTTCCAACCAAATATTACTTGAATAAGTAAGAAGCATATAAATAAGATTAGATGCAATGGAGATGGCATAAAGGAGAGGCATTGACATCCAAAAAATTAACAATTGAGAAGAGTTCTCAAAAGAAAAATAAGTCAACATTGAAGAAGAAATTCCAAAAGAAAAAAAGGTAAATATAATTATGGGATTGAGCACAAAACTAATTTTATAAGTTCCCTTGTATGAGGATAACTTAAATTCTGAATATTTTATTAATTAGATCAATGCCATGGATAAATATCTTAATTATGAGAATGTAGATGTTGAGAAAAAGGTGAAATAGGGAATAAGTAGGATAAAAAGACAAGCATCATTATGATGAGACAATGTGCAAGTAAAGGAGAAGAATAGGGGAAGAATAAAATTACCTATTAGAATTGAATTATGCTAAAACTAAAGGGTAAGTACATGCCTACATATTATCAGTTAAATATTTTTAGTCAAAGGAAAATTTTTAAGAAAAAAAATATGTTTTTTAAAGAATATACAAAAGAATTTTATAAGATAAGGGTTGATCATGTAGAAGAACACCCTAAAAAAATAAGAAAGATATATTAATGGCTTAAGATATGAAATTCAATATGAACTAAGTATTTTGTCTCCAAGAAATATTGAATAAGAATATAAAGTAGCTCTCAAGGTAGAAGATAAATTGGAAAGAAAACAAAGCCAGAGAGGAAGTCGTTGAAGTACAACAAGAAGCAGAGATCAATTAAACAAAGGAAAATCAAGTGGTCAAGGAATATTTCCAACTCAAAAAGAAGTAGTGGTTCCTATTAGCTAGAAAAATCATCAAGAGCGGGACATTTTAAAGGAAGTAAACCATATCAAAGAGGTAGAGGAATATGTTTTGTTTTTAGTTGTTTCATGTGCAACAAAATCAACCACAAATAAAATGAATATTCAGGGAACTAATCTATAAATCAAGGAAACATACACATTGATTATATTGATATAAAAGGTATGAAATTATCTATAGATAAGAATATACTAGAAACTATAGAATCTTTAGTGATGGAGTCATATTGAAACCAACCAATGAATTGAAAGAACTTCCAAAAAGAAAAATAATTTCCCTAACTATTTGCAAATAGAAAGGTAAATTTTGTAAGGTTGTTATTGGTAGTCGGAAAACTAGCATTTTTTTGTCTATAATGGTGGAGAAATTACGTCTAGAGAAAACAATGCATCCTACTCCCTATAGAGCATCAGGGTTGTAGAAGGGACATCAAATATTGGTCAAAATGTGAAGTAAAGTTTCAAAATAGATGTTACAAATATAAGGTACTTTGTGATGTTATTCCCATGGATGTATGTCATGTTTTATCAGGCATACCTTGGCAATATGATAGAAGGAACAACACCTACATTTTTGGAAAATATTGAGAAAAGAATACACTCTTTTCTTTGAATGATGAATGATTGAGATTCTCTTAGCTACCAGAATTAACCAATATCTTTTACTTTTGTGATGTGCAGCAGAATTGCATGTGAAATAGTATGAAAAACCACATGTGCATGCTTTAAAGAGGAGGAAACATAATTAGATCTATCAAATCAAAGAACACACATAAGTTGATAATAGAGTTCACCTGGTGTAGGTTACGTCTCCGGGTAGGGTGTCATGAGTGGGGAGGCCACTTCATTAAATGTTGCAAGATGATGATGATTACATGGTGTATTCTTTGTCATTACAAGGAGAAGATTCTCTCAACAAGAGTGGCATGTCTCTGCACGAGAAATTCTCCTATAGGAACTCTCACTCATATGGGCCCTCCTTTAGCATGAAAAAATATCTAATTCTCACATGAAGTAGCATACAAGTATCCTCCAACATGATAATAAACAAGGATCTCAACATCAAAACATCATCCCAGCAAATCAAAAGAAAGACATGACATCATTGCATCATACACCTCCACTTTCAGGGATGGCCTGAAAATACATAACTCTGCTAAAGAAATGCACTACACCATTGAATTTTTGGTGCAAAATTGTGTCAAATGACTGTTAACAAGACCCTTTTCTGACAATATCAAAATCTAGGCCCTCGGGAATCTCAAAGATTCCTTCTCACAAGTTGACTGGGATTCTGTTGCTCAAGTGATAAATCTAACTTCACCGCTACGCTCCTTGTGAAAAACTAAGTAATTTGAGTCTAAAGGCGGCCTCATTCTGACACTGTCAAAATTTGACCCTCGGGGAATCTTTTAAATTCCTCACGATTCCACAAAGATTCCCCACTGCAAGTTGACTAAAATTTCACCGCTCAGATCAGGAAAATGATCATGCCATCAGACTCCTGGTGAAATTTTGGTTTGTTTGAGTATAAAATTGGCATGATTATGCCATTATGAAAATTTTCCTCCTAGGAAATATTTTAGAATCCTCATTAATTCTACATGGAATATTCTAGGGAATATTACCTTGAAATATTATTTTTCTCAAAAATAATGCCCACTCTCAGTTCCTCCATGTGGCTCCACCTCCATCCATTCTCCCTTAGAATGAAATGTCATGATTTATATATGATTTATCTGATGGGCATTACAAGGCTCATTGTTCTAGCACATTTGGTATGGTGTTGACCACGTGAGGTCATTGGTTCCAATCTTGCCTATTCTCATTTAATATATACATATATATATATATATATATATATATATATATATATATATATATATATATAGATAACAGATACCATTGGTTATGTGTTAACCATTGGCCATTATTACAAATGGTTGTTACAAAACTTTCATTTAAAATAGTCATGGGTTTGTTACTTTAACAAATGATTATTTTATAACCATATTCGTTGGCATAAATATGGTTCCATATGGTATATTTATTTTTCTAAATAAAGCATGTTTCTTTTATCATATGATTTTTGGTATAACCATAAACAACCACTTCTTTTAATATGATTATTTATTTTTTTATTTTCTTTTTGTCTTTTATGAAATTTGTTTTTTTTGGTATTTTTGATTTATTTAATATTTTAATAATATTTCTTTTATCTTTTTGCAGGAATAAGGAACTAATGATTGTGATCCAAGTTTTAATGGCTAAGTGGTTAGTTTTCCACTGTGGAAGCCTATGGGCCCCACTTGCTCATGGGGATGCCATGTCGCACAATGTGCGCCCCTCTTTTTTCCTGATTGGTCAAACTTCAAACTGCAATAAGTTTACCATACAATCTTGGATTGAAGTGATGTTTGGATCATCAGATAGCTCTTTTTGAGCTCTACAACTTGATGCCAATGTTGCTGAGGTTCAGGAAATTTGAAAATTAAGCCTTTGTGGAGCCACCTGGATCATTCCTCCCCACTAAGGAGCTTTTGGTCCTCCAAAAGCATGAATACTATTTGTAATCTATTGTAGTCCCTTGTCTATATAACAAGCACCTTTTCAAGGCATACTTCCTTCTCTTTCACCTTTTTCCTTTAGAGCCATAAGTGATAAGCCGACACCTACACCCTCTACAAACCTGTAGTACAATATTTGCAAACTACATGTTCAATTACATGACCAATAATGACCCAAGCATCCCCATACTTGCCAAGAGTTTATAAGACACACTCTTTGGTCAAATTTACATCATAATAGAAACCAATACCCCATTTATCAATAAAAATCCAAAAACATCATCGCTACTTTAATAAGCGACGGAAAACACATCATCATGTTTACAATTATATTGCAACACATGACTTACAAAATGCAACCATGACAAGCTACTATATCTAGTAAACAATATCTCACTCATCAAAGTGAATGGGTCATCTCCCTATGGTGGCTTCGCTTGTCGAACATCTTCACCAGTTGGTTTCTGCACAAGCGCCTGTTCCTTAAGACATTGCTCTGGATGGAGCGTTCAACATGTGGCTCTTGGGTTTCCACCTTTGTTGCAATGATTGAAAAAACTATTCTTCCTCCATAATTGCTTAATGTTCTTCCTTCCATGATGTGGAGAAGGCCTTTCACTTCTCGTCCTCTTTCTTGCTACCATTATATTCCAGCACTCGAGAATAACATGGTTATACAAACCACAAAAACTACATTGTTTTCTATGCAATAAACTTTTCTCATCATTAAAAATCTATTTTTAATTAAAAGGAACATTAGCATAATGAGGCTTTTTATACCTCACTTGGTTGTCTCTAGTGCAATCCTAGCAATGAGAGCTTACCTTAGCTCTTCCTCTACAATATGCATTGTCATGGGAGGATTGTGATGTGTTCCAATCATCCTCTTTCCCTAATGGCTTTGAAAATGCCTTAGAAGCTTCTGCTACCATCGAGCACTCTCCTTCAATGTATCCCATCTTGGTAAGGAGTTTCATGTCAATTCCTAAAATGGGTACCTCAAGGATTCCAACAGAAATAACATCTTGTGAAAATGAAACTGAAGAGCGATCAACATTTTTTACCTCAGTTGTTGATTCTGAAGCAAGTGATTATGGCTCCGCTAAGCCTTCGTTGCACTTCAATGCTTCCAAGGCCTCTTCTATGGCTCATAACTAAATTTGCAATCTTTGCTTCTCCTCTTTTTCTTCTTGTAGAATTCTCCTCAATTTAGCATTCTCTCCCTAAAGGCTCTAATTTATCTCATCATTTGAATGATGATAAGATGGTGAAGAAGAAGAGTGTTCACTCGAGGAGGTAGATGGAGCATCATCCTCTGCTCTTTCTTTCTCCTGTTCCTTTATTTCCATTTTCTCCTCATAATTTTCATATATTATATCTACCATGTGTGCCATCTTGAGGAGGTCCTCATAGAGATATTTGTTGCTCCCCATCTTCCTTCTTGTTGCACGTTCAATCTTTGCTTATCATTCACACTCGCAATTCACATCAGGGAGAAGACCGCTATGATACCATACTTGATCCGGATTCTCTCAGCTATCGAAATTAACTAAGATCTTTTACTTATGTGATGTTAGCATAATTTCATGTGAAAGAGTATGAAAAAACACATGTGCATACTTTAAAGAAGAGGAAACATAATGACATCCATCAAATCAAAGAACACACATAAGTTGATAATGGAGTTCACCGTGGGTTACATCTTTGGGTAAGGTGTCAAGAGTGGAGAGGCCGCTTCATTAAACACTGCAAGATGATGATGATTACATGGTGTATTATTTGTCATTACAAGGATAAACTTCCCTAAATAAGATTAGCATGTCTCTCCATGAGACGTTCTCCTATAATAACTCTCATTCATATGGGCCCTCCATTAGTATGAAAAAATATCTAATTCTCACGTGAATTGGTATACAAGTATCCTCCAATATAGTAGTAAACAAAGATGTGAACATCAAAGCATCATCTCAGCAAATCAAAAGAAAGACATGGCATCACTGCATCATATAACTCCACTTCTAGGGATGGCCTGAAAATGCACAGCTCTGCTAAAGAAATGGTCTGCACCATTGAATTCATGGTGCGAAATCATGTCAAATGACTATAAACACGACCCCTTTCTAACGCCGTCAAAATATGGGCCCTCAGGAATCACAAAGATTCCCCAAAGATTCTTTCTCACTGGTTGACTAGAATTCTACTGCTAAGGTCACAAATTTGACTTCACCATTGTGCTCCTTGCGAAAAACTAAGTAATTTGAGTATAAAATCGGCTTGGTTCTAAAACTATCAAAATTTGGCCCTCAAAGAATCTTTTAGATTCGTCATGAACCCACAAAGATTTCACTCTGCAAGTTGACTGAAAATCCACCACTCAGATTAGGAAAACGATCACGCCATCAGAGTCCTAGCTAAATTCTAGTTCGTTTGAGTATAAAGTTGGTATTATTTTGTCACTAAACTCGATATGGATTCTCTCAGCGATCAGAATTAACCAAGATCTTTTACTTATGTGATGTTAGCAGAATTGCATGTGAAAGAATATGAAAAAACACATGTGCATACTTTAAAGAAGAAGAAACATAATGACAGCCAACAAATCAAAGAACACACATAAGTTGATAATGACGTTCACCTAATGTGGGTTACGTCTTTGGGTCGGGTGTCAATAGTAGGGAGGCTGCTTCATTAAATGTTGCAAGATGATGATGATTACATGGTATATTCTTTGTCATTACACGGATAAACTTTCCTCATTAAGAGTGTCATATCTCTCCACGAGACGTTCTCCTATAAGAACTCTCACTCATATGGGCCCTCCTTTAGCCTGAAAAAACATCTAATTCTCACATGAAGTGGCATACAAGTTTCCTCCAACATAGTAGTAAACAAGGATCTCAACATCAAAGCATCATCTCAACAAATCAAAAGAAAGACATGGCATCACTGCATCATATACCTCCACTTCCGGGAATGGCCTGAAAATGCACAATTTTGCTAAAGAAATGGATTGCATCGTTGAATTCGTGGCATGAAACCATGTCAAATGACTGTAAACAATACCCCTTTCTGACATCGTCAAGATATGGGCCGTCACGAATCTCAAATATTCCTTCTCACTAGTTGACTAGAATTCTACTGCTTAGGTGACAAATTTGACTTCATTATTGTGCTCCTTGCAAAAAACTAAGTAATTTGAGTATAAAATCGGCTTGGGTCTGAAACTATCAAAATTCAACTCTCAGAGAATCTTTTAGATTCCTCATGATTCCACAAAGATTTCCCTATGCAAGTTTACTGAAATTTTGCTGCTCAGATCAGGGAAATGATCATGCCATCAAACTCTTGGCAAAATTATAGTTCGTTTGGGTATAAAGTTAGCATGACTCTATCACTGTGAAAGTTTTCCTCCCCAAAAATCTTTCGAATCCCTCACTAATTTTGCATAAAATATTCTAGAATATTCCATTAAAATATTCTGTGTCGAAAATCATCCCTACTCTTAGCTCTGTCGTGTGGCTCCACCTCAATTCGTTCTCCCTTAGAATTAAATGTCATGGTTTATATATGATTTCTCCGACGCGAATTACAAGGCCCACCAGTGTAGCACATTGGCTAGCGCAGGGTCATTGGTTCCAATCTTACATATGCTCATTTTATACATATAAAAACAAGACCATTGGTTATGTGTTAACCGTAGACCATCATTACAAACATCAGTTACAAAACTTTCATTTAAAATAGTCATGGGCTTGTCACTTTAACAAATGGTTATTAGGCCGATAGGCCTTCCTATGCATCAACAATTGTCAACACTTTTAACCTGAACCGTTTGATCAAGTTTGACAGTTTCAACCGTTGATTTGAAGTTGACTGCTTTTTCCAAATATTTGAGTTGCCTTCTTTTCACCTCCAGTTCTGCTGTGCATTGAACCTGGCGCTTTGAGTTGCATTACTGCTTTTTCCAATTCTTTTGTCACACTGCTTTTTCCTTGACAGTTGTTGTTGCTGTTCTTCTTCCCTAGCTTTTGGCAGCTTCTTGGCAAGCACTAAGCTTCATCCCAGTGAAAAGGAGCGCAAACATGAGAACTAGTGCAAACATCCCATTTCCAAAATTCCATGAAGGTTGGAATTGAGCAAGATTTGGATATTCCCCGTGAGGAATACAGAATTCATCCACAGCACCATGTAGCAGGTAGTTTAATGCATTGCATCAGTTATCTTCCAAAGTTAGTCTTCATCTTTCTTTACTGTATTCTAATATTGAAGGGTTGGAATGTTTTAGCTAATCTATAATTCACGTTTCAGATATTATTAAATATATTCTCCCAAGCCACTATAGAAACATATTATCAGACTTTTTTCTCAGTTTTCTCAATCTATAAGCCTTGGATTTAGAATTGATAGCAATTATATTTCCAAGTTATTGAATTCTTCACACATGAAAATGGAAGTATGTTATTAAAGATTTATAAGCATTTGTATGTATGCTAGTCTCTGAACTGTGTTATTCTTAAGATTGATAGGAATAGAACATTCTGTAATCTGCAATAACCATAGAACCTTACAGTGATTGCCTGTTGCATGAAGAGAATCGCAATCAGCATAACAAAAAGTTCACCAGCTATGCGGGTAAATCTATTAATAATTGAGCATGCACCCAAGAATGCAAACAAGATCAACAAGAATGATGTCCAGACACATACCCTACACACCAAAGAGCGGAGAAGTTATCGAGTAAAAAATACATATAATACACAGGAGCTGACAGTTGACCCCTGAAAAGCTTGGCAAGATAAATTTATAGCCATCAAACATGATTAATCATCTTGTTTGACATAACAAAGGTCTACAGGGAGATCTAGATTCTATACCATGCTGCCCAAGCCAAAAACAATTTTGGGCCCAAATCTGCTCTGCCTTTGGCAAAATTATACATGAATGTATACATTATTACAGTTGGCTCTTTTTCCTTGACAGTTGTTGTTGCTGTTCTTCTTCCCTGGCTTTTGGCAGCTTCTTGGCAAGCACTAAGCTTCATCCCAGTGAAAAGGAGCGCAAACATGAGAACTAGTGCAAACATCCCATTTCCAAAATTCCATGAAGGTTGGAATTGAGCAAGATTTGGATATTCCCCGTGAGGAATACGGAATTCATCCACAGCACCTGTAGCAGGTAGTTTAATGCATTGCATCAGTTATCTTCCAAAGTTAGTCTTCATCTTTCTTTACTGTATTCTAATATTGAAGGGTTGGAATGTTTTAGCTAATCTATAATTCACGTTTCGGATATTATTAAATATATTCTCCCAAGCCACTATAGAAACATATTATCAGACTTTTTTCTCAGTTTTCTCAATCTATAAGCCTTGGATTTAGAATTGATAGCAATTATATTTCCAAGTTATTGAATTCTTCACACATGAAAATGGAAGTATGTTATTAAAGATTTATAAGCATTTGTATGTATGCTAGTCTCTGAACTGTGTTATTCTTAAGATTGATAGGAATAGAACATTCTGTAATCTGCAATAACCATAGAACCTTACAGTGATTGCCTGTTGCATGAAGAGAATCGCAATCAGCATAACAAAAAGTTCACCAGCTATGCGGGTAAATCTATTAATAATTGAGCATGCACCCAAGATTGCAAACAAGATCAACAAGAATGATGTCCAGACACATACCCTGCACACCAAAGAGCGGAGAAGTTATCGAGTAAAAAATACATATAATACACAGGAGCTGACAGTTGACCCCTGAAAAGCTTGGCAAGATAAATTTATAGCCATCAAACATGATTAATCATCTTGTTTGACATAACAAAGGTCTACAGGGAGATCTAGATTCTATACCATGTTGCCCAAGCCAAAAACAATTTTGGGCCCAAATCTGCTCTGCCTTTTGGCAAAATTATACATGAATGTATACATTATTACAGTTGGCTCAGCCACTCCAAGAATTAGCAATGGTTGACCTCCAAAAATTGAATGTACGATTCCACAGATGGCAGTGGAAGCCAAGGTCTGAGCTCTAGTCAGGATGCCACCTGCAAGAACCAAATTCAGATATTAAATTTCAGGTTGTTGAATTTTATTTAGACTCGCGCTTAATTAATTAAACTGGTCCAAGCATTTCTTAAACAAAATTGTCCCGAAAGGTACGTAATTATGTGAAGGGCCAACAATCTCAAAATTGCTGCAATTTTACCTATACTCCTGTGCAGTTGCTCTCCAAATGATATCACGGGAATGGCTGATGCAAAGAATATGTAAGTTGTGGGAGCAAGGATTCTGAATATGACAAAAAATCACCAGTTAGTGAGTGCAAACAAATTTGTCTATCGATATAGATATTTTGGAATCAGTGATCCATTCTCAAGTTTGTTAAGTGTTGTGACCAAAAAATTGAAATGTCTTCTCTTCATTTTTAAACCCATGTAGCTATTAGATTGTAAGCTTCAAAGAGTTTAGGAGGCAGACCAAAACAACTGTCCAGGTAAATATTAACTTTCAAATTCCAATTCTAGAAAAAAGAGTTTTTCTAGCATAAGAGGCCAACAAAACAATCACATATTGCAATTCAAGTATTTCAATGTTTAGTATCCTCTTCAAATCAAGATATAAGCACAAAATGGAGACAATAAATTGCAGGGTGTCTGTTATGTTGCATCCAACAGAGAATAAATGTACAGAAAGCTGATGGAAAACAATGCATCAATTTTTATTTTTATTTTAATTTGTGTGTGATTTATGGAGAGATCCAGATAATTCCCAAAAAAACATGGACTGACAATAAGTAGTTCAGTAGTTTTCATTTATTTCATGCAATTGGCCTTTAATTCAGAATTATTTAAGTCTTCAATGTTTTCATCATTCAATATGCTATTGTTACCCAATCATATGAATGAGATTGTTCCTTCTTTCAGTGATCTCTAAGCATGCACTGCAATTTGACTGCTTTTTCCAAATATAAGTTGAGTTCCCTTCTTTTCTGCTTTTTCTGTTGTGCATTGAACCTGGCCCTGTTATGCTTTAATTCTGCGTGCACTGAGGACGATCCTCCGAAAATGCTGATAATTCCCACCTAAGACCATAACAACCGCAAGCTTCCTTCCTCTACTCTGCTTCTGTTCGGGACATTCCTCACCATAACCATGGTGGAGCCGAAGCAGCTAGCTGATTGTAACGGTGTCAAGGTAAAGGCAGTCCCCTCACATACGTTTGGGTTCTCTTATTTTAAGCTCAAGTTCAATGTGAGATTACTGACCAGCCAATTTTTTAACACTTACTCTGCTAAATGAGAGGGAAGTTTTCTTTAAATTTGTTCATTCTTTACTTTTCCTTGTATTTCAAGATTGTGCCCCAAATTTGACGTGAAATTTATTGTTTATCAAGGATGAATGTTTACAGACAGCCTGCACAGGCTCCAACAAGTGGAATTTCAGTCCAAGTGATGCCGTCATGGGATGTAACCATAACATGTTAGGAATTCGAGGTGTTCTGGACTATGTGATGTCGCATTTGAATCCTGACGGTCATTTTGGTTTAAATTCTGCTTCTATGTTTTGAGCGATCGGAGTCATTTCCCCTGTTTATTGCTGCATTTTGAGTTTTGCAAGGCATTCTAGTTTCCTCTTAAAAAAAATAAGGTCTCATTAAATTTACGCTTTCTGGTAGTGATTTTCGAGATGTCAATGAATTTACCTGACTGTCTGTTCCAATTCATTCATTCATCCATCATTTGAGGAATTAGTGCAAATACGAAACCATTATTCTCATTGTTTTGTGGTAATAGCAGTAGTGGCGGGAAGACCTCTCTGGGTTAACCTTTTGGCTCAACTTACCCTCCAATAGCTCATGCTACAAAAGAAAACCCTTTAGTGATAAATCTGCAATCACAACTAAAATTTCTGATTACTATCATCAGGTTGATGTTCAAACTGTGGAAATTTCATTACGGTAAGTGGTTTACTGCATGTGTTTTGTTTCATCTTGCGTTTTTAGTCTCAAAGACTAGGGTTTAATGTTTTTTTTGGTTCATGGCGTCTCCTTTTGTTCTAAGAACGACCTTTAGCAAAAGTGTTGTCTGCACCCTGAGGAGGATCATCGCTTGGGTTTCTCCTCGGAGAGAAAAATTTAGAAGAGTAGTGTTTTATATCTATATACATGTGTTTGGGGTAATAAAGAACTTATAATATACGTTTATGTAGTTAGAAGAAATAGGGTTTCTAAATTGTAATACGAATCGTTGATGGAATTAAAGTTTGACAAATTGTTTGCCGTGGTTGATATGAACGGATGTAAGATAAAGCCGATAATCTCCTCACTCGTTGTTGTCTCAGGTTGGATATCAATTCTTCTCATTTATCACACTCATCTTACCCTGGAATAAAATGTACGACTTAAACAATGGTCCTTGGAGGACAACTTTTTAGTTTGAGATTATATTTGACACAATTTTTTAATCTCGTGGCAATTATAATTATCAAAAATTATAATTGCCTTGACATTGCCTTTGTTTATTTCATTTTACTAAATGTTTACATGCCTATCAGGACAATTAATGATTTCTATGTGAAAATGCTAGAGTATGATGTACAATGCATGAGTATCCATTCTACAATCAGTATACATTATTTTTTTTTTGAATTAAGAGTGTCTTTAAAAAAAAAAGTGGAAAAGAGATCGCTTGTTCCTTTAAATCACACTCTCTTTAAATAAAATAGAGCTATAATTCATTGGGGATAGGCATAACTGTTTAAAATGCCGAGGATAATGTATATATTCTACAAGTTTTTATGCCTATAAGTTTTTCGTAAAATTTCAAAAAATACATGGCAAAGCATGTAACTATCTCCTGTATAATTGCTTGTGATAAACACACAATACTAAGTAAAATATTTAGAAGTATTCAAGTGTAATAAGTCTAGTATGTTCCACCAAACATGATGCATAGCTATGGAGTGTCATAAGTTTTTTTGTACCTACAATTTTAATAAAAACTCAATTTACATAGATTTGGCATTTTCAGTGTGGTTTCTATTGTTCATGGAATGCTAGATGTTATGCTACTCACGTTAAGTTATCTTTGTTTTTGTTTTCAAAAAAGTTATATAGGAATATGTATACCTTACATGGGCTTCTGCAATGACATTTATAGTGTTGTTAGTTGTTTGTTTTTAAAATAGAATACATTTACATGAAATTTTCAAATTCTCTTCTTTTTTGTTTCAGTCATGTCAGCATTTTTAAATACATGTGAATGAATAGAAAGTCTTGTGGTTTTCTTTAAGTATTTCTGCTTTGACATGTTGCTTTGTTCTCTTTTTCACTTCCAGTATAAAGAACTTACATTCCCAGTCTGTTCTGTCTCCTATATCTTTTACTCTATTTCATATTTAATAAACTGTACAATATCAATAGCAGCGGAGAAGGTGGCCCAACCTTTTATAAAAATTCAACAATTCCAACTTCATAAATCTATCGGCCTCTCTTTGTACCTTTTGGTGCAATTGCTAGTTTTATAACAATACTCGTTATGTGTTAACCGTCGACCATCATTACAAACAGTGGTTACAAAACTTTGATTTAAAATAGTCATGGGTTTGTCACCTTAAAAATGGTTATTTTATAGCCATATTCATTGGCATACATATGGTTCCATATGGTATATTTATTTTTTAAAATAAACTAAGTTTCTTTTATTATATGGTTTTCGTTATAACCATAAAAAACTACTTGTTTGAATATGGTTATTTATTTATTTTAATATTTTCTTTTTGTATTTTATGAAAATTGGTTTTTAATGGTATTTTTGTTTTATTTAATATTTTAATATTATTTTTGGTCTCTTTGCAAGAATAAGGAGTTAATGACTGAGATCCAAGTGTCAGTGATTAAGTGGTTGGTTTTCCACCATGCAAGGTCCCACCTACTCATTGGGATGCCATGTGCACAATGTGGGCCCCCTTCTTTTCCTGTCTGGTCAAACTTCACATTGTGATAAGTTTCTCATACGAACTTGGATTGGCAGTGTTTGCATCATCAGAAATCTCTCTCCGAGCTCTACAACTTGATGTTAGTGTTGCTGAGATTCAAGAACTTTGAAAATTAAGTTTTTCTAGAGCCACCTGGATCAATGAAAGTGTATTGAAAGAAAGCAATCCTAAAGTACTACTACTCATTGGAAACAATTTTTTGCAATAAATCAAACATGAGGAGGTTAAGTTTGCTTTGATTGGTAAGCCTAAGGTAATCCTTATGACTACAAATTTCAATAATTTTCCTAACAAAGTTAAAATTATGTTATATGAGTTTCTTAATATTATAGTTGATGATTTTCCAAATGAATTTCCTACCATAAGGAGTATCAGTCATCACATAGACTTGATTTCACATGCTAGTCTTCCATATAAAGTAGATTTTAAGATTACCGCAAGGAAGAATGAGGAGATTAAAAATAAGTTGCAAGAGTTGTTAAATAAGGGTCTCATCCGAGAAATTTTGCGTCCATGTACTTTTCTCATAGTATTAACTCCAATGAAGGCTAGAGGATGGAGAATGTGCAACGACTCCATAACTATAAATAAATAAATAATACAATTAGGTACAAATTTATATTTCCTCACATTAATGATGTACTATATTATTTAAGTGGTGACAAATACTTCTCCAAAATATATTTGAAAAGTGGATATCATCAAATTTAAGTTAAGGAAGGAGATGAATGGAAAAAGGCATTCAAAACTAATAATGGATTTTATAAATGGTTGATGATGTCTTTTGAACCAACCAATGTTCCTAGTATTTTCACTAGATTACAAAATGAGGTCTTAAAAGAGTACATAGGTAAATTTATTACCATCAGTCAAAAGAAGAATATTTGAGGCATCAATGTGCATCCTCTCTCAAAACTATCCATCCATTGCATGCATGGTCACCTTGCCAATTGAACATGCGATGGCATTGGCCTGTTGTGCATCTCAATGCAAGTTGCAAGCATGCCCGCACAACGTACGATAGCATGTTGTGAGATGGCGTGCCACTTATGCTACATTGAATACCCAATTATACCCAAAATTGTACAATATAACCAAATCGGCAACTCCAACATGTGATCATGAATCAATCAATGTACCAAATTTCCCATCCCTTGTATATGCACACACATATTCATCTAAATAATGCACCTTAACATTAAGGGTCTCACATGAATCTAACAAAATGCCAATTCCATATAAAATATTTCAACGTGTTGCAAACTGACAAAGAATGAAAATAAAAGTGTGGAGCAGAGATTTCTCTTCTCAATATTCAAAATATTTAAATATAATACATAGAAAACACCAACAATAAATCACTAGAGTGAAACTCGACTAAACTGAGGTAAAATTGAACTGACTATGACACCTAGTAGACAACATAATAAAATGTGATGACACCTAGCAGACTTCGAGATTAGTATCTCAGCATGCCCTCATAATATCAACTGTTACAAGTAGAAGCACTTACAATGCCTAATTACTCTCTTTGAAATTCAAATACATTTTTTCCCAATGACTTTGTGAAAATATCTACAAGCTGATTTTTGGAACCAAAAAAAGCAAGTACTATGTCCCCATCATTGACAAGCTCACAGATGAAATTAAAATGTGTGTCAATGTGCTTTCTCTTTTTGTGCAAAACATGATTTTTTTGATGAATAAATTGCTGAAATGTTATCACAGTAAATAAGAGTTGGCTCCTTCTGAATATTTGAAATATATTTCAACAAAAAGTTATTGAATTTGCTATAAATATCTTGCTTGTGCAGAAGATATTGAAACAATTGACTATTTCTTGGATGCCCATGAGATCATATTGGCTACAAGGTGAAAAACATACCCTGAGGTGCTTTTGCGATAATCTTAATTGCATGCATAATCACTGTCTATATAACTTGCAAGTAAGCAATCTTCAAAATGAGTGTAGAAAAAACCATAGTCTAGTGTCCCTGCAATATACCTTAAGATCCTTTTTGCAACCTTCCAATGAGAAATCTTTGGTGATTGCATAAACTTGGAGACAAAACTTGCTGCAAACATGATATCAGGTCTAGTTGCAGTGAGATACAACAAACTACCAACTAGACTTTTATACAATGTGGGATAAACTAGAGGTGCTACATCTTCTTTTCTAAACTTGTTGCCTTGAGCGATCAGTGTATCAACAAGTTTTCAGTTGGTCATTTTGAATTTTTGGATGATACCAACGGCATATTTTTGTTGATCAACAAAAATTCCAATAGGATATTGTTGAATTTCAATGCCTAAGAAGTATTTTATGACCCCTAGATCATTCATATCAAACTTTGTTTTGGTTTCTGCTTTGAAGTGTTCTGTCATCATAGTGTCTGCATAAAGAATATCATCTATGTAAAGGCATACAATAATAATTTTACCTTCATGAGTTTTGGTATACAAAGTTGGCTCATGGTTGCTTCTTAAAAACCACTTTTTATGAGATAAGTGTCGATGTGACTGTACCAAGATCTTGGAGTTTGCTTCAATCCATACAAGGCTTTCTTCAATCTATATACCTTATGCTCCCATCCTGGAACTTCAAAACCAGGAGGCTGCTCTATATAAACTTCTTCCTGCAATATACGATTTAAGAAAGCATACTTTACATCAAGTTGATATACTTTTTGTTTGTGTTGATATTTTGTGGACAAAATAGTTCTAACAGTGTCTAACCTTGCTACTGGAGCAAGGTTTCACCATAGTAGTATTGAGAGAATCATTTAGAAACTAGCCTTGCCTTATGCTTCTCAATTTCTCCTTTTTCATTCAGCTTGGTCTTATATACCCATTTTACACCAATTTTGGTTTTATCTCTTGGGAGATCAGCTAATTCCCAAGTCTGGTTCTTCTCTATGGCAACAATTTCTTGGGTAATTGCATCAAAGCAATGTTTTTCTTTAACTGCATCTTCCAAATGGGTTGGTTGAGATAAAAGAAATGAAAACATATTATGTTGGTCAAACTCATGGTCTTGTTCATATATTTCTCTTTCTGATTGTCTTCCGAAGATGTTGAAACACCGGTGGATTCACTACTTGAAGATGTACCATTTTCGGAATGGTATGGCTCTTCTTGAACCTGCAATCTTGGTAGTTTTGGTGGATAAAAAGGATGATTTGAAGCTTCATCAACATGATCATACCAAGATTTTTTTTCAAAAAATTTAACATCTCTGCTTAAAACAAACTTCTTGGTAACTAGATTGTAAAATCTATAGGCCTTTGACTACTCACTATAGCCTACAAAGATACATCTTTCACTTCTATCATCAATCTTCTTTCTTAGCTACTCGGGAATATATGCAAAAGCTATTGATCCAAAAATTATAAAGTGAGATAAATTTACCTTTTACCATTCCATGCTTCTTGAGGTACTACATCTTGGAGATTGGTTGTTGGAGATTTGTTGAGAACATACATTGTTGTCAAAACTGTTTCAAATCAATAGTCATTAGACAACTTCTCACGTAGCATACATTTGGCCATGTTCATGATTGACTGATTTTCCCTTTCTTCTACTCCATTATCCCATGGAGTATATCTTGTTGTGTTATGTATGATGATTCCTTGTTGCTAACAGAAAGCTTTGAAGTCATTGGAACTATATTCTCCTCCTCTGTCTGACCTCAAGACCTTCAAAGGCTTTCCACTTTGCTTTTTTGCTTATGCTTTGAATTATTTGAACCTTGAGAATGTATCTGATTTATTTTTGAGAAAATAAACCCATATCTTCCTGCTATAATCATCAATGAAGGTCAAAAAATAAAGGCTACAAGCAATGGACTGTGTCCAAATTGGGCCACATATATATGTATGGACTATCTCTAAAGGCTCTTTTGCTCTTGAGGAAGATGTGGGAAAGCTATCTCTTTTACGGTTTGCTAGAATATTGATTTCACAACTACAATCTTTTTCATTTATAACAGGGATACCAATGACTATAGAATGTTTTTGAAGCAAAACTAGACTCTGCACTGGGATATACCCATACTTAGAATTTCATAGTTGAGACTCATGTACTCTTGACACATTGTGGGCAAAATACTATGAGATATTTCAACTTCTGAGAGTCAATGGAAACATCCTATTATTGTTTTTTTCAACCTTTTCTATCAGTCTTCTATTGGGAAGTTTGTCATAAATATAACATGTGTTCCCTTGGAATATTACATCATAACCATGTTCCATCAATTGACCTACACCTATGAGATTATTCTTCAGATGTGGGACATAATAAAAATTAGGTATATATTTATGCTCATTATGTTTAGTAAGAACAGAGACAGGACCTTTCCCTTCAGCTTCAATAGAGGAATGATCTCCAAGAGTAATTCATGATGTTATGGAAGCATCAAGATAAGAAAACAAATTTTTGTTACATGTCATATGATTGTTGCAACCACTCTCTAGCAACCAAAGGTCCTTGTTGTCTGTGTCTTCAAAAAGATGGCAAGAAAGAAACATTGTTTCAAAGGATTCTCCTTCATTGTTGGAGAGATGGGCACTGCATCCATGCTAAATTGATTGTTTCTTTCTGCATTCATGTTCATAACACCAAAATTTCTTACAGTAATATCATTGAACATTATATTTGCTCCTTGTTCTACTTCTCTATGTTTGGTTCTGTGGAAGTCTCAATTGCTCTGCTGCATGCTGATGTTATGATCTACATGTGCTTCGACCTTTGCCTTACTTGTTGTCACCTCTATATACTCTGCCTCTGTCTCTACCAAGAGAGCGATGTGCTCTGAAATCTTGTTCCAGGGAATATTTTGCGAAGTTAAGTCTTGTCTCGTGTGCCAAAGGTGATCCACACAATTGTTCTATTGAAAAAGTTGTAAAATCTTTGGCTTCTAGAATGGCTATTAAAATCATGTCATATTTCTTGGGCAAGCTTCGAATGACTTTTTCAACAATCTTCTAATCTGTAATGGTTTTACCAATGAGTTTGATTTGATTGGTTATTATCATCACTCTAGTCATGAAGTGGAATAAAACTAAACTAAACTAAAACTAAAATGACTATGATACTTAACGACTAAATTAAAATAAAATTAAAATAACTATAACACTTAACAGACAATATAATCAAATGTGATGATACTTAATAAACAATAAAATCAATATGTAAATAAAAACTAGTTAAAAATATCTTTCAATAGATTTCAATATATTTAAGACTTGAGAGTGAAAGGTAATACGGAAATGGCAAGCAAGTGGACCCGTAGGATGTTAGTATTTGTTATTATATTGCTCTAAAAATCTGATATCGATAAGGATATCTTTAAAATAATATTTTGCGTGAGATTTTAATATAAATTCATCACATGTGACTTTGACGAAAACATGCAACAACATAGGGATCATGTAGTTGCATATCTTATAAAGATACTGCATATCTTATAAATGATATCAAGTGTTTCGTGTCACCCACTTCATCACAAATGTCTACCAGTGACATGATGACCTCTCACATCTGTCAAAGAGAGAATTATCCAACTACTCATTTTAAAAAAATAAAATCCGATTATCCATACTTTTCCTTCACAGAAATTTCTAACATCTTTGGAAGAATGAAAGGATCCCATTATTCATCGGTTTCTTCCATATAGCATTTCAAATACCAACAAATTCATTTTTTCTGAATATAGAGTCGTTGCGGTGGTCCTTACTGAGAATATAGAGTCGTCGAGAAAGCACAGAAATGAAAATTAATTGTCGTCTTCTCACAAAGGATCTGCAAGATAAATTTTCGGTTAAATTCAGAAATGGTTTTTGTCTGTGTGAATTCGCTCAATCCAAATATACCCATTGGACATTCCGAAAAATGATATAACATATTTTACGGTGGTGAAGGATATGTGTTCGTGATATCGAATAACTATAAAGAGATTAGATATGCTTCTAATAACTTTTTTCAAATGAGAAAGTCAGTGCATGTATATATAGTTTTGTCTCAGATTGGACTACAGAGACTTGTGAGACTAAACTTGTCACGACCCCACACTATAATGTTTTAAGATTATTTGTGGGTATTGTGCGGCACCGACACAATTTCATCTTTTTAAGTTACTTTTACCCAAACTACGCCTACTTCCAATATTTAGCCAGTTATTTGTTCAAGTGTATTCTTACTCAATTATGCAAAGGAATTACATTTACTTCAATTCATATTATATCTACTTCATCAATGTGCGATATTGTAAACAAAGAATACAAGTATATGATGGGAGGGGGAAACTCCCCAAGTAGTTCGCCCCAACTATTATAATTATTCAAAGTTACAAAGTATCTTTACAACGGGTCAGCCACACCAATATGCAATGGGCTATCTCTACAAAATATAATGGAAGTGCCATGCCCTTACGTTGTGCGCACTCATAAAAGTAAACCAACCATGTGCCCAACCTGTCATTGATGCACTATAGGAAACCCCAAGAAATTTTCACCCAAAGTAACCAAGTTCGGCCCTCTCCCACGGAAATTTGACCTTTCAAATGTTTGGCCCCTCTTCCTTTAGCGAACTGCCCAACCTGCATTTTTACCAAGTTGTGCAACCCTTCCTTCTTGTTCGTCCCACAGTTCTGCGATTCACCTTTTGACTTCATGTTTTGTGTGAGCTCGTTGGTGATGTCCTCCTCCAACTCATCCCACTCCTACTTATACATGTTTGTCGCCACCCTTGTGTTTGAGTTGATGCCCCTCATGTTGAGTCGATGCCCCTTCACATGTGTTAGCCAGCATAACATATGTGCATATGTCGCGTGGTGTTCGCCCATAGCTTTCCAAGTTCTACACTCAACACCCATGCCCGTCAAATGGTTCGTTTAGTCAGCGTTCCCATCATTCGTCCACACGCCCACCCATGCGCACATCCTTCCCGCGTTCTCCAACTCACCCAAGGCTCCTCTCTGTGCCCATGCATTCGTCTCACCTTCTTTCTTGGTGCTCTCTTGCCTGCACGTCACACATCAGTTCACCCTTCGTTAACGCACTCGACGCCCATGCGCTCACACACTCGAGTGACTTGGGCACGCACGTTGCCAACTCCTTCAATTCGTGTTTTGTGTGTTGCCCTTGGACGCCTAGCCTTTGTGCAAGTGTGTCCACCATGCGACCTACCCACTCGGTTCAGTATTTTGACTCTTCAAGTGTCTGTCAGAGGTCATGGGTGACCCCTGGCCATGGTGCCAACTCAGGGCCCTAACATCCTCCCCCACTCTAAAAAGGTTGTCGCCTTCAATAACATCATCTCAGCAAACTCCATCACTAAGACCAAATGTTGCAAAGTGCTACCAACTCCAACGTCAATCGTCCTTGCTGCATAACTCCTTCCCTTCATCACACGAACCTCCACCAAGGCTTATGAATCTATGTGGGTAAGACTCCTCAATCGATGGTCATCAGCCATAACTTTCCATAATCCTCCATACTGCCCCATCTCGTGGAAGGTTTCTCCCTCCAAGTCAATTGTATGGTACCACTGCAACATATATCGGGCCAACCTACTACATCTCGACATCATTGAATTGTTGTTGCAATACTTCAACTCAACTCCAACATATCTCAACGCATTTCATGATCCCATGACTTGAACTAGTTGGGTAGCTAATCCAACTATCACATCTAAACCATGAGAATGCACCTCCTCATGCCTTTGTCAATCATTTCTCCAACATTTTGTCACATCTTCAACTCGATCAAGAACTCTTCCCATTAATCCAACGCTCAATGTGCCATATCCAGGTCCATGAAGAAGTCTCCATCTTATCTACGATATGCTACGCACTAATGTTGTGAAAGAGGAAAGTTCACACCTGCCTCATCATCCCATCCATGTGCTATCCATAGTCATAGACCAACAACCTCCATGTTCATAAAAAATTGCTAAGTCTCAGCAGATCAACCCATGCCTAAGTGCTCCCACCTAGGCACCTCCATCGTTGCAACTCCATCCAACTCCAAAGTGTCTCGCCTCTATAGAATCCATGAAGTCACTCCTCACGAACACATCCCATACTATGCCTAAGGTATGTGTCCCATACTGCATCAAAGTCAGGTGTCAAATTGACCTCAGCTCCTTAATGAACCAGATACTCCAAGACACCATAGTATGAAGTCTTCATTGGTTGTAACTCTCTCAAGTCATCATAAGCTTCTAATAACCATCTCCATTCAACATTTCAGCAAGCACACTTGTCTCAATCACAAGAATCATCACAAGTTGCCTTTACCCACTTCATTGTATGAATGCTCTCATAAGCTGCCCATGTTCTCCTTCAAAATGACCATGGTCTTGTTGTTCTTCAAAATGACCATGGTCTTGTTGTTCGAACATGTCCAACATATCCATTGGTCCATATGTAAAATGTCCTCATGTCGCATCAGCAAGTCCATCTTTCCCACATCCCTGCCTTGGAAATTCTCCTTGATGCCAATATATGACATGAATACAAGTGCTCTCGCTTGATGCCTCTGCATGAAGTCTGTCATGCATCCCTTCTTCTTTAACTCGATGCCCATGACTTTGGTTTCCCAACATGTCCACTTCAGCAGACCCATCACAACTTCAGTCGTCACATCCTTTCTTTCATTCAGGTTCATGCCCTCAGTCACTCTACCTTCATATCATTATCACATGTTCCTTCCTTCATCCTTGTCTCCCCCACTACAGGTCCACCAATACTACTCCTTGGCCTCAACGAAACTGTAATGATGAAGTACACCCAAATCATGTGTATATCAAGTTTCCTCCACTTCATTTCGGTGTGCCCTTCCTTCATTCTATCCATGAGTCATGTCAGACACCTAGCCAATTCTCCATTCAGCTAAGCATGACTCATTCATTGCAAAGTTCATTACGTTCCACCATTTTTACGAGCATTCGCACCTTCTACCCCAAGGTTGCAAACTACCCCAACAAGTCCTGCAACAAATAATGTTCAATGATGCCCAACTACACAAGGTCTCATCCCAATCATCCATCAAAATACTTTCCATTGCATCGGAAAACACATACTCCCTTTGCCCATCTCTACATATGGCCCATCTTCTAAGAATTCCAATGAAACACAAGTTATAGTAATACTTACATTTTCATGAGGTCACTCCAAGTGAGTGCCTCCTTCTTCCGATGGTTGCATTGTGCACGAATCTGGTTCAACTTGTGCAAGTAATATCGCGCCAAGTTCCTCCTCTTCCGTCGGCACATTTGCAACACTTACTTCCTCATCATATATTGCATCTTTGCCTTCATAGCAATCGTTGGCTTCATCCCGCCCAACAGCCCATCCAAGTCGAAGAATCTCTCCTTTAACTTCATCCTCCAAAACTTCAAGTTCATCCCGAACTGTACAAGGTCTACATAATTATTTCATGGCACCCTAGCCAACTTTCCATTATTTAACTCAGCCCTTGACCCAAGTCTATGTCATTGTAAAACACGTCACACGGCAACCACAAATCAACTCTTACACTTCGACCTTCTCACCCAAAAAATCATGGCAGTTGTGCCTCCAAGTACCCAATCCCTTTAGCTTAGCCTTGACCCTGACATGCCTCTACCACTGCCAAACTTCAACACTTCAAATTAGGTCGGTATTACTCGAACCAAGATGATACCATCTGTCACGGCACCACGCTATGATGCCTTAAGATCATTTGTGGGCATTATGTGGCACCGACATAATTTCACATTTTCAAGTTACTCTTACCTAGACTATGCCTACCTCCAACACTTAGTCAATTATTTTTTTAAGTGTTTTCTTACTCAATTATGCAGTGGAATTACATTTACTTCAATCCATATTACATCTACTTCATCAATGTGCGTTATCCATCAACAAACATAACAATTCAACAACAATGAAATATCGTAAATAGAGAATATAAGTATATGATGGGAGGGGTAAACTCCCCAAGTAGTTCAACCCAACTATTATAAATCTTCAAAGTTACAAAGTATCTTTACATTGGGTCAGCCACGCCAATATATAGTGTGTTGCCTCTACAAAATATATCAAAAGTTCTACACCCTTACGTTGTGAGCACTCATAAAATTAAACCAACTGTGTGCCCAACCTATCGTTGGCACACTATAGGAAACCCCAGGAAATTTGCACCCAAAGTAACAAACTTCAACCCTCTGTTGTGGAAATTTTACCATTCAAAATTTTGACCCCTTTTCCTTTAGCGGACTACCCAGCCTGCGTTTTTAGCAAGTCGTGCAACCCTTCATTCTTTTTCGTCCATAGTTCTGTGATTCACCTTTTGAATTCATGTTTTGTGCGAGCTCGTTGGTTATGTCCTCCTCCAACTCATCCCACTCCTACTTAGAAATGCTCATCACCACCCTTGTGTTTGAGCCGGTGCCCCTCATGTTGAGTCGACGCCCCTTCACATGTGTTGGCCAACATAACATATGTTCATATGTCGCGTGGTGTCCACCCATATCTTGTTGTGTTCTACACTCAACACCCATGCCCGTCGCATGGTCCGTGTAGTTGGTTCACTTGTCGCATCATCCGTGTAGTTGGTTTGCCCGTCGCATCGTCTGTGTAGTCGACTTTCCCGTCATTTGTCCACACGCTCGCCCGCACACACATTCTTCCCATGTTCTCCAACTCGCCCCATGCGCCTCTCTGTGCCTAAATTCTCATCTCGCCCACTTTCACACACGTCGCACATTGGTGCGCCCTTTGCTAACACACCCGACAACTTTGTACTCACTTGCCTCACCCTCTCGGGTGAATTGGGTGCGCATGTCACCAACTCTTTTAATTCGTGTTGTGTGTGTCGCCCTTGGGCGCCCAGCCTTCGTGCAAGTGTGCCAATCGTGTGACCTACCCACTCGGTTTGGTTTTTTGACTCTTCAAGTGTCCATCGACAGTGATGGATGCTCATTGGCCGTGGTGCCAACTTGAGGCCCTAACTAAATCCCATACCTACTCGTTGGACCAAAGCCTCAAAAGTTATTAGGTATTTATTTATTTTAATTTATGATTGCATCGAGAGTTAGTAGTTAGGTGATTTTTATGATTGCAATTGGAATTTTCAGTTTGTTTTAGTATAGACTTTAGCTTTTACATTACATTACAAAATTTAAAATAAATTTTAATATATATATATATATATATATATATATAATAATTTAAAGAATTAAAATTAATCTATATTCATTTTTAAATATAGATTTATGAATTTATTAAATGTCAAATGTATTATATATTATAATGTAGATTTAAATAATTATAAATATTACATATTAAGAAATTATATAGGATATAAGTTTATTTTATAATTACAGTGATTTATTTTTGTTTATTTAAATTTTTATAATTATTAAAGTTGTAATTACAAAATTTTGATTTTAAATTTTTCATATATTTATATTAAACAATTATAATCACAATATATAATTAATTCATAATTGCGTTTCTATTTATTAATATAAATTATTTAAATATGTATTAAATATCAAATCAAATTTAAAATATTTTCACATTAAATTAAAATTATCTCCATTTATATATTACGCATAATTTTATTTTTTTGTTATTATATTAACTAATTCTCGTGAGTTTCATAATGAAAGTGGGAATAACATCAGATTGTCAGTAAGTGTTAGTATTAATGTGAAGTTTTAAAGAAATGTTAATCTTTACCTAAAACAATATTAGTTCTGATAATCAACCTGCAATTTAATAAATCTTTATCCAAATGCACAATAACATTTCCAACTATCTCATATGAACATAATGGTGATAACGAGATAACATTACTTAACGAGTTAGTGCACATTCCCATATATTTTCACATGAACATTGATAATAATGAATTACTACTTACTGCTACAACGCATGCATTAAATATCAGATGAACCTATGGCCAAATGAGTGATGTTGATTGATGAGGGGTGTTCCACCCATTCGTAGTTGATCGATAACTCAAACTTCTTTACCGACACACCCCCAAGCATTGTATTATGATTTTATAGAAATGACTTACTCAAGTCTACCTATTCTTGATCTGCAAATATTTATCACTTTCAATATTAGATGGTGGAATAACTTGACGCAGCCTCAGTGTAGCATATCTACCTATGGTTCCACAGCTGGAGACTCCTTTCCCTTTTTCTTCGGGTCATTATGTACTCAACTTGACCACTTGTAGCCTCATAGCATGCAGGACAACCTCCCACTATTAGTTAATTATTACCTAGGACTTGTTCCATCATCAGACCATATCCCATCTATGCTAGGTGGCCCTTAAAATATGTTGTTTGTCCCCCATTCAAACATCCTTTTTAGGGAATCGGAGTTGTTGGGCTTGCCATTTTTCCTTCAAAATATTTTCATCAATCAAGTAGGGATCCCTTCTATAAAATCACAATCCATACTCATTACATCAAATCTACATCTACATTTGTTTAGTTATTATTACTGAAATAAAATGTCTGCGATATATATTACAATGTTTGTCACCTATTCAGGTGCCTTAATTCAAATAATAGTTCACGATAATTTTCTAAAAAGAAATAAATAATTTTTGGGCATTACCATTTTCTAGATGTTCATATATTAAAAAGTGAGGTCATAACTTACACAAAGTGAGGCCATAACTTATACCCAAAATAGCATCAGATGAAAGAGTTTTTCACTTGTGTTATCCATCCCATCATTGAGCTCTCTTTCCATAAGATTCTAGCAATACATTGATCTCATTATCTACAATAATTCTTTAATAGCGGACTAAAAGATAGTTGATCATAATGATGTTGTAATCCTAAAGACTGTTATTATCTCCAATTTCAAGAAGAACATATTTGAACAAAACCATCAAAGAATTAATAGATGTAAATGTTTGGTTTGTCATTTGTCTTTAAAAAAAAATTCATCAATCAAACGGGGATCCCTTCTATAAAATCACAATCCATACTCACTAATATCTCTCATCAATCTAGATTTGTTTATTTATTATTACTGAAACAAAATATCTACCATATTTATTACAATATCTATCACCCGTTCACATGCCTTAATTCAAATAATAATTAATAATAATTTTCTTAAAAAATAAATAGTTCGAGGGCATTACCATTTTCTAAAATTTCATATATGAAAAAGTTGATGAAGTGGATTGAAAACATAACATTATTTTGACTTCAATGAAATTGAATAAGTTCAACTAGTAAATATTACCTTTGGTAAATAAAAAAAACTATGTATACAAGTAGTGGGAGGTGCTAAATATGGATAGGAGATGGAGAAGAGAACACAAAATCCTTAATTAGGAGAATATGGTCATGAAATCAGGATGTAAGTACCTAAATTTCAAGCATAGTACCTAAATTTCAAGCATACTTGGAACGTGTGTATAAAGTTAAGAGAAATTAAACTAGAATGAATCATGTTGAGAGAATTATTTTGGAAATTTTTATCGCATGACGATGAGAATTAGTTTCAAAGAAGGTAAAGAGAATACGATAATGTAAAATGGATTGAAGCTGTCCATTAAAAGATAGGTATTTGTATAAGAATTAGTTTCAAAGAAGGTAAAGAGAATACGATAATGTAAAATGGATTGAAGCTGTCCATTAAAAGATAGTTATTTGTTTGGGATGTTCTAAATATAATAGATTTATGATGATATGGTTTTAAGAATTGAGAAGGTGAATATGAGGAGAAATAATAAGGGAAAGTAAGAGAGGAGAAAGAAAATTAAATTATTTTAAATATGATTATTTAGTGTGTTAATTGTGAATGTCGGATGTATTTTACTAAATAAAATGTGTGTAATCTCAATATTGTGGATAGCATTTCAAACAAGAGTGTAGAAGAAATCATTTTGGTAGAATATTCTATAGAAAAGAGAGAAAAGATTGAGGTAAATGATTTTTTGAAACAATCTTAAGAAGTAATAATAAAATTGTAAAGAAGAAATGTTGTATAAATGAATGACATTGCTACATTAAGTATTTTTATAGTGGGAGCTGGTATTTGATCATAGATTGGTTCTGCAATAGTGGAATTGTAAAGAGATGATGTTACTTTACATGTAATAATATAGATAATATAAATGAGAATCTATGTTTTCCATAATATTTTGAATATTAATGTTTTTGTATGTGAAATCATATTTGTAATAGAAAAAAATAGAATGGAACAAATAAGAAAAAGAATGTAGTAATTATACCAAGAAAAGCTAATACAAACGGATGGAGATTAAGTGGAATAATGTTTAATTAAAAAAAATAGCAAAGAAGTTGTTGCAATGAAAGTAAAAAAAATGAGATGCTTGATTACCCAGAAATGTTGGATTTTTTTGAAACAATAATGATGGCGTAGAACAAGGAGCATGGAAACGTAAAAAAAAAATAACTGAGATGGAGAAATGTGAGGGAATGATCTCCATCATGTAATATTTGTAATAATTCCAATATGTAAATGAATTATAGTGAGAAATAAAAGAGAGAACGATGATGGTGATGGATTTTGATGATGAAGGATTTGTTTATTTAGATAGGAAAGTTATAAAGTTGTGGATTACAAAGAGGAAATTGAAGAATGCAAACTATAAAAGAAGGAAATATGAATTAATAAAGTTTGTATAAAATGAGAAAAGTAAATTTAAAAAATTATAAGGATATTCAAATTGTTTTTGTTTTGTTTTTGTTTTTGTTTTTTTTTTTTTTTTTAGAAACGGTTATGGGATTTCATTAGGTTTTTGGCAAAAAGCCACAATTCAGATTACAGATAGTGGAGCTTCTTTCTGAGCGCCTTTCCAACAAGAGGATCATAGCACATATGCTTATGAATCTCCTCATTTTACATTTTATAATGTGATCTATTGTTGTTGTTTTTCTAAGCTTATGAATGCATACAAACTTCTTCAATAAAATGCAATAAAACATGGAAGATTAGGGGATTGGATCCCATGAGGTTTCTTTGTCTTTGATAATAATCCCAGCAGATAACTGGGCTACCTTGTTTGCCTCTATGTCTGCCTCTTTGTTGTTTACTCTCAATACATGGAAGGATTTCAAATTCAAGGGTTTTGTCATGTCTTTGATCCTTGTAATCGTCCTTGCAAGATGCAGATCTGCTGGATTAGAATCTGTCACCATTATTTTGATGATGACCTGTGAATCTCCAAATACATTTGCCTCCTTGTGGCCCAACTCTTTAAGTAGTTTGATCCCTTAAAGAAGGGCCATCGCTTCAGCTTGCATGCTTGAGGAGTGACCCAGTCTCCAAGCATATCTGTGAATAGAAGTTTCTTTTGAGTTTATTATGAGCCCTCCTGTGCCAGCAATTCTTGGATTTCCCTTGGCTACCCCGTCAAAGAAGAGAGAAAGAAGTGTTTGCTTGGAAATCCAGGACTGAAATTCTTCTTCATCTTTTCTGATTTGCCAATCTTTGGGAAAGATAGGTATGGTGGTCGATTTTTGGAATTGGAGATTGAGTGTAGCTCCCAACTCGATATCTTGCTGGAATAGATTTGTATCATCCCTTTTGTCTCTCAGACATTCGTTCAACTGACATTTTATTGTATTTGCAACGAGTTTGAAATCCTGTTATTTATTTCTGAATATCCTTCTATTCCTCTCTAACTAGATTTTCCAGCTGATGAATTTAGGAAGGGCTGTCCAAGCTGCTATGATTATTTTATTTTTAGGATTTGGACCTGGGTATCTGGCCAGCGATCCAGCAAACAGGTCCAGGACGGAACAGGGGAAGATGAAGTTAAAGTTCCAGGTTCTAAGAAGCTCTTGCCAAATAAGGCCTGCAAATTTACACTCTATCATGATATGAGGGGCGGTTTCCAGGTTTTCTTTGCATAACGTGCATCTTGAAGGGCCGAGAAAGCGCCTCTTCTGTAACCTATCATTTGTAAGGATTTTTCTGTGGCAAAGAAGCTAGCAGAAATGATCGATTTTTGGAATAGAGGGGAATTCCAGATGCCCATCCAAGGAGCAGGGTTAGGAGGAATGTGGGGTCTTTCCACGCACTTGGAGTAGCCCAATGCAACTGTGAAACCTTCCCGCTGCTGACCCCACCCTCGGACATCCTTCCTCCGAGCGTGGATAGGAGCCAGCCCATGCAAAATGTTAAGGAAAGTTGCGTAGTCATTATGCAGTGCGGGTGGAACTGGGAGCTGCTTCCAACCAGACCAGCAGTCACTGCTCCAGCTCGAAATATCCCACAGCGATTTGATATTGGCGTCCTTCATCCAATTCCTCAATTTGATCATGGAGTTCTATTTAGCTAGTGGGGGCTTGTTCATGATGCAATCATCCCACAAGTTGATGTATTGACCATTCCTAGGTATCCAGAAGGCATGAGCATTTACTAGTGGGGTTGCTTTGTTACTGAGCATACTGAAGGGGGTTCTATATTCAAATTGTTGTTTGAATGACATTGTGAGAAAAATGCTAACATTTTCCAACTAACTGAGTTTGATTCAAGAACTTCCTTTATTATGTGTTCTTAAGTTTTCTTATATTTGTGTATTAAGAAAAATATAAAATTTTGCTTATATTGGTGTATTAAGAAAAAAAGTATAAAAAAAATATGTTGTATAAAGATTGTATAAAATGAGAAAAGTAAATTTAAAAAATTATAATGATATTCAAATTGTTGTTTGAATGACCTTGTGAGAAAAACGCTAACATTTTCCAACCGAGTTTGATTCAAGAGCCTCCTTTATTATGTGTTCTTAAGTTTGCTTATATTTGTGTATTAAGAAAAAGTATAAAAAGACAAAAATGTATTGCAATGGAATAGTATAGTTTTAAGGAAAAACTCCAGGAAAATAATAATAAATATGAAATAATAAATATGAAAAACTATTAGGTTTGTTTTTTTTAATTAAGAAATTAAACTAAAAAAAATTAACGTAGTGATATAATTTTCTTTCCTTTAGTAAAGTTTTATAACTATTAAAATAAGATTTTTCAATGGTTGGAGTAGTTTTAGGGAAAAAAATCATGAGAAGCTTATGAATGGGAAAATATTTTTTTGGCCTTAGATTAATTTGATTATCTTATTTCTTATGGTTATATTATTTAGAAACTAGTACATAGATTTTTTTAGAAACGAGTACATAGATTTTATGAATGTACATGGGCTTGAGAATATTAAACATTAATTTAACAAAAAAGTACTTGTAAAATTATATCATCATATTTATTAAAAAAGCTTGTAAAATTATATAATCATATTTATGTTTTTAATTAGATTGTAAATTGCGAAATTTATTTTCTTAATTTTAAAAATATTTTTTTTTACAAATTATTAAATATATTATACTTTGTTTGGTATAAATTATGATCTTATTTTTTAAAATTATTAAGCATAAATGAATGGTGGTAGATAAATTATAAGTAATGTTTCAAAATTATTTATTTATTTTTTAAATTATTGTGAACTAATATTTGAATTAAGACACATGAATGGGTAACAAACATTGTAATAAATATTGTAGATATTTGATTTCAGTAATAATAAATAAACAAATGTAGATTGATGAGAGATGTTAGTAAGTATGGATTGTGATTTTATAGAAGGGATCCCCACTTGATTAATGGAAAATTTTTGAAAGACAAATAGTAAGCCCAACAATTTTCATTCCCTTAAAAGGAAATTTGGGTGGGGGATAAAAAATTGATTTTAAGGGCCAGTTAACACAGAAGTGATATGGTCTGATGATGGAACAAGTCCTAGGAAATAACTAATTGATAGTAGGAGTTTTTCTACACGCTATGAGGCTACAAGGGGTCAAGTTGAGTGAAGAATGACCTTTAAGGAAAAAGAGAAAGGAGTCTCCAACTGACATAGCATAGATATATGTGCTAGGCTAAGGTTGTGTCAAGTTATTCCACCATCTAATATTGAAAGTGATAAAAATTTGAAGATCAAGAATAGGTCGACTTGAGCAAGTCGTTTCTATAAAATCACAATACTGGGCTTGAGTGTGTGTCAATAAAGAAATTTGGATTATCAATCGACTATAGATGGGTTGAACGTCTCTCATCAATTTGCATCACCCATCTAGCCACAAGTTCATCTAATCTTTAATGCATTTGTTTTTGTTGTAAGTGATAATTCGTTATATCGATGTTCATGTCAAAATATCTTGGATTGTGCACTAACTAGTTAAGTAATGTTATCTCGTTATCACCAATATGTTCATGTGAGATAGTTGGAATATATTACTGGAAACTTAATTGTGGGTTTGGATAAAGATTTAATAAATTTCAATTTGATTATCATAACTAATATTGTTACATGTATGGATTAACAATTCTTTAAAACTTCACATCAAGACTAGCACTTACTGATCGAGGATCAACAATATGGAAATTGTTGAAATTCCTTTAATAAAGTGTCAAATTCGTGAATGTCTAATCCTTACAATAATGCATTCGATTAAGTAGATGGAGAGGTCCAAGGTAGAGCACTTATCATTGAGAGGATGGTTTACATTCTAGACACAATCGAATGCCTAGATAGGTAAATGGAGAGGGTGATGTGAAGGTTGTACTAACTCCTCTCTAAAAAATCCCTTCTGCACTCACAAGGAAGAATAACCTAGAGTCAAGGGAGAGGATAAGACAACAGTCCTATAACATTCACAAACTTTAGGAAGAGTCTCATAACTAAAGGTTATCTTAGTGGAAGCCTTCGATTCTAAAGGAAAACATATGGGTTCAAGAAATGTTGAAGACCCATTTTGTGCCAACCATGTATGAGCTCCCCTCTTCTCATATCTTATAACCCCTTTGAAGTAAAAGAAAAGGAACTAAGGTATACATTGTGATTGGAGAAGAAGCAATCTAACATAATGTAACACGAGGTAGCATACGAACTAACTAGTGTGGAAGGAAATAAAATATGTAGGCCATAACACAGAATAAACTGGGATCAATTACCCGAATAACAAAGGAAAGGGACTAGTCATAACTAAGAAAAATTATGATATCGCCTAGAGGAGTTTTCTAATCCTGAATAACATCTCGGTATGACAGTGATGGGAAATTAACAATCCCTGAAGCCAAAAATATCCTAGAAGAGTATATGCTCTAGGGTTGACTATCCACGGTTGAAGGTGAACGAGGGCAACACAGAGTGCAATTAAACTCCACATACAAAATGAAAATAAAGCACTTATAACACGCACCAAAAACCCCATTTGTGACTAAGAGGGAATAAAGTGTCTCAAAACTTATGACCAAGGTTGGTCTAAAGACCTACCAATAACCCTTCGGGAAAGGTTGCAACCCAAGTCGAGAAAACCCCAATCTCAAGAGAGTTAAATCCTACTGAGTTGTATACATTTTATATCAAAAGTTTCATACAGTTAAGGTTCCATAAGTAGAATTTAATAATACATAAATCACAAAAAAAATCATATACCATACATAGAACCCAATATTACGAAGCAATGGAATCACAAGGTTATGGGAGAACACCCATACCCTATCCAGCCAAAAGAATGTACACAAAAGAAAAGAGGACCCCTGAATTAATATTTAGAGAAATGTAAACAGAAATGTTTTCCATTAAAAACCTTAAAGGGAAAATATCAAATTAATGTTACAAATTCCATGAACATGGGTCTTAGGGTGTAACTCTCTCCCAGATAATTACAACAATGAAGTCCAAAAAACTTCTAATAAACATTAAAGAGTAGAAACAATCAAAACAAATCTAAAAGTATCCAAAATGAACCAGAACCATGTAAGGAGTTGAAAAAGAAAGGGGGAGTAGCCATCCTCTCATCATAATGCCAAGGGTAATAATGTCGTAGAGGAGTTCGACCAAAAGCTAGCTTAACTCCTTGCCTTAGCCTACAACAAACCATTCCCCAACCCACACTTTTGAAATAAACCTCATTCCCAACCATATCAAGTGGAATTTAATGTCTCGAAGGATAAGTAACAAAAATTCCAAAATAATTCCATAGATGACAAGAAGGCGAAGCTTACATATATTGAAAAACAACTCCCTTGAATCTTCTGTACAATGCAAACATTGTGGTAAAAAAAATCCATACTCAGAGATCAAACAACATCGGTAACCCTTAATGATGGCACTCAGAGCTATGGAGTGTGGGAATGGGGAGGGAAGGGACATCAAACCAGTAAAAAAAGTAAATAAAAAAATAATAAAAATAATAAAAATAAAAATAAAATAAAATAAAATTAAAAATTAAAAAAAGTAAATTAAAAATTAAAAAAATTAAAAAAATAAAAAATAAATAAAATAAATAAACATGTATATAGTTAGCTTCAAAGTAAATACACAGAGTCATAGAGAAATGAGAACAATAAATAGGGAACCATAACTCTGATGGGAAATATTTCTAAGCCCCAGACCTAAACATTCCACCAACCTAATCAATCCACTATCCACCTGCCTCGTAAGCTCATCCGAACCTCAGATTGTTTTAGCAGGCTTGGCAGCGAGCCGCCATGTTACCCGTGGTAAACCCCACATCAAGGAGAAAGAGGGATCACCATTCATTTATCCATACAATGGTCTACAAAGGTCCAAGCACATGACCTAGCATGAGGTAAGGAGGTATTAAAGCCAAGTGACACACTATGAAAATCCCCCACCATGTCAAAACATATATAACCCTCAGAGAGAAGGATCACTATTAAGACCTATGTCAATGTGGTCGATGAGACACCAACTAATATGGTGGTATGCATGGTCTGTCCATTGCCATGAGGGGCATGGCGACTTGGACCAATGACTAGGAGACACAGTATGGGTACAATCATAATAAGAGTATATATTGTAGTGGTATTGGAACCTTGACTTGAGCATTGACATGTGGGTGACAAGGACAGTAAGGCCACAATAGACTGAAGTCCTTAATTTTCATATTGTGTAGTGTATTAGCCCAGGAATGGAGTGGGTACACACCAAACTTAAACATTGATAAAATAAATCATAAATACACAAATACATACATACATACATACATATAAAAGGAAGGAAATAACACCTTTATAAACAAAACAAAAATTAGGGGCATTTATAGGAAAGTATTATAGAATTCATAGAGGGATGTTACAAATTGTATTAGATCCTAGGTTTACAACACTTAGAACTACATGGGCAAGTAGTCAATGAAACAAAAAAAATAAGGAACAAAATTAGGGAACCAAAATAACTAATAAAGTTTGACCATCACATTTGTAGGTTAAATGGATGAGAAGGGAGATGGAGAGATTCCACACAGAAGTCCAGAAGGGAGAGAACATCTTAATGGTAAAGAAATAGGGCTAGGGATATATGTTGAATTACCAAATTCTAGGCATCAAGATATCCAATATCTGTAGTTAGTCTTGTTAGAAACTATGAAGAGCATGTAAACTGAAACGGAAAATTACAGAACTAATAAGAAACTCCTAACGAGAATGCAACTATAATAATAGAAAATGCAGGAATAACAACATGGGATAAATGTAGCATTTCTAAAAAGCCTAAATGATTAAACATAGTTGAAAAATAATGGGTAGTGCTAACACACCGAGGAAAAAAAATCCATAAAAACACTTTAAAAGAAAGGAACCACCTGACTTTGGAAATGAATTATCAAATGAAACTGTTATAATTAATATTGGCATTGAATCATCAAACAACAATGAACATGATGAACAAACATTTCCAACAAAGAGAAACAGTGCAAAGGAACTGCAAGGGGAATTCAAGAATGTTATGCAACCAGCTTACAAAATAGAATAAGAGATAGATCAGCGCCTTCAAAATTAGCCTCTTCGAGGGGGCAACCTCCTTTACATTACACAAATGAACAATTATTGGATTATACAAATGAAAACACCTCCTTTCTATATATAGGACTCTAAGGCGTCACAATATAATCAGAGCCGACATAACAATAATAATATAAGGGCACAATAATAACAATAGTAGGCTTCTATGGGGCACAATAATTACAATATGGGGACAACACGGGCACAACAATAACAATAAGGGGCTACAATGACAGTAATAATGGGGGAATACACTAGTATTATAGGGACCTAACATGTCCCTCTCCTTAAAAAAAGTTCTTTCCTCAACGCTTGAGTAGTTTTGGATGCTTCTGTATAAAATTCTCATCCTCCCATGTGGAATATTTAGCGGGTAAATTCTTCCACTTGATGAGATACTATGAAATTGATTGATTTCGTAGCTATCGAGTTCTTGTTTCTGTGACTGCTTCATGTTCCAATATGATTTTTCCTTCCTCGTCAAGTTCTGGCAATATTGTTTGAACTAGAATCTTGTCACCTATAACCTTCTTTATGTATGAAACATGGAAAACTGGGTGCACTCGGGAAAATGCAGGAAGCTCCAATTTGTATGCCATAGTACCAATCTTTTGCAACACCTTGTATGGACCATAATACTTTGGTGATAATTTATTATCCTTCTTAGCTTGCTTGAGGGAAATTTGTTTGTATGGTTGTAATCGTAGAAATACCTAGTCACCTACATCAAAAATTCTTTCATTGTGATGTTGATTTTCTTGCTATTTCATTATATTCTGCAACAAAGTGAGGTTATCCTTTAAGAGTTGGAGAACTTGTTGTTGATGCTCGATGTGATCTTCCACTATTTGAACCTTAGAATTTTCTCTTAAATATGATGTGATGGACAGTGGATGATATCCATAAAGTGCCATAAATGGGGTCATTTTTGCTGCAGTATGGAAGGAAGTGTGATACCACCATTCAACCAGAGGAAACCACTTGACCCATTGTGTTTGTTTCTCAAATACAAAGAAACGAAGATATCCTTCCAAACATTTGTTCACTATCTTAGTTTTCCCATCAGATTGAGGATGATAAGATGAGCTATGAGATAACTAAGTACCCAAAAAAGAAAATAGTTCGGTCCAAAAAATTCCAATGAAAATGGGATCTTCGTCACTTACAATAATATTTGGGCTTCCATGTAGCTTTTGAATTGTTTCCATAAATGCAGTAGTAGTTGTACTAGATTTAAATGGATGAGATAATGCACAAAAGTGTGCATACTAGGTAAGTCTATCAACTACCACCATGATGACACTCTTTCCTTTGGACTTGGGTAAACCTATGATAAAATCCCAAGGGCTCTGTTACAGTTGCGATAGCAAACACACTAAAGGTCATAAGTGTGCTGAGAAGAAATTATTTTACGTAGATTATGAAGAGGAGGAATAAAAGGAACAAGAGACATCAAAAGAAGAGGATATACACCAGGAACCAACCCTAGAGAAAGAAGAAATGAATATGACCATATCTTGTAATGCATTGGCAGGAATTACCACTCCTCAAACTCTCAACATAGACAGACATATCAAGAAGAAAAAGGTAATAGTGTTGATTGATTCGAGTAGTACCCATAATTTTATTCATTGTAAGATAGCTAAGGAATTGAATTACTTCCTATATCTAGAACCAGAGTGTCAAGTGATGGTTGCAAATGGAGGAACCATAAATTGTTGTGGAAAGTTCCATAATATCAATCTATCTATGGGGGAATATGTATTGAATAGTCCAATGCTTTCTCTTCCAATGGGTGGTGTTGATGTTGTAGTAGGAGTCCAATGGCTACAATCTTTCGGTACGATAACTTTTAATTTTCAACAACTTTTATTGAAATTTTATTGGGAAGGAAAGGAAGTTGAATTAAGGGGTATCACAGGGAAACCGGGAAAGATAATCAGCTCTAATACCAAATTTTATGCAACTAGCTCAGAAAATAGAATAAGAGATAGACCAACAACTTCAAAACTAGCCTCTTCGAGGGGGCAACCTAATTCTTGGATGATAGAAATGACAAAACCCCCTTTCTATATATAAGAGTCTAAGGGGTCACAATATAATCAGAGTCGAAATAACAATAATAATGTAAGGGCACAACAATAATAATAGTGGGCTTCTATGGGGCACAATAATAATAATATGGGGACAACACAGGCACAACAATAACAATAAGGGGCTACAATGACAATAATAATGGGGGAATACACTACTATTATAGGGACCTAACAAAGAAACTAAGGCTACCAATTTTTGAAAGGGATTCTGAA
Organism: Pinus tabuliformis; assembly: GCA_031772625.1. Taxonomy (NCBI): domain Eukaryota; kingdom Viridiplantae; phylum Streptophyta; class Pinopsida; order Pinales; family Pinaceae; genus Pinus; species Pinus tabuliformis. Next base: position 1,841,910,002 of record CM062819.1, read on the forward strand.
GAAAAAGAAGAAGTGTGACTAATGAATATGATTAAATATTTCCAATTTTATCAATCTTCCAGCGACCTAAAATTCAGGCTACCAACTTACCAGTTAAATGGTGAAGCCACTATTTGGTGGAAAAGTACCAAGACTACTCACAGAATCAAGGAAAAGGAGATGACATGGAAACAATTTAAGAAGGGTTTTAAGAAATAATATTTACCTGAAATATAATTTGATGACAAAGCCAAGGATTTTCGTGATTTGAAACTATGAAGTATGAATATAGATGAATTCACCACAAATTTTTTAAGACTACTCAGATGCGTACCCTACCTTCGGGGAGAAAAGGAAAACGTACAAGATACTTGAGATGTTTACCCTAGCATACCATAATTCAATCAAATTCGAAAATCCAAAAATAATGGATGAAGTTATAAGAAAGGAAAAAATATGCCATCAATAATTTAGTCAAAAAATATAGCAAATCAAACCATGGTCTACTAAGAAAAAGGAGAGATTATACTTCAAAGGAAAAGGTCTAAAATCCCCACCCTTCCACACGAGAACCAATATTTTTCAAGGGAATAATTACAATAGGAATGGTAGTACCCAATTCAAACTTGTCATAAAGTAAACATAGTCAAAAGGCTTACAAAATGGGACTGGACACTTTGTTAGGGGGCCCCTAAAATACTGGAAGTTTGGAGAATCCCATTTGGACCGAAATTGCCCACACAGAAAAGTGGATAACAGATAATCCATACACCATATCTAAGAGGCGTTCATGGTCAATTATGTAGTGTTGAAAATAGCAACAAGAAATGATAAAAATAGAATCCAGTATATTCCAATTTTAATTTGTCCTTGAATTAAAATTGAGAATTAAAATTCGAATTTAGTCTCACCAGCTACTTGGAAAATAATTAATTAATTCATCTTGAGTTAATTAGTTGGAGAAATTCAAGCTAGAAGTCTTTGTGAAGTCATGCAACAATTATCCCTTAAATTAAGGAGATTATCCCTTAATTAAGGAGATAAGGATGAGTTATAATTGAGTTGTAATTAGTTAGCTCAGTTAACTGAGTTATGTCTAGTTAAATTAGTTCCAAACAGTTTGAGGAACTAATTGTGAGTTCAGTCAGTTAATGCATGCATGCATCAAACTAGTGTACTCCAGATAACTGAAGATTCTCTCATAAATAACTCATGCATGTCTATTTAGAGAAAGACCCAGTTGAGATTAAAGACAGGGACAAGTTACTATCAGTTGCATGAGTTTTCCTATAAAGGAAACTCATCCATGCAGAAGGAACAAGGCTCCTTGAGGATTGCGCAGTTTTGCAGAGTGTGAGATCAGTGTGAGTGATCAGTGTTACACTTGGTAACAGTAGGATCACCCAGGAGAAACAGCGCAAGGAAATAAGAGGCTTGGAGGGCAGAGGAGAGGATTTGTGAGAAGCCTTGTTTGCCTATGAGCATCCAAGAGGATTGTACTGAGAGCTGGTTAGCTGTGGGAGCTAAGGCTTTTGATGTATTTCCACCTTGTATGATAATACAGATAGCGGAGTTTTTAGTTGAGGCTTTCCCCTGAGTATTTTCTGTGTTTCATGTGCATTGATTCTTCTTCTTATGGTTATATGTGTTCAGCTCTAATTCAGCTCAATATTTAAGCTTTCACAAGTTTGATAGTAGAAGTAGATTATAGTATTTTGCTTTGGTATATTGCATTATCGAGTTAATCTATAGTCAGATTTTCTACATATATCTCAGAGGTAGATTTGTAGAGAATTTGCAGGAAATTCTACATGGTATTGGAGCAAAGGTTATAAGAGATGTGAACAGTATACTGAGAAGAGAATTCAAAGTTTGAAGTTCGGGGTTGCAGGTGCAAATCGAATTCATCTCATACTTCAAAGTAGGTCAATGGCGTTTTATGGCTTAAGACTCGAGTATGCCTTGGATGGCAGCTTGAATTACATAGCATGGAAAGATCACATGGAAGTTGTATTAGAAGACAATGGCTTGAAGGATTTCATTGATCAAGAAGTCCCAAAACCAGCTTCAACTAATGCACAAGAGTTGGCTGAATGGAAGAAGTGTGTGGCGAGGGCAAGACGGATCATCCTTGAGGGAGTTCGAGACCATATTGTCTCGAGTCTCCATGGGAAGTATACTCCATATTCAATGTGGAAGACATTGAAGGACCTCTACCAGAATAGTAGCGACCAGAGGAAATTGACGCTCAAGGATAAGCTTCAAAGAATCAAGATGGAGAACCGCGATACTATTTCCACATATCTGAACAAGCTCACCACTTGTAGAGATGAGCTTAGCAGTGTGGGCATAACTACTGTTGAAGATGATATGGTCAGCCTCCCTCTCCTTGGCCTTCCAAAGGGCTGGAATAGCTACTAGGACTTTGTGAATGTAAGGGAGAAATTGTCGGATTTGGAACGACTGTGGTCAGATCTCATGCAGGAGGAGATCAGGAGGAGCACACGAGATGGTTCTTCGTCCAAGGATGATGAAGAAAATTTGACCTTAGCAAGTAAGGCAAGGAAAGGGAAGGGGAAGGTGTCCCATTTCGAATCGAATTCTTCTCATGGAGGGAAAAAGGTTGACAAGTCTAAAGTGAGATGCTTTAATTATCACGAGATGGGTCATTATCCGACTAATTGCCCATCGAAGAAGTCCAAGAAGGGATCCTCAAGAGGATCAGAAGGTGAGGCATTAGCCTCTCAGTTCGAAATGGACTTCACCCTCATTGCATGCATGGTGTCATCGATGATGGGTTGAGGTTGGTTTCTTGACAGTGGAGCCTCATTCCACATGACCGGCGATAAAAGTTTATTCAGTACCTTGGAGGAGAAAGACCTCAAGATGCACATAAAGATGGGTGACGATGAAAGGCATAGTGTTTCAGGAGTGGGCATGGTTGCTTTTTAGAGGGAGCATGGAGCTCTTATCACCTTGACAGATGTGAAGTATGTGTCTAGACTGAAGAAGAATTTGGTATCGATCGCGATGTTGGAGGAAAAAGGCTACGATGTTGTCTTTAGTAAGGGAAAGGTTTTCCTTAGACACATCACCACGATACAGGTGAAATAGATCAGTTCACAAGTTCAGAACCTATATGCTCTTGAGGTTCAAGATGCATGCAAAGCCTTGAGGAGCAAGGAAACTGTTAGAGACTTGGTGGTTGAGAGGGAGAGTAAATTACCTCTCAACATACAACCCCAGAAGAAGTCTCAGACAATTTTGGAGGAGCCACAATTGGAGATGTTGAGAGGAGACCGAGTGGAGGCATCCACTCCTGCAAAGACCTCCAATAGGGAGAAATTTTGAGCCAAGTTAGCAGATGGATCACATGCAGCCATACCTCTAGGTGTGAGGTGGGGCGATGTGAAGTGATAGTCTCAAGAACGCTGAAATTGGGCAGGGTCCATTGAGAGGTTTTATCTCATGGATTGTACCTTGCTACGGGAGCCCAAAGTACATAGTAGCAAGAGGAATCAATGGGATTGATGCAGTCAGAGATCAAAGTGACAGAGGCTAGAGCAGTCAAATACTGAAGAGCGTAGAGAAGGATTGACAACAGTACAAAAAGGCTGAGTCAGCAAAAGTGCAGAGTTTTCAGTTAACAGAGGCAATATCATCCATAGACTTTGATGACAGATGCATCACATTGATTCAGGTTGGATGTTTTTTTTGTTTCTGGAGATTTCTGGAGCAACAACATTAGAGAGAAGCGTTGCGTGCAGAAAATTCCAAAGGTTCAGGATTGGGATCGAGTTGAATTCATTTCTTGTTGAGAGGGAGTGTTGAAAATAGCAACAAGAAATGATAAAAATAGAATCCAATATATTCCAATTTTATTTTGTCCTTGAAATAAAATTGAGAATTAAAATTCGAATTTAATCTCACCAACTGCTTGGAAAATAACTAATTAATTCATCTTGAGTTAATTAGTTGGAGAAATTCAAGCTAGAAGTCTTTGTGAAGTCATGCAATAGTTATCCCTTAAATTAAGGAGATTATCCCTTAATTAAGGAGATAAGGATGAGTTGTAATTAGTTAGCTCAGTTAACTGAGTTATGTCCAGTTAAATTAGTTCCAAACAGTTTGAGGAACTAATTGTGAGTTCAGTCAGTTAATGCATGCATGCATCAAACTAGTGTACTCTAGATAACTGAAGATTCTCTCATAAATAACTCATGCATGTCTATTCAGAGAAATACCCAGTTGAGATTAAAGACAGGGATAGGTTACTATTAGTTGCATGAGTTTTCCTATAAAGGAAACTCATCCATGCAGAAGGAACAAGTTTCCTTGAGGATTGCGCAGTTTTACAGCGTGTGAGATCAGTGTGAGTGATTAGTGTTACACTTGGTAACAGTAGGATCACCTAGGAGAAACAGTGGCTTGGAGGGTAGAGGATAAGGTTTGTGAGAAGCCTTGTTTGCCTATGAGCATCCAGGAGGATTGTACTGAGAGCTTGTTAGTTGTGGGAGCTAAGGCTTTATGTAATTCTGATGTATTTCCACCTTGTATGATAATACAGATAGTGGGGTTTTTAGCTGAGGCTTTCCCCTAAGTATTTTCTATGTTTCATGTGCATTGATTCTTCTTCTTATGGTTATAAGTGTTCAGCTCTGATTCAGCTCAATCTTTAAGCTTCCACAAGTTTGATAGTAGAAGTAGATTATAGTATTTTTCTTTGGTATATTGCATTATCGAGTTAATCTACAGTCATATTTTCTACATATATCTCATAGGTAAATTTGTAGAGAATTTGCAGGAAATTCTACATGTAGCCCAAGGCATCCCAGAATCAACACTTCCTTAGACAAATGTCACGAAGAACATCATCCCTCAAAGATTGAAATAGGTGGGAAGATAAATACTACACCTATTACAGTCCTTATACATCCAGGTTCTAGTCAGACTTATATGCCACCTAAGGTGGCAGAAAATTTCTTGTTTAGAAAAATAAAACATAAACAAGCATTGCTAGTGGAACTAGTCATCGAGACAAAAAGGAGGGTCTAAGATTTTTTTAGAAATGGATGGATTTTAGACTATCGTAAATTTGAATGCCCTATCATTTGGATCATATGACATGTTGATTGACATGGATTGGTCTGAGAAACATAGGGTAATTATGAATTTCTTAGATAAGAACTTTTCCTTTACAAATGAAAATGGGAATACAAGTACAATCAAAGGAATACCTTGACCCATAACACTAAGACAATGTTTTATGGTACAAATGAAGAAGTGTGCTAGGAAAGGCTACAAATTTTATGTTGTTCAGTTGATTTATATAACAATAGAAAATGGAAAACCAAGTCTTGAATACTTTGTCATCCTCAAGGAATTTAGGGACATGTTTCTGAAAGAAATTATGGGTCAACCGCCTAAAAGAGACATTGATTTTACTATAAATCTAATACTAGTTTCAACACCTATATCCAAGGATCCATATAGAATGATAATATTAGAACTTACGGAAATGAAATTATAGCTACAAGAAATGTTGGAAAATAAGTATATAAGACCTAGCATATCACCATGGGGAGCATTGATTTTATTTGTAAGAAAGAAGGACGCGACACTTAAAGTATGCATCGGCTACAAGAAGCTAAAAAAGATGACTATCAAAAATAGGTACCAATTGCCAAGGATTAACGATCTATTTGACCAAGTCTAGGGTGTAAGGGTCTTTTCTAAAATATACCTAAGGTCAGGATACCACGTCCAAATACAAATTAAGGAATAAGGAATTCACAAGGCTACATTTCAAGCTCGTTATGGGAACTATGAGCTCATATTCATCCCGTTCAAGTTGACAAATGCACCAACCATTTTCATGTCTTTGATGAACAATATCTTCAACAAATATCTAGACAAGTTTGTCCTGATTTTTATAGATGACATCCTGATCTACTTAAAGAATGAAAATGAAATTTAAGGAACATGAGAAAAAAAATTCAACACACGACCTAGAATTAGCAACAATTATACATGCCACCAATAGGTGGCAGAACTATCTCATTGGGAGACTATTTGTGCCGATGATAGACAATGTCAGCCTAAAGTACTTGTTTGATCATCCTAGCCTAAATGCTAGACATGTTAGATGGTTTGCCTTTATTAGCGAGTACAATTTCAAAATCAAACACATAAAAGGTAAGGAAAACCAGGTTGAAAATGCTCTTAGCAAAAGAATAAGTATATTACATGCCACATTCGCCAATTAGTATGAAACATATTTGCTAGCAAGAATTAAAAGAACATATCGAAATGATGAAAACAACCAAAAAAATTAAACAAAAATGTGCAAATAGAAAAACATAAATGATAAATAAAGGTTGGGAATGCAACCGAGAAGGGATGATCAAATACAAAAACTGAATTTTTATACCAAATTTAGGAAATTTAAAGAAATTTTTGCTAGACGAGTTTCACAAAAACCCATATTCTGGACACCCAGGTTACCAAAAAATTCTTACAATAGTTAAAAGGGTGTATTACTAGCCAATATTAAGGCATCAGATAACAAAATATACAGGGATATGCATGTAGGGATAACTAGTTAAAGTTGAACACAGACATTCCATAGGACTATTTCAGCCCCTACCATACTTAAATGGAAATGGGAAACCATCACTATGGATTACATTATTTTTATCCCTAAGATGAAAATTCGATTTTAGTAGTAGTAAAAAAACTAACTGAAGCGACCCATTTCATCCCTATAAATTCAACCTATAAAGTTGCTAATATAGTAGACATTTTTATGAACAAGTGTTACGAGATAAAACACCCTAGGGTCTAGGTTTAAAACCCCAACAGATCGAAGGGAATACACCAATAAGAAGCAAGCAAACAAGAATTACTAATGCTTAAAATACTAAACTGGTATGAAGAGATAGTACCCGTAGGTCCTACGTTTGAAGATATTCTCGTAGGGTTCAAACCCTCTGCTTCCTCCAATGCTTCAAAACCTGCAACTTGTTCTAGAAAAACATATATACTAGTAGTAGTTCGAAGCATGTTCAAGATATGAATGTTAGATCATATACACATATGGATATAAAACATGAAATCATACATAATTAGATCATAACATGAATTAAAGCATAAATATCATAACATCAGGAACAAGACAGAGCTTCTTTATTGATGTTTGCAAAGAAATCTGAAAGAATACAACCTGATTCAACCACGGCTCCAAGCAAAACATTCCTCTGGATCCATCCAATCCAAGCCTCAACAATCCTCTTTCAAATGCATACACATAGATTTCATATAAAGGATATGAACATCTCTGTGAGGAAACAAGGGTTTCTTATACCTGGGAGTGTAGGAGGCACAGGGATAAATCAAACTTAATCAGAGATCAATTGGATATAAATCAATATCCTATCTTTCTCTCCCTTGGGAATTCCCATGAGGTTTATTAATAACACCTCGAAATATTTGTTTCAGTTGCGATACAGTTAGGCCACGGGCTTCTGTAGGTGGGCCTCCGGTGTAACCCATGAACCCCGCCCATAAGATAGGGATTTTATATTTTTTTTATATTTTAAATTATATATGCGGGTTGGGTATAGATGGATTTGCGCTTGTACACATTTTTGAAAGGCAAAGTCGCGTATGGAATTTAAAATAATGTATTTTAGTAAAAGGACCAAGTCTGAAGGGAAAGGGCTACCCAAGGCCATGACTTAGAGCATAAAGTATACAAGGGTGATAAATGATGCTATAATAGATGCCCCCTAATATATGAGGTCAGAAGGGGTACATGATGGACGAAATGTATTAAGTGTATCGAAAGAATCATGTGAGGACTTGGGAGGAGATCACTAGATTCCATCATGCCAAACTAGTGGAAGAGATAAGAAAGAAATCTCATGTCTGACGCAGGAATACCCATGCTCAGAGATAGTAAAGCATGTCCACATATCAAGTGTAGAGCAGATCCAATATGTATACAAGTACAAAGGAAACTAAGAAATACATAGTGGATCATCTAATCATAGCCAAAAAAGTACATATCAAGGCCATGTCACAATATCACATATAAAAGAACTGATCAATGATGCTGAAGGATATATTTGATCACTTATGTTAGATAACTAATCCTCAAAGTACCAAGTCAAAAATTGGAATAATGGTACTGCATGCAACTCGGATGCCAACATATAAAATGATATTGTGATGAACTGCAACATATAAGGTGGATGGTGTCACTGGCAGAAAACTAGAGGAATTGACAAGTGAACCAAAAAATGTTGATGCAACCCGAGGTCTTCACCAACTTCCATGGTACATTTCTACACTATGGGAATAAATGAGTTGAAGTGGACCATGTGAGAAATCATTTGATTATCGATCATTGATGTATACCATTAAAAAACATGAAACAACTCATCGATAATGATGATGAGAGTCGAGGTACCCCAGTACAATTTAACAAGTGCAAACAAATGAGTTGAAGTCGAACACTCGAGAGAATATACCAATCAGGAGACATTGATGTATTCTCACTCTTGATAGCGGATGAGTCTGCCACTAATGATTGCAAACCCTAAGGTACTGCCAAAGGACTTTAGATCTTATTCCCAAAGCAATGATTTGGATTCGATGGGAAAATATTTGTTGGAAGGAAGGCATTAAGACATCCCACATCAATCCAACGTGAGTGTAACACGCAGGCCAATAATTTGGAAGGAATCAGATGAAGAAAGATGAAGTAACCATACCAAAGCACATTTCCAGTGTACACAAGATGTGGCTAGCGCACGACAAAAACCCTCTGAACCAACCAATAATGAAAGTTGACACAGAGGCGAGGAATCCACCAATAGGGTCAAATGGAAACCAAGGCACTGCATGAATCCCAATGTGTGATAATGTAAATTGACGTCGAACACAAGGAAAACCACTCAGTGAAAGACCCATGATATTGATTGATGTTGAGCACAAGGTCACCTATCAATGATGGAAATAGGGCCAGGGTGCGGTTCTAGGTCTACTCTCAGAGCAATTTGTTGAAGTCGATAAGAGTAGACCTGCCAGCAAGAAGTCAATGGAGACCTTCTTAACTAGCACAAGCAAAGGACCAAATAGTTGATGTGATATTGAACATAACTTTGACATGCCGGGTATGGCCGACTGAAAAGTCAAGAGACACCACAAAAAAGGCCGACTCAGGTTTACTTCCCTTGAAAAAAATCATGACTCAAATGTGGTTGTATGGAATCATACCTTAACTTTGTATAAGTTTGTCATGTAGGAGGCATAAAAATACTCTCCAAATGATTGGAAGGGATAACCAACTGGAGGAGTATTAACTCAATGACAAGGTTATGACTCTCCTAAGTGAAACTAAAGCCCATCTCGATGGAGGAAAGACTTGATTTGAGTGCTTTGTTCAAGGGCGACACAATTGAGTATTGTTTCCATCAATTATGGAAGTAATGTCTTATTCTTTCTCTTTTCTTTCAATATATAATTTTTTTGTATTTTTCATATTTAAAAAGCCTGAAAAAAATAAAATAATCCCTATGGTATAGTGGAAAGAATGAGTGTTTAAATATAGATATGCTAGTTCTTGGAAGTGGAACATTCCTATGCTCAATGCAAGGTGACAAAATTTGTTAATGACACTCAAAGAAATGTTCTTTCCACAGGCATAAGGTGTCAAGTTGCAGAGGTTAAGTGATTGCAAGGTTGATTTTGTAGAAATAAATGGTCAAAAAGTGGAAGTGAAATCGGCTTAGGGCCAAAAGGTACAAATAGTCAACATGCAATGCAGCAGTGAAACTCAACATATGGGAGCCTCTAGGGTATAAAGCTAGAAAAATAGCGAAGAAGAAGAGGAATGAGGCTTCATTGCAAATTCATGGAGGGACTAAGGAGGACTCCCGAGCCTAGGAACAAAATTTTAGCATGGGTGCCAAGTGACAACAAGGTACTATCTAGGGTGCCCATAATAAGGTAGGTTCTACCACACAAGTTATGACACTTCTAAGCAATGAGAAGGTTTTGCGTCATATCTTGGTGGGGTTGATCCTAAGGCCAAAATGGAAAAGGAAACTGATAAATGCACAATGCAGGTGAAAAAACTAACCTATATGTTAGTTTCGAGAACCAATACCTGTCAGAGCGGATCAACCATAAAAATTCCCAAAGGAGAAGTCTTCCAAGTTCTGTATACATAATTAGGAACATTAGACAAGAAGTTAATAAATACCATATATAAAATTCAGATAAAAGCTTGTGTTATAAAATACAAAACTTGAAAATGTGTACCTTATATGTACAATATGGTACAAGGAACCACACAGCCTTGCAGCTTACACATAATAGTTCTTCAAGACAAGCCCCTTGTAGGGCTTAGTCCAAGGACTCCTTTGGTAGTTAAAACTCATGGCTTCAAAAAGTTCCTCCTATGAAGGCAACTCAAATTCCAAGAAATCGTGAGAACTAGAAGGATCAAAAGAGGGAATTAAGGGGTCCCATGTCCCCATAGGAGAAATAACTCAGTCAACTGTCAGGACCAACTCCCACGAAGGAAAATAATAGTTCAAAGGATCGTTATCATAATAAATTGAGCATTGAGGATACAATTCCACATAGTTCACTCGTGGCCGGGTAGAGTTTACTTGCACACTTGGAACATACCAAGGGGTATTTTCTAGTAAATTTGAATTAGGGGGTGATTATTAGATGCAAGTTGATCAATAGTGACAATATTTTCGTTATGAGGAAAATACATCACTCGAAAGAGTGAATACACCACAACATTCATATCATAGACAAAATCATGCCCAAGTAGCATATTAAAGTCTAAAGGGTGATCAACCACCATCATATCGATTAAGACAGTCTTCCCACCTAAAGTGATAGGCAATTGAGGAAGAACACCCATAGATTCACCAGGTCTTCTATCATAGGCTAACAACTAACTATCAGCAGCCAACAAATTTGGAGAACCCGAAAATTTCCAAGTCAAGGAGGATATAATACTTACAGAGGATCCTTCATCCACCATACATTGATAAATGTTTGTGGAATTAACTCTAACCTTTATTTGGAAAGGTGTAATAGAAGCAAGACGAGGCTCGACAAGATTATCCCAATCAAAGGAGACACTTCCAGAACTTGGAGGGGGTACACTTGAAGAGACTAGAATGCCCCCTAGAATAGAAAAATTTAACTAGAAATCAAGAAGACTCTGTTGTTAGGTACTTCACCCCCCAAAAAACAAGTGGAATTAGCCAGAGATTGGACTAGCTCGACCACTTCATCAACCAATGGTTGATTAGACTGTTGAGAAACCATAATAGATTCAGGAGTAGAAGAACCGTCAGAATCAGACCATAACCTTTGTACCAATGAAATTCCAGGGCACAAATGAGTAAGATGGTCTCCCTTACATAGATTACAAGGGAACTTTTGTTTAAATCTTCTACACCTAAGTTTCTGATCAACATCCATTCCGCCAACATGACTAGCAGTGGTTGGTGGAGAGTCCCCAACATGACTTACAAAGGTTAATGACTCTTTTCCAAGAGAGATAGGACTTGTGCCCCCAGTTCTACTCACAAAAGTAGGTGAGTCAACAGAAATATAACTCATAGAGGTAGATGACCCATTTCTAGTATGACCTGTAGTTACTAGACTTATGTCCCCAGTCCTACTCACAGAAGCAGACGAGTCAACAGAAATATGACTCACAGAGGTAGGTGACCCATTTCTAGTAAGACTTGCAGTGACTAGACTTATGCCCCCAATGTGACTTGCAGCAACTGAAATATCATCTCCAACATGACTTGCAGGGGAGGGTCATGATTCATGGATAGAACTATCCTTCTACTTCTTCTTCCTCTTTCTCTTCTTTTTAGATCTCTTATTACAAGTGGGATGAGAAGAGGAATCCTAGATTTCTCTTTTGAACAAGATGAACAATTAACACCCATTTGATGCCCTTGAAATAAAGAGTTCATCTAAGAACCTTCAAGAAGATTTGGAATATTCAGAGTGGACCACAGCCACACTGGTAGTCCAACATTCAATCCAAGAATATTCAAAGTGGCTAGCAATGGGGTGCCAATGTTTCCAAAGAAATTAAAAGCACAAGGATCCCCTTTTGGAAGGATCCCTTGGTTGGCCTCCACAGGAATATTGGCCATACCCAACTTATATGCAAATCCTTCCCTTATGGGATCGTACAAATGACTTTCCAAGGAAGAGAGATGCACAATCAAACATTTTCCCTTAAGGAGGCAACTCCACAACTTTCAAAAGAAAGATCAAAAGCCTTTCAAGACCAGTGGAGTGGTTGGTTAGTCACTTAGAATCTAAGGTCCAAAAGTGACAAGACAAATCCACCTAAAGCCAACTAAATACAAAGAGCAAAGAGAACTCCACTATAAAGTCCCTAAAGATGCAACCAATCAAGCAACTTCCAAGTATTTCCGCTTCGGGTGATGAGGACTGGACACCAAAATACAAGAAAGTGAAGTAAAGGACCTTTCGAAGATAGTTTTGGATAATTACAGCCCAAACCTACCAGCGAAGGAAATAGAAACAGTTATGCTGACCTCCAGATAAAAGCCGTTGTTGGTGCAATTACCCTAGATTTGCAAGGGCACCCTTCAGAAGTACTATAAAAGTGATGCAATGTCTACCTCAGGCACCATGGATATTCCCCCCCGCAGTCACCTATGTGATCCCTAGGAATGGAAACTAAGGTCATCAGTTCATATCGAAAGCTGGGCAGAACAGTCTTTGGTCAGGATCCGACAGGTAGGAGAGGGGGTATCTCTCTTCCCTACTTTCACTCGCCCTCGTGCTTAACTCCCAGAAGAGAAGAGATTTCCCAGACAACTTAACGACACTAGATTTCACTCTTTTAATCAACTTCTATGTTTAAATTCAGAGTGGCCTTAGAGAGTTAACTCTCCACACACCTATTCCAAGGCCCTAAATGACCTAGACTAGTTAATGTATATATGACAAATCAAAAAATTATAGTTCATTTTAATGGTTGTTCTAAAGTCAAGGGAAAAATGAAAGTGCATCTTATGATTTTATTTGACGCAAGAAAAAACCAATAGAAAACCTAGCTCCAAGCATATTCAACTCTTTTTCTTTGATGAAATATATTTCTACAAAAGGTTCTACGAACAAACTAAGAAAGCAAAAATTTATTTTCTTTTTCAAAACACATTCTCACACACTCAAAATCTACAAAAAGATTGAAAAATTCTTACAGTGCAACTATCCTAATGAAAACTAAAAATGCTTAATGCAAGATTCTAAGGATTACTCTTAAAGCAAGAAAATGTGTTTCTCAAAGAGATCAAGAGGCCAAAACTTGACAAAAAGGAGGAACAAATTCAATCAAAAAATTTTCCCCAAAATCAAGAAAATTCAACCTAATGAAAAGACTTCATACTTTCTCAAAAATGATAAGAAGACCAAAAACAAAACCAAAAAGAAAAAGAAAGGAAACAAAAAGATGTTTTTATCTTTTTTCTTTTTAAGGGCACAGAGGGTTCTTGAGAAAACAAAACTACTAAAGACTTCAAGATCAAATTCTAGCATAAACAACCTTAAATTTCACAAGCCATAGGAATCATTAACATGATAACACTTAAAGTGAAAAGAGGTTGCAAACTCAAACAAATTGATCTGAACAACAACATAAAAACTCTAGCAAATAAGAAATATTTCAAGAAGACCAAGAAAAACTTTTCAAGATTGTAAGAAGGACTTTCTAAAAAACCAAGAAAAAACCAAATATGTCAACTTTCAAAAAAACAAGGCAAAGCAATGTAAAGGCTGGGTTATTAGTGAATTGATACCAATTCCCTATTCCAAAAGCTCAGAACAGCCAAGAAATTCACTAAGAAGCCTTGAACCCAAACATGAAAACTAACACTTCACTAAAAAGCAAACCCTAGGTTGACTAGGTTTTTCCACAAAGAGAGATAGGAAACTGAAAATCTGCAAGAAGCAAGACTCTCCCAGACAATCAGTGACTAAACAAAAGCAATAAAACTCAGGCAACACCCTTTATTGGACTCATGACTTGAAAAATTCATTCAAAACCAAACATATGCAACTGTACAGTGAGAAACCTACGTGTATATGCGACTGTACTCAAGAAAATACGTGTATACACATGTTTCTTTGGACAAAATCACATGTGTATGTAACTGCGTGAATTAAAAACCACGTATAAAAAGGCCAACAAAGAAAAATAAAAAATTTCGGCCTGATCCAAAAGATCAAACTTTTTTCCCATATTACAAACAAGTCAAATATACTGAAAATATCAAGAAACCAAATAGGAAGGACCAGATCAAGAGAGACACAACCCAAACAAGAAAATAGAAGATTGTACTCCCCAACGGAGTCACTAATTCTATTATGCGAAAAAACACCTTAGGGTCTGGGTTGAAAACCCCAAAAGATTGAAGGGCATACACCAACAAGAAGCAAGCAAACAAACAGTCCTATTTGTTGGTCAGGTAAATCCCCTCTGCGGACAGAGGCGATCCCACTAGCCTATAACAGAACTAGCCACAAACAAAACACGCTGCTACGCAAGTTCCTAGTTATGCATCAAAGGTGAATCAAGAAGACTAACCTGGAGTCCAACGCTATGATTGAAGCAGAGTTGATATCCTCGCTCCCTTGCTCCAACAGATCACAAACGAACACCTGCACATGCAAAGGAAGAGACAGATACCAACATAAAAACTACCAAGGCACAACTATATTTCAGTCAGAAAGGAAATAAATCAACACATCACCATGATAGATAATGAGATTGGAACTATAATAGCAGTCGCTTATCAATTAATAAACAGGAAAAGTTACAACCATTGTTCTGACGTCAACCCTTCTCCTGGCTGGGCGAATAACTATATGTGTCTTGCCATGCATCTCCTCTCCGGCAGCATAACCTCTCTAGCACTCACTAGCATTCCTCCAAGAACTCAACATCTAACACTCCATGACCAATAATCATCACTACTATCACTCAATCACTAAATCACTAGCACTAACACTCTAGCTTGTCCAATGCATAATGACAAGCTTATATAGATGAAGAAGGGAGGAGGATACGATGAACCGGGACACCTTTTGCAGATTAGCATTATCCTCAAAAGCCATAAAGATGGATAAAGCTCGACAAAAGACTGATTTTTTATCCTCAGAAAAGCTCCATGTAATGAAGGAAAAAACAGTCGGACGTGCGTTAAGGCAAAAAGCACGACTAAATTTGGTTGGCGCGACTGTTGCTCTAAGACAGAGCGCCAATGGTCGCGCCCTCTTTTGAGGATCTCCATCATTGGCGCGAGTAGGATACTGTGGACTTGCGCCAATGGAAAAAGAGCACTTTTTAGGGATGATCTGCAGAAGGTGTCTTCAGGGAACATGGAGTACATACTCAGGGGAACATAATGCAAGTGTTTTTAGACTTTGTCACTTCTTATAACTCCCGGGATGGGTCCTCCAAGGTACGACAAGAGGAGTAACAGGGATGGTGACAAATTACTGTGTAACAGATGCCCCCTAAAGCATGAAGTCCGAGAGGTGGAGAGGGGTGAAATGCTTTACAAGAACACACATAAGAACACATAAGAGCACATAAGAGCACATATAGTTACTGCCGCCGAGGAGCTGTATTAAGAGACATGACTGATAGTTCAATTACATGATGTACGTGGTATGGTCGCAGCCATCCATAAGAGAGTACATAAATAATCTGGATCCATAGTATGGACACAGCCATCTGGTTAGGATCAACGAACTGACTCAGGTATGGTCGCAGCCATCCAGTGAATGAGTCAAGTATCAAGAATCATGCCTGGATTACAACAGACACAATCCAGGGTCTTGCGCTCCATCTCGACCTGAACAAGAGTACAAGTCCAAGCATGTGAATATATGAGCTGAAGTCGAACATGCATGAACATCGTCTGATTACCAGTCAATAATGGAAACTGTTAACAGACGCGAGAGGTACCACCAATAATGACAATGGCCCTCAAGGTACTATAGGTACAATCTACGGCGTGTGAATCAATGGTCTAAAGTCGAACACCCGTAGAATCATTCGATCGGAGGCCAATGATGAAAACCTCACGTCGAACACAAAGAACCTGCCATTGAGGCATGCAGGCTCCAAGGCACCGGAAAGGAGTCTCTCGATCAATTCCCTGGATAATGAGTTGAAGTCGACAGGGAGTGACCTTGATCGAAGGTGGGCCATAATGTTTCCCACATCATCGACACGAGACGGAGATATGAAGTTGTGAATCAAGATTGTGCGAACTATCAGAGGGAGGTTGTTTTGCAGAGGTCAACTTCTCTTGAACATATCGGCGGCACATTAACGGAATTGGCAGTATTTGACATCAATGTATCAAAGGTCATGATGACGAGGCAATGAGTGAATGAGAGGTCAAATAGGGTACCCAAGTCCATGGAAGCAAGTGAAAGATATGAGATGAAATATCCCCACCCCAGACACGAAAGCAAAAAGTGCCATGTTCAAGAGCGACATACTGCCGTTACGGTAATAATTATGGTTCAAAAATTTTCTTTTCCCCCCGCCATTTCTGGCGAGTACCCCAGTTATTTTTAACAAGCTTGATGGGGATAGCATATGCTTGTGTTGTGAAAAAATCCGATGTCATTAAGTTTTAACGAGTCTGACAAAGGAAGAACTCGGCGTCTTTTCATGTTTAGAGAGTTTGAAAAGACAGCAGAAAAGGAAACTCTAGGGATGTCCTTTTTCGTAAAGTTGTGTCTCTCGGGCCCGAAAAAGTATAAAATAATACCCGAAAGAACCGCCCGATCATTACGATCAAGGAGTACTTTTCATAATTAGTGATTTCGACCTGAAAAAGTAAAAAAGCTGTCAAAGCCACGTCGTTTCGTAACCATTAACGAGTTTGAAACGACAAAAACCCGGTAATCTTTTTATGTTTTAACGGTCGACAAAAAGAACTTAAAACGACCGCCCCTTATTAATGTTTAATGAGTCAAGAGGAGCGACTCGGCAATCTTTTCCTCTTTAAATGGTCAGAAAAGAGCTAAAAGCGGACCTCCATTTTTATTCTCTTTAACGAGTCAAAAAGGAAAAATACTCGGAAATCTTTTCATATTTTACGAGTCAGAAAAGAGCGTAAAGGCGACTCGTCCTGAAGGAACGAGTGGTATAAAGGGTAGCAACTGGTTCCGGTAATGGTGGAACTGCTCAAAACATGTAATGGTCAAGAGGCTGGCTAATAAAACCACTCATCGCTGTGGATCCTCAGGAAAAGGAAAACAACCAAGTGAAAGCATATGATCGGCCAAAGAGATGGTGGCGATGGAATGAAACAACCAAGGCTCATCTAGCAAAATTTAGCAGAAAAAAGGCAATCACGGGATGTGAATCAGGTATGGGTTCATTTTTACACAAGCTTGAACCATGGAGAACTTTGCTTGGGTTCGGTTTCATGTTTACACAAGCTTGAAACGAAAAACTATGCTTGCTATAAATTTGCATGCCCCCAGCATGATAATGCAAATCGAGGTACATGCCCCCCAAGCTTCATGGCATTCACGGAGTGGATGGAATGAAGGTTCACTCTCGAGATCTGTGAAAGACTCAACTTGTATTTTACGAGATCTTAATCAAAAGACTCGATTTGGAAAGGAGGAGATGTTTCATTTTTTTAATAAGGTTGACACAGTAAAAGAACTATCCTCATAACCCTTATTTCATTTTTTAATGAGCTTGACACAAGATCAGGAACTATGCTCAGCTAGACCTAGTTTCATTTTTTAAGGAGCTTGACATAGGAAAACGAACTATGCTCCGCCCGAACTTCATCATAATGAACAGGAAGTCGGGGCTTCCAAGAGTGCCACTCCCGGTGGAAGGACAACATCTCAGAAGTCAAGACCCAATGCCCCCAGGACACTATGCACGACAGTGGCATCGCTGGATACAGGCACGGGATAGGTGGCCACGTAGTTGACCTGCGGTGAGGCAGATGCAACTGGTGGATGAACACCAGGAGGGGATGACAACTACGTAGGGGGGACCCGTGGACTAACGAACGATAATTGATCGATAGTCACAATTCGTCCATTGTGTGGAAAGCAAACCACACGGAAAAGTGAAGAAATAAGGGCCCCCATGGCATAAACATAGTCACGACCAAGGAGAAGATTGAAATCTAAAGCACCTTGGGTAACCGATACGTCTATATAGACGGTCTTGCCTCCCAAAGTAATAGGGAACTTTGGAAGGATCCCTAATGGTTGGCTAGTTCCTCCATCAAAAGTAGTCAGATTCGATGCTACGGGCACAAGCTGTGGGGAACCCAAAGCTTGCCAAGTAGTAGCAGACATAAGACTAACAAATGCACCCTCATCCAAAACAGTGCCAGGTATTGCCTTGTCATAGGCGTGTACCATGACCCAAAAAGGCACCTGAGACGGGAGGCGGAAGGTAGTCAAACATCTCCAGTCGAAGGAAGCGACTGAACTACTTGGTGGGGGAATCGTATGATTGCCCCCCTGCTCGGGGGAGAGCACAGTAGGACTCTCAGATGTAGGGGTATTTCCAGATGTAGGAGAATCTAAGGAGACGAGAAGAACATGAGTTTGATGCTCTTCCGAAATAGAGTGGTCGGTGGGTGGTGAACTCGAGTCGACGCTCTTTCCGACCAATGGTTGGTCTGGAACAGGCTTGGCAGAGCCAGATTCAGGAAGAGGAGGCTGGACAAGAGAGGAATCTTGGTTGATTTCTTTGTCAGTAGGGGAACGTTCTGCAATTGCAGAAAGACGTTGATAACCAGTAGGAAGTTGGGTTGAGGGAGCTGTAAGACTTTCCAATACAATAGAGGCTCTATCCATGAATGGACAAAGGTGAAGGGGATGATTTCCTTCACAAAGTTTACAAGGGATTCGAATCTTCTCTTTTCCCTTACCGTTTCCAGGTGATAAGGTAACATCGCCACGATCTACCGAGGACGATGCAGGGCGGTCCGGATCATGAGACCATACTTCTAAAACCCTGGGAATGCCAGGACAATCGCGGAGAAGGTGGTCTTCCTTGCACAACTTACAAGGAAATTTGACCTTCCGCGGAGGAGCACAAGGTGGCTCGACTTGGGTTATACCTTTAACCTCTGGTTTAGGAGTCTTCTTCTTCTTGGTCTTCTTCTTCTTTTTCTTCTTAGCCACCTGGTTACTTGAATCCAGAGTTTCACCAGGCGAAGTAGAAGATGAGGACGCAGCAGTAGGCGAAGAAGGGGAAGGGTCCACCTTGGAATCAGCAAGACGTTGTTCGGGTGGAGGAGGTGGTGGTGGACCCGAACTGAACGGAGGAGCACTAGAGGGTATCTCAGGCTCCTTCCCGGTAGATGGCGGGTAATCTTTTGTTCGAGTACTGATATTGATGGGTATCGTTCCAGCCATAAACACTTGAGAACCAAAGGAAGAGGGAGGCTGAGATGGGTCAGCCACCATTTGAGTTTTTTGAGTTTGTTGTGAGGGAAAGGGTTCTTTAAGCACCGCAGGAGTCCCGGGAGTGCCTTTCAACAAACGACTAACTTCGGACCGCCTGGGGCAGTCCTTTGTATAGTGATCCTCATCACAGATAAGACAAGGATACTTGGGTTTGCGTTTGGCACCATCCTCGGGCGGAGGGTTAGGGGCTTCCTGCTTGGGTTGATCTGGCTTATTCTTCGGTTTCCCTTTCTTCTTTGCTTTCGAGGCTTTGTTTTCCGTGGTGGTTTGGACAGCATTGACCTCGGAAGTAACATTCGAAGTGGGTATTACCTGGGAGGTGGGTTCATTCGGAGCAGAAGTTATCACACTCGAGACCACCGAGTTTGAAAACAACCATACGGGCAAACCGATGGTTAACCCAGGCAAAGACAAAGTTGCGATATACTGAACACCGACATTTCCAATAGGAGGAAATGGACGAGGGTTCCCATCAGGAGGAATACCTTGGCCGGTGGGCGCCGGGAAGGCTACCATCGAACGAGAAATAATCCTACTCAAGCTAACGCACTCAAAATCTAATTGGGTAGATGTTATCGTGGCCAATAAATTTTAAGACACTGAACTTAACCTTTTCATTTTTTAAGAGTCGAGAAAAGGATAAAAGATGACTCTAGTCTCCTTCGAATGTTTAATGAGCACGAAGTGACAAGACGCTCACAGGCACCTTTTCGTTTAGGGAGTCCGAAAAGGATCAAAAGTGACTGCTCTGGAATTCTAGGTAGAGGGTATGCCAAACTTTTCGCAAAACCACAGAATACTTTTTAGGGTACGGGTGGTCGATCTTCGTGAATGCTGTGTTCACTGCATTGCGAATCATAGGGCGGCTGACATGGCTTCCTATGGATAAAGGCTTTATTCCTATAGGGGTCTCCCAATATATACTCGACGGTACGTGGGAGCACAGTCCGTATTGGCACCTATCGTTTCACCGTGGAGGAATCACCCAACCACTCGACGATAAACTACCAGGTTTAAAGACGCCGGAACACGTCTCTAACCTAGACCTCTAGAGTGTTTGCGTTATGTTCCAATGCGTTGTTATGTTCATTGAGTTCATTTTAAAGTTTATCTTTGATCATGTTTCAGTTTTTTGGTCCTACCGTATGTGATATCTCAAAAACTTTTTACATGCAAACT
Source organism: Pinus tabuliformis (assembly GCA_031772625.1). NCBI lineage: Eukaryota > Viridiplantae > Streptophyta > Pinopsida > Pinales > Pinaceae > Pinus > Pinus tabuliformis. The sequence goes on from CM062819.1 coordinate 1,841,930,723, forward strand.
ATATGCCAAAATTAAATCATTTGATTCGATGAATTCTATCTACAGGAGGGTTGAGATCTTTTTCACAAACGAAACGATCACTTCAACAAACAACAAAGACCCTAATGCAGCTAATAACAAGAAACGAAATTTTGTCTTTTTCTTTTTAATAGGAACAAATAACAATAAATGCTAACTACTATGATGCAAGAGATTTTTTATTTTTCTTTCCTTTAAGATGGCATGATTCATGTAAACAAATTCTAAGAGATATGCACAATCCAAGTTCAGTTAATGAAATAGAACCAATTCTGAAACACTAAAATGAACCATGCAAGCAAGGAAAAACACAAAGACTAGTGAACTTCAAGGAGGCTAGAAGTGAAGTATTCAGAGTATAGAAGATCAAGCTTTAACAAAGCACTGGATAGGTGCAGAACACAACCAACAAGTTGACTGGATAATCAAGAGATCGAAACTTCCCACAGAAGGCTAGTCATGCAAAGCCCCTAGATATCCTAGGGCTGAGACGAAAATCAATAGAAATGAGCAAACAGCTAAGGGATACAGGCTAAGACCAGTCAAGCAGAGGTTCAACACAGTTCCAGAGGCTGAAAGAGATATATAAAGAGACTGAATGAGCTTTCCACCCACACACAGCCAAAATTTACAGAGCTGGCGCGACTGTCAGCCTGCAACTTGCGCTACCACAGGATTGGCGCGAGCTGCTTTTGAGCAACATGCGCCAACTGGCGCGACTGTCAGAGAAATAACCGCGCCAATTAAGCTTGCCAACTAGAAAAATAAATGACACGACCTCAGGGCGGGTTGACAGTGCTCAGATGGGTCAAACAGTAAAGAATAATCTCAAAACTGACTCAGGAAGCTCATTCACTCAAGCAAGCAGAAGAAAATTAACATGCAAGACAGAAATCAAATAGTTCCTCCCCAGCGGAGTCGCCAATTTGTTGGTCAGGTAAATCCCCTCTGCGGACAGAGGCGATCCCACTAGCCTATAACAGAACTAGCCACAAACAAACCACGTTGCTACGCAAGTTCCTAGTTATGCATCAAAGGTGAATCAAGAAGACTAACCTGGAGTCCAACGCTATGATTGAAGCAGAGTTGATATCCTCGCTCCCTTGCTCCAACAGATCACAAACGAACACCTGCACATGCAAAGGAAGAGACAGATACCAACATAAAAACTACCAAGGCACAACTATATTTCAGTCAGAAAGGAAATAAATCAACACATCACCATGATAGATAATGAGATTGGAACTATAATAGCAGTCGCTTATCAATTAATAAACAGGAAAAGTTACAACCATTGTTCTGACGTCGACCCTTCTCCTGGCTGGGCGAATAACTATATGTGTCTTGCCATGCATCTCCTCTCCGGCAGCATAACCTCTCTAGCACTCACTAGCATTCCTCCAAGAACTCAAGAACTCAACATCTAACACTCCATGACCAATAATCATCACTACTATCACTCAATCACTAAATCACTAGCACTAACACTCTAGCTTGTCCAATGCATAATGACAAGCTTATATAGATGAAGAAGGGAGGAGGATACGATGAACCGAGACACCTTTTGCAGATTAGCATTATCCTCAAAAGCCATAAAGATGGATAAAGCTCGACAAAAGACTGATTTTTTATCCTCAGAAAAGCTCCATGTAATGAAGGAAAAAACAGTCGGACGTGCGTTAAGGCAAAAAGCACGACTAAATTTGGTTGGCGCGACTGTTGCTCTAAGACAGAGCGCCAATGGTCGCGCCCTCTTTTGAGGATCTCCATCATTGGCGCGGGTAGGATACTGTGGACTTGCGCCAATGGAAAAAGAGAACTTTTTAGGGATGATCTGCAGAAGGTGTCTTCAGGGAACATGGAGTACATACTCAGGGGAACATAATGCAAGTGTTTTTAGACTTTGTCACTTCTTATAACTCCCGGGATGGGTCCTCCAAGGTACGACAAGAGGAGTAACAGGGATGGTGACAAATTACTGTGTAACACTAATGTTTAAAATACTAAATTCGGATGAAGAGAGAGTACCCATAGGTCCTACATTTCAAGATATTCCCGCAGGGTTCAAACCCTCTACTTCCTCCAATGCTTCAAAACCTGCAACTCATTCCAAAAAATCATATATACTAGTAGTAGTTCGAAGCATGTTCAAGATATAAATGTTAGATCATATATGCATATGGATATAAAACATGAAATCATACATAATTAGATCATAACATGAATTAAAGCATAAATATCATAACATCAGGAATAGGACAGAGCTTCTTTATTGATATTTGCAAATAAATCTAGAATAATACAACCTGATTCGACCACGGCTCCAAGCGAAACCTTCCTCTGGATCTGTCCAGCCCAAGCCTCAACAATCCTCTTTCAAATGCATACACATAGATGTCATATAAAGGAGATGAACATCTCTGTGAGCAAACACAAGTTTCCTATACCTGGGAGTGTAGGAGACACAAGGATAAATTAGACTTAATCACGGACCAATTGGATATAATATCAATATCCTATCTTTCTCTCCCTTAGGCCTTCCCATCAGTTGTATTTATACCACCTCAAAACAAGTTTTTTAGTTGGGATGCAGTTAGGCCACATGCTCCTATAGGTGGGCTTCTGTTGTAACCTATGAACCTTGCCCATAAAATAGGGATTTTATATTTTTTATATTTTAAATTATATAAGCGGGTTGGGTATAGATGGGTCTGTGTGTGTATGCACTTTTTGAAGGACAAAGTCGCGTATGGAATTTAAAATAATGTTTTTTAGTAAAAGGACCTAGTCTAAAGGGAAAGGGTTGTCCAAGGCCATGACTCAGAGCATCAAGTATACAAGGTTGATAAATGATGTTATAACAACAAGATATTTATATTACACAAAATCCCAAGAACCGTGGTGTTAGATAGAGACCCGAAATTTACAGGAATTTTTTGGAAAGGTTTGTTTGAAGGCTTGTGGACTAAACTCACTTTTAGCACCACTTATAACCCACAAACAAATAGAAAAACATCGAGGGAAAACATTATTATAGAGGATATTCTTAGAATGTAATTTATAGACAGGCCTAAGAAAAGGGAGAAATATCTACATCTGGGTGAATTCACATATAATAACAAGTATTGATCATCTTTAAAATTTGATAGAAAATTATATATTGAAGAAACATAAACATGGAAAGTGCATAAAATATGAGAGACACAGATATACGTGGTTCACCCAATTTGGGCTATGTCCATGGAGAAACAGCCAGTTCTTCATTTTATATTATCCAACAAAATGAAGAGATACAACCTACAGCAGATCCGTTGTAATTTCCTCTTCGCTCTCACACAATATCGTCTCTCTTTCTCGCTCAGAATGAACATCTATACATAGCCGCAATATAATTCCCTCATATATAGTGAGGGGTTTCCTTCTAGGGAAAAAAACCTTAAATTAAACATAACTTCTATCGTCAGATCATCCGCCTAATGAATGGCTCATATTGACTATGAAATTACAATAATTTACAAGGCAGTTTTACATCTATTTTTAGCTTCGGGGGGGCTACCCGTGAACCCCTGCCAAGGGGGGGCTCATAAAATCGCCATCACCCTCCCAGACCCCCTCGATAATGATTAAACGATGGGTGGTGTTGTTGCCCCGTTACAAACTGGGGTCAAACGTGACGATACCTTTGAATAAAGAAGTTAATCAAGCTCCCCACCCAACAAAAATGAGTCCCTTTCAGGTGTTATATGGCAAGAAATGGAGAACACAAGTAACTTGGGGCAATATGGTGGATCAAATGATCTAGGGTCCTAACATGCTCAAAGAATTAGAACAGGTTGTGCAAAGGCAAGACAAAATTTTAATGCCACACAAGACTGGAAAAATAGATACGTATACCTAAACAGGACACCCTTGGAGTTCAAAGTAGGAGACTGTATCTACCTACAAGTTAAGCCAATAAGAAGAAAAATCAAATAGGGAAGTAGCACCCAGCTAGCAGTAAGATATTATGGGCCATTCAAAGTATTGTTCTGAGTAGGCCCAATATCTTACCAACTGGAACCCCCAACGAACATCAGAGTACATAATGTTTTTCATGTTTCTCTCTTACGAAATTATGTGCATGACAGGTATCATGTTGTTGATTGGAATTTTGTACAGGTGGAACCTGAGGGAGATTTCCTAACAGATTCATTGCACATTCCTAATTAAAGGGATACTAAGCTCTGGAACGAGTCATCAAGAAATTAAAGGTATTTTGTAAACATTGTAACCCTAAAGAGGCTACCTAGGAAATGGAGAATACCTTAGGGAAGAGTATCAATCCTTGCTTCATGATTAAGAGATTAAAATAAGCACCGAGGATGATGTTGAATATTAGTGGAGGAGAAATGTAATGCCCCAAAAAAAATTATTTCTTTTTAGAAAAATATTGTGAACTATTATTTGAATTAAGGCACCTGAATAGGTGGAAAAAATTTAATAAAGATTGTGAAAAATAGATTTTAGTAATAATAAATAAACAAGTGTAGATTGATGAGAGATGTTAGTAAGTATGGATTATGATTTTATTGAACCAATCTCCACTTGACTGATGAAAAAAATGTGAAAGACGAATGACAATCCCAAGAAATTTGATTCCCTAAAAATGAAATTTGGATGGGGGACAAATAACAGATTTTAAGGGCTAGTTAACACAAAAGGGATATGGCATGATGTTGGAAGAAATACTAGGAAATAATAAATTGGTAGTGGGAGGTTTTTCTACATGCTATGAGGGTGGGAGGCGACAAGCTTAGGGAAAAATGACCTGAGGAAAAAGGGAAAAGAATCTCCAGTTGCAGGAGCACAAGTAGATGTTCTAGGATAAGGTTATGTCAAGTTATTCCACCATCTAATATTGAAACTGATAAAAAACTGCAAATTGAGAATAGGTAGGACTTAGGGAGTCATTTCTATAAAATCACAATACTAGGCTTGAGGGTGTCTTGGTAAATAAACATGGTTTATCAATCGATCACGGATGGGTGGAATGTCCCTGACCAATTTGCATCACCCATCTAGCCATATGTTCATATAATCTTTAATGCATGTGTTTTAGTTGTAGGTGATAATTTGTTATTATCAATGTTCATGTGAAAATATATTGGATTGTGCACTAACTCATTAAGTAATGTTATCTCATTATCACGAGTATGTTCACCTGATATAGTTGGAATATATTACTGGAAATGTTATTATGCATTTGTATAAAGATTTAATAAACCGTGTGTTGATTATCAAAACTAATATTTATAGATAAGTATTAACATTTCTATAAAACTTCACATCAATACTAGCGCTTGTTGATCTACGATCAATAGTGTGGAAATTATTGAAAGTCCTTTAATAAAGTTTCAAATTCCTAAACCTATAATCCTTACATAAATGTGTTTGATTCGGTAGATGGAGGGCCAAGGCAGAGTAAACATCATTGATAGGAGGGTTTACCTTCTATACAAAAGTGAATTCCTAGATAGATAATTGGAGAGGGCCATTGCGAAGGCTATAATGACTCCTCTCCAAAAATTCCCTTCCCCACTCACCAGGAAGAATAACTTGGAGTCCTGGGAGAGGATAAGAGGATGACCCTGTAACGTTCTTGTTAAAACTTGAGGAAGAGTCACATAATGGATATCTATATTAGTGGAATCCTTTGGCTCCAAGGGAAAACATATGGGTCCCATAAATGTCAAATACCCCTTTTGTTTCAACCCTATACCAGCTCCCCACTTCTCCTATCTCGTAACCCCTACAAATTAAAAGAAAAGGAACTAAGGTAGACATTATGATTAGAGAAGAGGAAATCAAACCCATTGTAAGACAAGAAATGGCATAGGCCATAGCATAAAACTAACTGATAGCGATTACCCAAATTAAAAAATAAAGGGACTAGTCATAACCAAGGAAAATTACAATTCCTCCTACAAGAGTTTCGAGACCCTAAATAACCTCTGAGTATGTTAGTGATGGATAAGTCACAACCCGTGAAGCCATAAATCTTATGGAAGAGTGGTTGATTTGGAGCATGTTGCACCGACTGGCCACAACGAAATATGATGAGAGCAACACAGAGTGAAATTAGACTCCCCATACAAAATAAAAACAAAACACTTATAACACATGACCATAACCCCAGCTGTGACATAGAGGGAAAGATCATGTATCAAAATTTAGGGACAAGGTTATTCTAAAGACCAGCCAATAACCCCTGGGGAAAGGTCAAACCCCAATTGAGTTATATACGGTTTATATAAAAAAATCCATCCAGCTAAAGTGCCATAAGAAGAAGTTAATATTACATAAATCACACAAATTTTCATGTACCATACAAAAAATACAATATTATAAAGTGGCAGAATCATAGGGTTATTGAAGAAAACCCATACCATATATGGCTGAAATAATGTACACAAAAAGGAGAGGACCCATGAATTAATATCTAGAGAAATGTAAATAACAATGTTTTCCTTTAAAAACCCCACACAAAAACTGTCAAATTAACATTACAAATTCCATGAACATGGGAACTATGGTGTAACCCTCTCCTGCATAATTACAACAATGAAGTCTGACAGACTTTTAAATAATTCACTAAAAATCTGAAACAAGCGTAATGAATCTATAAGAAACCAACACGAATAAGAACCATGTAAGGAGGAAAATAAGAAAGGGGGAGTAGCCATCTTCTCATCATTATGCTAAGTGTAAGAATGCAGTAGAGGGGTTAGACCACAGCCTATCTTACCTCCTTCTCTTGACCTAAAGCAAATAGTTCGATGACCCCTGATTTCGAACAATAAACCTCATGTCCAACCATATCAAGTGGAAGCTAATTTCTTGAAGGATAAGTAATGAAAATTCCAAAATGATTCCATAAATGACAATAAGGACAAGCTTACTTGCACCAAAATCCAACTCCCTCGAACCTTTTATACAATGCATACATTTATAGTCAAAACAATCCATACTCAAATATCAAACAACATGGTTAACCCTCGATGATGGCACTCAGAGCTACGAAATGTAGGAAGGGGCAGGAAAGGAACAACAAACCAAAACAAAATAAACAGATAGGTAGTTCGCTTTAGAGAAAATACACAAAGCCATAGAAAAATGAGAAAAAATAAACACTTAACCATAAATCCAACGGGAAATATGTCTGAACCCTAGACCTGGACATGCCACCAACCTAATCAATGCATTGTCCACCTACCTCTTAGGCCCATTTGAAGCTCATATCATTTGGCTAGGCTTGGCAATGAGTCACCATGTTACCCACAATAAACTTTGTGTCAGGTGGAAAGAGGGATCATTGTCCATTTATCAATCCAATCATATGCAAAGGTCCAAACACGTGATTGGGCACTAAGTAAGGGGGTATTAAATCTAAGAAACACACCATGAAAATCCCCCACTATGTCGAAACATGGATAACCCATGAAGAGTGATATCATTATTAAGATTTATCTCGACATGGTCGATGAGCCATTAGTTAATTGGGTGGTTCATGTGGCCTGTCCACTGCCACAAGGGGCATAGTGACTTGGACCAGTGTGTGTGTTGCCCAATATGGGTACACTTTGAACCATAGTATGTGTTGCAGTGGTCTTGGTACCTTGAATTGAGTATCGACACAAGGGTGATGAGGACAACAAGGCCACAATGGATTGGAGTCCTTAATTTGCATATTGTGTAGTATATGAGCCTGGGACTAGGGGGTACATGCCAAAATTAAACATTAATAAAAGGTATCATATATATATATGGAAGGAAATAATACCTTTATTAAAAAAAAAAAAAAAATTAGGGACCTTCATAGGAAAGCATTATAAAGCTCCTAGAGGGATGTTAGAAAAGCTATAGCATCCTCATATTCATTTGGTTGTGCTACACATTCTCCTATAACTTTCACCACTCTTTATGGTCCAATTGTTTGTTATCCTTTCCATGTAGAAACCAATTCAAAAGCACCCATCCTCCTTATCATTTGTTGCAAAATACTTTTAACATCATCCATTAATCATTAACCAACATGCTTTCTTTTTTTGTTCTTCCACTAAATACATGGATTCCTCCTCCTGCCATGTGAAATTTCCAATACAAATTAAATTCTCCCCCTCTGCAATATTCATCATAAATTTATTTTGTTTCTATACAATTATCTCTCTTGATACATTAGTGACCATAGAAACATTTTTACAACTTCCTCCTACAAATTTGTGAGCACCTCATGCTCCATGAACTCCACCTAGCAACCTTTAATATTGGCTTCATATATCCTCTTGCATTCCCATCCTATTCATATCACTCAAGGTGTTCTTCACTAACTTGTTGAGATAAACCTAACTAGCTCCGCACTCTTATCTTTTTCATTGGTATTTTCCCAATTTGTTGGCATTCTACCTACTTTAATATCACTTGATGCAATGGTGCTACAACCCTATAAAAGATAAAAAAAATGCATAATGGGATTATTCTACATTGTTTATAATCAAATTCAATTCTAGTATTAAATAGACACATCCCCTAGTCTCGAATTGAAAGAAAACATATATACACCACAAAAATAAACCACTAAGGGAAAAAAAATCATACAATTCCACAACATATTTCTTGAATTAATGGCCAATTCTCTCCAACTTCTCTACATTTATGTAGTGTATCCATATGTATAAAAACCAGTTGTTAATAATAACCAACATCTTTTTCTTACTAAAGAAAAATGTATAAAAAAAAACCGCACCACACATATCAAATTAAAATATAGTAAAAAACCATTCTTCCATAATAAAATTTCATATATATTCATGCCCTTCTTAATTTATAGTCGTATAAACATCCTAATTTTCCTTGCCACAATATATATATATATAGATATATATATATATAAACAAAAGATATACTATATATCTATAGTATTGTTGTAGTGGCTACAACACCCTCCAAAATTTTGGCTTGCATCCAAATTTCAGAGCCTTCCTTGGTTTTTCCTTTGATGGTTGCAAACACTCGAGCTCACCCCATGAGCTCTTGTGAAATATTTTCACATTTTTCTTGTTTGACCAACAGTCGTCTTTTGGGATATTGATTGCTTTGTCATGCTTTTGATCTTGTTCTGGTGAGTTTGAAGGTTTATCTTTGTGTATTTGGATTGTCTTCTCTATGTGAACACCCGTTGTACTCACACACAAAGTTGTAAGAACTATCGCACAAGTGTCGTCACGGTCGTCCAAAGATCTATCTCAAGTGTCACGCTTGTCACTCTTACCTCTAATAGAGTCTCAGCGAGGGCTTGTTTTTTCTTGTTGTACTAGTGGTTTATGTTGTCCCGTTGTCAAAATATGCTAAATGTGTGATCACAATGTCAAGTTTGCACAAGTTCACTTGCTTTCAACACAACCATTTCCCTAAAAATATGTCTGACCAATCAACCCTCTTCCACCGGACATCGACTAAGCTTCATTTTGCAGTCTTAGCACTCGGTGACCCTGCTAATCTGCTACTCGGAACTGCATAGTGCTTGAGGTTATCCTCCAGTTCAGTTGCAATGCACAATACCGAAGCTGAGCAGCTTGTCTGCCTCCCAAAACTGCGCAGTAAACTGCCTCCATGTCCAAACTAAACTGTGAATTTCTCCAGCATAGTCATCAAGCGTCCTTTTGTCTAGCAGAATCCTTCATTGCATTGAGACCTTGGCCTGCACTGTTCTCCAAAACTGCATAGACATGCCCAGCTAGCCCTCTACTGCCTTGTCCTGCACTTCTTTCTGAAATTACGCAAACATGCCCAGTTAATCCTCTGCTACCTTGCTTTTCACTGCCTTCAGAAACTGTGCAGACATGTCTAGCAGTCCCCTTGCTGACTATCATGCACTGTTCTCCAAAAATGTGCAATCATGCTCAGCATTTCCCTAGAATCTTAGTCATGCCTTGCTCTGGAAAACTACGTAGATCTCCCCAGGGGGTACCCTCCAGCCCTATCTTGCCTTCCCTCTAGGAACTACACAAAAATTCCCCTCAGGGTCCCAATGGTCATTGTGCAGTTTTCCCTGACAATGCAGGTTGTACTCTCATAGTTCCTCATTCTAGCCTGAGTTGTACTATGTGCTCTCTTAGTGAGTTGTCCTCCCTCCCTATCACCCAAAACATGAGAATAATGCATCATGTTAGACTAGGAGGTTTCGGATTTGTTGTCATTCCATCATGAGTGAATTGCAAGAACAAGTACACTGATAAATCATGGCAAGACGACGAACAAGATAAAGAAGGAGTGCACATGCTAGAAGACTTACTTGTAGCTCAATGGATGTACCAATCATATGAGGAACACATGCATGGAACCATCAAGCAATAGCAAGACCATCGAAGACCTCACAGCACTATGTCATGCAGAGGAGAAGACAAAGCACACCAAAAGTACATCCATCACTCAGCAACACAGTAGTTTGACATGGATACCACAATCAGTTAGTACATGTCAGCAGTGTCATGTCGAGTTGTGTCACGAGTTCTTGGCCACATCATCACTATGGGCCATATCCATTATAACTAAATATATTATAAAGTGAAATTCCAATGGACACACATAAGAAGTTGAAGAGTCATCTTAGTTTAAAAGTAATGGGAAGTTGAACAGTCATGAGGGTAGTCCAAGAGTCACAAGGTTCAAGCATCACCCTTGGCTATATACACCCCTCCCATTGTATGAGAAAGGACTTTTCACCTTGGCTCCTCCCACATAGTCTTGAGATTTTGTAGTCTGTTCTTTGAGGAGAGAGGAGTGGCTCCAATGTCCCACTCCTCAGACTAGTGATGTATGGTGTACAGATGTGTCTTGGGACTTTTTTTAATTCAGAACCCTGTTAAGGCCAACATGTTTTCACGCATGTTTTGTAGATGTTTGTAAGACTACTCTTTAAACATTTGTAATGCATGTTTTCTTAACCTGTACTAAGATAGTTGAACTACTTTGGTTATTTTAGTACTTGCATTGTTGAAGATATGTTGTATTGTTTATCATTGTTGTCTCATCCTTGTGGTCTACTCTACAGGACATTAGGCAGACCATTCTTGTTTATTCATTATAACGACTGACACCTCCATGTGGACTACTCTGCTAGATGGTGTACGTGTTTTCCCTTGCAATTTGGCTTTAATGATTGTCACATCCACTGTGGACTACTTCGCTAGATGTTGGATAGATCCTTGTTGGTTCACGAGTGTCTCTCCCTAGGTGATACTATTACCTCTCATCTAGAAGCTCACTTTACTCTCTCCCTTTACATTAAGAGAACCCAGACACAAGTTACATTACGCACTCACCAGGCATACTCGCCTCATTTTTTAAATATACAAGAATAACACTCTCATGTGCTGAAAAATAAGAGCTAAGGAAAATATGTAAGATAATGACAACTGGGCCATCGTACCGGATGGGACTCCTACACTAAACGGTGTGAGGTCTAGTTGGGATTTCATACTAGGGAGATCCCCTAAATGTTGGCAGGTCCAGCATCATCAACATTTTTGGTGCTAGAAGGAGGGTCACGAGTAGTTTATGGTTGAATGTCCTACCAACCCCACTCATCTATCATCTAGTCAAGGTGGTAACATGCTCTCCCTCTCCCCTACGTGCAACTCTGAAGTTGGTTATTCCTCACCTCCTAGACCCGAATAAGTACTCTCTTATCAACACATCTGTGTTGTTCATCCCATCACATGTCAATTTTCTAAAGCTATTGGACTGATTCCAGGAGTGCATGCTCTTCCCTATTCACATAAGAAGCAAAAGACTACTCCCACAGGAGTGGAAGTCTCATCCGTTGAAGAAGAAATCTTCGCCACTCGTGAAGAGATGATAGAAGTTGTTGAAAATTAATAGGAACCTCTAGTCTTCCAAGAGGGGGAAGAAGAAAACATCTTACTCTTGGGCTCAGTTTATGGCACAGGAGGCAGAAGGGAAGGCAATGAAGGAAGTGGAGGCATAGATGAACCAATAGATTTAGAGCTAGAACCATCAGATTCAGAAGAAGAGGATGAGGACAAAGAAGAGGACAACATGGCTGAGAAAAATATGCAATGGATGACCTAGCAACCATTGGCACTCCCGGGTGTCTTGCATAAGATGCCAAGACATGTAAATAATTTTTTAACGAAGTATGACCTGAAAAGATAGTCAAGGTGGAAGATCACTTAGACACATTCCACCTACATCTGCAGACACTCGAGGTACGTTATGACGACGTTACATGTAGATTGTTTCCATGTACCTTGGATGGAAGAGAAGTATCATGGTACCACAACCTTCCTATGAACTCCATTCAAAACTAGGGATTTTTCAAGAGAATTTTCCTTAAGAATTTTTCTAAAGACAAAACACCTGCCATGTTTCTAAAAGAGTTAGGTAGTCTCAAGATGGAGTAGAAAGAAAAAGTTAAATATTTCAATCAAAGGTTTAACCATATCTTGAACAAGTTCATAAAAGACACCAAACCTCACAAATTCATCACTACTGACTACTACACATATGCATTTCTCACCATCATAGCGCAGTTCGTCAAGAAAGTTGTGAAACCAATATTATTGGAAAATTGCCAAGAGGCAATTTATGTGGAGAAAGACCTGCACGCTATTGGATTCATTTTAGATGAATAATCTTATAAGGACTCCAAAGACATGGGAAGGAGGTCTCAGACCACTGTGAGTAAGGCAAAGGAAAAGGAAGCAAGTGAAATTGAGAGCCTTACTCGTCTCATCAAATCCTTGACAACCGAAGTTTCTGAACTCAAACAACAGATGAGCGAGACAACCATGAGCAGTAGGCCTCCCAAGTTTGCACAGAGGAAGAATATGACTTCAGGCAGCAACAATAGTCACCTATCCAAATTTGCACAGAGCTCTAACCTTGTGCTCAACCTGGATCAGATTGCGACAGATCATTACTGCAAGTTCCATAGCGAACAACATTCAAAGAAGACTTTCCCAAGATGGAACCAAGGAATGAGCACCTTGGCTACACAGTTGTCCAACCAATTTGCAGCCAGTGAGTAGGCTTGACTTGAGGATGAAGACAAAGAAGAAGTTGTTGCATCTGATGAAGCTCCAAGTGTTGGGCATGTAATCAACATGTATCAATGTGCTCACACTACCCAGAAGATGACCACCGAGAAGGAGCCTCCAAGCGACCGTCCAACCCCAAAGAAAAACAATCGATACAACTTGAGAAGCCAAGGGGTCCCCACTGTGTTTGAGATACCAAAAGAAAAGGTAAGACAACATATACTCAGAGAAGTTGATCCGCTGGTCAAATCAACATAGAAAACACAAAGCAAGTACAGGAAGACGGCTACAGCAAAAAAGTACATCCATGAGCAGCAAAGACAAGAGCATCCCACCAGACAACACGAACACAAGTCTACCCCTAGACATCTCAGTGAGTCTTCTCGCTCTTGACTACAACATTGTTGAAGACATGAAAAATACCCGTGCAAACATATCTCTGTATGAATTAACGAAGATCACGAGTCAGCGGGATACACTTTTACACACACTAGGGAAAAGCTCCACAAATAGTGTTACCTCTTCCACCAAGGGACCAAGTAAGTCCCCTGAATCACTCACATCCGTGCTCAACGTGCTCTATATGGAGGAAGCAAACTCGCTTTGCCGACCATTTTGTTGTCATTCGAAATATTCAACTTCAATGTTCACAATCGTTTTGTTGACTTTGGCGCATCATTCAATGCCATGACACTCTCCATTGCTAAGAGCATCAATGCTCAATGGAGTAGCACAATTATGAAAATCATCCAACTTGACAGAACATGTGCGCCATCCATTAGTGAACTCCAAGATGTGAGCATCTGGTTATCATTCGACGGATGAGTTCATTAGTGCATTAACATTGTCATTGTGGACATCCCAGAAGCATATGGCTTACTACTCAGTAGAGACTGGTCTAGCAAGATGCAAGGATACTTTTCTAAGAACTGGTCACACTTATTGCTTCCGCACAAGGGCAGAAACAACCAGATCCGGGTGTTGTCGGAAAGATACATGAAACACAACATTACTCCCTTGAATGGTGAAAATGAACCATTGGCTTTCGCAAAACTTATGTTCAAAAATTTCTTTCTGGAAACACAGTTGGGGTGTTATTTTGCAAAAACAACCCCCACCCTACCAAATAGTTGGGTCTCCTTCCTTGCCCAATTGGCGAGAATGAAACATGTATAGTATATTGTAACAGTAATAGAAGTAGTGAAAGTAGTATTAGTGTGGTGAGTGGTCCTTGTACAAATGATATGTGGACCTTGTACTTTGATGGATCCAAGATGCAGTAGGGCTCTGGAGCCAGTTGTGTCTTGACAGACCTGCTGCAGAGGAAACATTTAGTCTCTAACCACTTGGAGTTCGAGTGCACGAACAACATTGCTGAGTATGAAGCACTCATCTGGGGCTTATGGAAAGCCATCAACCTCAACATTGTTGTGCTAAAAATGGTAGGTGAATCAGAGATTGTGGTGTGTCAGTTGCGAGTTATCAAAAAGAGGTATGGCGATGTATCTATAACTCCCAAGCATTCAATATTATATATGTACCAAGAATGTGTAACACAACTGCAAATGCTTTGGTGAATGCATCTACTAGGTTGACACTGTTAAGGGATAGATTTTTAGTAGAAATTTTTTATAAGCCATCTATCCTTAATAACATCACTAATTTACGCTTTTTTGATGATGACCAACAAATACTTCATTTCATGGCTAACGTTGACATCTTCAAGGATGCAGTGATAGATGAGGATGAGCACAAGCAGGATGAGGATGCAGCTGATGACAATAAATGAAACTTCATCCCCAAGGATGTGGCATCACTTGAGAAGCCATATGACCTGCATAACCACTTTCAAGGGCCTGTGAATGCCAAAACCCATAGTTCCAAAATGTTGTATGAACAAATCAATTTGGGAATAGATAAAAATATGAAGTTTTTGAATCTCGATACATGTTGCAACCCACAAGAGCAGCAAGATTTTGTCCTCCTGTTCAGACAGTACCATGATGTGTTCGCGTGCACATACGATGACTTGAAAACATATGACACGTGAATAATCCAACATGTCATTCCAATAAAGGAAGGGGCCAAGACTTTTCAGTAGAAGCTAAGGAAAGTGTATCAATCACTTGAGGCCCTCATACAGAAAGAATTGACTAAGTTGTTGGATGCTTGAATCATCTACAAGGTTTTTCATTCCATGTGGGTTTCAAATCTAGTCCCTGTTAGAAAGAAGTCTGGGGAGATCCACCTGTGCATTGATTTCTAAAATCTTAACCGTGCCTCAGACAAAGATAACTACCCACTGTCGTATATGGAACACATATTGCAGATAGTATCTGGAGTAGAGATGTTTCCTTTGCTAGACGATTTCTCAAGATACAATCAAGTTATGGTAGTAGATCCTGATAGACTTAAGACAACATTCTGTACCAATTGGGGTATGTTTGCTTACTTTATACTATCGTTTGGGTTGGTAAATGCATGAGCTACATTTCAGTGTGCAATGGACATAGCTTCCCATGGGCTCATCAAAGAGAGCGTAATGGTCTACCTCGATGATGCGACAATATTCTCTAGACAGGAGTCAGACCACCTGCACCATCTTAAGAAAATATTTGAGCGATGTCGAAAGTACGAGATATCCTTGAATCCAAAGAAGAGCGTCTTCGCAATGTCTGAGGGTAACCTCCTTGGGCACATCATTGATAGGAGTGAAATCAAGATAGATCTGGATATATTTTGGACCATCACGCAGATTCCTTACTCCATGAACAAGAAAGTTATGTAGGCCTTCCCAGGGAAGATCAACTTCCTCAGAAATTTCATCTCTAATTATGAGCAGATTGTCAAACCCATTCAAGAGATGACCAAGAAGGACATAATGTACAGTTGGGGGAAAAGGGAAAAGGAAGTGTTCACCTAGATTAAGAAAGCTATAGCAAAGGTTCCTGCATTGTACAATCCAAACTTCAATAAGGATTTCTTGCTCTAAATTTTTTCTTCCAACACTTCACTCTTTGTTGTGCTCACTCACAAAGACAAGTTGAACGATGAATGGCCTATCTCTTTCATGAGTGCTAGTTTGTAAGGACCTGAACTAAACTATCCCGCTGTGGAAAAACAAGCATACGTAGTAGACAAGGTAGTTAAACACTTTAGACCATACCTCTTGAAAAACCATTTCATTGTCTTTTTACCACACCTAGCGGCTAGATCACTGCTTTTTCAACAAGAGCTCGGTGAGAGAAGGGAAAACTCGATGACAGGACTGCAAGAATATGATATTGACATCAAGCCAGTTCACACCATCAAGGATCACATTTTCTTAGACTAGTAGCGGAAGCAATACATGAACAAGAGGAAGAAGAAGAACTCATTGGCTAGGAGCAAGAAATTGAAATTTATAATGTTGAGCAAGCCCCCACCCCACTTCGCACAGAAACTCTTGGTACGTAGATGTGTGTCAATACCTTGAGCATGGCACCATGCCCTCTCACTTCTCTATGCGGAAAAAGAGGGAACTCCCACTCAAAGCTCTATCTTACTAGTTGGTGCATGGAGTGCTTTACAGAAAGAACTACAACGATGTTTTTCTCAGGTGCCTAGAGGCACAGGATTCAGAAAGGGTGTTATGTGATCTCCATGACAGACCAGACGGGGGTCATTTTGCAGCTAACACAACAACGCACAAGGTCACGCAGGCCGATTTCTACTTGATCCAGGTGGATATTAGTTTCCACCCACCTATTCCATATAGACCCCCCAGTCAGTTTCATCTGTTTCCTTAATTGTAGAACAATTTACTATTTTTGGTAGTTTTCGAGTCCTGAACTTCCAGAGCCATTTTAAGGCCCTAAACGATGTTTTTTGGCAAAATATCTTTAGTGATTGCTATGGAAATTGCATTAGTAGTTGTATTCCTCAGAGAGATATTTCCAATGAGGTGTCATACGCGTCAAACAAAGATAATATGACCAAGTTACGACCCCGGTAAGTTGGCTACCCAACTAACCCCAATGGGGCCCATAAACTCTTCGTGTTACATCTCCTCGAGTTAGGGTTTTGGTTGTTTAGGTTTTTCTCTTATTGTTCAATAATAAAAAGGCCCTTGAGCCTCATTGTAACTTAGTTTAGAGGCATGTAGCCACCACATCTCTTCTCAGAGATAAGCTACCATCGCCCGAGCTAGTCTTATTTCCTTTCTGTTTGTAAGCATACTTCAGTATTTGACATTAATGAAATGAAGTGTTATTTCTATGACATCTCTATATTTATGGTTATATCTGTAGTTTTTTGCATTCTTGTTTAAATCTAGATTAGTGGTATCAGAGCGGTCTTCTCTTTCTTTGTTTTTCTTTGCATGTCCCCAACGAAGTCGAGATATAAGGAGTTAGGGCTCGAACTGGTCGAACCTTTGCAAGAGCAGCCTTGAAAATCCCGATGACCTCCCATGGCGGATGAAAATAAAGACGAGCGACCAGGAGATCCTATCAAAATCTTGCTCGAAGAATCCCTCGAGTGACAAAGGAACGCGATGATGTACAACTTTGCTCAGATCCTTCAGCGACTATCCACGGGTGACGCATCTACTTCTAGCAGCACCACACCCTTTAAGGTACATGTTAACTTTGACATTCCCATATTTGAGGGTTAGATAGATGCAAACATCATAGACAAATGGTTAAATATGTTAGAAGGATATTTTTCTATTCATGATTTTTCCAGCTGGGAAAAGATTACTTTTGCACTTCTCAAAGCCGCCCCCCACGTCAAGGACTAGTGGAAAACCTACTGTGAGTAGAAGGATGAAATTACAGCCTCACTTTTTTCAGCGACACCCACTTGGAATTCATTCCGAGATGCTATCAAGGAGAAGTACTACCCTATTGGAAGCTATGAGGATAACTACATAAAGTGGACCACATTGAAGCAAGGGAAGGGACTAAGATGTGTCAAAGTTTACCAATATTTTTCATATGCTTCCCACAAAGTTGGGTATTAAGGATTCTGAGTGGCATTTGGTTCTCAAATACTGTGACTTCCTACACAAGTACATCTAGGATGAGATGAAGTTCCTAGACATCTCCTCGCTTGGCACGGTGTACCGATACACTGTCAAAATCCAGCAGAAGTTTAAACAAAAGAAGCGAGACTTTGGATTTGTGAATCCAAAGAACAAAGGACAAATCTAAGGTGGGGTGACCCAAGACAACCCATCGAAGCTACAAGAAAAGAACACCACCATGAAGTCAAAGAAGGACACAAGAAAGTGGTGTGAGTTCCATAAGAGCCCCACTCACAACACAAGTGAGTGTTGGGCCAAGCAGCCATTGGTGGCCAAGTTGAAGGCTTCATAATCAGATGCATGTTTCGACACTAAGTCAGAACCCAACAAGAGGAATGAAAAAGGGAATCATATTATTGATGCGGAGCCTAGCACCACTATCGCCACCTCCAAGATCCAGAAGAATGAGTTCGAAGATCCATAGGAGGGGGAGCATCTTTTCCACTCACAAATATGGGTGAAGCGTTCACCGCAGCAATTCATTTTTGACAGTGGAAGCCAAAAGAACCTAATTTTAGTAGAAGTCATGAAGTGGTTGGGCCTACTGACCATACCACACCCGCATCCGTACAACATTGGGTGGCTTCACCAAGGATGATATCTTTGAGTCAGCCAGCAATGTCACCTTCCCTACAACATTAAGCCCTTCACAGATGAGTTATTGTGTGATGTTGCTCCTCTCGACATTTGTGATGTATTATTAGGACAACCATACTTGTGGAAGCGACATGTTGTACATGAGTCTAGACCTCACTCTGTGATTAGTTCTTTGGGTAATACATTAGACAGGACGCTGGAGATAACCCCACCTACCGCCACTTCTTTGATCTCTACTAAGAAATGCAGCAAGATCATCTCCCAAACTAGGAAAATTATTTTATTTCTGGTTCGCTCTCAAAGTAAGGGGAAGATCGTAGCCACATCCATGGCCCCCGAGAAGGGTTACTCCGGGAAATAGAAGTAGGTGGATACGGTCATGAAAGAATACAGGGACATCTTCTCCTCACCCACAGGGGTATTGTTGCACTGTCAGGTCAAGCATTCGTTCGATCTGACTCCTGGATCACCTCTACCCAGCAGGTCGATATATCATTGCTCCATTATGAAAAATGCCAAGTACAAGCAGCGACATGATCAACATCGGGTGCCACACAAGTTTCAGGTGAGTGACAAAGAATGCCTTTCCAGAGCCCATCAGAAGCTTAGACCACTCTGATATGGTCGTTACACCATTACCAAGGCTATGAGAGAAAATTCCTTTGAGCACAGGATTCCCCCATTCCTTGGCCTGCACCTAGTGTTCAATGTGGACTGCCCTCGACCATGCTTCCCACCATCACTAGACACATCTGACATTGTAGAACAGCTCACACCAATAGAGCTCAACCCGGAATGCATGGAATAGGCCACAACTGATCACATCATGAACACACAGATCAAGAACACTCGAAAACAGAGGATGCAACTATATCGATTTGTCAAAGCAAGCCAACTCCTTCACCAGGGACCAGGTTCAACAGAAATTTCCTCACCTCATGGAAGCTCTACACGCAATGGAGACCATTGCTTCCTAAGGGGGGAGGAATGATCGAGGTGGATATTGGTGGCCACCCGCCTATTCCACCTAGACCCCCTAACCAATTTCATGTGTTTCCTTAATTGTAGAAAAATTTACTATTTTTGGCAATTTTTCAAGTCTTGAACTTTCGGAGCCATTTTGAGGCCCAAAACGAGTTTTTTTGGCAAAATAGCTTTAATGATTGCTTTAGCAATCATGTCAACAACTATAGTCCTCGAAGAGGTCTTTCCAACGAAGTATCATATGCGTCAAACGGAGATAATATGACCAAGTTACGACCCCAGGAAGTTGGCTACCCAACTAACCCCAACAGAGCCCATAAACTCTTGGTGTTACATCTCCTCGGGTTAAGGTTTTGATTGTTTAGGGTTTTCTCTTATTGCTCAATAATAAAAAGGGCCTTTAGCCTCATTTTAACTCAGTTCAGAGGCATGTAGCCACCACATCTCTTCTCAGAGATAAACTACCATCTCCCGAGGTAGTCTTATTTCCATTCTATTTGTAAGCATAATTCAGTATTTGACATCAATGAAATGAAGTGTTATTTCCGCTACATCTCTATATTTATGGTTATATCTGTAAATTTTTTCGTTCGTGTTTAAATCCAGATCACTGTTGACCTACATTATTCAAAGATGCACATGCCTATGCCTACGAGTGTCTTGTCTGTTAGAGATGTGCCTTAGAAAACCAAGGTCAGCAGCCTCGCTGCAGCCTGTTGCAGTGGATGAACCATTCTAACAGTGGGGATTAGACATCATTGGGGAGATTTTCCCACATTCGTCAAAGCAACACCGCTACATCTTAATTGCTACAGATTATTTTATGTAGTGGAAAAAAGTAATTCTTCTAAAACAAGTGAATGACCAGGAATTCATCAACTTCCTAAGACAAAACATCATCTCCAGGTTTGGCATTCTTGTATCACTTGTTTTTGAAAATGCAATGTACCTTTCTTCATTAAATCTTTATAACTTTGCATTGAAAAATGGTATTGTGTTAAAGCATTCTGCTAACTACTACATGTAGGGAAATGGTCTTGCCTAGTCCACAAACAAGAACCTTATCCACATCATAAAAAAGACCATTTACTCTGAACAATGAAACTAGCACTCCGCTCTGGTGAATGCTCTATGGGCTGACCGAGTCACACCTAAGCCCTCTCTGAATACCTCCCCCTACTTCTTGGTATACAGAAAAGAAGCCATCCTTCCATTAAACATCTACTTGCACGCTCTTCAATTGTCCCAAGAATCCCAAGGCAAGCCGTGTCTATTAGTTCAGCGTAGGATGGACACATTGCACAAGCTACAGGAAGAAAGGGTGAAAGAAAAATAAAAGTTTACACTTCACCAGAACCGTATCAAGAGATGGTTTGATAGAAATTCTATAGGGAGTACCAGCTTCACAATGCATGACTTAGTCTTGAAGTGGGATAAACCCCACAAAGACAAAGGAAAACCCATGAAGTTTCAGTCCCTATGGATTGGCCCATTCAACATTCACGAGAAGCTTGGCCAATACATGTATCGTTTACAATCACTTGACGAGAAGATTGACACACTAACTGTCAATGGCCAAGACTTAAAATATTATTTTCAATGATCTGTGGTCGCGACTCGCACTATGTACATATTCCTTTCATTGCTTGCTTTGTTCTTTACCTTGCTATTTTGCTTTCATTTACTGTTCTGTAATTTTATTTGTTGTTTTGCTTTGCTTTGTTGTTCTATTTCTTCATTTTCTAAATAAGTGTTGTATCGCACTGCGTTATCGCTTCTGAATGTGTATGTGGCTGAAGTTCAAAGAGTCTTGTGACACCGCAATGCTTGGCCAATCCTGTGTCTATCTTCTTTGTGCTTGATTGTAACTTTTGGCTGATGAAGTCTTGATGAAAAATATGATCCATCTGTAAGGAAAGTTTTGGTTGAACCATGAACCTCTGTCCAGTCTTGGAAACCTTATGCCTATACTCATTTTTCTGCTCTGTGTGTTCAATCTTATCCAACTAGTAGAAAGGGAGAAGAGGAAAAACTAAACAAGAAAACTTGAATCAAAGGTATTTACATGCTTCTCTGAAGGAACAACCTCTTCTGCTCTCAATAAGTCGGGATCCCTCTCCTGCCCCAAAACATAAATAAGTGCCTATTCACAGTCCTCTTTCAAAAATAAAAAATGTGAAAGAAGAGAAAGGCTTCCTACGCAGAGAGGTGAAACAAGAAACTCCACTGGGGTACTCTCTAGGCTCACTAGTAGTGGAGAAATGCTTGTGTTCCTCTGTGACTCTGCTGGGGTATTGTCCAGGCCTGCTGGCAATAGAGCAACACCAGGGATGAAAAACTATACTATGAAAATCTTACGCTTGTGAGCCAAATTACACTTCCTGATTTGAAACACTATGATCTGGCTGAATCTTGTGTTGTGTTCAATTGAGTTGGTACAAGGGGAACCATGTCTATCCATGGGGAAGTGGGGAACTCGAAGTGATTTGCACAACGAACCAATACTCCCTGAAAGGTCAAGGGTCTGCGCTAAAAAAAATGAACCAGAACAGAGAAGTTGGCATTCAACCAGTGTGTCGCCCAAGTGTTGTAGCGGTTGGAACACCCTCCAAAATTTTGGCTTGCATCCAAATTTCAGAGCCTTCCTTGGTTTTTCCTTTGATGGTTCCAAACACTCATGCACATCCCATGAGCTCTTGTGAAATCTTTTTACCCTTTTGCTTGTTTGACCAGCGGTCGTCTTTTGGCATATTGTTTTCTTTGTTATGCTTGCAATCTTGTTCTGGTGAGTTTCAAGGTTTGTCTTTGTGTTTTTGGGTTGTCTTTGCTGTGCGAACACCTATCGTACTCACACACAAAGTTGTAAGCACGGTTGTGCAAGTGTCATCGAGGTCGTTTGAAAATCTATCTCAAGTGTCGCACTTCTCACTTTCAACTCTAAGACAATCTCATCGAGGGCATGTTTTGTCTTTTTGTACTAGTGGTCTATGTTGTCCCATTGTCGAAGTATGCTAAGTGTGTGATGACAATGTTAAATATGCACAATTTCACTTGCTTTCAACACTTAGTCATTTCCATGAAAATCAATCTGATCGATCAACCCTCTTCCATCGGACCTTGATTAAGCTACATTGCACAGTCTCAGCCCTCCATGACCCTGCTTTGCTACCCAGAATTGCGCAGTGCTTGAGGTTGTCCTTTAGGTCAATTGCACTGCGCAATCCCGGAGATGAACATCTTGTCTACCTCCCAGAACTGCGTAGGAAACTGCCTCCATCTCCAAACTGAACTGCACATTTCTCAATCACATTCATCAAGCCTCCTTTTTTCTGTCGGAAGCCTGTACTGTACTGAGACCTAGGTTTTCACTATTCTCCAAAACTGCGCAGACATGCCCCACTAGCCCTCTACTGCCTTGTCCTGCACTGCTTTCAGAAACTGCACAGACATACCCAATTGATCCCCTTTTGCCTTTCTCTGCACTCCCTTCAGAAACTCCATAGACATGTCTAGCAGTCCCCTTGTTGCTTTTCCTACACTATTCACCAAAACTCTATAGTCATGCTCAGCAAGTCCCTAGCAGCCTAGTCATGCCTTCCTCTGCAAAACTACGCAAACTGTCCAGCAGGTCCCCTGCAACCCTGTCTTTCCTTCCCTCCAGGAACTGAGCGGAAATGCCACTCAGGGCCCCACCTTGCAGATGCCACTGGTGTCCTTCACTGCACAATTCTACCTCCAAGTGGTCACTGCGCAGTTTTCCCGACAGTGTAGGTTATACTCCCGAAGTTCCTCATTCCAGCCTCAGCCTGAGCTGCGCTTTGCGCTATCTCAATGAATTTCCCTCCCTCCCTATCACCTGGAACACGAGAACAATGCATCATGCTAAACTAGGAGTTTTTGGATTTGATGTCATCTTGTCATGAGTGAATTATAGGAACAAGTACACTGATAGATCATGGCGAGACAATGAATGGGATGAAGAAGGAGCACAAATGCTAGAAGACTTACTTGTAGCTGGATGGACGTACCAATCATATTAAGCAACAAACGAGAGGAACACATGCATGGAACCATCAAGCAATACCAAGACTATCGAAGACCCCACGGCACTATGACATGCGGAAGAGAAGACAATGCGCACCAAGAGTACATCCATCACTCAACAACGCAACAGCTTGACATGGACAGCACAGTCATCCAATACATGTTAGTAGTGTCATGTCGAGTTGTGTCACGAGATTTATTGGCCACATCACCACTATGGACCATATCCATTTTAACTAAATATATTGTAAAGTGAAAGTCCAATGGAAGTTGAACGGCCATGAGGGTAGTCCAAGAGTCACAAGGGCCAAGCATCACCCTTAGCTATATATACCCCTCCCATTGTATGAGCAAGGACTTTTCACCTTATCTCCTCCCACATAGCCTTAAGAGTCTGTAGTCTGTTCTTTGAGGAGCGAGGAGTGGCTCCAATGTCCCACTACTAGGACTAGTGATGTATGGTGTAAAAATGTGTATTGGGACTTTTACTTAATTTAGAAGCCTGTTAAAGCCAACACGTTTTTACACGTGTTTTGTAGATTTTTGTAAGACTACTCTTTAAACATTTGTAATGCATGTTTCCTTAACCTCTATTAAGATAGTTGAACTACTCTGGTTATTTTAGTACTTACATTGTTAAAGATGTGTTGTATTGTTTATCATTGTTTTCTTGTGCTAGTGGATTATTCCACACAACATTTAGAGAGACCATTCTTATTTATTGGTTATAACGGCCGACACTTTCGTGTGGACTACTCTGCTGGATGGTGTACGTGTTTTCCATTGCAATTTGGTTTTAACGACTCCCGCATCCATTGTGGGCTACTTTGCTGGATGCTGGACAGGCCCTTGTTGGTTCGTGTGTGTCTCTCCCTGGGTGGTACTATTACCTCTCATCTAGAGGCTCACTTTACTCTCTCCCTTTACAGTAAGAGAACCCAGACACAAGTTACATTACGCACTCACTAGGCATACTCACCTCGCTTTTTAAAGATACAAACATAACACTCTCATGTGCTGAACAACAAAAGCTAAGGCAAATCTCTAAGATAATAACAACCAAGTCATCGTACCAAATAGAACTCCTACACCAAACAATGTGAGGTCTAGTTGAAATTTCATACCGATGAAATCCCATGAATGTTGACGAGTCCAACACCATTAACAAGTACATAAAATACCCACAATTTTCTTACATCACATGCCTCCTAAATTAAACCCTATCATATTAACCTACCTAATAAACTTATGTGTTTTAAATAATGCAACACCCCCATAGTGAATAAACATTACTTAAATGTTCTCTTATGAAAAAAACTGAGAAGTTTGATGAATAATCCATATACAGATTAAAGATAATTTTTCTCTTAAAAACTATACACAAATAAATATTTATTTGTCACTAATTTAAAATTTTTAGATAGATATCAAGCGACATATTCATTGCAATTCTCCAGTCGGAGACCTTACAAAAATGTTGTCAAGTCATGAAGCTTTTTTTAAATACACCCTAATGTACGATTAGAGAATTTATTTAAAGATTTTAAAGTGCAGTAGTTTTTTAATAGGTTTAAATATTCTTAAGAAATATATTAATAGGAATGAGAATTTAGAAAAATTATAATTTTGAAAGATTGTTTCTCACTGTTATATTATAATTACATATAATTATATAAATGTGTTTAGATTAAAATTTATATATATAAATATAAACAAATATGTTTTCAAAAACTTGAATTATATATACACCAAATCGATTATACTAAAATTATTTAAAAATAAAGAAAATTTGTAAAAAATTTAATTTTAATTTGTATCTTTATCTGTAGCCAAACTCTCTAAGACCATTTAAATTGAGATATGAAAAGTCTATATTCATTGTTTAAATAAGTTCAAATCTGCTGGAAATTAGCTTCAAATTTGTATTTGTAAGAGATAGATTCCGAGATCATGAATGTATTTGTAATTGATCCATAAGAATGCGATTTCTAAGAGGCGATCAAAGCTGGTGAACGGGATTTTTAAGAGGTGATCAAAACTTTCATTTTGACATGAATCTTTTCCTACTTATAATTATGTCGGGAACAAAATTGCATTTTTATTATATATATATATATATATATATATATATATATATATATTATTAATAAAAAAATGTATTTTTTTTATAAATTTATAAATGTTTTTATTTTATTAAAAAATATATGAATAAAATTAAATTGAAAACCTAATTTTGAGTAGTTTTTTAATTATGATTTTTTTTTTTAAATGGGAAATCTAATTGAATTTTTTCATATTTGAAAAGGGAGTATGTGGCCTAGTCATTCTTGTTTTCCTGTATTTTAAAATCAATTTTTGGATATCAAATTCATTGCTTGATCCTTCCCTATCAAATTCACACTTTAGTTATTTCGTATCAAATTTGGATTAATAAATGGATTTGATTTTTACTTGCTTTTGATTTTGATTTTGTTCTTACAACAATCAATGTTGTGGATGTTAAGAAATCACATGAAGAGATACGAATGAAAGCAATTAGAAATTTATGGGGCATTGCTTGTCCGCAATTAAATAGATTTTGTAATTAATTAAGAATCTTCTAGAATTATCTAGGAATAATAAGAATTTTTAAAAAATATTTATAACTTCTAGAAGCATCTTTCTAAAAACATCTTAGATTGACAACTAACACCCTGACTACCTTAGTTAACATGAAAGAGTATTTTTAACAATCCCCCTTCATCTTAACTGTTACATTCACCAGCACTGATAATTTCGAAGTGTTGTCTCTAAAATTCAAAAATAATACTTCTCAATGGTTTTGTGAAGATATCTGCTAGTTGATCTCTAGATCCACAAAATTAAAGAAATATATCACTGGTGTTGACAAGTTCATGAATGAAGTCATAACAAGTGTCGATGTGCTTTCATTTCCAATGAAACACATGGTTCTTTGACAATGCAATTGATGCACTCTTGTCACAAAAATAATAATTGATTATTTTTCGACATATAGATCTTTCAAAAGTCTTCTTAGCCATACTACGAGACGGGGTGCTATAGTAGCTACTATATATTCTTATTTTGTGAAAGATATTGAGATAATCAGTTATTTCTTAGAAGCCCATGAGATAAGATTTATGCCTGAATGAAAAGTATCTCCTCAAGTGCTTTTCCTATCATCAATACTACCAAAAAAGTCATGATCTATGTATATTGTAAGTGTTTTGTCTCCAAAAATTGTGTGCCAATCCATAACCAATTGTACCCACAATCTACCTCAAAATTCTTTATTCAATTTTCCAATGAGATTCCTTGGGGGACTCCATAAATCTAGAAATTAAACTATCTAAATATATCACATTACATGTCGTTGTAGTAAGGTATAAGATGCTTTCTACAATCCGATTATATAATATTGAATTAACTATTCTTCCATCATCTCAATTCCTGAATTTTGTTCCTATTAAAATAGGTGTCCTTGTCGCTTCAAATTTTTCCATCCTAAACCTATTTAAGATATTTGTAGCATACTTTTGTTGACATATGGAAATCCCTTTAGAAAATTGATTGAATCCAATTCCCAGAAAGTACTTCAAGAAATGAAGGTCTATCATCACAAATTCTCTTTCCATAGAAGCTTTGAATTCATCTAACATAATATTTCATTTATATATCATGTCACCAACATAAATAAAAACTATAAGGATTTTACCATGATCTAAGTTGGTAGAGAATGTAGGTTCATTCTTTCTCCCACTAAACCCATTATTGAGTAAATATGAGTCAGTCCAACTATACCAAGCTCTTGGATCTTGGTTCAATCCATGTAAGCATTTCTTCAACTTGTATGGTTTATACTCCTATCCTTTTACTTCAAATCCTAGTAGTTGATCTACATATGCCTCCTCTTCTATTTTCCATTCAAAAATCATAACTTCACATCCATCTAGTAAACTATCCATTTGTTCTAGGCTAAAATGGCTAATCAAACT
Source organism: Pinus tabuliformis (assembly GCA_031772625.1). Classification (NCBI taxonomy): domain Eukaryota; kingdom Viridiplantae; phylum Streptophyta; class Pinopsida; order Pinales; family Pinaceae; genus Pinus; species Pinus tabuliformis. Next base: position 1,841,958,523 of record CM062819.1, read on the forward strand.
CTAATAGTATCCAAACTTGCTACTGGAATAAAGGTTTCACCATAGTTAATACCTGGTTGCTGATTAAATCCACCAGAAACTAACCTTTCTTTATATTTCTCTACCTCGCTTTTCTCATCTAGTTTTGTTTTGTATAACAACATGACCCTAATCTTGGTTTTATTTGTTGGGATATCAGCAAGACCCCATGGCTCATTCTTGTCATGATCTTCTTTCAATGCTTTTTCAAAATAATTAGGTTGATAGGATAATAAGCAAAAGTTAGCATATTAATCGATGCCATCACACAACTTATATATTTCCCTTAATCTCCTTCTTCTATGATTTCTCAAGGATTGTTCTTAGTCACTAATAGAGGAAAATTATTCCTCTAATTTCTTACTAAATCTACTAACTCGCTATTGGAAGAAGGACTATCTTCTTGTCTTTGCAACTATAAACTTGAAAACCTTAGTGGAGGGATTTGTTGTGTTGAACTTTCCACCTGTTCATATTTTGGGAGTGATGGATTTCTATTATCCATCGCTTCATTCTATTGATCTCTCCAAGACTCACTTCTAATAATTTTACATCTCTCCTCACCAAAAAATTCTTAGTCAATGGATTATATAGTTTGTATGCTTTGGATTGTTCAGTATGTCCAATGAAAATACATTATTGACTCTTCTTGTCAAGATTCCTCCTTAGCTCTTCTAGGACATGTGTATACACAATACAACTAAAATCTTGAAAATGAGAGACACTTGATTTTGTGCCACTAAATGCCTCTTAAGGAACTTTACCTTTCACACTATTTTTTTACAGATTTGTGTAATATATATATATTTAACAAGTAATAGTTTCATCCCAACAATCATTGGACAAATATCTCTTTGAGAATACCCCTTTCCATTCTCATAATGATATCAATTTTTTGTTCAAGAACTACATTCTACCATGGAGTATATTTGGTGGTGAACTACCTTTTAGTTCCCTACTATCTATGAAAATTGTGAATAAATTTGAGTCACACTCTCCTCCTCCATCTAATATTATCACTTTTACATGTTTTCCACTTCACTTTTTCACTATAACCTTAAACTCTTTGAACTTTTTGAAATACTTTGACTTGTTTTTAGGAAAATACGCTCAAAATTTCTTATTAAATTCATCAACAAACATTAGAAAATAAAATCTTCCACCAGTGGACTGAGTTTTCATGGGTCCACATAAATTTGTGTGGAAACATTCTAGATGTTCCTTCGCTCTATAGGTCATTTATGGAAAAGTATCTCTTCGATTCTTTCTAAGAATCAAAATTTCACAAGTGTTGATTTTCTCATTCAATATGAGAAAATCCCCTAACCATAGATTGTTTCTACAAGAGACTAATACACATAAAAGGTAGGTAACCATACCTAAGATACCAGAAATAGGCATCATTTATTCTTGAGACATTTTTTGGATATGACTGTGACAAAATTTACACTTCTTAGGTCCAATGGGAAATTCTATTCTTCATCATTTGAACCTTTGCAAAAACCCCTCTACTAGATGTCTTATCTAAGTTTGTGCATTTGGAATATTTAAATTTGACATCATTATCATGTTGACTCAATTGTTCAATACTTAATAGATTATGCTTATCATTTAGAACATAATAGACATCAAGGATATCTTTCTTCTCCTTTTGATTACTCAGGAAAGGCACCACACCTTTTCCTACAAACTTGACATGATGATCATCTACGAGAGCAATTTTGGTTTAAACAGAATTATCAATAATACAAAAACTTATTGTTACCTACCATGTGAAGTTGTTGTAGCCATTGTCCAACAACCAAAGATCTTCTTTTTGATCTTCCTTTGTTATTTGACATGAGATGTACATTGATTCATATGTCCCTTCTTCACTATTGGAGACATTATCTCTGCTCATGTTCAAATATAACTGCTTCTTTCTACACTCTCTTTCTTATTGTCCATATTTTTTGCAATAGTAACATTTTACCTTAGACTTGTCCAACCATATTTTTCCACTCCCAAGTTTAAGTTTTGGAGTCTCTAGGATAATATGATTGTGCTAACTATTTTGGTGTAGTTCTGCCTTTTTCTTGATGATTACCTCTGTCTCTTTGACCTCTACTTTTGTCTCTACCCATGCAAGTCTAAGTCATGAAGGCATGTTCTAGGGACTCATATTCTATGTTAGTTCTTGATTCATGGGACAAAAGAGATCTAAATAGTCCATCTACTCTCAATTTGGAAAAATATTCGGACTCCTCTATGGAAATGAAAATCGTCTTGAACTTATTGGGAAGGATCCTAAGAACTTTCTCCACAATTTTTTGATCTTCAATTGTCTCTCCATGAGTCCTTATCTGATTCACAGGTCCCATTACTTTCATCATGAACCAGTCGTTGTTTTGTCTCCTTCATCTTCAATATTTCAAATTCTCTCTTACAGGTTTGAAGCATCACAGAGTCCACTTTGTCATTACCATGATACGCTAACTCCAAAATATTCCAAGATTACTTTGCACTAGATGTTCCCATTATCTTGGCAAAAATGATGTCATCTACTAAACTATGAATCCAAAACCTAGTCTTGTTTTTCGGTTTCCTCATTTTTCAAGTTGATTTTTTGAGGCATTAGAAATGGCCCAAATATATGTTTGATCTAGATAAATGACGACATTCTCCATCACTTCCCAACATTCTTGTATACATGTGTGTCTAGCAATAAGGGATAAGGATTCCTTGAAGTTGGTATAGATTTCAAAGTGCTTTCATCATTTTGGTTGACATGTAGAGACTTGATTATTGAGTTAGTTCAAGAGAAGAATTAAGAGTTCTTGGCGGAGCCACTAAATTGCATAGAGGTGCATTATTGACTTGTTTGTGAGCACAAGTTACAAATGGAAAAGGTGTGCAGATGAGTTAAGACAAGGAATGGATCAAAGAAGAGATACTAGTGATTATGAGGCTAATAAAAAATGTGAAGAAAGATAACAAGGAAAAAAATAGATCTAAGCCATAAAAAGGACAATAAGAACATCAAAGAAAGAAAGAAAATGAGAGGATTAGACATAGGGTGATTTTAGAGGGGCTCTTAGGCATGGAAATCTTTTGCTACCTAGAAGAAGGGGAAGTGCTTGAATAAGAGTAACTAAAAATTGAGGATGTGTGTTGCCCAAAGCATGCTAGAAGAAGAAAAGAGGATGCTTAGGTTGTAGAAACAATGAATATATCTATACCATTACTTTTAAAAGCAAGGGGAGATCATTGAAGACCACCATAACTCCATGTGCCTTGGAGATTTCATGCATTTTTCTGCATATTGTGACAATTGTTGGTCCATAACCAGCATGCATTGCAGGTGCGGAGACGTGGAGATGCAACTTATTAATAAAAGGCTTTCCCTTATTAGAATTGGGATTCAAGAATGCTTCGAGGAAAATTTCAAAAGTTTAAGCTTGGTGGAGCTTTCTGCACCCCGTAGGTACACCCTGAGGAAAAACGATGCACAGATAGGCTCAAAAAAGTTTTGTAGATACACGGTTAGATAAGATGAGCATGCCAGAGGCCATCATAAATTGGTTGAACACCAATCATATGGCCTGCTTACTAATAGTTGCCTTAGTGTAATTAGACCCGAGTTGTCCAGAGGATGTAATGTAGTAGTTGTTTGATTACAATAGAGAGATAAGAGATTTTATTTATGGTTACAAGGTATTAGTCAAACATTGATGTTTCTGCTAGGGATTTGATACTAGGGAGCATCATTTCTGTTGGATTGGGGTTTCTGGTACGAAATTGTCCTTCATTGTTGGGTTTTTTTATTCATCAAATATTCATTGAAACTGGATAGATACAAATGCAGAGCAGAAGGATATACAAGTGCGAATTCATCAGACACATCATACAAATAGAAAATTTCGCATACCATAACATGGGAAAAGGTTTCATGTTCCGTTGAAGATTCAATCTTGTCTTCATAAACCTCTCTGTTTATGTATACTCAACGGACAACCACATTTCTATAGTTTAGGTTTCATATTTCCCACTGCATAAGCTAAGAGATGCTTTTATGGCCTTGCTTGTCAATGAACTGTTAAATATTAATATTTAAAAAAAGGGCATAAAAGGTTTATTATCTCAGACAGTGAGGGGGATTTATTCACCATATTTGGGGAAGAATGAATAATCCCGCTATCCAGTCATCTAGCCATTTTTCATTACTTGCCCAATCTCACAAAATTTGAAACCAGATAAAAATGATACATCTTATTACCATCCACTAAATCGTACCATGAGAAGACTCCCTTCCTAAACTTTTACCTACCTGGGGAGTGTGACTTTTCAATTCATGAGTAGTGTCTATCTGTCCTATATTTTTTATTCTATTAAGAGGACTTTTTCACTTGTTGGAAGAAACTAAGTAATTCCAACTACCAATGTTCAACAGCGATTTAAACGCTGATTCTAGAAATCGTTGAATAGATGAATAGAAATGGGTTTTGTGTTCAGTGTTTGTGTGTTGTGTTCAAGAGCTGTGCGCCTCTGATCTCTGTCATCACTTCCATCAGTAAATTGGAAATTAGAAACAGGATTTTTCGACCCCAATCTCTAAAATTACCTTCCTGCTAAAGTGTTATGTATGTTCGTACTCCCTGTTTTTAAATTCGGCAAATAGATTCTTCAGTTTCCATCCGTAAGTTCGAGAGCTGAAAGTTAGGGAGCTGATTCCCTTAGAAAAAAAAAAAGTGAATGCTAACGCTTACATAACCCAACACTATCACTTCAATTATAGGAACACTATCACTTCAGATATATATCTGCTAGAAGCGTAGAAAGGAATAGATACTATATATTGTAAACAATGAAATCCAATTACAGAATCGAGAAGCCAAAAGCAATAACGCCACCTATTTTGTTAGACTACTCCATATTGATATTCTTCCATGGTAGCACATGAATAGCGCTGCTACCATGTGTTATTATCTATGTAGAATGAACTTCACAACACGAATTCAATTCAAATCCACAAATTTCCAACTACGCATGAAGGGACCATTGAAGCATCCCAAGGTAGAAAATCCCTTCATCTATGTGTGGACTATCATTATTCATATAGCACCAAGATATCAAAATGCATGGATTAAACCATGATTAGAATGCAGTGGAAATTTCCTCTAAAACTTTGGCAAGTTGTGCAGGGCAAGAGAAGAAGGGACAGTGATCAGAATCCTCCAATTCGTAGACTCTAACAGGGGGGTTATCGGCTATCATCTTCCTCTGCAGTTCCTCCCATATTATGTTATCGTGCTTGGTCACTATGTACGCTCGAGGGACTCTGCCATAATTCTCACTGCTGAATACTACCTCTTCGTCCAACACTGGGTGAGGCCTGAGAAGAGTCTCCGCTAGAGTAATATCCTGGAATACACAATAGAACATTCTCAACGCCTTAAAATAGCTCAATATGATCAGAAAAACAATTAGAAAACGCAAATAGAAATAGGCCAATATATATTTATTAAGCAGGAGATCTCTATCTGCTGCGCGTTAGTTACATGAGAGGGGCTCTTTTGATAAATATAGTCTCGCGCGAAGTTGCTCCCAAATTTAAAGGACGACGGCCTGCTCGGTTGTCCATCAAGTCCATACTTGAATTCCATGTCTCCCCACGTTTGGTATCGTTCATAAAACTGAAAAAGAAGAAGCGGCAACATCAATAAAACACGAATAAGAGCCATCAAACTAGGTGAAATTGATATATAGTATTAATATGGTGAAATACCTGGCCAATCAGCTGAAGAGGGGTTGTACCACGGACGGGCATGAAAGCAGCCAGGAATACAGCCACAGCAATTTTGTGTGGGAATTGCTCCATCATACAAGTCAGATCCACACCTCCCAAACTGTGACCAACCAATATTACTTTTTCCTTCTTCTCTGCCCCATCTCCATCTCTATCTGGTAGAGTTTTCATGAGGTCCGCAACTGGTTGGTTGTACTCGGCCAAGGTTCGAATCGCATCACCGTCATTTGGGTTGAGTCCAGCTCCCCCGAGATCGACTGCTGTGACGCGATGACCGGCCTTTTTGAGCAGATCTGAGAGCTTGTACCAACACCACGCTCCATGACATGCCCCGTGAATCAAAACAAAGTGGGAGGTCCCTTCCTTTCTTCGACTGTCTCCCGATTCTGCTTCCATTGGGCTGATTCCACTTACTCTTGGCCCACAGGTCAGTGCTAGCAATAGGCTGCCTGGCTCCGAAAAATCGACAAAATCTGATTTGCTCTTTGTCACAATGTACCACACTTCATTATTAATTTCCCAAGCGACGCGCAGTTAGGGTAGTCATTGCTGCCTTATCAAACTGACCATCCAGTCTCCCAAAGGCCAAGTAGGTTTTGAAGATTATGAAATATAATAGATACTTATTCCATAGGTCAAGTGGGGATAAATATTACATACGTTTTGGTTAGAAATTCTTTTCATCTTGACATTATGTCTCATGTATATATTTGGTCATATCTTTAGTTTAATTGAATATTTTTTCGTACCTATGGTTGAATTGAATTTGATTTTGGAATATTTTAAAATTGTGATAAATAAAAATAAATCAAATTTTAAATTCATTCTCACATTTACAGATTATTCGAAAAAAATATTATAATAGAAATTTGTTAATTACAAAATTAAAAAAAAATTAATTAACAAAAATAAGAAATTTGTTAATTGCATATTAACAAAATTGAAATCAAAATTTTGTATTCACCCTCACCATATAAAGTGTTGTTGTTTTAATACAGGGAAACTGTTTTAAACACGTAATTAGTTAGTTGGGAAAATATTTCAATCATGCATAAATTTAGGAAAAAACAATTATTTAAACAACTCATTAAAAAATAAGAACAAACTCATTCTAAAATAAATCAAGACTAAAACCAATAAAAATTATAATTTCAAATAGAAAAAAAATAAAGAAAGGGCAGTGTCCATGACCAAAAGCTTTTCCTCTTCCAAAACAAGGTAGGATAAGTATCATCGAAAAACCACATCTTTCTTTCCCATAGTATGTAACAGGTTAAAGATGGGTGGAAATTTGGATATTTTTCACGAGTTTTATATGATCAAACTATAGGCAGTAAGTTTTAAGAATTTCCATGTACTTTAGACTCGGAGGTTCGGACTCGATAAAAAAACATCGAATAGGATGTAAATTGGACTTTTATTTTTTCTCGTTCAAATAATTGGAATTCTCAGCACATTTTGGTCGGTCTTAAGTAATACCACGGGCGTGGAAACCTGGATACAGCGGTATTACAACTGTCAATAAACAGCGGTATTAAAATCAAATATTACAACTGTGTCAATAGAGAGCAGTACTAAAAATCTAATATCCCTATCCTAGAGATAGGGCGAGCATCCATTTCTTTTTATTTTTATTTGAAAATCATCATTGCTGGGATCATCAATATTCCAACCCGGAGTATGCAATCAACGCTAAAGAATGGAAATGAATGATGGATCGTTCATGCATATATATATAATATAAAATTTGTTTTTAGTATTATTTTTTTTTGATGTTTTTTAATGGTTTTTTTTGTTTAATTTTTTTAAAAGTCTACAAGAATTTATTGAAATCATAAATTTGATAAATAATTCTGGTATAATTGAAGTGTCCTGGATATTTTTAGAAAGCTAAATTTATATATAAAATCAAAAACAAATTTAAATAACACAAATTAAAATTTCACTTCAAATTTTTTCATCAAACCAACACCAATAATCTAAAAAATCACACTAAAAACAATTAATTTATCAAAAAATTAAAAAATAAAAAAAGTCTCACACCCACTTTTAACGTTAACGTGCAGCTATCTTTAAGAAATGCATCACCACACAAATAGTCCAAAAAATCACACTAAAAACAATTAATTTATCAAAAAATTTAAAAATAAAAATAAAAACTTCTCACACCCACTTTTAACGTTAACGTGCGGCTATCTTTAAGAAATGCGTCACAAGCTCAGGAACACTGATAAATGCATCGTCACGCCACTCAATAAAGTATTTAGTCTTTCGTTTACATTAACTGAGGCAAATACTTTAATAAATCATAAAAGATAGATTATATAATATAAAATTATTTCACTTTATCTCTGTGGGTGTATGTTTTAACAAGTTTCATAGTAGCCAGTACATGTATTTTTAGTTTAAATAAAAATAAATATAATTAAAATATCAATAAATTTGTTATTAAAAATATTTAAAAATTATATAACTATATAAATTATAAATTTGAAATTTGATATAAATTTAAAATTTGATATAAATTTAAACTTTAATATTGTGGATAAAAATTTAAAATAAATGATAACTAGAAATTTAAAATATAAAAATAATTAAAATAACTTTTTATGAATTTTTTAGATAATTATAATTATTTTTATTTTAAAGAGTCCAAATAATAATAATATGAATTGAAAAATATAATGCACTTAATATTTTAATTTAATTATTTTAAATTAAAAAATTATAATAAATATATTAAATTAATCAAAATTATAAATAAATTATTTTAATAATATTTTTACTATGTAAAAGTTTGAACTCTTTAGTTTATATTTTAATTAGAAATTCGCTTTGCAAATTAATTACAAATGCTATATTTAGAGCAATGCTCTTACATTGACATTAATTTTTTAAGTCATTTTATGTTATAAAAATATGAAATATCTACTTTTATGAAAGATACCAAATTAAGAAAAGCACCATATGATCTATGCCAATGACGAATCTTGAACACTTAAGTAACATGAATTTACTTACATAAATAAATTCTCAAATAAATATTTTATATGATTTCTCATACATACAAAAATAAACATATTAACAAATGCTTCTAAATTTTACCATATATTAATTTAAAATGTCAAAAAAATAGTAAGAAAATATTGAGGAAGCTAGAAAGAAAATAATAAAAATAGTTAATATGCATTCACTCAAAAGCCCCACGACGCTTATGTTGATGTCAAATATAGTAAGATTTGTACGACCAAATATAATGCAAAGTAAATAAGTTTATAGGAGAAACAATATAAAAACACATATTAAATGGACGTGAAGGCCGGTGTTTTGGCCATAACTCCACTTGTTGGCTTAGATATCCAAGAAGAAGACAAATTTTAATCCACATTTTAGTTTAGATGTCTAAGAATAGGACAAATTTTATTGATGGAAAATTATTTATTTTGAGCATAGCTTATATTTTAAGTTTACTACGTTTAATTTAAGGTCTACAAAACTGAGATGAGAATTAATGATTCTGTTCAAAAGTACCCTATGTATTCATTACTAAATATTTAATAGTACTTAATAATAGTATTTGAAAAAAAAATCGGCATAAATCACATGATAATACATTTGTCGACACGTTTGGAACCAATGAGTGTGGTTCATAGTTAGAACAAGTTGAAGAATCAGATCATGGCTACAGGTTAAATAGGGATAACAGACCTTCCAACAACTATATTAGACTAAACAGGACAAACCGCTCTAATTGACAGATTTCACTAGTTAAATTATTATTATAATATTATTCAATGCATTAGATTTGATATCATTATATTTTATAATGTTTTGAATGTCATTAAAGTTTAGAATGATACAAACAAAAATTATTTTAATACTTTTCGGTTGGTATTGTGTGTTATTTTAAGTAGGACCAATGATAAGATTGCTACGATTCTTAAGAAGCATAATGTTCCCTCGATCTTTAGACCCTTTAATACCATTTGTAATTCACTCTGATCAGTGAAGGATCTTGTCAACCCTAAGGAAATGAAGGGTGTCTATATTATTACTTGTTCCTGTGGGACCCCCTACATTGGTGAGACTGGTCGCTCTATTAATCAAAGGTTTAATGAGCACGCAGCAAACCTTCAACATGGTAAAACCAAGTCTTCCGCACTAGCAAAGCATGCGGAGAAGACTAAACATCATGTTTGTATTGAGGAGACCCAAGTTATTGCTAAGGTTGTGCAGTTCCATCACCGAAAATTTAGAAAAGCCATTGAAATTGAAAAAAGGCCAAGCAATCTCAATAGAGATGACGGTTGGAAGATCAGTAGTTGTTGGATCCCTGCCCTCTCTTCCTAGTCGTTTCTTCCCCTTCCTCCCCCTCCCTCTATTAATGGCTTGAACATAATTTCTATTTTCTTTTTCTCCCTTATTATCCTATAGTGAAGCTTCTAACTAACATGTTTTCTTTATCCTTAATTCTTATTTGAGTTTTTGGTCCTCTTTGGAAATCTCCCTCATTTTCTTTTCTTTTCCTTATATTTATGAGATAGTCCTTTTCATGACTATCTAAATGGGTTAAAATTATCTAGTATAAAATAATTATTTATTTTTAAGTAGTAAGTTTATGTTCACATTAAATAACTTTACTAATAAATTTATATTAATTAGTTACCCAAACCCCATTAATAATAAGAATAATAATATTATAATACTAATAATAATATTTAATATTATTATTTTAATTAATATTAAATCTATACAATTACTAATAGTTATAATTCTTAGATCTATTAATATTTGTTAACATTTTGCTCATTATTTTTTAAACAAAATCTTTCTGTAAAAATCACATGAGAGAATTTTATGGCCGATGCCTTTCGAACCAACAAGTGTGGTTCATTAATAATAATAATAATAATAATAATAATATTTAATATTATTATTTTAGTTAATATTAAATCCATACAATTATTAATAGTTATAATCCCTAGATCTATTAATATTTGTTAACATTTTACTTATTATTTTTTAACATTTTACTTAAAATAACACACAATAGCAACCAAAAAGTATTAAAATAATTTCGGTTTGTATCATTCTAAATTTTAATGACATTCAGAACATTATAAAATATAATGATATCAACCCTAATACATTGTATAATATTATTATAATAATTTAACTAGTCAAATCTAGCCGTTTCTTGGTCAATTATAGCCGTTTGTCCAGTTTAGTCTAATATAGCCGTTGGAAGGTCTGCTATCCCTATTTAACTTGTTGCCATGATCTAATTCTTCAACTTCTTCAACTTGTCCTGATGATGAACCACACTCTTGGTTTGAAACGAGTGACAAATGTATTATCATGTGATTTACGTAGAATTTTTTTTCTCATAAACTTGATATAAATCACAGAACCCTGAATTCAACAATAAATCAAATAAAAACTAAACACAATATATCTAATAACAATATATCTTGATAACAAGTATAATAAATCATAAACTGTGGATCATATAATATAAAATTATTTCACCTCATTTCTGTTGACGTATGTGCAGGGACATAATAGACCCATATCTTAATAAATCACTAAACCGTTAACTCAATATAACATTAATAATATAAAATCACTATACACAACTCATACCCACTTCTCTCAAGATTGATATTACATTAATAATATAAAATCACTATACACAACTCATACCCACTTCTCCCAAGATTGATATTACAATGGTCACTATTAGAAGAGTGACACCCCATATAAGTCACATATACCATCTAACAATTATAATATAAAATTATCTCATACAACTCATACTTGCCTATCAATCACAAATAATATTAATAATATAAAATTATGGAGTTGTCTATAATGGGATTTTTTGGAGATTCCGGTGACGGAATCTGCGGAAGAAATTGAGGTTAAATCTTGATTTGTTGCAGTTAAAATGGTTTTTTAACTGCATATTTGGATTCAGCACCCTGAAAAGCCCCTGAGACGCCTTGATTGTGCAGAAACTAGCTATCAAACTTGCGATTCCAATAAATTGCTGCTGGATTTTCACCAAAAAAACCAACCAAAAAAACTTCCAAAAAATCTCATTATAGACAACTGCTAAAATTATTATGTACAACTTACACTCACTTTTCTCAAATTCCAAACATTCAAGCTCTTCTGTCCCGGAGTGGAGTTGACCATGTGTATTAAATATCAGGATGGAAAGTTTATTAATATTATATTTATAAATTTTAGTATAATAACAGATCTGTTAAAAGGACGGGGGATTTTCAAAATGTGTCACTTCAATTAAAAAAATATGTCATGACACACTTTTTTACACATGGTTATCCTGACTTAGCCACACAGTACACACACTTGTGGATTCTACGATTCAGGATCTGAATCAACTATTTAATCAAAAAGCTCTGAATCAATTTGTTTAATTAATAAAATATTTATTTTGTAAAAAAATTATTAAAATAAGATTTAAAGATTACAGACATTTATTTTATTTATTAAAACAATTGTTATAAACTTCGAAGAGTAGAATATATACATATCTGCAAACTTTAACAATCCCATAAATATAAAAGAAAAATCCTCCAATAATATACTTGGACGTAGTATTAACAAAATCAACTTGATATCATAAATAGAAAATAAAAGTCTAATGCTCCAATATAGTTGACCGTACTAGTATTACAGTAATCAAGTAAACAATGATATTCTATAAATTCACGGCTTACCATAGTCAATAATGGCGGTATCGACTTGTTGAGTTCAAAACTAAGAATAAGTATACGTCATTGAATACGGGGGTGGTCTTGCACCGGGTCGCCGTTCCTGTTCTTGCAGGGACGCTTTCAGTGCAAAATTCTTGTTCGAGGTTGTTTTTTTCTAATGTTTTGGTATTTGTTCAGCAGAGGTAATCTAACTAACACACATTCAAAGGAGCTGACTAGAATCGTACGAAAAATTGCAGAGTTTTCTAGCAAAGCAACCATATCAGCTTTCACTGAAAAAATAGGTTAGGGCTGTGTGATTTCGTTTGTGCACAAAGATGAGTGAAGTGGGCATATATATCTTAAAAATCAAAATAAAATATATTTTAAATAAAAAAAATATATTTACAAAAATAAAAATAATAAACATATTTTATTAGCTTTAATTAAAGACATTATAAACTATCAATAATGTCATTTTCATTATGGGGAACGAGGTGAATTGATGAAGGGGGGGTGATGATCCACAAGCGGAAGCGAGGGTTTCTGCAAATCTAGGGCTAACAGCGGTGAGTCTATAAGAGGGGCGGCAACGGTGACAAGTGCAGGAGAGCAAGTCTTCTGCGCGTAACCGGGTCTGCGACATCATAAAAAGAGGAGGAAGGTTATATAAATCAGGGAGGAGCTGAAAGACGCCATGGCAGGGGAACCAGGGAGGGGAGAGATCCCCTCCTACAAAAACGTGATAGCGGGAGAATCAAGTGGAAGCGGAATACAAAGAGACCCAAAGGAAAACAGCAAAGATGCGCCAGTAATGGGAAATCGATGGCAAACAAGACTTGGAGGCAGATGTCTACCCAGAGCTCAGAAAAAACCAAGGTTCGTAATCCCCAACAACAAACTTGAAGAGTACAGATGTTATATGAGGGACCATGCGTTGATATGCAAGTTTGTAGGGTTTTGACCTTCGAAAAAGGACTTGACAAAGTGGATACAACAAAGATGGAAGCCAAAAGGGCATATAGATCTAAAGCTAGGGGCAAAGGGCTTTTTCACAGTGATATTTTCAAACCTAGAAGATAAGGAAAGAATCTTTGAAGGGGGATCGTATTTCATGAATAACGCTGGTTTATTTATGAGGCATTGGGAGGACTGCTACAATCCAGACCATGAAAAGATGCTAGCAGCACCCATCTGGGTAAGAATGTTTGGCTTACCAATGGAGTTCTGGGATCCTGATATTCTGGAAGGCATAGGCAATACAATCGGGACTTTTGTCAAAGTAGCAGAGACAACAAAAAGAGGGAAGTATACATCCTATGCAAGGATATGCGTATATATGAATATAGCAGAACCACTGCCAGAGTTCATAGAGCTAGAATACCATGATGAAGTATGGCAGCAACCGATGGATTACGAACACATACCCTTCAGATGCAGGAGGTGTCATGAATATGGCCATTTCTTCAAACAATGCCCACTGAACGATGTAGAGGAAACATCAAAGAAAAAAGAAGAAGAAAAAAAGAGGACAAAAGGTACAGAAAGAGGGGAAGAGGGTTTCCAAGAAATACCCAGAAAAATAAGACCAGGGAAAGAAACGATAAGAATGCAACAACCCGTTAAAATAGTGTCAGTAGAATGTCAAAACAAGTTCAAGGTCCTACATGAAGAAGAAGGGGAGATGGGAAAAGACGAAAACGTGGAGGAACCTATGGAGCTCATAAAAGATATAAAGGAGCCAGACCTAAACCAGGGTAGTAGGGCGGGAGGAGAAGCAGAGGAAAGCATGGATATGACAGTAGAACAACCTCAGACGGAGATTGATCCCCAGAAGGATAGTGGAAGCGAGGAGGAACGAATAATGAAAAGGCTGTTACAGGACTGGAAAAATCTTGATGAAAGGTTTATCCCGGAAGCCCAAAAGCAACTGTATAAAGAGACATTCCAGAAATACAAGGAAAAGAAAGGAACTACTCTAGTAAATTAACTGGATCAAACAGGATTGCAAGGAACTCCAAGTTTAGGAATGGACAGCTCTGGCAAAGGCGTAGGAAAAGAGGAAGGCAGACAATGAGCGAAACCATACAAGCGGTTGGAGAAATACTGGTTAACTCAAGCAGAGTCATACCTCTCTCAGAGGTATTTCAAAAACCCCCCAAAAAGTTATAAAATGATAGTCACAAGTTGGAACATTAGAGGCCTTAACAGTAAAGGAAAACATAAGTATTTTAAGGACAGGGTGAAGAAAGACAAACCCAGTATAATGATAATCCAAGAAACGAAGATCAGCTCCCAGAAATTAGAAGACATAATGAGAAAACAAAAAATACATTATGAGGTGATGGGTCAGGATGCGAATGGCACGGCAGGAGGTCTAGCAATCCTCTGGAATCCTGAAGAGGTGCATTTTGAAAATTGGATAAGCTTACCCCGAATCCTCTCAGGCTTATTCAGATTGATAGGGTCATCTGAGTGGATTCTCATCACAGGTGTCTACGGTCCGCACATACCAAGGGAACGAAAAAATTTCCTTAAAAACATGCAAACCACCCGAAAGATCTTCCCAGGGATCCCGTGGATTGTAGGGGGAGACTTTAATATGATCAAAATGATAGAAGAAAAGAGAGGAGGTATAAATAGACCGGATCAAGACATGGAGGAGTTCAGTGAAATGATTACAGAGCAAAGACTGGTAGACATCCCGACAATAAATGGCATCCACACTTGGAACAATAGAAGAGGAGGCAGAAACCAAATAGCTTCCAGGTTAGATCGATTCTTAATTTCAGAACAAATAATGAACAGGGATGTATTTGTTGAGGCCACGATAATGCCGGCGATGGGCTCAGATCATTGGCCTATTAGACTAGAGATAGACATCAAGAAAAACCCCCTCAACAGACCTTTCAGGTTTGAGGTCTTCTGGCTCAGGAATCCATAGTTTATATCTAAGGTAGAGGAATGGTGGACCCAAAGTCAACAAAAAGGAAAATGTAAGATGCATACCTTTCAGCTAAAGCTCAAAGAACTCAAAGGGAAAATCAAAAAATGGAATAAGGAGGAGTTTGGAAACATATTAATGGAAAAGCAGAGACTAGAGCAAAAAATGGAAGAGATACAACAAAAAATTATTATAGAAGGACGAAACGAAGAGAGAAGCAGAGAGGAGGGAATCCTAATTAGCCAACTTGAGGAGCAGAGGCAACAGGAAGAGATCCTATGGAGACAAATGTCCAGGACAAATTGGCTCTACAAAGACGAAAGGAACAACAAGTTCTTTCACCAAGCCATGATCCAGCATAAGCAAAGGAACATGATTTTCTCCATCAAAAACGAAGAAGGGGAGAGGATAACATAACACGAAGGAATTGAACAGGTACTAGTAGGGTACCATAAAGACCTGCTGACGGAACCACAAGTGGACAGAGGAGCGGCTACAAAAATAATCTGCAAGGAAATCCCAAAGATAATAACGGAGGACCAAAATATGGCTTTGATGAGGGCAGCAACGCTAGAAGAAGTGGAGGAAATTGTGAAGGGCATGAAGAAAAACAAGGCCCCAGGACCGGATGGATACACAGCGGAATTTTACCAGGCAGGCTGGCATTTTCTTGGACAAGAGATACTGGAGGTGGTAGAGGAATCTCGCATTAAATAGAAGGTATGGTCGGGTCTTAACTCTACTTTTTTTACTCTGATTCCTAAAAATGCTAATTCTGAAACTGCCCACGGTTTTCGCCCAATAGCCCTTTGCAATGTAATTTATAAAATAATCGCTACATTGTTGGCTAAAAGACTGAAACCTATTCTCTCTAGTATAATATCCCCGGAGCAAACCGGCTTTGTGGAGGGAAGACAAATCCTTGATGGATTAGTAGTTACCCAGGAAGTGATCCATTCTCTAAAGCAAAAAAAGCAGAGGGGGATGATGATAAAACTAGATTTGTCAAAAGCTTACGATCGCCTAAACTGGAAGTACCTCAAGGCAATCCTTATGGCTTTTGGGTTCAGTAACAGATGGATAGACTGGGTTTATAATATGATATCAACGCCTAACTTCTCTATAATGTTGAATGGGGCGCCAACTTCGACCTTCAACGCCACTAGAGGATTAAGACAGGGGGACCCCTTATCTCCTTTTTTGTTTATATTGGCTGCGGAGGGTCTGGGAAGGTATTTCAAAAAAGAGATGAGGGAAAGAAAGATCAAAGGGCTGAGGCTATGGGGAAGCAACCTGCCTATCACACACCAGCAGTTCGTAGACGACATCATGCTCTTTTGTGAGGTCTCTCTAAAGGAAGTAAGGGGAGTAAAAAGGATTTTGGATTTGTTTATGGAAGCCTCGGGTATGGAAATCAACAAAGATAAATCTTGTACATTTATCTTCAATACCCCAGAAACGATCAAAGCTCATTTAACCAAAACATTGGGATTCAGATATGGAGAACTACCAACAAAATACCTAGGGAATCAACTAGATGTAAATCCTACAAGAATAGCAAACTGGCAGCAAATAATAGAAAAACTCAAGAATAGACTTGCGAATTGGTCCTTTCGCTCGCTGAACATAGCAGGAAGATTGGTACTCCTGAAATCAGTCCTCCAATCCATACCAATCTATCCTCTATCGGTCATGGCTGCTCCCAAAGGTGCTTGTACAAAAATGAAGGAAATTTTTGGAAAATTTATATGGGGAGGACCAAAACAGCAAAGGAAATGGGCACTAGTTTCGTGGAAAAGTCTGACAAAACGAAAAGAAGAAGGAGGTCTAGGACTCCGAGACCCGGGCATCCTAAACCAAGTTCTAGGAGCGAAGCTGTGGTGGAGGTGGATGAGGGGAGGAAATGACTTATGGAAAAAAATATGGACACAGAAATATAATATGCCCTTAACATCAGAAGGCATCCTCAGACTAGAAGAAACCCCAAAAGGATCTACAATATGGGAACTGGCAAGCCAGAACAGAGACATCATAAACAAATATGCCTTCTGGGAAATAAGGGGAGGAAGTACAGCTAGATTCTGGGAGGAGGCATGGCAGCAAAGAGACAAAATGGTCAGTATCCAAGCTCTGCAAAGTACATATCAGAAGGCTGTAATGGAGGGGTTAGAGTATGTAAGAGAATACTGGAAAGAAGAGGAGCCAGATGAGACATGGAGAACATGGAGAAAACCAGAAGAATGGGATGAAAATATAGATCAGGAGCAGAAAGGGATACTTGTAAAAGAATTGGAGTCAAGGAAAATTAAAATTAGATCGGGACAGGATATTCTTAGATGGGGAAATTCCACAAGAGGGACCTTCACAGTCAAAGAAGCTTATTATTTAACAACCCGCCAGGAGAGAGAGGAGGAAACTTTGGAATGGGGAAAAATCTGGAGTAATAAGTGGTGGCCGAAGGTAACTATATTCGCATGGCTAGTTGGGAAAGAAAGAATACTGACGTGGGATAAGCTTCAGAAACGGGGTTTCCAGGGGCCCCCGAGATGCAGCCTTTGTAAACAGGAGAACGAAACCCAGGAACACATTCTGAACTCTTGCCCATTTGCTCAGCAACAGTGGGTTGAAGTCAGGAACCTCTTTGGAAAATCTAATAGGGACCCTCTGGATATTAAAAAGACCATCTTCCAATGGGGAAAGGGCCAATTCTCATGCCCGGTTGTAGGGAGAACCTGGAATCTAGCCATAGGTTTTGTCATATGGCTTCTATGGAAGGAACGAAATCAAAGGATCTTCTTAGACAAAGCCAATCCACCAGAAAAGATATGGAGAAGAACGCAAAAATTAATTAGGGAGACTGTTCTAGCTGAGACCTGGGAGGAAGAGGATTGGAGAGCGAACCCTGATGAAGGATGAATCCTAGCTAATCTAAATATGGAATATGGTATGGTATATCCCTTGAAAGAAAGACAGCAAAGATCTCAGACTCAGAGTCCAGAGCAATTCAGTTATCCTGGGAAAAACTTCATTAAACTGAATTTTGACGGGGCTTCCAAAGGAAACCCAGGGCCGACAGGCTTTGGAGGTATCTTTAGAGACAGTGAGAGACCTGGGGAGGCATAATGACCAATAATGAAGTAGAATTGATGGTTGTATACCAGGGTCTTAGAATAGCAGTAAGAAACGGCTACACAAAGCTGGAAATTGAAGGCGACTCGCAGATAGTAGTTGAAATGCTTAGAAATCTCAATAATGGGAAGGACTAGGATCAAGTTGCAAGGAGCTGGAGGATGGCAGGGATCATTCAAGACTTGGCAGATATATTGAATCGTATTGAATATAAAATCATCAACCATGTTAGGCGAAAAGGAAATAAAGTTGTAGACTTCCTTGCAAATTGGGGATGCAAAGAACAGGGAGAAAAGGTGGATAGCATCTGGCCAACTGTAATGAACAAACCAGGATGGGAGAACCTCATCACAATAATCACTCAGGACCATAATGAAACCACAGCTCTATAAAAAGGATCCCAAGAGGCCCCCGATTGGGGTGAAAACTGCGGCGATGAGGATGATTAATATGACGGGGGAGAATGGCCATGATAAGCCATATGGTATATGGGAAATGATGCCGGCGAACAGGAAGATCCACAGAGAGGATATAATCCCAAGGAGGAGCAGAGTTGGAGTAATTAAAGGCAGAAGTGGTGGTAGAAATGCTTTATTGATGGGACGTGGGTACGATGGCATAGAAGTAAGACGAGGAGGAGTGGGCGATTATGGAAACTGCAGGTGGTAGAGGGAAGTGGGGAAGAGGAACGAGGATGGGCGGCAAGGAAAAAACTATGAAGAAGGGAGAAGGTGTGAGGGAAAGAATTCGGTAAATGCAACCGGAGGGAGAGCGCAAAAAAGCAGGGTGGTGGAGACCACAGTAAGGATTAAGCAGGAAGAAGAAGGCGGAAAGACAGACCACCCATCCCCGAAAGGATTGGACGATAGGCAACAGCGAGAAGAATGAGGAAGGAAGCGACTGAGGCGAGCAAGGGCGGAAAGGGGACGGGCAAGGAAGGAAATATGGTTGATTCTTGGGAAGCAATGGAATAGTATCAGACACCAAAAATCTCCAAAATTAAGGAATGCTGCAGTCTGATTCAACATCATTTACTAACAGATATCTCCTACTCCTAAGAGAGCCTAGGTTGGCTGCCAAGTCTGCCTGTGAGTTTAACTTCCTCAGAACATGATAGAAGGAGATTTTGTGGAACTTGGGCAACAGTAGTCTGATTTTTTTGAGGATGGGGGCTAACTGCACCTGAGAAGGGATCTTTTGAGAGTTCATAGCCTGTATAATTAGTTTGGAGTCTCCAAAGACTGAGATGGAGAGGAGATTCCTCTTGATAGCCAGATTTAGACCCTTCCATAGAGCAAGAGCCTCTGCTCTGTTGTTTGTTTCATGCCCTAGACCCCAAGCAAAGCACATCTTAGTTGAGCCACTTGGGCTTAAGATAACTCCCTTGCCACCCGCCTTTCCTGGGTTACCTTTAGAGGCCCCATCGAAGAATAGGCAGTGATCATCCAAAGAAGATATCCATTTGATGAATTCCTGTTCTTCCAGACGAATTTCCCAATGAGAAGGGGCTTTAGCAGGAGGAATGGATCTATTCTGATGATTTGGAACAAGCTCTTTTAACCATTGATCTTCCTCACTGTCTAGAATCATGCCATTTCTTATGGTGGGTTTGGTTTCTAAGGCCTCCCCCAACAGAGCTTTGATCTTAGTGATAATTTTGACCAGGTTACAACTCTCCTCCCTAAATATTCTGTTGTTCCTCTCCAACCACAGTTTCTAGCATGTGAATTTGGGGATCCACATCCAGCCAGTCTTGAGAAGGCTTTTTTTGGAGAGACAGAACGGGGATAACTTGGCCCAGTTTCTTAACAGGTCCTAAATATTTCCTGGAAGCTCTATTTTGTCAAGTCCTAACATCAGGACACCTTTCCAAACTTCTTGAGCAAAGGGGCACAATAAGAATAGGTGGTTAGTCGTTTCTTCATCCGATGCACAAAGAGGGCACCTAGAGGGACCTTCCATTCCACGCTTCCTCAGGTTATCTCTAGTGAGGATAATTTTATGCGCCAGAGTCCAAAAAAAGAAGTCCATTTTGGGGAGAGCAGGAAAAGACCAAATAAATTTCCATTGAGATGGCTTTGGGGGGATGCTAGGGACAACCATCATACTTTTGTAACCTTCTGCTACTGAGTAAGAGCCTGAAAGAGAACCCCACCCTATTTTGTCCTTAGAAGAGGCCTTTAAGGGAGATTTTCCTTGGAGAAAATCCAACAATAAATTGGCTTCACCATCCAGCAAATGAGGGACCTCCCCCAAATTCCAACCATCCCATAGAATTTTTTCATCATTTGTCCAATTGGAGATGTCCCAAAGGGTTTCCAGATTGCTGGCCTGAAGCCAAGCTCTGATATTTTCCAGTTCTGCCATTTGATTCAAGGGCTAATCTCCAAGAATCGAATCTTCCAAAATTTTTATTTTTTTCCCATTACCTGGGATCCAATAAAGCTGATGACTGAAAAGTTTCAAATCTGTGAAACAGAGTGTAAAAACTGGTGATCCTTTGGAAATTCTAGGAGGCTAGTCCAAGCACCTCAATTGCTGCCCATGAAAATATTTTTTCCACGGAACTCTCTTGCTCCAACTAGGATTCCCAAAAACAATGTTCCAAAGGAGCTTGGAGCCCAGAGCAAGATTTTGGGCTGCCAGATCCCGCATTTGGAGACCTCCTTCCAAGAATGGCTTCTTAATAGTGTCCTAATTAACTAAATGGAGCCTTCTTTCATTATTTTTCCCTCCCTCCCATAGAAATCTTCTCAGGAGACCATCCACTTTACTAATAAAGGTTTTAGGGGCTAGTAGAATGGAGTTCTGATAAACTAGGAGACTTATGAGAACAAATTTCATAAGGATTACCTTCCCAACATTATTCAATCATGAGGCTCCCCAAGATTGTATTCTAAGTTTTAGCTTGTCTAGCAGGGGCATCCAGTGAGCTACCTTAGGATTTGATTTGAAGATTGGGATCCCAAGATACTTAAATGACTCCCAGGTCAGGGTTCTTTCCATTTCTAATAGCCTTGCTATGTCTGTCAAATCTTTGATCGAGCAATTCCAGCCATAGATCGTGCTTTTTAGATAGTTAATCTTGCTACCCGAAACCTCCCTATAAATGTCTAGCTCCTTATTGAAGGTTCTAGCAGAATTTATGTTAGGTCCTCCAAGCAATAATGCATCATCAACAAACTGGGCATGATTTATGTCTTTAACATTGTGAGCCATTCTTAGGCTTGGCAGAGTTTGGATTTGTTGACAATAGTCTAGTTGGAAGTTGAGCACTGAAGCTTGAATGGCGTAAAGAAGCGGGGACAAAGGGCAACCTTGTCTTAGCCCCCTCGAGGCCTGGAAAAATTCCGTTGAACGACCATTAACCAGAGGTGCTATCCAAGGGGAGGCAATGCAGGCTTTCACCCAAGTTATGAGAACTTTTGAGAAGCCAAATTTCTCCATCACAGAAAACAGGAAATCATGTCTCACCCTGTCAAAGGCATTTGTCAAATCTAGCTTAATCACCATGCCTTTCTCTTTTCGATGACAGCTTGAATGAATTGCTTCTTGCACCAGCACAATATTGTCAAGAATCTTTCTCCCTTTTATGAATCCTCCTTGGTTTTCAGGGATGATGACCGGCAGAATTTTCTTAATACGGTTGGCTATTATTTTTTTAATTATCTTATAACTTGTATTACAGAGAGAGATGGGCCTGAATCTGCTAAAATCGGTGGCGCCTTTGTCTTTTGGAATCAAGGCAAGGAAGGCCGAGTTGGTACTGCCTCCAACCTTGGTGCAGGTTTGAGATTTACGGATCATTCTCTGAAGGTCTTTTTTAATTGTAGGCCAGCAAGTCAGGTAGAACCTTGTAGTGAACCCATCAGGGCCCGGGGCTTTATCTGGATCCATGCAATCCAAAGATTCTTTAATCTCATTCATACTGATCGGAGCAGTCAGCATAATATTGTCAGAATCTTGAACACAGTGAGGAATAAGATCAATCAGATAGGCTTGAGAATCGATAGGAGGGTCTTCCGGGGCAGAGTGAAGATCTTTGAAGAAGGAGTGGGCTGCTCGCTTTATGCCTTCAGAACCTTTAACCACAGTGTTTTGATAGTGAATTTCTACTGTTTTGAAGTTCTTGCGTGATTCAGCTTGCTTATGGAAGTAGCTTGTATTTTTGTCTCCAGCCTGTAACCAAAGATTTCTGGACTTCTGTCTCCAGAACTCTTCTTCATCTCTACTTGCTCTATGGAGATCTTTTTGCAGCTCTACTTCTTTTTGAAGAAGGATTTGAGTTACATCGGAATTCTCCATTGTTAATTGATGGCTTGCTAAATTGTCATGCATCTCCTTTCTTTTGGCGGTGGGTGTTTTCAACCTTTTAGCCCACTCCTTGAGCTCCCTTTTAAGTCTCCTCATTTTTTCTTCCCACACAAAGAAAGGGGATCCTTCATGAATTTGACGGTTCTAGGCCTCGGAGACCACCTCCGGGAATCCTTCTTGATGAATCCATAGAGAACTGAATCTAAAGGGAATGGGGCCAAGATTTCCATCCAAGGAGAGCTCAAGCAGAATGGGTTTATGGTCAGAGGTGTAGTTCGGCAGAATTTTAGAGGTGGCCATTAGACCACAAGTCAAGAAGGAGGATTGGACTAGAAATATGTCCAGACGAGCAGCAATGTGGCCGGGGGCTATCCTTTTGTTTGACCAGGTGAATTTCCCAGATGTGGGCTCGATATCCTCCAATTCCCAATCTAAAATGAGGTCTTCAACCGATTCTCTAGCTGGGTCCCTGACCAGCGAGCCCCCCTTTTCTCTTCTGCAACTAGCGTAACATTCAAATCACCTGCAATAATAATATTTTCTAGGTTGTGCAAGAAAAGATGGGACTGGAGCGAGTCCCAACAATTTTTTTCTCAGATGGTAAGACCGGAGCATAAAGATTGAACATACTTACTTGGTGGCCAGATTCTTTATGGAGGAGCTTAGTGAGTAGCCAATGGGGGTAGCATTCTTCGTGAATCAGATCATATTTGGAGATGTCCCAAAAGGAGGCAATCCCTCTAGAGGCGCCTCTAGCGCTAACTGCTCTCCCTTGGCCTTTATGCTAAAATGCTTTGCTTGCTTGGAGGAGTAGAAGGTCCTCCAGTTTTGTCTCCTGGATGAGAAGGATTTCAGGTGAGTACATCCTTACAATGTCTTTCAGAGCTTCTTCTTTCAACCTGCTGCCTAACCCTTTGCAATTCCAGGAGACGTATTTCATTATTCACTGGCTTGGAAGGTTGTGGCTCCTTTTGGAGCTTGACCATGCTTGCGCCTAGATCTGGTATTCATCATTCCTTTGAGAGTTTTCTGAGAGCCTTGGAGAACATCCAGATAATTTTGTTCCTCTCTCTGTTTCTTCTTGGACTTTCGACCCCTGGCCGACTTGATAGGAGTGACTTGCGAGTTGTCTGAATCTGAGACTCCATCTTCTGAATCTCCCTCAGAATCGGAGCCCAGACTGATGTGCTCCTCGTTTTCTTCTTTTTCCCCTTGTTCATCCTCTGATGGAGGAAGAGTTGACTTTGCCTTTGCTTCTTTCACTTTCTTCGACAGGTCTTCTGGTTCCTTTTGGGTTCCAATGGCATCTGTCTTTACCCCAGAGGAAGAACCCTCTTTTGGAACATCTTTGGCTTTTGGTTTAGGCTGGGGCTTCACCAATGGCCCTGAATTTTGTTTCTCAGTTGGTTTTAGGACTGCCTTGCCCTTTTTTATTTCTTTCCATCCTTCTTCGTCCACTTTGTTCCCAGTTGGAGCTTTTGGGCAATTTCATTGGAAGTATCCATGTTCGTGACAGGTTCTGCATTTGAAAGGCATTTGCTCGTAATCCAATTTTTGATAGTGATGACATTCTCTGACTGTAAGTTTTACTGCTTCAGGCAGTGCAGCTTCCAGATCGACTTCCACATATATTCTTACGCAGGTATATTGGCCCTTGTTATCTGCTTTGTCAATGAAACGTCCTAGGCCATTTCCAATCTTATACAAGGTGTGACAGCTCTAGCAATGGATTGGAAGATTGGGAAGCTGGACCCAGACTGGGACCTCTTTAAGGGTATCGATTAAGGTATCGAAGTCGGGGGTCCACTTATTAAGATACAGACCCTGATTTCCCATAAAATACAGACCGTTTCTGAAAACCAAATCTCGATCTTCTTTGGAGGTGAACTAGAAAATGAAATACCCTCTTCCGACAACATAGCATATCACATTGTTTTTCAGCTGGGGCCTCCAGTTGCGTTGGATCCAGTCATCTGTTGTTTTTGTAGAGGGCCAGCGTCCCATAAATTGTCCTACCAACCCTCTGTCAGCCAAGGCTAGGGTGATTTTTATCGGTTGGTCTTCTGGCAGGGCGATCTCAGGAATTTCCTCCAGTTTTTTGATGAATTTCGGGACTTCTGGAATCAAACGTTTCTTCCCTTTCTGCGAGAGAAATCTTCTGAATGCTTCTTCTGAAGAGATTGGTGGGGTGGGAGAAGGCTCCCCACCCCCAGGCGCACTCATGGCGGCGGCTATGCTCCTCTGTGATCGCAAAACCCAGACGTGGACACTCTACCAGCAGCAGCAGCATTGGCCGGAGGAGGGAGGCAGAGCACGATTGCAGGGATGCTGGGAAGGATTGAGAGCCCAGCAACAGGGGCTGCCAGGCAGGAAGCCTACGGAGGGCCGCAGGGGTCGAAGAAGCAGGGGCGTGGGAGCTCTAGTTCAGAACGCGTGCGCAGATCACCCTGAAACTCAGCGCTGCCCTCCATTTTCATTTGAAGTGAAATATCGTATTAAACATAGGTTTGATCTAAAGTGGTCATTGTATTAAATATAAAGTTTTGTCTCAAAATCCTTTTGTCTTAAATATAAAGTTTTGTCTTAAAATAATTTTGTCTTAAATTGTTTTCGCCTTAAAATAATTTTGTTTTAAACTCTTTTTGTCTTAAATATAAAGTTGTGTCTTTAAATTTTTGTCTCAAACTACTTTTGCCTTAAATATAAAGTTTTGTCTCAAAATATTTTCGTCTTAAATATAAAGTTTTGTCTTAAAATATTTTTGTCTCAAACTACTTTTGTCTTAAAATATTTTTGTCTTAAATATAAAGTTTTGTCTTAAAATATTTTTGTCTCAACCTATTTTTGTCTTAAAGTCTATATTTAAGACAAATCAATTGATATTAATTTTTAATGTAAAATAACTAAAATAAAAAATGAGTTTTTGAGACAAAAGATTTCTTTTGTCTTAAAAAAAAGTCTCAAAAGTGCCCTTGGTGTAGTAATGTGACCGTCATCAAATACTACTTTCTTCATGATTAAGATTAAAAAAGTATTACAATTAGAAGTTCACAGGCTTTATTTAAATACTACTTTCTTTAGGATTAAGATTAAAAAAATATTACAATTAGAAGTTCATATGCATTAAAAAAATTACATTGAGAAGTTCATATGCTTTATTTATGGGCTAACTCCATATTGTATCCTTAAATGGATGTTCTAATTTCATCCACGTTCTAATTTCATATTAGATTATTAAATAAGTAGTTGTTTTTAATGTGATTTTTTGGAAATTTTTTGGTGGATTTTTCTGGTTTAATTCTCTAAACTCCAGTCGGAATTCATTGAAATCACAAGATTGATGGGTAAACCCTGCACAATAAAAGTGTCCTAGAGGTTTTTCATGGTGATGAATACATATATACAGTCAAAAAAACTAATTTAAATAGCACAAATCAAAATTTCCCCTCAAAATTTTGACCTGATTTTGGCACCCAAAACTCCAAAAAATCATACTAAAAACAACTCAGTTAAATACAAATTAGCGTCTTATTGAGCATTTTTATGTATTGCCCAGTAAACAGGTCATCAACGACCACCTAACCAGCATGATTTAAGTTGTGGCCATGGGGGACTTATTGTTTAAGACATGCTTAGATTGTGTAGTTCCATAGACAATCAACCTCAATCGAACCACTCCGAATTGCAATAGGCAAATTAAAACACAGTTATTTTAATGTCTACATTAATTTGGTTTCAGGGACTTTAATGCCTTCCATGAACGTGCAGTTGCAACAATTTTTACATTCGTTTGATCCGCAGTGAAAGGGAGCCTGTGCATATGAGTAAGAGAAAGTAATTATCTGAACTCTGAAACGCAGAGAAGGTGCCGTAAGTCCACTTGCCTATGAATGGAAGATACTCCTAGGCCAACTACTTGCCTATGAATGGAAGCTACGCCCAGGCCAAGCCTGTTGCCTGTGAATGGAAGCTACGCCTTGGCCAAACATGGCCTCCCCGATCCTGCATCCACTCTGATGCTCTTTATGCTGAGGTTAATAACTGCTGCTTGATCCACTTCGTAGACGAATGCATGAGGGACGACGCCATGTTATCTGCCAAAGGCTATAATGGATACCTCGCTATTAGTGAGATATTGCCAGAGAGGTTGTTTGCTTTCCCCATTGGCTGTTGTTACACTACCAAAGGAAGGAGAGAATGCATAACAATGATTTCGACAGGAACAACTGGAATGCTATGGTAGGGTGAGCCTCTGGGATTTGTTGTAAACCATCGAATTCGAGGACTCAAGAATTCGCTGGGAACTCTGGGTCAGAAATGGGGTAGATCTAAATCCATTCTTTCTTTTGGTTCCTTCTTAAGTCGCAACAACCTAGTCTTCCCCAGAGAAATGAAGAAGGGAGATGGTTCCTTCTTCAGTCGCAACAACCTAGTCTTCCCTAGAGAGAATTTTGGGCTTAAGATGGTAAGATGCTAAAAGGTCAGGCTCAGGTAATTCTTTTACTTCTTACTGTACAAAGTATACTTTTTAGTTTAGAATCACTAACTTCCAGAGCACCCCGTTGATGGCATCGTCAAATAGATAACAACTTAACAACAAAGTGATCGCAAGAAGGTTACACATTTGGATTTGTATCAGCGTTGGAAGCTAGATTTTATTTTTAAAATTGGATATATTATATATATTTATTTTAAGTCTGAATTTCCCAGTGAATTGACTATGGCGGACCATCATTGGCCACATGGACTGCTGCTTTAACATGTAGCCATAATCCTTATAAGTCTCTATTTTTAACATGAAGTAATGAATTGCTTAGTGATCTTGACTAGTGGGCGAGCCATCCTCGGCCAGTTGGCCGGCATGCTTTAAGCCATGGCCATTGCACGTTGTAGCTTGAATTGTGTAGTTCCACAAACAACCAACCAGAATATGGTTGCTCTGCATTGCAATAGTCAGATTAAAACATAGGCATTTTAAAACTTCAATTTCTACGTTAATATGATTTTAGGTAGTTTAATGTCTTCTCTGAACCTGCATCATTTTAGGTAGTTTAATGTCTTCCCTGAACCTGCAGCAGGGACATTTTCTACAGTTGTTCGATCCCCTATCGAGTGGAAAAATGCTTATCTGTAGTCGTTCGATTGAAATTTTATGTAGTTGTTCGATCTCCTATGGAGTAGAAGCAGTTATTTTTTTTTGGGGCAGTCGTTCAATTTTTTATCAAATAGAAGTAGAGGATTTTCAATCAGCTTTTTGTGGGTTATTGGATCGAGAGGTTTATTTTACAACCCAATGTGATATGAGGTTTATTTTACAACCCAGTATAATGTGTAACTTTGTTCCTTCAAATTCATGTCTGCCCAAATAAAAAATTAAAAAAATAAAAAAACTAAATAAAAATAAATTTTTTTGGCAGTCGTTCAATTTTTTATCAAATAGAAGTAGAGTACTTTCAATCAGGTTTTTGCGGGTTATTGGATCGAGAGGTTTATTTTACAACCCAATGTGATATGAGGCTTATTTTACAACCCAGTATAATGTGTAACTTTGTCCCTTCAAATTCATGTCTGCCCAAATAAAAAATTTAAAAAATAAAAAAATTAAATAAAAATAAATAACTATACAAAATATTTAAATAATGTTGACTCATAAAAAAAAGTTACACTTGAAGAAATTGGATCCCTCTCTGCTTATGTTAGATCTCTCTGGACTCATATTAGCTCCTTATTTAAGATGGATCTATACTAGTATTAATCCAGTGCAAAAATCAAATTAAAATTGTCAAAAATTAAACCTCAGCAAAAAATTAAATTACAATTGTCAAAATTAAACCATCTGGAGAACAAGGAAGGAGTTCCAGCTATGTATCTGGTGGAACAGGTGATGACTATGCCTGATAACACCCAAGGTTAGTTTCAAGGAAACAATTTCCAAATATTAGTTCAAAAAAATAAACAGTCTCATTGTGCTCCTCAAGTGATGTCACGATGTGTTTCAATATGGATCACTTTCCACTCGAATCAGGTTATTCCTACCCTTACATGGAATCCATGAAT
The DNA here is from genome assembly GCA_031772625.1 of Pinus tabuliformis. NCBI lineage: Eukaryota > Viridiplantae > Streptophyta > Pinopsida > Pinales > Pinaceae > Pinus > Pinus tabuliformis. The sequence goes on from CM062819.1 coordinate 1,841,987,492, forward strand.
GTGACTAGTCTGTTTGAAAATACCCTTGTAATTTGGTCGACCAATATCTACTAAGGAGTACACCATAGTATTCTTGGAAGTCCACAATTACAATATTTATACATTGATGAAATCGATTATCTTTTGAAAATATAATAAGAACATTTTTGAGTTCACCAATAGCTTGGACAAGAGATATGTCCAACTAGATTGTGCATGAATTTTTTCCCATTTCCCATTTATATTTTTTGCAATAGATAATGAAATTGCATTTACATATGCACCTGAATTGACTAAACAGTTATGGACATTATAATTAAAAATTTTAGAATTCAAATAAAATGGAGGGTAGAGAATGTTAGCTTCTAATGTTGCAACATTCACTACAGATTCAAGGGCACCAGAAGACTTACCAGAAACCTTTTGAGAAGAAGAATCTTTATCACATGACGAAGGTTGTGAAAAGGTTTGGACAATTAATTCATGTTGGCTTGTGATCCTTGTGAGATCATATATGGAAATATTTGTGGGCTCTCTCTTCAAATCTTTAATAATATTATAATCAATTGTTTCACCTTTAGTAGACTATGTTGACGTGTCTTGAGGAGTAGCTTTGTTTGAAACTTCTAGAGTGGTAGACTTACTTTTATTGCTGGAGGAAGAGTTCTTGGAAGTGGTTGTATCTCCAGACTAATTCTGTATATTTTGAGTAGGATTGACTAGTGGTGAGATCCTTCTTAACAATTTTCCCTCAATTTTTGTCTCGTCACCTCCTGATCAGAAATGGGCCCTTTACTCCTCAAACTATATCGACCATTTTTCTTCGGAGGAGGGGCTTCACTTTGTGGTGGTTCTTCAACATTCTTCTTGTTAGCATTATAAATACAACCAAATGCATCCATTGCATGTCCAATACCTTTGATTTCTTCAGTTGCTGCAGGTTCATTTGTTTCTTCTGTTTGTTCCACCTACTCATCTGCTAGTAAGGAATCCATAATTTGTGTAGCCAGAGCACTCATGTTGTGGTTCCACTGTGGGCATGCCTTTTCTGAGTGATATTCCTGGTGGAAATAACAATAATTATCCATGCTAATACTTTCTATATTCATCACAACGTTCGAGTTTTGGGAAGACTTGGCGGGATGATTATTGATGTTATTATTACTCCTTCAAAAATGGAAGGACTTGGGAGGCTTTATACTAGTAGAAGTCTCGCTTGACCTCTTCTTTAGCTCTGAAATATTGTTGGTAAGAATTTTCACCATCCAAGTCAAGATTTCAATGTCCGTTGATTCCTTTTTTTTTAGCCTTACTAGAAGAAGGTTGAGACTTCCTACTAGTTTCTTTGGAGCCATTTATTCTTCATCTTCAGTAATGACTTTGATAGCATGCAAGTCCTTCTTGACAACAATCAATTCTACAAAGTTTAATGCGAGTTCTCCCTTTGCAACCCTTTTATTGAATTGGGAAATGTTAGTGGGCAAGGAAGCTGTATAATAATCTATAGTAATTGAATCATGCAGTTGCATGCCCAGGGGAAACTTATTCAATATACGGTTGAATCTCTAATTAAAGTATTTCAATTTCTCCGTTTCCCCCATTTTACTATTTTTGAACTCTTTCAGTCACATGGCAGGAGTTTTCTCATCAACAAATTTCTCTAGAAATAACTTCTTAAACTCCCTCCATCTTTGGATTCAATTGACAGGGAAACTATGGTACCATGTTGCTTCTCTACTTTTTAATGTATAAGGAAAAAGTTTGCAAGAAACATCATCGTAACTTACCTTTAACATACGTAGATGCATGTAGAAGTCATCAATGTGGTCTTCTGTCTTTGTCTTCTTGTCTAGATCGAACTTTGATATCAACTTTTCTAGATGTCTAGACATCTTATGGAGAATTTTCGAAAGAGAAAGAGGCCCTTGAGCCATCCAATCCAAGTCCTCGTTGGCCATGTCTTTGTCCTTGTGCCCTCTTCCTTTTCAGAATATGAGGGGTCTTCTCCTTCACTGTCTAAATCATAAAAATGTCATTAAAAAGAACAAAGTCATCCTCGTACCCTTTGTTAATGGGTGGAATTTGATCTTGATGCACTGTATTTTCGGCGGATTTTTCTAACTCTTCAAGAGTGGAAAAAACCAAATCTTCCACTATAGAAACTAATATACCAGTATGATTTGTTTCTTTCTTCTTCAAAAAATGTGGGAGATTCTGCGCTCCAGGAATTAATCCAATGGCCTTTACAAACTGATGAGTTATAGGCCAAAGTGCCTGAATTTGTTCATAACTTCGTATATCAACTCCGAGCTAGGCTAAGAAGACCCCCATGCTTCAAGAATAAGGGTTGAAGTGGTTCTCGAATGATCAGGGTGTGTGTTGTTATCAACCATAAAAATTAGCATCCCTCCTTCTAGCACTAGAATGTTGATGATGATGGACATTGCTAACATTCATGTGATCTTCTTGATATAAGGTTCCAATTATACCTCACACCATTTGGTGTAGGAGTCCTACCTGGAATACATCTTGACTATCGTTTACTTAAAGATATGCCTTTGCTTTAGGTGTCAGCACGAGAGAGAAGCACATATATGCCTTTGAATGAGCAAGCCAATATGCCTTATGACTATCTAATTGCAGATATATCAAGGTTCTTTCATTGCAAAGGGGAAAGAAAGTGAGCCTCTAAGAGAGAAGTAATAGTACTACCCTAATGGAGACACATACAGAAAGAGAAAGGCCTATATGAAATCAAGTGAAATAGTTCACATAGATGCAACGATCATTACAAACATTACTAACAAAATTCCAATAAGTTAAGCACTGAAGTCACTGAAGTAGTTCAATTACTTCAGTACAGGTGAAAGAAAACATGAATCATAAAAATTCAAAAGAATAGTATTAGAAACATTCACAATCCATGTGTGAAATTGTGCTGATCTAAAAAGGCTTCAATATTAAGCAAAAGTTCCAAGATACATAAATATAATGGACATCGCTAGCTCCAATAGTGGAGTGTTAGAGGCACTACGTGCTACCCAAAAGTACTAACTCTATCTCTCTAATGCCTTGTGGGAGAAGGCAAGGTTAAAATTCCTTTACATGAGAAACGAGGATCCTTTTATAACTTGAGGCATGACCTTTTTCATCCTCATGACTCTTGAATTTGTAACTTCTAATCACCTTTGGATTTCCAAATGGCCATTGGAATTATATAATACTTTTTGTATTACATGTGTTTTGTACTTCCATGGCTCTTTTGTGCATACATGACTCTTGGACTTCCACTTATTTGTCTTTGTAATGATTACAATATTACATCATAACTTCCACATCATCATATGATGAAGACATGACATGTCACTATCTTTCTTGACTAGGACTAATAGTGACTGATGACATGGAATTTATTCAGTGGTGACATGGCTTCCACTTGTATCTATGTTCTTCATGCGGCTTTAATCATCAACGTCCTCACCCTCTAGAGGGTCTTTGATCTAATGGAGTATTTTAGGTACTTTGATCATCAAGATTCAAGTGTGTTCTTTTGTTTTTTCCATGCTTCCTTTGTTTTTTCCCTTTGCACGATCTTCCTCATGCATGCTTGGCATGTTGTTCCTGAAATACCTGTATCTATAATGATCACTCATGACAAGAAACCATTAGCTTGAAAATATCCTATTCTACCATGTTTTATCCATATTTTATGTTCGTTCCTCTTTAGTGTGCTCAAGAGGGATAAAAGGAGCTTCTAGGCACATGGGAGCACTTTGAAAGGTTGAAGGGTTGAAGAGGAAATGCTTCGGGGATTTGGCATATGCTCATGCGCTCAAGAGAGGGAGATAGTTAAGGCAAGGAACATGGCCTAAGTTCGAAGGAAAAAGGGAAAGTCTTTGGTCTTCCCAAGTTTGTTGTATACTCAAGAGATAGATGAAGGGCATAGGGCGCACTCCTGAAGGTTAAGGGATAAAGGCTTTAGGCCTTCACGGTGCGCTCATGCGCTAAAGAGGCCCACGAGGGCACATGGCACAAGTTTGAAGGTTGAAGGGAGAAGCTTCGTGCCTTCGGAGTGTGCTCATACGCTCAAAGGGTTTGAAGGGTGCATGGTGCATTAGGGAAGGATGAAGGGAGAAGCTTCATTCCTTTGGAGTTCACCTATGTGCTCAAGGAGGGTGCACTCCTTCGAGTCAAAGGAGTGTGCTCAAGGAAGACTTAGTCTCTTGAAGGGCATAGTTTGAAGAAAATAAGGGGAAATAGGCTTAAGGAATGAACTTTGTGCTCTTGGAGGTGCATGGCGCACTTTCGAACAATGAAGGATTCCCGATGAAGGCTTAAGAGTGCATTCATGCACTCTTGGCCTCAATGGGTTTGCTTTGAAACCAAATATTTGTCTATGTCTGAGATATAGGGCAAGGGGCGAACATGATGAGTTTTAGACATAAAACCATGTACAAAACATACCAACTTATTGAGAAAACTTAGAAGATCTTGAAAATCTACATCAAAAAACCACTTTGTACACATTCCCCAAGTACGACGAGTGTAGTGTGTGCGAATGCGACCCACAAGTGTCATTTTACAACAACAAAGATGTTATGATAATGAAATGCACCTAAAGATGTTATAGTCAATGCGACAACACTTGAGAAGATTCAAGGATACTTGAAACACATAGGATAACATGAGACGACATTTGATGATCAAAGTTATACGAGATACAAAAATGTTAATAGGATCCAAAATTCGAATTTACTGAAATTTTGGAGGGTGTTGTAGTAGAAATAATAGGAAGTTATTTGAAGAATTCAAAGGGAAGCCATAAAGATGCCAAAGAAGTTGGCATACTAATGAGTGATGAAGAATATAAGAGGGAATTAGTTGAGATAAAAGCACAGTTGAATGTGCTTACAAAGTTGTTATAGTAGAATGAGAAGAACTACAGGTGTGGTTGGAACCTGAGGAAAAGGGTTAAATGGCCTATTGAAATATTATGGCCCAAGAAGAAGAGATAGAAGCTGAGACACAAGTTGAAGGAAGAAATCAAATCTATTGCGTGAGGAGGTCGTTCATTGGGGCGAACCTAAGCAAGGATAAATCCATGGAAAAGATAACAATGTTGGTGGATATTTGATGTTAATTGATACGTCTAATAAGGTTGAAAAGGCTTATGTTTTTACTGATGGTTTGTTTATGGTTGCATGTATTGTTACTGATGATGAACATCCCTTTTAAAATGTCACGAACAAAGAGGAATATAGAGGAGAACAAAGTTGAAAAAAAAATCTCAACGGAGAGGAGGAGCAATACTTGGATGGGATGCTCATAAGGAATGATGAGTGTAGAAATTATGATGTATATTTTCCATTGGTTGTGAAGTTTTAATCAAAATCAAAGGACACAAACCTACTCTAGTTCTTTGTCAACGTTAATTCACAATTTAGAACAAAAATCTCATACATGCAATAAGAAATCACACGCATGCAAATAGTATTTTCCTGGGAAAAATGAACTACTGAAAACCCAAATGCTTGCTTGCATTAATATGATGAATAAAGATGAATTAAATTTTCTTTTCTCAACTGAGCAAGTGAATAACCTATCTCTTCGCTCACTGAGAAGCTCTACCCCAAACATAGTCAATTTATGCTTTTGCTTGAGCCCCTATTTCCTTGCGCAATTCCTTGAGAAATTGGGCCTCTATTATTTAGGAATTTCTCCAAAATGGATTGCACAAATCCTCAGGTTGATCATCAGGTTGCATGCAACACCTATATACTCCAGAATAGTCTACAACTGATGTTACACTGCCTTGGAATCTCCACCTCAACTGGGTAACTCGAATTCTCTGCATGCACTAGCTATTTTGGGTTGATTGATCAGTTAACTAGATGATCACTTAGCTTGATTAAAGTCCCACAGCGCAATTGACCTTCCACTAGTTCCTCCAACCATTGGAACTAATTTAACCGAAAACAAATTAAGATAACTGACTTTTATTTCTACAAATTAGTAATCAAACACGCTTAACTGAACTCTAACTCCTCCAACTCAAATTTACTAAGTAAACTAGGTGACACAAGTTAACTGTATCCAAGTTTTTTGCTGATGTGGAAATTTAATTTTTTCTCAATTTAATCAAGGCAAAATCAAATTGAGAATTTCTTGCTACATTTTTCAAATGCCAAAGGAAAAGACAACTTTTTGTCTTCACACTGATTGTGTGCATGCATGTGTGACAAAGGTGATTATGAGTTTTCAAACTGATGCAAGTTGAATAGAAACCGAGGGTGAACAACTTGCAAAAGTTGTTGTGAACGAGGATGCAACAAAGTCAAAGGAGGAAGAGTTTCTTGGCAACATGGAGACCTAGTTCCGTGAGCAAATTGAAGTAGGGAAAATAATTTAGGGAGTAAATCTACAAGAACGGGATGAGGTTGACAATATATTTGTTTGGTTGTATACTTTTGTTTTGATCACTTTCTTGGCTAGAAAATTTTCACATGGAATGGTGAGTAGAAGCATGGTGAAGACAATTGTCTTGCAATCTAAAAAAGCATGAGTGGAATAATGGTGGAATTTGAGAACCATGTGCAGAAGTAAAACAAAATGACAAAGTCAATGATCAACATCAAAAATATGTATGGGATCTAGGAGGACATCGGCAACAACAACTCATGGTTAGAAGACCATGAACATTTTTTCTACCTTGGGAGTTTAATGCAAGAGCATTAGAGTTTCCAAGTCATCAAGCTTTTTAGAGATTCAACACGGAAAATGAATTTTATTTCCTTACTGTAAAAAATCTTAATTTCTTAATTTCTTAAAGAACTATAGATAGAGATAAGATCTAGTAGATAATATTTTTAAGAAGAAAATCCACCTTTTAAGGCATGAAAAAATTAGGAAATAAATCATGAGAGGTTGTAGGAGAAAAAAATCTTGGTAGCAATTAGCAAGTTGTTAGGATAATAAAAAGTTTAGAAATATTAGAAATTAATGGGGTGCTTTTAGGATTTAGAAAAGCTATGGATTGACAAGATTTTGAAGGCAAAAGTGAGCCTACGTTAAAAATCATAAGTGATTTGTGGATCTAGGATATATATATATATATATATATATATATATATATATATAAGCTTGGTAGGACTACATCTTCATCATGTCCAATATATCACCCCGATCCGGCGGGGAATTGAACCTAACTTCACATCATGGAGTGCCTTAACAGAGCACCTGATTATCATTTATCGAAGACCTAGTGGAATAGGAAAAATTAGGAAAAATTATTTTGTTTGTATATGTTATTATAAATATTGTAAGCCTAAGGGGAAAACTAATGGCCAAATGAATGTGAGATCGGGCCAAGAGAGAAATGTATGATTGTGAGGTTATCCATATACAACTTTTGTTTGTTAATGGAAACTTAGATTTGCCAAAGACTTTGGGAATGAGTCCCTGTATTATATTGTGTGATGTTAAATGCTTTGAGTTTGCATGAACTCATCGAAGTGAATAATTTGTGTATTGGAAAGGTTAGGTATATTATCTTATTTAAAAATATTTGGGGATGTCATTAAATGAGTGTTGGCTATTAAGAATATAACTTTGGTTATGAGCATATTTTACATATGGGCAATGTTACATACTTAGCTTGGTTATATATTAAATTAAGATTATATATGTGTGGAAGTGGACATTGTAGAAAAAGATGAATTTTCTAGCATTATATTATAATGAATGAATTACACATAACTCAATTATTTTACTTTTAATTACCTCTTTATTTTGGAAATTAAAATATTTTATTATGATAAACAAATATTTATAAAGAAAATATAAGAATTTTTTAATTACTTTATCTCTCTAAATTAATAAAAAATTACATGACTTAAATAAATATAGGAATATTTTATTTATGATTCCCACCAAATGTTCTTTATTTTTTTTTTCCCGTGGAAAAAGTCGCACTTCCTTTATTAATAAAGAAACTGCATTTTGCAGAAGCGTTGCATATACAATATTTTAGGCATAGCTTGTCCTTCATTTGCCCATTCAAAAATTGTGTTCGACATTTAAGGCTTTTAGAAAAACATAGAGGGTCTATAAATATAAAGTGATGCTCTTCGCAGAGAGCTTTTTAATTGTCTGTACTAATGAAAATAGAAGCAGTGGATAATTACATATGGCTATCGACTATTGATCCCAAAAAACAAAAATACAAAAATTACAATCTCTGTTGATTTTTCATAATCCAAGCTCTATGAATGGCCTATGGTAATACTAATAGCTGCTGCCGTCTCTTTCCTCCATGATCAACTAGTTAGTGTCGTCCCTGAGCGCCGCCTCCTTGGATAAGCTGTCAGCGGCTGAGTTACGTTCCCTGTAAATGTGACGGCAAGAGAAGACATCAAATTGTGATATGAGTCTGTGTGCTTCATCCAATATGTGTTGTAATGTGTATGTATTGCAGCGTGCTATTTTATTCAACCAGTTACAAATAATTTGAGAGTCTCCAAATAACTGTAATTTATGACAGTTTTTGGATAATGCAAAAAGAATGATGTTTTTTGTCGAAATGAGTTCAACAAAGTTGTTTGTTCCCCTTCCTAGGCCCATTTGTATTTTGTATACATGGGAAGCAGATAGGTGAAGTATAGCCCCGCCCCCACAGCCCATCCCCTGTGCTGAACCGTTAAAAAAATCCCAAGGGTGGGATTGGTCAATGATTTCAGGGATAATAATCCTTTGATTTGGGTGGTCTTCCTCATTAGGGATGGAACTATAATCAGCTAGAAGCCTTGAAGTAATGGAAGGCCAGTGGGAAGGTCTTTGTAGAAATATGGCTTGATTTCTAGTGATCCAAATGGCCCAGCTAATAAGAAGCGAAATGTTTTTAAGTTTGGCTCAGTTGCATGTGCACCACGAGTTCCAAGCATCCGAGAGATTAGGACCCTGCCATTTCATCACAGAAGAGATCGAACTCAGGAAGCCATTCCAAAGTTCTTGAGTGAGCGGGCAATGTAGGAAGTGGTGTTTAATATCCTCATTGTCACTTTTACAGAGATGGCACTAGAACGTCCCTGCAAAGAATCTTCTCATCAAGTTTGCCCCAGTTGGGACTTTGTTGTGAAGAATTGACCACATGAGAAATTTTGATCGAGGGGGCGCCTTCTGTTAGCACCTAAATCTGCCCTAGGCTGAAGGAAGGAAAAATCAGGGTAACCACAAACCACACTCAGTCTAGTAGCTAGCCCTACCAGAACAGGAGAGGGCTCTCTCCGAGTCACGCTCAGTGAATGGATAATCGAAATGGTCTGAGATGACTTACAATGAAATATTTATCTTAGGCTAGTAAGTGAATATGGATACAAGAAACAATTTTTATGAATGACCAAGCTTCTGGGGGGACCAACGGTCAGCAAAGAACAGAGAATTTAATACAAAGGCACAGATTACTTCGTGAGGCAAGGCAGGCGGAAAGTGTAGCAATTTAGTTTGAAATAACGCGGAATGGAGAGATTGTTTAGGAGAGTGAAAAGGGCATAGGAACATGAATCCTTTTCAACAGAAGAAGAACACTGAACATGAAATTTTCCCACAGGCAGAGCAATAAAATTGAATTCTACCTTATCTAACTCAGAAAATTTCACTGGAAATGAACATGAATTGAATTATGAAACATAACGAAATACATATGAAAACATAAGAGACACATTTTCTACACTCACAACCACATGAATCTCATGAAACAGAGCCGCTGCCTTTCATTAATTCTCTGTCAAAAATATACAGTGAAGAAGCAGAGTTTCTTTCCCACAGTCTCCTAGAAGTTACAAGCCAACCAACCCTTTGCAAATGGTTTGCATACAATATATAGAATGTGCCATGAAGAGATAGAATGCCCAAGGGTTGGGGAGTTACTCGAATCATTACAAAATGGAGATGAAGAGCCAACCATCAGCTACAGGTGCAGCGTTACAAACATGACAAATGGCTTGGGTGACCGTTTGCCTTCTTTCGCCACTTGGATAGAAGCCAATCTGGAGAGAAAATACTTTAAATGCCGCCTTAGGTGCCAAAAAACTGAAATGTAGATGAGCGGGCCCACTTGGAGAAGTCGCGAATCGAAATTTTGCGAAACGGAAGCAAATTTGGCAATTTTTCCTGTGTGCGCCACGCCATTTTCTTTGTGCACCGCGCTACTTTGGAGCCTGATTTGAGGCACTTGCAGGTGTCCAAAATGTGCCCAAGTGTGCTTGTTGGAAATCCTATCCTGTCTACTTTCTAACCCAACTGGAATTTCTAAATTTGGTGCTCATTTGCCCCTCCAAATCTTCATTCTCCCAAGATTGCTTCCTGTGTGTCAAAAAAGGGGCAGAGAGGCCATTTTTGGGTGTTTTTGACCTCCTGGAGACTCAGATCTTGCCCAAATTTCTTTTCCAAGCACCAGTAGTTGTGATTTTCCATGTTGAATCCAAAAATGCAAACCATTCTTCATTTGGAGCTCCGAATTTTTAGCAGAAAAAACCTGTGTTTTGCCCAAAAATTTGTCATGTGAACAAAATTTCCCCAAATTTCTTGAAATTTGGGTTGGAGGTTCTCTATGGGGTGCTATGCTGTGCCAAGGAAGCTTCAGCCAAGATTCGAAGCCGATCTTTCTCTTTTTCCTCTTTTGCCCTTTTTGTTGCTTTGCTCAATTTTGCCTTCAAGCTCCTTATCCGGGCCTTTGCACTCATGTTTCGTACTCTGTAACGGAAAGCCATGTGTCTCAGTAAGGCAAGGTCCTTATCGGCCTTGTCCAGCAGCCTCTCCAAGTGCATGTTAACTCTCTCGAGATGGGCCTCCTGGTCCTCATTGATCTCTTGCTCCAATGATGTGAGCTCAACTCTTCTCCTTTGTGCAGCTTGGCGATGCTCACGAATGTTTTGTAGCTCCATAATCGCCTGCTGATCCTCTAGCTGTTTGTTTCTCTGCTCCAGGTACTTCATGTTCTACTTGGCCCTCTCCAAGTCAAGGGATAAGGCCTCAATATCTGATTTCTGCTCCTGGATGATCTCTCTAAGCTCTGCATTTGTTGGTATTGTATCTGTCTCATCATCATGGAGGAGAACGAATTTGGTGGTTCTATATCTGTCTCATCATCATGGAGGAGAATGAATTCGGTCTCTCGTCCACCTAATGGCCCTTCCTCCTGCACTGGCTCCTTACCTCTGCCCTACTCCTGTGATGTTGATGTCGGAAATGAGGCCCCTTCCACCCCGGGTGGAGATAACACTCGCTTTGCCGCTGCAAATAAATGTCTACTGCCTCTCTGATAGGTGATGAATACTGGCATAGTAGCAGTCTCATGGCGCTCATACTGATGTGAAGGACCACCTATCTCATGCTCTACCTCTGATACTACCTGTGGAGCGCTGAAGAAGTCACGGGAGATGAAGTCCTCCCAAGAAATGCCCTACAATCCCAACTGATGATCCACCAAAATCCAGATAAGAGCAAAGTGATAAACACTATTGAGCTGCTGCTGAGGGGTCTTATGCTGCATGAAATTTTTCATCCTCTCTATGTTCCCACAAATGAAAAATGGGAGGTTCATCATCCGCACCCTGGTAAAGTGCATGAGCAACCTGATGTGATAGGCATATAGGCGAGAAAACCTCCCCTCACAACTGAAGTACTTCATGATCAATTTCATGAGCGGAGCATACTCATCTTTCAAAAATCTGAATGGGAAGACTCTTGTGAGATGCCTCAAACAAATGGCCTTAATGTAAGGCTCATAATGATGCCTATCGACCTTCTTTTTCTTATGCCACTGTTCTCCAAAATTTGGTATGCCTGTTGCCACTGAGATAGTTTCAGGTGTCAATGTGAAGGTGACCCCGGCTAAGATAGACTGACCTCCATGTAGGTGAAGCACAAACAGACGAGCCAACTCATGATGAACTCTAACATTTGCCACCCTTTGACAAAATTCAAAACATGCTAGGTGCTGGAAACATGACATAGCAAGAGGGCATGCCTGCAATTCAGTGAGGGTGTTTGGCTCATCCCTAACATGTTTTCCACTCCTGTGATGTCTCCTGGGGGCCTGTTCTCCTGAAGCTGTATCACTGTGAGTTTCCACCTCATACTCTGATGAACCCTCAGATGCCATGACTACTGTTTATAAACTGTATTTAGGCTACCCCTTTGATGATGGTGAAGTTGGGTGTTGTTTGTGATATCTGCCACCAAGGGGAACATTGAAACAAAGGGAGTATTAGGAGGGGAGTAATGTACTGGGAATAGGGGTCATAGGGAGAATTTTGTTTAGGGATATGTAGGGGTTTTGGGTATTTTGACAGGTTAGGGTTTGGGGTTTTAATTGAGAAATAGGAGGAAGGGAAAGGGAATATTAGTTTGGTAGTGTTATGGTAGTGATATTAGGAAAAATGGCATAGGGGAATAAGGAACAGGGGTAAGGTAGGGAAAATAAAACCTTGGCGGCAACAACACAATGGCACAACCCTAGCAAAATGGTTTTTTGGTGTCTTCTTGTGGTTAACTTTATGAATTTTTTTGCATTTAATCACAGGAAATAAACCACCATATCTTTATCAAATTTGATGCACAAGTGAGTTTATGGAGCCTACCTTGCAATTTATGTGCTTCACAAAAAAATTTGAGGGAGTTTGGCAAATTTTGGGCGCTTTGTCTCTGTGCACCGCGCGCAAAACCCAGTGTGTCGCGCCAGTTAAGAATTTGCACTGCGGGCGGGCTTTGTGTGCGCCGCACCCCTGCCTGTGTGCGCCACGCCCCTGAAACTTCCTCCAAACTGCTCCAAATTACGCGCTTGCACACCCACGACTTTTCAATGCTTTCCTTCTGCCTTTGATTGCACAATGACTTGGATTTAGGTGGGAGTTTGTATATAAAGATTTGGAAGTGATGGGTTACATGTTTTCTTTTTCAAAAAACCCATTTTCTAATGTTTATGTTTGACACTTTTTCACTGACTTTAAAACAACCCTGATTTTCACTTTTCCTCTGAATTTTGGCTCAAGTGATGAAATTTTCAGCACTCTTTGCAGGGATTGCTTGATAGGACATTTGGCCACAGAAACCATGACTGCACTTGAAGAAATCAACTGAAGACCTTTTTGAAAATTTTGTCACCAATAACACTGTTTGACTTTTCTTCAAAACAGAGTTTTGAAGAACAGTCGAAGTTTATCAATATGACGATGAAACTCTGTGAATCATTACTTTGCAAGGGCATCACTCTGGCCTGCATGGCTTTACTGGACATATTTAAAGACCAAATTGATTTAATCCCTAGACCTAATGACTGAAAATGACCTTTGTCCATTAAAGGACCAGACCTTGACTGTCATGGACTTTGGTGATCATTGACAAAAGACCTAAGCCAGCAGGGGCCAAACATGAGGGGAAATGACTAGCATGACCTTCTTCGTCAGATCATGGCATGCCCCTAGCGGAATGCAGCTGAGTGAATGGAGCGGGACACCTAAAAATGAAATGCATAAAGAGTTTTGATCTCTGACGGAGGACTGACCAGACCGACTCTAACACCTTCAACTTCCATAGATGTTTCCACCACTGAGTCAGATCCAGTGGCTTGTGTCTTTCCATCAGTACTTGATAGCCTACCTTGGGGGAGTATGTTCCATGTTTAGCATGCGCCCAAATTAGCTCATCCTCACCGTCAGTAATTCTGATGTGGGCCTCCATCAGTGCATTTGTGTAGTTGTTCCATTCCTGTTGCCAGCGTCCAGGAATATTCAGCTCATTAGCAGATTTCCATGCTTGTTGTAAGATGGAGGAGTGTGCCTCATCTACAATCTGATTAATATGCATTATGCCAATGGCCTATAGGTGTCCTCGCAAGCCAACCGAGAGAGTGTGAGTGTTTTCGTAGCCCACCCAGGGGTCGGTACCTATCTGAATCTTAGACCCAGATCTAATTCTCCATGTCAGTCCACTACAAATGAGCTCCTTCGTGTTGCTGACAGCCTTCCAAATAATAGATATGTTATTCTACCTGATGTCTTGTCTGATCTAGTCGAGCACACTCGCTAGTTGGATATATTTGGATACCGCTACCTTCGTCCAAAGGCTATTGTTGTTTAGCAATTGCCACCCTAACTTGGCAACCAATGCTTGTGAGAAGGTGTCCAGCCTATTGATGCCCCATCCACCCCAGCGCTTTGGTAAGGCTAAAGAATCCCAACTCTTCCATGCATATATTCTCCCCGGTTGGTTCCCTTTCCACAAGAACCTACAACAAAGTTTTTGTAGGCACGATAGAATGCCTCTAGGAATCCATGCTAGAGTCATCCAATAAACAGGGGTGGCTTCTAAGACTGCCTTGATGAGTACCAGCCGCCCTGCCCTGGAGAGATATTTATGGTACCAGATATTGAGCCTCTTCTCCACCTTCGATATTAGCCATGTCCAGTCTGCTATCTTATATCCAATGGGTTTGAGCCTATATCCCAGGTATCTGAGTCCTTCTTCTAGTTGGACTACAGCAAAGGAAAATCTTCTGAGAGCAAACTGTACCTCATGATGGGAGCAGCCAGTGGCAGTTATAGTGGATTTCGCCTCATTTATAACCATGCCAGTGGCTTTGAGGAAGATACCAAGGGCTCGGTGAAAAGCAGTTGTGTCCCCAATGCCCCCATTTAGGAGGATCAATACATCATCTACAAAAAACAAGTGGGAGAGGGTACAATCATCTGTGATTTTGATACCCCTTATACGCCCCAGTCTGCATTCTTCTCCAATGATTCGGCTGAGGCCTTCCATGATGAGCAGAAAGAGTAGAGGTGAAAGAGGGCATCCTTGCCTCAGTCCTCTTTCCGCATGGAAAAAAGGGGAGGTGGAGCCATTTATCAGCACACTAAAGGATACATTCGATATACAACAGAAGATCCATTTGATGAAGGAATAGGGGAAACCCAAGTGGGTCAGCAGCATACAGAGGTAAAGCCAGTTGACCCTATCAAAAGCTTTGTAAAGGTCAATCTTCAGGATCATGCCTTTTAGCTTCCTGGTCTGTACAGAATGGAGGAGTTCCTGTGCAGTGCCAACAACTTCATGTATTTGTTGGTTCTGGAGGAAGGCAAACTACTCCGAGGAGATGTGGGCTGAGAGAATAGGCTTGAGGCGATTTGAAATGATTTTAGCAATGATCTTGTAGATGCAGTTACATAGGGAGATAGGGCAAAAGTCGTCAAATGAAGTGGGCTTATCAGCTTTAGGAATGAGGGCAATAAAAGTAGAGATGAAACTTTCCCACATTCACCTCTCTGTCTGCATTCTTCAACCAATTTCAGAAGGTCAGTGCCCAGAATGTCGAAGAAAGTAGTGTAAAACTCGACGGTCCAACCGTCCGGTCCAGGGCTCTTATCTTTTTTCAACCATTTGAGGATTGCTTCCAGTTCTCCCAGGCTCACTTCCTTTGTCAGATCCAGCTTCGCTTCCTCGTCCACAAATCTGGGAAAAGTCTGTGCAATGCGCAAGATCTCCGCCAGTGTGGCATGAGGGGGCTCCTTGTATATTTTTTTGAAGTGTGCGGTAGCTAAAGATGCAAGTCCTCAGAAGGTGTTAACTGTAGTGCCATCCTCCTTCTTGAGCTCCCAGATAGTGTTAATTGCCTTTCTCCCGTTTGCGTGTTTGTGAAAAAACTTAGTGTTGTCGTCTCCCTCTTTGAGCCAAATAGCTCGACTGCAGAGTCTCCAACACTCTTCTCTTTCTTTCAAAATTTGTGCCCTTTTGTGGAGTAGAGCAGCCAGCTTATCCTTCTATTCTTGTGAGGTAAGAATCCCCTCCGAATCCTCCTCCATTTTAGCAATTTCTTCTTCTGCTGATTTGAGTAGTTGCTCGTCCTGTTCCTTTTTCCTCCTTGCCCATTCTTTAGAGATCTCCTTCAAAGCACACATATTACGGGCAAATCCTTCTGCAATGAGACCTTCAAAGCCCATTGGGTGGGCCTTCCAATAATCACTGACTGCTTTCATGTAGCTTGCATCCTTTAACCATGTTGAATTGAATTTAAAGGGATCTTTTGGCTTGTTATGGGCAACTGTTAGCTCCAAATAGATTGGCCTATGGTTAGAGACTCCTCCCGAGCCTATCCACTACCTAACCTGATAGCCTCGATTGACTAAGGCTTCTCTGAGAAGGAAGTGATCCAAACGCCTGGCCAGACTGGCCACTCTAGTTCTATTGTTCCTCCAAGTTGGCTAGATCTTAGCAGTGGCGATGTCTACAAGATTATGGGAGTCCAATAAATCTTCAAAGAATGCTGACAGAGGATCCATCTGAGCATTTGGTCCCCAGGACTCTGCATATCCCATCGAGAAATTTAGATCACCTCCAAGAATGGTATGGTCTCCTTGGAAGGTAGTGGAGGAGAGCAGATTTCTCCAGTAGACCTCCCGGTCCTGGCAGGGCCCATAGATGTTAATAAGCCTTAAACAGGTTTCCAGGGCCGACGAGTAGATGTCAATACCCAGAAATTCCACCCCCCCAAGACATTAAGCAGCTTTATGGAGCAATTACAGAAGCATACAGATACACCCCTTGAGCAACCTATCGCGTCTAGAGAGTAAAAAGTCCAACAGGGGAGCCATGATTCTAGGAGGGGTGAGATGGAGCTGTTAGGTCCAAGAATTTCTTGTAAAAAGATGATGTCAACAGGTTCCGAATATATCAAATGTCTCATGGCTAGTTTTTTCCTAGGGCTAGCCAGCCCTTTGCAGTTGAATGACAGGATCTTCATGGAGGGAGAGGGGATGGGGCGCCTTCATCTCTAAGACCCCAGGGTAATTGTGATTGTCTGCTAGAAACGATCTCTGCTCCCTCCCTGTGCCTAGCCTTGGAAAGGTGGGAGGACCACCCACGGGGGAGCTTAGGGAGATAAGGAAAAGAGATAGACCCGAAGCCAACCGTGTCCTTGCCGAGTGAGCGGAATTTGGAGCGCGTCGGGTAGCGGTGGTCCTTACAGGGGGAGTGCAACAGAGGGGAGAGGGGAAGGGACCCCGGGAGGGTGGGCAGGGGAGGAGAGCCCACGGAGGGGGGAACTGCCATGGGGTAGTGTAGATTAGGGAGGGGATGTAATGGGGGGAGAGGGAGGGGAGCAGTAGACACAGAAGGGGGAGGGGGGTGAACCAGATCAAGCACCGGGGGAGGAGAACCATGTGTATGCAATGCAATAGACATAAAAACATCAGAAGCAGAGTTAATAGAGTGAGAGATAGAGGGAGCCGTACCCGCGGTGAAAGCCTCCCCTGAAGCCGCCCGAGCTCTCGTCAACGGCGGAGAGGGTGGCTTGGGTGGAGTTTTCCCCCGCTTCTTGCTAGGACTAGGTTCTGCAGCATCAATTCTCTCGGCCGCATCATGTATCAGCTATTCCTCCATTGGCTGCTCTTCCGGGGTAGACTCCGGGGGTGCCTGGTAATGCTGCTCATGTTCCCTCTGTCTCTGTCCCCTGTTAGGGTTGAGGGGGTAGTCTCTATAAACATGGCCGACCTTATGGCAGTGTTGGCATCTGTAGGGCACGCCCTTGTAGTCCAGTGTTTGCTTCATGGTAAAATTCCTCCATTGAATAGTGATATACACTTGTAGGCCCCCACGAGTATCCATGTGCACCAGGATTCGAGCATAGGACATCTTCCCCGTGACAAGGTAGGACTTATCCGAACCCATGTACGAGCCGAGCGAGTTCCCAATTCTCTTGAATATTTCTTCCGACCAAAAATGTGGGGGAAGCCCTGGTAGCCTGACCCAGATAGGTCCTATCCTGAGCTGTTCCGATTCTGGATCAAAGAGCGGCAACCATCTCTTCAGGTGAACTGGGGCATTGTCGAAGTGCCAATAGGAGGAAAGCACCCAGTTAGTATGATCCGGCCGCGTGAACCATCCCTGCACGAATGTCTGTACAGTGGGGAGATCAGCGAGTCGATGGCCCCAAACCTCAGATACCCACACTTTTAGTCTTTCAGCTGAGTAATTCCTGCCTCGAATCCTTCCAACTAAAACCTGATCCGCTATGTCCATGGATTCAGCCAACTGAATGTCTTCCTCCAATCGAAGGATGGCATCGTCGGTCTTCGACCTAAAACACTTCACCTTCTTCCGAGGTCTCACCTCCTCAGATGGTGGCGCCCTTGCGTCCGAATTAATTTCAGGATTTGTGTTCTCCTCAGGGCCGGGGGGCGATAAAGGGGCGTCAGAGGGATTCGGGGGGAAGATGGGGTTATCAGGGAGAGGGACGGAACCGTGAAACTGATACGGTGGAGCCTGAGGCGATGGGGTTGACGTGAGCAGAACAGAGGAAGGACCACCTGTGAGGGGGGTGTAGTGAGGGTTAGCCCATGACTCCGGGGGGTTAGGGTTAAGGCAGCCCGATGCGAACCCTAACAAGGACGGGGAGACCGGCGGGGAGGAGAGGGATGGCCAAGTAGGGGGAACGTCTAGTAGGATGACCGAACGACCAAACAGCCCTGAGATGGGAGGCAAGTCGGCAATTGTCGCATTCAACTCGCAGCTGAATGGAATGCGGTTAGCCCTCACAGAAATTTGTGGGGTAGTCCAGACAGAGCCTTTTGGCAGGGGATCCTCCGAGTAATCTGCCAAATCAAGGTCCATGGTTGTCGAGGAGTGTTATCGCCAGCTGCCTGTAACCAACAGAGAAAGGTGAAAACAGGGGAGATAGCCCTAAACGGAGGGTCGCGACGGAGGTAAACCCTACGCAGTAAACCGTGGTAAAACCGCAGCAGGCCAGAAGAAACCACGATAAAGGAGAGAAGATCGCAGCCCTAAGACCATCCTACGTGGTCAATCCGGTGCCTGCCATCTGCTGCAGCAATCTGGCTCCACGTTCTATCACCCATACTCTCCATCACTATCGTGCTTCAAGACCTCCATCGTTCCTCCAAATTCCTCCTTCTCATCAAATGTTCATTATTTTTAACACAATAAAATTGATATTATTGAAATTTTATAATATCTTTTATGATAATAATGAAAATAATATTATTGATAGTTTATAATTTCTTTAATTAAAATAATAAAATATATTTATTATTTTCATTTTTTAAATATATTTTTTAATTAAAAAATATTTTATTTTTATTTTTAAGATATATATGCCAACTTCACTCAGCTTTGTGCACAAACGAAATCACACAGCCATAACCTAATTTTTCAGTGCATGCTGATATAATTGCTTTTCAATTTTTCATACGATTCTAGTCCTCCTTTGAATGTGTGTTAGTTAGATTTTCTCTGCTGAACAAATACCAAAAACTTAGAAAAAAACAACCTCGAACAAGATTTTTGCACTGAAAGCGTTCCTGCAAGAACAGGAACGGCGACCCGGTGCAAGACCACCCCTGTATTCGATGGCGTATACTTATTCTTAGTTTTGAACGCAGCAAGTCAATACCGCCAGTATTGACAGCGGTAATCCGTGAATTTATAGGATATCATTATTTATTGACTCTTTGCTTGATTATGGTAATGCTAGTACGGTCAACTATATTGGAGTATTAGACTCTTATTTTCTATTTATGAGATAAAGTTGATTCTGTGAATACTATGTTCAAGTATATTGGAGCAGCAGACTTTTCTTTTCTATGGAGGAGATTGTTAAAGTTTGCAGATATGTATATATTCTACTCTTCTAAGATTATAACAATTCTTTGTTTTTAATAAATAAAATAAATGTGTGTAATCATTAAATTTTAATATTTTTTTTATAAAATAATTATTTTATTGATTATAAAAATTGATTCATAACTTTTTGATTAAATAGTTGATTCAGAACCCGAATCATACAATCCACAAGTGTGTACTGTGTGACTATGCCATGATAACCATGTGTAAAAAAGTGTGTCACATCAAAATCTTTAATAAACTTCAATTAAAATTCCACCCTCTTTTTAAGAGATTTGTCATTATACTCAAATTTATTATATTAATCAACTTTCACGCATATCTTAATACACATGGTCAACTCCGCTTTTGGAGGGACGAATAAAATTTGAAGAAAGTGAGCATAAGTGGTATAAGATAATTTTGTAGTAGCAAAACTATAGTTAATGTGGTTGATCTAAATATATATGAATTACATATACAATCATATATACAAATAGATATTTATCAATCACATTAATAATTATTAGATATATAATGTTAGTGAGACTATTAGAATATGAGTATTTGAGCTTATTATTAACTATATAATTAATAATCTATATATATATAAATAACAAAATTAACCTAATATAATAATAGTATACGATTATTACTAATAATATTTATTTATTTCTCACTATTATATATAAATAATATAGTATATTAATTATATTAATTATATTAATAGAGATCAATAAACCGAAGTGTCCAATAATATTATAAACTCAAGGGATTAATATTATAAACCCAAGGGAACACTATTAAACCCTAAGATTTGTATTGTAAACATAAAATGATAATAAACCCTAGCATTAATATTATAAATCCAAGAAATTAAAATCCCTAAAATTAATATTATAAACCGTACTATTCTAAACCTAAGAGATTAATATTTGGAATCCAATAGATTAATATATAAACCTTACTATTATAAGCCTTAAGAGAATATTAAACCTTAAGATTAATAAAAATAAACCCAAGGGATTAATATTATAAACCCTTGGGAATAATAGACCCAAGGGGTTAATATTATAAACCCAAGGGATAAATATTATAAACCTTTAGGATTAGTAAACCCAATAGATTAATAAACCTAAGGGATTAATATTCATATTAATATTATGAACCCTAAAATTATAAAATCCAACATTTCAAACACTTACACTAAATGCCATATTATAAATCGAATATTAAAAACCCCAATATTATAAACTCAAAGGATTAATATTATAAATTCGAGAGGAAATAAATCCAAGATTGTAAACCTAGTGTTAGACCCAAGATCAGTATTATAAACCCAAGGAGATTAATAAATCCAAGGGATTATTCATATTAAAAACTAAACATATTAAAAACCCAATGGACTAATATTAAAATCCTAAGGGATTAATAAACCCAAGGATTAGTATTATAAACATTGGGATTATTAACACAAGCGATTAATAAACCGAAGGGATTAACATTATAGACCCAAAGGATTAATAACCCCAACTAATTATTAATATTATAAACCCAAGGGAATAACATTAGAGCTTAGCATTAATCTTATAAATCTTAGGAATACTATTATAAACTGAAGAGATTAATACTATAAATATAAGGAATTTATAAAGGGATTAATATTATAAATCTAAGGGAATAATTTTATAACCCAAGGGATTAATATTATAAACCCAAGGGATTAATATTAAACCTTAGGATGAATATTAAACCCTAGATATATAAACCCTAAAACTAATATGCCCAACTGATTAATATTGTAAACCCTAGGCTTAATATTAAACCCTATGATTAATATTATAAACCCAAGGGATTTATATTAAAACTTAGGATTAATATATAAACTCTATCATGATATTATACCATAAGAATATGATCCCTTATATTAATAAACCAAAGGGATTGATTTTATAAACTCAAGGAACTAACAAAAACAAGGGATTAATACTAAAAATAAAAAACCCAAAGGATTAATATTGTAAACCAACTGTATATAAACCGTAAGGTAAATATTATAAACCATAAAACAATAATATTATAAACCCACTGTATATAAATCTTAATGTAAATATTATAAACCATAAAACAAACATGCTTGACCATGATTGATTTTCATATAGAGACAATATTTGTCGTAATGAAATATTGCACCATGGTTGACCATGATTGATTTTCATATTGAAAGAATCATTGTCAAATGTGATGTTGGACCATGGTTGACTATGGTTGGTTTTAATACTTACAATCTTTCTCAAAATGTGATGTTGGACTACATTTGAATAATATTAAACCTTAGGTTTTATATTAAATCTTAGGAACATAAACAATAGGATTAATAAACCGAAGGGATTAATATTACAAACCCAAGGGATTATAAACTAAATGGATTAATCTTAAACTCTAAGATTAATATTATATACCACGGGCTTAATATTAAACCCTTAGAATATAAACCCCATGACTAATATTAGAAACCCTAAGATCAACATTATAAACCTAAAATATTAATAAACCCATTGGATTGATATTAAAAACCCAAGGGATTATAAACCCAAGAGAATAACATTAGAATATATGATTAATATTAAACCTTAGGAATATAAACCCTAAGATTAATATTATAAACCTTAGGATTAATATTATAAGCCCAAGAGATTAATACTATAAATCCAAGTACTTTATAAACCTAAGGGATTAATATTATAAACAAAATGGATTATAAGCCAAGGGGAGTGATTTTAAACCCAAGGGATTAATATTATAAACCTAAGGAATAATTTTAAACCCAAAGGATTAAAATTATAAATCGACGGGGATAATTTTAAACCCAAGGGAATAATATTAAACCCTAGGATGAATATTAAACCCTAAAACTAAGATACCCAAGAGATTAATATTGTAAATCCTAGACTTAATATTAAACCCTATAATCAATATTATAAACCAAACTAATTTATATTATAAACACAATGGATTATAAACCCAAAGGAATTATATTAAACTTTATGATTAATATATAAACCCTATTATAATATTATACCATAAGAATATGAACCCTTAGATTAGTAAACCCAAGGGATTGATATAATAAACCCAAGGCAATAATAAAAACAAGATATTAATACTAAAAACCGAAAAACCCAAAGGATTAATATAGTAAACTCAAGGTATATAAACCTTAAGGTAAATATTATAAACCCTAAAACAAACATGGTTGACCATGATTAATTTTCAGATTGAGACAATATTTCTCATAATGCAATGTTGCACCATAGTTGACCATGATTGATTTTCATATTGAAAGAATCATTGTCACAATGTGATGTTGGACCATGGTTGACCATGGATGGTTTTAACATTGACAATCTTTGACACAATGCAATGTTGGACCATGGTTGACATAACAGTAAACATTAGGTTTAATATTAGATCCTAGGAACATAAACATTGAGATTAATAAATCAAAAGGATTAATATTATAAACTCAAGGGATTATTAACTAAAGGGATTAATATTAAGCCCTAAGATTAATATTATAAACCATAGGCTTAATATTAAACTCTTGGAATATAAACCCTATGATTAATATTAGAAACCCTAGTGTCAATATTATAAATCCAAGATATTAATAAACCCATTAGATTAATATTAAACATCCAAGGAAATAACATTAGATCTTATGATTAATATTAAATCCTAAGAATATAAACCTTAAGATTAATATTATAAATTTTATGATTAATATTATAAATCTAAGAGGTTAATACTCTAAATCTAAGAAATTTATAAATCCAAAAGATTAATATTATAAGAATGATTTTAAACCCAAAAAATTTCAATTATAAACCTAAAAAAATAATTTTAAACCTGAAAAAATAATTTTAAACTCTAGGAATATAAACTTTGTTTAGATATCTTCGGCAAAATCACATAACCAATCTTTTGTCGACGTGTTTCGAACCAACCAGTGTGGTTCATCGTCAGGACAAGTTGAAGCACCAATCTGGATTATGCTTGATTAAATAGAGTGTGCAGAGACTCCAACAGCTATAATGCTAACGGCTAAATTTTGACCCAATGATCCTGGTCAACCACAAAATTCGATAATTAATATTTTTATAAATAGCTTAATTAGATATATTAATATCTCAAATCTTAAGGGAATCCAAATATTATTATTTAAATTATAATGGTCATTATATCTCATAACATATAATAAATAATCTATATTTAATATTATTTAAATTAATAAATCATTATTATTTTATAATTTAATTCTTTAAAATATTTCTTATTAAATATAAAGGTTCATTAAAATAAAAATAATATATGTTTATTAAAAAATCTTAATAATTTATAATTTCAAACATCATTATTCCTAGAATTAAGATATATTAGGTAAAGTCCACTAGCATAACTAATATTGTTGGTACATCATAATTTAAAATAATGTTTCAATACTTTTTAATAGGAAAATTAAAGGTAAATAAGCCCTTAGGTAAATATATTATTACCTATAGGGTTGATAAAGCCCAAGATTTTTTACTAATAGTATAGCTAATTTTATCCTTTAAACCTAATGGTCAAATATCTATTAATAAACATTATCTAATCAGTATTCAATTATTTCAAAAAATATTAAAGTTCATTATGTTATTAATATATTATTATTTTAATTATAATGTTCGTTATATCTCATAATAAATAATAAATAATCTCTATTCGATATTATTCCAATACTATTTAGATACAAGGAATGATAATAAATCACTATTATTTTATAATTTAGTTACACTAGGAACTTGTGTAATAATCATTCAATGGTCCATTGGTAAGCTAGATCCCTCACTATTTAGTTCTTTAAAATATATCCTATTCCTTATTAAATATAAAGGTTCATTAAATTAATAAGTTATGTAAAATAATATATGTTTATCATTATACTAAATTTTTTTATCATTATACTAAAATTTATAAACTTTAATAAACTTTAAGCTGATATTTAATACACATGGTCAACTCCACCCTCGAGACACGAATAGTCCACTCGTTTGAAATCTGAGAAAAGTGAGTATAAGTTGTACAATATAATTTTATATTATTAGTATTATTTGCGGTTGATGGGCAAGTATGAGTTGTATAAGATAATTTTATATTATAAATGTTATATGGGGCTGATAGGTGCGTGACTCTTCTAATAGTGACCATTATAATATCAATCTTGAGAGAAGTGGGTATGAGTTGTGTATAGTGATTTTATATTATTAATGTTATATTGAGTTTACACTTGAGTGATTTATTAAGATACGGGCCTATTATATCAATGCACATACGCCCACAGAAATGAGTTGAGATAATTTTATATTATACTATCTATGGTTTATGATTTATTAAAATATAGGCCTGCAGAAATGAGGTGAAATAATTTTATATTATATGATTTGTAGTCTATGTTTTTTTTAGGGTATAATGTATTTAAAAATACGTTGATTTTAAATAATATGTAAAGTGAACATTAAATCAAATAAAACATTATTTTGTAATAATTATTTCACTTTTAAATTATGAACTTATCACATCAATCTTATTTAATTGTACGTGGGATTTTGTTTGGGTGTGTGATATCACATAATGCGTGTTTTAAGTTTTTTGAAAACACTAGTTTTAGTAATTGTTAGCTCTGTTATGCATTTGTGCGTTTGAAGAATCAAATTACTAGCTCAGCCGTGTGATTATGCTGAAAGGGAGTTCGCAGCAGTCATTTACCTTCTTCTCCTTCCGCTTCCTCATACTCTCTTAGCCCTCCCTATCTTGGTTTTTCTCCAAAACCCTTTACAAACTAGCTTTAACTTTCCCCTCCCCCTCATCTGTCTCCCTTTCACCTCCATTTCCCAGGTCACTCGTTAAAATCCATATAGGGCTCTTGACCCCGAGAGCGGAGCTTAAACTGTCATTTAACTATTTTTGTGTGACTGCACGCATTCACCAACCTTTTCCTGCCACCACAACCCTTTTTTCCTGCATGTTAAACCATGTCCATTTCCCCATCGTCGATCGCATCCACCATGAGATCTAATGGTGATCGCGCCTCCTGCTCTCGTAAGCTGCACACATGTTAACACGTGGGGAAAGCGGTTTTGGCCCCATCACATCTGACACGCGTCACTCGTTGACTCGCATCGCTCCCCTTGTGTACGAATTCCACCCTCCCTTGTAAGCGGTGCAGGGAATACCGCTTACCGCCCTCTAGTACATTCCCCACTCATTAACATTCGCACATCTCTGCCGCCTGATGGCCGTTGGATCTGCTCGACCGCGATTCGACGGCCCACGTTTCTCCATCCACATTTCCTCCCGATAGCTCCCTCTGTTGGATTCTACTTCCTCTGCTTCACCTTCAGAACCCAAATTAGACAAAATGACTAAGATGATAGAGTCATTGGCTGCTGAAATATCTAAGTTCAAGGTTGAGCAGAATTCAGGAAAGGCTAGGCAGCAGAACACATTTGCTCCAAGAAATCCAAATCCATTCAGAAGAGCAAATGAATAGTTACAAATCATTCAGAGGGGTAAAGAAACAATTGAAGAATAGAAAGTTAAAGCTCCTTTTCAGAATGTAGTCATGGAGGAGGAACAGTTTGAAGATGAGGATGAAATTCACTGCATGGAAGATAAAGGCAGTGCTGCCTTTTTGACATTAGTTGCATACGAAGAATCTTTGCTGCAAGACCAAATAATTCAAGAATGGGACGGAGAGGCTGTTCTGTAGACTCGTGATCAACAATGATACAATCTGAGGTCAAAAGCAAATAATTACAAGGAGAGTCCCACCCAAAGAGCTGTTATCCAAATAGAGTCATTGAGTAGCACACAAAGAAGACCAGCAGCTAACCCAATCATCCTCAAAGCTCCAGTTCAAGAGGTAAGAGGTTCTGATAGGTTACCTTCCTCTTTCAGCTTTGAGTCAGAAGTCCAGAAGTTAAAAACATTTGTGTCTTTGGTACAATTGGTAAAGAGTGAAGTATTTAGAAAACCTATCCTTGAAGCTCTTGAGCTGGAAACCACACAAACCTCCATTGACTCTGTCAATTTGCAAGATGATAAGCCTGCTGTTGTGCTTAGCCCTATGGTTGAACCTGTTGATAATAATTCTCCATCTTTTTATGTTTCCTTGACCATTCATGACAAAATCCTCCACAATTACCTGCTAGACACAGGGGCCAGCCACAATCTAATGCCTAAAGCTGTCATGGAAGAGTTAGGCCTTGATATCACTAGACCATATCACGACTTATTCTCTTTTGATTCAAGGAAAGTGAAATGCCTAGGATTAATCAAGGACCTAGCCATTACCCTAACTCAACTGCCCATGAAGAGTATGATGATGGATATTGTGGTAGCAGATGTTCCTCCTAAGTTTGGCATGCTGCTGTCCAGAGTATGGATTAAGAGGCTAGGTGGGACATTACAAAATGATCTATCTTATGCCACTGTCCCAGTTTTTGGAGGAGAAAGTAGGAGACTGTATAAAGAAGCACAAATGGCATACATCATTAGTAATGAGAAGAATCCTACTAATCATCCCATATATGTTGTGGACACTGATTTTGGAGCATGTATCCTCCAAATTGAAGAATCTTAGAAGGCATCAATGTACCAGCCTTCAGGGCAAAAGAATTGGTGGACATGTGTGATTCAATGGGTATTAAACTGGTTCATTCCACCTCATATTATCCTCAAGGAAATGGTCTAGCAGAATCCTCTAACAAAAGCCTGGTGAGGATAATAAAAAAGTTGTTGGAGGACAACAAAAAGAATTGGGATTCTAAGCTCAAATATGCACTGTGGGCTGACAGAGTAACCATTAAGAAATACACAGGAAATTCTCCATTCAGGCTGGTATATGGTACTGAAGCTGTATTCCCAATTCAGCTAACTCTCCTTGTGGCAAAATTCCTTCAAGAAGAGCAAAATGAGGAAGGAGACATGGCAAAGAGGATCACTGATTTAGCAGAGGTACATCAGATTAGAGAACAGCTAGTTGAAAAGGCTGCAGCACATCAGAAAAAGATCAAGGAGGCTTTTGACAAAGGGACAAAAGTAGATAATTTTCAGGTTGGAGACTTGGTTCTGAAGTGGGATGCATTGAAAGAGAAGAAAGGTAACCATGAGAAGTTTGATGCTTTCTGGACAGGGCCTTTCATCATTTCGCAGATTCAAGGGAACAACACCTTCATACTGAAAAGTATGGGAGGAGAGGAAATTTTTTGATGGCTCAGTTAATGGGCGGTTTTTGAAAATTTATGTTGTTTAAGGTCTTTTGGCCTTAAAATTGTAAATATTTGATTTTATCAGTCTTAGTGTAGGATCAGTAGACTCCATGCTCAATGGAACACTAAGGATTTTGGCTAATTTGTTTTCATCAGAAAGGCGATGGTCTGCAGGTTCTTGAGACCTCACAAGGAGGATCTCATCCCCAGAAGGAGCCAGTGTTAGCTTTGCTATGCACTTGTGCGTTTGAAGAACCAAATTACTAGCTCAGCCGTGCGATTATGCTGAAAGGGAGCTTGCAGCAGTGATTTACCTTCTTCTCCTTCCGCTTCCTCATACTCTCTTAGCCCTCTGTATCTTGGTTTCTCTCCAAAACCCTTTAAAAACTCGCTTTAACTTTCCCCTCTGCCTCATCTGTCTCCCTTTCACCTCCATTTCCCAGGTCACTCGTTAAAACCCATATAAGGCTCTTGACCCCGAGAGCGGAGCTTAAACTGTCATTTAACTATTTTTGTGTGACTGCGCGCATTCACCAACTTTTTCCCGCCACCACAGCCCTCTTTTCCCGCGCGTTAAACCCTGTTCATTTCCCCACCATCGATCGCATCCACCATGAGATCTAACGGTGATCGCCCCTCCCGCTCCCGTAAGCTGCATGCATGTTAACACTCGGGGAAAGCGGTTTTAGCCCCGTCACATCTAACACGCGTCACTCGCTGACTCGCATCGCTCCCCCTGTGTACGAATTCCGCCATCCCCCGTAAGCGGTGCGGGGAATACCGCTTACCGCCCTCTCGTACGTTCCCCGCTCATTAACATTCGCACATATCTGCCGCTCGATGGCCATCGGATCTGCTCGACTGCGATCCGACGGACCATGTTTCTCCATCCACATTTCCTCCCGATAGCTCCCTCCGATTCGATCTCCACCATTGATTTGTTGGATCCGACGGCCAATAATTGTTCCCATCATATTCACGCCTCCGCCATACTGTCTGTACCACCTTCGAATTTTCTCTGCTGCAGAAGAACGAAGGCGATCACCTACCTGTACCCTACGTAGTTAACCTTCAACAACCGCTTTTAAAAGAAAGCATGACCAAGGAAGGAAAGTACAGAGCATGAGCAGATAAACACATTTAGCAGTCATGGAGCTTCTTTTAGTCAGCACGCCACCTACTCAGAGAAGGACCGCCGAACAGCAGAAAAGGTCAATTTGTTCATTAAAGCCAACAAATCACAGCAGACACTCCATCAGAGAGTTAAAGTGGTTAGTGGTCCATTATGACCCCTCCACGCATAGGATAGCAGAGCATTTTGTAATGAAACTCTATATATACCGAAAAACAAGATGTAATGAAGGTTGATGGTTGTAGTTTTGATGTAAGGTTCAACTTCTGGAGACTGTAACTACTGTGATACCTGCAGTGTCTGGTCTTCATTTTTAGCTAATACAAGCTTCTTTTTCTGATTAATTGCTCACTTTCCACTTCTATTTTGTTCTAGGCTATGCCTGTTATGCATTTTTCATGTGCTATTGATATTTAGCATTAGAGGGGTTGTCATCCCACCTCTGTGTTAGAATCTAGTATGTATCATTGAATGTATATGCAGGTTTCTGTTATTTTAGTGCCAGAGAGCTGTCATCCTCTCTGTGCATTAGGAAATAGATTTGCAGACCTCTTTTACTGGTTGGAGTCGGCTATCACATGGTCTTGTGCATCTACTGGTGTGGTCAGTATTTTCCATGTTCATTTAATTCTCAAACTGTGAGTAATTGGTGGTCTAAAGCCTTGTAGTTTGGGGGTGTTCACCCATGTCTGGGGTTAAGCATAGTAGAAGTGGTTATCTGGCTTGAATATGCATAATTTCTTCTATTCATCCATTTCCAAACTTTTGTTGAGTTTGTAATGTTCCCGAGTATCTCTGAGATACAACCTAGGAGAGTTTCTTGGGGTGATAACATTAATGATGATGATGATGGTCAACATCCACTGAGACCAAACTTTGGTTTATCGGACCTAAAGAAACATGCACTGAAATCATGCTCTCATATTATCATTTTCGCATAAACACAATATTGCTTTTGGATTACGTGTCAATCAATATACACGTTTCGATTCTTTACAAGTTGATTATAATTAAGTTTATTTTCGAAATAAATATTAGAAGTATATTAATGCAAATAAAATATATCATATAAATGCAATTTAATGGTGTGATTTTTGAAATTTATTTTTTGGAATTTGATGATATGTGCTTTTTGGTAAAACGACAATGTAATAATAAAATTACATTATTTACATAGCATGTTTCATTATTATTTCGTGTTTGTTATATTTTGAATTAATTTATTGTTGATTAATTTTTTTTAAACAATATGTAAAGTGAATATTAGAGAATAAAAATAATTTAAATTTTATTTATTTAAGTTTTGATTGATGTAAAGGAGTTTGAGTTTTAATTTGTAATTATTATCACTTTTAACATTATGAACTTGTCACATCAATTGTAATTAGTTGTACATAGAATCTTCCATTGTGTGTGTGATATCATATGATTTGTGTTTTAAGCTTTTTCAAAACCTAGATTTTAATATAAAATTAGATATAATGTATTTTATCTCATATTTTTAATGTATTAGGAGAGAAGTTTATCTTTTTTATAAATATTAAAATTGAAATTTAAGACACATTTTATAAGTAAGAAATTCAAATCATTCAAAATTTATCCATGATTATCGTCGTGTTAAATATTTAATATTTTATTTAGTTAATTAAAACTAATTTCCATGAGCCGGACATTTAAAGAAAGTTTTTGCCTGTTTTTTATGCGATTTTAAAATAGTTGTGTTGGGTATTTAATATTTAAGTTATTAAATTGTAATCCATGTAGTCTAATGAGGCTCAAATTTGCTTGGAAAATAATGGAGTTTTTTTTTTTTTTTTATCAAATTAGGAAGAAATTTCAAAGCTTAATGTGTTATTTTTGTTTGACAATAAAAATATTAAAAAATACAAATAACATTCATAAAGTTGCAGCCATGGTACCATGATATCGTCAAAAGCCTCATGAATATACCAATTTTATAATCAACCCACCATTTTTGTCGTAAGATACAGAAATCTCAACCATCCATTAACATACAAACACATTCAGTAAACAACTACCATTTAAAAATATATCTTGGATGCAACTATACTTATATATACAAAAAGTGGTTTTAATTAAAAATTATAAATGACTTTACTAGTTATAATTGAACATTCACACCAACTTTATTATTTATGATTGAATATTTACACCAACAAATAAAATAAGTTAGAGATGACACAAATTGGGGGAAAATAATTTCTCCAAATTTGACAAGTACACCATGTGATAATAAAAACAATATATTCAATATAATAAGATTAATGAAGAAGCTTCTAGGACAATTAAATAGTTCAACTTCATGTTACTTTATTTAATATTTACTATGTTTGTAGTATTAAGTTTTATATTGCATTATTAAAAGGTTAACTTTATTAGTTATAATTGAACATTCACACTGAATTTATTATTTATGATTGAATATTTACACCAACAAATAAAATAAGTTAGGATGACACAAATTGGGGGAAAATAATTTCTCCAAATTTGACAAGAAGCTTCTGAGACAATTAAATAGTTCAATTTCATGTTACTTTATTTAATATTTACTATGTTTGTAGTATGAAGCCGTTTGTTTGTTTGTTTTTAGGTACTTTTATTTTGTCAAATTTTCATAGTATTTTACTTTAATTTGCTATATTTAGATTAGGCTGAAGGTACTATATGTAGCCTGAAAGATATAACATAACTGACACATTTGAATAAATGATACATTGTAGATACTCTTAGTTTAAATATAGTTAACTTAGTATTGGGAAACACTTAATAAATTTATTTTTTACCAAAAATTTTGAACTTACATTAGACAATAAAAATATATTTTGTTTTAATTATTTAATTATATTTTGTTAATTATTTAATTTTGTTTATTTAAGTTTTGATTAATGCAAAAAAGCTGGAATCTTATTTTGTAATCATTATGAACTTGTCGCATCAATTGTAATTAAATGTACCAGGGATCCTCAGGTTTCGTGTGTGATATCACATGATCTGTGTTTTAAGGTTTTTCAAAATGTCCTTTTTAATATAAAATTAGATATCATGTCTTTTATTTTATTGATATCACATAATCTGTGTTTTAAGGATTTTCAAAATGTCTTTTTAATATAAAATTAGATATCATGTCTTTTATTTGTTATTTTTAATATAATAGGAGAGAATTTTATCTTTTTATAAATATTAAAATTGAAAATTAAGACAAATTTTATAAGTATGAAATTTAAATCATTCAAAAGTTATCATGATTATGGAATGAGCCGTGTTAAATATTTAATATTTTATTTATTTAATTAAAATTAATTTCCATGAGAGGGACATTTGAAGAAAATAAGTTTCTATCTATCTTTTATGCAATTTTAAAATAGTTGTGTTGGGTATTTAATATTTAAGTTATTAAATTGTAATCTATATAGTCTAATGAGGCTTCAAATTTGCTTGGAAAATAATGGAGTTTTTTTTTAAATTTTTGATCAAATTCGGAAGAAATTTCGGGAAATCCTCGTTACGGGTTGTGGGGTTTCAAGACTTAGGGTGCCACAATGTTTTTTATTGTGTTGAATCCATTTCCATCATAAAAAACAAGGTTCAAACACTCCTTCTATCTTTGTTGAGAAAAAAAAAGTGGGATTTGAGCTATTTTTTGACCTCTAGGGAAATTTGCCACTTCACTAAACAACACCATTATAATATATGGATATTCAATTTTGAAATTAAGTAGATTTAGGATTTGATAATTTAAACTATTCATTTATTAACTATATAATTTAAATTGAAATCTAGGAAATATTGTTTTGGGATTATAATTTTTGGTATTTATTAAATATTTTAATAAGATTTTTATTTAGTTAATTATTAATTTTTAATAAGTAAGATTGAAATTTCAAAGTTATTATTTTAAAATTGCCGATTTATAGAACTTTATATTTTTATAAATATTAAATTTGAAAATTAAGACAAATTTTATAAGTACTAAATTCAAATCATTCAAAAGTTATCATGATTATGGAATGAGCCATGTTAAATATTTAATATTTTATTTATTTAATTAAAACTAATTTCCATGAGTGGGACATTTGAAGAAAGTTTCTACCCATCTTTTATGCAATTTTAAAATAGTTGTGTTGGGTATTTAATATTTAAGTTATTAAATTGTAATCCATATAGTCTAATGAGGCTTCAAATTTGCTTGGAAAATAATGGAGTTTTTTTTTAAACTTTTGATCAAATTAGGAAGAAATTTCGGGAAATCCTAGTTACGGGCTCTCGGTGTTCAAGATTTATGTTTTTTATTGTGTTGAATCCATTTCCACCATAAAAAACAAGGTTCAAACACTCTTTCTGTCAGATTTGTTGAGAAAAAAAAGGTCGGATTTGGGCTATTTTTTGACCTCCAGGGAAATTTGCCACCTCACTAGACAACACCATTATAATCTATGGATATTCAATTTCAAAATTAAGTAGATTCACGATTTGATAATTTAAACTATTCATTTATTAACTATATAATTTAAATTGAAATCTAGGAAATATTATTTTGGGATTATAATTTTTGGTATTTAATAATTAGATCTTTTAATAAGATTTTTATTTAATTAATTAATATTTTTTAATAAATAAGATTGAAATTTCAAAGTTATTATTTTAAAATTGCTGACTTATAGACAAAATAGATTTTTTCACTCCAATCCGATCAAACAATTTCAAAAAAGAATGTGATTTTTTGTTTTTTAAAAAGTAATTTTTAATGCATAAATGGATTAAGATTTGAAAAGCCAACCTCTGCGGTGCTTTAAATCTACAGATTAAACAACTTAAACTCAAGTTTATAAAAATCTCTACCAAATTTTGGTTAAAATTAATCAGAAAAATGTCCTAAAAAAATTCCTTTTAAAATATATTATATTACTTATGTAACAAATAAATTTTATTATTTTATATATTTTTTAAAATAAATTTGATAAAAAATTATCTAGAATTATAAATTTTGATTATTAAAATTAAAAAAAAAAGAGATATTGTAAAAAAACATTAATATCAAAATTTTTGAAATAAAAAAATTTCATTATCAAAGTTATAACTTTTCATTATCCAATTATATTAATTAATTTATGAAAACATTACAACGCAACTAATTTATTCCAATAAGTTTTTGTAATTAACTTAATTCATTAATAAATACCAAACTATTCAAAAATATCTTATATACCACTACTAGAATTATGAGTGTTATAAAACACTAAACTAATTTTACGTGAAAAGAATTAATTTAATTTTAATAAAAAATATTATATATATAATTTGCTTTTTTCTATCTAAGTTATCCTAACTTGTGTTTTTTCTAATAATATAAATTATATAAATGATATATATAATTAAATAATATAGTTTAATTTTTTCTAATGTTTATGGGAAATTTAAATATTTAAAATGATAAAAATGAGTTTATTTTGGAGAGAATGTTTTTCTACAATTAACTCAATACACAAGACATAGTACAATTTAAATTAAATATCATGATTTAGAGAAAGTGCATTGTGCATATACTAGAAAAAACTCAAAGTTTTACTAGTGCAACTATTAAGTTATTAGGTCATTATTTTAATGAGGTTTCAATTTCGTAGTAATTTCAAATTGTGCAATAAAATGAGATTCAAATACCTTATTATTCCAAAAACCATGAATAACACCATATTACTTCATACTTCACCAAATGGTATTTAAAAGTGTTATATAATTTCTATTTAAAAAATAATAAAAAATTACTGTGTGGAAAAGAGCATTCTATAACCAATATAAGAAATATGTAATCTCTTTAGTGCTCGGTTGAGAGTTTACACATGTCCCTTTTGAGATAATCAATAAAAAAAATGTTAGCATTATTTAAAAATAAGAATCAATGTGCAAATAGTATTGCACAAATTAGTGTTATTTGGATGTTCCAAATTAGACATTTTTGTGATTGTGTTAGACACTTGGTTTTACTATATTAAATACAAGTATGAAAATGTTTCAATTTAACAACATCATGATCTTACATTATGATTGTTCTACTTCGAAAACTTTGTGATTTTGTAAAATGATTTCTACAAAAAGATATTAGTTATGAAACAAAGAACTTAAAAAGGATGATTAATTGAAGGCTAATACAATCAAACTCAACCCTTTGCACATAAAATTCAAAACTATGGCTTATAATTTGTCCATTATTATGAAAAAGATGATTAACTAAAAATTAATACAAACAAATTCAACCTTTTGCACAAAAAAGTTAAAATTAAAGCTTATACTTTTCTTATTATTATGATTACATCTCTCAATCATCCCCAATGATCCAAATAAAATCATTAATTCATACTTTTCAAAATTCAATAATTAAACTAAATAAAATCATTAATTCATACTTTTCAAAATTCAATAATTAAACTAAACGGTTGTTAAAATATACACCCATATAAAATTATTTTATATTATATGATCTATAGTGTATGATTTATTAAAATATTTGTTTGGGTTAATGTAAACGAAAGACATTTTAGTTTAATGTTAAGCTTGGCTGGACTAAATACTTTATTTAGCGGCGTGACGTTGCATTTATCAGTGTCCGGACCTTGTGATGCATTTCTTAAAGATAGCCGCACGTTAGCGTTAAAAGTGGCTGTGAGAAGTTTTCCAACTCGTAAATTTTTGGATCAATTAATTGACCAGCCGGTGCAGGGTGGGTCTATGTATATATTATATACATGCATGGATGAATGATCCATCATTCATTTCCATTCTTTAGCGTTGATTGCATACTCCGGGTTGGAATATTGATGATCTCAGCAATGATGATTTTCAAATAAAAATAAAAAGAAATGGATGCTCGCCCTATCTCTAGGATAGGGATATTAGATTTTTAATACTGCTCTCTATTGACACAGTCGTAATATTTGATTTTAATACCGCCGTCTATTGACAGTTGTAATACCGCTGTATCTAGGTTTCCGCGACCGTGGTATTACTTAAGACCGACCAAAATGTGCCGAGAATTCCAATTATTTGTACGAGAAAAAATAAAAGTCCAATTTACATCCTATTCGATGTTTTTTTTTTTCAATCAAAGTCCGAACCTCCGAGTATAAAGTATACAGAAATGTTTTTTTTTTCAATCAAAGTCCGAACCTCCGAGTATAAAGTATATAGAAATGTTTTTTTTTTTCAATCAAAGTCCGAACCTCCGAGTATAAAGTATATAGAAATTCTTAAAACTTACTGTCTATAGTTTCATCATATAAAACGCGTGAAAAAATCCAAATTTCCACCCAATTTAACCTGTCACATACTATGGGAAAGATGTGATTTTTCAATGATACTTATCCTACTTTGTTTTGGAAGAGGAAAAGCTTTTGGTCATGGACACACACATATATATATACACATACACACACACACACACATATATATATATATATATATATATATTACACAAATCTACAAAAAAATAGGGTGAAAGGTAAATTTCTTCAAGAGGCATTTAGTGGCACAAAATCAAGTGTCTCTCATTTTCAAGATTTTAGTTGTATTGTGTATGCACATGTCGTAGAAGAGCTAATGAGGAAACTTACAGGAAGAGCCAATAATGTATTTTCATTGGACATAGTGAACAATCCAAAGCATACAAACTATATAATCCATTGACTAAGAATTTTTTGGTGAGGAGAGATGTAAAATTATTAGAAGCTAGTCTTGGAGAGATCAATAGAATGAAGCAATGGATAGTAGAAATCCATTACTCCCAAAATATGATAAGGTGGGAAGTTCAAGACAACAAATCCCTCCACCAAGGTTTTCAAGTTTATAGGTGCAAATACAAGAAGATAGTCCTTCTTCCAGTAGCGAGTTAGTAGATTTAGTAAGAAATTAGAGGAATACTTTTCTTCTATTAGTGGGTAAGAGGAATCCTTGAGAAATCATAGAAGAAGGAGATTAATGGAAATATATAAGTTGTGTGATGGAATCGGTTAATATGCTAACTTTTGCTTATTATCCTATCGGCCTAATTATTTTGAAAAAGCATTGAAAGAAGATCATGACAAGAATGAGCCATGGGGTCTCGCTGATATCCCAACAGATAAAACCAAGATTAGGGTCATGTTGGTATACAAAACAAAACTAGATGAGTAAAGCGAGGTAGAGAAATATAAAGAAAGGTTAGTTTCTGTTGGATTTAATCAGCAACCAGGTATTAACTATGGTGAAACCTTTATTTCGGTAGCAATTTTGGATACTATTAGAGTTGGTTAGCCATTTTAGCCTAGAAAAAATGGCTAGTTTACCAGATGGATGTGAAGTTATGATTTTTGAATGGAAAAATAGAAGAGGAGGCATATGTAGATCAACTACTAGGATTTGAAGTAAAAGGAGAGGAGTATAAACTATACAAGTTGAAGAAATCCTTACATGGATTGAACCAAGATCCAAGAGCTTGGTATAGTTGGACTGACTCATATTTACTCAATAATGGGTTTAGTGGGAGAAATAATGAACCTACATTCTCTACCAACTTAGATCATGGTAAAATCCTTATAGTTTTTATTTATGTTGGTGACATGATATATAAATGAAATATTATGTTAGATGAATTCAAAGCTTCTATGGAAGGAGAATTTGTGATGATAGGCCTTCATTTCTTGAAGTACTTTCTCGGAATTGAATTCAATCAATTTTCTCAAGGGATTTCCATATGTCAACAAAAGTATGCTACAAATATCTTAAAGAGGTTTAGGATGGAAAAATTTGAAGCGACAAGGACACCTATTTCAATAGGAACAAAATTCAGGAATCAGATGATGGAAGAATAGTTAATTCAATATTATATAACCGGGTTGTAAAAAGAATCATATACCTTACTACAAGGAGATGTAATGTGATATATTTAGATAGTTTAATTTCTAGATTTATGGAGTCCCTCAAGGAATCTCACTAGAAAATTGAATAAAGAATTTTGAGATAGATTGTGGGTACAATTGATTATGGATTGGTACACAATTTTTGAAGACAAAACACTTACAATATACACAGATCATGACTTTTTTGGTAGTATTGATGATAGGAAAAGCACTTGAGGAGATAATTTTCATTCAGGCATAAATCTTATCTCATGGGCTTGTAAGAAATAAATAATTATCTCAACATCTTTCACAAAAGAAGAATATATACCAGCTACTATAGCACCTCGTCTTGTAGTATGGCTAAGAATACTTTTGAGAGATCTACATGTTGAAAAATAATCAATTATTATTTTTGTGACAAGAGTGCATCAATTGCATTGTCCAAGAACCATGTGTTTCATTGGAAATGAAAGCACATCGACACTTGTTATGAATTCATTCATGAACGTGATATATTTCTTTAATTTTGTGGATCTAGAGATCAACTAATAGACATCTTCACAAAACCATTGAGAAGTATTATTTTTGAGTTTTAGAGGCAACACTACAGAATTATCAGTGCCGGTGAATGTAACAGTTAAGATTAAGGGGGATTGTTAAAAATACTCTCTCATGTTAACTAAGGTAGTCGGAGTGTTAGTTGTCAATCTAAGATGTTTTTAGAAAGATGCTTCTAGAAGTTATAGATATTTTTAGAAAATTCTTATTATTCCTAGATAATTCTAGAAGATTCTTAATTAATTACAAAATATATTTATTTGTGGGCCAGCAATGCCCCATTAATTTCTAATTGGTTTCATTCATATCTCTTCATGTGATTTCTTAACATCCACAACATTTATTGTTGTAAGAACAAACTTTCTGGAGCCCTGAAACATCTTGGGTTGAGTTACTAGTTCCTGGAGCCTGCAGGTTGGGACAAATTCTATGGAGCCTTATAAGTTGAGTTACTAGTCCCTGGAGTTGTGGGCTGGGACAAATTTTTTGGAGCCCTGAATTAGCTGTGGGTTGAGTTACTAGTTCCTTGAGCCTCCACTTGGGTAGAGACTGATATGGTTGATGTTAGTGATTTCTGGACTATATAGGTGGGATCACTATGGTTGAGGGTTGAGGTGGTTTAGCCTCTGGAATCCCTGGTTTCTTTTGTTTTGGTTTAACCCTTATGATACCAAATTCAGGCTTGGAATATTGTGTGGGGGTGATTGGATAAAAGAGAGATTTGGTTCAACCCAATCTATGGTCAGGTGGTACATGGAAGTCCCTGACTTGGTTGGCTGTTGCATATGTTAATATGAGATATTTTTCTATTTTGATATATGAGCACTTGTACTGGTTATTATGGTAATTTTATGGATGGTTTGTCATATTTTATATTTTGGTTATATGATGTACTCTAATTATGGATCTCTTTCGTTATTTGATAAGTTATTAAATGGTTGATGAATGTGATGCAGAAGCATTGACTCGAAACTATCATTGTATTTTAGTAGACAAAGGGGGTCTTGTGTTTTCAAGGAAGTTGGATTCCTATGCATGTAATTACTAACGTTTTGAGTGGTTAAAGTAGGAATTAATTAGATAAGTGTGAGGATATTTGTAAATGGTCTCAAGTGTAGGAGAACATGAGTGATTAATGATGATGAGAGAGTTGGAAATCAATTGTAACTCTTATAGGTATCATGATTTGAGGAACTAGAGAGGACTCTTAGGGATAAGTAGGAGTTAAAAGTGGATTTAGAATAATTTCAAGAGTTAGTTCAAGAAATTAAGGATCTGAACTAGAATTAGTTCAAAAGAGCCTTTTTGTATAAAGGTAAGCCTAAAAGGTGAGAGCAAGTTAGTTAGTCAGTAGGGAGAGGAGTAGCTAGTGATTCAAAGAGTCAGACTGTAAGCCTACGGGCAGGAGAAGAAAGGCCACTGATCAGAAAACCAGGCCAGAGAGTGAGACTCTTGTGTAAACTCATTTATTAATACAAACAACTCGATTCAGAGTTTGTACAATGTGCTATGTGTACTTGAATTATAATCTGTGTGTGGCTAGAGTGATTCTGCGTAACTTATGTTGCAGGTGTAGAACCAGAGACAAATTACAAAGGAGAGTAATAGAACAACTTCCAATTGCGGTTGGGTAGAAGTTGTTGAGGCAGCCCCACAGTTGTGATTGTGGGTAGAGTTGTCTTAGAGACAACAATTCCAGCAAAAGAAGTGTTGGGGAGAATTGTTAGTCAGCAAGAGGTTCGAGGAGAGAACCATAGAATTTGCGTTACGGTCTTGTACACATAGACAGTACAGAAGAAAGCCTTTGAACTTGCGTTATGGCCTTGTACACATAGACAGTATAGAAGAAAGCCTTTAGCGTTACAGTGAAGGTGGAGGAGTATAAAGGCAAGTGGAGTTAAGTGAAGGTGTGAGTTGTGGTAGAATAGCAAAGGACCGGATCCCTAAAGAAAACCAGAATCACAAAAGATATTAAAGAAACAACGTAAAACCAAAGTAAAGAGCTTCGGGAGTAGAATAGGATAAATTCCCTTGATCGTGGTTGAAGTCCTGCAATTGATCTCAACTGTCGATTGTAGAAGTCAACACATACGTCATAGTCAACTATGGGGGTTGAGAGGTTGATAACCCGTGTGCTAGTTGAAGGGCCGCAGATTGTAAGATTTAAGAGCCTCATCATCCAACGGATATCGGGCCAAGAGGAGATCGAACGTTGACTGCAAGGGTGGACCCGAACTTTTATAGGTTGCGGACTTATAATTCTCATCCGGTCTGTAAAGTGGCTAAACATCGCATAAGTAGTCCACCTGATATCATTGTGGACCGTCGAATCAAGCAGATCTTGATCAACGGTTATAAAGCATTGGGCAAGTCTGTTGATCGGGAAGAAGTACAACCGTTGGGTTAAAGGTAAGATTGGCGGTGGAGAAAGATCACAATAAAGAGATTGAAAAGGGCATACCCGAGGAAATTATAGGCGCGGCTTTAAGTTATTTGAAGTCCAGTTGTGATCGCATATCACAAGTCAGGAATTTCGAAGGCATGTTCCATTGAGTTGAAAGGTTGCGATTGCAACAAAGGAAAGCATCGGGTAATGTGCGAAGACCGAGGAAAAGGCGAAAAGGTATGGTTTACGCGATTGTGGAATATTTCTATTATGTAAACATTATAATAGAAATAAAGAGCTGATAGGAAGCTTATGGGTAAGTCCGTGAATAACCATAGTTATAGAGTGGGGTTGGTTATATATGTGCGGGCTTAAGGATTGATTGAAGTTTAGATGAAGGGTTGAGTTATAAAGTCCCGATAGAAAGATAGATGAAGGGTTAGACTATAGAAAGTCTAATGAAATGTTTCCCCATGAGGTTTAAATGAAGGGGCCTTAACCTTAGCTTATGAAGGTTTTACCAGCGAGGTCAATGAAATTCCTGGGACAAATGATATTATGCATTTTATATGCATACTGTGGGTATAGTGGGGTTTACCCTGTGTTAGAATGCATGGGCTAATAAGTGTTGTTGCAACTAGTTAGATAGGGATTAGAGCCTTCTTAGTTATTCTAAGATGGAATTTATAAGTTTATGATCAGATATGTGTTCATGACCTGTAGCTTTCATGTTTACCATATGTTTGACATAACTCCTATCCTACATTAGGCATGTCTAGGTCAATATATTTCTTAAGTTTTGATTGTTTAGCATCGTTATCATGATTGATATGATTATGGAAAGTTACAGGTAGTTCTGGTCAATGGTTTGGAGGCTTTCCTGAAAATTTGGCATACATCACACGATTTCATGCATTGAACTAAGGAAATTGGGTCATAATTGCATGAAAGAAAGCTTTTGAGTGTGTTTATAGCCTCCCAACCACATGCATGTAGTCCTGTGGGTGTGGTTGGAGGGTAAAATGTGTGAAAAAGAGTTCCATCTCAGGGATTGAATAATCGGGGTGGTTTTCAAGCTCCTAAGTTGTATGTTTTTCCTGAGGGATGTCAGTGTGTTGTCAGTTTGTCAACCCCACTTCCATAACTAGAACTTGGAGGTCGGGTAATATCATAGTGATACTCAACTCATGTTTACCCTCGAGAGCTTGTAAAAGTGGGTGAAAGTGGGAGGGGTGGTTACAAATTTATTTGGGTTTTTGGTGAAGTTAAGATGCTCAAAATATATTACAAATAACATGGTTGCATAGTTCTCATTGATACATTTCAAACAATATATTCTACTTAGACAAAATCCTCCCCGATGAGAAGTTATGGCCAATTCAAAATCAGTCACTAGTTGGGGAAAAATTGAAAGGAGAAATTACAGGGTCAATCCAAAAAAATGAAATTAAAGGGATCTAAAGTTGAGCATAATGATTAAAGTTCGTAGTTGCATGGAGTTAAAAACTTGTTAACATAGTTAAATGGCATGCAAGTTTTAGGATAATCAAAGGTGCTCCAAAGAGATCATTGACTAGATGAATGTAAAGATGCTTAATGTTTAACCAATACCATTGGACAAATCAAATGATGGGATGTGGTAGAATATTATGAGGAAATGATGTGGGCCTATTTATGAATGAGGCGTGGAACAATTGAACACATGGCAGGACACATCAACATGCTAACATGGCACCACCAAAGGCTGCCACATGGTAGGAAGAAATGGAATTTTTAGTTGTTCAATAGGGGAAAATTTGGATGAAATGTGGCCGACTCTGGGTGTCTCACATGGCAAGTGAGACATCATTGATGGTGTCAACATATGGATGCCCAATGACCCTTGGATCCTGGTCATATGGGATCGGTCTTATTGTTTTCTAGAGACTTCAAATGGTCACATTGACATGTTGACTTTAGATTTACGGTCACATGATCAACTTGCAAGCAATGGGACCACTGCAAATCTATATATAGAAACATGAC
Source organism: Pinus tabuliformis (assembly GCA_031772625.1). Lineage (NCBI taxonomy): Eukaryota > Viridiplantae > Streptophyta > Pinopsida > Pinales > Pinaceae > Pinus > Pinus tabuliformis. The sequence goes on from CM062819.1 coordinate 1,842,030,443, forward strand.
CATGGGCTAAAGTGTGTGTGCGAGATTTACAAACGAAGATGTTTTTTTTTTTTTACAAATGCAGTGGTAGTTAGATTTGTAACAATTTTCTCTACAATTTAATTTGATTTTGAATGAATAATGATGGTTCAATTCTAATGGTAATGATGTGGATAATGACAAGTTAGTTCCGGTCCATGGTCATATTTTTGTTCATAACTACAATAGTTTGGTTTTGATTGCAACAAAGGTTCACCTATAATCTTATTCTAACAAAGCCTGATTTCAAAGTGGTTTGATACGATAATTACGTGACTAACTTGTTTTGGATCAATTCATTGTGGAAGCTCATTGATAAATAGTTTATGGTGTGTAACCTTTGTGGGATTCTAAACCCTACAATATTTATTCAACGATGTTTAGTAGATGGTTATACACACTAATTAAATTAAGTGGAAGTTGAGTCAAATATGTCTAAAATTTGAAGGCATCATCAGCAAAATTTTGTAGTTTTGAAGTGGTGTTGAGTTCCAAAATGTTGCGAGGAGTATGGCCTGGTTCATTGTGGTGGTTGATCCACACAATATAAGGACTAATTAAAACACATATTAAACATTGGAGAGATCACCTGGTGTGATTTATGTGCATCCACGTAAGGCTAGTGTTATGAATAAAATATTCATAAAAATATTAATTAAATAAACAATATTAAAAAATTGATAACAATAAAAATTGATAAATAGATAAATAATTAATTAATTAGTAAAACCATTAGTTATGAAAGGTCAACTGTCAAACAATGTGGACATGCACCTTCATGGCTAGTCAATGCCTATATAGGCAAACTGCCATGAAGTCTTGTAATCACCAATTCAGTTCTTATTCAATAATAAATATTTACTTATACACATAGACTACACATAAATATTCTTGCAACTAGTTTCTCTCTTACAGTGGTATCAAAGCCACATTCTGCATCCTCCACCTTTCGTTGTTGTTCACCTTTCAACTTCATTGTTTTCACTGAATTCCCTATCACAAAATTCTGCCATAGAACTTTACCTGTACCCCCATTCCCATTGGTTTCACCACAGAATGATCACACCCTGTTCATTATTCATCTACTTAAAACCTAGTCAATTTTTTTCACACCTCACAATCACATCCTCACTGATTTTCATATTTTTCCCTTTCAACCATCACGCTGGTCGTGGTAAAACTCGTTGATCCATCATTTTCTTAAGAGTTGGAACCCCGCCACATCCACTCTGTCCCAAATCATCATCCTCCAATTACTCGTCACATCCAATTATTTCACTGCTATCCTCCCATGTTTTTCCCTATTCTGTTGTTGCATTTTCCTCACGTCATTTATCATGACAACCTTGTCTATCGATTCTGCCAAGGTCACTATGTTCCACATCACTCTATTCCATTCCTTGTCTATTGTTTTAATTCCTATTGTTATTTTCCCAACCCTCACATTTCTATCCACCACCGCCCCAACCTCTACCGTCATGCCTGTGACCATGATCTCCCTACCTACTAAGTTGTAATGTTAATCAAAATTAAATTAACTATAAATTCTCATATATATAATTTAAAAATATATATATCAAAAGTTATATATTTGAAATTATATAGTTAGTTAAATAAATAAATATATAATAATATTAATTTCATTTAAACAAAATAATATATCTATATATAAAGAAAAAGAGAAAGTGGTTTCCGCCAAGAAAAAGGATATAATGGTGAGAAATGAGAAGTTACAAGATGATGTTAACTTCTAAAGGGATAAACTCAATAACATGCGATATAGTCTCAGTAACATAGAAAAATCGAAAATGGAATTTAGGGAGGAACAAAAGAAATTGACGTCAATGATGGAGAAAATATTGTAGAAAGACTTCAAAATCAACGAAACCACCAAAAGACTTGATGACCATGGCAAACAACTTAATCAATTAACGGAAAAAGTGGACATTCTAATAGTTTAAAAATTTCAAATATGAGAATCCAGCCCACAAAACATACATGTGCATGAACTTGCAGATCTGCCTGAGATATGCTTTTTAGGTAGCCAATATTACACTAAATTTTTAGAAAAAGACTATCAACGGATTAAAAAGGAGCTACCCAAGTACGATGGTAAAGACCATAGAGGCACTATTTTTTGGGTTAATAAAATGGAAACCATTTTTGAATCAAACCCACCATTATGTGAACGTGAAAAAATCATGAAGACATCCAAAAATTTGGAAGCAAAATCATATGATTGATTCATTTGCGAGGTTTGGGAAATGTGACGCCCATTCTTTTCATTGGAAGAATTTCGTGGATGCATTGCTAAAATTATTCTGTGACAAAGAAGAAGATGATGTTTACAAAAAAATTGTTAACCTCAAGCAAAAGGGGTATGTACACGAATATACCCATGAATGAGAAGTATTAGATACATGACAAATAGGATTTACTGATGAAAAAATACTTAAAATGTATAGATGTGGAATTAAAGATTATATTCGTGTAGAAATGAAATTGTACAAACCATAAATTATCGAAGAATATAGACATGGGGAAAGGCTTATTGTACAAAAACATAAGTTCAACATGCCATCATTCAAGGAAGGTGAAAACCAAAAACAAGAATCAGGGAAAAAAGAGACAAACAAATGTAGATATTGTGGAGAAAAATGGACGTCAAGAGAGCAAGGCATCAAGAAGAAATTATATACTATGCAGTTGAGACAGAGTCAGACACTTCAAGTAACGAGTCAAAGAAAAGGATAAAGAAGAAAAATAATTTTCACAAGTGTGGAAAAAATTGGACACCAAGGCATAAATGTGAAGACATCTCCTTACATTACTATAAGATAGTAGATGGAAGGAGAATTGAAGTACAAGAACCTAATGAAGAAATCTATATAATGTGCAGTGCCGATTCAGACCCTGAGGAAACATCACAAGAAGCATCATTAGCTGCAGTCTCAAGTGTTCGACAAAATTAGGATGAAGAAACAAATTTTTTGAAAGATCAAAAACAGAAAGCAGTTGCAAAATACATTCCACCACACCTTCAAAAGTAGAGAACCCGGTCTCCAAGAAGAAAGGATAATAAACTTACAACACCACGAACAAACATGATGAGGATATTATGCCCTAAAACCTTAAAGCTTAAAGGGATCATAAGAGGTAGAAATGTCAATATACTTGTATATTTTGGTAGTACTCATAATTTTATGAACATTGATCTTTTTAAACAACTTAATCTTAGTATGTGCCTAAACAAGAACCTCACCATGACTGCCACTACTGGGAAAAAGTTCAAAGATATAGGAGAATGCCATAAGGCTTCAATACAGATACAAGAACTAGAACTACATATATAATTATTTGTTGTGCCACTCAAAGAAATGAATATAGTGCTAGGCACATAATGGTTAATATAGTTAGGAAGCTATACTACAATCCTTGAATCACAATTCATGGAGTTTAGTTGGCAAGGAAAACACTATAAATTATATGGTGTTGATTCTCCCAGCTTCAAGGAAGGTGCAAATACATATGAGAACTTCACCAACTCACAAGGCACAAACAAATTCAAAGTAAATAGACGCCATTCCATAGCAACGTGCTCAACTAAAGATAACCCTGCTTGTTATGCTTTGAGGACAAAGAATCTCTAAGGGGGTGGCAATGTTATGAATAAAATATTCATAAAAATATTAATTAAATAAAAAATATTAAAAAATGATAATAATAAAATTAATTAATTAATAACCCACATTAAAGAAATTTTGAGGTCTAAAATGGGTCTCCTCAAGAATATTATAAACTAATAATAGAAATAATAAAATAATATTAGATTATTTCATTATATTTTGGATGAAAAAATAAAAAACCACTTTTTCAACTCGTATTTTCAACTTATCTCCTTATGATTTTACTCAAATTTCAAGTAGAAGCACTCGTTGGAAGTGAAATTTAATTTTTCATTCAAGGAGTACCCATGTTGAATACTTTCGATGGACCCGGAAAATGTGAAATACATGAAATATGTGAAAAAATGTGATGATCACGATTTTTCATGTATTCCACATTTTTCAAGTCCATCAAAATTATGCAACATGGGTACTCGGATGAAAAATTAAATTTTGCATCCAACGAGGGCTCTTGCTCGAAATTTGAGTAAAATCATAGGGAGATAAGTTGAAAATACAAGTTGAAAAAGTAGTTTTTTTTAGCTTTTTACTCCAAAAAGGGTGAACCATCCCCCCATGGTTGACATCATCATATTGATCCTATTGGTTCTTATAAAGTTGATATTTTTTTGTACATTGTTTTTTGAGACCCATTTTTTACCTCAAAATTTCTCTAATGATTAGTTATGAAAGGTCAAAGGTCAAACAATGACCATTCACCTTCATGGCCAATCAATGTCTATATAGGAAAACCACCATGAAGGATGGTAATCGCCAATTTAATTCCTATTCAATAATAAATATTTACTTATACACATAGACTACACATAAATATTCTTGCAATTGGTTTCTCTTACAATTAGTTAATCTATTTGGATCACATGTAGACAGAGCGAAATACGCCCCTCATCATATTGAAGTTAGATTAATCATGGTATATTAAATTCAATTGAATACTATAACAAGTTTCACCAAACAACTGAGTTGGTAGAAGTGGCGTAGTGATCATACGAGGTCACAACTTCAATTTGTCAATTGAAAGGCTTGGTTGTATTTTATTTTATTTATTTTTATTTTACCGATCTATTTAATAATTAAAATAAGTGTCAATACCAAAAAATATGAAATTGTATAACGTGCCCGAAAAGGGGTGGTATATCAAACATTTAATTTTATATATAATTTATTATGGTTTTTATGGGTTTTTGGAGTCTATATTGATCCAAATTTAAATTTGGAAGAATTTGGGAGATCAACGATCATAGATGGATGCGACTAGAGGATTTTGATGATGTTATGACTCTTATTTCATGACCAAAAGTTGTTGTGCATGTTTGAAGGGTTCATGATCATATTGTAGGTGTTTTTAATACATGGTGTAAACACGTTTCGAGGAAGAGTTTGAATGACTAGATTGAAGTTACGGTTGAATCAAAATATAGGTAACACTGTGAAGAGCTATAGGAATGATTGATATGAGATTTTTGGTATAGGTTGTATGTAAGTGGTTGTAGGTTGCATGGCAATGTAGTGGTTGCGGGTTGTATGGTAGAGACAATGATTAATGCAACGATAGAGATAGTGACACTAAGATGTATAGGTAAAATGTTTATGATAGTTGCAAGTGTGTAGGTTGTGATTGTAGTTTGCAAGAGTTTCTTTGTGTGTAGATTCAGTGATATATAATGATCGTGGATCCAATTTGAAAATGAGATGAAATAGAGGTCCACAAGGAAGTTGAAGAAGGAGGTTGGAGCCTAGAGCAGGTTGGAGGCTACTCATTACTGAAGTTGGAACCTCAATCAAGTTGGAACTTAGAGAAAGTTGGAGCCTACTCATTGCTGAAGTTGTAGCCTACTAATTGCTAAGGTTGGAGCCTTAATCAAGTTGGATCCTAGAGTAGGTTGGATCCTACTCATCCTTGAGGTTGTAGTCTTAATACAGTTTTAGCCTACAATGAGCAACTGCTTGCATTCTTGAGGTCAGTGCCTAAATCAGGTTGTAGCCTACCACAAGTGGAAGCTTGCATATTTTGGGGGTAGTTTCCTCCTATACGTTAGGGCTTGATAATTGATGTAAAATGAAATTCAAATTTGAGCAGAAGAAGAGTTGGTGGTTTTCACCCATTTGGGTTTCCACCTAAAAAATTCTCTCCTTGTGTTGTGATGTCTTCTTATTATTTCTGATTATGCTACTTATGTGATGATGCACCGTGATAATTTATGAGATTATGTTTATGATCACTAATAAATGAATGCATGATTAATTAATATTGTAAAATTGTCTTCACACCGATTCACCCCCATCTTAGTGTGACTTTTGGGCCAACATCTCTCTCTCTACCCTATTTCTCTATCTCTATGTCCTTCCGTTTATCCTTTTCTATGTATCCCTCCCTACCTCTCACTCCATCATTCCTTTCCATCCAACTTTGTTTCTATCTCCCCCTTCTCTCTTTCTATCTCTCACACCTTACTCTATATTTTTATCTCTCTCCATATCTATCTATCTCTCTCTCACTCCCTCTTGCCCCCCCTTCCTCTCACTCTCCATCCTCCTTTTCCTCTCTATCTCTCCCCTCCTCCCTCTCTCCTCTTCCTCGAGATTTATCTTTGTCTCTCCATATCTTCTTATTTGTCTCTTTGCCTCACCACCGCAAAGTCTCTCTCTCTCTCTCTTTCTCTCCACATATATATTTTTCTATCTCTCCATATCTACTTGTCCCTCTATCCCTCCTTTTTATCACTCCCTGACTCTCTATATACCCCCATTTTCCCCCTCACCCCCTTTCTACATCTTTCTTTACCCATTTCTCCCTCATCTACCGTTCTCTCCCTCTCTCTTTCTCTCCTTCTCTCCCTCTCTCTTTCTTTCCTTCTCCCTCTCCTCTCTCCCTAGTTCCCTTACTCTCTCTGTATCTTTCCCTCATCTCTCTCTCTCTCTCTCTCTCTCTCTCTCTCTCATACTCACACGCACACAAATTTCATCTCTCTTACTCTCACCCCCCCTCCATCTCTATTTCTATCCCTGCCCCCTATCTCTCTCCACCCCCATATATATCTATCTCTCTCACTCCCTCTTCCTCCACTCTTCATCCTCTCTTCATCCCTCCTCCCTACCCCTTTCTCTATTTCTCTATCCCTTCCTCTCTCAATATATGTTTCATAACATCCCCCCACCTCTCTCTCTCTCTACTTTCCAACTATATCTCCATATTCCTTCCTTTATCCTTATTTGTATCCCCATCCCTCTCTCTTCCCCCCACTCCCTCTCCTCTAGCTTTGTTTCTATCTACCTTTCTGTTCCCTCTCTCCATATATTTCTCTCTCTCTAAATCCCTCCTCCCTCTTCCTCCCCCTCACATCATCTTTCTATCTCTCACTCTTCCTCTATCTTTCCCCTCTAATATATATATATATGTGTGTGTGTGTGTGTGTGTGTGTGTGTATATCTCCCATCTCTCACTCACTCACATAGTATCTCTCTCTCTTTCTCTCCCTCCCTTTCTCTATCTCTCTCTCTCTCTCTCTCTCTCTCTCACACACACACATACTTATTCACAACATTCCCCTCTAACTTTTTCTCTCTCTTCCTCCTCATGTCAACCACAAATATCTCCTCTCCTCTCCCTTCCCCACCCTCTTTCCTAATATCTCTAACTATTTGAGTCGTGTTAACTCTCTGCCCTAACTCACTAACTCATACTTCCCCACCCCCCTCTCTCTCTCTGACCCTCTATTCCCCCTTCTCTGACCCTCCCCACCCCCCATACTCATCTCAACCATTTCCTAGCCACTCATTCTTCCCTACCTTCCAACTCTTCCTCTCTCTCTCACTCCCTCACCCTTGGCCCATTTATCCCTTCCTATCTCACCCTCTCTACCCCTCCTAAACCCACATCAAGAATTTTCCTTGACTTAAATTAACTAGCTTCAGGAACATGTCCACACTCCTAGTGATAGAAATGTGCAAGTGTTGTTGGTATGCATGTGCATTGTTGGCACTAAAAATGCACATATTCTAGTAACAAACACACTCTATTTTTTATTTTTTTATTTATTTATTTTAATTTTCTTGGTGGAAATCCTACATGCATGATGACTTGGTTGCTTCATATATAGGTTCGAGATCATGAACCTCGTGGTGTGGGTTGCAAATACATGAAACATCATTTTTTGAGAAAATACATATATATCTATCTTTGACATTATTTTTTTATAATCTAGACAAACCCATGGTCCATGAAACTACATACTCATATAGAGTCGACTGTGTAGATTCTAAATATATATATATATATATTTTAAAACTAGTAGTTTCTACAACTTTTAATACATTTTTCTCTTGACATATATAAAAAATTTAAAATATGTCTATTGTCTATTTCCACTATAAGTGTTTTGTGCCTTAACCATTTGGAAAAAAATTATATGATGCAATAGAGTACATTAACAATTACAATCTAAAAACAAGTAATGTATGATAGTGGTAAAACCCTTTTAGGTTGCATTAATAGAAGGCCTTGTACTTTCAAGGATATAATGACTTTCATAATTTAAAAAGAATATATAAGATTATAAATTTTAAAAAATCTTTGTACAAAAAAAAATATTTTCTCTACAAGTCCATAAATGTTTATAGCAAGATTCCATTATTTAGATATGCAAAGGTTGAACTAATGGAAACATATGCAATATATTTTGCTAAAAACTACCATAGTAATGTTAGGAAAAATCAAAATTCACATAGTTAGACACAATTTTTATAAATAAAAATTATATAGTGAAAAAGCCAACTCATTTTCCTACATTCCATCTATTTACACCATATTTAAATTCATTGGATAACTACCTCCACTTAAGGTATTGTTGTTTTTCTAGGTTTGCATTACCGCTAACAAGTTATGAGAGACCATAATTAACTTTCATCCACCCATATATACTTTATTACATTGAATGAAAAAAAAAACTCTAAAGCACAAACCTAACAAAAAAATTACCAGTATATATCTATCTTAACCATAGATCTACTAAGCTCTGAGAGGGATCAAATATCTTGATATGTAAACCAATTTTAGATTATAAAACTTGGAAAAATGTTTGCACATCAAGAAGCGTCGAGAGGGATCAAATCTCTTGATATGCAGATCACTTTTAGGGTACCTAACTTTGAAAGGCATCTAAAGAGAGTTAATTGCTTTAGGTGCTTGATAAATTCGTGGTTAATATGGATTTAATGTGTAATGTTTCATTGGTTAAATTGCATTTTTTAATGCTTAAACTCCTAAAATACCTTGAAATTCCACTTGGGCAGTTCAAATTTCTATACTATACAACTTAAAATTTGTAATTCCAATAATTCTGTGCTAGATTTTAGAAAAAAAAATGACTAAAAAATATAGTGAAAATTACCAAAGGGTAAAATAGTCAATACATGAAAAGTTTTGAAGTATTTTAATCATAATATTTTTTTTTGGTTTCTTTTTATAATACATGCATATTTAATATGACAAAAATATTTTATTTATGAATCACATTGTCCATATTAAAATGTTCTTATGCTTAGTAATATATTATAATATTATTTAATGTTTCATAGTGAAATATTTTATTTATAACACATATTTAATATTTTTATTATTATTAATGTGTTTTAAATGCCACATATCAATTTTCTATTATGATGCAGGAACATTGGAGCTTCGAAGTCATCAAGATTTTTGGAGATTCACCATGGAAAAGGAATTTTATTTTATTTATTTATTTATTTCTTGAAGAACTATAGATAGAGATAATATCTAGTAAGTAAGATTTTTAAGAAGAAAATGTGCCTTTTAAGGCATGAAAAGTTTAGGAAATAAATCATGAGAGGTTGTAGGATAAAAAGCATGTTAGGATAAGAAAAAGTTTAGAAACCTTAGAAACTTTTGGGCTTTTAGGATTTAGAAAAACGATGGATTGACAAGATTTTGCAATAAGGTAAAAGAGAGTCTACCTTGAGAAGCATGAGTGGTTTGCAGATTGATTTATGGCTCTAGGAAAATTTATTTTGTTTGTATATGTTATTATAAAATTGTAAGCCTAAGGTGAAAAATAATGGCCAAATGAATGTGAGATTAGGCCAAGAGAGAAATGTATGATTGTGAGGTTATGCATGTACAACTTTTCTTTGTTAATGGAAACACATATTTGCTAAAGACTCTCTGTATGACTCGTATTATATTGTGTTATGTTAAATGCTTTGAGTTTGCATGAACTCATTGAAGTGAAGTAATTTGTTGAATTGTTGGAGAGGTGCAAGTTATATTATCTTATTTAAAAGTATTTAGGGATGGCATTAAATGAGCATTGGATATCAAGAATATAACTTTGGTTATGAGTATGTTTTACATGTGGGTAATGTTACATACTTAGCTTGGTCATATACTAAGTTAAGATTATAGGTGTATGGAAATGGAAATTGTAGGAAGAGGTGAACTTTCTTACATCAAGTGGTATTAGAGTGGGAGAATATTCTTAAATTTGTTTGTAAATAGTAGCAAGGAAATAGTTGGTAGTAGCAATGATATGAGAATTGTGGCAAAGAAATTCTGACATATAATGCAACTATGATGAAGGAATAAGAGTGACAATAGAAACCTAAAGAGAAAGGAGTGCTCAAAAGAGGTTGCAGAGGAGGGGGCCATGAAATGCCAACAATCAAAGCTTAGAGGAGATAGATTGGTCAGGTTTGTGTAGCAAGGAGACCTATTACTATAAAAGTTGTTTGTAGTTCTAGTTGGAAGCAGGAGCTCACAGAGGAAGAGGAGAAGATGAAGATGATTATGGGAAGTGTTGACGGTGTTGGATATTACCAACATACAAGGTATCTCATCGATATAAATTTCAAATCATACCTCACACCATTTGGTGTAGGAGTCCCATCCGAAATATGACCCAGTTATCGTTTACTTAAAGATATGACTTGGATTTAGTTGTCAGCATGAGAGAGAAGCATGTATGGTCATTTGGATGAGTAAGAGAGTGTGCTTTGTGACTTTCCTATTGTAGATGTATCAAAAAATTTTCACTGTGGAGGGAAAGAAAATGAGCCTCTAAGAGAGAAGTAATAGTACTACCCTAATAGATACACACAGAGAAAGAGAAGGGATTGTATGACATCAAGAGAAATAGTTCACATAGATGCAACGATCATTATAAACATTACATCACAATTAAAATAAGTTAAGAATCAAAGTCACTAAAATAGTTCAATTACTCCAGTATAGGTGAAAACAAACATGAACCATAAACATTCAAATAGTAGTCTTAGAAACATTCACAATCAATGTGTGAAACTATGTTGGCCTAACAAGGATTCAATATTAAGAAAAAGTTCCAAGATACATAAATACAATGGAAATTAGTAGATCCATTAGTGTAATGTTAGAGCCACTACTTTCTCCCCAAAAGTAATAACTCTGTCTCTCTAATGCCTTGTGGGAGAAGCCAAGCTTAAAATCCCTTTACATGAGAAATGATGATCCTTTTATAACTTGAGGCATGACCTTTCACATCCTCATGACTCTTTACTTTCTAACATCCAATGACCTGTGGACTTGTACAGCCTTTGGATTTACAAATTACCTTTGGAATTACATATGAATTTTGGTATTACATGTCTTTTGTACTTGCATGGCTCTTTTGTCCATACATGATTCTTGAACTTCAATTTATTTGTATTTACAATGATTACAATATTACATCATAACTTCCACATCATCATATGATGAACACATGACATGTCACTAACTTTGATGACTGGGACTAATAGTGACTGATGACATAGACTTTCTCGAGTGGTGACATGTCTTCCACTTGTATCTACATTTTTCATGTGACATCAACAATTGATGTGCTCACCCTCTAGAGGGTCTTGATCTAATGGAGTCTTCAGGTTTCATTGATAATTAAGATTCAAATGTGTTCTTTTGTTCTTTCCATGCTTCCTTTGTTTTTCCCATTTTCTAGATATTCCTTGTGCGTGCTTGCCATGTTGTTCCTGAAATACCTTTATCTATAATCACTCATGAAAAGAAACCATAAGCTTGGAAATATCCTATTCTACCATGTTTTATGCATTTTTTTTCATGCCACTTCAATGCGCTCAAGAGGGACATAATGAATTTATGGGTGCATGGGTGCACGTTGAAAGGTTGAAGGGATGAAGGGGAAAGACTTTGGGGATTTGGCATTCATTCATGCTCTCAAGAGATGGAGATAGTCAAGTTAGGGCACATGGAACAAGTTTGGAGGACAAAGGGAAAGGCTTCAGCCTTCCCAAGTGTGTTGTGTGCTCAAGAGAGAGATGGAGGTCACAGGGCACACTTCTGAAGGCTAAGGGATAAAGGCGTTAGGCCTTCAGGGTGCGCTCTTATGCTCAAGTGGCCCAGGAGAGCACATGAGACAAGTCTGAAAGCTGAGGGGAGAAGCTTCATGCCTTCGGAGTGTGTTCATGCACTCAAAGGGTCTGGAGGAAACATTTCGCATTAGGTAAGGCTAAAGGGAGAGTCTTTGTGCCTTCGCAGTGTGTTCATGCACTCAAGGAGGGTGTACTTCTTCGAGTCAAAGGAGTCCTCTCAAGGAAGACTTAGTCTCTTGAAGGACGCAGTTTTGAGCAAGGAAGGGGAAAGATGCTTAAGGAATGCACTTTTCACTCTTGGAGGGCTCAGGGCACACTTTTGAACAGTGAATGATTCTTGATGAAGGCTTCAGAGTGTGCTCATGCACTCTTGGAATCAATGGGTTTTCTTTGAAACCAAATGTTTGTCTAAGTCTGAGATATAGGGTGAGGGGTGAGAAAGATGTGTTTTATACATAAAACCATGTGTGACACATACCAACTCATCGAGAAAACTTAGACATGATTAAAAAATGATAAGTTAAATTTAAAATTCCACTTTGTACACATTCCCCGAGTATGATGAGTGTAGTGTGTTCAACTGCGACCCAAAAGTGTCATTTTATAACAACAAAGATGTTATGATCGTGAAATGCACCTAAAGATGTTCTAATCATTGTGTCGACCCTTGAGACGATTTGAGGACACTTGAGGATCAAAGAGGCACTAGATATGACAATGATAGTAGACTCCAAAATTGGAATGTATTGACATTTTGGAGGGTGTTGTAGCAGAGAAAACACTTGGCGACACACTGGGTAAACTTCAACTTCTCTGTATGGGAATTGATTTAGGTTAATGGTCAGATCATCAGGAAGTATTGATTTCCTCAATTTCCCCCTTTTGACCTAGTTTTATATGTAGCATCTCATTTTCCTCTACTTGGTTGTAAACACACAAAAGATACACCATATCGCAATTGTTTCAATCCAGGAAAGGGTAATGTGCGTGGTGATTTTATGATATTTAGAGTATGAGTTTTCATCTCTGGTGTTGCTCCAGTGCTAGAAGGCTTGGATAGTACCCCAACAGAGTCACTTCAGGACCAAAAACATTGCTTCGCTGCTAGTGAGCCTAGACAGTACCATAGAAAAGTCACTTGCTTCACCTCCCTGTGTATGAAGCTTTTCCCTTCTTTCACCATTTAGTTATTTATTTTAAAAGAACTATGCGTCGACACTTATTATTTTCTACAGGCGGAAGAGGGATCCTGAATTATTGAGAGAAAAGATGGTTTCCCCTTCAGAGAAGTATTTTACGACCTCTGATATTGGTTTTCTTGCTTTAGATTTTCCCCTTATCCATTTTGTACTAGATTGGACAAGTTATAACACACAAGTGTATTTACACCAAGTTGAGTAGTTTAGATACTAGCATATGTGTGGATATAATAGGTTCCCTGAAAGTTCTCCTATTGGACAAATCATATTTTCCATCTGGACTTAACTCAACCTATGGAATTTTCCCAAACAAAGAATGAGAATAATAGAAAGCCAAGAATTATGGTACACTTCTCTTTCGTTAAACTACAAAAGTTTTTTGAGCCATGCAATTTTACACAAGGGGCTTATTTATGTATAATGACCAACAAACAAGACACAACAAGACATGACTAATCATAACACATTAATGATTGAAACATACAGAAAATAAAATCCACAAAACAAACTATATAGGAAACACAACTTGTAACTACTACTGGAATTAATGTTTCAAATCTCGCCCATTTATAGAAATGGGGTCAATCCTCCCATCTAAGGATTTGAGCTTGAAAGTATTGTGACCAAGCTTTTCATTAACAATGAATGGTCCAATCCACAAAGGTTAGAACTTTGTGTGTTTTCCCTTTTCTTCATGGGCTTTATCCCACTTCAGTACTAGGTCACCCACATCAAAGTTCTTTTCCCCTGTATACTTCTTATCAAACTAAATATTTATACGGTTCTGATGCACAATAAATATGTCCTTATCTTTGAGCCTTTCTTCCTCGATTTTGAGTAAAGTGTCTATCCTATTATGAACCAGAAGGCAAAGTCTACCTTGTGACTCTTGAGAGAGTTTCAAGGGTGGAAGATACAAGTTCGAAGGGAAGATAACTTCTTTACTGTAAAATAGAAAGTATTGAGAGATTTTAAGGGAAGGCTTCAGAGTTACATGGTTGTCCCAAAGTGCATTGGTCAAATCCTTGTGCTAGTTCCTTTTCTCAAAGAAGATGGTTTTATTGATTATGTCTATAAGATTCTTATTTATTGATTCAGCCAAATTATTTCCCTACAGATAGTAATTAGATGCATGTTTCAATACAATCCCATTTTCTAATGTGAATTCATAAATTTTTAATGATGAAAAGTAAGTCACATTTTCAAAGAAAAGTGACATATGAATGCCAAATTTGGTTATAATATTTCATTTCAAGAAGTTGACGACTTCCTTGTCATTTACTTATTTGAGAGGAACTGATTCTGACCATCGAGTAAAATAATATGTCATCGCTAGAATATATCGGTGTTGCTTTTATGAATGGAGAAAAATTCTCCAATAACATGTAGGCCCCATTGTTGGAATGGTTCCTCGACTGCTACTGGTAGTAATGGGGCGACTGACCTATGATCACAACCTCTGCATCTTTGAAAATATTGGCACTTGGAGACATAAGTGTGGGAATCCTTAAATAGAGTGGACCAATAATAACCAACCCTCATAAATTTATGTGCAGTAGTGTCGCGCACATAGTGGCCACCTTCCTGTCCATCATGTAAATATTTAAGGACCTTCTCTACATCCTACGACTCAAGGAACCTTAGTAGGAAACTATTGTGGTGCTTCCAGAAAATCACTCTGTGCACTAATTGATAAGATAAAGCTTTAAAACAAATTGTCCTCTTCTGTTTATTAGATAAGTGCATGGGAAAGGTGTCATGATCTATAAATTTTCGTAAATCTGCATACCTTAACGCTATAGACATGGACTGAGGAACACGTTCAATGTTGTAAATTTCTATCTCCTACTCCCATCCTGAAAGATCTTGCTTGGGAGAATCTCTTGCTTCAGCTGTTAGCTTACATAGGCCATGACCCTTTATGGTATGAACTGGTTTGAACTCTATATCATATTTTTATAGAAATGTCATCTAGTTAGCCCTCTTCTCACCTAACTCTTGTTGTACGAAAAATGTTCTGACTGCAAGATGAGGTACAAATATGATTGTGTGCGATTTTAATAGATAGGGCCTAAAGTACTTAACTTCCTTATATACAACATATGCTTGTCTATCAATTGAAACATAATTCAATTCTAGCCCTTGTAGACTAGCACTCATAAAAGAGATAGGTCACTCATGTCCTTCAATATCCTTCTGATTCAACATGATTGCAATCGATGAATCGAATAAAACATATAGAGCAAGAAATATTTGCCATAGTCTACAGTAAATAACGTGGGTGCATCGGTAAAAGCTTGCTTGATTCGAGTGAAAGCATCCTTTTCCTGTTTATCCCATTTTATATATTGCTTCTTTCTTAATCATTTCCTATATGGGCTTGATTATCTGAGCATAATCAGAGATGAATTTTCTCAGGATATTATTTTCCCGAAGAAGGACTGCATGGCCTTCTTACTCACTGGGAACGAGATTTGTGTAATGTATCTGACCCTCTCGGGATCAATCTTAATTCTGCTCTTAGCAATTATGTGCCCTAATAGGATCCCTTCATACACACCAAAGACACTCTATTTGGATTAATATAATTCCCATACTTTCGACACCGCTCAAATATTTGTTTCAAATGACATACATGATCTGATCTTTTCTTGGAAAACATGGTAATATCATCCAAATAAACAATGAATCTCTAACCTATAAGGCCACGAAAGGTGATGTACATCATTCTTTGGAAAGTTTCATTAATGTTGATAAGCCTAAATGGCATCCTCTTGAAGCAGAATGCTTCCCATTTGATTCGGAAGGTAGTCTTCAATCTATCTAGTTCTGCTACTAGGAATTGGTTATAACTAAAGGAATCGTCTAATAGCGAAAACATCTCAAACTGAAATATTGTATGCAATATCTGTTCCATGGATGGAAATGGGTGTCTTTATTAGAAGCACAATTGAGATTTCATAAACCAACACATAGCCTTATTTCACCAGATTTCTTTCTAACTGGGACCAAGTTGGAAACCCAAGTGGAATGTCTAAGTTTAAATATGATCCAAGCATCCAAAAACTTTCTCAATTCCTTTTGGATAAGGGGTTCCAATGTTGGATGAACTTTTCATAATTTCTGCTGGAAAGGATTTACCCCTTCTTTGATAGGAATGGTGTGCTAGATAATACAAGTGTCATATGTCTTTAAATCTTCGTATGTCCACGCAAATACATCATGATGCTACTTAAATAGATGGATAAATGCATTTCGTTCATGTGGAGAACAACATATATCGAGGTTTATATACTTCACATATTCTTAAGTCCCAAGATTGACTTGTTCATATGTTAACTTTAAGCTCAGAGCCTTTGTGTTGGTTATTCCTCTAAATCAATTCTACAGGTCATATAACTTCTCCAAGGACACCACACCCTTAGGCATAGTGTTTCCTTTCATTGCATTGGATGCCTCCTGTAAAGCTTGATTATGCTCATCCTCATATATGGCAACATCTTTGAATACATCTGCATTAGAAATAAAGTCCAGTATATGTTGGACATCATTGAAAACACATAAATTAGTGGTGTTGTCAGGCACAAATGGTTTATATACAGTTTTAATAGAAAAACCATTTTTCATTGGAGACATCCTAGTGGCTGCATCTGCTAATGCATTTGCTTCAACATTTCTAACTCTAGGAACAAAAATAATATTGAAATCTTTGCAATGATTAATTAAACGCCATACCTCTTGCTGGCATTTTTTTACATTCGGTGAAACACAATGTATAGTATCTCCTACCTGGCGAGTGACCACCTTTGAGTCACCGATTACCTTAAGAATCTATACCTTCAGGTTGATATCTTTCTTTAATCCGAGTATGAGTGCTTCATATTCAACAATATTATTAATACAAATGAACTCTAGATGACATGAAATGATATGCTTCTTGTTGCATGGGTCTGTAAGTAAACAACAACTTCAGAGTTGTCATGCATCTTTCAACCATCAAAATATAAATTCCAAATATTATGAGCTAATAAGTTTCTTCCTATACTACTATTACTATTATTCTATACATCTATATTACATGATTCATTTGCACCAGCTAGAGAATAAGGAAGGAGTTCCAGCTGTGTATTTGGTGGAACAGGTGATGACTATGCTTGGTAACACCCAAGGCTAATTTAAAGGAAACAATTCCCAAATATTAGTTCAAAAAAAGAAATAATCTCATTGTGTCCCTCAAGTGGTGTCATGATGTGTTTCAATATGGCTCACTTTCCACTCGAATAAGATTATTCTTTCCCTTATATGGAATCCATGAATGTGACCAGTCTGTTGCAAAATACCCTTGTAATTTGGTCGACCAATATCTGCTAAGGAGTACACCATAGGCTTCTTGGATGTCCACAATTACAATATTTATACATTGATGAAATCAATTATCTTTGGAAAATCTAATAAGAACATTTTTTAGTTCACCAATAGCTTGGACAAGAGATCTATCCAGCTAGATAATTTTTGCATGAATTTTGTCCCATTTAGCGTTTAATTTCTTTGCAATAGATAATGAAATTACATTTACAAATGCACCAAAATTGACTAAACATTTATGGACATTATAATTAAAAATTTCAAAAGTCAATAAAAATGGAGGGTAGAGAGTGTTAGCTTCTAACATTACAACATTCACTACAGATTCAAGGGCACTAGAAGACTTACCAAAAATCTTTTGAGAAGAAGAAGTTTTATCACATGAAGAAGGTTGTGAAAAGGTTTGGACAATTAATTCACACTAACCTGCAATCCTCGTGAGATCATAGATGGAAATATTGGCGGGATCTCTCTTCAAATCTTTAATAATATTATAATCAAGTGTTTCACCTTTAGCAGACTATGTTGAAGTGTTTGGAGGAGTAGCTTTGATTGAAACTTCTAGAGTGGTAGACTTATTTCTATTGCTGGAGGAAGCGTTCTTGGAAGTGGTTGTATCTCCAGACTAATTCTGTATATTTTGAGTAGGATTGACCAGTGGTGAGATCGTTCTTAACAATTCATCCCTCAATTTCTGTCTCGTCACCTCTTGATCAGAAATGGGCCCTTTACTCCTCGAACTATACTGACCATTTTTATTCGGAGGAGGGGCTTCACTTTGTGGTGGTCCTTCAACATTCTTCTTTTAAGCATTATAAATAAAACAAAATGCATTCATTGCATGTCTCATACCTTTGATTTATTCAGTTGCTGCAGGTTCATTTTTTTCTTCTGTTTGTTCCACCTGCTCATCTGCTAGTAAGGAATCCACAATATGTGTAGCCAGAGTGTTCAACTTGTGGTTCCATTTTGGGCATGCCTTTTATGAGTGATATTCCTGGTGGAAATAACAATAATTATCCATGCTAATACTTTATATATTCATCACAACATTCGAGATTTGGGAAGACTTGGTGGGATGATTGTTGATATTATTATTATTCCTTGAAAAAGGGAAGGACTTGGGAGGCTTTATGCTAGTAGAAGTCTTGCTTGACCTCTTCTTTAGCTCTGAAATTTCATTGGTAAGAATTTTCACCATTCTGGTCAAGCTTTCAATATCCAATGATTCCTTTTTCCTAGCCTTACGAGAAGAAGGCTGAGACTTACTACTAGTTTATTTGGAGTCCTTTGATTCATCATCTTTACTATGACTCTGATAGCCTACAATCCTTCTTGACAACAATCAATTCTGCAAATTTTAATGCTAGTTATCCCTTCATAACCCTTTTGATGAATTGGGAAATGTTAGCGAGTAAGGAAGCTGTATAATAATCGATAGTAATTGAATCATGCGATTGCATGCCCAGGGGAAACTTATTCAATATACAATTGAATCTTTGATTAAAGTATTTCACTTTCTCCTTTTCCCCCATTTTACTATTTCTGAGCTCTTTCAGTAACATGGCAGGAGTTTTTTCATCAACAAATTTCTCTAGAAATAACTTCTTGAACTCCCTCCAACTTTGGACTGAATTGACAGGTAAACTATGGTAACATGTTTCTTCTCTACCTTTTAATGTATAAGGATAATGTTTGCAAGAAACATCATCGTAACTTACCTCTAACATCCGTAGATTCATGTAGAAGTCATTGTAGAGCTATAAAAAGGGTCTCTTTCACCTCTAATTACCTCACATTAATATGTCAATCCGGGAACGTTTTCTTGTTTGAAAGAGTGTCTCAGTCTGAGGCTATCATTTTCCAGAGTAATGCTGGTAGTACAGTGTTTAGAAATACAAGAGTAAATTCTTTTCTACAGCTTAACTTCTTCGAAACATTAAATCACACATTCAAAAGACTAAGCAACTTACCAGTCAAGGGTTCAGTAGCAATGACCCATCCCTTTGGAAACTGATGGAAAAGGAAATCAGAGAACAGATCGTGGATCTGGGAGCCAGACAGTAAATGTCAATGCTCACTACAGCCTTAGATCGTTCTTCACACCAAAATAACAAATGACAGGAAATGGAACGAAAGATAAGAAATGGAACAACAATTAAGAAATCGAACAACAAGTCTACAATGGAACATCAAATCTGAAATGGAACAACAATTCTGAAATAGGACCGCAGCTAAGAAATAGAACAACAACTAAGTCTCACAAGTAGTAACAACCTTAATCTATCAGATCAAATGCATTAATCGTAATCAAATGGCAATGTTTCACTCTTAAGGGCGAACCGAACAGCACACACCAATGGAACAACACTGATTACTGATAAATTATGGAACAACGCTTGAAAACCGTATACGCACATAGCACACTTAAATAGTAATCTGATCCAAGTATCAATCTCAGTTAGAAAGAATACGACCGCGTTTCAAAATAGAACAACATTGTTCATAAATCCAACAATCGTAAAGAACATAACTCCCAAGATGAAGTCCGTAACGTTAATGAACAGGTGCACAGCACAAAAGCTCTATAATGGAATAGTAACAGTATTCTATCAAGACTAGCAATATTAGATCAACTCTTAAAAGAACAATAATATGATGCAGAGTCAATACAATAACGCTGTCTGTAGAAACCTTAATGAATTAAACATAACAGAGCATGTGATGCAAACTTATAAAACACATCAGATTACCAAATAACGTTGATAAGCAAACCACGCATGAACCAAACGTAATAACATAGGAGCAAGTGTCCTCCAGGGCCGGGCCCTTAGCCTCCAGGGGTACACTGCTTGAAGTTAATCCAGACTCAGAGATGAAGTAATAACCAAGTTTGTATTAATGCATAAAGCAGAATTACAATAAACCAGTTCTTAGCGAGACTCGATGATCAAAGTTTTGATCTTAAAAGAAATTACATAAAAGCATAACCGTGTCTAACTATCTCCCCGAGCTAACAGTGCTGCCCCTTTTATAAGGGTGACGGCGGAGATGTCTAAGTGCAAAAATAGATAAAATAGCGATCCCTCAGGATCAAGGATCCTGAGGGATTTGCCGAACCGTTAGTCCTCAGTCATTTCTTTTCTCTCCTGCGCCGAGCTGATATCTCCACCTCTTTTTCCAGGCTGATTCGCTTTGATTTGCTTTGCATTGTTTGCATTCGGTCTCCCGTCAAAGGGACAACGGTTAACCCGTCCTTGTCCTTTCCTTTGGAACGGCAACTTCTCGTTTTCACTCCTCCCTGCATAAGGAAATGACAATTGTCAGCGTTTTAGTCTTGCATATTAATCTTACATGTTTTATTATAATTCCTTATCATTTTCCGAGTTCATGATGCAAAATGGTTGCAAGTTCTAATGAAAAGATACTGAAATAATCATCAAAAACATACCTTCTTTAGTACTCCACACACCCCCCTTCTTACCCTGTTTCATGCCCTCATGAAAACATTGTAGTTGAAATGCAAGGCAGTGAGAGAATAGGCTGGAGATGGAATCTCATGTGGAGGCCTATAGCCATGATGAGTAACTAGGTAGTCAAAGAAATGGCCTGTCTGACCCTCGGGCATCTCATACAGGGCTTGGTATCCAGGTGCAGGGTGCCAAATAATTGGACTCCAGAACCTATATCCTAACCAGGATGGCCCTACCCTCAAAACGATTTGGCCATATAGGTGCAAGCGGTTGGTAGCTAATTTAAAATTCTCATACTTAAATGGTTCCTTGAGCTGGATATTCGGATTAGAGATTTGATACCGAAATTTAGCTGCATCAATGGCAAGGTCTTTGATAGAAAGAAAGTATTCTAATCTCTGTCGAATGAGTTCCTCATGCATTGGTCCTAATTTCATGTACCTTCTGGATTTCGTATGGTCCCAACCAACGAGTCTGGAGTTTCCCGGGGAAGTCCTAAAACTTGGAGTCGTACAACAGAGCCCAATCTCCCTCGTGGAAGACTTTATTTATAATGAGAGCATCATACCATTTAGCTCGTTGCTGTTGGATCAGGGCAGTGTTTTGAAGTGCAGAGAACCTAATTTCGTCTAGCTCATTGATCTACTGCAATCGATTAATCTGTGCCTCGGTTAGATCTAAGCCAACTTCTTGTGTTGTTCGTAATGTTTGGATTTTGAATTCTATTGGGAAAATGGGTTGTTTTCCAAACGCTGATTGATAAGGTGAGTAACCAGTGGTGCTTCTCCATGTTGTTCTGTAAGCCCACAGTGCTTCAGGTAGTCTGGCAGCCTAATCACGTCTATGTGACACAATGGTTTTCGTTAGGATTGCTTCTATTATTTTATTATTGCTTTCTACCTGTCCATTTGCCTGTGGGTGGTATGGAGTAGTGAATTTATGCTGGACATGATAGTTGTTGAGTGTTGCAGCTATTTTGTTCCCAGCAAACTGTGGTCCACCGTCCGTAATTATTTCTCTTGGAAGGCCATAACGTACAAATAGATGGAATAGGAACTGTATGATAGAGTCCTCTGTAGCTCTAGGCAATGCCTCTGCTTCAACCCACTTGGTGACATATTCTGTTGCCACAAAAATATATGTTTTCTAGTTTGATGATGGGTTAATTGGTCCAACGAAATCAAGAGCCCATCGCTCGAATGGTTCGATGACTAGCTGTGGTTTCAGAGGCATCTCATCAGACTGACCAGGGCATCCTGCTCGCTGGCAACTGTCACAGGCTTGGACAAATTTCTTTGCGTCTTTGAAAATTGTGGGCCAATAATACCCCGTCTGCAGCACTTTATGTCCAGTTCTGCGATCAGCAAAATGTCCACCACATGGTCCGTCATGGCAGGATTTTAAAATGTCAAAGATTTCATCTTCTCGAACGCATCTCCTGATGTGCATGTCTGCCCCTGTGTGAAACAAATAGCCCCCAATCCACGAAAATTGAGCACTCTGCTGAACAATCTGTTTCCGCTCATTAGGGGTTAGATGCTTTGGTAATTTACCTACTGCTAGGTAATTGGAAACATCAGCATACCAGGGTGTTTGAACAGCCACAACAAACAGATGCTCGTCCAGAAATTGGTCTTCAACTACTGCTGCATCGATTGGCTTTGGCATTCTTGAGAGAAAATCGGCTACAGGATTTTCTTTGCCCGGTCGATCCTTGATTGTAATATCAAATTCCTGCAATAAAATCAGCCATCTAGTTATTCTGCCGTTTGTGATAGGCTTGTTTGCTAAATATTTTATGGCAGAATGATCTGTGTACAAGATAACAACATATCCAGTAATGTAATGTCTAGACTTATTGATAACATGTATTATAGCTAGAAACTCTTTTTCAGTAACAGTGTAGTTTAATTCAGCAGGGGATAAATTTTTGCTAATGTAATAAATTGCATATGGTTTTTTATTCTCTTCCTGCCCAAGGACCGTTCCAATGGCTGTATCTGAGGCATCATATGATATTTGGAATGGCAAATACCAATTTGGTCCTCGAAAGACTGGGGCTGTGGATACGAGCTTCTTCAGATCCTTGAAAGCACGTTCACATTTTTATGTCCAAAGAAAATCAACATTACCAGTTAGTGCATATAGAGGTGCAACAATGTGCGAATAATGTTCTATAAATCGCCTATAATAACCAGAAAATCCAAGAAAACTGCGTACCTCTGTTTGAGTGGTAGGAGTGGGAATAAGCAAAAGTATTTAGATTTTGGCTGGGTCTACCTAAATGCTAGCTGCTGAAATATAGTGTCCTAGGATAAGTCCTTCAGTTATCATCATATAACATTTTTCGTGGCTTAAACAAAGCCTAGTAGCAATGCAGCGTTGTAGGAATTTTTCTAGGGTATCCAATGCTGTATCGAAATCATCTCCATATGGTGTAAAGTCATCTGTGTATACTTCAAGTCCGTCATTTATTAAATCTACAAAGATGCTAAAGATAGCCCTTTGGAATGTGGCAGGAGCATTGCATAAGCCAAAAGGTAGAACTCGGTAGGCAAATGTTCCCCAAGGACAAGTAAAAGTAGTTTTGTCTTGGACTTCAGGGGCAATCTGAATCTGATTGTATCCACTGAAGCCATCCAGAAAAAAAAGAAAAAAAGAAAGAATTTCTTTCCTTCTAAAGTGTCTAATACCTGGTCGATGAATGGGAGAGGGAAGTGGTCTTTTTGTGTTGCTTTATTTAGCTCCCTGTAGTCCACACAGATTCTCCATTTCCCATTCTTTTTTGGTACCACCACAAGCGGAGAGACCCATTTACTATCAGAGATAGGATAGATAAAATTGACATCTAAAAGTTTTTGAAGTTCAACTTTTACCACATATTTTAGATGAGGGTTTAGTCTCCTTTGAGGTTGATGAACCGGTCTCACATCCTTTTCTATATAAATGTGGTGTGTACATAATTGGGGGTCAATTCCTTTCATATCAGGGTAGTCCCATGCAAATGCTTCTTTGTATTTCCTTAACAAATGGATGAGCTTCATTTCTTGTTCAGGTGTGAGGTTGGCATTAATATTTAAGGCTTTTCCTGGTTCAATTTCCACAATTTTACTATTTGCAACAGAAGTAGCAGGTATTGTTTGATCATGTGTATCTTTCAGAGGATCTTCTTCTAATTCATTATCAAATGCTGCTTCTATCATGTGACACTGTGTGCAGGATCTGGATTCAGTTTGACTAATGAAATTATTAATGGCATCATCTTTTGTTTGGTCTTCGAAATCAAGTGCCTCTTGTATAGTTAATGCAGATCTAATGTTATCAGTAAGGTATGATACAGGGTGCTTATTAGTTTTGATTATTGTGACGCTTGGCTGTGCTGGAGGATATAGAACTAAATTCTTGATATTTGTTCCTTTGGTTATGGTCATATTTCCTTGCCGGTAGCCAATATAAGCATCGGCAGTGGCAAGCCAAGGTCTACCTAAAATCAATGGATGTCCATCAAGTCAGGTTTTGGGATTTATTATCAAAAAATCGGTTGGATATTCCCAGGATTCAACAGAGACCATGACATCATGTAGAGTACCCTCCGGCCTAACCACAGATCGGTCAGCCAATTCTAGCAAGGTAGAGGTGGGTTATATAGATGTAATGCCTAGCTTTTGGCAAGTAGTGGTTGTTAAAATATTAATTGTAGCTCCTAGATCAACTAAGGCATTGGACAAGGTCTGACCATAAATTTGGACAGTTACAATTGGATTTCTTGGGTCTTCATATTTAATGGGTGTTTCTTTCCCTGATAGCAAGTCAGATAAAGTGCCGACTACTTGGACTCTTGGATTATTTACTATATTCCTCCTTGGTTTCTTTATACACAATTCTTTGATAGTTTTTGCGTATATGGAGATGTCTTGAATGGCTTGGAGGAATGGAATTTTTATGTACAGATTTTGTAATTCTCCCAGAATGTCAAAATTAGGATATTGTATAGGTCGAGGTATGACTAATCATTCTGGGAATGGAGGAGAGGATGTGGTTGCTTGATTATGAGTTTGTTGTTTATTCACATCCTCTTGTTGTGACAGAGGTTCTCTGGGTAACTAATCTTGAATCTGAACTATCTTATCTCCCTCGGTTTCAATAATACGCCCAGATCTTAACTGAAGATCATTACACTCCCTCAGATCGGCTCCTATCTCAAGTGTTTCTATGATTTGGATAGATTGAACCGGTCTGTTATTTGGATTGGGGTTGGGTTGGGCTGGGAGTTGCGGTCTCAGATTAGACTGGGGATTTTGTTGTAAGGCTGGCAGTGTAGGTTGAGGGAGCGGAATGGTTCCTACTGGCTGATGCATCAATCTCTGCTAGTTTATCTGCCAGGCTACACTTTGCGAGGTAGGGGGAGTCCATTGTGGTGGATATGAGTTACTTTGCCAATATGGTGGGGTATAAGGAAGATTCGGCCAACCAGATTGGCTTGCTTCATTCAGCCACGAGTTTGAAGAAGGAAATGATTGTGATGACCAGTTTGGAAACGGGGATTGGGATTGACTTTGCCACATATTATATTGTTGAGCATTATACTGTGGAGGCTGAGAAGAAGAAGTTGGGTCTGGAAACATACCAGATTGTCTCGGCTGCCACTTACGGCGTTGGTTGAGCAAATACACCGATTTTGGCTCTTCTTCCGCTTCCTTATACACCGCTTTCTATCCAGGAAGTGAGGGACAACTCTCCGTAAGGTGATCTTTTGTACAGATGGCACATGTTTGGACTGTATCCAGTGGACACTCCTTGTGGCTATGCTTTTTCCTGCATCGGGGACAGTAGATCGCCAAATTCTGTTCTGCCTCCATTTGCTCCTGTTTGGCCTGCATAATATCAAGTTGTGTAGTCAGTGTCCCTAGTATATCAGTTTTAAAATTTTCCAATAAATTTCCAATTTCTACACGTGTTACTCCTTCTGTCGAAATTTTATTATCTCTTACAAACCGATCATGTTATGCCGGTTTTACTGTTGTGCTGCCTCTCGCGCTCCTGATACATAAATCAATAATGTCAGCAAAATTTTCTTGATAAATATACCCTTTTCCCATAATGTTTAATGTTTCAATCCATTGTTCCTTCATGCCCCTTATTAATGTTGTTTTTAACACATTATCAGGTAAAGGTAGTGATGCATAAGGAGATCTTTGTAGATTATACTGGAAACGTTCCACATACTCCTCTAATGTTTCATTCGGTCTAACTGTCATCTGGAATATTTCTTCCTTCAGTTCTCTAGACCTGCAATAATTCTGATATTTTTTTAGAAAAGATTCTTTCATTTGATCCCAGTTCTTTATAACCCCGCCACCTAATCCCATAAACCATCTTAAAGCAACCCCTTTTAATGTAGAGGGAAATATTTTCAGTTTCTGGGGGTTAGTGGTGTAATCATATCCCCTGCACAACACATCAAATTCAAATAAAAATGCATCCGGATCTTCTGATGTAAGACTGTGGAATGTGGGGATATGTTGAAGAGGGATTGCTTTCATAGGCGCATTTGCTGCAGAATCCACTATGGGGTATTGTAATGTAGAGGTTTGGGTGTTTGGCTGGTTTTGAGCCATTGGGTCGAATATACGCCAATAACCTTCTAAGATATCTAAGAGGATATTCCTAGGTTGAGAGGGAATGGCTTTGACAGGAATAGTTTTAATAGCACTTCCTCTATCTGGGATAATGAGAATGCCTGATGTCTGAGGAGATTGAGTTTCTTCAACAATGATTTTTGCAGCACTTCCCTTGTCTGGGTTGTTTAATGGCTGAGTTGTTCCAATAGGAGACCTTGGTTCCTCAGTTTCCCCTGTCTCTCCTTCTCCTTCACAAAGATTGCTGAAATTCCCTTCCTGCAATAGTTCTGGAGTAGAATTTTCAATTTCTTGAAAGTCCTGCTCTTCAGTTTGACTATGCACCTCAGCAAAGGCTACAGATGGTGATCCTGTGGCCTGAAGGGAACTAGTAGGCTGTTTAGAAATGACTTTCTTGGGTCCTACTGAGGGCTGAGATTTTGCTTTCTTGTATATTTCGTCAATTAAGGTCGGTTGGCCAAGGGTCACAGACCCCTTAGCTTTTTCTGGCTTGGGTAGAGGTTTGGTATTTTTTTTTGGTTTTTTCTGCTTAGTCATGCACTCAAATTAACTACTAAATTCTATTCAAACAAAACAACAGCAAATTTGTAGGAAAGCGGATAGAGGAGCAGGGATTTTACATGCTCCACACGTAGGTTCTTACCTTCCGTTTTTAAAATCCAGTTCTTCCCTAGCAGGTTCGTACACTACTCTGAAAAAAAGAACAAATGGCTACACTCTTTCCCCGGCAACGAAGCCAAAATGTAGATCTATAAAAAGGGTCTCTTTCACCTCTAATTACCTCACATTAATATGTCAATCCGGGAACGTTTTGTTGTTTCAAAGAGTGTCTCAGTCTGAGGCTATCATTTGCTAGAGTAATGCTAGTAGTACAGTGCTTAAAAATACAAGAGTAAATGCTTGTCTACAACTTAACTTCTTCGAAAGATTAAATCACACATTCAAAAGCCTAAGCAACTTATAAGTCAAGGGTTCAGTAGCAATAACCCATCCCTTTGGAAACTGATGAAAAAGGAAATCAGAGAATAGATCGTGGATCTGGGAGCCAGACAATAAATGTCAATGCTCACTACAGCCTTAGATCATTCTTCACACCAAAATAACAAATGACAGGAAATGGAACGAAAGATAAGAAATGGAACAGCAATTAAGAAATCGAACAGCAAGTCTGCAATGGAACAGTAAATCTGAAATGGAACGGCAATTCTGAAATAGGACCGCGGCTAAGAAATAGAACAGCAACTAAGTCTCACAAGCAGTAACAACCTTAATCTATCAGATCAAATGCATTAATCTAATCAAACGACAATCTTTCACTCTTAAGGGCGAATCGAATAGCACACACCAATGGAACAGCACTGATTACTAATAAATTATGGAACAACGCTTGAAAAGCGTATACGCACACAACACACTTAAATAGTAATCTGATCCAAGTATCAATCTCAATTAGAAAGAATACAACTGCGTTTCAAAATAGAACAACATTGTTCATAAATCCAACAATCGTAAAGAACATAAATCCCAAGATGAATTCTGTAACGTTAATGAACAGGTGCACAACACAAAAGCTCTGTAATGGAATAGTAACAGTATTCTGTGAAGACTAGCAATATTAAATCAACTCTTAAAAGAACAGTAATATGATGCAAAGTCAATACAATAGTTCTGTCTGTAGAAACCTTAATGAATTAAACATAACAGAGCATGTGATGCAAGCTTATAAAACACATCAGATTACCAAATAACGTCGATAGGCAAACCACGCATAAACCAAACGTAATAATACAGGAGCAAGTGTCCTCTAGGGTCCGAGCCCTTAGCCTCTAGGGGTACACCGCTTGAAGTTAATCCAGACTCAGAGATGAAGTAATAACCAAGTTTGTATTAATGCATAAAGCAGAATTACAATAAACCAGTTCTTAGCGAGACTCGATGATCAAAGTTTTGATCTTAAAATAAATTACATAAAAGCATAACCGTGTCTAACTCTCTCCCTGAGCTAACAGTGTTGCCCCTTTTATAAGGGTGACGGCGGAGATGTCTAAGTGCAAAAATAGATAAAACAACGATCCCTCAGGATCAAGGATCCTCAGGGATTCGCCAAACTGTTAGTCCTCAGTCATTTCTTTTCTCTCCTGCGCCGAGTTGATATCTCCACCTCCTTTTCTGAGCTAATTTGATTTGATTTGCTTTGCCTTGTTTGCATTCGGTCTCTCGTCAAAGGGACAGCGGTTAACCCGTCCTTGTCCTTTCCTTTGGAACAGAAACTTCTCGTTTTCACTCCTCCCTGCATAAGGAAATGACAATTGTCAGTGTTTTAGTCTTGCATATTAATCTTACATGTTTTATTATAATTCTTTATCATTTTCCGAGTTCATGATGCAAAAGGTTTGCAAGTTCTAATGAAAAGATACTGAAATAATCATCAAAAACATACCTTCTTTAGTACTCCACAGTCATCAATGTGATCTTCTGGCTTTGTCTTCTTGTCTTGATCGAACTTTGATAACAATGTTTCTAGATGTTTAGACATCTTATGGAGAATCTTTGGAAGAGAAAGAGGTTGTTGAGCCATCCAATCCAAGTCCTTGTTGACCATGTCTTTTTCCTTGTGCTCCTCTTCCTTTTCATAATATGAGGATTCTTCTCTTTAACTGTCTAAATCATAAAAAAATGTCATCAAAAAGAACAACGTCATCCTCATACCCTTCATTAATGGGTGGAATTTAATCTTGATGCACTATATTTTCTGCAGATTTTGCTAACTCTTCAAGAGTGGAAAAAACTAGGTCTTCCACTATAGAAGCTAATATACCAGTACGATTTGTTTATTTCTTCTTAAAAAAATGTGGGAGATTCTGCGCTTCAGGAATTAATTCAATGACCTTTACAAACTAATGGGTTATAGGTCAAAGTGCCCAAATTTGTTCGTAACTTCGTATATCAACTCTGGGCCAGGCTACAAAGACCCTCCTACTTCAAGAATAAGGGTCTAAGTGGTGCTCGAATGATCAAGGTGTGTGGTGTTATCAGCCAAAAAAAACTAGCATTCCTCCTTCTAGCGCCAAAATGTTGAAGATGATGGACATTGCCAACATACATGTGATCTTCTTGATATAAGGTCCCAATTATACCTCACACCATTTGGTGTAGGAGTCCTGTCTGGAATACATCTCGATTATCATTTACTTAAAGATATGCCTTGGCTTTAGTTGTCAGCAGGAGAGAGAAGCACGTATGTGCCTTTGAATGAGTAAGCCAATGTCCTTTATGACTATCCGATTGCAGATGTATCAAGGTTCTTTCACTGCGAAGGGGAAAGAAATTGAGCCTCTAAGAGAGAAGTAATAGTACTACCCTGATGGAGACACATACAAAAAGAGCAAGTCTCATATGAAATCAAGTGAAATAGTTCACATAGATGTAATGATCATTACAAACATTACAACAAAATTCCAATAAGTTAAGCACTGAAGTCACCAAAATAGTTCAATTACTCCAGTACAAGTGAAGAAAACATGAATCATAAAAATTCAAAGAATAGTATTAGAAACATTCACAATCCATATGTGGAATTGTGCTGACCTGAAAAGGCTTCAATATTAAGCAAAAGCTCCAAGATACATAAATACAGTGGACATCACTAGCTCCAATAGTGGAGCGTTGGAGCCACTACTTGCTACCCAAAAGTACTAACTATGTCTCTCTAATGCCTTATGGGAGAAGCCAAGGTTTAAATTCCTTTACATGAGAAATGATGATCCTTTTATAACTTGAGGCATGGCCTTTTTCATCCTCATGACTCTTGACTTTCTAAATTCTAATGACCTTTGGACTTCTACAACTTTTGGATTTCCAAATGACATTTGGAATTACATACAAATTTTTGTATTACATGTCTTTTGTACTTTCATGACTCTTTTGTGCATACATGACTCTTGGACTTCTGATTATTTGTCTTTACAATGATTACAATATTACATCATAACTTCCACATCAACATATGATGAATACATGACATGTCACTGTCATTTATGACTAGGACTAATAGTGACTGATGACATGGAATTTATCCAGTGGTGACATGGCTACCACTTGTATCTACATTCTTCATGCGGCTTTAATCATCAACGTCCTCACCCTCTAGAGGGTCTTTGATCTAATGGAGTCTTCTAGGTACTTTGATCATCAAGATTCAAGTGTGTTCCTTTTTTTTTCCATGCTTCCTTTGTTTGTTCCCTTTGCATGATCTTCCTCGTGCATTCTTTCCATGTTGTTCCTAGAATACCTGTATCTATAATGATCACTCATAAAAAGAAACCATTAGCTTGAAAATCTCCTATTCTATCATGATTTATCCATGTTTTATGTTTATGCCTCTTCAATGTGCTCAAGAGGGATAAAAGGAGCTTCTAGGTACATGGGCACACTTTGAAAGGTTGAAGGGTTGAAGGGGAAATGCTTTGGAAATTTTTCATATGCTCATGCACTCAAGAGAGGGAGATAGTTAAGGCAAGGAAGATGGTGCAAGTGTGAAGAAAAAGGGAAACGCTTTGGTCTTCCCAAGTGCATCATGTGTTCACGAAAGAGATGAAGGGCATAGGGCGCACTCCTGAAGGTTAAGGGATAAGGGCTTCAGGCCTTCAGGTTGTGCTCATGCACTGAAGAGGCCCACAAGGGAACATGGCACAAGTTTGAAGGCTGAAGGGAGAAGCTTCGTGCCTTCAGAGTGTGCTCATATGCTCAAAGGGTCTAAAGGGTGCATGTCACATTGAGGAAGGATGAAGGGAGAAGCTTCCTTCCTTTGGAGTTCACCTATGTGCTCAAGGAGGGCACACTCCTTTGAGTCAAAGGAGTGTGCTAAAGGAATACTTAGTCTCTTGAAGGGCATAGTTTGAAGAAAATAATGGGAAAGAGGCTTAAGGAATGAACTTTGTGTTCTTAGAGGGTGCATGGCGCACTTTCGAACAATGAAGGATTCCCGATCAAGGCTTAAGAGTGCGCTCATGCGCTCTTGGCTTCAATGGGTTTGCTTTGAAACCAAATATTTGTCTATGTCTGAGATATAGAGCGAGGGTGAACATGATGAATTTTAGACATAAAACCATGTACGAAACATACCAACTCATTGAGAAAACTTAGACTGTTGGGTCCCTATAATACTAGTGATTACCCCATTACTATTGTAGTTATACCCTTATTAATATTTTTGTGCCCCTATTGCCCCCATATTGTTATTACTGTGCCCCATAGAATCCCTCTATTGTTATTTTTGTGGCTTTATATTATTATTGTTAGGTCGGCTAGATTATATTGTGACTCCTTAGACTCCTATATATAGAAAGGAGGTTTTGTCATTTGATTCATCCAATAATTGTTCATTTATGTAATGTAAAGGAGGTTGCCCCCTCGAAGAGGTTGAATTCTAAGGCGTTGATCTATCTTTTCTATCTTTTCTTGAGCTGGGTTCATAACATAGACAATCTTCAAAAATGATAAATATACATCAAAAAACCACTTTGTACACATTCCCCAAGTACGACAAGTGTAGTGTGTGCGACTGCAACCCAAAAGTGTCATTTTACAACAACAAATATGTCATGATCATGAAAAGCACCTAAAGATGTTATAGTCAATCCGACGACACTTGAGAAGATTCAAGGATACTTGAAACACATAGGATAATATGAGACAACATTTGATGATCAAAGTGATACTAGATACGAAAATGTTAATAGTATCCAAAATTCGAATGTACTGAAATTTTGGAGGGTGTTATAGAAGCAATAATAGGAAGTCATTTGAAGAATTCAAAGGGAAGCCATAAAGATGCCAAAGCAGTTGGCATACACAAAATGGGTGATGAAGAATATAAGAGGGAACTAGTTGAGATAAAATCACAGTTGAATGTGCTTAAAAAGTTGTTACAGTAGAATGAGAAGAACCAGAGGTATGGTTCGAACCTGAGGAAAAGGGTTAAATGGCCTATTGAAATATTATGGCCCAAGAAGCAGAGATAGAAGCTGAGACACATGTTGAAGGAAGAACTCAAAGCTATTGAGTGTGAGGAGATCGTTAATTTGGGGTGAAATTAAGCAAGGAGAAATTCATGGAAAAGATAACAATGTTGGTGGAGATTTGATGTTAATTGATACATCAAATGAGGTTGAAAAGGCTTATGTTTTTCTTGGTGGTTTGTTTATGGTTGCAGGTATTGTTATTGGTGATGAACATCCCTTTTAAAATGTCATGAAGAAAGAGGAGATCGTTAATTGGGGCGAACCTAAGCAAGGAGAAATTCATGGAAAAGATAACAATGTTGGTGGGGATTTGATGTTAATTGATACATCAAATGAGGATGAAAAGGCTTATATGTTTTTCCTGATGGTTTGTTTACGGTTGCAGGTATTGTTATTGATGATGGAAATCCCTTTTAAAATGTCACAAAGAAAGAGGAATATAGAGGAGAAAAAAGTTTAAAAAAATCTCAGCAGAGAGGAGGAGAAATACTTGAATGGGATGCTCATAAGGAATGATGAGTGTAGAAACTATGATGTAGATTTTCCATTGCTCGTGAAGTTTTAATCAAAATCAAGGACACAAACCTACTCTACTTCTTTTTGGACGTTAATTCACAATTCAGAACAAAAATATCATACATGCAATAAGAAATCACACACACGCAAATAGTATTTTCCTGGGAAAAGCGAACTATTGAAAACCCCAATGCTTGCTTGCATTAATATGATGAATAGAGATGTATTAAAATTTATTTGCTCAACTGAGCACACCCCGCAAGTGAATAACCTATCTCTTTTCTCACAGAGAAGCTCTGCCCCAGACTTAGTCAATTTCTGCTTTTTCTTGAGTCCTTATTTCCTTGTGCAATTCCTTGAGAAATTGGGCCTCTATTATTTAGGAATTTCTCCAAAATGGATTGCACAATTCCTTAGATTGATCATCAGGTTGCATGCAACACCTGTACACTCCAGAATAGTCTACAACTGATGTTACACTGCCTTGGAATCTCCACCTCAACTGGGTAACTCGAATTCTCTGCATGCACTAGCTATTTTGGGTTAATTGATAAGTTAACTAGATGATCACGTAGCTTGACTAAATTCCCACTACACAATTGACCTTCCACTAGTTCCTCCCACCATTGGAACTAATTTAACTGAAAACAATTTGAGATAATTGACTTTGATTGCTACAAATTAGTAATCATACATGATTAACTGAACTCTAACTCCTCCAACTCGAATTTACTGAGTAAACTAGGTGATACAAGTTAAGTTTATCCAAGTTGTTTGCTGGTGTGGAAATTTAATTTTTTCTAAATTTAATCAAGGAAAAATCAAATTGAGAATTTCTTGCTACGTTTTTCAAATACCAAAGGCAAAGACAACTTTTTTGTCTTCACACTGATTGTGTGCATGCATGTGTGACAAAGGTGATTATGAGTTTACAAACTAATGCAAGTTGAATAGAAATCAAGGGTGAACAACTTGCAAAAGTTGTTGTGAGCGAGGATGCAACAAAGTCAAAGGAGGAAGAGTTTCTTGGCAACATGGAGACCTAGCTCGGTCAACAAATTGAAGTAGGGAAATTAATTTAGGCAGTAAATATACAAGCACGAGATGAGGTTGACAATATATTTGTTTGGTTGTATACTTTTGTTTTGATCACTTTCTTGTCCAGAAAAATTTCACATGGAATGGTGAGTAGAAGCATGGTGAAGACAATTGTCTTGCAATCTAAAAAGCATGAGTGGAATAATGATGGAATTTGAGAACCATATGCAGAAGTACAACAACATGACAAAGTCAATGATCAACATCAAAACTATGTATGGGATCTAGGAGGACGTCGGCAACAACAACTCATGGTTAGGAGACCATGAAATTTTTTTCTACCTTGGGAGTTTGATGCAAGAGCATTAGAGTTTCCAAGTCACCAAGCTTTTTAGAGTTTCAACACGGAAAATGAATTTTATTTCCTTATTGTAAAAAATCTTAATTTCTTTATTTCTCAAAGAACTATAGATAGAGATAAGATCTAGTAGATAATATTTTTAAGAAGAGAATACACCTTTTCTGGCATGAAAAAATTAGTAAATAAATCATGAGAGGTTGTAGGAGGAAAAAAATCTTGGTAGCAATTTGCAAGTTGTTAGGATAAGAAAAAGTTTAGAAATATTAGAAATTATTGGGGTGCTTTTAGGATTTAGAAAAGCTATGGATTGACAAGATTTTGAAGGCAAAAGCAAGTGTACCATAAAAATCATAAGTGATTTGTGGATCTAGGATATATATATATATATATATATATATATATATATATATATATATATATATATATATATATATATAGATATATATATAGATATATAGATATATATATATATATATATATATATATATATAAACTCGGTAGGACTACATCTTCATCATGTCCAATATATCATCCCGATCCGGTGGGGAATTGAACCGCTGAATTCACATCATGGAGTGCCTTAACAGAGCACCGATTACCATTTATCCAAGACCCGGTGGAATAGGAAAAATTAGGAAAAATTATTTTGTTTTTATCTGTTATTATAAATATTGTAAGCCTAAGTGGAAAACTAATGGCCAAATGAATGTGAGATCAGGCCAAGAGAGAAATGTATGATTGTGAGGTGATGCATATACAACTTTTGTTTGTTAATGGAAACGTAGATTTGCTAAAGAATCTGGGAATGCGTCCTTGCATTATATCATGTGATGTTAAATGCTTTGAGTTTGCATGAACTCATCGAAGTGAACAATTTGTGTATTGGAAAGGTGTGAAGTATCTGACCTTATTTAAAAGTATTTGGGGATATCATTAAATGAGTGTTGGCTATTAAGAATATAACTCTGGTTATGAGCATATTTTACATATGGGTAATGTTACATACTTAGCTTGGTTATATATTAAATTAAGATTGCAAATGCGTGGAAGTGGACGTTGTAGAAAAAGATGAATTTTCCAGCATTATATAATAATGAATGAATTACACATAACTCAATTATTTTACTTTCAATTTTTGGAGATTAAAATATTTTATTATAATAAACACAATATTTACTAGGAAAAGATAAGATTTTTTTTAATTACTTTACTCTCTAAATTGATAAAAAAAATTATATGACTTAAATAAATATAGAAATATTTTATTTATGATTCCATTATTTATGATTCCATTATTTTTAACACAATAAAAATAATATTATTGAGATTTTATAATATCTTTTATGATAATAATGAAAATGACATTATTGATAGTTTGTAATGTATTTAATTAAAACTAATAAAATATGTTTATTATAATAAATTTATTGAGATTTTATAATATCTTTTATGATAATAATGAAAATGACATTATTGATAGTTTGTAATGTATTTAATTAAAACTAATAAAATATGTTTATTATAATAAATTTATTGAGATTTTATAATATCTTTTATGATAATAATGAAAATGACATTATTGATAGTTTGTAATGTATTTAATTAAAACTAATAAAATATGTTTATTATAATAATATTATTGAAATTTTATAATATCTTTTATGATAATAATGAAAATGACATTATTGATAGTTTGTAATGTCTTTAATTAAAATTAATAAAATATGTTTATTATAATAAATTTATTGAGATTTTATAATATCTTTTACGATAATAATGAAAATAATATTATTGATAGCTTATAATGTATTTAATTAAAACTAATAAAATATGTTTATTATAATAATATTATTGAGATTTTATAATATCTTTTATGATAATAATGAAAATGACATTATTTTTTTTGTAAGCTAACATGGGACCATTCATATTCTATTAATTCGAGTTGAAACCTGTACATGCACATGGTGGCCTCAACCCGCCCCGAAGGGAAACCGGGTCTGTTGGCCACCTTAAGTTTTTAACAGCCATCCAAAAACAAAAAATGTTGAGTCTTCTTGTCCAAGCTAAGTATACTAAACATTCAAAAAGATTACTACTAACTCCTATCTGCATCATATATTGTAACAAAAATTAGAACTGGCTCTCTGCATCCTAACTATGAAAATTTATACATATCTCCAAGTATCAGTCTGCCATGGCTTCCAGCTGGTCGCCTTCTTCCTTTATTCCTGAGTTGATCTTCCTTATCTGTTGCTTTATCTCTTCCAGTTTGTTATCCTGCATAAGAAGGGTTACCTGAATGTTATGCATCTCTTTTTTCAGGTTAGGAATTCCCTGGGCTAGTTCAGCCATCTCCATAGCAACCTGCTCCATGGATTTTTCCAACAGCCTCTTCATAACCTAATACACATGTAGTGCATGTTTGTACAGGGACATGCGCCCTTTGGTATTCCTTGGATCCGGCAGCAAGTATTCCTAGTCATCCATTTCTGAATCCGACTGTCCCTGAATAGATTCTTCCTCCATTCTCTGGATTATTTTCCGGATGTCCTCGTCAGTGTTTTCGCTGTAAGCCCTCTCTACATACCGGACCCTCCGCTTCACCGTTTTCCTGTCCCTTCTTTTACCCACTGTCGATGGTTCGCTTCTCTCTTGATTTCCAGCCAACCTTCCTCTCCCTCTGCCTCTTCGGCTCCGTCCCCGTCCTATGCTCCCTTTGTTATCATCCTTTACCCTACTACCCTGACCCGCTATGCCGGAAGGGCCACCAAGGTCGCTTTCCTCTCTTCGTCCTCTGCCTCTCTTTTCTCTATTCTTCGTTTCTTCCTGATGCCTATCCTTAGGTGATTCAGGTGGATATTGGTGGCCACCTGCCAAGTCCACCTGGACCCCCACCATTGTTCCTCTCAACATTTTCAGTTTCCTTAATTATAGCGCAGTTTACTATTTTTAGCAGTTTTTCGGGTCCTAAACTTCCGGAGCCGTTTTGAGGCCCTAAACGACGTTTTTTGGAAAATCTAGCTCTACAATCTTTTAGATAAAAAATCATCTTTTGCGTTGTAGTCCTCAGAGAGATCTTTCCAACGGGCTATCATTCGCGTAAAACGGAGATCGTATGCCAAAGTTACGACCCTGGGAAGTTGATGTACCAATTTACCCAAACGGGGCCCATAGTTTGGTGTTTCATCTTCTAGGGTTACGTTTTGGAATGTTAAGGGTTTTCCATTGTTTCTCAACAATAAATAGGCCTTCGAGCCTCATTGTAAGACAGTTTAGAGGCATGTAGCCGACACATCTCTTCTCAGAGATAAGCTACCATCGCCCTAGCTGGGTTATTTCTATTTCTATTTGTAAGCATATTTCAGTATTTACAGTAATGAAATGAAGTATTATTTCCGCTACATATCTGTCTTTATGGTTATATCTGTATTTTATTGCGTTCCTGTTTAAATCTAGATCAGTGGTATCAGAGCGATCTGTTTTTTCTCTGTTTTTCTTTGCATGTCCCCAACGAGGTTGGGATATAAGAAGTTAGGGCTTGAACTGGTCGAACCCTTGCGAGACCAACCTCGCAAATCCCGATGACCTCCCATGGCAGATGAGAAGAAAGACGAGGGGGCAGGAGATCCTATCAAAATCTTGCTCGAAGAAGCCCTCGAGCGACAACGGAACGCGATGATGGATAGTTTTGCCCAGATCCTTCAGCGGCTACCTAGAGGCGACGCATCGGCTTCCAGCAGCTACTCTGGAAATGCCACGCCCTTTAAGGTACAAGTTAATTTTGAAATCCCCATATTCGAGGGTCAGATAGACGCGGATGCTGTAGATAAATGGTTAAATCTGCTAGAGGGTTATTTTTCTGTTCATGAATTTTTGAGTCGGGAAAAGATTGTTTTTGCTCTTCTCAAAGCAGCCCCCCACATCAAAGATTGGTGGGAAACCTACTGCGAACAAAATGATGAAAATACCGGCTCACTATTTTCAGCCGCACCCACTTGGAATTCATTCCGAGATGCCATCAAGGAGCAGTACTACCCTGTCGGAAGCTATGAGGATGAATACATAATGTGGACCACGCTGCGGCAGGGAAGGGACCAAGACGTGCCGGAGTTCACCAATCTTTTCCATACCCTTCGCACAAAGTTGGGAATCAAGGATACGGAGCAGCATTTGATACTCAAATATCGCGGCTGCCTACATAAGTACATCCAGGAAGAAATATAATTCCTGAACATCTTCTCGCTTGGCGCAGCATATCGATATGCCGTCAAGATCGAGCAGAAGTTTAAACAAAGGAAGCGAGACTTTGGATCTGCGAATCAGAAGCAAGGGAAAGGTGCCCCTAAACCACAGAACAAAGGACAAAGCCAAGGCGGGGCAGCCCAAGACAACCCGCCAAAGCTGCAAGCAAAGAACAGTGCTGCGAAGCCGAAAAAGGACACGGGAAAATGGTGTGAGTTCCATAAGAGCTCCACTCACAACACAAGTGAGTGTCGGGCCAAGCAGTCACTCATGGCTGAGCTAAAGGTTTCAGAATCAGATGCATGTTCCGACTCTGAGTCAGAACCCGACAAGGGGAATGACAAAGGGAAGCAGATCATTGATGCAGATCCCAACGCCACTGTTGCTACCGCCAAGGTCCAGAAAAATGAACCCGAAGATCCAGAGGAGGAGGAGCGTCTCTTCCACTCCCAGATGTGGGTAAAGGGCTCCCCACTACAGTTCATTGTCGATAGCGGGAGCCAAAAGAACCTAATTTCGGCAGAGGTCGTGAAGCGGTTGGGTTTACCAACCACAGCACATCCACAACCATACACCATTGGGTGGCTTCACCAAGGACGGGATCTTCGTGTGAGCCAGCAGTGTCGCCTTCCATACAACATCAAGCCCTTCACATATGAGGTATTGTGTGACATTGCTCCCCTTGAAGTTTGTGATGTATTATTAGGGAAACCATACTTGTGGAAGTGACATGCTGTGTATGAATCAAGGCCCCGTGCTGTTATTATTACATTGGGAAACAAGTTGTACAGGATACCAGAGGTAGCACCATCTACCACCATCTCTTTGATTACTGCAAAACAATGCAGTAAGCTCATTTCCAAAACCGGGAAATTTGTTTTCCTGATGATAGGCCCTCAAGGAAAGAAGAAGACGGTGGCCACAGCCTCCAGGCAGGGCCCTTCTGCACGACAACTACAGATGGACAAGGTCGTGGAGGAATACAAGGACATCTTCACCTCCCCCGCAGGGGTCCCTCTGCACTGTCAGGTCAAGCACTCCATCGATCTGACCCCAGGTGCGCCGCTACCCAATGGACCAATTTATCGGCGCTCCATTCTGGAGAACGATGAAATCAAGAGGCAGATTCAGGAGCTACTACAGAAAGGTCACATCCGTCCGAGTTCATCGCCTTGTGGGAGCCCGATCGTGTTGGTACAGAAGAAGGATGGGACTTGGAGACTCTGTATTGACTATCGGGCGCTGAACAAGATCACTGTCCGTAATAGGTACCCAATCCCACGGATTGATGACCTCTTGGACCAACTAAAGGGGGAAAAATATTTTAGCAAGATCGATCTAAAGTCAGGGTATCACCAGGTACCAATCGAACCCTCTGATGTGTGGAAGACTGCCTTCAAAGCCAAGGAGGGCCTTTTCGAATGGTTGGTTATGCCTTTTGGATTGACAAATGCTCCTGCAACCTTCATGAGGCTAATGGATGACATCTTGCGGCCATTCACCGACTCATTTGTAGTGGTATACTTGGATGAAATTCTAATCTTCAGCCAGAGTTGGGAAGAGCACCTCCACCACATCCGACAGGTTCTCCAAACACTGCGGCAACACAAGCTATGTGCCAATTTGGAGAAATGCACTTTTGGCATGACCCAGGTTCAGTATCTAGGATACATTATTGATGAACAGGGGGTGCATGTGGATCCAGCCAAGATCCAAGTCATTCGGGATTGGCCATCTCCAACCACTCTGACAGAGCTCCGCAACTTTCTAGGTCTTACCAACTTCTACCGCAGATTCGTGTTGGGGTTCTCTCATATCACTTGGCCCTTGAGTCAAGTCACCAAGGGAGGAGCGAAAGCAAAGTTCTTTTGGTCTGAATCTCAACAGAAGGCATTCATAGAGTTGAAAGATCGCCTCTGCACGGCACCAGTGCTTGCATTACCAGATTTACAACAACCATTTGAGGTCGAGACAGATGCCTCTGACTATGCTATTGGGGCAGTCCTTACTCAACATGGGTATCCAGTGGAATATCACAGTGAAACACTTTCAGACACAGTCCGGAAGTATCCCACTTATGATAAAGAGATGTATTCCATTGTGCAGGCCTGCTGACAATGGAAGCATTACATTTTGGGGAAGGAAATGGTCATCCACACAGACCACCGACCCCTCTAGTTCATACAGACCCAAGGGAAATTTCAGAATGATCGCCATCAGAAGTGGTCTACATACCTGCAGCAGTTCCATTTGAATATCAAATATAATAAGGGTAGCACCAATAATGTTGCAGATTGCCTCAGTCGACCACCGATCATGGCGTTAACCACTGTGCTCAACTCTTGTGGGCACGAGACTTCTGATTGGCCACTTCTCTACAAAAGCGACCCAGAATTTGGCCACACATACCAGACACTCTTGGAGGGTCGGCATGTTCCAAATTTTCACCTCCAGGATGCCCTGTTATGCCACCTGGGTCACCTTTGTGTTCCTTCAAGCGAGCGTGCCAAGATGATTTGGGAAGCACACTATAGTCGAACCGCTGGGCATTTCGGGGTCGAGAAAACGGTGGCAGTACTGCAAACGTATTTCTATTGGCCGAATCTTCGACAAGATGTCGGGAAGTATATCAGATCATGTACTACTTGTGCCATTGCCAAACCTACCATTAAGAAGCAAGGCCTCTATAACTCGCTGCCTACCCCTAGTCGACCTTGGGAATCCATCTCCATGGATTACATGTCAGGCCTTCCTTCCACTAAGCATGGAAATGACTGTGTTTTTGTGGTCGTCGACAGGTTCTCGAAGATGGCCATTATGGCAGCCTGCAAGAAGAATATCACAGCAGAAGCCACTGCTAAACTCTTCTTCGAACGAGTGTGGGTGCACTTTGGGATCCCACAGTCTATCATCTCAGATCGGGACAGTCGGTTTCTCAGTACATTTTGGTCCAGCTTCTGGTCAATGCTAGACACCAAACTCACTAAATCCACAGCTTTCCATCCTCAAACTGATGGCCAGACAGAGGTTGTCAATATGATGATTGTACACATTCTGCGCATGTACAACTCAAAGCATCCACGCACATGGGACGAGAGCCTCCCCTATGTTCAGCACAGCTACAACCGAGTTCTTCATAGCTCGACTGGCCATAGCCCTTTTCAGGTGGGCTTGGGATTCCAGCCACTATGCCCCATTGATGTGGCCATGCCACTTGCAGCTACTCACACAGATTCAACTCATGTCCAGTCCGAAACAGACAAGGCAACCAGCTTCATTGAACACATCCAACATATTCGCCAGCAGGTCCATGACATTCTGGAGAAATCAAATGCCAAGTACAAGCAGCGACATGATCAACATCGGGTGCCACACAAGTTTCAGGTGGGCGACAAAGTCTGGTTGCATTTGCAAAAGGAACGCCTTACTGGAGCCTATCGAAAACTGAGACCACTCCGATATGGTCCCTACACCATTACTAAGGCTGTGGGAGACAATGCATTTGAACTTAGCATTCCCCCATTCCTTGGCCTGCACCCAGTGTTCAATGTGGACCACCTGCGGCCATACTTTCCACCATTGCTAGATACATCCGACATTGCAGAACAGCTCACACCCATAGAATTAAATCCAGATTGCATGGAACAAGCTGCAACTGATCGAATCATGGACACACAGATCAAGAATACTCGCCAACAGAATATTCAACTGTATCGAGTTGTCAAAGCAGGCCAACTCCTTCACAATGGCAAGTGGCTCACCAGGGACCAAGTTCAGCAAAAGTTTCCCCATCTCATGGAGGAACTCAACGCAATGGGGACCATTGCTTCCTAAGGGGGGAGGAATGATCCAGGTGGATATTGGTGGCCACCTTCCAAGTCCACCTGGACCCCCACCATTGTTCCTCTCAACATTTTCAGTTTCCTTAATTATAGCGCAGTTTACTATTTTTAGCAGTTTTTCGGGTCCTAAACTTCTGGAGCCGTTTTGAGGCCCTAAACGACGTTTTTTGGGAAATCTAGCTCTACAATCTTTTAGATAAAAAATTGTCTTTTTCATTGTAGTCCTCAGAGAGATATTTCCAACGGGCTATCATGCGCGTAAAACGGAGATCGTATGCCAAAGTTACGACCCCGGGAAGTTGATGTACCAATTTACCCAAACGGGGCCCATAGTTTGGCGTTTCATCTTCTAGGGTTAGGTTTTGGAATGTTAAGGGTTTTCCATTATTTCTCAACAATAAATAGGCCTTAGAGCCTCATTGTAAGACTGTTCAGAGGCATGTAGCCGACACATCTCTTCTCAGAGATAAGCTACCATCGCCCTAGCTGGGTTATTTCTATTTCTATTTGTAAGCATATTTCAGTATTTTACAGTAATGAAATGAAGTATTATTTCCACTGCATATCTGTCTTTATGGTTATCTCTGTATTTTATTACGTTCCTGTTTAAATCTGGATCATTAGGGGACTTCCCTTTCCCCATTACGCTCCTCCTTGGCTGCTCTTAACCATCCTGATCTGAGTTATACATCTCCTCTTCTTCTTCCGGCCCGTCCATACCACCTTTGTTCCTTTGAGCATTTCATTGATTCAGATTCTCCAGACTTTGGGACCGAACCATTTTGAGCTGGTTGCTGTTAGGAAACGCGGACTCATCCACAAGGGAAAATTTAGAACACAACCGTGGCATTTTTTATCTCTGTTCGTCATTGGAACTCACTACTGCGTCTGGGTAGGTGCTGGGGAGTTCACGAGGGCCTCTTCAAGGCCAATTTACCACTCTTGGCATTCTTGAACACTATATAACACTCCGCCAGACATTTCAAAAAGAAAACGCAGTGATTCTTGGGATGATCCGGCACTCCGGCGCGTTGGATCTCCTCTCTGCAAGCTAGGAAGCAGAGCTACGTCACGGAAAGCAAAAGCAGCAGAATTTCAAGGCACCATTCTGAAACCAAATCAAGTTCTTTTTCAAGCCTCTATCTGCATTCACAGTGTAACTCATTCAGCGGACTATTCAAAAGAAAAATATTCTTTCCCCGCCGACTGTAACAAGGAAATACAGGGTTTCAATGTTAAAGTCCTCGGCAGCTGATTTGTCAAATTTTAAATAAAAACTAACCGTTTATGTCAAAAAAAAGAAAATGGAGAGCGGAGCGCTTAAGGTTTGACGATGCTCTGCAAATCGCAAAGCTTCATAGACTGCATCGTTATGCCATTAACCTTCAACCATAAGGCAGATACAACACAATAAGGAACAGTTATCAGGCAATGGAATCCC
The DNA here is from genome assembly GCA_031772625.1 of Pinus tabuliformis. Lineage (NCBI taxonomy): Eukaryota > Viridiplantae > Streptophyta > Pinopsida > Pinales > Pinaceae > Pinus > Pinus tabuliformis. Next base: position 1,842,074,668 of record CM062819.1, read on the forward strand.
CTCAGGGGGAGGACATGATGCCTCCCCCCACTGATACGGAAAACGGCCTACGATAGACTGAAAGTGTCGGGATGGACCATCCAGAATATACAGCAACAGAGAATGAAAATACGCCAATGAATAACAACACAAATGAAGAACCACGAGTGACGTCAAACACCTGCGAGCCGGTAGAAGTTGACGGACCCAAAATCGAGCTCCCAAGTCAGTGCATCAACACTCAGATCCAGTTTATGAGGGATCATGCTTTGATAGGAAAGTTCATAGGCCTTTGGCCAACGAAGTAAGCTTTACACGGCTGGATCGCAGCCAAATGGAATTCCAAAAGGGCATATAACACTACAGTTAGGGCCTAAGGGTTTCTTTACTACCATTTTCAATTGTTTGGAGGACCGAAACAGGGTATTGGATGGAGGACCATTTTTCTTCAACACAGCACGGCTGTACCTAAGAGGATGGATCGAACGCTTTAACCCGGACAAAGAAGATCTGAGCTGGGCCCCAGTGTGGTTGCACCTTTATTTTCTCCCTTTGGAGTATTGGGATGAAGACTCTTTGCGAGACATTGGGAATGGTTTAGGCGAATTCATCAAAGTGGCATAAGAGACAAAGATGAAGCGATACACCTCCTATGCGCGGATCTGTGTATACATGCACCTCAGCAAAGCTCTCCCGGACGCAGTAAGACTCTACCATGATGATTATGAATGGTTACAAACAATAGATAATGATCATGTACCATTCCATTATCGAAAATGCCACGCCCTGGGCCATTTATTCTGAGACTGTCCCTCCAATATGAAATCCACGACCACCCCTTCAGTGGACAAATCTGACCCGAATGGGTTCACAAAAGTTCCCAATCGCAAAAAGACCCATCAAAAGCCCTCTACCTCAGTCAAAAAACCTGTCACCAGCACCTCCTTACCTTCAACAAGCAACAACTTTGAAATCCTGCTCCAGCTGAAGGTTCATATTTTAGATAATCAAAAACAACCTAAAGCCATTCCTAAGACTTCCGCCCATTTTGCTCCATCAAGCTCAAAGAAAGCCCTCACTTCTAAGCAACCCGTGGACACCAAAACGCCCTCTCCCAGTAACATGCAGAAAAGGACTGCTCAAGGTATGGAGGTAGATAGCACTCAGATGCAGCTCACGATTGTAGATGATACAAAGGCAGAGCAGGAAATAGTACAGCACATGGAAGAGGAACCGGAGAGCTTCGACATTGGAGATCTAGATATACTGGGACTTGAACAGGCTTGTAAGAAAAAGGAATATGACAAAATTCCTGAGCGATAGCTAGAGAACTTAGAAGTAATTCTCTCAAGAGCACAGAAGCAAAGATCATTAGGCATCCAAATTGGTAGTCAGTGGGATGGAAGAAATATCTTCAAAGACAACAAGAAACGAGGACGGAAAACCGATCTTCAGAGAACCATCCGCATAGGGGAGATGCTGGTGGAATCTGGAAGATACTCTAAGCTCACCAAATACTATAATCCCCTTCCCAATCATGAATCATGAAGCTCATCTCATGGAACATCAGAGGGCTCAACAGCCCGAGGAAGGGATGATTAATAAAGAACATGCTACAATAGGAAAAGCCTCAAATTCTCTTCTTGCAGGAGACCAAGTGTAATTCCACAATGTTGGATCAGATCCTTGCCAAAGCGTGGCCAGGAAGTAAAGAAGTGGCGGTGGAAGCCATGGGAGCCTCAAGAGGGCTAGCCACCATTTGGGATGATAGAGCTATAACACTTACCAACATACATGCCATTAAGCACTTTATTCAGGCCAAGTTTCATTTAACAAGGACAAATGTTCATGGACACTTAACTAATATCTACTTCCCCCAAGAGGCAACAAACAAAGTAGACACACTGAACACCCTAACTCAAATCAACTTAGAAAGATCCCACCCACTTTGGATCACAGGAGGGGACTTAAACATGATTACAATATTGGAGGGAAAAAGAGGAGGATGGATCAAGCTGGACTGTGAAAGCACGCACTTCAAAAACTACATCCATAAAAACAAGCTTATAGATATGGAATTCAATAATGGCATTTATACTTGGAACAACAAGCGTGCAGATGCCCACCAAATTGCATCTCGGTTAGAAAGATTCCTGATCTCTAATAATGCAATACATCTTGGCGGGGATCTCTTGGCCTCTATATTTCCACTCTCTGGCTTGGACCATTGGCCTATTAGGCTTCACTGGCAAAGATTGGGAGACAATGTTCGCAGGCCCTTTCGCTTTGAAGCCTTTTGGCTGAATCACCCCGATTTTTATAACTTGATAACAGAGACATGGAGAAATTTCACACCACCACAAGGTGCAAAATGTACAAGCTCCAATGTCGACCTTTTGATCGCGCGCGAGATTTTGAACCAGAGCCCCCGCGCCCCTGCAACCTCGCCTCTTGCATCCCTCCACAGGCCTCCTGCCTGGCAGCCCCTACTCTTGGGCCTCCACTCTTCCTCCTCGGCACCCCCGCAGTTAGGCTTTGCCCTCCTCCTCCGGCCAGTGCTGCGACTGGATCCCTTCTAGCCTTTCCATGGCTGGGATTGACCCCTCCCAAATGCAAGACAAGGAAGACCAGGCTGAGATCTTCGCCTCTCTCATTTCTGAAAATGCTACCATCCGAAACAAACCCACAACTTCAAAATTCGTCAAGAAACTGGCTGACATCCCAGAAATGTCCCTTCCCCTAGTCTCCCAAGGAAGGCAACAATCTCTCTAGCAGAGAGAGGTCTGGTTGGACAATTTACTGGCCTGTGGCCCTCTCCCAAAGCTGTACAGAAATGGGTGGAGTGCAACTGGAATGCGAACATCCAAGGAAAAATCACAATAAGATTCTATGGAAGGGGTTACTACACATTCCTCTTTGAAACCAAAGAAGACGGGAATCTCATGGATTCGAGAGGTCTCTATCTGAAAAGATGGTCCCCTGACTTCGACCCAGAAATGGATATACCTAATGTAGTCCCGGTTTGGGTTCGCTTGCCCCATCTCCCTCTTCATTGCTGGGGAGATGAATCGGTCAAATCCATTGGGAAAGCTGTCGGAAAATACATCAACAAATGCGAACCAAAGGATAACATGCATGCATGTGCAAATATCTGTGTTGAAGTCGACTTAGGAAAGGGCCTTCCGGAAGAAATCAAGATTAAAGTGGACCAATGGGCCCATATTTAGTAGTTGGACTACGAACAAATCCCGTTCAAATGTAAGGTATGCCATGAATATGGTCATTTTGCTAATAGGTGTAGTAAACTAAAATAAAATGAAATGAATGACAATGTTGAAGCCAGTGAAGACACATGGGAACAAGTCAAAAAAAAGAAAGCAAACCCAAAACAGTCTGGCCCAAAACCAAAGCCTCCCCCAGAAATCCAAGTTGCATCCTTCTACCCCCCTCCCATCTTGACTCAGCCATTACCCTCTACATCAAACCCCTTCGAATCTTTGGAGGAAGAAGACCCCTCATCCCCCCACTCTCCTCCTGATCCCCAGGAGCCCCCTCTCCCTGAAAGCCAATGCCAAGACACTATCGAATCCTCATTGCCTCTTACTATTTCCTCTCAGCCTCTTCTTGATCCTCCCCTCAACAGAATCACCAGAAGCTCATCCAAATATCACGGGGGTTCTAGTGAACCCTCCAAGAGACCTGGCCCAGGCAGGAAATCTGCTAAACAGCATAGGGATGGGAACGCACAAAAGGACATAACAATGGGAACGCAGACACCTATAGAAACTTATATCCTGGGGCAGCATGACAAAAAATCAATCAACAAGGACCAAGGGGGGCGAGCACCTCCCCGCATACCACATATCCAATGATGAAAATATTATCTTGGAACATCAGGGGACTTGGGCACCCCTCTAAGGTAGCAGCCCTAAGGGATCTTATCATTTCTGGGAAGCTAGGAATTATTATGTTACAAGAAACAAAAGAAAACCACAAGTAAATGAATAAAGTCATTAAGCAACAGAGACGGTATAGAGGAAGCATCAGTGAGGCAAGAGGAGCCTCAGGAGGAATAGCAACAATTTGGAATCAAGGTATATGGAACTATATTTCAGAAACAATAAATCAACACTGGATCAAAACAACTCTGGAAAATAAAGCAGATCAGCAAGCCATTATCATCTACAACATCTATGTGCTGAATCACTGCTGAGATAAGGATAGTTGTTGGCATGATCTAAAAGACAGTCTAGACAAGTGTCGCATTTATCCTCCCAAAGTCTATAATTGAAGCCGCACTTTTCGTAAGCTGCCACAAAGGTTGTTGCATTAAGTGAAGTATGTGTTATATGTTCTGGATGGTCTATGTTGTATCGATAAGTTTTCAAGTGTGTGATCATAGTGAAGTTTTATCACTATTCACATAAGTTCCACTGATCCCACACTTAGCTAAATTTCGGAGTTTCCTTAGCAACCTAGCCTCATCCAACTTTCCTGAACTACACACTTCACATATGTAGCTTTTCCATTGCTTGTTCGAACCGTGCAATGTGCAGAAATCCCAACGTCCCTTAACATTCAAAAATGCGCAGTGGTTTCCTCCAGTGTCCTTCCCAGCTGGAACCCACTGTCTCCAAAAACTGTGCAGTTTTTTCCATTGACTACCCAGTCTGCCTTGCATCCTAAAATTGCATAGATGTTTCCTCCCAGGGCCTCGTCCCAAGTAGTGCCTTACATCCTAAAACTGTGTAAATGTGTCCTCCCAAGGCCTCATCCCACAACAGTCACTGCCCGTTGAAACTACACAATTATGTCTCTCACGGGCCATGAAGAAAGATGACATGATAGATGACTCTCAAGGAGCTGAGGAGAAAAATAAGCAGACTAAGAAACCCAAGGTATGATAGAATATTAGGACCGCATGAAGACTCCATCTAATGCATAACCCTTTGGAGGCTAGGTATGGAAAATAAAGCACGTCTTTTGAAATACACCTCTTAATGTAGCTTAAAAGTTTGCTTATCATTGTCGTATCATTCTGTCTTCAATGACATTCATGGTTGCAAGAACTGAAAGTCATTCCATGTGTTTGATCTACGTGTCTTGCTCCCTTTCACTTGTTTATTACATAGCTTAGAAGATGAAGAGTATTACCACTTGTTTATTTAAGCTACTGAGGTTGTGACCAACATGATCTTATGACTAACCAGGCACGATGCAAGGCATCCTAAGTGGGATGAAAGATGTTTGATGATATGTATGTAGTCAGTACACTCCTCTGCATTACTCCTTTGCATTAATCCTTGCTTTGTATCTTGCATGTACCCTCACCGCTTGTCAGATTTGGCTACCTGCTGCCAATAGTCTCTTAGCTCTTTCCTGACAAAGCAGGTGAAGGAATTTCCTTCAACCTGATTTCTTCAAGGCTCTTCATAGAAATTATAGAGCTAAGAGAAGGAGATGTGGAATCTCACTATCAAACTCTTGAAAATACTTTGCATGTTCGAATATATCCAAACAATTAAGCTACCACTCAACAACATTGTCAATCTTGGAAGACTCAAGAAAGATCAAATCTCTAGATATTATAAACTTCTTATTCACTTCATCATAGAGATGGTATGCTTTGGAGGTATGAGTACCCAAAGAATATACATTTTTTATTCCTTGCACTGAGTTTTTTTATCTGTTCCTTAGGTACGAAGGCATAATATGAGGAACCAAAAACCCTAAGATGCCTCACCGAAGGAATGTGACCATACCAAATTTCATAGGGAGTCTTGTTTCTAATAGCAAGAGTTGGACACCTATTATTTATATACACAACACATAGCAGCACATCATCCCAAAACCTTATGAACTTAACATGTGAACTATGCCAAGTTCATAGTGAAAGTAATACATTCCAATGAACCATGTGTTGAAAAATGCAGCAAGAAATTCTGAATTTGATTTTTCCTTGATTAAATTGAAAAAATTCAAATTTCCACATCAACAGACAACTTGGATGATGTTAACTTGTGTGAATTAACTTTGAGAGAGCAATAGAGTAGGTTTGTGTCTTGTGATTTTGATTAAAACTTCATAAGTAGTTGCAACTCTACACCATAATTTCTACAAGGATGGTGGAGGCAAATTACATAATATTTGTTAGTAGACAATATCCCTACTTAAAAGCATCTATGACAACTTTTGTGAGAAGAAGACATTGAGGATAAAATATTGGATTTTGGAAGAATTAGTCACAAAATTCACAAGGGCAGTAATTTTGGTTGCAGGTGTGGAGCTAGATGGATTAAATGTAATTATGCAGTAGACAAGTCACAGCTACTCCTTTGATATTTTTCGATGATGTGTTACTATTTGGTAGATTGACCTCTTTTGATCGGTATCTGCACTCCTTATGAATAATAATAAATCTCATATGATTTCTTCTTACCGAGATGATGCATTAGTACTAGAGATTTATCATAATTTTGGTGTTATCTCCACTACATTAGATGCAGATTTTGAAAATCTTAGATTTATGCTCCAACCTAATTTTTATGGAATTAAGGATTGGAGTTGACTTATAGAGAAAATCCACTGTAAACTTTTATCATGGGCACAAAGGTGGCTCTCCCTAGGAGGCAAGTTGACTCTAGTTTGAGCAATTCTTCAGAGAATCTCTATATATTGGCTTCATATTTTCGCTCTGCTTAAGAATATCAGTAAATGTATATTTTTGGCTTTATCTTGGCATGAGACAATGCGTCGTAAAGGACAGAGTGGGCTTGGTTGTTTTTTACTATGTATGGAGGCAATGGATAGCCAAACTCATCTATTTCTTTCATTCTCCTCAGAAAAATCATTTTGGAATGGTGTATTTAATATGTTGCATTTACACACAGATTATAACTACTCTTTTGTGGTTGATTGTATTCGAGACTGGATTATTGATTATAAAATATTTGGACCACTTCCAATATACATTGGGGTTTCGACCCAAAGAATGCATTATTGTCTTGAGCTCCTTTGTTGTGATACATCCACCTCCATCCTTGTCAAAAAAGCTAAAAGCTTACCTGAACTTTGACATAACCTCCATCCCATATTCATTTAGTAGATAAAACCCTTCTCTCATTTTCTGACCATGCCAATCTACCCTCAATCCCATATTCTCTCATGAGCCCTGTGCAAACCACCATTTCATTCAAAGATGGGGAAGTTGATGCGTACTCTAACCATATTTGTTAGATACTTTCCCCCTTTTCTTGCTTATTCATTCATTGCCAAACACAATACCACTAGCTCTAAGAATCTTGTGGATACTATCACCACAATAAATGTATATTTTATTTTATACGAGACAATAATTGTATATTTACCATTGGGACACTCCAAAAATATTTTGATGCACCTTTGTGACCTTTATGACTTTATGACCTTAATTCCCATTCCATGTTCATCCATGTGGACGCACTTTATGATGTTCTATGACAACCTAATGTCCTTGTCAACTTCCTCTCATCTTCCTTGTCATGTTTTCAGGACTTGTGTATCCAACAAGAAATTTGGGAGATGAATGCCATCAAGGTAGAAAATCAAGGGGGTTTCAAGTCATTTATTTAGGGTTCCCACTAGCATAGTCCCACCATATGATCCACCCAATCCCTAAATTGGGGTCTACTGCTATTTCAATTAATTATTAGATGATCATGGTGGGCCATAATTCCAAGTTAAATATTATGACTCTTCATATGATATTATTGGAGATACTTGAGGAGACATATTTTTGGCTAAAGGGTTAAGGGAGGATTTTGACTTCAATATCGACCCATCAACCATATCCTCAACATATCTAACCAACAATCAAGAAGACAACTGAGGTGAAGCATGGGCATCCTCTCTCGCCCATGTTGTTCAGCATATATATCAATCTATGAATGCCTCTACACTCCACCAATTGTGCATCAATAAAATTTTGGGTTTCCCCACTGTCCTCCAAGATGGATACATGTTGTCCCTGCATTGTGCCTTTGATTGTAGAGTGGCTAATAATCATAGTTTATCGTGGATGATTGTGATCGTATGTAACATCCATGGTCCAATTCATTTGTTTGGTGCCCAATGTTGGTGAATCACTTTATTGCATCATGGTAGCATATATTGCCTTTTTTAAAGAAAAAATATATTGAAAATAAATTAAGTTATGTCTCATGCAAATGTTCAATATTATTGTGTTGTGAGAGCTTTGCATATTATATATATCATATATCTATAATCACTTATTTCAAGCCTACTTTAAGAAATAAAGGAAGAGGTGCAAGCCCTTTCCATAAGGACTCCCACCAACTCTTCTCGTAGAAAATTTTCAAACGTCAGCCCATAAATCAAACACATGCCCTTGTTTCTCTAGTTTGGAAACCCTTGGATGTTTTTGACAATGGGCTCCTCCCAACCACTACTTTAACCATATATTGAATGCCTTTGATTGGTAAGAGGATACCAGATCAAAAATCATTTCACAATAATGACCTTTTGTTATTATTGTCTTTGGAAAAACATATGCAAGATTGGAGAATAAAGACATGTTTGTCTGAGATCAAGACCACAAAGTTGCAATCATAGGCTACTCAGCTCAGAAATGAGATTGAACTAATGAGACATAGATATTTCATTAAGAAAACTAGATGGCTTGATTGTTGCAATAGACACACAAGATTTTTGTCATCTTCAAATTCAAAAAGGAACTCAATACAGCTTATAAGAAATTCAAACCTAGAGAGTTTGAATCATCGCGAGGTTGAGAATTCTAGGAGAAAGATCTAAGACATGTGCTCAAATTCACAGGTCTTGTAACACATTAAAAATATGTGAAAATCATAAGGTTTTGTGAAATTTTGTGAAGGTAATCAAGTTACTAGTTAAACTAATATTTTTTGGACTATAGATAGTCCTAATAGGTAGCAAGGAAACTAATTTTAAAAGATATTAGGACCAAACTATATAGGGGCATAGTAGAATTATTTAGAAGGTTTGATCCAAAGCTCAAAGACCCTAAAGGAACACAATTATCTTCAAAAATTATTATATTTATACAAGTCTTGCCAAATATAAACCTCTCACTCCATCAAATTGTGACACATTGAAGGAAGATCAATTTCGCATCCTTTTGGGACTATTGAAAGCCCTAAAGGGACAAACTTGCAATAGAATTCTACAAATATTTCAAGGGACTAGACCTATTGTTAAAGGTTGCAAGAGGAGAAATTATATGTAAGTGTTGAGAAACTACATAACTATGACCTGAACTCAAGAAGAGGATCAGTCTATCACCTTGAGTAAAGATTCTTGACTTAGCACCTTGGAAGCTTCTACTACAGACAATATTATAGTAAGTATTAAGCTTGTAAAATAAGGTATCATCATCATCAAAAAGGAAATAACAGTCCACCATAAGGTATTTTACAAGGCGTCTTATGGATATATTGAAGGGACAAGTGCATAGATATAATTCTGTGTCAGATAGAAGAAGATGCCTAGGAGAGGATCTAGGCTGACTTGAACAAACCTTATAGGCCTGTTCTATAATAATATATCAACCCCAGGCTAGTGGACTTGACTTGAGGAGCCTTGTTACTGGGTACTTTGATTAGTCTTGAGGGTACCAACAAAGCTTGTAGGTCATAGCTCATAGCCTTACCATAAAGCTCTTCCTATCAAAATAGGACTGGCCTCAGATCAAGATTGACTGGCCTGGCTCATGAATTTTCATATGAGAAGGAATGACAATTAGTGCCAATATCAGGCACTAATTCCCCCATAGCCCCTCAAGATGGTCCCATAGCCCCTCAAGAGCTATCCATCAAGAGCTATACAATACAAAAGAACCACTAGCATATGTAGTGTTGATTTCGGTTGTCCTCGGTTCATATGGTGTTACATATTCTCCCTCACAGGTATGGGCACCCACGAGATCATCAAATAAATCGGCCCTCTCATCCCATTCATGGATTTCCTGTCAATCACCACATCTCAACATGCAATCAATGCATTAGTTATAATCATAGTATTAGAGAAATAGTCCAGATGCCAACACTTTCATTTCATCCTGATAACATAAAGTGATTGTTATCACAACATTTTGAATAGTAAAGATCTGCATACTCTTGAATGTCATAAAATTTGCATGCAATTACCCCATGTTTCACATCATAAAATACTCTCATAAGTTATAACATCAACATATCAGCATCAAGGATATATCATGACATCTCATAATAAATGAACCACATGTCAATTTACATCATGATCCCTATGTATATCATATCCATCATGAGAATTCAACATCATTATCATAACAAATAATTAAATAAGCACCACATATACATCGTTAACCTCTCATTAGAACTATATACATTTACCACATACCATCATATCACGAAACATCATTAATATGAGAATCATCTCAATACTTATCAAATATAGAACAACGATACACTATAAGCATTCTTATCATGAATTAATTTCATTTACTTGTATAAACAGTTCAACATCCCTCTAGGATCTATGTGAGAATGTGGTCCAACCCTGAACAAGATTATGTTATCCCATGAGTACTATTAGTGTCATGTTTTCATCAAGGTACCAATTAATTTTTCAATATACATTTCTTGTTCTTTCTATTAGGAAGTTAACCATTACATCATAGGAATACTCATATAAGTACATCATTAAATTTCAAATGAGTCTCATCATCTTGAGCCTTAACCTCTTGTCGAATATTCTTCCTTCCCCAAGGACATTTGAGTCAAATTCAATGTTAAGATATTATCGTTTGTACAATCATTTAAATCATCAATATCATGTTAAAATTCCATGATCACTATACATATTGTGCTTATCCAAATGGAACACATACATGAGGTCATCCTTATTTAAGTCTTAGGTTATGCTTAATCCACCTGCATGAAGGCTTAATCCATTGTTATGCTTCCATTGTAGCCCAGTAGGTCAAGATACTTGGCTCTTACTAGAGCAACTTGGGTTCAAGTCCCCACAATTGAAATGATGTGCTTGTTGTCCCCTAGTGATTTATCCATCACTTGCATGATTTTCATTGTGAATCTTGTCTTATCTCATCAAGTTCCCACTTGATATCTTTTATCATAGATTCATCCATCTTCAAGTTAGACTAGGGATTCTTCCACCTTAATTTTCACTCGTTAAATCTTTAGTTTATAGTTTGAAATGGTTGGAACCACTACCACCATTACCATCCATGAATGATTTGGTATGCCTAATATGTTTGACAATAATTTTTTTATCGATAATCAATTTACACTTAAATTTCTTATTAACTCAAAATACCACACATACAATATATTAAAAATAATAATAATATAAATATTCACACTTCCAATAAATAATAAAGTAAAATAACAACTTATCAATTTCAACATAATATTTTAATATTAAATAAAAAAATTCAATTTTTATTACTCATTTCAACATAATACTTTAATAGTAATTAAACAAATTTAAGTTCTATTATCTAATTTATTAAATGACTAAATCCACATTATATAAATTCCTTCTCATTCCTCAAAACTTGGTGAGTCATTTTTATACTATACTTAATACATGTTTTATATAATATAAAATAACACTCATTATATATATAGATAAACCTTTACTTATAATTTTAAAATTTAATTTAAATATATTTTCAAACAGTGAACACACTCTCGGCCTGCCAAACTAGCTCGACGAGATCTGACCGTCGAAAGCTTCCGCCGAAATGGATGGCGCTGAGGGATATCGGAGCACCAAGATGCAAGGAGAATAAGGTGCGGGGAAGGGTGGTTTGAAGATTCTGACCACCGCCACGTGGGGAGAGCTGAGTGGCATCGCTCTTGACGAGCCAAAACCACTTACATCTGAGAGCCTTGCGATCAACAAAGAAACCGCTTCAAGCCTGGTTTTCAAACCGTAAGAAAATCCGCGAGGAAAAATCGAAGTGGGAGCCGACCAGCCTTTCCTCCTGCTGAACCTGGAAACCCGCTGCTTTTGGAAAACCTACAGTCAAGGCATTTGGATTTCTTTTCTAGCCTCTAAAGCGGTTACGAGGCAAACGAGCCCCTGGCCTCGCCAGACATCTGGTTAAGACCACAATCTTTCTTTTATAAGAGGTGGCCTCCCCATGATCTCGGTGGATTTCCGGTTCTCAAGATCTCGTTGGATTTCCGATTTTCAAGATTATGGCTTATTCATAGCTTAATTAGGGTTTCGGTGGCTCTGCTGTTTGAAATCTGCTTTGATTTTTGCACATGTTTTCGTGTCTATCGAAATCTCAAGCTTTGGAGAATTCCTATGTCGGCCAGCCTTGGAACAGTGGTTTGAAGAGTTCCTTGGAAGAAAGTGGTATTTTGGATTTTATGGTTTCTTCAGAGCTGGAGGATGACAATCAGGGTTTCTTTTCAGTTCACGCATACACTTGCACCCCTTGTGGGCTCTTCCCTTTGTGGTTTGGCTATAAACTAGAGCTCTGGGCTACGTGTGGGGTTGACCAGGATTTGGTATGTTACGTAGATTTGATGCTTAGCTCGTGGACTTGGTTTGAGATTGGAGCCATTCTTTTTTTTTTCATATAAGGATCATGACTCATTGGTTTGATACCTTAATTACTTTGGTTTTGCCAATTTGTATTCAAAAGTATATACAGGAACATAGAGGGTTTCAAGGAACAGATAGGGTTTCTGCAAGGAACAGAGGAACGAAAAAGATTGAGAAATGTTTGCAGATTCACGAAGATGGTGACAGTGCCACACCAATGTCACTTTGTTTCTGTTGTGCTAAGAGATGGCTAGAGAATCACCTCGATTTGTTCCAGAGGGATTCTCCAGACGGCACGAGAAAGAAATTGGGATTTTGGGAGGAATTGATGGAACGGAATCCAGCGGTGGGCCTGGCGGAACTACTCCATTCCCTACCTGATTCCTGCCACGACTTTCCATTACGAATCCACTGGAAAATGGTGCTGCATCTTCATCAACCAAACCTTCCTCCACACTGCAATGAACCAACACCTTTGCTTCTACAACCAAACCTTCCTCCTCGTTTGCCCCATTGCAATGGAGGGTTTGTTGAGAAAATGGAGAGACAAACACCAATGTTTGAGAGCCACAAGACTAGGGTTTCTGTATTGGGTAGTAAGGGCATGAGACCCAACGGCAACATAGTACATACTCATTTATTTGTAGGTGGCGGGAGATAGATATTAAGACCCTCATTCTTATGAAAAGTGGGAGACATGGGCCGGAAATAGCAGGAAACAGCGGGCTAGGCCATCTTAAAATGGAAACAAGACAGCTAAAACCACCGAAACCTTTTTGGTGTAGAGGCCGAAAATCTTTTTGGCGCTAAATTGTTTTAGTTTTTATATGTTGGGTCTTTCAATATTATTTTGCAAAGGAACTCGAAGCTGAGCTAGAAGTTTCAAGGAAGACAACAAAGGGTTTATTTTCCACGGGTATTTTCCTTTCAATTTTATGTATTTCCCTTGCAAAGATGTTGGCATTGGTATTATTTTCCTTGTCTAGTTGTATTCATTGGTATAGCTGTAGGAATTGGGATTATTTTGAACAGTCTCCTCAGCTGTGACTGCTTTTTCAAGAACAGATTCATCCATACTTGAACAAGGAACACATCATTACTGTCGGTAAGGTTGGGCTTGTTTAATGGAGTATTGAAATCATTATAGCAAAGGGAACACATCATTAATATTAATACTAGGGGAACTAGAACAGAGTCAATGCCTTCAACGGGTGGTTGAGAACTGCATAGATTGACTTTGAAGTTAAAGCTGTTGTGCGTGATTTTATTTTATTGAAGTTAAAGCTTCTATGCATGATTTTATTCACAAAAACTACAACAACGATTGCAAAGACATGGACATTATCACTTCTCATACAACAATAAAAAAAATCGGGGGCCTATTCTGTATATGTGTATTGTATCACTTTGAAAACATATCCAAACATACCGACAAGGTGGGGCATTTATAGAGTGAGAAGCTATCCACCAGGGTTCCATCCTCACTGTCATCCACCCATCCACATAGCATAACTAATCAATCCACGCATGTTTCTCAAAGCATTGCCCAAAAAGGAAAAAGTTTCGATTTTAGATATCATCAAAATTAGTATCAAAGGCAAGCAAAGCCTCATATTCCAACCCTATTTTCATAAAAGGGTTTCCTAGCTTTTCTCTAAGTCATATGAATTGTGAATTATTGTTACCAATAATGGGCCACCTATTCTCTTGGATGCAACAAGGACTAATGATTTCCCATGTGATAGTGTTTTCTGGTCTGTTCATTAAATTCATCAGAGAAAGGCAATAGTTGTTAATGATTTCCCATGTGATAGTGTTTTCTGGTCTGTTCATTAAATTCATCAGAGAAAGGCAATAGCTGTTAAAGACATTAAAACCTACCTATTTCCCCATGAAAGACCTGCATAACTGAAAATAACTGTAACAAACCTGTAAAAAAAAAATTAAAAAAAATATAATTAGTCTTCAAACCACCTATGCCAGACATTCCAGACATGAGTTCTTAAAGACATTAAAACCTACCTATTGCCCCATGAAAGACCTCCATAACTGAAAATAACTGTAACAAACCTATCAAAAAAATAAAAATAAAAATATAATTAGTCTTCAAACCACCTATGCCAGACATTCCAGACATGAGTTCTCAAAGATAGAATTCGTACAGATAAGCTGCCCAACAGCATCATAAGTTCCATCAATGGATTTCATGGATGAGACATAGTCAAGAGTTTTATGAGAGCCACTGTCTTGCAGTACCAAATGCCATGTTTTGCAAAACGATTCAGAGAGTGTTAACCAAGTTGAAATTATAAAAACTACTGGCCAAATGTTCTGAAATACCTACCATCCTCTTGCCTAAACTATATTGTAAGTGAAAATATATAGTGTTTCCAAACGACCCATTGGAATTATGTATTGTTTGACAATTAAAAATGAATGAACTTGGTTAGGGTATTTTAAATAGTTCCATAATGAGAATATCTTTAATAGCCAGAGTGGGGTCAATCTTGTGATTTCCACGGCAACAAAACTTGGACTAGTTGTAGGAAATTTTCAGTTGTGATGAATTCAGAGAGATCTGACATGTGTTGCTCGTGGAGTTTTGGGCCTCCCATGTATAGCAACAATACTGCTTCTGAGGAAGAAGCAGTAAGAAATCTCTTTGCTTTCCAATTATAAATTTATTGATGAATATTATGGAGTATATGTTGTTGGCTCTGCAAAATAAGATGTTTCCATTTTTGGAATTATATTTACTACCAAACAGAGTGCTACTTATAATTCTCAATCAAATATAGTAAAGCAAACTTTAGTAAAAAGAAATTTCAGTATAATAGATTTGAATTTGCTATAGATCAATAAACAAAATTTATAGAAATGGACAATGTTTCAGCAAAGAGCACTGTATTGGACACCTGATTTCTCAACAATACACAACATGTTATTTGAGACATCTGATTTTCCAGTAACACGACATACTGTATTTGCTGCCTATGATGCTTTCCGAATATGGTAGAAAAAAGAGCACTGCTTCAAGCACTAGATTTCTTAGAACAATAATTTCTTAGTAGTACAACATACTGTGAGGGGCATGATTTTTCATTATCAGAGTTTATATTATTCAGGGTATATGATTTTTTTAGCAGTGAGTCATAATACCTATCTCATTGCCTACGATCTTTCCAATTATGAAATTAAATACAGGACAGATCAATTTGAGGCACATGATTTTTGTACAGATATTGAATCTATATGAATTGCTTTGAAAAAAATTGAATGGTAGATTATGGGCATCACTAAGACTGTTGCAGGTCCTAAATTTTATTATTTGTTTGATTATGATAAATTTGATATGAAATTTTGAAAACTCTACTATATTTGGATTATGCTTTACCATGTGAATTCGATATGTGCTATTTCATGATGCAAATGGAATATTTACCCATTTTTCACAAAAATCCCTTATCCTACTCCTTCCGTAAGATCTTCCCAATTTGATGGTTGAATTTTTATCTGATATATGAAATAAAAAACTATCATCCTACTCCTTCATGATAGTTGTGAATGATGATAATTATGCCACTTCAGCACTCTCATTGTCTTAGCTGTCAATAAAATTGTACATCTATACTGGGTCTGAAAGAGAAATGCATACAGAGACCAATAAGCTTGGCATCTGTTAAGTAGCCCTGCCCCTTAGGCATCCCCATATAAGCTGTATTATTGGAAGATTGAGATATTCACACTATCAACTAAAACAGTTACAAAATGGCTTTTGATCCTTCTCAACATTGGTGAGGTCAGAGGACATTGCAAAATTTAATCTCCAGCCAGAGTGTGTAAATAAAACACCATCGGGTGAGACTTTTGTGAAGCCAACTTTACAGAAGGTATACACTTTCTCCTTGCTTGTGATTTGTTATAACTCACAAATCTATGTAGGCTTTGGCATTTATTTGAAGCTGGATCAGGATGGGCTTATTTTTCATAGATGACTTTTTACGACGATCGCTGATACTTATTTCATTATTTACTTTTTAACCATCATATGCTGACCATTTTCGATGATGCTAAATTGAATGCTCTTTTTCCTGTTACCTAGGGCATATTACCAGAGATCCTAGAAGAGTTACTGGCTACCAGGAAAAGAGCCAAGGTAGACCTAAAGGTGGTGAACTAAGTGCTTCCTATGTTCATGTTACATGCTTTTGTTTTTTCCACTTAGCATCTCAGCTTTTAACTTCCTGTAATCTTGTTTAGGAGGCTAAAGATCCTTTTGAAAAGGCTGTCTTGTATGGCCGACAATTGGCTTTGAAGGTAATTACAGCTTTGTCAAGTTTGTATTAATTATGGCTTGGACATGGAATAAAAGTAAAACTAGGTATGCTGGTGAAACGCATAAAATAGTTTTGACTGTGTGCACTTACAGATCAGTGCGAATTCAGTTTATGGGTTTACTGGTGCCACTGTTGGCCAATTGCCCTGTTTGGAGATTTCGTCGAGTGTGACGAGCTATGGTAATTTCATAGTTCTTCCATGGAAAAAAAAACATTAAATCCATGGACACCTTGACTCTCCCCTTGTTTTTCCTAGTTGTAATGTTATTGGTGCTTCTTTTACTTACAAGATAGAGATGCTTGCAGTCCTCTCTTATTCTATATATGCATGTATTAGCCATTCACATTGATTATTTTTGGGCATGAATTATATCCATGTAATTCTTTTCTTCCTCCTGGCATAATGTTTTGGGTATGAACTGTAATTGACAATCTTGTACAAATAAGATCGAGTTCTTGAATTGCATTAATTAGTCATGTGTACTTATACAACTAAGATGATATGCTTAGGCCCTCTTATTATATTTTGATTACAAGTCCAGTTTGATCTTTTGACACATTCTCTGTTCCATCAGACAATATCGATTTTACGTATAATTTTAAATTTTCATATCATTAATCATCTCATTTTTTTTTCCACCTGTCAGGTTGTCAAATGATAGAGCATACAAAAAGGCTAGTTGAAGAAAGGTTCACAATAGTTGGTGGTTACCAATACAATGTTGAGGTAGGCTATTATTTAGCAACTAAAGGCATTTGTAACCTTTGAACTGGATCAGTAATGACAGGAAGTACACTTGTTGTATTGGTGATAGTCCAAGTTCTTGAAATCATAATGGGTGATATGATCCTAACCAAGATTTCTACTGTAAAGCTTGATATTATATTTTTATATTTGAATCTAGGTTGTATATGGAGATATAGATTCATTTATGATACAGTTTGGTGTACCAAATATAAAAGAGGCCATGACGCTAGGGAGGGAAGCCTCAGATGATATTAGTGGTATATTTACAAAGGTACAGTGTCAAGAATTTTAAATATTCGTGAAGCCTCTAGAGTTGTTAATGATGTTTTTGTAGGGATGAATGTTTTAATATCACCTTTCTTTTTAAAACTAATCTTCTTTTGACATTCCACTTCCATGAGATCTTTGTAAATATGCACAGGACAAGATGATCAGTTATGCTTTTCTGTGGCTTATCTGCATCTTTTTGGTGCATCTTTGGCATCTAATCAATGCGTTATTTAACATATGCTTTTATGCAGCCTATTAAATTAGAATTTCAAAAAATATACTACACATACCTCTTGATAAGCAAGAAAATATATGCTGAGTTGTTGTGGTCAAAGCCAGATGCTTATGACAAAATGGATACTAAAGGTGACAAACCTGATCTTTTTGTTTCAAAGACAGGCCTTAGTGTTTGTGAAGGCTCAAAATGCTCCTATAAAAATAATTTATTTTATGCCTTCTTAATTATTAAATATTCCTGATCTTTTTAAATATTCCATATCAACAGGCATTGAAACAGTGCGAAGGGACAATTTCCTACTGGTGAAGAACTTGGTTACATAGTGCCTTCACAAAATACTCATTGATCGTGACATACTTGGTGCAGTGCAGTATGTCAAGAACACTATTTCTGACTTGTTAATGAACAGAATGGATTTGTCACTTTTGGTGATAACTAAGGTGAGAACAATGAATCCTTCTGCGTGTTTATGACCAATTTGTTTGACCATTTGTTACTTTTGAAATGGAGAAAACATGATAGGGGGAAGAGGAGATTTACATTACGAGCAAGTCACTTATTACATATTCCTAGTTTCAAGTGTTAGAAGTATATACTATATACCTAGTTGGGGTCGGCCATGGAAGTTTCCTTTTTAAGTCTGTCATGTTTCTTCTCCATACATTCTGTACTTGGAAGGGATTCAGTCAATATTTACTGCTAGCAATGGGATGAAGAAGTGTTAAGGGAGGCTCTTATACAATTGAAGAGAATCAAAACATGACAATATATAATATATCTGCATTTCTAATCTCATCCTGAGAAAAATTGATTACTGTTTAGTTGCGGCAGAAACAGATGTTTGCAGGTCATATCCTTTATCAAGGCTATCAGCATATTCTTAAGGGCCTTGTTGTTTGCCTATGCTAACAATCTCTTTGTTGAGCCAGGGTCTAACAAAGACTGGAGATGACTATGCAGTCAAGGCAGCACACGTGGAACTAGCTGAGTGCATGCGGCAGGTAAATACTGGAAATAAATTCTTAGAACAAGTATAATGAATGGTGCAATGCCTTCTGGTTCCATTTCAATCCTATCTCTCTATTTTTATTATTGCAGTGCATCTAAAGACTCTTATAATATTTTGCTTTTTATTGACAATGAGTCCATTGTTGGATTTTTTAAATTGATGTCGTGTTTTAAAGCCAAGTTGCCCCTGGTTTACAAATGGATGCTACAACTACTCCAACTGTGGGTGATCGTGTTCCATATGTCATCATAAAGGCTGCAAAAGGTGCCAAGGTAATAATTAACCCCTTCTGTGCTCAGCATAAGTCTCGATATTGCACTAAAAAATGGTTATTTTAATTATTTTGTTATGTTTTATTTGGAGGCATAATTTACAGAGGGATTATGGATATAATGACTAATGTGTTTACTTGGGCTCAGGCATATGAGAAATCTGAGGATCCAATTTACGTACTGGAGAATAACATCCCTATTGATCCACAATATTATCTGGAGAATCAACTGAGCAAGGTGAAAGACCAAAGCATCATCACTTGCAGTTTATGCTCTTTTTGAAAATTTCACCAGTGTTTCAAATATATCTTGATAGATAGTAATTCTTTCCAGCTAAGTGTTTTTGATTAGTGCCTGTTTTTGCTCTGTAGCCGCTGTTGAGAATATTTGAGCCCATTTTGAAGAATGCAAGCAAGGAGCTTCTTCATGGTAGTCACACACGAGCAGTTTCCATATCAACTCCTTCAAATAGTGGAATTATGAAATTTGCCAAGAAACAACTTAGTTGTATTGGTTGTAAAACACCTATCAGGTATTTAGTTAATACAAGTAGAGGGTGTCCTGCATGTGGTTTCCTTGCTTATAGTAGTGCACAATTGAGAGTAACTATTATTTCAGTTTGGCGCTTTAGAAAGCTACTAGGGTTCATCTTTTTGATGTGGAAAAATCTATGAGGTTGCATGATTCCATGCCTGCTCTCCTTGTAAGAAATTGTCTAGCTTTCTTATAATAAGAATGTCTGGTTAGGTTACTTCATACTGAAATTCATGATGTTACCTGATTTCATGTTGCCATTGCAGCAAAGAAGATCAGACACTTTTTTTACATTGCAAAGGAAGAGAAGCAAAATTGTATTAGAAAACAGTTGCAAATGGTAAGCTGGTATTCTAATACCATTACTCTTTATTTGGAGAATTTAAAGTAGGCCTTGTTTCTATTGTTCTCACTTAGATTTTCTATCTTATGACACTAATATTTGATCAATGGCAGTGAGAGAATTAGAAATGCTCTTTGGTAAACTATGGACACAATGTCAGCGGTGCTAAGGCTCTCTACACCAAGATGTTCTTTGCACAAGGTTTTTGAATGCTATATTTCAAGTATTACATTTTCATAACATAATTTAAATTTACATTATGGATGTATTTTGTAACATTTGTGTGATCATGTATTTGTTTTTAATTAATAGGATGTTTTTTTTTTACAATTACTATCTCTTTTATACTTACATTGATGTCCTATCCTTATTGCAGTCATGACTGCCCAATATTTTATCGTAAGAAGAAAGCTCAGAAAGACCTAACTGAAGCAGAGGTACAACTAGAGCACTGGCAGTTTTGAGGATGTTGCCTGTGTAGCTTGTAATTTTTTGTATTATCGAATATTTTTGTTTTCCTGAATTTTCTCTGTTGTATGTTTCTCTGATTTAATGGGCCAGGGAATTTATTTGGTCCCTAAATCAGGATAAGCATGGTTTATTTATTGTACAATAATTGTCAAGTCCTTGTTATTTAATGTTAACCAGTTCGATATATCTTTTCTCCTTGCAAATGAGATGGAGAAAAAGTCAAAATGGATACATACTTCCCAAGGCACACCCTATAAATGCAATGTGCACGCATATCCCAAATTTTAGGAGAGAACACACTATAAAACATAGATCTGCAGGTTTACATATGTATATCCAAACATGCATATAGTTGAATGAATGGATGGATGGATAGGTAGATAGAGATGGATACGCAGATAGATTGGTAGGAGCAAATCCGAGCTAGAGAAGGACGCAAAAGGATAGGCACTACGCACAAAGAAGCCATCATATTTCTCCCTCTTTCAACAATTTATGCTAATTTGAAAACTTTACTGGTCATTGCATGATTGCACCCGTCAAATGAATAATCCGATGATGATTTGACAATTATACCACAAAATTAAAGGGTATATATTAGAAAGGCCCTTGGAACATTTCTCCCCATCCTCAAAGCAAATTCAGAGTCCCGTATGTCATCTTCATGATACTAATTAGAATGCTTAGATGACCAGCCTTAGCAATCACGATTCACAATGATCATGAATAGAACTGAACCAACCATCTATTGATTTGCATATCAATATTTTTCTGGCTGGTATATTGGATATAAAGTTCCTTGTGATGCTCTGCTCAACAAAAGTCATGCTACCACTCATTTCTTTGGGCATTTTCTAATGAAGTGTGCTACTTGAAGCATACATTTTCTAACTTTCAACTTCTTGTGCACAAGAACATGGCCTTACCTATAGTGCCATTTTAACTTTTACAAAGCTATCTATTCACATTTATTAGCAGGATTTTGGTTAACACCTTTAGGAGAAATCAAACTTGTTGCATTTTTTACATAATGGCATGCATAAATCAACTAGGGTTGTGTGAAATTATAATTATATTAACCTTAAGGTGAAAGAATTTTGTGGACCAAGAAAGGTTAGACTAATTGTTTTCAGTACAGATGATAAAGTTTGCGTGATGGTCATATAGCCTTTAGGGTGTACTTTAGTCACGCACATTTATAAAGTATGTGGTACCACAATGGTACTTTGCTGCTATGTCACAAGATTCGTTGAACTTCAACCTTGGGGTTTGAATTTTGGCGAACCTCATCGAACCTCATGATCATTGACCAAGTCCATAGATTAAAACTCATAACGTCATGTCACAACTCAAGCTTGTAATCTATCCTTGCAATTTCCATGTTCGTGAGAGCATTTTGTATGTTTATTGATGTTGATATCTTAGTATTTTATCCTATATTTCATTTTAAACTTTATATATATATATATATATATATATATATATATATATATATATATATATATATATATATATATATATAATTGTGAACCTCATCCGAACCTCATCAAAACATTCGAATTCGAACTGAATCTAATCATTGCCAAACCCATACTTGAACCCAAACCATGTGACTTAGCTTTGTTGTTATGTAATAAGTTAGATTAGTTTAAGTTGCTTTTGATTAGGCTTAGGTTAGTGGAATATGAAGTGTCACTTGGCAATATGAAGAGTCACTTTGATTTGGACAGATATAATTATTTTTTAAAATGGTAATTTGTCTCGTCTTTAGGTATTCCTTGTTTCATTTTTGGTGCTTTTAGTTTTCTGTGATTGTTTTATGCATTTACAACATATTGGAGAAAGGGTAGCATGACCAAAGGATTGGTTGGCTGTTATGAAACCAGCTCAAGAAAAGATAGAAAAGATAGATCAATGCCTTAGAATTCAACCTCTTCGAGGGGGCAACCTCCTTTACATTACATAAATGAACAATTCTTTGATGATTCAAATGACAAAACTTCCTTTCTATATATAGGAGTCTAAGGAGTCACAATATAATCCAGCCGACCTAACAATAATAATATAAAGCCACAAAAATAACAATAAATGGATTCTATGGGGCACAACAATAACAATATGGGGGAAATAGGGGCACAACAATATTAATAAGGGGTATAACTACAATCATAATGGGGTAATCACTAGTATTATAGGGACCCAACATGCCCCTCTCCTTCAAAAAAGTGTTGTCCTCAACGCTTGAGTAGTTTTGGATACTTCTGCATAAAATTCTCATCCTCCCATGTGGAATCTTCAACGGATAAGTTCTTCCACTTGATAAGATACTCTGAAATTGATCGATTTCGTAGATGTCGAGTTCTTGTTTCTGTGACTGCTTCCGGTTCCAATATAATTTTTCCTTCCTCGTCAAGTTCTAGCAATATTGTTTGAACTAGGAGCTTGTCACCTATAACCTTCTTTAAACATGAAACATGGAAAACTAGGTACAATTGAGAAGCTGCAGGAAGCTCCAATTTGTATGCCATAGTACCAATCTTTTGCAACACCTTGTACGGACCATAATACTTTGGTGATAATTTATTATCCTTCTTAGCTTGCTTGAGGGACAGTTGCTTATATGGTTCTAGCCGTAGGAATACCCAATCACCTACATCAAAACTTCTTTCACTGCAATGTTGATCTGCCTGTTGTTTCATTCTATTATGTGCCAACACGAGGTTATCCTTTAAGAGTTGGAGGACTTGTTTTTGATGTTCGATGTGATGTTCCACTACCTGAACCTTAGAATTTTCTCTTAAATATGATGTGATGGATGGTGGTTGATACCCATAAAGTGCCATAAATGGGGTCATTTTTGTTGCTTTATGGAAGGAAGTGTTATACCACCATTCAGCCAGAGGCAACCATTTGACCCATTGTGTCTGTTTATCAGATACAAAGCAACAAAGATATCCTTCCAAACATTTGTTTACTATCTCAGTTTGCCCATCAGATTGAGGATGATAAGATGAGCTATGAGCTAACTGAGTACCAAGACAAGAAAATAATTCTGTCCAAAAATTTCCAATGAAAATGGGATCTCTGTCACTTACAATAATCTTTGGGTTTCCATGTAGCTTTTGAATTGTTTCCATAAACGCAGTAGAAACTGTACTGGCTTTAAATGGATGTGATAATGCACAAAAGTGTGCATACTTGGTAATTCTGTCAACTACCACCATGATGACACTCTTTCCCTCAGACTTGGGTAAACCTGTGATAAAATCCATTGAAACCTCCTCCCAACGTTGGCTTGGAATGGATAAAGGTTGTAATAGACCCGGTGTCTTAATTGTTTCAACTTTATTTTGTTGGCAAACCAAACATTCCGCCACAAACTTTTGAATATCTGATTTAAGGCCATCCCAAAAAAAATCCTTCTTAACCCTGTGGTAAGTTTTTAAAAATCCTGAGTGCCCTCCTAAGGGAGAAGTGTGCAATTCCATAAGAATCTTTTGTTTTAGCTGGGAATTCTTACAGAGGTATAAGCGATCTTTGTACCATAACGAATCATTTTGCCAGCTAAATGTGTCAGACGTACTGGAATCTTGTTGTAACTTTCGAATAAGTTCCCACACTTCTTCGTCATTCTTCCATTCCTCCCTTGCTTCGTTTATCCAATCTGGTTGGATAATAGAAATGGTGCACAACAATGCTTCCACATCCTAATCCTTTCTTGAGAGTGCATCTGCCACCACATTTTGCTTCCCTTTTTTGTAGATGATTTCAAAGTCATAACCCAACATCTTTGTGACCCACTTTTGTTGCTCTTCAGAGGATAATCTTTGTTCTAAAAAGTATTTAAGGCTATCATGATCCGTTTTTACCTTGAAGTGTCTTCCCATTAGGTAGGGTCGCCATTTCTTAAGTGCATGGAGTATTGCCAACATTTCCTTCTCATAAATATCTTTGCTTAAAAACTTTCCCTTGATTGGACAACTTTCAAAAGCAATGGGTCTTTCATCTTGGATTAGAACAGCACCAATTCCGTTTCCTGAAGCATCACATTCCACAATAAGGGTTTTTGTGAAGTCTGGTGTAGCTAAGACCGGCGCTTGGCACATTGCCTCTTTAAGATGTTCAAAGGCCTTTGTTGCTTCCGGAGTCCATGAAAATGCATCTTTCTTCAATAATGTTGTTAGAGGTGCTGCTATTCTCCCATAATTCTTAACAAACTTGCGAGAATACCCTGTCAACCTGAGAAATCCTCGTAGATGCTTTATGGATGTGGGGATTTTCCATTCCTTAATGGCCTTAATTTTGCTAGGGTCTACCTTAACTCCTTCATGAGATACAATATGACCCATATATTCCACCTCCTGGACTCCAAAGAAACATTTGGATCCTTTTGCATATAATTGTTTCTCCTCCAATAGTTGTAGCATCCTGTCAACTGTAGGAATTTACAGGGTAAGTTCCTCAGAAAGAACACCAAAAGGACACCGCTCACAACCAGATCACAGATCAATACACCAGTATTTTTGACGTGGTTAAAACCCTCAAAGAGGGAAACAGTCCACGGCCTGAGCCAACGCGGCCACTTCAGGCAATTTATTAATCAAAGAATAAAAATTTACATAAGCTTCTCTCATGCACGGATTACCCTACAAATGACCCTCCATGCGCTTTAAATAGAATTCATGGACCAATCGGGTGTCAAGCCACGGATCAAGTGTCGGTAATACCGAGGAGAGAATGAACCGTTGGATTGTAAGTTACAAAATGTACAACGGTAAAGAAACACACTTTACCTAACTCTATACCTAACTCTACACTAGACCAAGTTGAACTTAACTATATCCTATGTGTCATAATATCCTAACATCCCCCCTTAAGAACAACTTGGGATAGGATTGAAGGATTTACAAATATGACACAATAGGAGAAGGAAGGAGGCACTAGAGCCTATTCCCCCTTAGTGACAACTTCCTGAACTCCAACCATAAATCGAAGTTTAGTGAACTTCGCCTCTGTGAGAGCCTTTGTGAAGATGTCTGCAACTTGATCATCTGTTGAACAATATTGCACTTCAAGAACATGGTCGTGAATGAGCTTTCTGATGAAGTGCATGTGCAGTTCAATGTGTTTGCTGCGCTGATGTTGGACTGGATCTTTGCATAGCTGAATGGCACTTTGATTATCACACCAAAGTGTAGTCGGATGCTGCTGCTCAAAGCCAAACTCTGACAGGATCTGACGAAGCCACAAGGCTTCCTTACTAGCTTCTACGGCACCACGATACTCTGCTTCTGCTGATGAAAGAGAAATGGCACCCTATTTGTTGCAAGCCCATGTAATAGGTCCTGAACCAAGAGTGAACACATAACCGGCAGTAGACTTCCGATCATCAGGGTCACCAGCCCAATCAGAATCAGTGAAACCAACCAATAGAGGAGATGCTTTGGCACTGTAATGAATGCCAAACTGAACTGTACCTCGAACATAATGAAGTATTCTTTTAGCTGCTTTCCAATGACTTTCACGGGGTTTTTGCATGAACCGAGAAACAAGGCCAACAACAAAGGAAAGGTCAGGACAAGTATGGGTTAGATACAAAAGTTTTCCTACAAGTTGACGGTATAAGGTAGCATCAACCTCAGGAGAAGTACAAGTGACTGAGAGTTTGACTCCAGACTGAAAGGGAGAAGGGGCTGGCTTACAGTCTTCCATGTGAAAATGACGTAGAATATCACAAGCATACTTGGACTGGGAAAGGGAAATACCCTCCTTGGATTGCAAGACTTGAAGACCGAGAAAATAGTGTAAGTGTCCTAAGTCTGTCATTTCAAATTTCCTTTTGAGGCTAGACTTCACATGGTTTATAAGGTTGGGATCACTACCAGTAAGGATAAGATCATCAACATAAAGAACAAGGATGATAAGAGAGTTGCCCACTTTCTTGGTGTAGACAGTATTGTCAGAATGACACCTAGAAAAGCCAAATTCTAAAAGAAAGCTATCCATTTTGGCATACCAAGCCCGAGGAGCTTGCTTGAGACCATAAAGGGATTTCTTAAGTCAACAAACAAGGCTGGAGTCTGTTTGTATGAAGCCAATGGGTTGTTCCATATAGATTTCTTCATGCAAGTCCCCATGCAAGAAGGCAGATTTAACATCCATCTGATGGACTTCCCATTTGAAAGAGGCAGCAAGGGAAAGAACAAGGCGGATAGAGTTCATTTTGGCAACGGGGGAGAAGGTTTCAGTGTAGTCAATGCCTTCAACCTGTGAAAAGCCCTTAGCAACAAGATGAGCTTTATGTTTATCAACTTTCCCATCTGGTCCATACTTGGTTCTGTAAACCCATTTGCATCTAACAAGTTTTCGTCCCTTTGGTAAAGGAACAAGATCCCATGTATCATTTTCCAATAATGAATGATATTCTTCATTCATAGCTGCTTCCCAGTCTGGATGGCCTGAAGCTTCTGCAAAGGTGTCAGGATCATAATTTACTGGAGCTTGAGCCAGTAAAGAAGAGGCTCTCTCGAACTAAGAACGTGTGTGTCGCTGATCTGTAGGATCACCGGCAAGATCACCTGCTGTATCTCGAGTAGCACGAACCCATTTTGGAATCTCAGGAGCTGAAGGAGGATCCTGAAATGGTGGGGGAGGATTGTCATCCTCACTTTCATCATCTGAAGAAGAAATGTTTTCAAAGGTAGAAGAGATAGGGAGAGGTGGCACATCCGCCGGACTAGGCTCGCAGGCCGATATATTTTCATCAAATTTTACATCTCTTCTAATGATAACATTTTTGGACTTAAATGGAATAAGTCTATAGCCTTTGACATCTTCAGAATATCCAACAAAAGTACATTTTTCACTCTTAGGTTCTAAAGCTTTATGCTTTTCATCTGGAATATGGGCCCACGCTTCACTTCCAAAAACACGAAAGTGACTTACATCTGGTTTGATTGAGCTCCATGCTTCTTCTGGAGTGATATTCTTTAAAGCCTTAGTAGGAGTGCGATTTATTATGTAATTTGCACAGTTAATTGCTTCTGCCCAAAAACTAAGACCAAGTCCTTTAGATTGTAGCATACAATTAGCCATTTCCTTTAAGGTGCGATTCTTCCTTTCAGCTACACCATTTTGTTGTGAAGTATATGGAACAGTATGTTGCATTTGAATTCCATTCTCAGTGCAATAGTTGATGAATGTGTTTTTAACATATTCTCCGCCATTATCAGATCTTAACTTAAGAATTTGATGTCTAGATTGTTTTTCAACAAAGGCCTTGAAGGCCAAAAAAGTGTTAAATACTTCACTCTTGAGTTTTAAGAAATATACCCAAGTGCGTCTGGAGAAATCATCAATGAAAGTTAAGAAATACTTGCAACCAGAGAATGACACAACTGGAAGTGGACCACATAAATCACTATGCACAAGCTGTAAAGGGGCTGAGGCGTGCCAAGAGGCACGTTTTTCAAAACTGTCCCGATGATGTTTTCCGAGTACACATCCGGAACAAACACCATCTCTGCAAGATACCATAGGAAGACCTATCACCATTTTTTCTTTACATAGATGCTGAAGGGAGCGATAGTTTAAGTGACCAAATCGCTCATGCCAAAGTTTGCTCACTTCATCGTTATGAGCAACAAATACTGAGGGAAGATTTGATGACCCAAAGTTGTGAAACTTATACAACCTTGTAGAATCATCAGCAATGCTAGTAGCCAAAATCTGTTTAGGATCTTTTAAGTCCTTGATTACAACATCATGAGGTGAAAATTCAACGATTTTACCTTCACCTGAATGAGTTATCTGATATACAGATAGAAGGTTGCAGGATAAGGTTGGAACACATAATACATCATTAAACTGACCATTGTCTAGATGAACAGTTCCAGTCCCTACAACATTAAGAGATCTATCATCACCAACATATATATATTTGGTGTTACAATCATTTAAAGAAGAAAACATGGCTTTGTTTTTGGCCATGTGATAAGAAGCTCCAGAATCAATGAGCCACTCATGAGAATGAGAAGAAGAAGATACATTTAATGCATAGCCAGACCGAGATGCTTGACAACCACATGCAGAAAGTGTCATTCCTGAAGATGAAGTTGAAGTTGAAGATTGCCCCAAATGGATGTTATGCTTCTTCATTGCTGCTTCCAAGGCTTCCATCTTCTTAAAGCATTTTGATTCTAAGTGCCCATCTCGATTACAAAAATTGCAATGTCTATCAGTCTTCTTCCCTTTGTTTTTATTTGTCTTATCATTTTGTTGAAATGATTTTTCATTTTGGGGCTGAAATTGCTTAGGACCCTTGTTTGGTTTAGGACCATTCTTTTTAGGATATGACTTTTTAGGATTCTTTGAATTTGGTTGCTGTTGGGCAGCTAACGCTTTCTTGGAAGAGTTTCCAAGATTAAGAAGACCAAGGTGTAAGAGTTTTTCTTGTTCTCTTATTAAAGAATCACAAAAAGAGTCAAAGGAAGGGGGCTTGTAGTCTTTTCTTTGAGAAATGAAGGCTTCTCTTGTAGAATGGAAGGTGGAAAAAAATACAGAGTAGGCTGGTCCCAACTTAGTAAGGATGGAATAAATAAGGTTACTATCTTCTTTCTTAACCTTAACACCTTCCAAAAGATATCTAAGGGTCTTGAACTTAGACAAGAAATCTTCAATGCAAGAAAAATTATTAGGGTCCAATGTAAGCAACTCATTTTCAAGTTGATGGGCTCTAATTTCATTTTTAATCCCAAAAACTTTATTGATTTGTTCCATTGCTTCATGAGGAGTTTCAAGTTCTGCAATATGGAATCTAAGATCTGGAGAAATAGACATCCCTATCAAACCACGTGCTTGATCTTGTCTATTTTCCCATTTAGCAGCCTTGTCTTCATCTTTCAGTTTCTTTTCTTGGCCTGTGGCTATTTGGTAGAGACCTTTACTTCTAAGTAAATCCTCCATGTAGGACAACCATTGGAAGTAGTTGGTGCTTTCAAGGGTAACTTGGTATTGACTTTCCATTTCAACAGAAACTAAAGCTGAAGATGCTGAAAGTAAGTGTTCCAATGGATAGATCTCGAAAAATTAAGCTGGTTTAAAAAAAAGGCTCTGAAAAAGGCTTCCGGATGAAGAAGTTATGGCTTTTTGAAAAAAAGTTGTTGAAGTTGCCGACGAAGTGCGGGAATGTGCGGAAATGAAAAAGTCCGCCCCCACAAAATGGAGACTTGAACCCAAGACCTCTACTCTCTTAAAATAGCTTTGAACCAATTGATCTATACAAAAAATTTGAGAGAGAGAGAGAGAGAGGGGGGGGGGGGCGGGGCTTTGGGTTGTGTGTTTGCTTTGAGAAAGCTCTTTTTCCCTACAAAACAAAAAACACAAAACCCAACACGGACATGCAAAGAAAACAAACCTTGCGGCTCGAAGTTAGCTTTACCCAAAAAACTAAATATTTTCAAAAATTGAACCTTGCGGCTCAAAGTTAGCTTTAGCCGAAAAACTAAATATTTTTCTCAATGTTTCTGATTTTCCGAGATCACATTAAGGTGCAGGGAAAAGAGCATACGCATGAGAAAAATCCTTCCTTTCTGTTTCTGATTTGCCCATATCACACAGAGTCGCAGGGCAAAGAGCATACGCAGAAATGAAAGGTATAGATCTGGTTAAAAAAAACTAAATAAACCGAAACCGAAATAAGCAGAGAGAAAATAACAGTAAACTGCAAATAAACACTCTATACCTCCAGATCTTAAAAATGACGCAGCTAGGGCTACCGGAAACCTTTTCGCGTGAAACGAAAGGGGTTCCTCACTGGAACATATGCTCCGAACACAACAGAGCAGTCCTCTTGGCCCGAAAGCAGTCAGAAACAACAGATCTAGGAAACGGCAGTCGGATGCAGTTCTACCGACTTCAGATTTGGATCACCAACGGACGCGGCCCTCAAATAGCTTTGATACCATGTAGGAATTTACAGGGTAAGTTCCTTAGAAAGAACACCAAAAGGACACCTCTCACAACCAGATCACAGATCAATACACCAGTATTTTTGACGTGGTTAAAACCCTCAAAGAGGGAAACAGTCCACGGCCTGAGCCAACGCGGCCACTTCAGGCAATTTATTAATCAAAGAATAAAAATTTACATAAGCTTCTCTCATGCACGGATTACCCTACAAATGACCCTCCATGCGCTTTAAATAGAATTCATGGACCAATCGGGTGTCAAGCCACGGATCAAGTGTCGGTAATACCGAGGAGAGAATGAACCGTCGGATTATAAGTTACAAAATGTACAACGGTAAAGAAACACACTTTACCTAACTCTATACCTAACTCTACAGTAGACCAAGTTGAACTTAACTATATCCTATGTGTCGGAATATCCTAACATCAACATGTTCAACATGATCCTTCCAAGACTTGATGTAGATTAGTATATCATCAAAAAATACTAACACAATTTTTCTAAGGAATGGTTTGGAAATTGAATTCATCAAACCTTGAAATGTTGAAGGTGCATTAGTAAGGCCAAAAGGCATGACCAAAAATTCATAATGACCCTCATGAGTTCTAAATGCTGTTTTCGGAATGTCTTCAGTCTTCATTCTGATTTGATGATATCCTGAACGAAGATCCAACTTGGTGAAGTAAATTGATCCATGCAATTCATCCAGTAATTCATCAACGACAAGAATGGGGAACTTATCTTTAATAGTGAGCTTTTTGAGCTCCCTATAATCCGGACACATGCGCCATGATCCATCCTTCTTGTGCACCAATACTACTGGAGCAAAGAAAGAACTTTGACTCGGTTGAATTATATCAGCCTCTAGCATTTCTGCAACCATACATTCAATTTCACTCTTTTGGACATAGGGATATCTGTACGGCCTGATGTTTGGAGGAACACTTCCTGGAATCAGATGAATAGCGTGATCATGATCACGCATAGGTGGGAGACCTTTGGGAGTCTCAAATACCTTGGAATGATTGTCCAGGACTTTTTGGAGATCTGAAGAAATAGATGATTCCGACGTGGAAACATCTAGTGAACATAATTGTGCAATTACACCTCTTTGCTCCTTTTTTAGAAGCTTTGTCATACCATTAGAGCTGATTATCTTTCCTGGTTTCCCTGCAATACCCCTTAATTCAACTTCCTTTCCTTCCGTAGAAAATTTGATGAAAAGTTCTTGAAAATTAAAAGCTATTGTACCCAAGGATTGTAGCCATTGGACTCCTAGTACAACATCAGCACCTCCCATTGGAATGGAAAGCATTGGGCTAGTCAATACATATTCTCCCATGGATAGCTTGATATTATGGCACTTTCCAGAGCAATTTATTGTTCCTCCATTTGCAATCATCACTTGACACTTTGGTGCTGGATATAGGAAGCAATTCAATTCTTTTGCTACCTTACAATGAATAAAATTGTGGGTGCTTCCTGAATCAATCAACACTATTACCTTTTTCTTCTTGATTTGTCCTTCTATCTTGATGGTTTGAGGAGTGGTAATTCCTGCCAATGCATTACAAGATATGGTCAGATTTATTTGTTCTTCATATAGGCTTTGTTCCTGGAGTATATCATCTTCTTTTGACCTTTCTTGCTCCTTTTCTTCTTCCTCTTCACAATCTATGTAGAATAATTTCTTCTCAACACACTTATGACCTTTAGTATATTTGCTATCACAACTGTAACAAAGCCCTTTTTCTCTTTTTTCTTCCAATTGTTGTGGTGTCAACCTTATAGGTTGTGGAAGACTAGGGGCAACAACACTTTCGTCTTTATAGTTGTGAGTGGTATGCTTCCTGGTTGCCATAATTTTGCTTTCCATTTTTCTTGCTAACCTGAATGCCTTCTCCAATGAATCAGGTTCCTAAAGGCGAACATCATGTTGGATATTATCCTTTAAAGACCCTATGAACACATCAATCCTATGCTCCTCTGGAATATCTTTTACCCTTATGTTCAATTTTTGGAACTCCTCAATGTGCTCCATTATTGAACCCGTTTGTTTGATACTTATCAATTGGCTAAAAAAAGTGTTGCTTTTTGTATCCTCATAATGTGTTATCAATTCTTCCGTAAAAATTGCCCAAGTGATAAATTGTTTACGAGAGCAAATCCATTGATACCATACAAACTGATTTGGTTCCAAATATAAAGTTGCCATACATACCTTTTGTGTGTTTTGCACATTATTGAGATCGAAGAATTGCTCCATCTGTAATATCCATGTGGTGGGATCCTTGCCATCGAACTTCCTCATATCGATTTTTGGAACATGGTGAGTCTTCGATCCAACATTAGAGTCTATGGAATCATGATTAAAATTTCTTTTGTTCTCATCATGAGTTTCCTTTAGTACCCTTTCACCCTTAGTGACCATTTCTTGTAGCAACTTATTCATATTTATCTTCAATTCTTCCATCTTATCATCCATGCCATCAATTTTAGCGTCCATGCCATTCACCTTAGCTTTCATGCCATCCATCTTAGCTTCTACACTTTTCTTTAAACCATCCATCTTAGCTTCTACATCTTTCAGTAAACCATCCATCTTAGATTCTGTTGCTTTTTGTGCAAGTGACACTTGTTGCACTTGTTCTTGTCATTTTGATATATCATATAGCATTTCTTCTTCTTCTTCATGAGTCATGCTAGAGCTTTCAGGTTCCTTACTAGGTGTTTGCATTTTCTTTCCTCGGGGCATCAGTGACCGATAATAATGCTCTATTGTGCCCTTTGAATTCCTTCAAAATAAATTTTCAAACCAAGTTTAAGCAAAAATTTAAGAAAATCTACACACCTTTTTTCACTTTGTAGGAGCTCGATATTGCCTCTGATTTATCTCTGTACTTTTTGATCATCTAGTTCTGAATTTGTGACCTACAGTAGCCCTCTATGTCCTATTTCCAATGCCACAAGTCTGACCCAAATTGGATTCTCCAAGGAAGAGTTATGTGAAATCTCCCATAATGACTTGATTATAGACTAGTTCAGTAGAGCGAACTTGTACGACGTGACATGAGTCATTGTTTCGACCTTTGGATCTGAAAAATGCATAAAAGAAACTACAATCCATCCTCTTTCTGTACCTTCTTATGAAATTTCAATCCGATCCCCAAAGAGAAAGTTATGACGATTTTCCCCAGGTCACCTGTTTGGAATGTAATTCAGGAGTCTGCAAAAAGAACAACTTCCTCAAAT
This sequence comes from Pinus tabuliformis, assembly GCA_031772625.1. Classification (NCBI taxonomy): domain Eukaryota; kingdom Viridiplantae; phylum Streptophyta; class Pinopsida; order Pinales; family Pinaceae; genus Pinus; species Pinus tabuliformis. The sequence goes on from CM062819.1 coordinate 1,842,108,687, forward strand.
CATATCTCCGCAAATATAGTGCGAAAAGCTCTAAAATTCGAACCCGAGGTTCAGCGTGATTTATTCTCAAATGGGTTTTTTTTTAAACTTCTGAAACATCGCATAAAAAAAGTTATAGCGAAAATGCCACGATGACCTGTTTGGAGCAGCGAAACCCTAGAATCCAAAGCTCTGATACCAAATGTTATGAAACCAGCTCAAGAAAAGATATAAAAGATAGATCAACGCCTTAGAATTCAGCCTCTTCGAGGGGGCAACCTCCTTTACATTACATAAATAAACAATTCTTTGATGATTCAAATGACAAAACCTCCTTTCTATATATAGGAGTCTAAGGAGTCACAATATAATCCAGCCGACCTAACAATAATATTATAAAGCCACAAAAATAACAATAGAGGGATCCTATGGGGCACAGTAATAACAATATGGGGGCAATAGGGGCACAAAAATATTAATAAGGGGTATAACTACAATAGTAATGGGGTAATCACTAGTATTATAGGGACCCAACATTGTCATGTGTACAACAATGAAGAGTCAAGCAAACACTAAGATGAAGACATCACATCCCGAAGTTGGTTTGTAGTTAGTTTTGAATTTTTATTTATGAGTTAATGCTGTGATTTAATATTTGATGGATCAACATAAAATTACTATTACTATTTTTCTAGGAAAAATTAATATTTATTCAGCCACAAATCACTATAGAAGTGTAGTAAGAGTTGTAGAATTGCCACAACAACACCAATCACGGCACCAGGGCTTAGGTACTACAATAAGCACACTTCCTCGGGCTTGTGTACATCACATTAACAACATGCAGGCTTATTGAGGTAGTTGTTCATTGCAGTGATACGAAGTTGTGGCAGTAATACAAAGTTGTGGGTAGGGCTATAATAAGTCATATACAAGAAAAATAATTGCATACATTTCACAGATAAGGAAAAAAAATGTTTGGGAACTCTTTTAGAGGTGTCGGAAGGACTGTACAGGCCTTGGGCAACAATAGGAAACTCTCAACAAGCGTGAGTAGGGTTGTACAGGACCACAGGCCCCTGGTGTTAATTGCAAACACTCAAGCAACGTGGGTATGTACTATGCATTCAGGCTCTTCAATGACAAGCTTGAGAAGTTTGTCATCGACCTTGATTAGCAATAAATAGAAGTCAGACAGATAACCTAGAACAGTCTCAGGTAGGGAGAAAGAAAGGTTGAGCAGTTTGTAACAGACCTTAACCAATGAGAAACAGAGGTTGGGTGATTTGTAATAGGCAATAACAGTGAGAAACAGAGGTTGGGTAGGCTGTAGTAGGCTGTATCAGCGTTGGAAAAGGGCTTCAGGGATGCTGTAAAAGGCATCTACAGAGAGTTAACAACCATGAAAAAATGGCATAAATAAGTACCCTTAGTAATTTCATGGAGTTCAATTAAAATTTTATTGGACATAATTTCAGCACATAGAAGCAATATAAAATCAAATAGGAAAGCCTTTAGGCAATTGGATCTAAATGAATTTTTAGTACCTGAATTCAATATCCTCATTGAGCGGGAAGAATTTCACTACAAAGTTCAAGACATAGTAGTGGTTATTAAGATGTCGATCATTTTCAGATGCTTCTATAGTGCAAGATGCATCTCAGTATGGACAAGGGTACAACGGATGCATAAAACTTCTGAGAAGTTTGGGCTTACTGCCTTGAAAGGATGTTTTTAATGCAAATGAAGGGAAGGGAATTGATTTCAGATCAATTGGTGAAATTGAAAGACATTTTGGACCTGATATGGACGAGTGGTAATTGAAGAAGACATGGTGATAATTATCTTCAAAACTTTTCCTTTATTTCAATTTTTTTGTAGAATCTTTTAATATCACTTCCGAAACCACTGCCATAATATTTGAGTTGTCCTGTCAATTAGTACAGTAAGTAGAATGTTATTTTCTTATTATCTTTTGTTAACTTTTATTGAAATAATTTGTTCCATTTATAAAAGATTGAAACTTTGGCTTACAATCTTTTATGTTGTCAGGTACGAGGTAGAACTTGTAGCAGCTGCGACCCAACCCCTTCCACTCCAAATTACTAGCAAGTTTTATAACCTTAAGATAGCTTTGTGTTTAGTCATGTTGTAAGTTGGATAAAAATGATTAGTTATCTTGATAGCCTCAATTTAGTGTTGTGTTTATTTATGATGTAAGTCGGATGAAAATGATTAATAATCTTGATGAATGTATTTCGGGATGCATTCAGGAATTCCCATCAGGTGCTTCCTAGCATTGATGATGGAAACATTGAAAACCAATTGGCAGTTGTTGAATATGTTGAAGATATATACAAATTCTACAGGACAATTGAGGTATGTTTCTCTGTCAATGATTGTAGTTTCTTGTTAGGGTGAAGGTAAAGTTTATTTTCCTTAACTAAAATTTGGCATTCATGTATGCCTAGGACGTGAGTTGCGTACCTCCAGATTATATGAGAAACCAGGTTAAAATCAATGCAAAGATGAGGGCAGTCGTGATTGATTGGTTGGTGGAGGTACAACTTTGTTCCTATGCTAGTTCCAACTTCCATTTGTTGTCAAACTTAGATCTAAAAGAGATTTATATGGTCTATCTCTTAGGCCTGACATCAAAATCTTAAAATTTTCAGGTGCATCTGGAATTGGAATTAATGCCAAGACGTTGTATCTCACTGTGAACATCATTGACAGATACCTTTCTATTCAGAGTATTGCAAGGAAGAATTTGTCATTACTTGCTACCGCTGCAATGTTTATAGCTAGCAAATATGAAGAAGTCTGTCCTCCACAGGTAGGATGACTTGCTGACATCTGTAAGAAAGGATGTGTATATATCTAATTAAAAGAACACTTTGTTGGCTGTATAAAAGTACATACACTAGCAATATCTACTGCTACAAAAGATTACGCTTTATGCTGGAATCAACACAAAAATTATATTATAATAGGTAACACAATATTGATAAGAGTTGGTTTATACTTGGCTACAGGTCAATGACTTCATCCGATCTTCCCAAATGAATGCGCCGTGGTAATTAGCTCTAACTGATAATTCTTTGTCATTGATTGCAACATAGTCTCCAAACATTCAGATTGACTGATCAATTGATAATAACTCTTCGCAGGAGTCTACGATATTAAAGCAACTGAACTTCAAGCTTATAGTTCCCACTCCATATGTATTCCTCCTTAGGTTTCTAAAGGCAGCTGATTCCAACAAAGTGGTAAAGTTTTTAATGACACCACTTTTTATATTGTTGAAAGCAGCTTGTGTGGCATTGATCAAATCTACTTTCGAAAATGCCTCATAAAATCTAGCATTCATGTTTTAAATTACTTTTCTTCATTGTATTCCTAATAATACCCTGTTGTACTGACAAGTTGTACTATCTATTATTCAGATGGAAAATCTGGCATTCTTCTTGGTTGAACTGTGTTTGCTTCAGTACATAATGAGCAAGTACAGTCCATCAATGCTTGTTGTTGCTGCTGTCTACACTGCTCGATGCACTTTGAGGAAGAATCCATGTTGGAACAAAACACTTACCCTTCATGCAGGCTACTCTGAAGCAGACCTGAAGTAAGCCTTAAAATTTTTAAAGCATCATGCTTTTAGTGATTTTACCCTTCTAAAAAAATCCTACTCCTGGACATTTTAGATTTCTTCATCAATTACAGGCAGGGATTGTTGATCAGCTACGGCCAGAACATTCTGTCTTGATCAACTATATGTTGGAACTCAGCTACTAACACCCTGTCTGAATTGAATCTTTATCTAATACTAACGCGCATACTAAGCGTATGGAGGCATACACACATCTTGTTAACTCTGTACATTGACGTAATAACATTTATGTGCATTGTTCCAGGGAATATGCGTATTTCATGGTTGATTTTCACCTAAATGCGGTAAGAAATACCTTTTTACCGTCCTAATATGTGGCAGCGTAATCATCAGCTTATCTGTCTATGGAAAAACCTCATGTTATATGTTTGATTATGTGCAATCTGGTAAGTGGTTTTCAAGTCCAATTTATTTTTAGATTTCACTAATTTGAAAAGCTTGAATATTGCAATTTTTTTAACCTTTATTTGAATCATGTTTTACTTTGTCAAATGTTTTTGGATTTTTTTGTCAAATGTTTTTAAATTTTGAGTCGTTCAAGCTTGAATATTGCAATTTTTTTGAACCTTTGTTTGAATCAGGTTTCACTTCTGTCAAATGTTTTTGAATCTTTTGTCAAGATCTTTAAAATTTTAGGTCGTTAATTTATTCCAGTAAGTCCATTATACCATTCAAATTCTAAATTTTGAGTCGTTAATTTATTTCAGTAAGTCCATTATATCATTCAAATTCTATATATATATATATAATTTCAATTTTATTTAAAACAATTTTATTAATAGTATTCACGGAATGTAAGTAGAATTAACTTTGTAATATTTATTATAGTCATCCTGGTAATCATGTTCATTAATTCGGTGAAATGATTGATTACATCCACAGATGTCTTTATTTTAAAACTGGGATGCTAAAGAGCATGGTAGATGATTTTATTGACAATGTTATTGTGTATAGTAATGTTAGCGTGTAGAGTTAGAAAGATGGTTTTATATTATAAATATGGTAATTAGAATGCTATTTAGTTTATGTTAAAAACTATTTAGACTATATTAAAAAGAAAGTGAATAATAAAATTTAAATATTGTATTTAATTAAAAAGAATGGGATTAACTTAAATTGCGACTTTTTGTCAAAGTTATTTGAAAATGGAGTTAAAGTATGAGGTTGGATTGTGCTTTTAGAGAAAATTATGATAGAAATATTTTGGTAATTGTAAATAAGTGTAAATATTTAAATTTCAATTTAATAAATAAATAAATAAAAATCATATATTTATTTTACATTAAGATAAATTTAAATAAAATAATTCATATTTATAAATATAATATTTCACACTTATAATTGATAAAATATTACATAACATATAATTAATAAGTATGTAAAAATAATCCTATAAGAACAAGAAATTTCAAAACATATAACTTATAAACATATAAAAACTTAAAATTTTTAATTAACAAACATGTAATTAGGAAAAATAAATTGAAATTTCAAAACATATAACTTATAAACATATAAAAACTTAAAAATTTTAATTAACAAACATATAATTAGGAGAAATAAATTTATATATGAAGATGTAAAATATGTATAAAATATAAATAGTAATATAAATTAAGATACATTTTATTGTATAAATTAAAAAAAATAACATATTTATGAATTATAACTTATTTCATATTTAAATTTAATGATTGAAAATATGAAACTCTAACACACTTTAAATTTAATAAATGAATATAGGAAAGTTCTAAGGGGACAACTCAATTGGTGATGGAAGTAATGTAGAATCTAAAAAAATTAAGAGATCCAAGGTTCAAATCCCCGTGTTATGATCTCGTTTATGAAGAAGAAAGGCTAGTATAACTAGTATAAAGCACTAATAATATAGCCGAAATTACTGCTTTGTGGAGCTACTATAAAGCACTAATAATGTCTTTTAATTTTAATGTATAATAATTTCTTTTAATATACCTGGTACCAAGTCTAGAGGATGTAGTCCAGTCCAATAGTTAGCAAATTCTCGGGTCTAGAGGATGTAGTCCAATAGTTAGGTGGTCTACAGGGTCCAATAGTTAGCTAATTCTCGGGTCCAGGGGATGTAGTCCAATAGTTAGGTGGTCTACATGGTCCAATAGTTTGCAAATTCTCGGGTCCAGAGGATGTAGTCCAATAGTTAGCAAATTCTCGGGTCCATAGGATGTAGTCCAATAGTTAGGTGGTCTACAAGATGTAGTCCAATAGTTAGCAAATTCTCGAGTCCAGAGGATGTAGTCCAATAGCTAGATGTAGTCCAATAGTTAGGGTCCAGAGGATGTAGTCCAATAGTTAGATGTAGTCCAATAGTTAGGTGGTCTACAAGGTCCAATAGTTAGCAAATTCTTAGGTCCAGAGGATGTAGTCCAATAGTTAGGTGGTCTACAGGGTCGCCACAGTCCAATAGTTAGATGTAGTCCAATAGTTAGGTGATCTATAGGGTCACCACGGTCTAGAGGATGTAGTCCAATAGTTATATGTAGTTCAATAGTTAGGTGGTCAGTCCAGAGGATGTAGTCCAATAGTTAGGTGGTCAATGTAGTCCAATAGTTAAGTGTCATAGTCCAGAGGATGTAGTCCAATAGTTACATGTAGTTCAATAGTTAGGTGGTCAGTCCAGAGGATATAGTCCAATAGTTACATGTAGTTCAATAATTAGGTGGTCAGTCCAGAGGATATAGTCCAATAGTTAGGTGGTCTATGTAGTCCAATAGTTAAGTGCCACAGTCCAGAGGATGTAGTCCAATAGTTAGATGTAGTTCAATAGTTAGGTGGTCAGTACAGTCTAGAGGATGTAGTCCAATAGTTAGGTGGTCTATGTAGTCCAATAGTTAAGTGGTCTATAGGGGCGCCACAATCCAAAGGATGTAGTCCAATAGTTAGGTGGTCTACATAGGCGCCACAATCCAGAGAATGTAGTCCAATAGTTACATGGTCTAAGAAGCGCCACAATCCATAAAAATGTAGTCCAATAGTTAAGTGAGAAAATCATGAACAAAACTATATATACCTAAACACCAAAAGTGCCACATAAATTCTGGTATTTTTGAAATTAGATTTTCGGTTTTGTTTCTTTTTACAACATGCTATTCTGACTCACTTTTTCTCGAGGTTTTAATCTGCCTACTTGATGACGGATTTTCGTCAGAGGATTATGTATATGTGCTTTTTGGTGGGTCTCCTGGCCAACTGGGTTGGTGGTTTTGTTTTTGGCATGATGGCTTTGGTCTGTGCTGGTATTACTTTGTGACAAAAGACCTCGTTTATCAGTGTTTAGATACCATGTGGTTAACGCTCGGTGCATATATGTTTATCCTGTTTTGTGTAAATATGAATTTTTTTAATGAAAATATGTTTGAATTTTTTTTATTGAACTTACCAACGTATCAAATCTCTATAAATGCACAGCTTTTTTACAATCAAATTTTTATAAATCAAATTTTTATAAATACAAACCTTTTTTCAAATTATCAAATTTGAGAGATTTTATCTTTTCAAAATTGGTAAATTCTGAGTTTAGATGAATCTATGCAAATTAGTTTCAAAATAGATTTATGAATATGAATTTATTTTTGACTTAGCTGTGAGTTGTATATAAAACTTAGATTTCCCAAAAACATTATTGACTCCAACCACAGCTCCGTTTTGAAATAGCTACGGCATAACAAAATTGTGGAAATTGGACAGTTCATTGATGCAAAAAAATTTGGACGACAGTATCGCGAAACTAACTTGTTTGTGAGACTTAAAAGTTTATCTGCTACAGAACAGATTCAATTTAGTTGTAAATGTATAAACATGAAACTGCAACAAATAATGACAGTGTTCAGTATCTCATGTGATAATGAAATCTGCAGTATTCATTACAATTATATCAGTTGTAAACTGACAAGAAAGGTAAGAAATTTACACATGATGGTGTTACATAATACAAAAGCTCCCCATTCATCGAAAGAAAGTTTACAGTTGGCATTATAGATAATTTTATCAAAACAAGTTGCTGCTAATTTAAATATAGTAGACAGAGAAGTGTGGTGTAATGTCCAATCCTTATCGTTTTATTGTCAGCAGCATTTCATTCTCCAAGACGCGAACATGGCCATATATATATAGTAGAGTTGGGTTTTCTTTTATAAAAATAATAACCTTAATAGGAAACAGCCAAAAGGACTCCAAATATTGGTAGTTATTTTAAGAGGATTCCAATTATTGGTTGTTATTTTAAAAAGAACAGCCAAAAGGACTCCAAATATTGGTAGTTATTTTATGAGGATTCCAATTATTGGTTGTTATTCTAAAAAGAAATAACGTGAAGTATATTAAAATATCATCAAACAAACTAGAAAATAATTCATGGAATGCATATTGCATTGTAAAAAAAATTGGAAATTAATTACAGCTACCAAGCTACCAAACTAAATGCACTAACAGTGCACCATACCTAAGAGTACAAATAAATAGAATTGCAGATTTGGGTTTTTAGCAAAGGAATGTGAAATAAACGAATTTTTGAATGGATGTACAAACTCCCCCATCCCTGCATTACATCCATAAATCAAATCTCTAATAATAGTTAATAAAGTTGTAAATGTTTCATATGTTAGAGCTAAGATGCACAGCAAATTAAACATATACTCAGCAAATAAAATCAAGCATAGGAGACACAGCAATTTAACGTGGTTCACCCAACCAATCTAGGCTACGTCCACCAAACATAGGCATTGGCAATCTTATTAATCAAACAGGAGATTACATAATTAATCAAATCCTCACAAACTCTCACACACTCAAAACCATCCGTATGGATACCTGTTTTATAGCAAGGAGAATCTAATTGCCTCATAAATCTTCTCACATCAAATTTAGGATGCATTTACTCTCTCCCAACAACCTGGAGCTAATCTAGCAACAAATTCCTATTGTTGTCACACACTAAGATTTTTGCCTATTTTATTTAAAACAAAAAATCTCAACAATCTCCACCTTGACAACAATTAGCCTGATGCCCTGTTTGTTTATTATTTTATCTTTTTTGCAAGCCAAGAGAAGCCAAACACTAGCGTAGCTTCTCCAACAAAACTGGTTTCGTGAACATGTCTGCACAGTTTTCCTTTGTATGCACCTTTTCAAGAGAGACTCCCCTTTCAGTGATAACATGTCTTACAAAATGGTACTTAATTGGAATATGCTTTGATTTACTATGATAGGCCGGATTCTTAGCCAAATGTATTGCACTTTGACTATCACAAAGTAAACTGATGTTGTCCTATAACCTACCAAATTCACCAAGAAAACCTTTCAACCAAACCGCCTCTTTGCAAGCATGCGAGGCAGCAATATATTCTGCTTCAGTAGTGGATAAAGCAACAATGTTTTGTAGCTTTGACATCCAGCTAATAGCTCCACCACAAGAGTAAAGACATACCCTGAAGTTGACCTTCTCTTATCCAAATCACCTGCAAAATCAGAATCAACATATCCGCAAATAGATTCACTACTCTTATTGTAAGTAATACAATAACTACTTGTGCCTCTCAAATATCGAAGCACCCATTTCACTACTGACCAGTGTTCTTTACCCAGATTTGCCATATAGCTACTGACAACCCCAACTGCATGTGAAATATCTTGTCGCGTACACACCATCGCATACATTAAACACCCTACTACATTAGCATATGGAATTCGAGACATAAATTCCTTTTCTTCATCTTAATTAGTACATAAACTCGAAGAAAGCTTGAAATGGGAAGCGAGAGGGACTGACACAGGCTTCACGTTATTCATACCAAACCTCAAAAGTATTTTCTCAATATACTTCTGTTGTGATAGCCATAGCTTACCATTGCTCCTGTCTTTGAAAATATCCATGCCCAAAATCTGTCTTACTGCTCCTAGATCTTTCATATCAAATGTCCTTGCCATCTGAGCTTTCAACCTGTTGATTTCTTCTATGCTTTTGCTTGCTAAAAGCATATCGTCAACATACAATACTAAGATAATGAATATGCCATTTTTAAATTGCTTAAAATAAACACAATGATCATATTTACTTCTAACATATTTCTGACTCAACATGAAAGAATCAAACTTCTTATACCACTGCCGAGGCGACTGCTTCAAGCCATATAATGACTTCTTGAGCCTACAGACAAATTTCTCATTGCGATGCTGAACAAACCCTTCCGGTTGTTCCATATAAATTTCCTCATCTAAGTCTCCATGTAGAAATGCAGTCTTAACATCTAACTACTGCAACTCTAAATCAAGCAAAGCCACTAATGCTAACACAATTCTAATTGAAACAATTTTAACTACTGGTGAAAAAATCTCATGAAAGTCAATGCCGGCTTTCTGAGAAAACCCTTTTGCAACCAGCCGCGCTTTGTACCTGTCTTCCGTATCATTCACACCTCGTTTCAGCTTGAAAACCCATTTACACCCCACAATTTTCTTGTCTTTCGGAAGCTCAACCAGATCCCATGTGCCATTCTTACCTAAGGCCATCATTTCGTCCTTCATGGCTGCTTTCCACTTGTCACTTGTCGAACCTTCTATTGCCTCCTGATAGCACAGAGGTTCATCGTCATTAGCAGTCAATGCAACTGAAGTAACATAATCATCATACCTTCTCGGTGGTCGTTTGATTCTTGTCCACCTCCTTAAGGATGTTTCTGGCGCTTCCTTGATTGGCTGACTACCATCTGTAGGAACTTCTTGATGATCAGTATCTGAGACCTGTTCATGATCTAAACCTAAACCCTGTTCATGTTCTGATTCTGAAACCTGTGCATGACTAGTATCTGAACTATGGTCATCATGACTATCATTAGAAATGCTATCAAACTGAATGTGTTGAAAGTCAGATACATCATCCTGTTTCAATCTACTATCTACATCTAACTGTACAAGAGAGGATTCATTAAACTTTACATCTCTGTTGATGATGATTTTGCGGGTAGTAGGATCCCACAATCTATATCCCTTTGTTCCAACACCATACCCAACAAAGATATACCTTTTAGACTTTGGATCTAATTTAGTTCGCTGATGTTTAGGCACTAGAGCATATGCATCACAACCAAACACTCTGAGTTTAGAATAGTCACAAGGGTGTCCTTTCCATACCTCTTGCGGAATCTTGCAGCCTATCGCCATCGATGGAGATCAGTTTATCACATAACAAGCTGTTGCCACCGCTTCCATCCACAACTCCTTCTGCAACCCAGCGTTACTCAGCATACTCCTTGCTCTCTCTAAAAGAGTCATGTTCATGCATTCAGCAACTCCATTCTGCTGAGGAGTATAAATCGTGGTCTTATGTCTCTCGATCCCTGCATCCTTGCAATAGCTGTCAAACTCTTTGGAAGTAAACTCACCACCATTGTCAGTTCTTGAACATTTTATTGTTCTACCAGTGCTGTTTTCTACCAATGCTCTAAACTGCTTGAAAACTGAAAAAAAACATCAGACTTCCTTTTCAACATGTAGACCCACACTTTCCTAGAAAAGTCATCAATAAATGATACAAAATAAGACGAGCCACCATATGAGATTGTAGGGGCTGGTCCACAAACATCTGAATGGATATAATCAAGTATTCCTTTACTAGTATGTTTGCCTGTTTTAAATTTTTTCTTACTTTGTTTTCCAAACAGACAATGCTTACAGAAATCTAACTTTCCAGACTTTAGATTTGGAAGTAACTTGCGATCAGCCAAAATTTTTAACCCTCTTTCACTCATATGCCCCAATCTTTGATGCCATAAGTGAATGGAACTACTGTCATGTTCAGACACCGTAGACACATAATCTGACCCTGTACTTCCTTCTAACTGAAATAGATTTCCTACCTTCTTAGCTTTCATAACTAGTAAAATACCTTTGTAAATTTTCATTACTCCACCTTGAATTACAGTTTTATATCCATTTGAATCAAGTGCTCCTAATGAAATCAAATTTTTCCTTAAATCTAGTACATGCATCACATCAGTTAACATTTTAGTTGTCCCATCAAACATTTGCAGTTGTATATTCCCAATCCCCACAATATTACATGTTACATCATTACCCATGTACACAACACCATCATCAATTGATTTATATGTCTTAAACCAGTCTTTATGAATACACATGTGGTTTGATGCACCGGAATCTAACAACCAATGTTTCCCATGATTTGACACATTAACTGATAATACTTCATCACTCATACCTGAACCAGATGTCGAACCTGTATCTGTCGTATTTGCCTCCTTCTTCTCTGTCGAAGAATCTGCCTTAGAAGTTTGCTACTGTCGCTTCCAACAGTCCTTCTTTAAATGCCCTGATTTGCCACAAAACCAACACTTTAGCTTACTCTTCTTCCCTTTCGACTTTGAACGTGAATCGCTCGGCTTCCTGGGGTGTTTTTCTTTCGAACGACGTCTAACCATCATAGCTTCTGATGTAGAGGTTTCAGAATGCGACCTTCTCCTTGTTTCTTCCGATAATAAGGATGCAACTACATCATCAAACTAAATAGTTTCTGATAAACTAAGACTTATAGAAGTAACAAAATGATCCCATGACTCGGGCAACGAGCACAATAAAGTAATAGCTTTATCCTCAGACTGAATTTTTACTTCTATACTATGTAATTGCACAATAAGAGTATTAAAAGCATTTAAATGATCAGCAATCGATGTACCTTCCTTCATTCGCAAACTATATAACTGTCGCTTCAGGAGAATCCTGTTGGTTAAGGATTTGGTCATGTACAGTTTTTCTAGTTTCGTCCACAAACCAGCAGCTGTTGTCTCCGACACGATATTAAACAGGACATCATCAGCTAGACATAGTCGAATAGCACTTATCACTCTTTCATCCATCTCGGCCCACTCATTATCTGTGATGTTGTAAGGCTGTTTGGATTTGCCCAACAACGCCTTTGCCACACCATGTTGGACAAGCAAATCATACATCTTCACCTTCTAGATCTCGAAATTATTTTTGCCATTAAACTTCTCAATTTCAAACCGGGCACTCTGAGTTCTCGCCATCTTATATCAACCAAAAAACCATAATAATCTCCAAAAACCAATGTTTAAATACCACCAATTAACAAAAAAAACTGCCTATGCCTTGTAGCCTTTGTTTTTTTTTTTTTAAAACAAACTTTTTGCTGTGTAAAAGAAAATTGCCTAGGCTTTGTATGCCTTTGCTTTAAACAAAAAACAAATTTTTTTTCTTTTACTGTGCAAATTCTGCGCCACAAAAAAAAACATACACTTCAGAAAAAATTATCGTCTCTCAACGAGCTATTCTTCAAACTCTGGAACAGGCACATAAAGACATGGTCTTCATTTAAATAAAACTAGCCAAATATAGTTCATGGTCTTCATTTAAATCAATAGGCCCACATGCTGTACCAGTTAGATCAGAAGATTTTACCCGTCATCGCATTCAAACTCAATGTATTTGCACTAAGGGTGGGCGATGTGAGCACATTCAAATCCAACCAGAAGTGGTCCACGATCCACCAGCAATCAATCAAATACCACCAGCGCTCCACGCAGCTTCTCCAGCAATACTACGCACGCAACAATACCATATGCTCCACGCAGCACTCCAGGCAGCACCAATCAACGCACCAGCAGCACCATACAATGAACACGCAGGTCTGGTCTGTTTGTCTTCCACGCAGTAGTGGTAAACGACCTCCACACTCAGTCATACGCAGCATAAAGAATACGCACTTAAAACAAAATGTTACCAGCGCAATACTCCACGCAGCAATGTGTTGGAAATAATACTGGGAGGGGGGGGTGAATCAGTATTATCAACTCAGATACTTTTCAATTCATACTCAGATTCATATACGCGGCTTCAGTTCAGTATGTCAGCGTATATACGCGACTGTGTTAAATGCAACTAGCGTACATGCAGTAATCTTATGAATCAGTTAGCTTATCTTCCGTAAATTCATCAGAACATTATTAACCATAATAACAGTAATCAGGTGCAGTAAAACAGAACAGATCATCACACATAAGAAGCACACATGAACACAAGATATAAGGTGGAAACCCAATGTGGGTGAAAACCACCTGCTGCAATTCGTCTCTTTCTTCCTTTAATAAGAAACTTCTTTTACAATGTACTGGTGCATTCCTTTACCAGCACGCAGGCTTCAACCTGCAGAGGGCTACAACCCTCTTAGCTCTTGTACTAGCTAATATACTAGTACGTAGGTGCTGACCTACAGAAGGCTACAACCTTCTTTTCTTCAGGGACCACGTTTCATTAATTTTCAGACTGGATCCATGAGTACAAAACAATCATTGCTGCAATACAATCATCAACTTATACTTGCATCATAAATCTCTAAATCACGCAATACTGTATCACTGAAACCCTGTCATCAAAACACAGAACACAAACCAGAGCCCAGAACTCTGCAACAACTACTAGAATCAACAGCAACCTGAAACACCAAATCTCATAATGCATACGCTACTTGACTATATCAAAACCGCGTGTGTACGCGCTTTCACCAGAGACAACCCGCGTACAGATCTAAAGATAATTACTTATACCTTCGCTGTCAGATCCAACCTTAGCCAAGCGTCACAAACAGATAACCATCAATACTAGATCTTCCCACTTCGTCAGACATCCATTCCTTGCCACTCATCCATTGCCTAATGATCTTCTCCTCCTTTTATAGTCTTAGGCCTTGCTCAATACCACGGTCCAAAACCATAATAAATCAATACCAAGAGCCCAATACTTGGGTTCAACACACTTGTCGAGATACCATGGTCCAAAACCATAGGTTCAAATACCGAGGACTGACTACCACAGACCAAGACATAAGTTTTCCCACCTGTACGCACCTTTCCTTGCGTGAAAGTGTGTGTATACGCATACGCGTCTTCGGCACGCCCAACCTGCGTGTATACGCTGATTTGTCACAATGAACCTACGTATATCTCTTTCTTGACCTGCTGTACTAAGATCTGTCCTCTGATAAGTTGCCATCACCTGTATCAACCTCTGAGTGAGTTTCCATCAAGGACAACACTTGTATCATAATGCCAACAATCTCCCCCTTTGGACTTGATGGCAACCACCACACCACACCAAGTCACTCTCCCCCTTTGACATCAAGGGCAAAGGGCGGACCAAGATATTCTCTTCCTTGGTATACCTTTTGCTGTCCATACTCCCCCTGAGTACATGCTGAAGTTTCTGATTGAGCTCGCCTTTGTATATGCCAATTTGTATCAATCCATCCATGCTCCCCCTGAGCAGATGCAAGTTCTAAGACCAGCAATTCATTCAAGACCATGACTATCATTCATCATATATGATCTGCACCATAAGCATCAGCATCCAAACCTGCAATACCATTCCTTTGATCAAACAGCAAATTGTATCATTTAGCTTTATCAACAACTTCTAACCATAATGCCAACAATGCATTATTTGAAGTATATGCTCCCCCTGAGCCTGAGCCAACCATGACCGAACCATTTCCTGGGTCTGTTCTGCTGCCCTTTCTTCTGATCTCCATATACGCGACTCTGCAGCCTGTAACTCGCGTATATACGCGACTTATCTTCATTATATCAACGTATGCAAGATGGAATACTGAATTTCTTCACTTTCAGATTCCCCTGTGTCTGTTATGTCAGCTAACTGAGTTATGTCACACCTTTCTGTCTCTAATTCTGTCTTCTTCAATTCCTGGGACTGTGATGATGTATGGTCCTCTTGTTTTGAATTTTGAAATTTGCTCCTGCATTCCCTTGCTTTATGTCCAATTTTGTGGCATGTATAACATCTTACATATTTCATGTTCCTTCTATTGCAATCAATTGCTTTGTGTCCATATGCATTGCAGGCAAAGCAATATCCTCTGAAATACCTGGGATGCGATGATCTTTTGTGATGGTCTTGAACCATTCTACTTTTACATCTGGCTGCAACATGTCCAAGATTATGACATACATAACATTCAACATTATTCAGTGGAGGAAATAATCGTCTATCACTTCCATAGTTAGGAGTAAAGGATTTTCCTTGAGGAATTTCTTTCCTTGGTTGTTCCTTGTTGAGCATTTCAGATTTCTCATTAGAGTTTCTTGCCTCACCTTGTGAGCTAGATTCACCTTCAACGGATTCATAAAAACCAAGACCAGTTTTGATAATAGGGGATCTTTGACTACCAAGAATGTCATCCAAAATCTTAGTACTATCTTGAAATCGCAACAATTTATCCTTTTCTTCTAATTTACCTTTTAAGATATTTACCTCAACCTGATGTTGTTCTTCCTTTTCCAGATACTGATTCCTTAGGTCTTCTTCAGCTTTTCTTCCTTCTTCCACTTGTTGCTTTAATTTGATCACTTCATGTTCTTGATCTTCAAGAGCTTCTCTGTTCTGCTTTCTTGATTTTCCAAGATCTTCTTTTAGAGAGAGGATCTCTGATTCAAGTCTCTGAATTGTTATGCTCTGATCATTTACTATATCCTGCAATTTCCCCCTTACCCTGGTTACTGTCTCCAATTGTTCATTTAATTTGGTAACTTCCTCAGTTTCTGCATTCTTCCTTTCATATGCCATGAGACTTCTAATGTCTTCACTACCATTGAATGAGTCATTACTTTTAACATGGGTATAATAGCTTCTATTACCTTCTTCAGACATCTTTCCTTTGTTATGAGGGCATCTAGCAGCATAGTGACCAACTCTACCACATGAAAAACATTTGAAAGGTAGCTTACCTTTGAACTGTCCAGTTCCCCGTTCAAGATTCTTGAAAAAATTTACCTCATCTTCTTCCTCTGACATGTATCCTGACGCTTTGAATGCGGCTTCTGATGGTCCCTCTTTTCGCATTTCAAAAGCAGTTAAGATTCCGTGAAGCTGTGACATGGTGATTTTCTGCAGATTCTCCTTTTCTTCTATGGAAGACACTTTGGAATCAAATTTAGCAGACAGAGATCTCAAAACCTTTTCAACTAAGACAACTTCCTTAAATTCTTCACCCAGATCCCTCATACAATTTACAATTTCATCCATACGCAGGAAATAATTTGCTATGCTTTCATTACTATGCATCTTAAGATTTTCATACCGGATTCTGAGAGTTTGAAGCTTTGCTCTTTTTACCTGATCATCTCCTTCATAGCTCAGAATGATTTTGTCCCATATTTCCTTAGCTGATTTGAAATGCATAACCTTCATAAATTCTGATTGTGTCAAACTTCCCAATAAGACAGTAACAGCTTTGGCATTGAGCTCATATTGCTTTCTCTCTGCTGCATCTGTAGGAGTTGCTGATGGGAATTTGTATCCTCCTTCTAAGATTCCCCAAACATCTGCTCCAAGTGATTGTAGATATGCAGTGGTTCTTATCTTCCAGTGGGTAAAATTGTTCCCGTCAAAGATTGGTGGCCTGATGTGTGCCTCTCTTTCTGGATTAGTCATTCTGATGGATCTTTTCCTTCAAGCGATCAAGCTACCTCTGAAGGACCTGCTCTGATACCAATTGTTGGAAATAATACTGAGAGGGGGGGGGGTGAATCAGTATTATCAACTCAGATACTTTTCAATTTCATACTCAGATTCATATACGCGGCTTCAGTTCAGTATATCAGCGTATATACGCGACTGTGTTAAATGCAACTAGCGTACATGCAGTAATCTTATGAATCAGTTAGCTTATCTTCAGTAAATTCATCAGAACATTATTAACCATAATAACAGTAATCAGGTGCAGTAAAACAGAACAGATCATCACACATAAGAAGCACACATGAACACAAGATATAAGGTGGAAACCCAATGTGGGTGAAAACCACCTGCTGCAATTCGTCTCTTTCTTCCTTTAATAAGAAACTTCTTTTACAATGTACTGGTGCAGTCCTTTACCAGCACGCAGGCTTCAACCTGCAGAGGGCTACAACCCTCTTAGCTCTTGTACTAGCTAATATACTAGTACGTAGGCGCTGACCTACAGAATGCTACAACCTTCTTTTCTTCAGGGACCACGTTTCATTAATTTTCAGACTGGATCCATGAGTACAAAACAATCACTGCTACAATACAATCATCAACTTATACTTGCATCATAAATCTCTAAATCACGCAATACTGTATCACTGAAACCCTGTCATCAAAACACAGAACACAAACCAGAGCCCAGAACTTTGCAACAACTACTAGAATCAACAGCAACCTGAAACACCAAATCTCATAATGCATACGCTACTTGACTATATCAAAACTGCGTGTGTACGCGCTTTCACCAGAGACAACCCGCGTACATATATAAAGATAATTACTTATACCTTCGCTGTCAGATCCAACCTTAGCCAAGCGTCACAAACAGATAACCATCAATACTAGATCTTCCCACTTCGTCAGACATCCATTCCTTGCCACTCATCCATTGCCTAATGATCTTCTCCTCCTTTTATAGTCTTAGGCCTTGCTCAATACCACGGTCCAAAACCATAATAAATCAATACCAAGAGCCCAATACTTGGGTTCAACACACTTGTCGAGATACCATGGTCCAAAACCATAGGTTCAAATACCGAGGACTAACTACCACGGACCAAGACATAAGTTTTCCCACCTGTACGCGCCTTTCCTTGCGTGAAAGTGCATGTATACGCATACGCGTCTTCGGCACGCCCAACCCGCGTGTATACGCTGATTTGTCACAATGAACCTGCGTATATCTCTTTCTTGACCTGCTGTACTAAGATCTGTCCTCTGATTAAGTTGCCATCACCTGTATCAACCTCTGAGTGAGTTGCCATCAAGGACAACACTTGTATCATAATGCCAACACAATGTATAATGTTTTGTTGTGCTCAGCGTAATACCTCCACGCAACGCACCAGCAGGTTTGTAATACACCAGCATCAATCTATACGCATCAGCATCAGCAACGGTTTGTAATACCTCCATGCAGCTTCTCTAATATGTAATACCTCCACGCACCAGCGCTGTCATAACAGACTCCACGCACCAGCGATCACATATGCACCAGCAACGCAGCTTCTCTGATATATAATACCTCCACGCACCAGCGCTCCAGCACGCTACCTAATCCAATGCACCACCAGCAATCAACTGCGCTCCACCTCCAACATTGCTCTGATACCAATTGTTAGAGATAAGATGCACAGCAAATTAAACATATAATCAGCAAATAAAATCAAGCACAGGAGACACATCAATTTAACGTGGTTCACCCAACCAATCTGGGCTACGTCCACCAAACATAGGCATCGGAAATCTTATTAATCAAACAGGAGATTACATAATTAATCAAATCCTCACAAACTCTCACACACTCAAAACCATCCGTATGGATACTTGTTTTATAGCAAGGAGAATCTAACTGCCTCATAAATCTTCTCACATCAAATTTAGGATGCATTTACTCTCTCCCAACAACCTGGAGCTAATCTAGCAACAAATTCCTATTGTTGTCACACACTGAGATTTTTGCCTATTTTATTTAAAACAGAAAATCTCAACACCATAAATAAAATTTCTTATAATAGTTAATAAAGTTGTAAATGTTTGATTGTATTGTGCATTGTAAGGACACTGCACAGGTAAAATGGTCAAGTATTTATAAAATAGTTTGTTTAGTGTTTTTTCCTTGCGCCATATAACAAATACAATGTATGTTTTACTAAAATATAAGCCATAAATTAGTTGTTGTTGTTAATCGAATATCTGGAGCGAAAATAGGTGGGCATTGGGCCCTTGAAAACAAATTTTTACTATGTGAAAAGACAGTTTGAAAACCTCTTAAATTTGGTGTTTTACAGTGTGAAAAATGAATTGCAGTCTCCACACTTTTTGAACGTAATTTTATTTTATGAAGTTATAATCCAAATACATATATTATTTTGCTCCGCCCTTATTTTGGCAATTCAATTCTTATTTTTACTGTGCATTACTTTGTTGTGTGAATGCGCTTAATTTCTGACGTTTTTACTGTATGCTTTTACTGTCACATGAAATATATTCCATTTTCTCTGCACGATTGTCTCTTTGTAAAATCCATTGCCTTTAGTGTTGCGCAGTACCGGAGTTTTGGTTTGACAATAGATTTATCAGAGCAGGCTGATGGCACTTGGAGAAAGAACCAAGGTTTATTAGCAAAGAGTTGAGGTTTTAAATTAGTCACTAACGGCAGTTTTGAGCACAAGCTTGAAAAATCCACAGATATTAAACCCAGAACTATGATTATTGGACAATTAGAATGAAGGATCTATTCTGTTTTCAAGATATTTGAGATTTAGTGGAAAATGGATTCCAAGAACTAATGAATGCAACAGCATATAATACATTAACACAAGCAGAAAGGGATTTGTTGAGAGACAAGAGGAAGGAGGATCCCAAAACCCTCTTCTACATATTTCAAGCATTGCATGAGAGCATTTTTCCAAGAATTGCAACAGCAACAAAGTCAAATAAAGCACGGGACATTCTCTACATATCAAGGCATGACAAAGGTGAAGACAACAAAATTGCAAATGTTGATAATGGATTTTGAAACAATACATATGAAGGAGTATGAGATAATAGACATATTTTCTACACAAGTTATTGAACGGTAACTCAAATTAGATCTCACGGTGAGACAGTTGAAGAAAGAAGAATAGTTGGAAAAGATTTAAGAAGTTTTATTAGCAAGGTTTGATCCTATTGTTGTGGCCATAGAGGAGACAAAGAATCTCTCACGATTTTAAGTGGATGAGCTTCATGCATCATTGATTTCTTATGAACATAGGTTGAGCATAACAACAAACTCTTCAATGGAACATGCTTTTGAGACACAAGTATCAATTGGACAAGGTAGAGGCAGAGGAAGATCAAATACCAAAGGTAGAGGAAGAGGTCCTCATAGAGGTGGAAGAAGCAGCCCTTCAAGCTCAAGTGGAAGAGACAACACTCAAAATCAAGTCAAAATCCAAGCCAAAATCAAGCACAAGGTCATGGGTATAATAAATCTCAAGTTCAATGTCATTGTTGCAAGAAGTATGGGCATTATGCAAGTGAGTGTAGAAAGAAACAACATGATCTTAGTTAACCAAACGCAAATTTTACAAAATAAAATCAAAACCAAAACAGTATGTCTTTAGCATGCAATGTAGTGTAAGAGAAGCAAAAGGAAGTGTGGTTTTTAGACTCGGGATGTAGCAATTACATGACAAGGAACATAGAAATGTTTTCCAATTTGGATGAAGTGTAAAAACTGGACTCACTTTAGGGACTGATAACAAAGTTTCAATAATGGGTAAAGGAAGAGTCAATATTCTAACCAAGAAGGGGGAGAAGAAGTATATTTCAGATGTATATTTTGTTCCAAGATTAAAACACAATATGATAAATATTGGAAAACTTATGCAAAAGGGGTACCAAGTCTTTTACAAAAATGGAGAATGCACAATATTGGATAAATTTCCAAGCAAGCATTTGATTGCAAAAGTTCAAATGAAAAGCAATATAATGTTTCCCCGAAAGATAAAACTAGATTTGAAGGAAGAAGGTGCACAAGCACAACTTTCAATGAATTCACAAAAAGATGAAAGAAAAATTGCAACAAGAAACTTTCAAGCATAAATAAAAGATGAAATTTGGCTATGGCACCTAATATTTGGGCATCTCAACTTTGGAGATCTAAACTTGCTACACAAGAAATGCATGGTAAAGGGTTTGCTACTTATAGAGAAACTGGAAAGATTATGTGAAGGATGCATCTTGGGACAACAACATAGAGAATCATTTCCAGTAGGAAAGTCAATAAGTGCAAAGGTACCCTTAGAAATTGTCCATTCATATTTGTGCGAACCAATGCATACACCATAAATTGGTGGAAGTTAGTATTTCTTGACATTTATATATTGACTACACAAGAAAAAAATGGGTATATTTTCTAAGATAGAAAAGTGAAGTGTTTGATTGATTACACTGATTCAAGGCTCTTGTTGAAAAGCAAAGTGGGAACTACATCAAATATTTGAGAACTGATAGAGGTGTTGAATACATCTTAAATGATTTCCTTCATTTTTGCAGGGAGCATGGAATTCACAAATAATTCACAACAAGTTACAAACCTAAATAAAATCGTGTCGTAGAAAGGGAAGTAGGATAATTATGGAAATGTCAAGGATTATGTTAAAGAAAACATATTTACCAAATGATGATTGCGCTAAAGTTGTAGCTTGCGCAACATACATCATAAATAGATGTTTGTTATGAAACCAGCTCAAGAAAAGATAGAAAAGATAGATCAACGCCTTAGAATTCAGCCTCTTCGAGGGGGCAACCTCCTTTACATTACATAAATGAACAATTCTTGGATGATACAAATGACAAAACCTCCTTTCTATATATAGGAGTCTAAGGAGTCACAATATAATCCAGCCGACCTAACAATAATAATATAAGCCACAAAAATAACAATAGAGGGATTCTATGGGGCACAGAAATAACAATATGGGGGTAATAGGGGCACAACAATATAAATAAGGGGTATAACTACAATAGTAATGGGGTAATCACTAGTATTATAGGGACCCAACATGCCCCTCTCCTTCAAAAAAGTGTTGTCCTCAACGCTTGAGTAGTTCTGGATACTTCTGCATAAAATTCTCATCCTCCCATGTGGAATCTTCAGCGGATAAGTTCTTCCACTTGATAAGATACTCTGAAATTGATCGATTTCGTAGCTGTCGAGTTCTTGTTTCTGTGACTGCTTCCGGTTCCAATATAATTTTTCCTTCCTCGTCAAGTTCTGGCAATATTGTTTGAACTGGGAGCTTGTCGCCTATAACCTTCTTTAAACATGAAACATGGAAAACTGGGTGCAATCGAGAAGCTGCAGGAAGCTCCAATTTGTATGCCATAGTACCAATCTTTTGCAACACCTTGTACGGACCATAATACTTTGGTGATAATTTATTATCCTTCTTAGCTTGCTTTAGGGACATTTGCTTATATGGTTGTAGCCGTAGGAATACCCAATCACCTACATCAAAACTTCTTTCACTGCGATGTTGATCTGCCTGTTGTTTCATTCTATTTTGTGCCAACACGAGGTTATCCTTTAAGAGTTGGAGGACTTGTTGTTGATGTTCGATGTGATGTTCCACTGCCTGAACCTTAGAATTTTCTCTTAAATATGATGTGATGGATGGTGGTTGATACCCATAAAGTGCCATAAATGGGGTCATTTTTGTTGCTGTATGGAAGGAAGTGTTATACCACCATTCAGCCAGAGGCAACCATTTGACCCATTGTGTCTGTTTATCAGATACAAAGCAACGAAGATATCCTTCCAAACATTTGTTTACTATCTCAGTTTGCCCATCAGATTGAGGATGATAAGATGAGCTATGAGCTAACTGAGTACCAAGACAAGAAAATAATTCTGTCCAAAAATTTCCAGTGAAAATGGGATCTCTGTCACTTACAATAATCTTTGGGTTTCCATGTAGCTTTTGAACTGTTTCCATAAATGCAGTAGAAACTGTACTGGCTTTAAATGGATGTGATAATGCACAAAAGTGTGCATACTTGGTAAGTCTGTCAACTACCACCATGATGACACTCTTTCCCTCAGACTTGGGTAAACCTGTGATAAAATCCATTGAAACCTCCTCCCAACGTTGGCTTGGAATGGATAAAGGTTGTAATAGACCCGGTGTCTTAATTGTTTCAACTTTATTTTGTTGGCAAACCAAACATTCCGCCACAAACTTTTGAATATCTGATTTAAGGCCATCCCAAAAAAATTCCTTCTTAACCCTGTGGTAAGTTTTTAAAAATCCTGAGTGCCCTCCTAAGGGAGAAGTGTGCAATTCCATAAGAATCTTTTGTTTTAGCTGGGAATTCTTACAGAGGTATAAGCGATCTTTGTACCATAACGAATCATTTTGCCAGCTAAATGTATCAGAAGTACTGGAATCTTGTTGTAGCTTTCGAATAAGTGCCCACACTTCTTCGTCATTCTTCCATTCCTCCCTTGCTTCGTTTATCCAATCTGGTTGGATAATAGAAATGGCACACAACAATGCTTCCACATCCTCATCCTTTCTTGAGAGTGCATCTGCCACCACATTTTGCTTCCCTTTTTTGTAGATGATTTCAAAGTCATAACCCAACATCTTTGTGACCCACTTTTGTTGCTCTTCAGAGGATAATCTTTGTTCTAAAAAGTATTTAAGGCTATCATGATCCGTTTTTACCTTGAAGTGTCTTCCCATTAGGTAGGGTCGCCATTTCTTAAGTGCATGGAGTATTGCCAACATTTCCTTCTCATAAATAGCTTTGCTTAAAAACTTTCCCTTGATTGGACGACTTTCAAAAGCAATGGGTCTTTCATCTTGCATTAGAACAGCACCAATTCCATTTCCTGAAGCATCACATTCCACAATAAAGGTTTTTGTGAAGTCCGGTGTAGCTAAGACCGGTGCTTGGCACATTGCCTCTTTAAGATGTTCAAAGGCCTTTGTTGCTTCCGGAGTCCATGAAAATGAATCTTTCTTCAATAATGTTGTTAGAGGTGCTGCTATTCTCCCATAATTCTTAACAAACTTGCGATAATACCCTGTCAACCCAAGAAATCCTCGCAGATGCTTTATGGATGTGGGGATTTTCCATTCCTTAATGGCTTTAATTTTGCTAGGGTCTACCTTAACTCCTTCATGAGATACAATATGACCCAAATATTCCACCTCCTGGACTCCAAAGAAACATTTGGATCTTTTTGCATATAATTGTTTCTCCTCCAATAGTTGTAGCACCTTGTCAACATGTTCAACATGATCCTTCCAAGACTTGCTGTAGATTAGTATATCATCAAAAAATACTAACACAAATTTTCTAAGGAATGGTTTGAAAATTGAATTCATCAAACCTTGAAATGTTGAAGGTGCATTGGTAAGGCCAAAAGGCATGACCAAAAATTCATAATGACCCTCATGAGTTCTAAATGCCGTTTTCGGAATGTCTTCAATCTTCATTCTGATTTGATGATATCCTGAACGAAGATCCAACTTGGTGAAGTAAATTGATCCATGCAATTCATCCAGTAATTCATCAATGACAGGAATGGGGAACTTATCTTTAATAGTGAGCTTGTTGAGCTCCCTATAATCTGGACACATGCGCCATGATCCATCCTTCTTGTGCACCAATACTACTGGAGCTGAGAAAGAACTTTGACTCGGTTGAATTATACCAGCCTCTAGCATTTCTGCAACCATACGTTCAATTTCACTTTTTTGGACATAGGGATATCTGTACGGCCTGATGTTTGGAGGAACACTTCCTGGAATCAGATGAATAGCATGATCATGATCACGCATAGGTGGGAGACCTTTGGGAGTCTCAAATACCTTGGAATGATTGTCCAGGACTTTTTGGAGATCTGGAGAAATAGATGATTCCAATGTGGAAACATCTAGCGAACATAATTGTGCAATTACACCTCTTTGCTCCTTTTTTAGAAGCTTTGTCATGCCATTAGAGCTGATTATCTTTCCTGGTTTCCCTGCAATACCCCTTAATTCAACTTCCTTTCCTTCCATAGAAAATTTCATGAAAAGTTCTTGAAAATTAAAAGCTATTGTACCCAAGGATTGTAGCCATTGGACTCCTAGTACAACATCAGCACCTCCCATTGGAATGGAAAGCATTGGGCTAGTCAATACATATTCTCCCATGGATAGCTTGATATTATGGCACTTTCCAGAACAATTTATTGTTCCTCCATTTGCAATCATCACTTGACACTCTGGTGCTGGATATAGGAAGCAATTCAATTCTTTTGCTACCCTACAATGAATAAAATTGTGGGTGCTTCCTGAATCAATCAACACTATTACCTTTTTCTTCTTGATTTGTCCTTCTATCTTGATGGTTTGAGGAGTGGTAATTCCCGCCAATGCATTACAAGATATGGTCGGATTTATTTGTTCTTCATCTAGGCTTTGTTCCTGGAATATATCCTCTTCTTTTGACCTTTCTTGCTCCTTTTCTTCTTCCTCTTCACAATCTATGTAGAATAATTTCTTCTCAGCACACTTATGACCTTTTGTGTATTTGCTATCACAATTGTAACAAAGCCCTTTTGCTCTTTTTTCTTCCAATTGTTGTGGTGTCAACCTTGTAGGTTGTGGAAGACTATGGGCAACAACACTTCCGTCTTTATAGTTGTGAATGGTATGCTTCCTAGTTGCCATAATTTTGCTTTCCATTTTTCTTGCTAACCTGAATGCCTTCTCTAATGAATCAGGTTCCCAAAGGCGCACATCATGTTGGATATTATCCTTTAAAGACCCTATGAACACATCAATCCTATGCTCCTCTGGAATATCTTTTACCCTTATGTTCAATTTTTGGAACTCCTCAATGTGCTCCATTATTGAACCCTTTTGTTTGAGACTTATCAATTGGCTAAAAAAAGTGTTGCTTTTTGTATCCTCATAATGTGCTATCAATTCTTCCGTAAAAATTGCCCAAGTGATAAATTGTTTACGAGAGCAAAGCCATTGATACCATACAAACTGATTTGGTTCCAAATATAAAGTTGCCATACGTACCTTTTGTGTGTTTTGCACATTATTGAGATCGAAGAATTGCTCCATCTGTAATATCCATGTGGCGGGATCCTTGCCATCAAACTTCCTCATATCGATTTTTGGAACATGGTGGGTCTTCGATCCAACATTAGAGTCTATGGAATCATGATTAACATTTCTTTTGTTCACATCATGAGTTTCCTTTACAACCTTTTCACCATTAGTAAGTATTTCTTGTAGAAAATTTGTCAAATCTGTCTTCAAATCTGCCATGTCTGTCTTCAAATCTGTCTTCAGATCATCCATCTTAGCTTCCATGCCCTTTATCTTAGATTCCACGCCATTTATCTTAGATTCCACGCCATTTATCTTAGCATCTGTTAGCTTTTGTGAGCGTGACATTTGTTGCACTTGTTCTTGTAATTTTGATATATCATGTAGCATTTCTTCCTCTTCTTCATGAGTCATGCTAGAGCTTTCAGGTTCCTTACTAGGTGTTTGCATTTTCTTTCCTCGGGGCATCAGTTACCGATAATAATGCTTTACTATGCCCTTTGAATTCCTTCAAACCAAGCTTATGCAAAAATTAAAAAAAAACTACACACCTTTTTTCACTTTGTAGAAGCCTGATATTGAATCTGATGTATCTCTGTAATTTCGAATCATCCAGTTCTGAAATTGTGACCTATAGTAGCCTTCTATGTCCTCTTTCCAATGCCACTAGTCTGATCCAAATTGGATTCTCCAAGAAAGAGTTATGCACAATCTCCCACAGTGACCTGATTATAGACTAGTTCAGTAGAGCGAACTTGTATGAAGTGCCACGTGTCACTGTTTCAACCTTTGACTCTGAAAAATATATACAAGAAAACTAAAGTCCGTCCTCTTTCTGTACCTTCTTACGAAATTTCAATCCGATGCTCAGAAAGAAAGTTATGACGATTTTCCCCAGGTCACCTGTTTTGAATGTAATTCAGGAGTCTGCAAAAAGACCAACTTCCTCAGATCATATCTCCGAAAATATCGGGTGAAAAGCTCTGAAATTCGGACCCAAGGTTCAGCGCAATGTCTTCTCAAATGGGTTTTTTTTGCGACTTCTGAAACGTCACAGAAAAAAGTTATAGCGAAAATGCCACGATGACCTGTTTGGAGCAGCGAAACCCTAGAATCCAAAGCTCTGATACCAAATGTTATGAAACCAGCTCAAGAAAAGATAGAAAAGATAGATCAACGCCTTAGAATTCAGCCTCTTCGAGGGGGCAACCTCCTTTACATTACATAAATGAACAATTCTTGGATGATACAAATGACAAAACCTCCTTTCTATATATAGGAGTCTAAGGAGTCACAATATAATCCAGCCGACCTAACAATAATAATATAAGCCACAAAAATAACAATAGAGGGATTCTATGGGGCACAGAAATAACAATATGGGGGTAATAGGGGCACAACAATATAAATAAGGGGTATAACTACAATAGTAATGGGGTAATCACTAGTATTATAGGGACCCAACAATGTCCAACGAAAATCGTAAAGAACATGATTCATGAAGAAGATTAGAGTGGAAGAAAACATAGGGTCACTCACATGAGAGTGTTTGGATGTGTGGCTTATGCACATGTCCCAAATGAATTGAGAAAGAATTTGGATAGCAAGGGGGAGAAATGCACATTTTTCGACTATAGTGATGAATCAAGGCATATAAACTCTACAATCCAATAACCAAAAAGGTCATAATCAACAGAGATGTACATTTCATAGAAGAGAAAGTAAGGGATGGAATTTTGGAGAATACAATTAATGTGGAAGCAAGTTTTACCACAAGAAGACAAAGAGGAATTTGCAGCAACAAATATTCCTTCAATCGTGACTCTCTTACACCTATTCAATCTCAACAAAACAGTGATCAAGTGACACCATCAACAAGTAATAGGACAGTGTTGCACATTCAAGAAAATACCCCTCCAAGTTCACAAAAAGATCAACAAATCCATCTTCTCCAACTTCAAAATCAAGTGCAACATCAAATCCATCTTTCACAAGCATGAGAAGACAAAATTCAAAAATTTGAGTGAGATTTATGAACAAAATGAAGCAGAAAGCAGCGCAGGTCTGAATTCTTTGATTTCTTTATTCTGTCATGTAGATTATCCAATCAATTTTGAAGATGAAAACAAAGAGAAAATGGGTAGCAACAATGGATGAAGGAATAGAGGAAATAGAAAAGAATGACACATGGGAGTTAGTGAGTCTTCCAGAAGGAAAAGAAATTCATAGGTGTGAAGTGGGTCTATAAGACCAAAAACAATGTTGAAGGAAGGATTGAAAGGCATAAAGCAAGGTTGGTAGTTAATAGATATAAACAACAGTGTGGAAGAGATTATTCAAAAACATTTGAACCAATCGTTATAAGAATGGAGATAGTGAGGACATTTTTAGCAATAGCAACGCAACATAAATGGAAGGTATATCAAATGGACATGAAATTAGTTTTCTTGAATGGAGTGCTAAAAGAGGAAGTGTATGTGTATAAGATACTTGGTTATGACGCTCAAGGCCAAAAAGACAAAGTGTATAAACTGAAGAAAGCTCTTTATGGTATGAAGCAAGAACCACACACATGGTATAGTAGGATAAACCCATATTTGTTGAACAATGGCTTTAGCAAATGTGATGGTGAGCCTACACTCTACATGAAGGAAAGTGATGGTAAGATTTTAATTGTGGTTTTATGTAGATGATTTTATTTTCAATGGGAGTGATGCTATTCTTATTGTTGACTTCATAGAAGTCATGAAAATTGAGTTTGAAATGACACGTTTGAGGTTGTTAAGGTATTTTCTAGGCATAGAAATCAAACAAATGGATGATGATTTTTTATCTCCCAATCAAAGTATGCATCATATATCTTGAAGAGGTTTAAAATGCAGAACAACAAGTCATCACCAACTCCAAAAACCATGGGTTTGAAATTGAGAAAAGAAGATTGTAGCAACAGTGTAAAGCCAACATTGTATAAAAGTATTGTTGGGTGTGGAGCCTAATTATCCTCTGTATTCAAAGGTATCGCTACATTGGACCCCAGTTCATTTCCACCCGTAAAATATTCGCTACAGGGGGGTCCAGGGGTCAGCGGTTGTGACCTTTGGGAGCCCCCCTGGCAGGGGGATCGGGGGCAGCACCCCTGAAGCTAAAAAGAGATGTAAAATTGCCTTGTAAAATGTTGTAATTTCATAGTCAATTTGGGCCGTTCATTAGGTAGAGATCTGACGGTAGAATTTATGTTTAATTTAGGGTTTTTTTCCCTAGAAGGAAACCCCTTGCTATATATGAGGGAATTATATTGTGTCTATGCAGATCTGTATTCTGAGTGAGAAAGAGAGAGGAGATTGAGAGCGAAGAGAGAATTACAATGGATCTGTTGTAGGTTGTATCTCTTTAGTTTGCTAGATAATATAAAAGGAAGAACTGGCTGTTTCTCCATGGACGTAGCCCAAACTGGGTGAACCACGTATATCTGTGTCTCTCTTGTTTTATGCTTTTTAAGTGTTTATACTTCTGCAATATTTTATGTGTTCCATTGCTCTCTAATATATAATTTTCTAACAACTAGTATCAGATCCAAAAGTCTATTTGGATGATAAACTCGCAGGAGAGAAGGGTTCTTGGTTCGAGTGGGAGACATGGCAGAAGATGGTAGGTTTAGGGTCGAAAAATTTAACTGCCAAAACTACTAGTTATGGAAGATGCAGATGGAAGATTATCTGTATCAAAGAGATCTGTACCAACCATTGAGCGGAAAGGCAAAGAAGTCGATGAGTATGACGACACGGAATGGGATATTCTCGACAGAAAGGCACTTAGAACAATACGGTTGTGCCTAGCGGTGTCAATAGCGTTTAATATTTCAAAGGAAACAACAACAGAGGGTTTAATGTTGACATTGCCCAAACTATATGAAAAACCCTCAGCCTCAAATAAGGTATTTCTTATGAAGCGTTTATTTAATATGAAAATGTCAGAAGGTGGATCTGTTGCTGATCATTTAAATGAATCTAATACAGTTACAAGTCAGTTAAGTTCTGTAGAGGTAACTTTTGATGATGAAGTTAGGGCTCTGTTATTTTTGTGCTCATTGCTAGAAAGTTGGAATGGTTTAGTTGTGGCCATTAGTAACTCTATCTCTGGCTCTAGTACTTTAAAGTTTGATGATGTTTTCGGTGCAATCCTTAGCGAGGAAATGCGACGGAAAAGCTCCAGTGAGGCATTAGGTAATGCTTTGACTGTAGAGACTAGGGGAAGAAAAATGGAAAGAGGAAAGAGCCTTAGATATCGCAGTAAGTCAAGAAAAGGTAGATCCAAGTCCAGATCAGGGACAGTGTGCTGGAAATGCGAGAAGAAAGGACACCTGAAGAAAGACTGCAAGTCTCGGAAGGGAAAAGAAGGAGACGTGCAGCAAGAAAATAATCATGAAGCGAATGTAATAGGTGATGTGTTGTAATATGCTCTGATTATTTCTTTAGAAAATATTATTGACGCTTGGGTGGTAGATTCAGGGTCCTCATTCCATGTCACACCTGATAGGAAACATTTTCATGATTATGTTCAAGGAGATTTTGAACAGGTTCGATTGGGTGATGATAAACCCTGTAAAATCATTGGAATGAGTATAATTTCATAAAATAGCAAAATAGAAATCAATGGCCATTGAAGGAGGTAAGGCATGTTCTAGATCTGAAGAAAAATCTTATTTCAACAGGGCAGTTGAAAGGTGAAGCTTGTGTGACTACGTTTACAAATAAAACCTGGAAGGTCACTAAAGGATCCCTGGTAATAGCAAAAGGAGAAAAGTTTTGTACATTGTATTTATGCAATGGTATTTCTAATTTTGTTAATGCTTTAACCTCTACAGGAGAAGATACAGCATTGTGGCATCATAGGCTCGGGCACATGAGTGAGAAGGGGATGCAGATTCTTCACTCAAGAATTTTTTTGCTAGGTTTGAAGCATGTTGATTTAAAATTCTGTGAGAATTTTGTTTATGAAAAATAGAAAAGAGTCAGATTCCTCAAAGTTGGGAAAGAAAAGAAGAGAGAAAAATTAGATCTTGTGCATACAGATGTATGGGGACCTGCTCAGGTATCATCTCTTGGTGGCTCTTGTTATTATGTTAATTTTATTGATGATGCAACCAGAAAACCCTAGATTCATTGTATTCGAAATAAATCTGATGTATTTGATACTTTCAAGAAATGGAAAGGTTTGGTTGAAAATGAGACAGGAAAAAGGTTGAAGTATCTCAAATCAGAAAATGGAGGTGAATATTGCAGCAAATAGTTTGAAAGGTATTGTTCAGAGAATGGAATTCGCAGAGAGAAGACAGTTCCAGGGACACCATAAGAAAACGGTGTGTTAGAAAGGATGAACAAGACAATCATGGAGTGTGCAAGGTGCATGAGATTGCATGGAGGATTGCCTTTATAATTCTGGGCAAATGTTGTAGATACTATTGTTTATCTAATAAACAGAGGGCCTTCAAGTTCCTTGGATGGTGGTATTCCAGAGGAGGCATGAACAGGGAAAAAGGTAAACTACTATTTTTTAAGACTTTTGGTTGTGAAGCCTTTGTCCACATTAATAAAGAAAATAGAACAAAGTTTGAGGCAAAATTAAATAAATGTACCTTTATTGGATATGGTGTTAATGATTTTGGTTATCGCTTTTATAATTATGAAAAACACAAAATCATGAGGAGTAGATATGTCATATTCAATGAAAAAAATTTGTATAAGGATCAGCTGCATGAAAAGAAACAGGAAAAAGAAAACAAAGAATACACGTGATCGACGAGATCACAAAAAAAAGTGATGGTGCATGAAAATTATAATGATCAACATCCAGAACAACAACCACAACAGCAACAAGCACCTCAAACACCTAAAAGTGGTGTTAGAAGATCTACCAAGATAAGTAGACCCCCTGAACGAAACTCTCCTTCATTGTATTATGTATTGTTGAGTGATTCTGGTGAACCAGAAAGTTATGAAGAAGTAGTACAAGTAAAAACCAGGAAGAAGTGGGAGCAAGCCATGAAAGAAGAGATGGACTCCTTAGTACATAACCAGACTTGGGACTTAGTCAGGTTCACTGCAGGTAAAACAACATTGCAGAATAAATGGGTTTACAAGTTGAAGGAAGAAGATGGAGGTAGAAAAAGGTATAAAGCTAGACTTGTGGTGAAAGGGTTTGCATAGAAAAAGGGTATAGACTTTGATGAGATATTTTCTCCTGTTGTTAAAATGACTTCAATCATAACTATTTTAAGTCTAGTAGCAGCTGAAGATTTGCATCTTGAGTAGTTAGATGTAAAGACAGCCTTTCTCCATGGGGATTTGGAAAAAGAGATATATATGTAGCAGCCACAAGGATATGAGGTAAAAGGGAACGAGAAACTAGTGTGTAGGTTGAAGAAGAGCTTGTATGGCTTAAAATAGGCTTCAAGGCAGTGGTATCTAAAATTTCACAGGTTTATGTCTGAACAAAGTTATACTAGATGTCACTCTGATTATTGTGTTTATCTCAAAAGGAAAAATGATGGGAGCTATATTATATTGTTATTGTATGTAGATGACATGCTTGTTGCAGGTTCTAACATGCAGGAAATAAATGTGCTCAAAAGAGAATTGACAAACTCATTTTCAATGAATGATTTGGGTGCTGCAAAACAAATCCTTGGTATGAGAATAACTAGAGACATAAAGAATCACATATTAACATTGTCTCAAAGTGAGTACATAGAAAAGGTGTTGAAAAGATTTAATACGCCAAATGCAAAACCAGTTAGTATTCCTTTGGCTAGCCATTTCAAATTAAGTAAGGAGGGGTGTCCCAAGACTCAGGAAGAAATGGCTCATATGTATAAAGTTCCATATGTATCAACAGTTGGAAGCTTAATGTATGTAATGGTCTGCACAAGGCCTGATATTGCACATGCAGTGGGAGTTGTAAACAAGTACATGAACAATCCAAGAAAATAACATTGGATGGCGGTGAAGTGGATTTACAGGTATTTGAGAAGTACCACAAATCAAGCATTATGCTTTGGTCGTTCAAACATTGCTCTACAGGGATATGTTGATGCAGATATGGTGGGTGATAGAGATAACAGGAGGAGGACAATAGGGTATATGTTTACTGTAGGTGGAACAACTGTCAATTAGGTCTCAAAACTGCAAAGTGTTGTTGCACTCTCAACAACAGAAGCAGAGTATGTTGCTGCTATAGAGGCTAGTAAAGAAATGATTTGGTTACAAAGGTTTCTGGATGAATTGGGTAAGAAGCAGGAGTTGGGTGGGTTATACAGTGACAACCAGAGTGCCATACATCTTGCGAAGAACTCTGCATTTCATTCCAAGACTAAACATATACAGCTCAAGTACCATTTCATATGGTCAGCATTGGAAGATGGACAGTTGAAGCTGGAAAAGATACACACTAGCCAGAATCCTGCAGATATGTTAACAAAACTTGTAACCAGGGAGAAATTGAGAATCTGCCCAGTTTCAATTGGTCTTCAAGTATGATGAAGAAGATGAGAAACAACCAAGTCCAAAGTGGAGTCATTTTCCAGCAAATGAGGCAGCAGTGAAGTTGTTATAATCGGTCTCCAAGTGGGAGATTATTGGGTGTGGATCCTGATTATCTTCTGTATTCAAAGGTATCGCCGGATTGGACCCTAGTTCGTAATGTGGTAGCAACGCCACCCGTAAAATATTCATTGCAGGGGGGGTCTAGGGGGGGTGGTTGCGACTTTTGGGAGCCCCCCCCCACCCTTGGCGGGGGGATCGGAGGCAACGCCCCCGAAGCTAAAAATAGATGTAAATTTTCCTTGTAAAATGTTGTAATTTTGTAGTCAATATGGGTCGTTCATTAGGCGAAGATCTGACGGTAGAAGTTATGTTTAATTTAGTGTTTTTTGCCCTAGAAGGCAACCCCTCGCTATATATGAGGGAATTGTATTGCGTCTATGCAGATCTGTATTCTGAGTGAGGAAGAGAGAAGAGATTGAGAGGGAAGAGGGAATTACAACGGATCTACTGTAGGTTGTATCTCTTCAATTTGCTGGATAATATAAACGGAAGGACTGGTTGTTTCTCCATGGATGTAGCTCAAACTGGGTGAACCACATATATCTGTGTTTCTCTTGTTTTATGTGTTTTAAGTGTTTATATTTCTGCAATATTTTATGTGTTCCATTGCTATGTAATATATAATTTTTTAACAAGCATGTCATGGTAGTTTGATGTATTTCATTGCAACTATACATAATTTAATATATGCATTGAGTTTGGTTTGAAGGTTCATGGAGACACCAAAGGAGACAAATTCTCAAACAACTAAAATAATAATAAGGTATGTTAATGGAACCAAGGAATATGACATTTTGTATACTTTAGCAAATGATTTTAGGCAGTTTGGATACACTGGCAGTGATTAGGAAATAAGTATTGATGATAGAATGAGCACATCAACCTATGCATTTCATATGAGTTCGAAAGCCATTACATGGGCTTCCAAGAAACAATCAATAGTTTCATTGTCAAGAGCTGAAGTTGAATATGTCATAGCAATAGAGGCAACATGTCAGGGAATTTGGATGAGAAGAATGTTGAAGGATTTATGACATAAACAAGAAGGAACGACAACAATTCAACGATGGCATTGTCCAAGAATTCAGTTTTTTCACAAAATAAGTAAACACATTGACACAAAGTATCATTTCATTAAAGAACTTATCAAAAATGGGAAATCATTTTGCAACATTGCAAGTCGCAAGAGCAATTTGCAACATTTTTACCAAGCCATTGACAATGAAAGTTTTGTTCGTCTAAGCAATAGTTTGGGCATTGTGAATATGAATAGTTGTGATTAAAGAAGAGGTACTGGAAATTAATTATAATTACCAAACTAAATGTACTAACAGCCCGGCAACCAATATTTCCAACCCTATAGGTTATTTAATAAGCTCTAAGTACATGTTATGGTACACTCATGCATCCATTGGAAAGCACGATACACGCTACATATCCATGAGAGCAATACATATCCATAGACTTTATGGAAACTCGATCACTCTACCTTTGGCAAGCTCCACTATTCAATGTAATTAATACAGATATTGGTTGGCATCACATACCTAAGCCTAGATTAGACATTCACTTAATGTATTTAATGTCTCATCCGCTCTAAGAATTTCAAATTCAGCATTCCCGCTTGAAATTTTAATTAGAAATTTTAATTTATATGATTGCTCAGCGAATGTTTTTCACAACTTTCACGTTAGTGGGAAGATAAATGCATGGTGAGCTCCACTGTTGTTTTTTTCAACCTGCTATAATCTCTGCTCATGCATCAATTTTTGGGCGTGGTAGTTTTCATTTTACATTTCAAGAACCAGTGAATCTAGGGATTCATGACAGAACCAGCGAATCCAGGGATTCATGATAGTTTGAAGTCAGAGCAAAGGCATAGTATCGCAAGTTGTGGAGAAGAACATAATTTGCAGAATGTAGGGTCAGCGCGAATATGAAAATTGGGGTAAAAATTTATTATTATTACTTATTCCATACAAATAGTCATCATGTATCTAATATAATTCAACATTGGTGAAGGCTCTTCAGCAGCATGGCTACGTCGGAAACATGTGGGCACACCATCGATGTCCCGGAGAAAAAATTTAATTTGACTCTTCTCTTGTCGGTTGGCAGGTCGGAGGGGGGCACGCTACTAAGATGTTCACGTCGGGTGCCACGACGTCCAGCTTAAGGATCTCCGGATTCATGGCGTTGGGGCCTCAGGACGAAAGTGAAGTGAAAAGCGTCGATGGACTTGAGGTCTTGTATATGGTTCCTGCAAAATGAATGCCTTCATGAGGATTGGCAGCGCCTATTTTTTTAATTTATGATGTTTATCTCTGCCTAGCCCACCCGCAGACATTATTTGGGGAGGTCAGCCTACTTGAAAAGATATATTATATATGAAAAGGAATAACATAAACATTTTGGTGTGCGAAATGAGATCCATGTATACATGCAATGTACAATGCCTAAGTAGACATTGAACAATTCAAACCTCCATTGAACAATGTTTTATGGTATAAGTATTGAAGTACTTTGTTGTTGTTCGATAATGGAAAATTTTATTTTAATTTTTTTAAACATTTTTTATTGGTTTGTAAAAATTTCCCATCCATGCTTTTAAAGTTGAATATAATTAAGCTAATTTAATAAAATAAAATAAAAATGTATAATTTAAAAGAAATAAATAAAAATGGATTATTTAAAAGAAATAATATGCATATGGTAATTAAATTGTTAATGAATTGAACTTTTTTTATTTATTTGTTTTACTACCAAATAAATTTATGAGTTATTGACTTCCAAAATTTTAGATATAATATATATAAGGCATCATTCATAGTATTTCACTTTTTGAATACGAATCCTCAACTCAACTTATTTCTTAATGAAGCTTTGTATTTTACCTTCTTTTTTTTTAATTGAGTATTTACGGAGTTCATAAATATTGTTATTTGTCATAAAGACATTGCAATGATGTAAAAAAAAATTATGATTAGAAGTGAGGTTTCCCAATTCTACATACAAATAGGAAGATCCATGAGTAGACTTGCATTCCCAATCTATAGGAACTAGATCACAATCTTAATATAATAGAAATAACCTAACACAAAAGTACTTGACTTTATATTCTTCTCATGTGTTTTTATTGAAATTCTACATACAAATAGGAAGATGCATGAGTAGACTTGGCTTCCCAATTATAGGCACTAGATCACAATCTTAAGATAATAACAATAACCTAACACAAAATTACTTGATTTTGTATTCTTCTCATGGCTTTTTATTGAAATTTATGCACAAGTGTCATAGTGTTTCTCTTTGGTTGTATTCTTGTTGTGTAATAGGTTCTAAAAAACAAAGGAAAAATAATGAAATATCCAAAAAGTGAAGATGGTTTTATAGCCTTCCTCTATAATGAATTGTTATAAGAATTAAGAATTAAATATGAACCTTCAAAAATCATGGTTTGACATTGTTGCACAAATGTTTCTAAGGATCTTCATCTATTTATTCAATCAAAACTAAGAAAAAAATATGGAAATAAGGCTATTAAGGGAGGTCCATTTTTAGAAAATTATGGTTTTACATTCTTCCTTTGCAACAAATTGTTACAAGATTTAAGAACAAAAAATGGTCATTAGAAAGGAATATATTTTCAATTATTGCCCAGGTGTTGTTAGGCATTTTGATATATCTCTCTATCAAAATTGACAAAGCAATGTCAAAATCAAGGACATTAAAGGAGGGCCATCATTTTAGAAATTTTGAAAAAAGGGACATGAAGGCATTGAAGCATCTAACACGTGAAGAAACTAAATCTAAAAAACTACCTTTAGAGTGAAAACATAATGAGTGGAAAATATGTTATTCATACTCCTTACATATAAGTTAAAAAACTAAATTTTAGTTATTTTCTTACCATTTTTTTAAAATATTTTTAATATTTTTTGTGGGGTTATATTAGTTATTTTTTGCAATATAGTTTTCATTTGATTATTTTAGTTGTATTTGACTTGTAAGAAGCTTTCACATGGACAATTTTTTTTATTAATAATGATATCAAGATATTTTTTTTGTTGATAATACATATAATTAGAAGAAAAAGTAATGACATTCACTACTAACACAAAAACAATTGACTCTCTAAACCAGCTATCTTATCTAAAATAACTATCTTATGCATGATTAAATCATATAGGGCAATGAAAAATCTATTTACTAATTATTCTTTGATCACAATAGTATGTAAATACATGACAAATATTTGATTACATTGTTTAAAAGGAACATTTAATATATGATTGTTATTTGGTTTCTATACAAATAGTTAAAATAAAAGGTAATGGCATTCACTATTAACACAAAAACAATTGACTCTCTGAACTAACTATATTATCTAAATTAATTATCTTATGCAGGATAAGATAATATAAGGTTATGAAAAATCTATATATAAATTATTCTTTAATAACATCATGTTGATAAATAACATATATTTAATTTCAATATTTAAAAGGTATTTAATACACAAATCTTATTGGAAAATGAGACCATGAAGGACAATATATGATATATCAAATTCATCAAACAAATAAAATTTCAATACCATGTATTTTAAGTCTATATTGTGTTAATCTTAGAAATATTTTTTTAATGTAGAAGTTTCAAAAAAAGATGTAAAAGTTCAAGATTGTTGTTGAGTAGCAACTTTTTAGAAGCATAAAATAAAAATTTAAGTCTTTATAAATACATAAACATAATGAACTAATATTTAATATTATTATTGTGCCTACAACAATTAAGTGACTTGAGGGTTAGAGTCATAGTCATTCTGTGCTTGTTGCATAGATATGTTTAGCATTGCTTGACTAAGAAAAAACATATTAATTTCTAATAGTATATTTGTAGAACAATTTAACGAACAAGGAAATAAATTCATGTCTCCATGAAAGTAACTATATAAATTTATATAAAGTGCTTATGAAGTTCTGAAAAGAAAACAATGTAAATATCTTTAGAATTTGAAACACAAAATGCAATTTTCATATTTAGGAAAGGGAAAAATGATAATGATACTAGAGATACGGATTTGAAAAGGATAAGGCTAGATACTCGGAATGGTAGTGGAACTAATAGAAATGTCAATCAATAATCATATGACTATAGTTGAACTACGTCCAGTGTGCCCAACTGCATCTAACATATGTGTGCTTAATGGATGTATGCCCAACGAGTGCATCTCACTATTATGCTCAGTGGAAATGAAAATACTGCAAACCATTTTTTAAATTCATCTACTGATATCATCGGCCATCTAGAGCAGATAAATACCTTCGAAACAAATAAGACATGACTCCAATATTGAGTAGATATGTATCTCCACAAGGAATATACATCATATCTTGGAAGGAAGTACCATTAAGAACAAATTGTGACTTCCTAGATGATTCGTCAATGACCACAATAGTGACTCTCCATTCCAAACACAGAGGATTTCCAATGCATTTTGCGATAGTTAATTTGCTCATGCTCTTAAAGTTGGAAAACAATGGAAATCATAGTTTTTCATCTCACTGTTCAAGAAATGTTGAATGTTAATAGAGATTTAAAAATTCACCATGAAAAATCTAAAATCCATTCATAAAATGGTCTTGCTAATGCAAACCTACATTGGCTTGACATTGATCATGAAAACCGAGACTAAATTCAAGGTATTATGCGTTGGAAAGAACCTGTTTTAACTGTGGAGGAAATGCATTTCTTTTTTCTCAAGTTCACTTTTCTTCTTCTTCTTCTTCTTTAAGTAAATTTCATCTTGAAATCACAAGTTTTCATTTATTTCTTATGTTTTCTAGGTCTGAGATGCAATAGATATTGAACATTGAGGTCCTTGTGGGTCCCTTACTGAAGAAGTTGGTAGAGCTACATAAAAAATTATAGGAAAGGCTTTGACACTTCCAATGATAGTTATGAGACTTATGTATGAGAAAATTAATTGTTTCTGGTAAATCATTTGAGAAGTAAAAATAATTTTTGTATGTTTAAAATCATTATGGCTATTCTCTAGAAAAAGATAGTTTATATTGATAGAAACTAGCACTATGTTCTAGATTGTTTCTTGTCACACAATATGTCTAATCAAATCCACAAAAAATCATAGAACCATACATTTTAAAAACATCCCTTTGCACCACAGAGGAAATTTAGTAGTGGTTTCCTTTTTCGACGATTGTTAGAATGGCTCTAGTTTCCACCGCCACCTCTTATAGCAATGACGAATGTAAAGGTAGGGAATATTAAGAATTTTGTTGTATGAATGGTATAATATTATTCTACATACCAATACTTATATATATTTACAATGCGTATAACTGAACTACATATGAGTTACTTTAACAATATTCCACTTCAACCATGGTGATTTTAATTTTAAAATATATGATGATTGTTAAGACAATTTACATGAGTAGGATTGGCAATATCTATCATGGCATGAGCACCTCCATTTGTGAGTGGAGCATCCTACTCACTAAGGACATAACTCAGGGTAGATGCCTAGCCTATACAATATCTAGCATAATAATAAAACTATATGGCTAAATGATCCCAACCTAAATAATGTGCCATGTAGAAGGATGGAGGGTTGTTGGAGACAAATAACTTTCATTTCTACCACAAATCATTGAGGGATATCATCACATGAAGGAGATGTGGCTTAGTGTTAGAGCATGGAATGAGATAATTATGCACTTCTATACTAGAATCATCAATGATTCCCCTCACAAAAGGTATGCACGTTGGGCCATTTTTTGGTGTTAGTTGTGTTTTGTATCCATAGTATATTATTATTTCTACACGGGAAACAAATTACATAGATAAAGTCCCTCTATTTAAAATTGGATTGAAGGAAGTTATATCCGTGTCCTAATCATTTAATCTTAGACATAGTTTTGAAGTGAGTTTTCAAGGGATATCTAGTGAATAGTAGCTTGAGGGAATCTATTGGGCTTCCATTCCTAGCTTGAGGGAGGATATACGATATCTTGTATTTTCCATGTACTTATCAATGATGCCTTATATAGATAAGAATAACCTCATTATTTTATCATGATAGCATAACCTTGGTTGATAACATATACTGGAGGGAGGGGAGGGGTAAGGAAAGGTGGAGATAGAGAGAGGAGAGATATAGCTATAGAATCTTTGTTTATAAATACTCAAAAATTTAAGCATTTATATAGATCAGAAAATAAGATTGCAACATAATGTTACTAGATAGAAGTACTCAATTGAGCCTTTGATGTAAAAAAATCGAGGAACAAATGTATAGACTAATGCAAAATGTAGAAGAAGCCGCAATGCAAAGGTGTACATGGAAAATTTAATCCCAAAGGAAGTAAAATATGCAAATAATAATAGTTATTTGGCCTCAATACAAATAGGTAGAAGATAAGGTATTGTCATCCACTATTAACACAAAAACAATTGACTCTCTAAACTAACTATATTATCTAAACTAATTATCTTATGCATGGTTAGATATTATAAGGTGATGAAAAATATATATATCAATTATTCTTTAATAACATCATGATGAGTAATAAAAAATATTCAATTTCAATATTTAAAAGGAATATTTAATATACAAATGTTATTTGAAAACGATACCATGAAGGAAAATATATGATTTATCAAATTCATCAAACAAATAAAATTTTAATACCATATATTTTAAGTCCATAGGTATGCCAATCTTAGAAATATTTTTTAATGTCTAAGTTTAAAAGAATGATGTAAAAGCTCAAAATTTTGGTTGACTTGCAACCTTTTAAAAGCATAACATAAAAATTTCAATTCTTTATAAATACATAAACATAATGAACTATTATTATTATTACTTGTTGGGTTGTGTTATATTCTTTCCACGACTAGCCCCAGTATTAGGTGGGCAAACCTACCTATGGTTTTGTGCATGGGATTTCGCACATGGTTTTGGGCGCAATGGTTTTCGGTCCATGGTATTCGGTAGTTCCGGTTTAGGGAACTACAGTTATGTTATAATCTAGGGTTAATGGATTGGGGTTTATGGATGCTTCGGCATGTATATATATGTATTGTAACATTGAAAGGAACATAATGAAAAATCAATCTTGTAGGCCTGGTTTTGGGATCCAGGGGAAAATATTTATATATTTGTTTTATGTGTTATGATCTCGCCATTGTTTATTTTCTGTTTTTTAGATTTCGTATGCAAGTAATTTTTGTATAGGGTTAAAACCTACATTTGGTATCAGAGTTTTTTTTTACTTCAAGGGGACGGCTTTGCTGCTGAGGGGTTTTGCTGGGGCTGGTGGTAGACCTTGTTCAGTGGGAGATCTATGAGATCGATTCTGGTGGTGAAAGAAGATGGAAAGCAATGGAAAGATAGAGATCGATAAATTTAATGTTCATAGTTTTGAGTTGTGGAAACTCAAGATGGAGGATCTGTTGGTGGATAAAGATTAGTAGATCGTGGTAGATCCAGGTACTAAACCAAGGGGAGTGTCCGATGAAAAATGGAAGAAGTTGGATCGAAAGGAAAAAAGCACAATACAATTTTGTGTCTTAGATTGAGTATTGTTGAATGTATCAGGGGAAGCTACGGCAAAGGCT
Organism: Pinus tabuliformis; assembly: GCA_031772625.1. Lineage (NCBI taxonomy): Eukaryota > Viridiplantae > Streptophyta > Pinopsida > Pinales > Pinaceae > Pinus > Pinus tabuliformis. The sequence goes on from CM062819.1 coordinate 1,842,151,277, forward strand.
TTGTAGGACAAGTTAGGGACTTTGTACCAATCCAAGTCTCTGGTGAATAAATTGTTCCTATGGAAAAAGTTGTATAACCTGAGGATGAAAGATGGAGACTCTGTGACAGAGCATCTGAACACATTTAATACTTTGGTAAGCCAATTATTATCTATTGATATCAAAATTTCAGATGAAGATAAGTGCATCAGTTTGTTGTGTTCTCTAACAGATTCGTGGGATAGTCTAGTTGTTGCAATAGGTAGCAATGTAATTGCCTTGCATTTTGATGAAATAGTTTCATCCTTGCTAATGAAGGAGATGAGATGGAAAAATATGGAGAGACAAAATGGTGATGCCTTGTATGTACGAGGATGGTCCCATAACAGAAACAAAAATAAGTCCTCGAGTGGGAGATCTAAATCTCTAGGAAAATCTGTAAAGGTGTGCTGGAAATGCGAAAAGGAAGGGCACTACAAAAGGGACTGTAAATCTAAAGCTCCTAAGAAAGGAAAGGGATTTGATGATGCTCTTTCTGTAGAGGCAAAAACCACCTCAGATGAAGTTGGGGATGTGTACTTGGCTTCTTCTTCAAGTACACATATAGATCATGAGGCATGGTTGATTGACTCAGGTGCATCCTTTCACTTCACTCCCCATGGAGAGTGGTTCTGCGAGTATGAGAAATATGATGGTGGTGATGTCTTCTTGGGGGATGACAGGAAGGCTAGAATCATTGGTCGCGTAAAAGTCAAGTTGAAGTTGCAAGGTGGAAGGATTAGAACACTTCCATGTGTTCTGCATATTCCTGCATTAGAAAGAAATCTAGTTTCTGTAAGCAAGTTGGATAATGCAGGTGTAAAAAAAGTGTTCGAAAAAGATACCTGCAAGATGGTTCGGGGAGCAATGGTATTGATGTGGGGAGTTCAGATTGAAAATCTGTACAAGCTGCAAGGTAGCACTTTTATTGATGGGTGTAATAGTTCTATGGTTCCTGAAAGTGGAGCAGAAAATCTAGTGGTATCTGGAGAAAAGACCATGTTATGGCATCAAAGGCTTGTACATATTGGAGAGAAGGGCCTTCGAATACTCGATGGTAAAGGTATGGTAGAAGGTATGACTAATAGCTCTATAGATTTTAGTTTCTGTGAAAATTGTGTATATGGAAAGCAGAATTGAGTGAGTTTCCCCTCTAGTGGTAAGAGGGTGAAACAGATATTAGAGCTTGTGCACAGTGATGTGTTTGGACCTGTGTTAGTTCCATCACTGGGTAAGTCTATGTACTATGTATCATTTATAGATGACTTCTCAAAGGAATACATGGATATATTTCCTCAAGAATAAATCTAAAGTCTTTGACAGGTTTAAAGAATTTAAGGCTTTGGCGAAAAACCAGACAGAAAAGAAGATAACGGTGGAGAGTTTTGCAAGAAGGAATTTGAAGAGTTATGTAAGAAGTGTGGTATAGAATGGCAGAATAGTACTCCATACACACCTGAGAAAAATGGAGTTGCAGAAAGAATGAACAAGATGTTGATGGAAAAGGAAAGAAGCATGCTCATTGGTGTCGAGTTAGAACAAGAATTCTGGGCAGAGCCGGTGGAGACTACATGTCACTTGGTCAATAGATCACCTTTATCAGCGTTGGAGGATAAGACTCCACATGAGGTATGGACTGGTAAGAAAACCTCTCTTTCACATCTGAGGGTATTTGGATGTGATGCATATGTACATGTTCCAAAGGAGAAAAGAACAAAGTTGGAAAGTAAATATGAAAAGTGCATCTTTATTAGGTATAAGGATGGTATAAAAGGCTATAAGCTTTAGAACCCAGTAACAAGGAAGGTTGTGTACAATCAAGATGTGGTGTTTAGAGAGTTGAAATATGATATTTAACATGAAGTACCATCAAAGGAACCTGAAAAGATAAAGTTTGAGCTAAAGGAGGAAGAATCAGACTCTACAGTAGAAGAGGAATCAGAAGATGAAGAGCCACAAACTTTGGTTGTGAGAAGATCAGTTCGAGAAAGAAGGCATCCAGAAAGGTATAGTCCATCTACTTTCTGTTCAAATTTTTTTTTATCTATTACTAATGATGATCCCAGAACTGTGAAGGAAGTAGTAGATTCAAAGGATGGAAAACTTTGGAAGGAGGCCATGGTTGATGAAATGGAATCTTTTCACAAAAATGAGGCTTGGGATCTGGTGGAGTTGTCAACTGGAAGGAAACCCATTGGTAGCAAATGGGTGTTCAAGAAGAAGACGAATGCAAAAGGAAAGGTGGAGAAATTCAAAGCTCGATTAGTAGCAAAAGGTTATTCCCAAGTGCCAGGAATTGATTTTGGTGATATTTTTTTCTCCAATTTCCAAGGTAGCTTCTATTAGATTACTTTTATCTGTTGCTCCTGCTTTTGATTTTGAGGTAGAACAGATGGATGTGAAGACAACATTTATTCACGGGGATCTGGAAGAAGAGATCTACATGAAGAAACCTGAAGGCTTTGCGGTGAAGGGTAAGAAAGAACTGGTATGCAAGTTAAAAAAGTCTCTGTATGGGTTAAAACAGTCACCAAGGATGTGGTATCAGAAATTTGATACATTTATATGGGGACTTGGCTTCACCAGAAGCAAAGAAGATCACTGTGTGTATTTTAAATTAATTGGTGACCGTGTTATTTATCTGGTCTCGTATGTGGATGATATGTTGTTGGTTGGAAATGACAAAGAAATTATCTAGGATTTGAAGATCCAATTGTCCTCCAAATTCAAGATGAAAGATATTGGTGCTGCAAACTATATTTTGGGCATGGAAATTAAGCGAGATCAAGCAAAAAGGAAGCTCTGGTTAAACCAGAGGAAGTATGTCGAGACAATACTGCAGAGGTTTAATATGCAGGAGAGTAAACTAGTGAAGGTTCTTATTCCTGTAGGTGTAAATTTATCTACTGAACAGTGTCCTAAGACACAAGAAGAGGAAGAGGACATGTCTCGTGTTCCATATGCAAGTGCAGTTGGAAGTCTGATGTATGCAATGGAATGTACTAGACCAGAAATTGCACATGTAGTGGGAGTATTGAGAAGGTTTATGTCAAAACCAGGGAAGGAGCATTGGACACCAGTGAAGCTTGTTTTCAGGTATTTGCATGGCACTAGTGATTATGGTTTGTGCTACCAAGGAAGACCATGATTGGACAAAGTTTTGGATATCCGTGGCTTTGTTGATGCAGACCGGGCTGGATTTCTAGATCAGAGAAGATCTATAGGTGGGTATGTGTTTAACCTATTTGGAGGTGCAGTCAATTGGATGAGTAAGAGACAATCTGTAGTGGCACTGTCAACTACAAAGGCAGAATACGTGGCAACCACTCATGCAAGCAAAGAAGCAGTTTGGTTGCAAAGATTGTGTTCAAGTATGGAGTTAGTACAGCAAGATATAAGGATAGAATGTGACAACCAAAGTGAAATTTTTTTGGCAAAGAACCGTGCTTATCATTGAAAGACAAAGCACATTGATGTTCAATTTCACTTTGTGAGGGATATGATAGAAGACAAAAAGGTGTTTCTAGTAAAGGTGGACACTTTGAAGAATATTGCAGATGCATTGACAAAATCTGTGAGCTCTGAGAAGTTCTCTTGGTGTAGACAAACAATGGACGTTGCAGGGCTGGATCAATGACTAAGCTCTCTTGTGGCCCCCTGTGGAAAGGAAACAACAAGTGGGAGAATGTTGGGTTGTGTTATATTCTTTCCATGACTAACCCCAGTATTAGTGGGAAAACCTACCTATGTTTTTGTGCATGGGTTTTGCACATGGTTTTAGGTGCGATGGTTTTCGGTCCATGGTATTTTGTAGACTCGGTCAAGGGAACTACAATTATGTTCTAATACAGGATTAATGGATTGGGGTTTATGGATGCTTAGCCATGTATATATATGTATTGTAACATTGAAAGGAACATAATGAAAAATAAATTTGGTAGTCTCATTTTTGGATCTAGGGGAAAATATTTGTGTATATTTATTTTATGTGGTATGCTCTCGCCATTGTTTATTTTCTGTTTTTTAGAATTCATATGCAAGTAATTTCTATACGAGGTTAAAACCTACATTATTATTATTATTATTATTATTTTGCCTACAATAATTAAGTGACTTGAGGGTTAGAGTCATAGTCATTTTATACTTGTTGCATAGAATTTTTAGTATTTCTCAATTAAGAAAAAACATATTGATTTCTAATTGTATATTTGTAGAACAATGTAACAAACAAGGAAATAAAGTCATGTCTTCATGAAAGTAACTATAGAAAATTTATATAAAGTGCTTATGAAATTCTTAAAATAAAACAATGAAAATGTCTTTAGCATTTGAAACATAAAATGCAATTTTTCATATTTAGGAAAGGAGAAAGGTATATTGATACTAGAGATATGGGGTTGAAGGGGATAATATTAGAGACTTGGGCTATGGTAGTGGAACTAACAGAAATGTTAATAAACAATCACATGACATGATAATATTTTTTGCACAAGCTTTTAAATAACATGAGCATCTCACCCCCTAAGCATACACACCCTCTCTTCATATCTATCTAGAGGGAGGGAGTGTGTATGTGTAGTGGGTGAGATAGAAAGACAAACAAGGAGAGATGGAGAGATATAGATGGATGGGGGAGAGAGAGAAGAATAAAGGGACAAAGAGAGGGGGGAGGTTGAGATAGATAGATATGGAAAGAGATAGAGCATGTGTGGTGAGATATGGAAAGAGATAGAGCATGTGTGGTGAGATAGAGAGACAAAAAAGGAGAGATGGAAGGAAATATAAATGTAGATCTTCCGTATTTGTGCATATTTTCCTTATATGCGCATATATGTAAGTTGCACATATACAATATATTTGCATATATAGAGGATGTGCATATACGGAAGATATGCATGTATACAAAAGTTATGCATATGCGGAAGCTGTGCATATATGGATGTCGTCGTATATGCATATTATGAAAGTTACGCACTGCTTCTATATATGCGTAGCTTTCAGATATGTGCATATACAAAATTTGTGCATATACAAAAGTTGCGCATATATGGACATTGTGCAGAACTTCAACCTTTGTATAGGCGCAACTTTTGTATATACGCAACTTTTATATATGCGCATATATTTTGTATATGCACAACTTCTGTATATAAACATATCTTCTATATGTGCATAATTTTTATATATACACATATACGAAAGTAGTGCATACACAGAAGATATGTGATACAAAATATTTTCATATATAGAAGTTGTGTGATTTTCATATATTCACATCTTTCGTATATGTGCATCTTCCATATATGTGCACATTTAGAAGTTGCATATACACGATAGATGTGCATATGAAAAAGATGCGTATATACGGAAGATATGTCCATATACAAAAGTTATGCATATAGGGAAGTTGTGCATATATGGAGGTTGTTGTGTATGCATATTACAAAAGTTTCACACTACTTCTATATATGCGTAACTTTTGTATATGTGCATATATGGAAGTTGCGCATATATGGAAGACATAGGCATATACGAAAGTTACACATATACAGAAGATATGTGCATATATAGAAGTTGTGCATATACGAAAGATATGTGCATATATAGAAGTTGTGCATAAACGGAAGATATGCGCATATACGGAAGATGTGCAAAACTTCTGCCTCTGTATAAGTGCAAATTTCATATATGTGCAAACGGATATGCGCATATAGAGAAGTTGCACATAATATAAAATTTACACATATACGAAGACTGCACATATACAGTAGCTGAAGTTGCACATAAATTATGTATATGCACATCTCCCATATATGCAAAGCTACTGTATATATGCATCTACTTCCGTATATGCACATCTTCCATAAATGTGCATGTATTTTGTATATGCACAAATTCCATATATGTGCATGTATTTCATATATGTGCATATCTTCTGTATATGTGCATATTTGGAAGTTGCACATATACGAAAAATATGCACATATGCATAAGTTATGTATATGTCTCAAATGACACAACAGAACTCTAATGAACTCTAGTGAACTTGCCTCTTTACTCAAACACTCAACTATTCATAGAAAAAGAGTCAGACATCACATAGAATAAGGCAAATGAATTATTCTTAGCAAAGAGCTTCAAAGAATATCTTTAAGACCGACAGGTGTATGCCAATGTCCATAGATTAGGGTTACACAAGATTGCATGCAGATACCTGTTTTCCCATGTCCATACATCACCAGCTAGATACTGTCGCAGATCTGGACATGGGTGAGGCTATTTTTGAGTATCATCTAAGAGGCCATTGTTTCATCTCCCTTCTGTATATGTCCATATATTTCATATATGTGCATCTACCATATATGCACATTTAGTCTATATGTGTAACTTCTAGATATGCGAATATACAAAAGATATGCACATATACGGAAGAAGCGCATATATAGAAGATATTCACATATACGGAAGTTGTGCATATATAAAAGACATGCACATATACAGAAGTAGATGCATATATAAATAAGTTGTGCATATATGGTAGATGTGCATATACATAATTTATGTGCAACATCAACTACTGTGTATGCACAATCTTCGTATATGTGTAATTTTTATATTATGCGCAACTTCTGTATATGCACATATATGTTTGCACATATACGAAATTTGCACCTATATAGAAGCTGAAGCTCTGCCCAAATTCCATATATGTGCATATCTTCCGTATATGTACATATCTTCTATATATGCGTATATCTTTTACATATGTGTAAGTTTCGTATATGCCCATATCTTCCCTATACGCACAACTTCCATATATGCACATTTACAGAAGTTACACATATACAAAAGTAGTGTGCAACTTTCATAATATGCATATACGACAACCTCCGTATATTCACAACTTATGTATATGCGTAACTTTTGTATATGCATATCTTACGTATATATGCATCTTCTATATATGCACATCTATCGTATATGTGCAACTGCTATATATGTGCATATATGGAAGATTTGCACATACAAAAGTTGTGCATATATGAAAGTCACACAACTTATATATATGTGCATATTTTGTATCACATATCTTTCGTATGTGCGCAACTTTCGTATATGCGTATATACAAAATATATGCACATATACGAAAATTGTGCATATGCAAAAGATATGAGTCTATATAGAATTTGCACATATACAAAAAACATGCACATATATGAAAGTTGCGCTTATACAAAGGCTGAAATTTTGCACAACTTATGTATATGCGCATATCTTATATATATGCACATATCTTCTGTACATGTGCAACTTTTTTATATGCGCATATAAAAAAGCTACGCATACATATAAGCAGCGCGTAACTTGCATAATATGCATATACGTCAACCTCCATATATGCACAATTTTTGCATATGTGCATATCTTACGTATATGTGCATCCTTTGTATATGAAAATATACTATATATGTGCAACTTCCATATATGCGTATATGCATAAAATATGCACAAATATGAAACATATAGGCATATACAAAAGTTACGAATATACGAAAGGTATACATATACAAAGTCACACCACTTATGTATATGCGCATATTTTGTATCACATATCTTTTGTAGATGCTCATATCTTCCGTATATGTGCAACTTTCATATATGTGTATATATATAGGTTGTGCACATACGAAAGATATGAACATATATGGAAGATATGTTCATATACAGAAGTTGTGCACATAGGGAAGATATGCATATATATGAAAGTTTCACCTATACAAATATTGAAGTTTTGCGTAGCTTCTATATATGTGCATATCTTCTATATATGCACAACTTCCGTGTATGCACATATCTTTCGTATATACACATTTTTGTATATGCGCATATCTTTTATATATGCGCAACTTCCATATATGTGCAACTTCTGTATATGCACATATACAAAAGTTATGCATATACAGAAGCAGTGCACAAATTTCATAAATTCATATACAACAACTTCCATATATGCACAATTTTTGTATATGCGTAACTTTTGTGTACGTACATGTCGTCTGTATATGCATATTGTAATAGCCCTGGTGAAAATTTCATGTAATAAAAGTTAAAAACAATGACCACGGTCGATGAGACACTTATTCTAAGCTGAATGTTAGGAAAGACATCCTAGAGGGTGTTCATTTGGTTTTTTATGGCAAAGGCAATGGCTAAGTCTTTGGAAAGGCAAAATGTCATTTTTGGCACATTTATTTATGAAAATAATGGAAATTAGGAGAAAAAAGAGGTAAAATGTCACAGGTTGCATGTGAGTAGGAAAATGAAGGAAAATAATGGAAAATGAAGAAAATAAATGCCTCGTTCATAAAACAAATCCTAAGGATCAGTTGGTAACCTTTTTCATTTCAGTGTTGGATCTCTCTTATTATTCTCTATCTCTCTCATGCTCTTGGATACTTAGAGTTTCCTTAGAGCACTCTTGGATAGTATGGAATACTTGGATTCTTGGAGCAAGAAGGCAAAGGAAGAGAAGGAAAACATAAGGAGGCATCAACATCAACAGACACGTCATATTTTCTTGCAGGTACTGAGTTGCATGTATGATTTATTCACTAGTTTTGGCATGCATGGCATATGCATGTGGATTTTTGGGTTGTGATTTGTTATTGGCATGGAGAATTTCCTGGATCGATAGTGGATTTCCTAGCCTTGCCATTTCGTGGATAGCCATGGTAGTTGTGGCTTACTTTAATTGTTTTGTTTTTGGTTGGTTCTCATGTTTCCTTAGCTTGGGTTGAGTTATTAGTTCTGGAAGTGTTGGTTTAACAAACGCTCTGGAAGCCCTGTAATAGCTTGGGTAGAGTTACTAGTCTTGGAATCCTTGGTTAGACAAATGCTCTGGAATCCCTTAGTGGGTTGAGTTACTGGTCCTGGAAGCCTTGGTTGGACAAACACTCTAGAATCCTTATATAAGTTGTGGGTTGAGTTACTAGTTCTGGAAGCCTTGGTTGGACAAACGCTATGGAAGCCCTGGAAGCCCTATATGAGTTTTGATTGATGTGTTCTATAAGATCCCACGTTCATGTTGGGAATATGTCTAAGGGGTGGATGGTTGAAGAGAGATTTGGCTCAACCATTCTACAGTCGAGTGGAACGTGGTAGTCCCATCTCCGGTTGGTTCATTGCATTCATTAATGAGAAATCCATTCCCTTGATTTTCATGTATAAAGGCACTGATGTATATATGGATTTTGATGGTTGATATTTTTATTGTATTTATGTTCATATTATGTTGGTTATATGCACATTTTATGATAGCAACTATGTATGGCTCTCAACATGTTTTTACTTGTATATGAATGGATAATGTGTCAATGACCTAATAGATGATAATGTAGCAAATGGCATGAGGGAACAATGGTTCATAGTGATTCTCATATAAGTATGAGATCCATACACTTAATTATGTTGTTTACACATGTAGGTTACATGTTGATGATTTGTTTGATGAAATGCATGTCATGGCTAATAGGGGTATGGTTAAGGTCATGTTGAGATTATTGCTTTTGTTTCATTATTTCCATATACTTTTCTTGATTTCAAGCTATCATTCCATTCTCGGTAGTGGCCTAGCCTCTAGGCCTAAAAAATGGCTTAAATCCAGGGGTCGTTGGCACAAAACTGGCACGTTTGGTCCACAATCGCTAGCATGCAGGCCTATGAGAGTGACTTTAGGTCTCTGGTCACTCCCTTGCCCATAGCATGAGAGCGACTATGGCCTAAGAGGTCCAAAACATCAGTGGGACCCAAGGAAAAGCTGTTTGAGTGGCTGAATTGTCTCCTGAGGGTTTTGTTGATGGTGTTAGATGACTGTATGTGATGTTCCATCAATTACACTTCCTTATGGTCACATAGGAGGTTGTATCTGATCATAGTAGTCTCTCATCTCATGTTTACCCTGGTTGGCATGGTTACTTTAGGTAGGTCTGGGAGGAGGGTGTTACACATATCTACCTGTTGTAGCTACTACAACCACCATCCAGAAATTTTCCTTAGCTTCATTTTGGAGCCTCCCTATCGACCATCTTCAGCAGCATGTCTTGCACTGTCAAGTACACAAGTTTCAGTGGTTTTCTAGTAGGTTTCCAGCCTGTGCATGATAGCTTGTTGCATCCCCCTCACAGGTTGTTTCTCTGGACTTGGTCCAGCTGTAGGCTGAGCAGCTCCCTCTAGAAATTGCACAATTCTGGAGGGGAACCAATCTTCCCTCCAAAAATTGTGCAAATCTGACTGACAACCTGTTGGGCCCCAAAATTGCTTAATCCTTCCTGTCAATCTTCACTGGAAAAACTACGCAATCCTGTCTGCCAATCTTCAATGGAAAAACTATGCAATCTAGCCAAGCAAGACTGCTCAGCCTAGAAATTGCGCAATTATGGGCAGCAGTTAGCTGCTCAACCCATAAATTGCGCAATCCCTATGGGACAGCCATCCCAGCAACTAGCAAAAATTGCACAATTCTGGGAGACAGTCACCTGATCCTCTCAGAAATTGTGTAATCCCTTTGGGACAGTCATCTCTACTTAGCCCAAAAACTGCGCAAATTTTCATCCCAGGCCCGTAGACCGAGGCATGTGCCTTCAGGTTGACCAGTTCCCTCCGGGACGGGGCAAAATTGATTTTCATGCATGGATTGTTTCTCCCAAGGCAACATGCAAACGCATCCCTTGATTTAGGGATCTATCTTTAGCAGTTGGAGGTTTCATCCAAGGATCATTTCAGAAACCTCCCGCCAAGTGTCGCTTTTCCTAGATTTATGCCATGTGCGTCCAAACCTCAATTTTATCAAAACTCATGAACCGAACATTGCAGAGCTTGTTCCTCGCATTGGCCTTGCATCTCTGACATCCCACATTTCCTCTAGGAGTTGTCGGCACATTTAGCTCAATTGTTTTGGGGTAAGCTCGCTTTTCATGTCTCGCATTGTGTTTCTGTCGCTTTTTGTGTTTCGTTTTGTGTGAGTGTTGCCTGCTTGATTTCAATGAGCGCTTTCTGTCATTTTGATGTATGTTAGCTTGTCAAAGCACCTTTTCATTTTTCATTCGCATCTCACGGTTGTTGCATGCATGATATTGTTTTTGCATGGACGGTCGCCATTGCAGCGACTTGTTTCACACACATGCATGCTTTCTTGTTTCCTTAATCCTACACTTGTTATTTGCATGTATGATCATTAGCTCTTGTTTGCACTCATCTCATCATGCATTCAGACTTCTCATGTTTGAAGTCGCTCGTCAACTAGTCTGCACTGCCTTGGCCCGTACTATGCCTTGCCTGACTAGCACTCCACATTTCCGGAAGCGAAGGTTCTACCTTCCTTCCAGAAATTGCACAAGTCTGGCCCACCATTGACCTCTGGGCTTGCATTGCGCAATTCTTGGAGGCAGTGTCCTACTGGCCCTAGAAACTGTGTAATGCAGTTTGTTGGTTACATGTCACTGCTGACTAAAATTATGCATTGCGCAGTTTCAGTCCTCAGCAGGCCATGCTAGAGTGTGCAATGTGCAATTCCAGTGGTCAATCAACCTCCAGACAGCCCGGACTATGCCTTGCACAAGTTTGGCAATCAGTCTTCGGACCTCTGGACGGAAATTGCCATTCACGATCAATCACATAGGTATGTTGCAAGTCAATCCTCAAGCTTGCTTTCATTTTCGACTGATAGATTGCTTTCCATGAGTCTTGTTATGTCTCCATGCATCACAAGTGTTCATCAACCTCCCAGCAACTCAAGTACAATGGCTTCCAGGAGATCAGAGTCAAAGACACTGTTAAGAGTGCAACTGGGGATGCAGTCGATCAAGTGTCTATGAACTTGCCTATCTATTATGACATCAATTTGTTCATGGACAAGGATATCAAGATGAAATGGTAATAGCGTCACAGTGAGCAGCACCATCAATAGCAGCAGAAGGTAACACACCTGCACATGACGAATGCAAGAGGAAGGTTGCTGACAGCATAGAGGCGGAGCAACGCTACAAGTTCAAAGCAAATCCACTCATGACGAAAGCAGATTTGGAGATTGAGGCTATGAGGTGACGGTGCGACACGAAGATCACATGAAGGTAGAGAAAGAGTTGCATGTGTTGAAGCAGCAACTCAAGGAAGAATAGGAGCTGCACAGACAAGAGAATGGGTTGTAGTAGGAACAGGTACAGCAAGGGGCGCAACATGCACAAATTGATGAAACTGCGCCCGTATAAGTTATTGATCCCTCCCAACAACTAGCATAGAGCAGACAAGGTGAGCAATGTTGTTGATCGCATGCAAGGGAATTCAGCAGCATGCATGTCATTATGCACATGCATGCGATCCCACCCATACAGCACACTCACCGAGGCGAAGACAAGAAGAAAGTCTTACTAGAGCTAAACATGTAGTTTGACAAGTTGATGTGCATGGTCACCAACACACACTTAGAGATCAGCACAAATATTATGCATCAGTATGTTGCTAGTCCAGCTGCACTCAAGACAATGATGCACATGTTATCAGATGAGTTGGATAAAGGAGCCATTTCAGTGTACCGGGATGCAACAGAGGCAAAAGTTCGCTTCAGCAAGATGTCACTGTTGAGTGCACAGACACCATCATGGACGACCAAGCGTGGCATCAGCTCACCATCATCACCATCACAAGGATGTCAAAGAGTTGGTCTCACCACAAAGGTCCGAGTGTCAGTGATGTCTCGCATGGCTTGCTCAAGCCATTTTGTCTCACATGGGCACATGTGCATTGTAATGTAACGTCTTGTCAAGTGGAAGTTCAAGTGTCGATAGTTGAATGTAACAGTCATAGAGTAGTTGAAGAGTCATGAGGATAGATGAACAATCACAAAGGGGAATGTCAAGGGTCATCCCACCCATTGCTATAAATAGAACGTCATAACTCATTGTAAAGGCTTTTGGTCAGCCAAGCTTCCAATAGGATTATCTTAGAGTAAGCTTGGACAGTATTATAACAAGCCTTGGCTTCTCCACTGTGCAGAGATAGTATATCTCTTTGGAGGAGCAGGCGGTTGTGGCTATAACATTCTGCTGTCAGAACTAGTGGTTGGACATGGATGTATTGTATGATTGGAACTTGCACTTCTTAATATAACATAGCCAACACATTTCATGCATATTTTGTATTGTATTTCAGCTATCTGTTTACTTTAAATGATATATGTATATGTTTTCTTACGCATAAATGTGTAGTTATTTCTATATATGTATGTATGAATCTTTCTTAAATGTGTTGTTGGTTTAACCATCACTTTGGATTGCTAGTTAACTTTCCTTCCTTGTTGTGATGCATCTTTGTTCGTGTGTTCCCTTCTTAACTCCGTGCTATCACAGGTTTCCAAGGGGCGCACTCACCCCACCCTCTGTGTGTTAGAACATCTCATGCACCTTCCTTGACTCATTGCATATGTCACACCCTTCCTACCAACAGGGACATCTTACTTTCCTTTGTGCGAAACCACGATCAAGGAATTACCGTACGACCCACTGTTGGGACTCCTACACCAAACGGTCTAAGGTCTAATTGGGAATTCTTAGCGGGGAGATCCTTGGACATGTTGGCGGGTCTAGCACCATCAACATTTTGGCACTAGAAGGAGGGCGAGATGACAAGCTGAGTCCTCATATTTGTTTTGAATCTCTACATATCTATCATGACTAACTACAGAGTTGCTCTTTCAGAGTGTATGTCTTATGGAAACGACTTCATTATCTTGAAAAATCTCTCGGATAACTTGTCACATAAAACATACGATGGTGGAGGCCACGTAGCCTTGGTTAGGCACGCGGTCAACATTGTAGGCTCATGTGAAAGACATGGAATATTTGAAGAGTACATGAGTTGCGCATTGTTCGTCTACATGCTTCGAGGGCACCCAATGCACTGGTGTGCCATGCTGCCCGAAAAATCTATTCATTCTCTTTCTCATATGGTCACAAAGATAGACCGTGCTTTCAATCACTTTAACCATAAAGCACTCGATCAAGAAATTCTAAAATTATGAAAAGCACCCGATGAATATGTTGAACAGTTTAAAACACTCTTTTGTAATCTTGCATACTGGTTCCCCAAACATGAAATTCATTGGGAATTTATTTATGGAATATTTGAGTATCTTCTTCAGAAATCTAAAAATCCACAATCCTTGAAAGCATCCAACCCCGCTTAGCACATTTTGGTGATGCAGCTGCGCAATCACAGGTGGGCACAGTTGTTGTCACAAGTGATTGTTCACCTTCACCTCATCAAACAGCTCCACCACTACAGAGTGATGTGGGACATTATGCACATGCATCTGTTAAATTGTCACATCCTCCCACCCTACCTGCTCTTGATATCTGCGCAGATTTGGCTTGCAAGCCTCTTGGTTGTCACGTGGATTCGTTCCCTCAACCTTCGTCCCCGCGTTCTGTTGATCCTATGGATTTTATTGTCTTGTGCTCTTCCGTTCCGGACTCCTCACCTGTTGTGAACAAGGATCAATCTGTTGACGGAGTTGGACTTGTGCAGCCAACCTATGCAATCATTCATGATGAGTGTGTGCGGGAATCTAAAGAAGAACCTGCGATGAAGGATGACTCCCTTCCATCCACGCCTCACCCGCTCTACCCTAACATCCCTTGTGATTCTGCCACTGTTGATTTCCCTTGTGAAAACTCATTTCTGGATGTTTCTACTTCTGCTCATTCATAGGACACACCGAATGTCAATCTGTCATTACATTGTGGAGAGGAAACATCTTCCTCCGAAAATTTTCCCAATCTGTCATCTATCATTTTTGAAAGCACAGAGAGTGAAAATCCTTGCTTCTCATCTACCCCTCTGCACGATTCATCAAATCATGAGGATGCCTACAAACATCCTGAATTTTTTGATCTTGGTTGTCGTGATCTCTCTACTCCTTCATCTGATCACGATGTTGATTCAATCATTGATAATATGTCTAAGACACTAGTCTACGATGATTTAACTATCAACTAAGTCGAAACCCCGCAGACAGTCAAGGCACTTCAGCCTAAGCTGATGGTTATGTCAGGCCCTCTCTGTCCTGAGGTTGGTTTCACTTTCAATCAAGAAATTGTTGAAACACATAAGGCTCCTCATCACTCTCTGCTTTGCATTCAAGATCAATCTAACACTCATATTTCACTTCCTCCACTCAAACTACATGATCCCATCACTCATGCATTGGAGGAATCTTACACAGCAAGCACACATGCACAACGTAAGCGGTCTACCGTTCTCACGTTTGCTTGCATCTCATAGTCAAGAGAATGCATACACTCAACATTTGCACGCAATGTAGCACAACACCATGGCAAGTCCACACTTGTAAGCTCAAAATGTGTCTGTATTCATCGCTATATCTTTCATGCTTGCTGGTTTGCGTAGCTGCGATGTTCGTAAACCGTGCCTTCACCAATATGGGTCAACCAATGTGTCGGTGGCTATGTAGAATTTCCTGCAAATTCTCTACAAATCTACCTCTGAGATCTATGTAGAAAATCTGACTGTAGATTAACTCAATAATGCAATATACCAAAGCAAAATACTATAATCTACTTCTACTATCAAACTTGCGGAAGCTTAAAGATCAAGCTGAATCAAAGCTAAACACATATAACCAGAAGGAGAAGAATCAATGCACATGAAACACAGAAAATACTTAAGGGAAAGCCTCAACTAAAAACCCCACTATCTGTATTATCATACAAGGTGGAAATATATCAGAATTACACAAAGCCTTAGCTCTCACAGCTAACTAGCTCTCAATACAATCCTCCTAGATGCTCACAAGCAAACAAGGCTTCTCACAAACCTTCTCCTCTGCCCTCCAAGCTCCTATTTCCTTGCGCAGTTACCTCTTGGATGATCTCCTTCATCCAGTGTAACACTGCACTCACACACTGCTCTAACACATTGTCAAAACTACGCAATCCTCAAGGAACCTTGTTCCTTTTGCATGGATGAGTTTCCTTTATAGGAAAACTCATGCAACTGATAGATAGTAACTTGTCCTTGACATTTAGCTCAACTGGGTCATTCTAAATAGACATGCATGAGTTTCTGATGAGAGAATCTTCAGTTATATGGAGTACACTAGTTAGATGCATGCATTAACTAATTGAACTCACAATTAGTTCCTCAAACAGTATGGAACTAATTTAACTGGACTTAACTCAGTAAACTGAGCTAACTAATTACAACTCAAATATAACTCAATCTTATCTCCTTAATTAAGCGATAATCTCCTTAATTTAAGGGATAAATGTTGCATGACTTCAGAAAGACTTCTAACTTGAATTTCTCCAACTAATTAATCCATAATGAATTAATTAATTATTTTCAAGCAACTAGTGAGACTAAATTCGAATTTAATTCAAAATTTTAATTCAAGGACAAATTTCTTCTTGATATTTTCAACAAGCAGCATTGGAAGTCTCACTTCTCGTGAGACGACCCATGCACTGTTAGCTTAGAAGTAGGAGTAGTGTTTTCTTTTGAGTTGTTTGCTTGCATGCATGTTTGCTTCTTTCTTTGTGTGTTTTTTTTCTTTCTTGTTTGTTTTCTTACTTGCTCTGCTTCCGCATTTGCTTGTGCTTCTTGCTTTGCTTTTTGGTTTGTTTTCTTGTTATTTTCCATAAGTAGTTTCGCATGGACCATGTGCGACTCTTGAAACAAGCTGGGTAAAGTACAAGAGTACTTGTACAACTATCAACATCTGGTTATCTATTGTTCTCTCTCTCATGTAAGAACTTGTTGTCTTCAGTCCATGATACATCAATGGAAAATACCTATTGTTCGATTTGAGCCTTGGTGAAAACACAATGCTGGCATGCTAACTAGTGTCACCTACTCTAGTCGGTTGTTTATGGGTTAATCCTTGTTAGCTCAGTCAAGTAGAGTAAGGTGAGGGGGGAAACCTTAACAAGCACGTCAGAGGTATACATAAACTACTTATCTGAAGAAACAACCTCTTATGCTCTCAACAAGTCTGGATCCCTCTTCCGCCTCTGAAATGAATAAGTGCTATGCACAGTTATGAAAATAAAAAATGAAAAAAATGAAAAAGTGAAAAAAATTAATAAGGCGAAAGAAGAGAAAGGCTTCCTACACAGAGAGGTGATGCAAGTAACTCTGTCGGGGCACTAACCAGGCTCGCTGGCAACGAAGCAATTCTTGTGTTCCCGCGTGACTCTGTCGAGGTACTATCCAGGCCTGCTGGCAGTGGAGAAACACCAAAGATGAAACTAAAACTCCGACGACTATACTGCTTATGCACCAATATATTCGTCAACCCTAATCGAAACAACTATTTTGGCTTGGCTTGGAATGTGTGTCGACCGACCAAGGTCTTGCAAATGCTACATCTTACAATCAAGCAAGGGTGAAAACCAAGATGACCAGAGAACTGAACAATACTTCTGGAGGTGTTAAACTTGCTTTTCATGAACAAGGTCCATTCAGAGAGCTGGAGTTCTACCAGTGTATCGCCAATTGTTGTAGCGGCTACAACCACCGTCCAAAATTTTGCCTTAGCTTCGTTTTGGAGCCTCCCTATCGACCATCTTCAGCAATACGTCTCGCACTATCAACTACACAAGCTCTCTTGGTTTTCTAGCAAGTTGCCAGCCTGTGCATGATAGCTTGTTGCATCCCCCTCACATGTTGTTTCCCTGGAGTTGGTCCAGCTGCAGGTTGAGCAGCTCCCTCAAGAAATTATGCAATTCTGGAGGGGAACCAGCCTTCCCTCCAGAAATTGCGCAAATTTAACTTACAGCTTGCTGGGCTCCAGAATTGCATAATTCTGGAGGGGAACCAGCCTTCCCTCCAGAAATTGCGCAAATCTGACTTACAACCTGTTGGGCTCTGGAATTGCGCAATCCTACTGTCAATATTCACTGGAAATACTACACAATCTAGCCCAGAAATTTTGAAACTCTGGGCATCAGTCAGCTGCTCAGCCCAGAAATTGCGCAATCCCTCCGGAACAGTGTTAATATTTGGGTATGTTCTATGCTAGAGAAATTTATTTAAATCTTCACAGTTAGCAATCACATCAACATTAAGATAAACTGCAGATAGAACATAAATACAAATTGCAGAAGACAAGCCAAGACAAGAGGACACAGGATGTGGCGCTAGCTAGGGACAAACCCCACAATGTGTGGGGAAACCCTTGATCAATTCTTCTTTTATGTTCTTCAAAGTTAAGCAGAGAGAGAGAGTACATTTACAACAAAATTCAACACTACGACTTATCTAGATCTAGCATAGATCATTTCGAATAACGATGAGATCAATTGAAGACATTCTGCTTCAACTGATTCTCCAAGGTGACTCCTTCACCTATCATTGTGTTGCATCAGGTTCTCTTGTTGTACCACAGCATACTGCACCATGTTGCACTAATCATGTTGCCCATGTCCATGATCTTATCCATCATCATGTTGCCCATGTCCATGATCTTATCCATCATCATGCTGCACATTCATATTAAAGCCATCGAGATCATAAGAATATATGGAGATCATTCCTTATATATTTATTGTTCACCAAGGTCATATCCCTACAGATGACTGGGAGAATGTCGAGATATATATAGTGATCTTCTATGCTATAATAGTTATGCAGAGAACATAGTCCTTCTGCTTCAAACCCTAACCACTGCTGGCTTGCGGGTTCCATATATGACTGTGTTCTCCATATATGACCTGCGTTCCATATATAATCCAAACTGTGGGCTTCATATATTACCTGCCTTCCATATATAATCCAAACTGCGGGCTTCATATATTACCTGCATTCCATATATAATCCAAACGTGGATTTCATATATTACCTGCGTTCCATATATAATCCATCTGTGGGCTTCATATATCACCTGTGTTCCATATATAAGATTGTGTTCAGATGACATGACAGCGTATGACTGTATTGTCATTTGCTGCGTTCAGATGTTATGCGTATGACAGCGTATGACTGTATTGCCATTTGCTGCGATTAGATGCTATGCGTATGACTGTATTGCCATTTTCTGCATTCAAATTCTATGCGTATGATTGTATTGCTATTTGCTGTGTATACATATTTATTTCCAACGTATATATGAACTCATACACAGCGTATTGAACAGCATATATATAATTCCCAGCATATATGCAACCATGACTGCGTTTACCTTTACAGCGTGTAAGTCTCCAGCGTATAAGTCTTCAGCGTGTAAATCTTCGTGATCTTACATATATGCATGACAGCGTATAAAGTATTTGTTGTGCGTATAGGTATCCATTGCCAACGGATTAGAGATTGTTGTGTGTATGACAGCGTATCTTTTCATTTTGCGTATAGTGGCTACATACTTTTCCTTTGTTGCGTTTAGGGCTTCACGATACTGTTATTTAGGGCTGCATTTAATGCCTTCTCCTTTACTGTGTTTCTCACTACGGCTAGGGCATTGTACTGTTGTTAAGGCATCATTTAAGGCCAGCGTATTCTTTTTTTCTCTCCTTCTCCAAAAACCCAAGACATGGAGAGGAGATCACCTGAAGAATACCTATGTAAAATGACTTCAAGTCCTCACCAATTTATACTAAAACGTGGATGATGAATAGACACAATTATTGGGCTTCCGAGCCTACATAAGATGCTGGTCGGCTTGATAATAATTCCATAATCAAAATAAATTCATATCTCCATAAATACTTATCGGAATCGGATGATCTTTGGATCAATCCTACACCTCTCGATGAGAGGGATCCAATAAAAATATCAGTTGCCATAAATAAGCTGACCCACATGGAGTTTGGCCCTAGTTTCCAATTTTAACACTCCCTCTCAACTAGGGAGAACTCCATCCGCTGATCCATATGTCTGACTGTACTATCTCTGCCATCAATGACCTGCACTGCTCTGCCTAGCTCTACTGGCTCTAATATGCTCTGCTTAGCTTTGCTGGCTCTGCTAGCTCTGCTTTGCTCTGCTTTGCTCTGCTCAGCTCTTCTCTACTCTGCTCTACTCAACTTTGCTGGCTTTGCTCTGCTCTGCGCAACTCTACTCTGCTCTACGTAGCTCTGCTCAGCTCTACTGGCTCTGCTCTACTCTGCTTAGCTCTGCTGGCTCTCCTAGCTCTGCTCTACTCTACTCAGCTCTGCTCTACTCTGCTCAGCTCTACTGGCTCTGCTCTGCTCTGCGCAGCTATGCTGAACTATGAAGAAGAAGAATTGATCTAGAATGTCTCATACCATCTCCACTGACCCAAAGTCAGTCTTAGAGTGTGTACCACTGGTCCCAAACCAGTCTCAACCGACCCAAAGTTAGCGTCATAGTGGGTACCACTCTTACCACTGGTCCCAAACCAGTATCGCAGGCTCAGAGAGTGTACCACTGGTCCCAAACCAATCTCAACCGACCCGAAGTCAACATTATAGTATGTACCACTCTCACTGGTCCCAGACCAGTCCTACACTGACACGAAATCAGTCTCAAATTATGTATCACTCGTCCCAGACCAGTCTCAACCGACCCGAAGTCAGCGTCATAGTATGGTACAACTCCTACCACTGGTCCCAGACCAATATTGCAGTCTCAGAGAGTGTACCACTAGTCCCAGAGCAGTCTTAGCCGACCCGAAGTTAGTGTTATAGTATGTACCACTCTCACTGGTCCCAGACCAGTACTTCACTAACACGAAGTCAGTCTCAGAGTATGTACCATTGGTCCCAGACTAGTCTCAACCGACCCAAAGTCAGCGTCATAGTATGGTACAACTCCTACCAGTGGTCCCAGACCAGTATCATTGATCCCACATCAATGGAGGTCATCCTAGCGTAGGGAGTACGGTAGATACAATGATGCGTCCATCGGTACTACTATGGTCCCTAACTTCATTTCCCTGCTCATTGATCAAATGAGAGGTACTTCCCATGAGTCCCAGACTGCATGGGTAGGATGCCTCGACAGGAGAACTTAATCAATCCCATCCTCACAGGAGAACACATCAATCCTACTACAATTTCCATGGAGAATACATCAATCCAGGCCTCACAGGAGAACACATCAATCCTGCTACAATCGCCATGGAGAACACATCAATCTAGGCCTCACAGGAGAATTAATCATCCTGATACACAGGAGAGCGAATCATCTTGTTCCACAAGAGAGCGAATCATCTTGTCTCACAAGAGAGCGAATTATCTTGTCCCAGTGCGCACCACCAGGAGAGGGTGAGTCACCCCGTGGTCGTACATTGCTCCAGTAAGAACCGCAAGCCTCCAGAGGTCCCAGAGCTCAATGTATGCAACATGCAAGACCCTTGTACAAGGCTCTCTTGACGACTCCAAGTCGTTCGGGAAAATCCTAGATTTGATCTTTCCCCCCGAGGCTTTAGCGACCTGTACATCATCTCAGTGTGATGGAGCCTCCTTTCTCATCGACTTACCATATCCTGGATAAGGTAGTATCTGATGTCTATCTGCTGGAGCAATTGTTGAATACGAGATTCCTCAATAATCGAATCCCTCCTCTGGTTGTTACAGAGAATCACAATGGTATTCATTATGTGTACAAACAGCTCATTAAAGAGCTTTCCCCAACCAAACAGCTTCATATGAGATCATACTCGTAGATATGTATCTGGTCTCGGCAGTGCTTATAACAACTGACTTCTGCTTCCTGCTCATCCATGATATCGAAGCAGAATCCAAAGAGAACCAGCACTAAAAAGTTCTTTAGTGATCCTCCACACTGCCTGCCCAGTCAGCATTCGAATAATCATGCAGTTTTCATATTTCTGACAGTGTATCTCAATTCATGAGGGATTGTGCCCCGAAGATATCTCAGAAGATTCTTGGCATCAATCCAATGAGGCTCAACTAAATATGAGCTCACCATGCTAACTACAAAACATATGTCCGGATGGAAGTTCACCAAGAACATCAATGCGAATGAGTTTATGGAACTTAGTCGCATTTCCCAAATCTGGTCCGACATCACTACCATACTTTTGAAAGTTAATATCCTCAAGGTAGTCATAGGTTTGTTGTTTATCTTTCCACATTCGGAATCCAACTCCCACTATCTTCTACAAATGAGAGGGTCTGCACCTGTCAGACATAGGTTCCGGTATGAGAGGTCTGTCATCCACAACCTTCGAAGGTTTGGATCGATTTCACTCCTAGTGAATCTCAGCTTCATCAGACAGTTGTTGATCCTCTCATACTATGCCCAGGGTGATTTTCTTCAAGCCATAGAGGGATTTCTACCACCTGCATACGTGAGATTCCCGATCATGAATCTCAAACTCCTCGGGTTGTTCCAAACCTGTGGACCTGTGGCATGAGGGGAATGGTCCCCTTATAAGATTTTCCTTCAATACATCTCAAACATGTACCTTCATGCTCCTTTTGAATTCAGGCATCCATGTCACCATCTAACTCACAGGCCTTCGGTGTTACGTGACAATGGACATGGTCCCCAGTGGAATTCTTGCAATTTGATACAACCTTGAACTCAAAAACATCTTTAAAAAATCTATTTTCAAACACGTACCTTTCCATCGATGAGTGCCACCTTGAAACCTTTGACTTCCATTGCTGAAATGGACACCAGGTTCTTCTTGCGATCAGGTACATAAAATAGATTGTGTAAATGAATCGAGTTACCTTCATTCATTTGAGGGGTAATATTCCCTACACCCTTAGATCTTAACTTCCCAATGAAGTGATATTTAAGTAGGTCATCAAAAACTTCCGTGGCGCCATTCTGATAATATTCTCTACTTCCACTTCACCCTTGGTGAATTTGAACCCATTGATCCTTCTATCTTGTCCCAACTGTCATTGGTGATTGCTCTTTCACTCTTGCTTGGGCATTGTCTTCACGTCAGCTCTAATTCCATGTTAAGATTTGGGTATGTTCTATGCTAGAGAAATTTATTTAAATTTTCACAGTTAGTTTTCACATCAACATTAAGATAAACTGCATATAGAACATAAATATAAATCGCAGAAGACAAGCCAAGACAAGAGGACACAAGATGTGGCGCTAGCCAGGGACAAACCCCACAATGTGTGGGGAAACCCTTGATCAATTCTTCTTTTATGTTCTTCAAAGTTCAGTAGAGAAAGAGAGAGAGAGAGTACATTTACAACAAAAGTCAACACTATGACTTATCTAGATCTAGCATAGATCATTTCGAATAACGATGAGATCAGGGGAAGACATTCTGCTTCAACTGATTCTCCAAGGTGACTCCTTCACCTATCATTGTGTTGCATCTGGTTCTCTTGCTGTACCACAGCATACTGCATCATGCTGCACTAATCATGCTGCCCATGTCCATGATCTTATCCATCATCATGCTGCCCATGTCCATGATCTTATCCATCATCATGTTGCACATTCATATTAGAGCCATCGAGATCATAAGAACATACGAAGATCATTCCTTATATATTTATTGATCACCAAGTATAAGTCATATCCCTACAGATGACTGGGAGAATGCCGAGATATATATAGTGATCTTCTATGCTATAATAGTTATGCAGAGAACGTAGTCTTTCTGCTTCAAACTCTAACCACTGTTGGCTTGTGGGTTCCATATATGACTGTGTTCTCCATATATGACCTGCGTTCCATATATAATCCAAACTGCAGGCTTCATATATTACCTGCGTTCCATATATAATCCAAACTGTGGGCTTCATATATTACCTGCATTCCATATATAATCCAACTGCGGGTTTCATATATTACCTGCGTTCCATATATAATCCAACTGCGGGCTTCATATATTACCTGCGTTCCATATATAAGACTGTGTTCAGATGACATGACAGCGTATGATTGTATTGTCATTTGCTACGTTCAGATGTTATGCGTATGACTGTATTGCCATTTGCTACGTTCAGATGCTATGTGTATGACTGTATTGCCATTTGTTGTGTTCAGATGCTATGCGTATGACTATATTGCTATTTGCTACGTATACATATTTATTTCCAGCGAGGTCCCGAAGGGGCTTGCGCTTCCTAGTGCAAGGAACGCTACTTTGAAGCGAGTCTCTGAGACTCACTTGTATATATGAACTCATACACAGTGTATTGAATAGCTTATATATAATTCCCAGCATATATGCAACCATGACTGCATTTACCTTTACAGCATGTAAGTCTCAAGCGTATAAGTCTTCAGCGTGTAGGTCTCCAGCATGTAAATCTTCCTGATCTTACATATATGCATGATAGCGTATAGAGTATTTGTTGTGCATATAGGCCTCCATTGCCAACGGATTAGAGATTGTTGTGTGTATGACAGCGTATCTTTTCATTTTGCGTATAGTGGCTGCGTACTTTTCCTTTGCATGCGTTTAGGGCTTCATGAGACTATTATTTAGGGCTGCATTTAATGTCTTCTCCTTTACTGCGTTTCTCACTGCGGCTAGGGCATTGTATTGTTGCTAGGGCATCATTTAAGGCCAGCGTATTCTTTTGTTCTCTCCTTCTCCAAAAACCCAAGACGTGGAGAGGAGATCACCTGAAGAATACCTATGTAAAATGACTTCAAGTCCTCACCAATTTATACTAATTTAAACGTGGATGATGAATAGACACGACTATTGGGCTTCCAAGCCCACATAAGATGTTGGTCGGCTTGATAATAATTCCATAATCAAAATACATTCATATCTCCATAAATACTTATCGGAATCGAATGATCTTTGGATCAATCCTACACCTCTCGATGAGAGGGATCCAATAAAAATATCAGCTACCATAAATAAGCTGACCCGCATGGAGTTTGGCCCTAGTTGCCAATTTTAACAGACAACCAATGCAGCATCTAGCAGAAATTACGTAAATCCACCTAGGACAATTTCTTAGCCCAAAAATTACGCAATCCTGAGAGGCAATCACTTGTTCCTCTCAGAAATTGCTCAATCCTAGGAGACAGTCACCTGTTCCTCTCAGAAATTGTGTAATCCCTCTGGGACAACCATCTTTGCCCAGCCCAGAAACTGCACATATTTTCATGCCAGGCTCGCAGACGAGGCATGTGCCTTTAGGTTGATCGGTTACCTCCGAGACTGAGAATAACTATTTTTCATGCATGGACTGTTTCTCCCAAGGCAGCAT
Organism: Pinus tabuliformis; assembly: GCA_031772625.1. NCBI lineage: Eukaryota > Viridiplantae > Streptophyta > Pinopsida > Pinales > Pinaceae > Pinus > Pinus tabuliformis. Next base: position 1,842,176,504 of record CM062819.1, read on the forward strand.
GCAAAGGCATTCCTTGATTCAGGGATATATATTTAGCAGTTGGAGGTTACATGCAAGAATCATCTCAGAAACCTCCCGCCAAGTGTCACTTTTCCTAGATTTCTGGCATGCACGTCCTAACCTCAATTTTATCAAAACTCATCAACCGGACACTGCGGAGCTCATTCCTCGCATTGGCCTTGCACCTCTGACATCCCACATTGCATCTAGGAGTTGTCGGCACATTCAGCTCAATTGTTTCAAGGTAAGCCCGCTTTTCATGTCTCGCGCTGCATTTCTATCGTTTTTTGTGTTTCGCTTTGTGTGATTGTTGTCTACTTGATTTTAGTGAGTGCTTGTTCTCATTTTGATGTATGTTATCTTGTAGAAGCATCGTTTCAGTTTTCATTCGCATCTCACTGATGTCGCATGCATGACACTGTTTTTGCACACACAGTCACCATTGCAGCGACTCGCTTCACACACATGAATGCTTTCTCATTTCCTGAATCCTGCACTTGTTGTTTGCATGTATGATCATTCACTCTTTTTTGCACTCATATCATCATGCATTCAGTCTTCTCATGTTTTCAGTCGCCTGTCGGTCAGTTTCGACTACTTTGGCCCGAACCGTGCCTTGCTCGGCTAGCACTACGCATTTCTGGAAGCGAAGGTTCTACCTTCCCTCTAGAAATTGCACAAGTCTAACCCAGCACTGACCTCGAGGCTTGCATTGCGCAATTCTTCGAGGCAGTGTCCTGCTGACCCAGAAACTACGCAATGTAGTTTGCTGGTTACATGTCACTGCTGACTGAAATTACGCATTGCACAATTTTAGTGCTCAGCAGGCCAGGATGGACTGTGCATTGCACAGTTCCAGTGGTCAATCAGCCTCTAGACAGCCCGGATTGTGCCTTGCGTATTTTTGGCATTCAGTCTCCCGACCTCCCAGCGGAAATTGTGCAACCTTCACGATCAATCACATAGGTATGTTGCAAGTCAGTCCTCAAGCTTGTTTTCGTTTTTGACTAACATATTTCTTGCCATGAGTGTTGTTATGTCTCCAGGCATCACAAGTGTTCATCAACCTCCCAGCAGCACAAGCACAACGGCTTCCAAGAGAGCAGAGTCAAAGACACCATTAAGAGTTTAACTGGGGATGCAGTCGATCAAGTGTCTATGAACTTACCTATCTATGAAGACATCAAGTTGTTCATGGACAAGGATATCAAGATGAAATGGTAACAAGGTCACAGTGAGAAACACCATCAGCAGCAGCAGAAGGCAACACACCTGCATGTGACGAATGCAAGAGGAAGGTTGTTGACAACATAGAGGCGGGGCATAGCTGCAAGTTCAAAGCAGATCCACTCATGACGAAAGCAGCTTTAGAGATTGAGGCTATGAGGTGACAGCGCAACATGAAGATTGTGTGAAGGCACAGAAAGGAACAGAGAAGAAGTTTCATGTGTTGAAGCAGCAACTCAAGGAAGAATAGGAGCTACACAAATGAGAGAATGAGTTGTAGCAGGAACGAGTACAGCAGGGGGCGCAACATGCACAGACTGATGGAACTACGCCCATACAAGTTATAGATCCCTCCCAATAGCTGGCACAAAGCAGACAAGGTGAGAATTGTTGTTGATCACATGCAAGGGAATTCAGGAGCATGCATTTCATTGAGCGCACGCATGTGATCCCACCCATTCAGCACACTCACTGAGGCCAAGACAAGAAGCAAGTCCGACTAGAGCTGAACATGTAGTTTGACAAGTTGATGCACATGGTCAACAACACAACCTTGGAGATCATCACAGATACTATGCATCAGTATGTTGTTGGTCTAGCTGCACTCAAGATGACTATGCACATGTTATTAGATGAGTTGGACAGAGGATCCATATCAGTGTACCCGGATGCAACATAGGCAAGAGTTCGCTTTAGCAAGATGTCATCGTTGAGCGCATAGACACCATCATGGATGACCAAGAGTGGCATCATCTCACCACCGTCACCATCACAAGGATGTTAAATAGTTAGTCTCAACATAACGGTCAAAGTGTCAGTGATGTCTCGCATGGCTTGCTCAAGCCATTTTGTCTCACATGGGCACATGTGCATTGTAATGTAACATCTTGTCAAGTGGAATTTCAATTGTCGATAGTTGAATGTAACAGACATAGAGTAGTTGAAGAGTCATGAGGATAGATGAACGGTCACAAAAGGGAATGTCAAGGGTCACCCCACCCTTTGCTATAAATAGAACCTCATAACTCATTGTAAAGGCTTTTGTTCAGCCAAGATTCCAATAGGAGTATCTTAGACAAAGCTTGGATAGTATTGTAACGAGCCTTGGCTTCTCCACTGTGCAAAGCCAGTATATCTCTTTGGAGGAGCAGGCAGTTGTGGTTGTAATGTTCCATTGTCGGAACTACTGGTTGGACATGGATGTATTGTATGATTGGAACTTACTGTTATGAAACCAGCTCAAGAAAAAATAGAAAAGAGAGATCAACGCCTTAGAATTCAGCCTCTTCGAGGGGGCAACCTCCTTTACATTACATAAATGAACAATTCTTGGATGATACAAATGAAAAGACCTCCTTTCTATATATAGGAGTCTGAGGGGTTATAACATAATCAGAGCCGACATAACAATAATAATGTAAGGGCACAATAATAACAATAGTGGGCTTCTATGGGGCACAATAGTAACAATATGGGCACTACATGGGTACATTAATATAATAAGTGGGTTATACTAATAACAATAAGGGGTTACACTAGTATTATAGGGGCCTAACATGCCCCTCTCCTTCAAAAAGCGTTGTCCTCAACGCTTGAGTAGTTCTTGATGCTTTTGTATAAAATTCTTGTCCTCCCATGTGGAATATTCAGCGGGTAAGTTCTTCCACTTGATGAGATGCTCTGAAATTGATCGATTTTGTAGCTGTCGGGTTCTTGTTTTTGTGATTGCTCCGGGTTCCAATATGATTTTTCCTTCCTCTTCAATTTCTAGCAATATTTCTTGAATTGGGATCTTTTGCAACTTTTGAATAAGTGGCCATACTTCTTCGTCCTTCTTCCATTCATCCCTTGATTCATTTATCCAATCTGGTTGGATAATATAAATAGCACAAAGCAATGCTTCCACATGCTCATCCTTGAAGAGTCTTCCCATTCGGTAAGGTCGCCATTTTTTAAGTGCATGTAGTATTGCCAACATTTCCTTCTCATAAATAGCTTGCTTGAGATGTAGCAGTAAAAATACCCAATCACCTACAGCAAAACATTTTTCACTACGATGTTGATCTACCTGTTGTTTCGTTTGATTTTGCACCAAAGTGGTGTTATCCTTTAAAAGTTGGAGAACTTGCTGTTGATGCTCGATGTGATCTTTCTCTGCTTGAACCTTTTTCTTCTTGATATGTCCTTCTATCTTTTGAGGAGTGGTAATTTCTTCCAGTCCTTTACAAGATATGGTCAGATTCATTTCTTTATGCTCGATGAGATCTTTCACTTCTTGAACATTTTTCTTCTTGATGTGTCCTTCTATCTTGATAGTTTGAGGAGTGGTAATTTCGTCCATTGAATTACAAGATATGGTTAGATTCATTTCTTCTTTCTCGATGATCTTTCACTTCTTGCACCTTTTTCTTCTTTATATGTCCTTCTATCTTGAGAGTTTGAGGAGTGGTAATTCTTGCCAATGCTTTACAAGATATGGTCTGGTTCATTTCTTCTTTCTTTGGGGTGGTGTCTTGGCGTATATCCTCTTCTTTTGATGTTTCTTGATCATTTTCTTCCTCCTCTTCATATTCTATGTAAAATAATTTCTTCTCAGCACACCTATGACCTTTAGTGCATTTGCTATCACAATTGTAACAAAGCCCTTTTTCTCTTTTTTCTTCCAATTGTTGTGGTGTAACCCTTGTAGGTTGTGGAAGGCTGGGAGAAACAACACCTCCATCTTTATAGTTGTGACGGGTATGCTTCCTGGTTTCCATAATTTTGCTTTCCATTATGTCACAAAGCCCTTTTACTCTTTCCAATTGTTGTGGTGTTGCTCTAAAGAAGGTGTTGCTCTTTGTATCCTCATAATGTGCTATCATTTCCTCCGTGAAAATTGACCACGTAACAAGTTTTTTACGAGAACAAAGCCCTTCATACCATAAAAATTGATCTGGTTCTAAATATGAAGATGCAATACATACCTTTTGTAACAGTTGTACACCATGTAGATCAAAATATCGCTCCATCTGAAGTATCCAATTTACCGGATCCTTGCCATCAAACTTCCTCATCTTACTTTTTCTTGATTTTAGGAGCTCGACCTTGAAACAACTGTAACTCTGTACTTTCAGATCTTTAAGTTCTGAAATTGTGACCTGTAGTAGCCCTCTGTGTCCTCTTTCCAATGCCACAAGTTTGATCCAAATTGGATTCTCCAAGAAAGAGTTATGCACAATCTCCCGCAGTGACCTGATTATAGACTAGTTCAGTAGAGACAACTTGTATGTGTGCCACGTGTCACTGTTTCAACCTTTGACTCTGAAAAATATATAAACAGAAACTACAGTCCATCCTCTTTCTGTACCTTCTTACAAAATTTCAATCCGATGCTCAGAAAGAAAGTTATGACGATTTTCCCCAGGTCACCTGTTTTGAGTGTAATTCAGGAGTCTGCAAAAAGACCAACTTCCTCATATCATATCTCCGAAAATATCACGTAAAAATATCTGAAATTCTGACCCAAGGTTCAGCGTCAATTCGTCTCAAATGGGTTTTTTTTGCGACTTCTGAAACATCACAGAAAAAAAGTTATAGCGAAAATGCCATGATGACTTGTTTGGAGCAGCGAAACCCTAGAAGCCAAAGCTCTGATACCAAATGTTATGAAACCAGCTCAAGAAAAGATAGAAAAGAGAGATCAACGCCTTAGAATTCAGCCTCTTCGAGGGGGCAACCTCCTTTACATTACATAAATGAACAATTCTTGGATGATACAAATGAAAAGACCTCCTTTCTATATATAGGAGTCTAAGGGGTTATAACATAATCAGAGCCGACATAACAATAATAATGTAAGGGCACAATAATAACAATAGTGGGCTTCTATGGGGCACAATAGTAACAATGGTGGGCTTCTATGTGGCATAATAGTAACAATATGGGCACTACATGGGTACATCAATATAATAAGTGGGTTATACTAATAACAATAAGGGGTTACACTAGTAGTATAGGGGCCTAACACTTACACTTTTTAATATAACAGAGCTAGCATGTTTCATGCATATGTTGTATTCTATTTCAGCTATCTGTTTACTCTAAATGATATATGTATATGTTTGCTTACGCATGCATGTGTAGCTATTTTTGTATATGTATGTATGAATCTTTCTGAAATGTGTTGTTGGTTTAACCATCACTTTGGATTGCTAGTTGACTTCCCTTCCATGTTGCGATGCATCTGTGCTCATGTGTTCCCCTTGTAACTCCGTGCTATCACAGGTTTCCAAGGGGCACACTTGCCCCACCCTCCATGTGTTAGAACCTCTCATGTATCTTCCTTGACTCACTATATATGTCACACCCTTGCTACCAATAGGAACATCTTGCTTGCCTTTGTGCGTGATCCGGACTTAAACAGGAACGCAACAAATTATAGAGATAACCATAAACACAGATATGCAGCGGAAATAATACTTCATTTCATTAATGTAAAATACTGAAATATGCTTACAAATAGTAATGGAAATAAACTAGCTAGGGCGATGGTAGCTTATCTCTGAGAAGAGATGTGGTGGCTACATGCCTCTAAACTGTGCTACAATGAGGCTCGAAGGCCTATTTATTGTTGAGAAACAATGGAAAACCCTTAACATTCCAAAACCTAACCCTAGAAGATGAAAAGCCAAACTGTGGGCCCTGTTTGGGTAAATTGGTACACCAACTTCCTGGGGTCATAACTTTGGCATACGATCTCCGTTTGACGCATACAATAGCTCGTTAGAAAGATCTATCTGAGAACTACCACTTTGGGAGGCAACATCGGTCCATGGACACATGTTGGCCCAGATTTCGCAAAAAACGTCGTTTAGGGCCTCAAAACGGCTCCGGAAGTTCAAGACCTGAAAAACTGCTAAAAATAGTAAGTTGTGCTACAATTAAGGAAACTGAAAATGCTGAGAGAAACAATGGTGGGGGTCCAGGTGGACTTGGCAGGTGGCCACCAATATCCACCTGGATCATTCCTCCTCCCTTAGGAAGCAATGGTCCCCATTGCATTGAGTTCCTCTGTGAGATGAGGAAACTTTTGCTGAACTTGTTCCCTGGTGAGCCACTTGCCTTGGTGAAGGAGTTGGCCTGCTTTGACAACTCGATACAGTTGGATATTCTGTTGGCGAGTGTTATTGATCTGTGTGTCCATGATCCGATCAGTTGCAGCTTGTTCCATGCAATCTGGATTTAATTCTGTGGGTGTGAGCTGTTCTGCAATGTCGGATGTGTCTAGCAATGGTGGAAAGTATGGCCGAAGGCAGTCCACAATGAACACTGGGTGAAGGCCAAGGAATGGGGGAATGTTGAGCTCAAATGCATTGTCTCCCACAGCCTTAGTAATGGTGTAAGTACCATATCGGAGTGGTCTCAGTTTCCGATAGGCTCCAGTAAGGCGTTCCTTTTGCAAATGCAACCAGACTTTGTCGCCCACCTGAAACTTGTGTGGCACCCGATGTTGATCATGTCGCTGCTTGTACTTGGCATTTTATTTCTCTAGAATATCATGGACCTGCTGGCGAATATGTTGTATGCGCTCAATGAAGCTAGTGGCCTTATCTGTTTCAGACTGGACATGAGCTGAATTTATGTGAGTAGCTGCAAGTGGCATGGCCACATCAATGGGGCATAGTGGCTGGAATCCCAAACCCACCTGAAAAGGGCTATGGCCAATGGAGCTGTGAAGAGCTCGGTTGTAGCTGTGCTAAACATAGGGGAGGCTCTCGTCCCATGTGCGTGGATGCTTTGAGTTATACATGCGCAGAATATGCACAATCATCCTATTGAAAACCTCTGTCTGGCCATCAGTTTGAGGATGGAAGGCTGTGGACTTCGTGAGTTTGGTGTCTAGCATTGACCAGAGACTGGACCAAAATGTGCTGAGGAATCGACTGTCCTGATCTGAGATGATAGACTATGGGATCCCAAAGTGCACCCACACTCGTTCAAAGAATAGTTTAGCAGTGGCTTCTGCTATGATATTCTTCTTGTAGGCCGCCATAATGGCCATCTTCGAGAACCTGTCGATGACCACAAAAACACAGTCATTTCCATGCTTAGTGGAAGGAAGGCCTGACATGTAATCCATGGAGATGGATTCCCAAGGTCGACTAGGGGTAGGCAACGGGGTATAGAGGCTGTGCTTCTTGATGGTCGGTTTGGCAATGGCACAAGCAGTACATGATATGATGTACTTCCCAACATCCTGTCGAAGATTCGGCCAATAGAAATAATTTTGCAGTACTGCTACTGTTTTCTCGACCCCGAAATGCCCAACAGCTCGACTGTAGTGTGCTTCCCAAATCATCTTGGCACGCTCGCTTGAAGGAACACAAAGGTGACCTAGGTGGCATAACAAGGCATCCTGGAGGTGAAAATCTGGAACATGCCGACCCTCCAAGGGTCTCTGGTATGTGTGGCCGAATTCTGGGTCGCTTTTGTAAAGAAGTGGCCAATCAGAAGTCTCGTGCCCACAAGAGTTTAGCACGGTGGTTAACGCCATGATCGATGGTGGACTGAGGCAATCTGCAACATTATTGGTGCTGCCCTTCTTATACTTGATATTCAAGTGGAACTGTTGCAGGTATGTAGACCACTTCTGATGGTGATCATTCTGCAATTTCCCTTGGGTCTGTATGAACTGCAGGGGTCGGTGGTCTGTGTGGATGACCGTTTCCTTCCCCAAAATGTAATGCTTCCATTGTCGACAGGCCTGCACAATGGAATACATCTCTTTATCATAAGTGGGGTACTTCCGAACTGTGTCCGAAAGTGTTTCACTGTGATATGCCACTGGATGTCCATGTTGAGTAAGGACTGCCCCAATAGCATAGTCAGAGGCATCTGTCTCGACCTCAAATGGTTGCTGTAAATCTGGTAACGCGAGCACTAGTGTCGTGCAGAGGCGATCCTTCAACTCTATGAATGCTTTCTGTTGAGATTCAGACAAAAAGAATTTTGCTTTCGCTCCTCCCTTGGTGACTTGACTAAAGGGCCAAGTAATATGAGAAAACCCCAACACGAACCTGCGGTAGAAGCTGGCAAGACCTAGAAAGCTGTAGAGCTCTGTTAGAGTGGTTGGAGATGGCCAATCCCGAATGACTTGGATCTTGGCTGGATCCACATGCACCCCCTGTTCATCAATGATGTATCCCAGATACTGAACCTGGGTCATGCCAAAAGTGCATTTCTCCAAATTGGCACATAGCTTGTGTTGTCGCAGTGTCTGGAGAACCTGTCGGATGTGGTGGAGGTGCTCTTCCCAACTCTGGCTGAAGATCAGAATGTCATCCAAGTATACTACTACAAGTGAGTTGGTGAATGGCCACAAGATGTCATCCATTAGCCTCATGAAGGTTGCAGGAGCATTCGTCAATCCGAAATACATAACCAACCATTCGAAAAGGCCCTCCTTGGATTTGAAGGCAGTCTTCCACACATCAGAGGGTTCGATTGGTACCTGGTGATATCCTGACTTCAGATCGATCTTGCTGAAATATTTCGACCCCTTTAGTTGGTCTAGGAGGTCATCAATCTGCGGGATCAGGTACCTATTACGGACAGTGATCTTGTTCAGTGCCCGATAGTCAATACAGAGTCTCCACATCCCATCCTTCTTCTGTACCAACACGATCGAGCTCCCACAAGGCGATGAACTCGGATGGATGTGACCTTTTTGTAGGAGCCCCTAAATCTACCTCTTGATTTCATCATTCTCCAGAACGGAGCGCCGGTAGATTGGTCCATTGGGTAGCGACGCACCTGGGGTCAGATCGATGGAGTGCTTGACCTGACAGTGCAGAGGAACCCCTACAGGGGAGGTGAATATGTCCTCGTACTCCTCCACAACCTTGTCCATCTGTAGTTGTCGTGCGGAGGGGCCCTGTCTGGAGGCCGCGACCACCATCTTCTTCTTTCTTTGAGGGCGTATCGTCAAGAAAACAAATTTCCCGGTTTTGGAAATGAGCTTACTGCATTGTTTTGCTGTAATCAAAGAGATGGCGGTAGGTGGTGCTACCTTTGGTATCCTATACAACTTATTTCCCAATGTAACAATAATAGCACGGGGCCTTGATTCATACACAGCATGTCGCTTCCACAAGTATGGTTGTCCTAATAATACATCACAAACTTCAAGAAGAGCAATGTCTCACAATACCTCTTCCGTGAAGGGCTTGATGTTGTATGGAAGGCGACATTGCTGGCTCACGCGAAGATCTCGTCCTTGGTGAAGCCACCCGATGGTGTACGGTTGTGGATGTGTTGTGGTCGCTAAGCCCAACCGCTTCACAACCTCTGCCGAAATGAGGTTCTTTTGGTTCCCGCTATCAACAATGAACTGTAGCGGGGAGCCCTTTACCCACATCTGGGAGTGGAAGAGACGCTCCTCCTCCTCTGGATCTCCGGGTTCATTTTTCTGGATCTTGGCGGTAGCAACAATGGCGTTGGGATCCGTATCAATGATCTGCTTCCCTTTGTCATTCCCCTTGTAGGGTTCTGACTCAGAGTCAGAACATGCATCTGATTCTGAAACCTTTAGCTCAGCCACCAGTGACTGCTTGGCCCGACACTCACTTTTGTTGTGAGTGGAGCTCTTATGGAACTCACGCCATTTTCCCGTGTCCTTTTTCGGCTTCGCGGCGCTGTTCTTTGCTTGCAGCTTCGGCGGGTTGTCTTGGGCTGCCCCGCCTTGGCTTTGCCCTTTGTTCTGTGGTTTAGGGGCACCTTTCCCCTGCTTTGGATTCGCAGATCCAAAGTCTCGCTTCTTTTGTTTAAACTTCTGCTCGACCTTGACGGCATATCAGTACGTTGTGCCGAGTGAGGAGATGTTCAGGAATTGTATTTCTTCCTGGATGTACTTGTGCAGGCAGCCGCGGTATTTGAGTATCAAATGCTGCTCCGAATCCTTGATACCCAACTTTGTGTCTAGGGTATGGAAAAGATTGGTGAACTCCGGCACGTCTTGGTCCCTTCCCTGTCGCAGCGTGGTCCACTTTAAGTATGCATCCTCATAGCTTCCGACAGGGTAGTACTGCTCCTTGATGGCATCCTGGAATGAATTCTAGGTGGGTGCGGCTGAAAATAGTGAGCCAGTACTTTCATCCTTCTGCTCGCAGTAGGTTTCCCACCAGTGCTTGACGTGGGGGGCTGCTTTGAGAAGAGCGAAAACAATCTTTTCCCGACTCGAAAATTCATGAACAGAAAAATAACCCTCTAGCAGATTTAACCATTTATCTATGGTATCTGCGTCTATCTGACCCTCGAATATGTGGATTTCAAAATTAACTTGTACCTTAAAGGGCATGGAGTTTCCAGAGTAGCTGCTGGAAGCCGATGCGTCGCTCCTAGGTAGCCGCTGAAGGATCTGAGCAAAGTTGTCCATCATCACGTTCTGTTGTCGCTCGAGGGCTTCTTCGAGCAAAATTTTGATAGGCTCTCCTGCCCCCTCGTCTTTCTTCTCATCCGCCATGGGAGGCCGTCGGGATTTGTGAAGCTGTTCTTGCAAAGGTTCGACCAGTTCAAGCCCTAACTCCTTATATCCCGACCTTGTTGGGGACATGCAAAGAAAAATAGAGAAAAAAGCAGACCGCTCTGATACCACTGATCCGGACTTAAACAGGAATGCAACAAATTACAGAGATAACCATAAACATAGATATGCAGCGGAAATAATACTTCATTTCATTAATGTAAAATACTGAAATATGCTTACAAACAGTAATGGAAATAAACTAGCTAGGGCGATGGTAGCTTATCTCTGAGAAGAGATGTGGTGGCTACATGCCTCTGAACTGTGCTACAATGAGGCTCGAAGGCCTATTTATTGTTGAGAAACAATGGAAAACCCTTAACATTCCAAAACCTAACCCTAGAAGATGAAAAGCCAAACTGTGGGCCTCGTTTGGGTAAATTGGTATACCAACCTCCTGGGGTCGTAACTTTGGCATACGATCTCCGTTTGACGCGTACAATAGCTCGTTAGAAAGATCTATCCGAGCACTACCACTTTGGGAGGCAACATGGACCCATGTTGTCCCAAATTTCCCAAAAAATGTTGTTTAGGGCCTCAAAACGGCTCTTGAAGTTCAGGACCCGAAAAACTACTAAAAATAGTAAGTTGTGCTACAATTACGGAAACTGAAAATGCTGAGAGAAACAATGGTGGGGGGCCAAGTGGACTTGGCAGGTGGCCACCAATATCCACCTGGATCAGTGCAAAAACACGGTTAAGGAATTATCATACGACCCACTGTTGGGACTCCTACACCAAACGGTCTGAGGTCTAATTGGGACTTCTTATCGGGGAGATCCCCTGACATGTTGGCGGGTCCAACACCGTCAACACTACCATATAGGCGCAACTTCCATACATGCACATATACATGAGATACACACATATACGGAAGATATACGCATATACAAAAGTTACACATATACAAAATATGTGCATATACGAAAGTCACACACCTTCTATATATGCACATATTTTGTATCACATATCTTCCATATGTGCACAACTTTTGTATATGTGTATATAAAGAAGTTGTGCACATACAGAATATATAGGCATATATAGAAGATATCTTCATATACAGAAGTTACGCATATATCGAAGTTATCCATTGAAAAACAAATAATGTATATTGGATATTATATAAGAATTTATGTCTTTGTCTTCCAAGAATTGATATTATATTCGATACGAAAGAAGATCTTGAAGATCGGCAGGTGTGTGTCGATGTCCAGATATAAGGGCTACATAAGATTGCATGCAGATGATACCTAGTATTCCCATGTGCATACATCATTAACTGGATACTGTCACAGATCTGGATATGGGTGAGGTTGTTTCTAAGTATCTTTTGAGAGGTCCTTTCTTTTTTTATGCTTTCTACTAGTTAAAACTTCGATGATGCAATTGTTTTGTCTTTCATACAAGTGCCCTTGGAATCAGGTGTTGTTGCTGGTTGGGTGATCAAATACACTTTGGAGCTTGTATATATGGTATTCTTTCTTCAAGGATTTACTTCTTCAGGAATATGCTACATGTATGCTTCTTCTACTCTAATGATGATCTTGTAGCACCCTACAGGAGGTCCTATAGCTACTCAAGATCATGGTTTTGAATCCTCCAATGCTCCATGCTAGTTTAATTCTTGATCTAGTGCTCTATCTATGGTCTGGTAGGGGATGTGTAGACTAGTACAAGACTGTGTGTCTTCTTGTAGTAGTCACATAAACCCTACTAAGATCACAATTTCCTTCAGGTTCTACCTCTAAAAATATTGATAATTCATGAGTAACCAGTTGACAGTGGTCAAAGGTATTTTATGTCGTAGAAGAGATAGAAGAAGGGATGAAAAGTGGTATTTTTCATGGACAAAGGTGGAAATGCAAGTGGAGAAGAGGTCTAGTGGTGCGAAAAAAGAATGATGAGGCTATGGTGGACCCCTCCTCTTGTTCCTAGATGAAAATATTCTAATCTACCTCCCTTTCTCATGAACCGTTTAAGAGCTCTATCCTTTAATGTTGCCGGAAACAATTTCAATTTTTTAGTGTCTAGTAAGTAACCATAATATCTACAAAGGATTTCAAATTCAAAGAGAAATTTTTTTGGATCCTCTGACCTCATGCCATGGAAGTTGGGTAGGAAAGAAGGATGAGCACTGCTATCAATATCTTGAATGGGAAATTCAAGAGGATCTTCCTCATTGTCATAATCTCCATCCATTTCTTCTACCTTCTCTTCCACCTCTTCTTCTTCTACCTGCAAAAGTGGATGGTGATGCGGTTCATACTGCACCATGTGATCAAATGGGGGGCTAGGTGTTGAAGAATTAATTTATTTATGTTTTTATAATAAAAAATTGAATAAGAATGCTAATGCAATGCAATTTTTTGAAATGAAATATGTCTAATGCATTTTTTGTTTTCGTAGAAATAGATCAACTAAGGAAGAAAATAATGCATACTTTGACACCTCATTGGCATCGACCCTAAAAAGTGATGAGCCTCAATATTGCAACAAGAATGTTGAAAATCCCGAGGCTACCAACTTAAATTATCAACCTTTGGTTCATACAAACTTAAGAGGTGTCGGCACTATATGTGCAACATGCAATGTGTCCTCCTTTCATTGAATTGATGCAATGAAGTGAATGTCATGAAATCCAAGCCTAAACTAATTGCATAAATGGAAATGTTATTATGTTTGCAGAAAGGAAACTTAATTACTTTTGCGGAGAGGAAATCCTAGTTACCTTTGTAGAAAGGAAATCCTAGTTACTTTTGCAAAAAAGAAATACTATTCTACTTTGCATGAATGTAAATGTTAATGATATTTGCATAAATGTAAACATTAACCTATTTGCAAAGTGTAAATGGTACATCAAAAGGAAACCTAGTATATGCAATAGAAATACAATAATGGAAATGTAAACCATAACTTAAGATGTATGAAACAAAATGAAATCATTCTTCAATCACTGCATTCAAGATAGATTTTTTCAACCAAGTTCATGAGGTGCTTCATAAAGTAATCATGAAAATCATCATTATGCTCTTCAAGTCATGAATCTGTCCACTAACCATAACTGTAGAGGTGAATTGCAATGGAGAAGAGATAAGGCTTAAGAGTTTTTTGGTATTACTCAATCATGGTTTTGCAGCCTATAGGTCATTATTCAAGCCTAAGAGACAAAAACCAAGCTTTTGGGGCAAAGTTGGACAAGTTTACACGTGCTACAAGAGGTGTTATAGGAGGCCCTGTTTTTCTACAGGAGCGAGATAACTTGTCAAATGCCCAAGTAAATCAAATGAAAATGAGATGGGAATTTTTTTTTATTAAGTAGGATTTCTAGGACTTCGTTCCAAGTGGAATCAATCCAAAATACCCCTGTTAACACGTGCTAAAAAATAGTAGAAAATTACTACTCTAAAAACTGGAAATTCAAGAACTAGTGAGTTAGTTAATATACCAAATGCCTGACCTAATCAAGTGAAAATTCTATGGGGTATATTTTTTTATTAAATTGAATTTTTTTATGACCCAATACAATTGGGAAAAAGAAATTGAATTTCATTAACACGTTCTACAAAATAACAGAAAATTGCTACTATTTTTCTACAAGGGACTTCCAGAAATTCTAGATTTGTGAACTAGTAAACCAATCCAAATAACTCAATGACGAATATGAATTTCCAAAGATGTTCTAAGGACGCATAATCATTTTGAATCTGTAAATAACCTGCAAAATAGCTCACTTCAATCATTTAACTAATATGACCTACAACAAAAGAAGCATGAATAGTAAATACAGAAATAAGAGATGCAAGTGAAAAATGCATTCAAAGAAAATAAATAAAGTGTACATGAGGGCTCTGAGCCTCTTGGGATAGCCAAGCCCAAGGAAACTCAGATTCCTATGAAGGAAACCAAGCTGTAGAAGCTAAAATTGGCACCAAACTTCATGATTTGAATCAATCCAAGTACATCCCTGCTAGAAATGAAAGTGGATCTACTAAATAACAAGTTTTCTCCACAATAAGACTAAGAAATACATGCCTCTAGAGGCTAATTTGAATTGGTAATTATACAAAGTGATGATGAAGCATTCTCCTTGAAAGGAGGAATTTTTTCTCTTCAAAATCCCTCAAATTGTGGATCCGGTTCCTAACACTAGTAATCTACATTAAATGACAGGGAACACATTCCTATATTTTCTCAATTATTAGAGCTCCAGAATTTGTGTAATAATTTCATAATATCCTATTCATTTATTATCCAATATTGGTTCTCTTGTATCAGGGAGAAAGTCTCTAAATTATCTCATCCTCCAAATCTTCATAATCTGCCCAATTTTCTGACAATATTCTACAAAAATTAATAATATTAGGCATAAATATGAAATTATCTCTAAAACTTCCTAATGAATACAGTATAGCTCAAAATATGTCATCTAATGTTAAAAAAAAGGTTTAATGTGTTGAAGGATGGTCATATGGGCCTTAAATTGTATCTAATTAGGAGGCCCATCAATATCTATATTTGTCTCTATATGTCTCTTTCTTCTTCCCTCTCTCTCACCTATCCATCTCTCTCTCTCTCTCGTTTCATGCGCTAACTATGGACATATGGCCAAGGATTGTAAAGTTATTGACACGTACAACTATCAAGGACCATCGCATTGTTGATTTGGGGTAGCATCGGATGTACTCTATCCACGAAAGTTGGTGGAGAGGTTGGGGCACATGAGATCTCCAATACCCAAAAAGGTTTGGGCAGATTCTAAATGGATCAGGAGATATTAAAATAATTAATATTTTTAATGGAGTCCCTAAGTCTAAGCTTAGGGAAAATAAAATATTAATGTTTATTAATATGAATTTGTGTTAGAGTGGTCCAAAAAACATGGATCAAGCCAGATATAATCTTAGTCATTGATTAGGGACTTAATCTCAGTCGTTGGCACGTCAACAGGAAAAGTATAAGAGGAGGCTTGAGGGTCACTTGGAGAACACACCAGATGATCAATCATTGTATTATCTAGAGCGGGGTTTGTTAAGAGAGATAGAATTAGTGATCGGGAGAGGAGCTAAGGGGCATTGAGTACAGAGAAAAAGAGAAGGTAGAGATTGTGTCAGGAGAGCAACACAGCAGCCAAAGAGAGTGACGCATAGCCAGCAAGGGCTCACGCAGGGCCACGCAGAGGCAGCCAAGTGTTGCGCAGAGCACCAGAGGGGCTAGCGTAGATGACACAGAGGCTCCCAAAGCTGATGCAGGGCCTCCTGGGGTTGACGCAGGCCAAGAAAGGTTGATGCAGGGCCAACATGATATAGAGAGGGGCTGACGCAGTCCAGATTGGGCAGACACTGAGATTGTAGGAGCAGTTTTGTGCTGAAGAGCTGCCGAAAGGATTTTTCCGGGGTTTCAGCAAAGAGATTTCTCTCAAACTGTGAGGCATAGCTGCAAAGGAAATTCTTTTTTGGGTAGGCTAGTTTCGGCACCCAGATTATACTCTGATATTGCTTAATAAGAAAACCCTCAGATAGTTGCATCAGTTTTCCCGCATTGGGTTTTTCCAGGGACATTGGTCCAAAAATAATGGTGTCATGTGGTGTGTTTGTTCTTGTTTCTTTTATTTGTTGATTTGCAATATGTTGAGCATGCACTGGTGTTTATTTTCAGTATTTACTTTGTAAATAACTTGTTAAAGAAAAATAACAAGTAGGTAGGAATAAATCAGAAAAAGTGCATGAAGGGTTTCTAAACTAAGTAAAATTAGAAACTTCAACATGGTATCAGAGGCTGATTGTAGGTCACGAGAGGACTAAAAGACATCAGCCGAGAGGAGAAATAGCAGCAGAAAACAGCTGTCTCGAGGTGACAGAAGTTCTTTCTAACAGCGTAGAAGCCAAGAAGTGTGACGTAGAGCCAGCCAGAGCCACGCAGAAGAGGTCGAGAGTTGCGCAGAGCCTCAGAGAGGCCAACATTGCTGACGCAGAGGGCTAGAGGGCTGACACAGGGCATCCCATGGTTGACACAAACCCATCTTGGGTGACGCAGAGCTAGCGTGAGACAGAGAGGGGCTGACGCAGTTCCCAAAGAGGTAGTTGTTGGGGTCTAGAAGGTTGCAGGAATATTGTAGAGTGGAGATGGTGAGGTACTATAGTCAGAACAATACCTGATAGAGCAGGGCCAGAGGAGTTGTTATCGAGGGTTTCTAGGCGAGGGACCCAGATCAGCAGTGCAATTGCACAAAACAATCAGAGTAGGGGGCATCTCCACAAGCGGAAGAAGGATTTCTAGGAGGGAAATCAAGACGCAGAGGGAGTCCAAAAGAGAACTTCCAGACGGGAAGTAGTGACTCAGAGGAGTCAAACAGAGAGCTTCCAGGAGGGAAGTAGAGGAGCATCATGGCACTACAAAGGGTAAGAGACCAGGATAGACTGGACGGAGCATCGAACTTAGCAGTCTGGAAAGCCAAAATCTTATCAGTGCTTGACAGGAATCATGTCAAGAACTTCGCCTTGAAGGTTATAGCTATCCCAGTCGACCCCAATGATAAAGACAAGTATGAGGAGGCAATGGCGAGGGCCAAGAGCATCATCCTTGACAAGGTCAAGGACCATGTAGTTCCACACATTGCCGAGAAGGAAACGGCATATGAGATGTGGAAGGCCCTCAAGAAATTGTACCAGCGTAATTCTTTACAGATAATAATGCTACTTGAGAATCAGTTGAGGTCGTATCAGATGAAGAAGGGAGAATCGATTGACATCTTCCTCGGAGGACTGAATGAGATCCGAGATCAGTTGACTGTTATAGAGGCGACACGGATCAGGAGCTGATGGTGAGGACAGCCCTGAATGTTGTCTCAGAAGAATGGGAAGTATTTTTCTAGAGTATACTGGGCAGAGGGACACTTCCACCTTGGGATGATATGTGGGCAGCTTTTCGCCAGGAAGAGATCAGATGGCAGTCAAAGATGGGTAGCAGCAGCAAGGGGATCAAAGTCGAGCAGGAGGAGGAAGATGTGGTCCTAGCATCTGAGGGAAAGCAGGAGAAGTGGAAGAAGAAAGATCTCTCCAAGATCAAGTGCTTCCACTATGGGGAGATGGGTCATTATGCAACCCAGTGCCCAAGGAAGAAGAGTAAGGGAGAGTCTTTCGAGACTAAGGCAGCACCAGCATGGGAAGAGAAGGAAGTTTTGACAGATGATGATTATGCCATGAGTGCACACGCACCACTTGAGCGGAAGTGGGGAGACATCGAGATGTAGTCAAGTGGACTACGGGTGATGAGGGGCAGAATCCTTGAGGTACCCAGCCTCTTGAATTAGACCTTGCTATGGGAACCCCGACGAGGAGTAGTAGGACTAGCTGAGTGGGTAGACATGGATGCGAATGGAGCGGCAGATAGAGCAACAGCGCAAGAGTCCCGAGACAGCATAGAGCTAGCAGGTTGTAGCAGTGCGAGAGGCACAGGAGTGTTGCACCAATGCAGGACGGCACAGAGAGGTGTACAACGATGTGAGATGCAGGGAGTTGCTGCCGCAGCGTAGAGGTTAGAGATAGGGAGCACTTGTCAGTGGCAGAGGGAGCTTCAGCATTAGTGGGTGTCTCTGGCCCAACTAGGAGGTCAGTTTGGAGATCAATTACTTACTTCTCAGTAACTGAGCTGTAATGCAGCAGTGTGCAGCACGATACATCATGATGAAAGGAGGTGCAGTGCAGATGAAATACCGGGAGAAAGGACCAGCAGCAGCATGGATGCAAAGGGAGCTATTGTACAGATGCAGTAGTGGCAGTGGCAGAACCATGGGAAACAGTACAGGAGACAGCAGTGCAGAGGATGGTGGGAAAGAAGGCCTAACATCAGCACAAGTACCGATGTCGGATGATCAGAGTAATACTTAGTGAGGATTATTGCTAGAGCACAGTCCTCGCTAAGAGGGAGTGTTGATTTGAGGTAGCATTGGATGTGCTCTAGCCACAAAATTTGGTGGAGAGGTTGGGGCACATGAGATATCTAATACCCAGAAAGGGTTTGGGTAGATTCTAAATAGATCAGGATATATTAATATAATTAATATTTTTAATGGAGTCCCTAAGTCTAAACTTAGGGAAAATAAAAGATTGATGTGTAATAATATGAATCTGTGTTAGAGTGGTCCAAAAGACATGTATCAAGACAAATCTAATCTTAGGCATTGATTAGGGACTTAATATTGGTCGTTGACACGTCAACAGGAAAAGTATAAGAGGAGGCTTGAGGGTCACTCGGAGAACACACCAGATGATCAGTCATTCTATTATCTAGAGCGGGGTTTGTTAAGAGAGATAGAATCAGTGATCGGGAGAGGAGCTGAGGGGCATTGAGTACAGAGAAAAAGAGAAGGTAGAGATTGTGTCAGGAGAGAAACGCAGCAGCCAAAGAGAGTGACGCATAGCCAGCAAGGGCTCACGCAGGGCCACGCAGAGGCAGCCAAGTGTTGTGCAAAGCACCAGAGGGGCTAGTGTAGCTAACACAGAGGCTCCCAGAGCTGACGTAGGGCCTCCTGGGGTTGACGCAAGCCAATAAAGGCTGATGCAGGGCCAGCATGAGATAGAGAGGGGCTGACGCAGTCCAAATTGGGCAGACACTAGGGTTGTAGGAGCAGTTTTGTGCTGAAGAGCTACCGAAAGGATTTTTCTGGGGTTTCAGCCAAGAGATTTCTCTCAAACTGTGAGGCATAGCTACAAAGGAAATTATTTTTTGGGTAGGCCAATTTCAGCACCCAAATTATACTCTGATATTGCTTAATAAGAAAACCCTCAGATAGTTGCACCAGTTTCCCGCATTGGGTTTTTCCAGGGACATTGGTCCAAAAATAATGGTGTCATGTGGTGTGTTTGTTCTTGTTTCTTTTATTTGTTGATCTGTAATATGTTGAGCATGCACTGGTGCTTATTTTCAGTATTTACTTTGTAAATAACTTGTTAAAGAAAAATAACAAGTAGGTAGGAATAAATCAGAAAAAGTGCAGGAAGGGTTTCTAAACTAAGTAAAATTAGAAACTTCAACAGCATCCGAATGAACCATTCAGGTATGTACATTTATCTAATGGTTATTTCCTTTTATGTGCTAACTATGGACATATGGCTAGGGATTGTGAAGTTTTTGACAGGTACAATCATTATATGCAAAACCCTAGAAGCAAGTTTGCAGGATCACGAGACAAGTTCCACGATGATTTTTTCAGAAGAGAATACGTGCTAGATGGGACAAACATTGAATGTTTCAAATGCCATAACTATGGCCATAGCCCTCGCGGTTTCAAATATCAAATGGAATCACCTATGGACAACATTGAATGCTTCAAGTGTCATAACTATGGGCACATGGATCGAGATTGCAGGAATAAGAAGGTATGGAAAAGGAAACAAGTATAGGAAGACAAAGCATATAACAAGGTTTCAAAAGTTATGCTTACAGGATTTGTAAAAGCAAAAGGTCATGAGGAATTAGCAGTTGCTTCAGATAATGACTCAAGTCAAGATGGCCCGTTAGGTGACTCACTATTTTGAAAAACCTGGCTTGTTGACTCCTTAATGTTTGTAGAGGAGTCTATGAAGCAGAATATGGAACAAGTCTATGATTGACAGGAAGGTAGTTTGAACAAGATGGCAGTTTCATTACAGGTTCAGGGGGAGAAAAACAGTTGAAGGATTACAAGTTACCAGGAACAAGGCAAGATTAGTCTGCAAAGGATATGCACAGGTTGAAGGAATCGATTTTGAAGAAAAAATTTCTCCCATTGCCAGAATGGAAGCTATCAGGATGTTTCTCACTTATGCCTGCTCGAGAAAAATCAAGGTCTACCAAATGGATGTGAAGTTATATTTTCTAAATGGTGAATTGGAGCAAGAATTTTACATTGAACAACCCGAAGGTTTTCTGCTCTTTGACAAAGAAGGCTACGTCTGCATATTAAAGAAGGCTCTATATGGTCTCAAGCAAGCTCCTAAGGCTTGGTATGCTTGTCTTGATGGATATCTACATCAACAGGGATTCAAGAAAGGAAGTGCTGACAACAATATTTATGTGAAAGTGGATCGAGATAACCTAACAATTATCGAAGTATATGTGGATGATATAATCTTTGGAAGCAGTGATGATAGATTAAGTAAATACTTTGCCACAAAAATGCAAAGTGAGTTTGAAATGTCTATGATTGGTGAACTGACATACTTTTTAGGGCTTTAGATTTCTCAACAGGATAAAGGAATATTCATATATCAAACCAAGTACATCAAATAAATTCTCAAGAAATTCCAGATGGAAGATTGCAAGCCAGTCCTTAACCCCATGGTAACATGTTGCAAGTTAAGCTTAGAAAATTCGTCAAAGAATGTGGACCAAAGGTTGTATAGATCTGTGATTGGTAGTCTCTTATATGTGACAGCCTCCCGGCCTGATGTGATGGAGGAAGTTGGACAAGTAGAAATATTCCAAGCAACACCAAAAGAATCTCATATTATTGACGTCAAAAGAATTCTTCGATATCTTAAGGGCACAATGGAATATGGTCTATGGTATCCCAAAGGAAATGATCTAGCCATCCAATCTTATATAGATGAAAATTGGGCAGGAAGTGTTGATGATTGTAAGAGTACTAGTGGAGCAGCATTCTGTCTAGGTGGTTGTCTTATTTCATGGTTAAGTAAAAAGCAGTCTTCAATCTCGTTACCCATAGCAGAAGCAGATATGTCGCGACAACAGCTTGTTGTACTCAAGCTCTTTGGTTGAAGCAAACTTTGCAATATCTTCAAGTCAAGTTCGATGAGCCTATTCACATTTTTTGCGATAACATCAGTGCCATTAGTATCTCCAATAATCTTGTGATGCATTCCAAAACAAAGCACATTTCGATTAAATCTCATTTCGTTAGAGAGAAGGTCGCTGAAAAGAAAATCAAGCTTGAATATGTTGGCACAAAGGAACAAATTGCTGACATATTTACCAAACCATTACCTTGTGCAGCATTTGAGTATCTTCACCAAAAGCTTGGGATTCTCCCAAGTTTTCATTAGACTCTTTCTCTTATCCACTCGAGTAGAAAGGAGGAGTGGAGGTGTGTACAGGTCCACAGGATGGTTGTTTGTCATGGGAAGTTACCCTTTGCCATTGATGACAAAGGGGGAGAGAAGATAGTAGGAAGAGGTGTCATGATCGCAGGGGGAGTATTTGTGTTGTCATCAATGCCAAAGGGGGAGATTGTGATTAGTGGTTGTCATTGATGTCAACCCAAGCAACACTAGGGACTACCCCGATATTGCAAGGGAATTTTGACTTGACAACTTACTCTATTTTGAGTCAAGTATATTCTATATGGATTCTACTTGTCGAGATGTTTTCGTTGATATATGGCATGCCAAGTAATTCTTCACGGTTTGAGAGATATTCATGTTTGAAGTTAGTAACCCCAGTTAGTGGGCTAAAACCCTATGGGGTTGTGGCATGGCACTCATAATTGGTTGTGGTCATTGAATAGTTAATAATTAATAATAAAAAAATTCCACTAAAATCCCTCCAACGTTCACTTGTTGAGAACCCTCTCAACGCAAGACATTGATATAAATAATGACCCTCATATCCTCCTCTAGTAGGGATTTTGTGGCTTCAAACAGGGCATCGTGGAATTTGCGCTATAACTTTTTTTTTTGCAAAGCTTCAGAAGCTAAAATTAAAACCCATTTGATCCGAAATCTTGATGAACCTCTTGACATATTTTCAGATCTTGGTGCGCTATATTTTCGGAGATATGATCTAAGGAAGTTAGGGTTTTCTCAGGCTCCCAATTTCCATATGAAACAGGTGACGTTGGTAAAATCGTCATAGCTTTCTCTCTGAGCATTGGATTCAAATTTCGTAAATATTCATAGAACAAGGATGCATAGAAGTCTGTTGAGTAGCGTTTTCAGGACCTAAGGTCACAACAGTGACACATGGCACTTTGTACAAGTTTGATCTACTGAACCAGTCTATAATCAAGTCATCGTGGGAGATTGGGAATAACCTTTCATGAAGAATCCAATCTTGATCAGACCTATGGGGTTGGAAAGAGGACTCAGAGGGCAATCATAGGACGAAATTTCAGACCCTGGAGATCCGAAATTACATAGATACAACAAATTCAATATCAAGCTCCTAGAAGGAAAGAAAAAACATGTAAGGATCACTGCAGTAAGGACCACACATCAACAGTCAAGGGTAAGTCTCCTACCGCAAGGTATGTATGATTAGTGTTTACATTTAAATTGATATCATCTCTGACATATGTTTTTGTAAGATAGCATAAGTATATACAGTGTCTTGGTTATATCTCTGTCTCTATATGTCACAATTAGTTTTTTGGATGTCCTATTCTTGATACTACATATTCTTGATGCTACATCAAGTCTGCTAAATCTATATGATGTTGTAAGTTCATGTTACTTGTCTTGTCATAGTTGATATAATGATCTCTGTTGTTGTACTTAGAACTTGTTCCATCACAAATCTAGGATTTGTCATCAGTTTTTATTGTATGTATCTTTAGGTCAATTTTGGATAGAGCCTTGCATAGAGTCCAGACCTATATCAAGAGTGGGAGTCTTTTTCTACTACTGCAACAAGTCAACAACAAAAGTGACAAGCACACTTCAGGTACACATTGTAATTTTAATTTGTATTTATTCATTATTATGCACTTACATGTGTTTTGTAGGCAGAGGTAAGTTGAAGGGTATTTTGTTTTGTTTTGGGATTGATTTCGCGGGGAAAATTTTGCATGCAGGTAGAAGAAGATTCAAGTACAACTTCAAGCAAGAATTCAAAAGCTGAAGTATCAAATCAAAGGAGGCATTACAGCGGGACATCCTTTGAAGACATGACAACCATCTACATATTGTGAAGAAGTATCAAGGCCAAGAGTCAACGGGACATCCTTTGAAGACATGACAGCCATCTGCATATTGTGAAGAAGTGTCAAGGCCAAGAGTCATCATTGTAAAGTTGTAAAAGACTCATTTGTAAAAGTTTCATCATTGGAAGAGTCATTATTGTAAAAGATTTAATATTCCTAGAGTCAAAAAGGCATTATTGGGAGGTATAGGAGTCTTTGTTGGGATGATGTCATGGTTGGGTTGCAGGTCATAGTGTGATTGGGTGTTCGGTCAAAATCATTATAAATCATATTGTATCGTGGATTGTTGTCCCTGGTATGGGAATCCACACTCTGGATTGTTGTCCCTGGTAGGGTGGCAGGGAGGTGCTAGGCTGGTGCATGAAGTCGCTTACAAGTTGGGCCATATGAACACTTCAGGGTGGTAGGGTGGTGCTAGGGCGAGTTGTGGCTCGCTAGGGTGTTGGGGCATCCATTCAGTTGATTACTGAAGAAACCAGGGCATTGGGGCGTCCTTCCAGTGGGAGCTGGTGGAGGATGCTTTTCTAATTCTAGAGAGTTGTTGCTTTCATTTCAGTTGGGGCTGAAGATTAAAAAATTTATTAGAAAATCGTTCGGTGGTTTTTGACCTGGAGGGGGTTTTCCACCTAAAATTATTGTGCCTACTGTGTTCTTTTATTTATTGTTATCACTTCATAAACATTAATAATAATTGACGATTAACTAATGCTCTGAAAATATTTAAAAGTGCTAATTGCTAAGGAATATTGATTCACCCCCCCTCTTAGTATTTCCAACACTTTGTTTGATTGTATACCAAGATATCATCTAGGTATACTATAAAAAACTTGCTGATAAATTCCTTCAAAACCTCATCCATTAGCCTCATGAAAGTCTTGAGGGAAATAGTGAGACCAAAATGCATCACTAGTCAATCATACAATCTATGCTTTTTTTAAGGTTGTCTTACATTCATCCCCTTCTCTAATCCTAATGTACACTCTTAAAATCAATCTTCGAAAAGTACTTGGCGCTACTCAAATAGTCCATCAAATCATCAATGTTTGGGAGTGGAAATATGTACATGATTGTACTTTTATTCTTGTCTCTAGAATCAATACACACTCTCCATCCTCCATGCTTCATTAGGCTTAGCACTGTATGGAAAGCACACTGAGACAAGGGATACAAATATAATAAAATCGAACCATGATGGTTTCTAACATACATAACAATATAACAATAGAAATGTAATCACTCAATATCTAGGACTTAATAAGGGGTATTAGGGTTAAAATGAGGCTTATATGGGGCCTAACCAAAAATAACTCCATCCATTAAGATTGCTTGTCTAAAGAATAACATCGTAGATAACCCTCTACACATGTGTTAACTATTTTTGTTTGACCACTTGTTTATGGATGATATGCTAAAGTCATAACTAGTGTTGTTCCACTCATCTTCCATAATTCATTCCAAAAAGTTCCTATGAATTTTGGATCTTCAGCCCCTACTATTATTTTAGGAAAACCTTGATATCTATGAATTTCCTTCATGAGCACTTCCAGTAGTTGGCTTGTTCTATATGTGCAATGAATTCTATAAAAACGTGCATATTTTGTGAATACATCTAGGACCAAAATAATGGCATCCTTATATTCATATTTTAGTAACCTTGTAATGAAAATCCATTGATATATCTTCCCATCTTTTATTGGGTATATGTAATGGATGAAGTAAACCTAGAGCATTTACTATCTCTCATTTATTTCTTTCGAAAATTTGATATTGTCTTACAAATTTTTGAATATTTTTCTTCATTCTTTACCCAAAAAAAAAATTATCCTTTTTTATGTTTTAGGGAACCCTAAATGTCCTACTATCGGAGGGTCATGGGAATCCCCTAATATTCATTGCTTCAACTTTGATTGAGGGCATAAAAAAATTCTAACATTGTACCAAGGTATATCTCCCTCACACTCCCAATGTGCCATAGAGTTCATCCCTTCCTTTATACATTGTACTTTATGTCTAATATTGTTGTCAATTTTCCATTGATGGTGAGTTTCTTCTAGCCACGCATGAATGAAAGATGTAATAGAATGTAAACTTGAGGCTTCTTCTATTCTAGAAAGAGCATCTACTATGACATTGTCTTTCACCTTTTCATAGATTATTTCAAAATCAAACCCTTGCGTTTTTGTTTCCCATTTTTGTTGTTCTTCTGATAGCGATCTTTTCTCCGGAAAGTACTTTAGGCTATTATGATTCGTCTTGACTTTAAAGTGCCTCCCAATGAGATATTGTAGTCTTTATTTTAATGAATGTAAAATTGCTTCCATTTGTTCTTCATATGTAAATTTCACCAAATCATTTCCCTTGAAATGTTTGCTTTCAGAAGTCAATGGTCTCCCTTATTCCATTTCCTTGTCTTGATGCATCACATTCTACTATGATTGTTTCACCAAAATCAAGTGTTTCCAATACCGATGTAGAAGACATGGCATCCTTTAAGAGAGAGAATGTAAAAGTAGCATCATTATTCCATAAAAATCATTTTTTATTCAAGAGAGATGTGAATGGGTTTGCAATACGTACATAATTCTTAACAAATTTCTAATAATATCACGTATCTCCCAAAAAATTGTAAGATCCTTGATGTTCTTAGGAATAAGCCATTTTATAACAGCTTGGGTATTTTGAGGGTCCACCTTAACTCCTTCCTTTGAAACAATATGAATGAAATACACTACTTGTTTCCCATTTGGATCCTTTTACATATAATTGATTTTCACAAAAAAAAAATGTAGAACTTTAACCACATGTTTAATGTGGTCTTCCCATGATGTTTTATAGATAAGTATATCATCAGAAAATAAAAATAAAAAATAAAAATAACAACAACAACAACACAAATGTTGTAAGATGATGTCACAAAATTTTGCTCGTAAGTCTTTGAAAAGTAAAAGGAGCATTACTTGACCCAAAAGACATGACTAAGAACTCATAGTGCCCTTCATATGTTCTGAGTGTGAAAGGAAGTGTAACTAGGTTTGGTCTTCATAAATGTACTTTTGATATTTGTATTTATTCAAGAAAAGAAATAATATTTTTATAATAGATGTCAATGAGTTTCTTTCTCATTGAAATAGGTCTAGCACAAGTTAAACTGATATAGGTGAGTCAAATAATCAAAAGAAAAGGTTGAAGACCTTAAGGGCATGTTACACCTTGTATGTTTATGTATTAGAGTCAAGAGAATACCTCCAAGCAAAGTCAACAAGTCTCCTCCATGCAACAACACATATAAAGAAGCAATCTGAATTAGATATGTCAAGTCGGCCTACTGTCCTCTAATCAGCCTAAAGGAGGGACAGTCCTCTATATATAGAGCCTCTCCACTCCTCTAAGTAGAACGCAATCTACCTCTGAAATTAGCGAAGAAGAAGAACCAAGAAAGGGTGAAGATAGTTGAAATACAAGGAGCCTCTAGTGCAGCGAAGAAGGAGAGACACAAACTGAATTTTATAGGGTTTTTCTAAGGAGGATATGCAGTCACACGTGCGATAAAAGAAGGGAAGTCTGTAGATATATCAACAGCAAGATCACAGTGATATATTCTTCCTTGTTTGGGCTAGTAACTTAGGCCTATAAGGCCTCCTATCCAAGCGAAGAAGAGACTCTCACAAGCGAAGAAGAAAGGAGTCAAAACCTAAGGGAAACCTCCCACACGTGCGAAAAAAAACTAGGGCTGCAATGCTATCAGATCAAGTCTGTAACCTCACATCAAGAAGGAGCTCGATTGGTTAAGAGAAGGAAGGCCTCATCTTATGTGAAATATTTCACTAAAGATAAAGGAGAAATATCTCTTCCAGAACTAAGCATAAGAAGGTCTATCAATAGTTGCCAAAGGAAGTAGGAGGATGAAGTGTCGGGGAACGAAGTGCAGGAAGAAGTAGGACAAAGTGTCGGGAAACAAAGTACAGGAAGAAGGAAGTAGTTGACTTGTGCTTGGAGGATATTATTGTCAAGGTTCTAGGGTTTGGCATTGATCAAGAAGAAGCTTCAACAAGAGAAACTTACTAAAGGGTTTTCCTCTCAAGAGAAGAGAGGTTTTGGCCCTGGCAAAGAGCCAACATCTTGTGTTCTCGTTTTATGTTTTGATAGCAGTTTGATGAAGCATACACACATGCATTAATAAGCAAAGAAGAACATTAAATCTAACAACAAAAGTAAAAAGACATCACAAATTGTTATCTAGTCCCACGGAATAATTCTACACCTGATTGCCCTAGATTCTTCAACATGGAATCGGAACTAAGGTGACACATCAAAGAAAGGGCATCTCAAGAACACTCATCAAGGAAAGGCATCTACAAGGTTGAAGCATCAAGCCAAATCTACTCAAGGAAAAGAAGGCCTACCATCTATCAGTCATCAAGGAAGACTACATAGCAAGAAGAAGAGCCTTACTTAAAGGCACCTACAAAGAAGAGCAGATCAAAGAGGGACCTACATCATCTACAAATTACCAAGCAAATCTCTTCATCAAGCAAGTCCACTAGGAGAAGGAAACCTGAAGAATATCAAAATCTTAGAAAATAAATCCATCAAGTCTTCAAGGAGAAAGAAAATCCACTACATCTCAAAATATATCAAGTATATGTCCCCTTCTGAATATACATCAATGTCTTTTTGCAAGGAAAGCAACAAATTGGTAGGTACCAATAACTTTCTTGCATGAAAGAAGAGGATTGATTTACTTCTCAAGGAGAATGAACTGCTAGAACATGTCAAAGGGAATATCACTATCCCTGCTAAGGAACAAACTCAGGCCTTAGCCATAAGGATGAGACAAGAGCTCAATGGATTCTAATAGAATCAATCAAAGACTCTCTCATTCCTTGTGTCTCCAAATTTGAAACATCAAAAGAAATTTATGATAAGCAGGTAGAGCTATTCTCGGTATCCACAGCCGGAGATGTGATATCTCTAAGAAATGAATTGTACAAGATGAAGATATCAAAGGAAGGAATAGCTCCCTACTTCATGAATATCTCAGAGATGAGGGATCAACTTCAAGAGCTTGGGGAAGTCATGTCTGATAGAGAAATGACAATTGTAGTACTCAATGCTCTACTTGAGGAATGGGGCAACTTCACATCAAGCATACATGCTAAGAAGGAAGCAAACACACTCAGTGGAATGTGGTCTCTATGCAAGACAGAGGAAAGTAGACTTAAAGCAAAGGAAGATGTGGGATCAAAGGAGAAAGCATTTGCGAACATGGCCAAAAGAAAGGGAAAATTTGGCAAATTTGGTCCACAAACAACAAACAACAAAGACATGTCCAAAATCCAATGCTATGGATGCCAAGAATATGGACACTACAAAAGGAATTGTCTTAATCTTAAGAAGGACAACAACAACAACAAAAAAGAGGGAAGAAGCTCACATGACTCAAGAGGTGAAAGAAGAAGAATAGAAGCAAAAGAAGGAAGATCCTCCGGATCTCTACTATGACTAAGTCAAACTCTTTACTTCAAGTCTTCTTCAAAAAATTTTAGTAGTATAGGAGCATGTAGGAATAAAATAAAAAATGCATGGTTAGAAATATCTTCTAGAATATAGGAGCATGATAGATATAGCTCAAGATATTCATGTAGAAGGAGCATACCTAATATTGGACCTCATCCATGATGAAAGAAAAAATTGATCATGATTAAGAATATTAGAAGACCTCCATCATCAAAAGAAAAGAAACGTGTAATGCAAGGGTCTTTAAGATCCTATGATGGAATCTTCAAAGAAGGTTCATGAACCAAAGCAGATGTCTCATTGGCAATCCCATTCATGGGATTCAAGAAAAGGATGATATGCAGGAAAGCTAAGAGGAAGTAAGAAGGGCCACACCAAGGACAACCAAATGAAGCTAAGAGGATCAAAGGAGAATCAAGATGAGGTGTGTAAGCATTAAATATTAGTCATGTTATCATTTCTATATTATTGGGTCATGGGAATAGTTCTATAACATGATCAAGTAGGAAATAATCTCTTTCACCGATGACATGCTTGAAGGCATGTACTACAATGCAATAAATGTCAACGAAAAGATATTCTCACATAACAAGTATATGATCGCTGATTGAGAAGCAAGAAGAAATGTTGACTAGTCCAGGAAGCAAGCAATGAAGAAGTGCTCTCACAAGGAGCATAAGGTGGTTGACTAATCTGTCCAAGAAGAAGCAAATGAAGAAAGAGATCAAACATGTGAAGAACACCATGATCACAAAGAATCACTATCTGACAAAGAACCATTCAAGGTATCTCCCAAAAGAAGGCTGGACAACTCTAACAAAGGAAGGAAGGACCCTTGACACCTATGAAGGCCTTGGAGATATACGAAAGATGCAGATAATTGACTCTACTCTACGAAGATGTCATGATGAAGAAGCCATCCAGCAAAAGCACCATTTAATGTTGAAGCAATATCAGGATGAAGTCATCCATGAGAAGAGTATTCTGAAGCATGGACAGATGACAAATGAGTAGCCAAATGACAAGAAAACATAATGTATGACAAGAAAGCCACTTTCCATGAAGGAAGCAATGACATGAAAAACCAGGAACGAAAGTGATCAATGTATGGTGCCCTACCTAGAAGAATTTTGAACAAAGACTTCATGACATCAAAGAAAGGAAGGAGATCAAGCAACTGAAGGACCCACGAAGAAGAAGTTGTTGATAAATGAAAGAGTTCCTAGTTAAGAGGGAGCTCTGATAGGTCCTTGATCAAGAGGTAGTTTTGGATCACCCCTAACTACAAAGGATTGACAATTGTGTTTTTCCATTTCATGTGTCATGCACTAAACCAGGACTAACAGTTGTAAGTCTAGATGAAGGCTACGAATGGAAATGTAGGCACAAGATAGACACAACATTCTTGTCTTCACTTGGGAAGAAAGAATGGGAGGATTGGGTAATCATATGGCATCTAATACTCTTTGAGGATGTGTAGGGCATCCAAGACAAGAGTAGGCAAGAGGACCGATATTATTTGAGGGTTGGGAATGCAAGACAAGAATAGTCCTAGAAGGTCATACTCAATGAACACACGGGTGGGTATGTACCTTGAGAGACAATGACTAAGGTGTCTATAAGTCATTGGTCTCGCCAACATTGTGCTCTGATATATTGAGAGATAGAGCTGTCAGTCAAGGCCTTGTTGTGGAAATAATGTTGGTTATTATGATGTTATAACAGATAGATTGCAAATCCAGTTTCTCTTATGTGAATTCTTCAGAGATTGAAACATATCCAAACACCTTGTAATGTTGTATGAATACCTCCCTAGCTAAGAGGGAGTGTTGAAAGAAGTGTAACTAGGTTCGGTCTTCATAAATGGACTTTTGATATTTATATTTATTGAAGAAAAGAAATATTATTTTTATAATATATGTCAATGAGTTTCTTGCTCAATGAAATAGTTCTAGCACAAGTTAAAGTGCTATAGGTGAGTCAAATAGTCAAAAGAAAAGGTTGAAGACCCTAAGAGCATGTTACACCTTGTATGTTTATGTATTAGAGTCAGGAGAATACCTCCAAGAAAAGTCAACAAGTCTCCTCCATGCAACGACACCTACAAAGAAGCAATCTGAATTAGATATGTCAAGTCGTCCTACTGTCCTCTAGTCAGCCTCAAGTCAGCCAAAACTAGGGCTGCAGTGTTGTTACATCAAGTCTGCAACCTCACATCAAGTAGGAGCTCAGTAGGTTAAGAGAAGGAAGGCACCATCTTATGTGAAAGAGTTCACTAAAGATCAAGGAGAAATATCTCTTCTAGAAATATCAACACTTGCCAAAGGAAGTAGGAGGACGAAGTGTCGGGGAATGAAGTGCCAAAAGAAGTAGGACAAAGTTGTCGAGAAACAAAGTGAAGTATTGGACTTGTGCTTGGAGGATATTCTTGTCAAAGGTCTAGGGTTTGGCATTGATCAAGAAGAAGCTTCAATAAGAGAAACTTACTAAAGGGTTTTCCTCTCAAGAGAAGAGAGGTTTTGGCCCAGACAGAGAGCCAACATCTTGTGTTCTTGTTTTATGTTTCGATAGCAGTTCAATGAAGCACACACACATGCATTAATAAGCAAAGACGAATATTAAAGCTAACAAGAAAAGTAAAAAGACATCACAAATTGTTATCTAGTGCTGAAGAATCATTCTACACCTGATTGCCCTAGATTCTTCAACACTAAGAACTACTTTCGAATTGTCTTCTTTTCTTAATTTGATCTAATGGTATTGTGATTTAAGATCAATCTTTATAAAATAAGCCACTCCATGAAAATTATTTAATTGATCATCAATATCTAGGTAGGAAATTTATCCTTAACGGCGAATCTTGTACCATTTTCTCTATCTCCCCCCTTTTTTTATGTGGATATCTATAAAGATTTTTATTTGAAGTAATACTTCTGAGTATTAGTTCAATTTGTTGTTTATAATCTCTAGATGCAAGTAGACCTTTAGGAATTTCTTGAAAGAACCTACAGTGATTTTCCAACGTGCCTTTTAATTCCTCTAGAATATTTTCATCTTCCTACTTTACTTCCATGGAATAAAGTTTCACCACAACTCCCCTACTACCCTTTTTTAGAATTTGTCACATTATATAGGAGCTAATGACTTGCAAAGGTCCAAATTTTTAACCCTTTGAATTCATATTGAATTCCTTCTTATTCAAACATCAAAAATAATTCCTTATAATTTGTAGAAATTGTACCTAATCTTCTCAACCATTGAATCCCTAGAACAACATCTACACCTCAAATGGAAATGGCCTACATTGAGCTTTCCAAATTATATTCTCCCATAATTTAATGTTGTGGTGTTTTTCCATATAACCAAAACTCCCTGCATTAGCAACCAAAACTTGAAAACCTGTCTCTGGATATACAAAAGAATTGAGGCACTTTGATAATATTTTATCAATGAAGTTATGAGTACTACCCGAGTCAATCAACACTCTGACCTTTTGCTTCTTAATGTTACCTAAAATCTTAAGGGTTTGAGGTGTTGACAAACATGCCTATGCAAGAATAGATATTCCACACCTGTCTAATCAATGTTGTACACAATTTCAACCTTTATTTCCATCTCTTTTAAGTAGACAAATACTTCCTCGTGCCTTTGTGTAGATGCCTCCATTTCCTCTTCATCATTATTTTCCAAGGAGAAAAATTTTGTTTCTTAACATTTATACCCTTTTCACCATTTTTTGTTACAACCAGATCATAATCCTTTTGCTCTTTCATTTCCCCATTTCCTTCAATGATATTCGAGTAGGTTGAGGTAAGGTTGTCTTATGTGTTGAAAAATGTGTAACTAGGTTCGGCCTTCATAAGTATGAAATGCATTTTTTATTCTTGTAAACTATGAAATAAAAGAAAATTAATATTATTGTTTTTTGAGCATGGGTTTCATGCTCAAGGTCTTTTATTTTATAGGTCAAGCACCCATTGAGTGCTTCTAGGGTTTGTCCTAGGTCAAAAGAGTCATTGTCATAAGTTGAAGACCCCATTGGGCACATTCTACTTGTAAAGAAATATATTTGTGTCTTTAAAAGTGTCAAAATACCCTTTAAGACCAAGTCGACCTAGCAGCTGGCAAGTCGACCTAGCAGCTGGCAAGTCGACCTAAAGAAAGAGTCGTGTCCACCCTTGAAGAAGCCTATATATAGAAGAGGACTCATCCTCCTTGAACACACTCACTCATCTCTCATTCTAATGAAGGAAGAAGAATGAAGAGGTAGCAAAGGAGAAGGACGAAGAAGTTTTGTGTTTAGGCTATCTTTCTCTCACACATGCTAGAGAGGACCAGGGTTTCTGCAGCTGACCTAGGGAATCCT
Source organism: Pinus tabuliformis (assembly GCA_031772625.1). NCBI lineage: Eukaryota > Viridiplantae > Streptophyta > Pinopsida > Pinales > Pinaceae > Pinus > Pinus tabuliformis. Next base: position 1,842,210,095 of record CM062819.1, read on the forward strand.
TCTACAAATTCGATCTTAGAGGAAAGGAGGCAAAGAGGTCAAGCGAAGGTCACCAAGGGTCTCTCTCAAGCACCAGAAATCAGGGAAGGGCAAGCAAAGGTCAAAGGAGAGCTCTAAAATAAGATCGAAGTTCCCACATGTGGCAGCAAAAGTCGTTGGGGGTCAAAATTTCAGATCTGTAGTACGCGGCCAAAAATCTTACTGCAAAAGGTCAAGATGCTGCTACTAGAAGAGATTTGATTGGGTTTGACTAGATCGCAAATGGCACATCACTCGAAGAAGTTGGTCTTGGTCTTGGAGGGTATTGGTCTCAGTCTTAAGGTCTTGGAATTCATCAATTGAAGAATTTGTAAGGAAGAGAAGAGATTTAAGGGTTTTCCTCTCAAGAGGATACGTTTTTCCCTAACTTGTAGCCTATATACTGTGTCATTATGCTTTTTGTGTTTGATGCTTAACACATAATTATAAGGAACAAAGTTAATAAGTAAAAAGGAACCACAAGAAGTTATCAAGTAAAGAGAATTAATCATAATCATTGCCCTATTAAATTCTCAACATTATGAACTCCAAAACGATCTCTTCTTCTTGCATACACTCCAACGGTAGACTTTTGTGTAGCATTATCCTTGGCATCAATATAATGAGCAAATTGCATCATTTCCATAATATTTTCAGGATGTTAAAAGAAAAGATCGAGTTTAATGTCTTGTTCTAATCAACCCATGTAAGCTTCTAACAAATGGTCATCACTTATTTTATCTGCACTTATGGTCAATACCTCAAATTCTAAATTATAATCTTCAACGTCACCTACATGCGTAATTCGTCTCAATTAACTATAGTCTTATTCCTAAAGTTTCATATATTGTGTTTCTAAGTCTCTTGTAAATAAATCCCAAGTATAATGACAAGAATGGGCTTCCCTTGACACTATCGATAGGGTTTTATCTCAAAGTTCAAAGTTGCTATGTAAATCATTTGCTTATCATCCATGATTTTATGCAATTCAAAATATTTTTGTATTTGGTTCACCTAAGTAAAGGCCTCTATTCTATTGATTTGGGGTAGCACATGAGATCTCCAAGACCGAGAAATGGTTTGGGCAAATTCCACTCGGTTAGAGAGATATTAAAATAATTAATATTTTTAATGGGTTCCTAAGTCTAAACTTAGGAAAATAAAAATATTAATGGATATTAATATAAAACTAGGTTAGAATGTTCTAAAAGACATGGATCAAGCCAAATCTAATCTTCACCGTTGATTATAGATTTAATCTCGGTCGTTGAAGACTCAATAGAAAAAAGTATAAGAAGAGGCTTGAGGGTCAGTTGGAGATACACCAAGATTGATCAGTCAGGTCGATTTTCTGGAGCAGGGTTTGCTGAGAAAATTCGAACAAGTGATCTAACTTGCAGCAAGGGGCAGTGAGTGCATAGCAGAGAGGCAAAGATAGTGCCGAAGGACCATCGCAGAGGCAAAGGAGGCTACGCAGAGCCAGCAAGAGCCACGCAGAGTGAAAAAGTGATTGCGCAGAGGCTAGCAGGGCCTGCATGGGTGACACAGAAGACCAGAGAGCCAACGCAGAGCAGCAAAAGGAAGACGCAAGGAACTTTTGAGTGACGCAGAGGCCAGGAGGGCTGACGCAAAGATTCAGAGAAGTGTCGGAGAGATTTTCGTGGAGCAGACTTGTTGAATATCTGCTTCCAAAGAGAGGTATTACTGCCAGATTGATTTCTCTGTTGGGAGAGCCAATTTGGCACCCTAGTTGTACTCAAGAAAGTTGCTTAATAATAAAACCCTTGGAACTGTTGCACAGGTTTTCCCAAGTTGGGTTTTTTCAGGGACGATTGTCCAAAAATAACGGTGTCCCTTGTGTGTTTATCTATTCTTTCAGTTGATGATCTGTGGATGGTTGAGACTACATTAGTGTTTATTTTTAGTATTTATATGGTTAAATAACTTGTTAAGAAATTAAACAAGTAGGTGAAATAAACCAGATAGTGCAGGAAGAATTTCTAACAGGTTAGACTTAGAAATTTCAACAAATTCCATCAAACTCCTTTAATTCAACCTTAGAAAAGTTGATACCCCTAAGGAACCATCCATATATAACACCACTATTGGAGTTAAATCCACCTAAGTAATTCCTATTATGGGCAAGATGTTCAACTGGAAAATTATCATTATTTTCATGAGTTCCTTCAAACACACATTAATTTCAGAGAGCCTCCCATTTATGGATTATATAATCTTATGTTCTATTGATCCATCTTCTTTCCAACTATTCCTCATTTTCATCCATCTTTTGATTTATTTCCATTTGACTATTGATCAAACTAGCCTTTTTCATTAACCTATCATTCAACTCATTGATTGGATTAACCAATTTGGATAGCTAGTTTCTATCTCTTCATTTTCTTCATGAGTCATGGATAAGCTTTCTGGAGGTTTAATTGGTAGAGTAATTTTTTTTATCATTCTTTGGATCTAGGTGAAAAAATAATAATGCTCCTCTTTTACCTCTTTATCATAAATTATGATTATCCTTTATGACTGAGCTTACTGAAAAAAGTTACTAGGTCCTGAGGACAAGGAATTGTCAGATGTTATAGCTCTCTCATTTGCATGTGGGGTCCAACAACAATACTCAACCCAATATCTCAAGACACTAGGGAGGCTCAATTCTATCCTTAGCTTTACTACTCAACTAACTAGGTACTAGAGAGTGGTCTCCTTAAGTGTTGTTATTTAAGTACTATAGCAATAAAGCAGTCGATTAGCTCATTTAAAGTTGGTTTTAGGTATACTTAGAGGACTTCATATATGCTTAAAGGTACATGGAAGTAAGCTTATCTATATAAGTATTGTCTAATATGGGAACTACTCAAAGAGGTACCAACATAGGTTACATGTGTTTCCAACTAGGTGAAACAATGTGTAGTTCCTATCTGTATTCTTCCCTTACTGCAATTTTACCTTTTGAACAATAGATCGTTGTGTTATTTAAAGATGCCAGAACACCTCTAAAATTTGAGAGAGAGAGAGAGAGAGAGAGAGCTTACTAACCCAGAAAAAGAGCATACAACCACCAAAAAAAATTGTACAAGGTAGACTTTGAGGCTATTACAACCAAAATTATGAAATGCCACACCACCTCTAGATCTACATGTATTGGTGTATATCTTCAAATCAAAATTTACGCTGTTTGTAAGCTACATACCTTTCAAACCCTAATTTGGATATTGTTTATACGGTTGATATTTTTTTGATATATCTCTATATGTTGAACCCTTCTTAGTCTAAAATTTTGGCCTATAGTACCCTAATATCACTTCTTAAACTCTTTGATATTTTGGTTCGGTTTCCTCAAAATTTCGCTATCTAAAACGTCCCAGAAAAAGTTAGAGAAAAAAATCCAAGATGTCTACATTGAAAGAGAAAATCCTATAATCTTATGCTCTAATACCAAATATTAGAAACCAGTGTCTTGCAAAAGATAAACGGTAAGTTTCGCTGGGTGAAACCCACGAGATGAGGGTTCAAATCTCATTGAGTATATATATGACCTGTTGTGTCTTGGCTAGAAGAGTAGGGGACCCCATAGCGGACGTCTCAGCTCTTGTTGAGGCATAAGTTTCCTGCTATTGTGCGGCTTGCAGGCTGTTGCACGTAGCCTAGGTTTATAGTGGCAGTCAGTTAGATTTGATCCTGGGTCTGTTCAAGATAACTCTCAGTAGTTACCAATTATCCTAAATTTAATTAAAAAAACAAAACAAAACAAAAAAACAAAAAACCAATCCACTTCAAAGTGGAAACCTCTTTTTACAATAATTCCAATGCACAAGATAGAATATGATGATATACAAATAAATCTCTTTTATTATAAATAAGAAACAAAATGACTTGATGTAACCTACAATTAGGCCAACTTAATCATAACTAATAAACTTAATCATAACTAATAAACTAATCATAAATAGTTATTAAAACCTTAACATTATCTTAATCCACTCTTGTAGATTCCCGATTTGAAAGATAGCTATATTTTTCATAGTCACTATTGGAATTTTTTTTTAATCTTTCAAGATTCCCTATTATTAGGAGGTAATCATTGTTGTAACCTTTATAATTGTATCACCCCAAATATTGACATTGAAAGGTTGACAAAAACATTTTGAGACTGGTCTTGCATGATGATTCTAAGGTCCTTAGAATATGACAAAATTAAAGTCGATTTCGAGATTTGTCTTGTATGATGAATAAAATGGAACCTTTAACTTTTCTTATGCTGGTAGATGGGCGACCTAAATGAACCACAATAATGTGACTTAGCATTACCTTGATTATGGACTTACATATGGGAGTTCCCACCGATGTTTCAACAATGAATGTTGTCTTATTTCCCATATGCTTGCCTTTGCATATTGAATGCTCAAAATCCTCTTCTTTTTCTTCGGTATTCAAAGTATTTTCAAAAATATTTTCCTCGTCAAAGGCCACGTTGAAAGATTGAAACAGAAACTTGTTTTGAAGTCCAGCAATCTCTCAGTTATTATGTCCATATCAACGTTAATTTTAATCGCATCATAGAGCACATTGTTTAAATTTGTATGGACCTTCACTTGTACATGTGTAATCACATCAACAATAAGTATTATAGTTTTTAAACTCTTATATTCACAAAAACACAAGATCAAGTCCCACGGGCAAGCACTTAGCAGGCCTGAATGTTCGTTTTTAGAGGCCACCCGCTTTAATTGTTTACGTGTATCATTTTGTTTTCTCATGATGACCTTCTGCAACGATATTTGAGAATATGTATATTTTACTTTCCTAAATATTGTAAATATTTTTGGCAGGTGATGGATTCCTTCACAGGAGAAAACAATTTTGCACAGGTTGATGAAACATTCCCCATGATTCTGTCCATGTCGGATAGTTAAAGAATTAGGCATACATTTAAAGACCCCAGAACATTTTTATACTTAATCCTTCAAAATTCTCCTCCTTGTAAAATTAAACAGCAGATAGAATCCATCAAAAACATAAAACAGCACTGCATTACTTCAGTTGAAATTCATAAATTGTAATTTTAAACTGCGTCTTACAAAATATGATCTGTCCAGAACACTTCAATTGCCTGGATTTATCCATCACAATCAGAAACCCTAACAAATAAAGTTACTAAACTTAATAGCCAATTATCTACATCACTAATCATTCATCCAGTAAAGTGGATCACAAATACGTTTTACATTACATACAATGGCTACTATCTCCAGCAGAGCAGTTGACCAGAGAAGAAATTCAAGAATTACGATACAAATGAAGACAAAACCGTCTTTCTACAGAATAAAAACAACAACTATCTTTCAGATAGTGCATTAATTAATTCAATATTATGGCACAAAAAATATTATGATACAATATATCATGTTTCACACCACCCAATTTATATGAAGGTAACTTCAAGACATTTTACACATAGCTTCCCATTAAAAAAGAAAAAGAAGACTTTTTGGATACAAATACTGTCCGCGCAAAAGGGCCGAAAATACGAAAGAAATCTACCGGTAGCAGGGTTTTGAGTTCTGAATTTCCCTGTTTGCTTTCTCTCTCTCTGACTGCTTCAAGGAAAAATATGAGCGACCATGATTCTTCTCCCACTGACACATGCACCAAAACATAGTAAATCCATTTGAAAAAGAATTTGAGAGGAAATTAAGTTAAGACGTATTAATCAGTTTTAACCATAGTAGAGTTTGTTGGAAAATTCAGGAAACCTTCAAAGACCAAATACAAAACATTATTTTAAAAAAACAGCTGCATTAGAAAATCACAAAAATGAAAACCAACAACAAATAGGATTTTCTATTTAAATCAATATATGTAATCATAAATTATAATAGCACAATTTACAAAACTCGAAGCATGTTAAAGAATCTGCATCCTATAGAACATCATCTTCCACTGTCTGTAAACTAGCAGGTTCTGTAGACTGTAAGTTGTAACTAGCTTCACAGCAAATGTAACAGTAAAAAGATATCCATTAACTCAATAAATCTGGCAGATTCTGTTTATGTTTGTAAATACAGCAATAAGAGGTTATCTGAACAGCAAGTATAACACTTGCAATCTCAGTAGAAGACAAACTCTTAGTGCCCATGGGCAAGTACTAACCAACACCACTATCAGTTGAGTCCAGGAGATCGAAGTATCCACAAAGCAAAGTTCAACCTACGAGTAGCAGTTGAACAATGACAATGTCCAGACGGAAGTAACTGTTTGGTCATTCTCCTAAATAACTTTAGGTCAATTGGAGAATAAATACACATGAATAACACCTGTTGAGTGTGGTTCCACAAAATAACTTTGCAATTGGACAACATGGCATATTTACTCGAGGGAAGGAAATCAATGAAGTTTATAGTAGTAATATTACTATGGCTTTTGGTTTTTACTGCCACCAAGTCAGGTAGCTCGAGAATGGAACAAGCCTGTATATATAAACCAAACAATACCTTCTAAGCCATTTGACTAAACTTAGACTCCGGATAGAAGAACTCATCCATACCATAAATTAATAATTATAGACAAGGCATATCAAGCATGTGCTAAATATTAAAAACAGGAAAAATCAATATATTTGCGAGGAATAAATACTTCCGAAATTGCTAGAGAGAGAATATTAGACCTGAAATTCGAAAACTAGATTGTATGACAAAGTCCAAGAAAACATATCTACCTTAAAATTTGGAAGTTGGGTAATAAAGTCATGAACACACATCTCCGAAAGCCAAAAAGCTGTGAAATGCAAATAACTTCAAGTAATATACACCTCTTACAAAGATGTAAGATCCCATTGCTATCAAAACAGAGAACAGCCAGCCATATTTCATCATTATTAGAGCTTTAAAATCTAGCTTTAAGAGATTTTCTCCGCTAGAACGTAGAACAAAACCAGAAAATGTTGCACTAAGAAGGCTTTTGCATTTGAAATTATTTTCAAAAGTCTCAATTTAATATTCCACACTCTGCAAGAAATTAATTGGTGAAAGATCCTGAATTGGAAAAACAAACACTCTCTCGTTAAGTTTATATATAATCTCTAAATCATGACCAAACAATTGCAGGTTACAAGGCTGCGAATTTCAAATTTGAACTGAGGGTTTTTGTTTTTCAAAGGTCGCAAGGGTTCCATGCTAAAGTCCATCAGCACCTTTATTGATCTTCATTGTGTGTTTATGTATGAGTATTTAATTCTCTGAGGGCCACTAAGGATGTCTTCTTGTACATTAAATAGACCGAGTGTAAACACTTGAGAGCAAGCTGACAGCAGTTGCATGGGATGGAATCTCACGTAAGAGTCAAGGCAACAACTCTGGAAGATCTGAGAGAGCAAGTTTACAAATGCAAAAACAGGTAACTCAGAGAATCTGTCATAAAGAGTTTCTTAAAGGTATTGCATGAAAGAATATTGCTTAAAAGCAGCAAAGAAACAAAATAGTGATACTTTTTTCTGAGTTGCAAGCAAAAGAGAAGATTAAGCAGGGAAATAGTAATGCTAAAGCATAGCAGCTCTCAGTTTGTTCCTGTATCTTCTAAAGATATTTTGAGGAGAACTGGGCCTTTCCATCATCCAAATATTATCAGGTTATTTGCCAGGCTCCAAAGAGTATGCACCTGGACTTACGAACACTCTCTTTGAATGATGTTATTCAAGGTATGCTATTATACGAATCTTTTATCCTGTTGAATCACATATCTGCTCAGTGTCACATTCACCAAGTATGTACTATGCACAAAACATCATAGTTAAGGTGTCTTGCAGGATTCTTTAGGTTTCCCATCCTGGATTGAGTCCCTGCGCATTGATTAATTTAGGTCTTGAAATCATTTTGACCATTATTTCACTCAACTGAGTCCCTTCTCCTCGGGGATAGCAACTTAATCCTAGTACGAATTGTATAAATACACCACATACTTCATTTGTACAATCATCACATTCAAGTGTGTCTAATCTTTCTTCTGCCAAAGAACCCCTAAACCAATTTGCTCTACTTGTGTTACGGTTTAAGAGTGCCTTGTGGTACTATTAGTTTCAGCTTGTTTATTGGATTAAGGTTTTTTAGACAATTCAATCCAGATTCTCTTACTTGTGATTTCTAGCATGGTATCAAAAGCTAGTGTGGATTTTTCTTCCTCTATCCACCATTCTTTATTTTTTTCAGAACTGAAATTGAGGTTTCAGCTTTGTTTAAAGGTGGTATAAATTGGATATTAGTGTTTTTCAGCATGCTTTTTTGGACAGCAATCATTTTTTAGGAGTTTTTACCCTTATTGTCACTAGTGCAGCCCTACTTGCCAGTTTTCTTGGGTTTTTGGTGAATTTAAAGAAGTTTGCTGCAATTTTGATCCCTCTTAAAGCAAAGCACACTTTTTTCCCTTTAATTCAGCCACAAGCTGCTGCTCATGTGCACTAGTATTGTGACATCTGTGGATGGAAAATGCCTTTTCTCCCCCCAATGAGGCTAGCTACTAATGTTGCAAACATTGGCATCGGGATCAAATCAGCAAGGGTCTGAAAAAACAAAAAATCGTAAAAATTGAGAAAATATAGATAGAAATTGGTAAACATTGGCAAAATTAAGATACTACCAAAACATCGGTAAAAATCGGCCAGCATCAGCTATGCCAAAAAATCGCAATTTCATGATTTTTCACAATCAAATCAGGATGTTTGCAACACTGCTAAATACCATGCATGGATTGTTCAAACATTAGCTCTACTCCACAGTCAAGGCTTATGGATGTATTTGCAGAAACCACTTCACAAGCAAATGATGACAACTATGATCCCCTCTGTTTGAAGAAGGATGAGCCTCTTGGATTGATCACTCTATACATGGAACCCTGTCTTGTCCATCATACGAACAACAAAAGTGCACAGCAGGTTCAGAAAGAAGCTGTCCACGCCCTATTTGGCATAGTGAACAGAGCTCTCCAACCTCAAAATGGTAGATTTTTTTATTGTCAAGGACTACATCTCCATGTTCAAGAATTTGAAAGTGGGCATTCTTACAAGCGGGGATAAATGTTAAAGGTAAAACAAATCCAAAATATATCAATTTTTTCTATTATTTTTATAGCATTCCTTTTTTCCTTCCAAATCTAGCTTCTCCTATATTGAAAGGTGTATTTTGTAATCTTATCCAACATCAAGATTCCTGGAGAAACTTGACTGAACTATCTTCCTAGGAACATGCCCACACTAAGGCTACGACCTCCTCATGTACACATCAGTCAACAGGGGACACTTCAGGTATTCCAAAAAGAAGAGTTCAATATGCTCATATTGCCACGAGGGACATCTTGTTGGAAAATGTAACTAGCTTTGGTCTTCATTATTGTACTTGAAGTCAAAATGTAATATATATGTCAAAAGAAAAGCAAAAAAAGAATTTTGTTATTGACTTATTAAAGCATGGGTTTCATGCTTGGGTCATTTGTATAAGGTCAAGCTTCCATTGTAGACTTTAGGTTATTTGTCAAAGTCATTTATTGTTTGACTCCTCCATCAAGTCATCCTCTTCAGCAAAGTAATCTACCCGGCCTCTTCAAAGTCTTCAAGAAAGTCTTCATCAAGTCAGCCTACTAGTCGACTTACATGTCGGCCTAAAATAAATTGGAGACGCAACCTTTCATGAAGACATGTCGGCTCATTTGTAATAGTCGAACCACTATATATACAAGGACTTCACATAAAACACAGAGATAACAGTTCGGACAAGAGACAAGTTTTTTCGGTGTTAGTGCAGGAGCTCAAATAAGATATAAAGACTACAGTTCGGTGATATGTCAATGACATTCTGGTGCTATTTCGCTGCTCTCATAATTCGATGTTACCACAGTTCAGAACTATCAGTCAGAAGGATTTGAAGGTCACATAGTTTCTCATATGTCACAGTGACTTGGTGCTACAGTTTGGGTGCCATTTCAGTTCGATGACAATACAATGATCTCAATTCGGAAGTATCACAGTGACAGAAGTTTGATGAACCTACAGTAAGAAGGTCTCGTGATATGATGATGTCTTGGTGCTAAGTTCTAACACAGTGAAAGGAGGATGACTTGATGGAGGTAGTCTTGAGTCTAAGTCGTAAGAGTTTTGGTCGTCTCATCTTGAATCTATTGAAGGAAGAATTTGTGACTGGGCTTTCCCCTCGAGGGGGGTTTTTCCCTGGCAGCGAGCCTATACCTTGTGTTCTCTTCTATTTGTTGCTTGGCACTAATCTTGATGATAAGAAAAGATAATTAAGAGATCTAATACTAATAATGAAAAACATCACAACTTCTAGCATCTGAGGGACAACAGGGGAAGAGGAAGAAGAAGGATATCTCTAAGATGAAGTGCTTCCATTGTGGGGGGCTGGGTAATTATGCATCCAAGTGTCTTAGGAAGAAGAACAAGGGAGAGGCTTCCGACTCCAAGGCAGCTCCTGCAAAGGCGGAGAAAGAAGTCGACACTGATGACGACTGTGCCATGTGTGCTCATGCACCTCTAGAGAAGAGGTGGGGTAACATCGAGCTGTAGTCAAGAGGACTACAGAAGATGAGGAAAGGATCCTTGAGGTACCCAAACTCTTGGATCATATCCGGCTACGGAATCCCTAAATGACAGTAGCAAGATGGTGGATGTCGGTAGAAGCAAGATGCAATAGAGCGACAAGGCAGTGCTAGAGTGCAGAGTCTGTAGTAGCGCAGTGGAGGTTGCAGCAGTGCGAGAGGCACTGAGGTGTTCGCAGTAATGCGAGAGTCACAAAGGAGGTTGCAGCAGTGCGAGAGGCACATAGGTGTTTGCAGCAGCACAGAGGCAATAGAGGGAGCACAGGATAGCAGTAGAGGTAGCTTCAGCATCAGGAGGCTTCCAGACTGATAAGGAAGTCAGTGGTCGAGTAGAACAGTTACTTACTTCTCGGTAACTGAGTTGAAGTGTAGCAGTTAGTAGTGGTAGTGCTATGGGCAGCATGATGCAGCGTGTTGAGAGGGAGCTGCAGTACAAATGTAGCAGTGGAAGTGGCAGAGCCATGGGCAACAGTACAGGAAGCAACAACGCAGTGAATGTTGGGCAGCAGGCCAAGCATCAACACAGGTATCGGTGCGGAAGGATCAATGTGATGTTTAGTGGTGGAGCATTACTAGAGCACATTCCTCACTAAGAGGGAGTGTTGAATTGTGGGAGCATCGGATGGGTAACAATACAGGAAGCAACAACGCAGTGAATGTTGGGCAGCAGGCCAAGCATCAACACAAGTACCGGTGCAAAAGGATCAGTGTGATGTTTAGTGGTGGAGCATTACTAGAGCACATTCCTCACTAAGAGGGTGTGTTGAATTGTCGTAGCATCGGATGTGCTCTAGCCATGAAAATTGGTGGAGAGGCTAAAGCACATGAGATCTCCAAGACCCAGAAATGGTTTGGGGAAATCCCACCTAGTTAGAGAGATATTAAAATAGTTAATATTTTTTATGGGGTTCCTAAGTCTAAACTTAGGAAAATTAAAGTATTAATGGGTATTAATATAAAACTGGGTGAGAATGTTCTAAATGACATGGATCAAGCCAAATCTAACCTTAGTCGTTGATTAGAGACTTAATCTTGGCCATTGAAGACTCAACAGGAAAAGCATAAGAGGAGGCTTGAGGGTCAGTTGGAGAGACACCAAGATTGATCAGTCAGTTTGATTTTCTAGAGCGGGGTTTGCTTAGAAAATTCGAACAAGTGATTTGTTGCAGCGAGGGGCAGTGAGTACATAGCAAAGAGGCAAAGATAGTCCCTGAGGGTCAACGCAGTGACTGAAGAGGCAGCTAGAGCTACGCAAAGGTAGCAGGAGCCACGCAGAGGCGCTAGAGATTGCGCAGAGGCTGAGGGTCTTGCGTGGGTGACTCAAAAGGCCAGAGAGCTGACGCAGAGAGGCAAAAGGCTGACGTAGAGAGGCAGAAGGCTGACGCAGAGGGTTCAGGAGCTACGCTGAGGCTAGCAGGGTTGACGCAGAGTCGAGGAGAAGGGTCGGAAGGATTTTTGTGGGGTAGACTAGTGCTGAGAAGTTGAATATCTGTGTCTGAGAAGAGGTATTACTGTCGTGTAACAATCTTGTTGGGTAAGCCAGTTCGATGCCCTAGTTGTACTCAATAAATCTACATATTAATAAAACCCTCAGAACTGTTGCATCGGTTTTGTTGCATTGGGTTTTTTCAGGGACGATTGTCCAAAAATAATGGTGTCCCTTGTGTGTTTGTCTCAGTATTTTTCAGTTGTTGATCTGGATATGAGTTAAGGCTGCATTTGTGTTTATTTTCAGTATTTATATGTATAAATAACTTGTTAATGGAATAAACAAGTAGGTGAAATAAACTAGATAATGCAGTAGGGATTTCTAACATGTCAGACTTAGAAATTTCAACACATACATCTGATCCAAGTGAAGGAGGAGATTTTGGAGGCCGAAAACATAAGTGAAATATATCTCTGATCTGCCCTCGCTCAAGGAGACTTAGAAGGCCGAGTAGAAGAAAATGTTTGAGGCATACATTTTCTGTGGTTTTGTGGCTCACCCCTGAGGAAGAAGTGTGAGGTCTGAGGCTCATATCTCTGTGGAATGATGTGAAGTTTGAGGCACATATCTCTGTGGAATGATGTGAAGTCTGAGGCACATATCTCTGTGGAATGATGCGAAGTCTGAGTACTTATTGTTAGAAAACCAGAAAGGTAGAAATATTTTCTTATGTTGATAATTAATTGTGTTATTCTTGTATTCTTATTATCTTCTTTACGTTCTTTTTATCAAGCAATCATCAAATCAAAACATGAAGATCAACGACACCAAATGTAGGCACTCAACTAGGGCTAAAACCTCTCTATAGGGGAAAACCCAATCAAACTCTTCCACTAGTATATCAAATTGAGATAGACCAAGACCCTAGACCCAAAAGACCTTCCTCCTCCACCAAGTCAACCTTCCAAAATGATTCAGTAAACTCCAGTAGCCTATATTTGTCCAGCAGCTTTAGCCCAACAACAATCTAGAATTTCGACCTCCAACAACTTTAGAATTTCGGCCCTTCCAACAACTGAGCAACTTCGGAAGTGTGAGACAAAGAGAGAGAAAATTCGACTTCTTATGCTTGACAAAGACTTCCTTCTCCTTCGCTAGGGTTTCCTTCCTCTTCCTTGAATTTCACACCTTTTTTGCCTCCAACAACTGCAGATCGAACTTGATGAGTACTCCAAATGAGGTCGAATTGTTGCCTTTATATAGTGTTTGTGTGAGGTCGAATTCCCTTGATGAGGCTGACTTGTCCTTCTTTGAGGCCAACTTTGTGGAGGCCTAAATGGCTAATTTTATACAAAAATAAATCTCTTTCTTGACTCAAGAATCCCAAGAAGGGCCTTTTACATTATGACATGGACAAGGACAATGGAAATAAACCCTAGAAGCCTACAATGGAGGTGTTGACCTATTAACCATTGACCCAAGCATGAAACCCATGCTTTAATAAGTCAATTTCTTTTATAATAAAATTTATTTTCCTTTCTTTTGATAAATACATTACATCATGACTCAATTACAATTATGAAGGCCGATACTAGTTACATTTTTCAACACATATCTCCATGGAACCATGCGAAGTTTGAGGCTCTTATTCTGAGGTATAATGCGAAGCTTTGTGTCATAATCTAAGGTTGAGGCAGAAGACGAAATTCAACCCTCTTGAAGAATTGAATCAAACCTCTTTACAGACCTCGTTTGCGGACAGATTTGGGAAGCATTTTGTCTTGGTATGTTGGAGGGTTGACTTGGCTCTTGGAGGTTGTTCATCTTAGCTACATTGTTGTTGAGTTTAGACTTAGGAACCCCATTAAAATATTAATTATTTTAATATCTCTCTAACCAGGTGGAATTTCCCCAAACCATTTCTAGGTCTTGGAGATCTCATGTGCTTTACCCTCTCCACCAATTTTCATGGCTAGAGCACATCTGATGCTACCACAAATCAACAATATGTGTGTGAGATATATATCCGATGAGGAATGTGAGTGGGCCATATATAACCTCCAAGCCAAGCGAAAGGTTACCACTTAAGCTAAGCCGACATGAGGGTTATGAGGACCGACTTAGCAACTTGGTAGGTTAAATGACACAACAAAATTCAATTTTCTTTCTTTGAAAGGGTCACGAAGAACATGCCCTTCTATATTTTTTCTTTTGACCAATACAATGAAGAACATGCTTGTCGGTAATAACTTTAATTATTCAAAAATACATCAATAAAATAATATTATGAAGACCGACCATGTTGAGAAATCTAGGGCATTAGCATTAGGTGATTTCTCTTCTATCAGTGACTGCTTGTGAATGCTTTTTACTTATTTAGATTAGGATCTTCTTCATGTTAGATTATTAGTATTCTTCTTCATCAAATAGTAACCAATGCGTGAACATAAATAGACAAGAGACACAGCATGTAGGCTATGAGCCAGGGCCAAAACCTCTCCCTCTTGAGAGGAAAACCCGCACAAACTCTTCTTATAGAGATTCCAATGGAAGAATACCAAGACCAAGACCCTTAACCTATTTAGCCACTCCAAGACCAAGATACAAGTCCTCTTCTACCTTCTCGTTTACTTCAGATCTTCCACCATATAGACTGAGATCACTGAGTTTATCAAGGAGGACAAGCCTTTCCTTCTCTAGTAGCATCGAAGATATGAAGTCATATCCATAGTCATTATTGATAGCACCGAGACCTTATCTCTTGCACTAGTATTGTGATCTTGTCACATACTTGTGACTTACTTTCTGTGGTGACATCGAGTACTGTGAAACGAAGAGATTATACTGAGGCTCTATTTGCACTATGATTTATGTTTATACACTTCGTTGTCCCTTGAGAGATCCTCGTTGTTTCTTCGTGTCCCTTCTAAAGTCCATCCAAATCCTTTGACTGTGATGATGTCCGAATTAGTCTCTTATTCTTTCAACTGTCACTATGGCCCGAATTATAGAGGGATCTGAATTCCCTAGACTGAGAGATGGCACCCATTTCAATCTTGTACCTTTATCAAGCTTCTGTACCGAACTTACTTCTATGCTAGATCATCCAAATAGAGATCGGAACTGTTCATTGTCTTCTCACCCGAAATCTCAGAGGTATGCAAAATTTGAACTATGTAATGTGAGGATCCTTCCACGCCTATTTATAGTTGTTGGTGCATATTAATAAGCCAACGTGATACTTTGATAGGTGTGTCTCCTTAAGTGAGCCGACATGAGCCATTTATTTCATCTTGTAGGCCGACATAGGAAGAGGATTGTATGCTTGTCGTTGGAGGGCTATTTGCTAGGTTACATTTGACATCTTTTTACACATGACATTGACTCTTTGACAAATCCTAAGGCTCTCAATGGGAGCCATCTAAAATAAAATCACTTGCTCATGAAACCCATGAAGCAAGGCTTACAATAATAATTTTATTTTCTTCATTACATCATTTACAAAAGTCACAATTACATGTCATTATGAAGACCAAACCTAGTTACACTTTTCAACATACCATAGCTACATTCTTCAACACTCTCTCTTAGCTAGAAAGTATTCATAACGACTTGTCAAGATGTTCTCAAGTTGAAAGATTCTATAAGGAAGGATCCAAATTAAGATAAGCATCATAATCACTAGCATCAAACTTGTCCCATAAGCCAAAACCAATGACATCAAGGTCAGAACCCAACTAACCATAGGAACAATCAATATCATTCATGAGGCCAATTTCTCCAACCATATGAAATGGTTTCTCATTCAAGCACAATGGCTCAAGGGAGTAATCAAGATCAAACTCTCCAACCATACCAATGGTCTCTCGATCAAACCCAATGACCTAAGAGAGTACACAAGATCCATCTCCCCAACCATAAACAAGGCTTCTCGGTCCATGACCCAAGGGAGAAATCCCCATCTCAATATCAAACTTCCCGACTATACAGTCTCTCAGTCAAACTCCATGACCTAGGGGAGGAATCCTAATCTCGATGTCAAAAGAGCCAATCCCCTCAACCACATGGTCTCTCAATCAAATGCAATGACCCAAGGGAGAGTACTCAAAATCAGTGTCCTCAACCAAACACAATGGTCTCTCAGTCAAACGCAATGACCTAAGGGATCACTCCAAGCCTCATAACCAAACCCCCCAACCATAGTGGTTTCTCAGTCAATCTCAATGACCCAAGGGAGTGTTGAGAATCTAGGGGCAACAAGATTAGGTGATTTCTCTTCTTTGATAATTGCTTACGATGTATTTTTACTTAACTTGATTATCTTCTTCTTTCACTTGGTTATTATTATGTTCTTATCATCAAATAGCTACCAAACTATGAAATATAATGAGACAAGAGGACACAAGATATAGGCTATAAGCCAAGGCCAAAACCTCTCCTCTTGAGAGGAAAACCCACAAGAATTCTTCTCTTTTTATAGAATGTTCAGATGATGAATTCCAAGACCTAAGACCCTTGTCAAAGACACCTCCAAGACCAAGTTAGACTCCTCCTTGAAGATATTGCTTCTCACAAAGTCAACCCAAGTCACACTGCTTCATAGCTGCCTCAACTTCACAAATTCAGACCCTCACTCTTGACTGTAATTTTCGGCCCTCTTGACCTGCAACTTTTGGCCTCTTCTACAAAAACCCTAGATGAGCACGTGTGAGAGAAAATGGTGAAACTTGCCTCCTTTTCCTTCGCTTGATCAAACTTTTCCTCCTTGACTTTTAGCCCATAACAATCCTTCAAAATTTAGTTTCTATTTCTTCCTTTTGTCTTCTCCTTCGTTAGGTATTAGGTTCTTTCTTTCTTCTTTGATCGAACTTTTTCTTGCTTGAATTAATGACCTTTGATGAGGTCGATTTCTCCTTATATATAGGCTGCTTGGATGCCCTCAAAGGGCCAACATGTCATCTTTGTAGGCCAACTTGTTCTCCCTTGAAGACCGACTTGTTGTTGCATGTTGATAAGGTCTTGGAGGGTCTTTTTGACACTTTACTTTACAAAAAAATTCTTTGACTTGATATATAATGCCCAAATGGGTCTTACACATATTACAATGACTCAATTGACTTCTTGACTCAATAGCAAACCTAGAAGAACTCAATGGGTGCTTGACCTACTAAATAAAATAACCTTGAGGATGAAACCCATGCTACGAAATAATAATAATAAAATTTATTTTTCTCTTTACATCAATTACATAAAATCATGATTACATTAGACATTATGAAGACCAAACCTAGTTACACATTTCAACAGGGAGTAACCAAAACAATCTTTGCAACCATAAACCATGGTTTCTCGACCAAGCCCAAGGAAGATTCATGATGTTATACAATCAATGCTTCCTCTCCCCAAGAGAGGGATTCTCAACTACTCCAGGCTTCTTTCAGAAACAACCTTCATCCAGGATAGTGGCTATCTCAAAACATCAGCAACCTACTTATCAGAACAAATGTATTCGAGTTTCACAGCTCTTCTTTGGATAGCATCCCGGATAAAGTGTTACTTGATCTCAATGTGCTTCAACCTGTCATGGAAAACTAGATTCGCAGAAAGCTTCAAATAGCTTGATTGTCACAATATATCATGGTCTATTCTAGCACCTAATCAAACAATCCAGCAAACAACTTTCGAAGCCAAACTACTTCATAACAGGCTGAATAATCAGCTATATACTCAGCTTTAGTTGTGCTAAGTGCACCAGAGTTATGCATCATACTCATCCATGATATCTAGGTTAAAACAGCATTCAGAAGTGCTCTTATCTACATTATCTACCCGATCCACAAGTCACGGCCTACTTCTGACCCCAACAACTACAGGACAATCATGGTTGGGCACACATTCTCCAAGCTATATGCTACAACACTCCACAGGACACTCTCCCATTTCCTTGAGCAGAGACAACTCAGGGTCAAGGGCCAAGCAGGGTTCCTCCCAGACCACCAGACGATCGACCACATCCTTACTCTTTATGCGGGGATCGAGGAGGCTAGGCATTGATCCTCTAAAGTGTACTGCTGCTTTGTAGACTTCCGGAAGGCCTTTGACTCAGTCCCGAGGGAAGATCTTTTCCAGAGGCTAAGAGAGGTTGGCATTTCCTCGACTCTCCTGACAGCTATCATGCGCCTCTATGAGGTCGTCCTTGGCCGTCTCCGCACAGTCGGAGGAATGTCAGATTGCATCCGAAGCACCATTGGATTCAAGCAAGGATGCCCCCTTTCTCCTACTTTATTCGAGATCTATATCGATGAGCTTGAGTCCTTCCTCCGGGAACATATCCAGGATACAGATGGGTGTCTTCTTCACCAGGTCCTAATTTCCATCCTCCTCTTTGCAGACGATATTGCCCTTATTGCCTCCTCCCAAGAAGGCCTTCAGAGACAGCTGGATGCTCTCGCAGCTTTTTGTGACCAAAGGCATCTAACTGTGAACTTGGGTAAAACCAAAGTGATTGTCTTCAATGGAGTCAAGAAAACCTCGGACTTCCACTTCCTATTTAAAGGAGAAGAGATCGAGATTGTCAACACCTATACATATTTGGTAGTTCATTTCTCAGGGCCTCGCTTCAGCCTGCGGCCAGCCCTTCAGCCTCGAATCAACAAATGGTATGGCTCCCTAGCCCTTCTGGAGAGGCAGTGTTTATGGCACCATTTCCAGGGCATCTCGTCCAAAATGAGCATCATGGACACTTTGATTCGCCCCACAGTGCTTTACGGCTCAGAGATTTGGGGTCCCTCTCTCCTAGACTCAGATTGGGCCTCAGCGGAGCGGGTCCAGACCTTCCTTTTGCACCGTTTCATTAGGTGTAAGCAAACAGTTCCTTAGCACATCATTCTAGCAAAGTTTGGGGTTCAACCTTTCCGCCTATAGGTGATATTCAGGTTGGTGTCGCTCCTGCACAGGCTCCGAGGCCTGGCAGACACGAGGAAGGGTCGTGACAGATACCCATATTTAGCATATTGCTCCTTGGAGAACATCACCCGTATGCAAACAGGCCAATCCAAATGTCGGTACACCGGTGTGACAGAGCTTCTGGAGGCTTCAGGAATCCAGATTGACCATCTCCCTCCTTTTCAGTACTCTCTGAATGCTCCAAGCCACCTCCTCCCCAATCAGCAAGAGCTAAATAAAATCATTAAGGAGGATATTTACAAACAATACATTCAGATTACATGGACCAATCCTCCCAATGGGTTGCGTCCAAAAATGGCCTTCTACGCGGAGCATTGCCTGGAAATCAGGGATGGGCTCATCATCACACCCCAGTACACATTCCAACATTGGATGCCTGCCCTTAGAATCTCCCTCGGGAAATTCAGAGTTGGATCTCACAGACTCCAGGTGGAGACAGATCACCACATCGATAGGGCAGATAGGGTTTGCCAGCTCTGTCACTTACAGGAGATAGAGACAAAGACACACTTCATCTTCGGATGCCCTACTTACTATGAGATTCGAGGTCGTTTCCATTGTCTCTTTAGGTCTTCTCAGACTTTGACCAGCTTCCTCAGATATGTTGATCTAAGATGCATTGCACTTTATCTCCAGGAGGCCTTCAGATTTCGGGCCCGTTTTCTTCAGCCCCCCACCAAATCGGACAACACGCAGAAGATCACGGACTTCTTTAGGGTGCTACCACCAGCGCAGGGCACCAAAAGAACCATCGACCGACCCACAGACACTGAGACCAAATCAGTGCAGTCCCAGGGGGGCCAACCAACCAGACTGCACCAGCGCTCCAGGATTGGATCCACCCCTGGGAGGCGCCCTAGAACCTCCAAGCTATAGCAGCGACAGCCCAGTATGCCCACAAGACAGCAGACTTTGACATGCTTCTCTCAGTTTTCTTCTCTCGAGCTCGGATGTTAGGAGTAGGATCTGGACAGGAGACCCCTTCCTTTTCTTCTCCTTCTTCTTCTCCTTCTCTGCTTCATCGCAGTGCTTTGTTTCGAGGCTGAGAGCTTCTAGCTTCTACATTTACATTTACTTAGATTATAGATGTATTTTCTACTTTTTTATGATGTAATAATTGTATCCCGTTGACCTCTTAATTTGTTGGAGAACATTCTGTTTGGTATAAATGTTAAAGAGGACCGTTTGGTCCACCGGCTTGGCATGATGTAATCATTGTAACCGACAGTCCCATTGACCTCTTATGGTCATTTGTTGGACAATAATAAAATTATCTTATCTTATCTTACTTACTATCTTCAGAACATCCAGCCCAAACAGAATCTGACACAATGTGAAACCATATCCATGATGCAATATCATCCCCCATTCCCTCTCAAATAGGGAGGCAATCTCCTCAAGCCCAAGTCTGTTTCGAAAGTGCACAGAATATCAGCTATATGCTCATTAGTGGAGATATACTCGAGCAACACTGCTCCTTTCAGCACCATGTTTGTCATCATGCAATATTGTAAGCAGCCTTTGAAGCTATATTGCTTCTCAACTTTGTCAATCCGACTACAATATATTTGCCCTCTACCATGCTACTTTATGTTCATCCAAGAAATTATAACAGGGCTCAAACTGAGGCAATAAACTTAAACTAAATCTTGTAGCTTTACAGGGTTCATCATCACCATGATTGGGTGCTCCCTGTCATATTGACAATCCATCATCCAAGAGTCTTGCATCAAATCTGAGGTCAAAACAAGGATTTTTGGTGGCTCCCTTTGAAGGCAATACTATTCCTCATAGCAAATCCCTCTGACACATGAGACCTTCTTCTTGGGATCATCCTTGATCCATTCAACCAAGCCCCAAGTATAAAATACAAGGTCTTCTTCAATCATGAGGCTTCCTTTCAAGCTCTTCAAGAACCTCAAGTAGCTATTCCAACTAATCCAAAAGTCTTGTCAAGATCCTCTCCCTTTTTCTGGGAGAACTTTCTCAAAACTTACTTCCATGCTGCCAACTGCTATATGCTAAAATCTTGACTTATCTTCAACGCAATCAAAGCATACTTCAAATTGCTTGCTCCCTCTAGAAAGTCCTATTTCTTTGCTTCGTTCTTCCACTTCTTCTATCTATTACCAAAGCCTAGGAAACCCTTGCCATTGACCTGCAAACCTCACTAGGAGGTCATGGAAGAACGATTACAACCAAGCATAGGATAGAAAGACAATAGACTAATAACAATAGTAATAGTCAAAGAGGAGAGTTATAGAATACTTATCTTTTGAGGAAAAGTTAGCTCCCTCTTGACATTATTCTTCTTGCAACTTTATCATCCTCATCCTCAACATCAACATTATGAACTAGGGTTTCACTTTCCAGCAGAAATGATCAATCCTAGGGAAACCTAGGGATTTCTTGTTCAAACCCTTGCTAGGGTTTACAAACCTAAACATTCCAATATCCAAAAACCATAGAATCTGGCCAAGACTTCTAGTCTTCCAAACCCTAGATTTTTGT
Organism: Pinus tabuliformis; assembly: GCA_031772625.1. Taxonomy (NCBI): domain Eukaryota; kingdom Viridiplantae; phylum Streptophyta; class Pinopsida; order Pinales; family Pinaceae; genus Pinus; species Pinus tabuliformis. Next base: position 1,842,231,630 of record CM062819.1, read on the forward strand.
TCAAACGTTCAGATGCCATTCGATCTCAATCCTTCAGGAAGGTGTAAGATCAGGTCCAGCCTTCAACCTTAAGGAGGGGCTCAATCTCTTCTTTTCAGTAAACTTAATGTAGCACAGTAGCAAACTATCAGAGAAACTTCATGACTCCTCGATTCCTCCAAATCAAATCTCTGTATGTATACAGGATGTATCTCAACTTTCTGTCTTAAAGAGGAACTCAGCCTCTTCTGTACATATTCTTCAGCAATCCTCTGAGAGTTATTCTAGACTTAGAGTGCAAGACATCTTCTGCAAATGATATCTCTATAGAGGAGACAGAGACAAGAAAAGCATGTCAAAACATGTCTTCAGGATGCCAAAACATTCTTGGCACAAGAGGTCATTATATCTCAGTGAACTGGCTGAGGGTTTTCATCCTTCCATGGCATGATATATGTCATAGATGCCCTTTCTAATTCAGAGTAGACATTTCTTGGTAAGAACCATATTTCAGATGTACTTAACAACCCAAAGGTTTTTCAGTTCTACATTTCTTGTCATATAAGGAGCCTATCCTGAGATGACTTTCAGTCATATACAATATCTCTTACAGGATCAATAATTATCCAATTAGCTTCGTTCAGCATCAATATACTGTCCTCAGTTTCCATTTCACTGGACTCCATCAATCTGGCTTCAGTATCCAAGATATTCCACAGCATTGTATGTGACATAAAATTCAACAGTTAATTCAAACTTTGACTAAAGTCAGAGATATTCATATCTAGTGTACATCCTCCATTAAGGTACATATTCTGGGTGCCAATGGAGTTACAACCTTTGCATTTTCTAGTCATCATTGTATTGTGCTCACACAAGTTGCCCAGATCAAGATAGTTTATATGTCACTCATTTGTAAGATGTGTTTCTAATTTTAATTATGGACCCATCTCAAATCTGTCCTTTATTTAATCCATTATGGTGAACAATCTTCAGACAAGATATGTACCTTATATTCATAGCTTTCGAAGCTTGAATGGATTGATGAAGTTGCTCGACCTGTGTCATTAGTCCTGATCAGCCTGGCTTTCCTAACTTCATGAATGTTTTGATCATTTTTGAATATGCTTATTGTGAAAACAGAGTTTAGTTTTGCTTGAAGACAGAGATGTCCTCAATCTCTTTAGGTTTCTTTCTTTAGGATGACAATAGCTTGGCAGCTTCTTTGATTCGCTTTTGCAGTTTGCCAATTCTTTAATACTTCAGTCTTATAGTAAAAATCACATATTTTTATTACGTGGCCATGACTTGCTTTCAGCCATAATCTATATTGAATTTCTTGTCAACTCTACTTGACATATGACTTTATGACAAACTGCAGACATATAGCTTGATTCTCCAAACTTTTTATTTGCCCTTGATCATTACTGAAATATACTTCATGAGAAACAGAATCATTTGGATCATGAGATTCATGGAGTGATTTGTTAGCTGACTTCTGGCAGAGAATTCAGAGTTATTTTCTTCATAGATATTTCACATTGATTTGGTTATCCATTTGCTGAGGTAATCAATCCAACACATAAATAAGGTGGTACTCAATTCTGTGCTCGAAATATTTAATCTTGAAATACTTCCTTCACCATAGCCTTTATTAATAGTCCTGAGGTCTTTGACTTGGGTTGCCCTCATATAAATAGAGAGAGGTCTCATTTCATTTTCATCATCATTCACTAAACACACTTCTGTCCTTTTAGAAGTGCACATTAGTTTTGTCTCTTTTTCTACTTGGACGTAATGTAGCTCTATGGTGCGAATTTCTTTTGGAGGTGGAAATTGGCTTGAAGTTGGTTTCTTAGGATTGATTGAAGAGATTATCGTAGAAATTTTGTCATTTAATTGCATATTCTCTATATTTAACATATTATATTGTTTGAAGTTGGTTTCTACATATGCCATGGTTAACATTGCTATATTTATTTACAAATCTTGCTCCTCCATGGTGTGAAAAATTGTTTCCCTATCTGGGTTGTGCATCTCTTAAATTTAAAATCTCCCTAAAAAGGAAGCCGCTAGGGTTTGTAAGTACATGCCCTTGCCATCTCACCCTCTTCAACAAAACTGTCCTCATTGAATTTTCCTTGAGTGCTTCCTTTGCCCAATTAGATCAAGGCATTAGTCTAGGTGGTGGTGATCAAACCTTCTATTTTTACTAATTTATCTCTCTTCTATCTTAAATTCTAGATATCTATGGTTAAGGTTAGGGTTTTTGTGAAATGTTTATTGATTTTCTAGTAACCAATGTAGACTAGAGCAATTTTCTATCTAATAACTACTTCCAATGATACATTTTAACCTTTTTAAAGCATTCAAATCATCAAGTAGTTACACTTAGAAAATTTCAACAATTAAGAACAGTAGAGCAGTAGAGATCACAATGAAACAATGAGACAAGAGACACCAATACCCTGGGAAAGCCTCACTCCAAGGGGAAGAACCCAACAATCCTTTCCTTATAGAATCAAGTCATAAACAAACTGACCAGCAATGTAGCTAAGATAACCAAACTCCAAGTACCAAGTCAACCCTCCAGCATACCAAGAAAAAACACTTCCCAAATTTGTCCACAAAAGAGGTTTGCTTCAGTTCTTCAAGAGGGCCAAATTTCGTCTTATTCCTCAGCCTTAGATTATGCCACAGAGCTTTGCATTATACCTCAGAATAAGAGCCTCAAACTTCGCATGGTTCCACAAAGATATGTGCCTTAGACTTCACATCATTCCACAGAGATATGTGCCTCAGACCTTGCACTTCTTCCTCAGGGACGAGCCACAGGACCATAGAAAATTTATGACCTGGATTGTCTTCTACTCAGCCTTCAAAGTCTCCTTGAGCGAGGGCAGATCAAAGATATATTTCACTTCTGTTTTCGGCCTCCAAAATCTCCTTCTTCTTCACTTGGATCAGATGTATGTGTATGAGATGCATATCCAATGAGGAATGTAAGTGGGTTATATATAGCCTCCAAGCCATGCGAAAGGGTACCACTTAAGCTGAGCCAACATGAGGGTTAGAAGGGCCGACTTGGCAACTTGGTAGGTTAAATGACACTTAACAAAATTCAATTTTCTTTCTTTGAAAGGGTCATGAAGAACATGCCCTTCTATATTTTTTCCTTTGACCAATACAAAGCATGAAGAACATGCTTGTCAATAATAAATTTAATTATTCAAAAAATATATCAATAAAATATTATGAAGACCGACCATAGCTATATTCCTCAACAATGTTGCTAAAAAAGCAATTGTATTTGATATGCCATTGCTCTTTAATTAGGAATTGCATTACATAATTGTGAAAAAACAAAATCTAGCATATATTGTTTACTTAAACCCTATTGCGAGAGCCGACATCATCATTATATTGTTTCCTTATGCAAGTTGCAGCCATAAAAACTCATTTGCAAAACCTAAACTCCACATATCCAATTAATAGTCTCAATCCTTCGTTGATCAATCATTGTAAGACTTTCTTCTAGCTATCATATGACATTGCATGCTTTCTCATTAAAAATTAGTCAAACCCTAACTTATAACAGCCCTATAATTTGTTTAAGTGGTCTAGGGACAAAGCACTTGTACTTTGATAAAGATTATCAAAGCCCTACAAGTTTTGCCAATACCCTATCGCAATCATTAGGCCTCATTAATCGCCTTGAATCCTTATTGAAAATCCTTTAGGTGATTGTTACTATTAGACCCTGAGGTGCAGCGCTGCTATTTTTAGCAGAAATGTCCCCTGTTTCAGCTCTGAAGGCCACATCTCCTCTTGCTCCGCTTCGGCCATAAGCCAGACTTCCAAATATTACTCTCGCATCTCCAAATAGGTCCAAAAATGCTCTTTAAGTCCTCAAAGGCCAGCAAAATTATGCCAAAGACCAAAGCCAGCGCAGGAGAAGAACCCTTGGAGTGGCGGAAAAGCACTATTGGGAGGCAAAAACCATAGAAAATCATAAAAACCATGTATTGCAGGCATAGACAGTGCAATGCACAACTTCCGTTAGATCTGGCCGATCAACGGCAAAAATCTATTCGGAAAATCGCAAATCGGCGCTGCACAAAGGAGGACTTAATATTGGATGCAAGACACCCCCGATCAGCAATCTCCGATGATCGGATCAGCGGGTCGCAATCGGTGGAGGCGGGCCAGCAGAGTAAGAGCAGAGCAAGTGGGACTGGCAACTGCGATTAGCGATGCAATGTGGACCGTCGATCAAGAGACGCAGATCGACGGCCCACATCGCGTCACAAGATCGCTTTTGAGAAAAACAAAGAGCGCTAACCATGGTCCCGGGGCACGAGCGATATGCGATTGCGATCAGATCGCATCATTGTGGAGCAGCACCAAGGGGCGGGGCTTATGCGCAGGTATATGTGCAACCCGATGAGCTGGACCCGACGGAGTTCTCAAAGCTATTGCATAATATTTCAGGTCTGCAGCAAGCCGTTTTTTAATGCATTTTCAATGTATTTCGTTATTTAACGAAATACAAAGGGAAGCTTGGGTTTGCGATATGCGATAAGACCCGGACCCGAAAGGGTTCGGGAATGAAAACATATATATTTTCATGTCCGCCAAAGCCGATTTTTCATAGTTTTCAGTGTTTTTTACGTAGTTTCAGAATACAAAGGGAACACAGGAACAGGCCGTCTGCAACATGCGATAACGACCCTAAGGGCAGACCCGAATGAGGAATAAGCCATGTTTAAGGACTTATGAAGTCCGAAATAAAGAGATGGGCGGGATTTTTATAGTGTTGCAGCGTTTTCTGTATGAAACAGAAAACAGACATGTTTATCAGTTGAAACGATTTCAAAAGGCACGCGGACCCATTCCATCACCTAACAGAAGGCCGAAAGGGGAAAGGCGACAGCGCAGCTCATCCAAATCAACAGCGCAACATACCCAAGCAACAGAAGTGATCGTGGGGCATCTCTGGCATGAGAGAGCTCCCAAACAGCGTAGCAAACTACCCAAAAGCGGTTACTCTTCTATCAAAGAAGAAACCTCCAAGCCATGCTTACCTAGTCAGGGCATCAAGCAGTTAAAGAGACAGAGGGATAGATTAAGACCTCTCGAGCCTCAGAGAGGAGCATTGTAAAAGGCCTATAAAAGGTTGAAAAGTAAAGACATGAAGGGTTCCACTTCTGGAGACTATTGATACTTTGTTACTCAAGCTTCTCATCTTCATTCTAGCAATATAAGCTTCTTTGTTGTTACCTGTTCAATTCCCATTTTCTCTGTTGTTCTATGCTTGCACTTGAATAGGTTATTCATGTTTTCTGTTGTGTCTAATGCTAGATAACTATCATCTTATCTCTGCATTGAGAAATTAGATTTGCAAGTTTCATTTACTTCCTGTAGTTGGCCATTATTATGTGTTTATGTATGCGTCTGCTGGTACGGTCAGTATTCTCCATCTATCCATTGAATCTATAAACTATTGAGCATTAATGGTCAAAAGCCTTGTATTGTTGAGGGTGTTCATGCATGTCTTGAGTGAGAATAGAGCTAAAATGGTTATCTGACTTGATCCAAACCATCATCCATTCCAATAGTTCAGAGAACAATATTGAAGATTATATGTTACCAGGCATCTCCAAGTTGTAACCTAGGAGAGTTTCCTGGAATGATAACATAATTGGCGTCACTATCAGGGAGAGGAAACTGAAGCTTAGCTTCCCTAGGAGACGACACAGATCCATCTTTGGTGATAGACAAAGTCTGGGCACTTTTTGGTTGTAATCATCTATCTGACGACTCTATTGAAGGACGAACCTCTTGGCGACTCCACTTCATAATTCTGGCTCAGATTGTGAGGTATTCTCGGAGAAATCCTCAAAAGCCACAAGCTGACCCAGTACCTGACTCTGAAAAAATCATCAAAGAGAGAAAGGCATTGCAGAAAGGAGCATTAGGTTCACGTAAACCTAAACAATCTTCTATATCTCTTCAAGAAAATCCTGCAATAGAACAAATACATGTTGAGAGTATAGTATCTAATACTAGCATTGAAGAAAAACTCTCAGAGATTCATAAAGCTCCTTATTCTTTAGGTTCTCCTTTTGTTGCAAGCCCAAAGGAAACCTCACCTCCTATCCATCATACTCCTTTAGTCTTGCCAGTCACTCCTCAGCCCTCTATCATTCAGACTACCAGTACTCTTTTAGCCACCGCAGCTATGGCAGGTCCACAAGCACCCACCAAAATGGAAAGAATCATAGCTGCTAGGTATGGACCTCTAATACTGCCCACTCCTTTGAATGACATGCCTACTGGAGAATATCAGAAATATAGGCCTAAGTTCACTGGGACCAAAGGTGTTACAGCTGAAGAACATCTTGAATCATTCTATAGCTATGTTGATAACCTGGACATTAGTGAAGATGATGTCTGGATGAGATTCTTTGTCCAAAGCCTAGATGGAGAGGCTAGAAAATGGTTCAGAGAACTAACCCCAAGATCTATAGCAGATATTGAGGCTTTAGATAATGCATTTCTAAAGCATTAGGGGGATAAAAAGGATCTCCTCTACTACCACAATGAGTTTGGGAAATTAAAAAAAGGGAAAATGATGAGTTGCTGTCTGATTTTAGTAAGAGGTTTAACCGCATGTACAGCAAGATACCAGCTGAAGTAAAACTCACCTATGCCAGTGATTTTGATTCTAACTTCTGCCTATTGTTGAGAGAGAGAGGATGTGCTACTTTGGCTGATATGCAGGATGCAGCCTTGGAAGTAGAATCAAACATCACAGCTGCAGAGGAGCTCAAGGGAAACGTTGATAGAAGAAGATAGAGGAGCGATTCTTCATGATCTTCAGACCCCAAGATAGATAAAATGACAAAAATGATAGTCATTAGCCTCTGAAATCTCCAAATTAAAGGTCGAGCAGCGCCTTGGGAAAGGAACGGTCCCTAATGCCTTTGCTCCTAGAAATCCAAATCCATATAGAAGAACTAATGAGCAGTTGCTGATTTTGCAAAGAAGCAAAGATGCATGTTAGCACTGCTACATGATTGAGCATTTTTGAGGGTCAGGGACAGCTTGGCTATGGTGTTTTCTGAAAAGGAGGGGCTAGATAGCAGTTTATGCAATGTTTCCCCTTCCATTTGCTTTACCCTTATGACTCCCGCCTCCTCCTTTTCCTCCTTCCCTTCCTTTCTCTTAATCTCCCTATCATCATTATTTTTGTTTGATTTTATAAAACCCCACCTAAACCCTGTTTGACCAGCTCCTAGGTCATATTATGTTTTAATACTGCTATGCCCCGCTAACCCTTCATAAAACCTCATAACCCTATTAAACCCCGGCGCAAAGGCCCTAACCCTTTATAATGCGCAGATATAATTAAAACATAACCGGGCCCGCCCCTTACACATCACATCACCTGTCGCATTGCCCGAAGCACGTGTCCTAATCCTCCATCATCCGATCTTCCGCCTGTTGATCCACGGTATACGCTTTCCTCGCTCCGCCAATCCACTCGTCCTTTAGCCCGTGGGGAAGCGGTTTCCCGCTGGCCACGTGCCTTAATCTTACTGTATCGCGCTTCCCCTATACGTAAACCTCCGTAGCACAAAGGTGGTGCCGAAAAACCACTTCCCACCATCGTACCATTTCCCCCGCCCGTTAACCATCGTCGCCTTCTACCGCCCGATCGTCGTCGGATCTACCCGACCGCGATCCGACGGCCCTCATTCACCCTGTTCATCCGCCTCCCGATAGTTCATTCTAGCATGATCTCGGCCGTTCATTTGACAGATCCAATGGCGTATATTTGATCGCGCCTCCATGTCCTCCCATAGATCCCTATGATCAAATCTCCGCCGTCCATTTCTCTAATCTAACAGCTCATATTCAAATTGCGCCTTTGTGCATTCCCATTGCCTCCCTGTTAAGTTTAGGTATGTTCTATGCTAGAGCAATTTATTTAAATTTTCAAAGTTAGCAATCACATCAGCATTAAGATAAACTGCAGATAGAACATAAATATAAAACACAGAATACAAGCCAAGACAAGAGGACACAAGATATGGCGCAAGCCAGGGACAAACCCCACAATGTGTGGGGAAACCCTTTGATCAAACCTTCTTTTATCTTCAAAGTTCAGCAGAGAAAGAGAGAGAGAGAGTACATTTGCAACAGAAGTCAACACTTTGACTTATCTAGATCTAGCATAGATCATTTCTCATAACGATGAGATCAATTGAAGACATTCTACTTCAACTGATTCTCAAGGTGACTCCTTCACCTATCATCGTGCTGCATCTCGTCCATTTGTTGCACCTTACCGTGTAGAACCATCATGCTGCTCATGATCACACTTATCATGATGCTACCCGTTGCATCATTCATCATAGTTGCACCATTGTTGTACCTTTACTGAGATCATGTTGGCTGTACCTTTTGAAGTTGTTATAGCAGCATATTTCCAATGATGAGATATATTTATATCTTCATTGTGCTCTTTGTTAGTTAACTTCATTTAGAGCTTCATGATTATAATGGCAGTTTCATCATGTTACATAAACACTATATTTATCATCATGCTTCCCAAATCATCATAATGTTCCTGAAGGATTTTATAGATCCTCTTTGCCACAAGAATACGTTGATAATACATAAGCCAAGGATCTCCTCATTGAACCCTTATCATTGAGTCATAGCAAGACAGTGATTTGCTTGACTGTGGCTCTCAGTAGCTTCACGCCTTTACTGTGGCTCCATGCATTGTTCATGTTGTGGCTTCTATGTTGTATTCTCCATGCGTATATCATGCATAGAGTCTTCATGTTGTGCTTATACCATGGTGCAGATATCAGTCACCTTTGACAACGGATAGTGTTTATGTCTGCACGTATAGTATCCATGTTGTGCGTATACCATGATGCTCATGATGCTCTACATATACATAACAGCATATATGTTAATGTCTGCGTATACCATGATGCTCGGCATATACATAACAATGTATATGTTAATGTCTGCGTATACCATGATGCTCTACACATACATAACATATGTTAATGTCTGCGTATACATAACAACGTATTCCCTGCGTACACATTTCCATGACTGCGTTATTACTGTATACATGATAGCGTTGAATTTCCCTGTGTATACATGACATCATTGAATTTCCATAACTGCGTTATGACATCGTATAACCTCATCATGTACAACGTGTAATCCATCGTGGACAGCGTGAGAACTATATATAATCTCCAGCGTAAGAATATCTCTGTCTTCCTTTGCCTGCGGATCTTTATGACCTGCGTATGTGTCTTCATTGTCAGCAGAGACTGCGTTTATTCCTTCCCTTACTGCGGCTAGGCTCCACTACAGCGTATAAGCTAGGGCTGCGTATAAGTGTGAACATTGACTGTGGACAGCATGACCATTGACGCGTGAATATCTCTCATGACGGCATGAAACCAGCGTATCCACTATGAACAGCGTATGCCAACATATAGGTTTGCATGCGTGACTGTAATTTAGGGCCTTTCCTTTGGCTGCATATGAGGCCTCCTTTACTGTGGCCAGATCTTTGCAACTAGGGCAACGTACAGCAGCTAGGGCAACACTTTGAAGACCAGCGTATCACCCATGGTGTCTCTCTCCTTCTCCAAAAACCCAAGACGTGGAGAGGAGATCACACATGAAGAGGATATCTCTAATGACTCCAAATCCTCTCTTATTTATACTAAAAATGTAGAGGTTGAATAGACACGTCGGTTGGGCTTCTAGAGCCTACATAAGAGCTGGTTGGCTTGATAATAATTACATAAACAAAATAAATTCATATCTCCATAAATACTTATCGGAATCGGATGATCTTTGGATCAATCCTACACCTCTCGATGAGAGGGATCCAATAAAGATATCAGCAGCCATAAATAAGCCGACCCACATGTAGTTTGGCATTAGTTGCCAATTTAACACTATCGTCAGTGTATCTTGATCGTCCATGTAATCCATCTGACAGGCAGTGTTTCATCTCGGCTCCTGTTCGTCTTCAAAGTGTTTTCAGTGTATTCTTCAGTGCTTTTGGGCTTGTTCTGTGCGCGCAAAGGAGAAAGCAATCCATAAGCACCATGTACTCTGCGCGTTAAATTCTCAGCTACTTGCATTAAAAGATAACGCAGTCAAGGACAAGAAGGACGGCTTCAAGCAGAACAAGATATAAATCAGTTATGGAGCATTGTACACATTATATTCCATATGCTCGGAAAGGACACCAAAATATCAAAAAATGTCAAATTTGTTAATTAAGACAGTCAGAATGTATCAAAGGCCCATAATAGTTTGTAAATGCAGTTGGTGACCCATTAAGACACCTCCACGCATAGCCTAGCAAAACAAATTTGTAAACAAATTCTATATGTACTCAGAAAAACGATGTAATCAGGTTGATGAGTGTTAGATGAATGTCATTTTGTTGTAAGCTTCAACTTCTGGAGACTGTAACTACTGTGAGACTTGCAGCTTCTGGTCTTCATTTCCAACTAATACAAGCTTCTTTTGCTGTCATTTTTCCAGGTTGTGCCTGTTTTGCATTTATTCATGTGCTGTGAATATTTAGCAGCAGAGGGGTTGTCATCCCACCTCTGTGTTAGAATTTAGCATGTATCATTGAATTTGCTTCCAGGTTTCTGTTGTTTTAATACCAGAGAGCTGCCATCCTGTCTGTGTATTAGATAATAGATATACAGACTTCCTTGTTGGTTGCAGCTGGCCATCATAAGGTCCTGTGCATCTGCTGGTGTAGTCAGTCTTCTCCATCATCACATTTTGTTTAAACTGTGAGTAATTGGTGGTTAAAATCCTTGTAGGTTGGGGGTGTTCACCCATGTCTGGGTTAAGCATAGTAGGAGTGGTTATCTGGCTTGAATATGCAGCATTTCTTTCATTCATCCAACATTTTTGTTGAGTTTGTAATGTTCCCGAGCATCACTAATATACAACCTAGGTGAGTTTCTTGGGGTGATAACATTAATTGGCGCCGTTGCCGGGGAGAGGAGAATTGAAGCTCAGCTTCCCTGGGAGAACGACACAGCTTCAAGCTTTGATGACAGACAAGGTTTGAACACAGTTTCTGGTTGTAATCATCTGTCTGGCGACTCCACTGAGGGAAGACCAACCTTTGGCAACTCCACTTTGAAGTTCTGGCTCAGTTTGTGAGAAATACTCGAAGAAATCCACAGACACTGCCAGCTGAACCAGTGCCTGAACCTGAGAAGACTGGTAAATCGAAGAAATCCACACAGAAATCTCATTTATCTCTGAAAGATACAGTTATTGTTGAAGATATACAGATTGAGGATCTAGAAAACAGCTATGTTAATAAAGGAAAACCTTCAAAGATCAATTCAGCCCCTTGTATAGTTAGTTCCCCTTTGAATCTCAGTCCAAAGAAAGCATCCCATTTAGTCCAAAACATCCCTTTATCTTTGCCATCCATCACATTACTCCCTACCATTCAATCTGCCAGTATCCTTCCACATATTCCAATCATGGCAGGACAGCAAGCACCCACGAGGATAGAAAGAATTGTAGCTACCAGATATGGACCTCTAGTCTTGCCTGTGCCTTTAAATCCTATGCCTGTGGGAGAATATCAAAAATATATGCCTAAATTCACTGGAACAGAGGGAGTAACAGCAGAAGAACACTTAGAAGCCTTTTACAGTTATGCTGATAATTTAGATATAAGTGAGAATGATGTGTGGATGAGAGTTTTTGTCCAGAGCCTTGATGGAGAGGCTAGGAAGTGGTTTAGAGAGTTACCCCAGAGATCAATAACAAATATTGAAGCATTAGATGATGCATTTTTGAAGCAATGGGGAGATAAGAAAGACTTGCTGTATTACCATACTGAGTTTGGTAATCTGAAGAGGGAAAATGGTGAATCTATTCCTGATTTTAATAAAAGATTCAATAGAATGTATAGTAAGATACCAGCTGAGGTGAAGCCTACTCCTACCTCTACCAAACTCACTTATGCCAATGCTTTTGACTCTGATTTCTGCCTATTATTGAGAGAAAGAAGATGTGCTACTCTCGCAGACATGCAAGATGCAGCGTTAGAAGTAGAGTCTAATCTCATGGCTGCAGAGAAGTTAAAGAGTCAAGCTGATAGGAGGAGGCAGAGAAATCAGGCATCTACTTCTTCTGTGTCATCTTCAGAGCCTAAATTAGATAAAATGACCAAGATGATAAAGTCATTGGCTGCTGAAATTTCTAAACTGAAATTGGAACAGAATTCAGGAAAAACAAGGCAACAGAACACATTTGTTTCAAGAAACCCAAATCCTTTCAGAAGAGAAAATGAGCAGTTATAAATAATGCAGAGGGTGAAGAATCAAAGGAAGATCAGAAAGTTAAAGCTCCCTTTCAGAATGTAGTCATGGAGGAGGAACAATTTGAAGAAGATGAGGATGAAATTCACTGCATGGAAGATAAAGGCAGTGCAGCATTTTTGACATTAGCAGAGTATGAACAATCACTGCTACAGGAACAAAACAGTCAAAATTGGGATAGAGGAGTTGTTCTACAATCTGGTGAACAGCAGCAGAGATATAATCTAAGATCCAATGCAAATAATGTCAAAGAAAATCTTGCACAAAGAGCTGCTGTCCAAACAGAACCACAGAATATCAAGCAGAGAAGACCAGCAACTGATCCAGTCATCCTCAAAGCTCCAGTTCAAGAGGTAAAAAGTTCTGATAAATCATCTTCTCCTTTCAGCTTTGAGTCAGAAGTTCAGACATTGAAAATATCTGTGCCTCTGGTTGAGTTGGTGAAAAGTGAATTATTTAGGAAGCCCATCCTTGAAGCCCTTGAGCTAGAAACCAAACAAACCTCCACTGACTCTGTCAATTTGCAAGATGACAAGCCTGCCATTGTGCTCATAATTGAACCTGCTGATAATAATTCTCCATCTTTTTATGTCTCATTGACCATTCATGATAAAATCCTCCACAACTGCCTGCTAGATACATGGGCTAGCCACAATCTAATGCCTAAAGCTGTAATGGAGGAGTTGGGCCTTGATATCACTAGACCGTATCATGATTTATTCTCATTTGATTCAAGGAAGGTGAAATGCCTTGGATTGATTAAGGATCTAGCTATTACCTTAACTAAGCTGCCCATGAAGAGTATGATGATAGATATTGTGGTAGCAGATATGCCTCTCAAGTTTGGTATCCTGTTGTCTAGAGGGTGGATAAAGAGATTAGGTGGGACATTACAGAATGATCTATCTTATGCAACTGTCCTGGTGTTTGGAGGAGAAAGCAGGAGATTGTACAGAGAAGCATAGTTGGCATACATCATTAGTGATGAGAAGAATCCTACCAATCATCCTATATATGCAGTGGACACTGATTTTGGAGCATGTATTCTCCAAATAGAAGAATCTCACAAGGCCTCAATGCAGCTCAGGAAACCAACAGTGCAGGCCGAAGAAGAGCAAGGAAGTCAGGTTTGGGAGATGTTCTTTGATGGAGCATGTTCCAGGGAGACTGCAGGAGCAGGGGTGGTGCTAGTATCTCCGCAACAAGAAAGCATTCAGCTATCTTTTAAGCTGGTTTTTCAAGTGACAAACAACATAGCAGAATATGAGGCTTTGCTGTTAGGCCTTAATGCAGCCAAAGACAGAGGAATCAGGAGCATAAAGGTGTTTGGAGATGTTGATTTGATAATTCAGCAAGTGAATAAAACATTTCAAGCAAAGCACCCAAGGTTGAAAGCATACAGAGATGAGGTATGGAGAATCAGGGATTCCTTTGATTTTTTCTGTATTTCATATATTCCTAGAGGTCAAAATCAGCTTGTTGATTCCCTTGTTGTTTCTGCTAGTCTATTTATACCTCCCTTGCCTCCCAGACTAGTTTATGAAGTGAAAATGAAGTACAGACCTTCTTTGCCTGACAATGTCCTGCATTGGAAAGTTTTTAATGATGATGATGAGATAAATAGGTTCCTTCAAGTCATTGATGAATTTTTTGAAATGCAAATTGACCAAGAGAATGAAGCCTTGTTAGAAAACCCTCAGTCCCAACTTAGAAATAAAATTGGTAAGGACAGCATTGTCCAGCTTCCTAGTAACCATATTCCTAAAGGTCTAATTCCTCTTGAAAGATTGTTTTACCAAAATGATGTGCCTTACAAGGCTACCCAAAAAGAAGACCAATCTGCAGTCTGTTTTAGCATGATATAGGAAGTCCAGGTAAGCCTAGGTATGTGAATTTGTCCACTCATTTGTCAGCTGATCAAAGTGCTGAATACTGCAATTTAATGAGGCAATTTGCTGATGTGTTTGCCTAGGAGTATAGTGATCTGAAAACATATGACAAGAATATAATTCAGCATAAAATCCCTCTGGAAAAAGACACTATTCCTTTTAGACAAAAGCTGAGACCAATAAATCCCATGCTTCTTCCGTTGATTGAAAAAGAAATTAAAAAGTTGTTGGCTGCCAAGATCATAGTGCCTCTCAGATATTCTAAATGGGTAGCTAATTTGGTGGTCGTGAGGAAGAAGAGTGGAGAAATCAGACTTTGTGTAGATTTCAGAAATTTAAACAAATGCTCAAAGAAAGATAACTATCCTCTGCCAAAGATGGAGCATTTGTTGCAGAAGGTCTCAGGAGCTAAAGTGATGTCGTTTTTGGATGGATTTTCAAGCTTCAATCAGATTGATGTGCACCCAGATGATCAAGAAAAGACTGCATTTACCACTCCTTGGGGCCCTTTTATGTATTCCAAAATGCCATTTGGATTGATGAATGCTAGAGCAACCTTTCAGAGAGCTATGGACATAGCATTTGTGGGAGAGAAAAACAAATTTGTCCTTGTCTACCTTGATGATATAACTGTGTATTCCAGCAGCCATCAAAATCATTTGCAGCATTTGAAAAAAGTGTTCTTGAAGTGCAGGAGGTTTGGAATATCAGTCAATCCAAAAAAATCTCAATTTGCTTTAAATGAAGGCAAGTTATTAGGACATATTTGTGTCTGTTGCAAGCGTTCAAATTGACCCAGAAAGAGTCAAAGCAATCCAAGCTTTGACTGTCCCTAAATTAAAGAAGAATATTCAGTCCTTTTTGGGCAAAATAAATTTTGTAAGGAGGTTTATCCCAAATTTTGCAGAACTAGTGAAGCATGTTACCTCCATGTTGAAGAAAGGAACAGAAGTACGATGGACTAATACAACAAGACAATCATTTGAGTCTATCAAAAAGGCTATCATGGAGACTCCCACTCTAATAAGTCCAGATTATCGCAAGGAGTTCCACATATTTTCTTTTGCCTCTGAAGATACTATTGCAGCTATTTTATTGCAGCAAGATGAAGAAGGTTCAGAGTGTCCAGTGGCATTTTTCAGCAAGAATTTGAGGGATGCTGAACTGAGGTATGATATTATTGAAAAACAGGCATATGCTCTTATCAAATCTTTGAAAGCTTTCAAAGTTTATATCTTGCATTCAAAGATAATTGCATATGTACCCTCTGCTACAATTAAAGATGTCTTAATACAACCTGATGCTGATGGAAGGAGGGCAAAATGGATTGCTAAAATGATAGAATTTAATATAGAGCTGAAGCCCACCAAGCTGGTTAGAGGTTAGGGTCTTGCCAAATTATTAGCTGAGGAAAATTGCAGGTCTTTAGACATTGATTTCCTGTGCACAATTGCAGCAAACAGTCAGACAAAGGAAGAGGAAAACGCATCTAAAATAGAGAGAAAACAGTGAGTGGCCGAAAATCTAGCTTCCTGTAATTGGTATGCTGAAATAATTAATTTCTTGCTAAAGCTAGAGATCCCTTCAGAGTTTACTCAAAGTCAAGCTAGAACTTTAAAACTTAGAGCAGCAAAATATTGTATCAATGAAAATCTGCTCTACTGGAGGGATCCATCTGGAATATTTCTAAGGTGTTTGGACAAAGAACAGTTAGAAGAAGTCATGTAGCAGTTTCATAACAGCGTGTGTGAAGGGCACCATTATTGGAAGACTACAGCCCATAAGGTTTTCAGAGCTGGATACTATTGGCCCACTTTATTTTCTGATGTATTTGCTTTTGTTAAATCTTGTGACAGGTGCCAAAGATTTGAAGGAAAACAGCAGTTCAAATCTCTGCGCCTAAAACCAATTCAGGGAAAAGGACCTTTTCAGCAGTGGGGTCTAGATTTCATTGGAGAAATCAATCCACATTCCAGTGACCAGCACAGGTGGATATTAGTAGCCACTGATTATTTCACAAAGTGGATTGAAGCAGTCCCTACAAGGAAGGCTAATCATAATGTGGTCATAAAGTTTTTGACAGAGAATATCTTCAGCAGATTTGGTTGTCCACATAAAATAATCACAGATAATGCAGCAGCCTTCAGGGCAAAAGAGCTGGTGGAAATGTGTGATTCAATGGGTATCAAACTTGTTCATTCCACCTCATATTATCCACGGGGAAATGGTTTAGCAGAATCCTCTAATAAAAGTCTGATCAGGATAATTAAAAAACTGTTAGAAGACAATAAAAAGAATTGGGATTCCAAGCTCAAGTATGCACTGTGGGCTGACAGAGTGACCATTAAAAAATCCACAGGCCACTCTCCTTTCAAGCTGGTGTATGGCACTCATGTTGTATTTCCAATTCAGTTAACTCTCCCTGTGGCAAAGTTCCTTCAAGAAGAGCAGGATGGCAAAGAAGACATGGTAAAAAGAATCACTGATTTAGCAGAATTACATCAGATTAGAGAACAGCTGGTTGAAAAGGCTGCAGCACATCAAAGAAAGGTTAAGGAAGCCTTTGACAAGAAGGCAAAAACAAATAATTTTCAGGTTGGTGACTTGGTCTTGAAATGGGATGCACTAAAGGGAAAGAAAGGCAATCATGGGAAATTTGATGTCTTCTAAACAGGGCCTTTCATCATTTCACAGGTTAAAGGAAACAACACCTTCATACTGAAAAGTATGGGGAAAGAAGCAGTTTTTGATGGCCCAGTTAATGGGCAGTTTTTGAAAGTTTATGTTGTTTAAGGTCTTTGGCCTTAAAGGTTGTAAATAGTTTGTTTTTATCAGTTTTGTGCACAGCCAAAATAGACTCCATGCCCAATGGAACACTAGGAATTTAGGTTAATGTGTTTTCAGCTGGAAAGGCAGTGGTCTGCAGGTTCTTGAGACCTCACAGGGAGGATCTCATCCCTAGAAGGAGCCAAATGTTAGCACTTCTACATGATTGAGCATTTTTGAGGGTCAGGGACAGCTTGGCTATGGTGTTTTCTGAAAAGGAGGGGCTAGATAGCAGTTTATGCAATGTTTCCCCTTCCATTTGCTTTACCCTTATGACTCCCGCCTCCTCCGTTTCCTCCTTCCCTTCCTTTCTCTTAATCTCCCTATCATCATTATTTTTGTTTGATTTTATAAAACCCCGCCTAAACCCTGTTTGACCAGCTCTCGGGTCATATTATGTTTTAATACTGCTATGCCCCGCTAACCCTTCATAAAACCTCATAACCCTATTAAACCCCGGCGCAAAGGCCCTAACCCTTTATAATGCGCAGATATAATTAAAACATAACCGGGCCCGCCCCTTACATGTCACATCACCTGTCGCATCGCCCGAAGCACGTGTCTTAATCCTCCACCGTCCGATCTTCCGCCTGTTGATCCACGGTATACGCTTTCCCCGCTCCGCCAATCCGCTCGTCCTTTAGCCCGCAGGGAAGCGGTTTCCCACTGGCCACGTGCCTTAATCTTATTGTATCACGCTTCCCCTATACGTAAACCGTCGTAGCACAAAGGTGGTGCGGGAAAACCACTTCCCGCCATCGTACCATTTCCCCCGCCCGTTAACCATCGCCTTCTTCTGCCGCCCGATCACCCTCGGATCTGCCCGACCGCGATCCGATGGCCCTCATTCACCCTGTTCATCCGCCTCCCAATAGTTCATTCTAGCATGATCTCGGCCATTCATTTGACAGATCCAACGGCGTATATTTGATCGTGCCTCCATGTCCTCCCATAGATCCCTATGATCAAATCTCTGTCGTCCATTTCTCTAATCTAACGGCTCATATTCAAATTGCGCCTTTGTGCATTCCCATTGCCTCCCATCAGCATATCTTGATCGTCCACGTAATCCATCCGACGGCCAGTGTTTCATCTCGGCTCCTGTTCGTCTTCAAAGTGTTTTCAGTGTATTCTTCAGTGTTTCTGGGCTTGTTCTATGCGCGCAAAGGAGAAAGCAAGCCATAAGCTCCCTGTACTCTGCGCGTTAAATTCTCAGCTACCTACATTAAAAGATAACACAGTCAAGGACAAGAAGGACGGCTTCAAGCAGAACAAGATATAAATCAGTTATGGAGCATTGTACACATTATATCCCATATGCTCGGAAAGGACACCAAAATATCAGAGAATGTCAAATTTGTTAATTAAGACAGTCAGAATGTATCAGAGGCCAATAATAGTTTGTAAATGCGGTTGGTGACCCATTAAGACACCTCCACGCATAGCCTAGTAGAACAATTTTGTAAACAAATTCTATATATACTCAGAAAAACGATGTAATCAGGTTGATGAGTGTTAGATGAATGTCATTCTGTTGTAAGCTTCAACTTCTGGAGACTGTAACTACTGTGAGACTTGCAGCTTCTGGTCTTCATTTCCAACTAATACAAGCTTCTTTTGCCGTCATTTACTCTCCTTTCACTTCTTCTATGTTCCAGGTTGTGCCTGTTTTGCATTTATTCATGTGCTGTGAATGTTTAGCAGCAGAGGGATTGTCATCCCACCTCTGTGTTAGAATTTAGCATGTATCACTGAATTTGCTTCCAGGTTTCTGTTGTTTTAATACCAGAGAGTTGTCATCCTATCTGTGTATTAGATAATAGATTTACAGACTTCCTTGCTGGTTGCAGCTGGCCATCACAGGGTCCTGTGTATCTGCTGGTGTAGTCAGTCTTCTCCATCATCACATTTTGTTTAAACTGTGAGTAATTTGTGGTTAAAAGCCTTGTAGGTTGGGGGTGTTCACCCATGTCTGGGGTTAAGCATAGTAGGAGTGGTTATCTGGCTTGAATTTGTAGCATTTCTTTCATTCATCCACCATTTATCCAACATTTTTGTTGAGTTTGTAATGTTCCCAAGCATCACTGATATATAACCTAAGTGAGTTTCTTGGGGTGATAACAATGCCAATGAAGACCAAAGGGTGAAGACCCCTTTCCAGAATGTAGTCCTGGAAGAAGAGCAGTTTGAAGAAGATAATGAGATTCACTGTCTGGAAGACAAAGGCAATGCCTCCTTTTTTACCTCAACTGCCTATGAAAAGTCATTATTCAATGACCAGATCAACCAAGAATGGTATGGTAAAGCTGTTCTGCAAATTGAAGATCAGCACAGATATCATCTGAGGCCGAGGATGAATAATGCCAAGGAAAATCTTGTTCAAAAAGTTGTTGTCCCTGCAGTACAACAAGCTAATAAGCAGAAGCAATCGGCAGTTGATCCCATCATCCTCAAAGCTCCAGCTCATGAGGTAAGAGGCCTTGACAAGTCTCCTTCTCCTTTTAGTTTTCAATCAGAAATTCAGAAGCTAAGAATACCTATGCCCCTGATTGAAATAGCGAAAAATGAGTCCTTCAAAAGATCCATCCTCAAGGCCCTTGAGCCTAAAGCCATCCAAGCCTCTACTGACTATGTAAATCTGCAAGATGACAAACCAGTTGTTATTCTCAGCCCAATGATTGAAAATTGTGAAGACAGCGCCCCATCATTCTACGTCTCTGACTATTCATGATAAAATCCTTCACAACGGCCTTCTGGACACTGGAGCCAGCCATAATCTAATGCCCAAGGCTGTCATGGATGAGTTGGGTCTTGACATTACCAAGCCTTATCATGACCTGTTTTCTTTTGACTCTAGAAAAGTGAAATGTCTGGGATTAATCAACGACCTAGCCATCACTTTGTCTCAGTTGCCCATGAAAAGCATGATGATGGATATTGTGGTCGCAGATGCACCCCCCAAGTTTGGCATGTTACTTTCCAGAGGTTGGATCAAGAGATTAGGTGGATCATTACAAAATGATTTGTCCTATGCTACTGCCCCAGTTTTCGGAGGTGAGAGCAGGAGATTATACAGAGAAGCTCAGTTGGCTTATATCATCAGCGATGAAAGGAATCCCACTAATCACCCCATCTATGCTGTCGACACTGATTTTGGAGCTTGTATTCTTCAGATTGAAGAATCTCAGTTGGCCTTCACACAGCTTAAAAAACCAATTTGCCAGATCACAGAGGAAGAAGGCCCACAGATTTGGGACATGTTCTTTAATGGAGCTTGCTCTAAGGAAGCTGCAGGGGCAGGTGTAGTCCTTGTGTCCCCCACACAGGAATACATTCATTTATCTTTCAAATTAACCTTTCAGGTCACAAATAACATAGCAGAGTATGAAGCCTTGATGTTGGGCTTAAACGCTGCTAAAGAAATGGGCATCAAAGGCCTGAAATTGTTTGGAGATGCAAACCTCATCATTCAGCAGGTCAATAAAACTTTCCAAGCAAAGCATCCAAGGCTGAAAGCATACAGAGATGAGGTGTGGAGACTCAAGGATTCTTTTAATAATTTTAGCATTTCTTACATTCCAAGAATGAGGAGCCAGCTTGCCGACTCCCTTGCTGTGTCTGCTAGCACGTTTATTCCTCCTTTGCCTCCTAAATTGATGTATGAAGTTCAGGTGAAATATAGACCATCTCTGCCTGACAATGTCAAATACTGGAAAGTTTTTGAAGACAATGATGAAATTAATAGGTTTCTACAAGTCGTTGAGGAATTTTCTGGAACGCACATCGACCAAGAAAATGAAAACATGGAAGAATGCGGCCAGTCCAAGCTAAAGGATGAGATTGGTCGAGGAAGCATTGTCCAGCTGCTTAGTAACCATATACCCAAGGGATTGGTGCCTCTAGAGAAGTTGTTCGATCATAACGATGTACCTTATAAGCCTGCCAAAAAAGAGAATGAGTCTGCTGTTTGTAAACATAATATAGGGAGCCCAGCCCATCCGAAATACATAAATCTGTCCACTCATTTGTCTTCTACCCAAAATTCTGAGTATTGCACCCTCATGAAGCAATTCGTTGATATTTTTGCCTGGGAATACAATGATCTTAAAACCTATGACACAAACATCATTCAACATAAGATTCCACTGGAAAAGAACACCATCCCTTTTAAGCAGAAATTAAGACCTATCAGCCCTCTCTTATTGCCTTTGATTGAGAAAGAAATCAAGAAGCTGTTGGATGCCAAAATCATAGTTCCCCTAAGGTATTCAAAGTGGATAGCTAACCTTGTGGTAGTAAGAAAGAAAAATGGAGAAATCAGGCTTTGTGTTGACTTCAGAAATCTGAACAAGTGCTCTAAAAAAGATAACTACCCCCTGCCTAAGATGGAACACTTGCTGCAAAGAGTTTCAGGGGCTAGAGTCGTGTCTTTCTTAGATGGATTTTCAGGTTACAATCAGATTGTTGTACATCCAGAAGATCAAGAAAAGACCACCTTCGCTACTCCTTGGGGCACCTTCATGTACTCCAAGATGCCTTTTGGACTGATGAATGTTGGGGATACTTTTCAGAGGGCCATGGACATAGCCTTTATGAGAGAAAATGACAAGCTTGTCCTTATTTACCTTGATGACATAACAGTCTTCTCCAGCAGCCACAAGGACCATTTGCAGCATTTGAAGGTGGTCTTCATAAAGTGTAGACAGTTTGCAATTTCGGTGAACCCAAAGAAGTCACAGTTTGCTCTAGAAAAAGGCAAACTTCTGGGGCATATTGTTTCTGCTGAAGGAGTGAAGATTGATCCAACAAGAGTTCAAGCAATTCAGACATTGTCCATCCCAAGGTCAAAAAAGGACATTCAATCCTTCCTAGGTAAGATTAACTTTGTAAGGAGGTTCATTCCAAACTTTGCAGAGCTAATGAAGCACATCACTTCCATGCTGAAGAAAGGATCAGAAATAAAATGAATAGACGCTTCAAGAAGCTCTTTTGAAGCCATCAAGCCAGCTCTCATGGAATCTCCCACTCTAATCAGCGCAGATTACACTAAGGAGTTTTGTATCTTCTCTTTTGCCTCTTATGATACACTTGCAGCAGTTCTGTTGCAGAAAAATGATGAAGGCATAGAGCACCCCGTGGCCTTTTCCAGCAAAACTCTAAGGGATGCTAAACTAAGGCATGACCTTATTGAAAAACAAGCTTATGCTCTCATAAAATCTTTAAAGGCATTCAGAATTTATATTCTGCATTCCAAAATGGTGGCATATGTACCTTCAGCCTCAGTAAAAGATGTCTTAATTCAGCCAAATATTGATGGAAAGAGAGCTAAATGGATTGCAAAATTCATAGAGTTTAACATAGAGGTGAAGCCCACTAAGCTTGTCAAAGGCCAGGGCTTGGCTAAACTTATGGCTAAAGAAAATTGCAGCTTGTTAGACATAAATTGCACAAGTCCAAATTTGGATGATGAGCAGACAGAAGAAACAGCAGAAGAGCAAAAGCGGAATCAGTCTTTGGCTGAAAATCTAGCCACCTATCAATGGTATTCCAGCATAATTCTTTTTTGCAAAAGCTAGAAGTCCCTCCAGTTAGCTCAAGTCAAGCCCAGGCCATTAAACTCAGATCAGCCAAATTCTGCATTAATAAAAATCTGTTTTATTGTAAAGACCCATCGGGAATCCTCTTGAGATGTCTAGATAAAGGACAATTTGGGGAAGTCATGCACCAGTTCCATTCTAGCATCTGTGGAGGGCATCATTATTGGAAAACCACAGCCCAAAAAATCCTGATGGTTGGGTATTATTGACCTACTCTGTTCTCTGATGTGTTTTCAATCTTGTGACAAATGTCAGAGGTTTGCAGGAAAACAACAGCTAAAATCTCTACTCTTGAAGCCAGTACATGTCAATGGTCCCTTCCAGCAGTGGGGCTTGGACTTTATAGGTGAGATCAACCCACATACCAGTGGCCAACACAAATGGATCTTGGTAGCCACTGATTATTTCACCAAGTGGATTGAGGGTATACCCACTAAGAATGCCAATCATCAAGTTGTCATAAAGTTCTTGAATGAGAATATTTTCACTAGATATGGTTGCCCAACCAAACTAGTCACTGATAATAATGTAGTAGCTTTCAAGGCAAAAGAATTGGTGGGCATGACTGAATCCATGGGTATTCGATTGGTGCATTCTACCTCCTATTATCCTCAAGGCAATGGCCTGGCAGAATCATCTAACAAGAGTCTGATAAGGGTAATCAAAAAACTGTTACAGGACAACAAAAAGAGCTGGGATTCCAAGTTGAAGTTTACACTGTGGGCTGACAGAGTTGCCATCAAAAAGTCCATAGGAAATTCTCCATTTAAGCTAGTTTATGGCGCTGATGCTATTTTCCCTATCCAACTGATTCTCCCTGTGGCCAAATTCTTGCAAGAAGAACAAGATGAAGAGAATGACATGGTAAGGAGAATGAATAACCTGGTTGAACTACAGCAGATCAGAGAGCAACTGGTTGAGAAGTCAAAAGCTCATCAGAAGAAAATCAAAGAAACCTTTGACAAGAAGGTAAAAGGGGACAATTTCCAAGTTGGTGATTGGGTTCTCAAATGGGATGCATTTAAGGAAAAGAAAGGTAATCATGGTAAGTTTGACTCCTTATGGACAGGTCCATTTGTCATCGCTCAAATTCAGCAGAACAATACCTTTATTCTACACAGTCAGGAAGGAGGAGGTGTTTTTGGTAGCCCAATCAATGGGCGGTTCTTGAAACTATATTTTGTTTAAGGCTTTAAAAGCCTTGGCATTGTAAATATGTATTTTCCAGTTTTTATTTTTGCAAAATAGACTCCATGCCCAATGGAACACTAGAAGGAAGATTTGATTTTGTTTTTACAGGAAAGGCGTTGTTCTGTGATTCTTGAAACCTCACAGGGAGGCTTTCATCCCCAGAAGGAGCCAATGTTAGCCCCTGGGTTGCAGCGCTGCTATTTTTAGCAGAAATGTCCCCTGTTTCAACGCTGAAGGCCACATCTCCTCTTGCTCTGCCTTGACCATAAGCCAGACTTCCAAATATTACTCTCGCATCTCCAAATGGGTCCAAAAATGCTCTTTAAGTCCTCAAAGGCCAGCAAAATCATGCCAAAGACCAAAGCCAGCGCAGGAGAAGAACCCTTGGAGTGGCGGAAAAGCACTATCGAGAGGCAAAAACCATAGAAAATCGTAAAAAACCATGTATCGCAGGCATAGACAGTGCAATGCACAACTGTCGTTAGATCTGGCCGATCAACGGCCCAGATCTATTCGGCAAATCGCAAATCAGCGCTGCACAAAGGAGGACTCAATATTGGGCGCAAGACACCCCCGATCAGCGATCTCCGATGATCGGATCAGCGGGTCGCAATCGGCGAAGGCAGGCCAACAGAGTAAGCACAGACCAAGTGGGACTGGCGATTGCGATTAGCGATGCAATGTGGACCGTCAATCAAGCAACGCAGATCGACGGCCCACATCGCGTCACAAGATCGTTGTCAAGAAAAACAAAGAGCGCTAACCATGGTCTCGGGGCACGAGTGATATGCGATTGCGATCAGATCGCATTGTTGTATCGCAGCGGAGCAGCACCAAGGGTTGGGGCTTATGCACAGGTATATGTGCGACCTGATGAACCAAACCCGACGGAGTTCTGAATGTTATTGCATAATATTTCAGGTCCGCAGGAAGCCGTTTTTTAATGCATTTTCAATATATTTCGTTATTTAACGAATAACGAAATACAAAGGAAAGCTTGGGTTTGCGATATGTGATAAGACCCAGACCCGAAAGGGTTCGGGAATGAAAATATATATATTTTCATGTCCGCCAAAGCCGATTTTTCATAGTTTTCATTGTTTTTTACGTAGTTTCAGAATACAAAGGGAACACAGGAACAGGTCGTCTGCAACATGCAATAGCGACCCTAAGGGCGGACCCGATAGAGGGATAAGCCATGTTTAAGGACTTTTGAAGTCCGAAATAAAGACATGGGCAGGATTTTTACAGTGTTGCAGCGTTTTCTGTATGAAACAGAAAACAGTCATGTTTATCAGTTGAAACGATTTCGAAAGGCACGCAGACCCATTCCATCACCTAACAGAAGGTCGGAAGGGGAAAGGCAACAGCGCAGCTCATCCAAATCAACAGCACAACATACCCAAGCAACAGAAGTGATCGTGGGGCATCTCTAGCACGAGAGAGCTCCCAAACAGCGCAGCAAACTACCCAAAAGCGGTTACTCTTCTATCAGAAGAAGAAACCTCTGAGCCATGCTTACCTAGTCAAGGCATCATGCAGTTAAAGAGACAAAGAGATAGATTAAGACCTCTCGAGCCTCAGAAGGCTCGAGCGGAGCATTGTAAAAGGCCTATAAAAAGCGGAAAGCTAAAGACATGAAGGGTTCAACTTCTGGAGACTATTGATACTTTGTTACTCAAGCTTCTCATCTTCATTCTAGCAATATAAGCTTCTTTGTTGTTACCTGTTCAATTCCCATTTTCTCTGTTGTTCTATGCTTGCACTTGAATAGATTATTCACGTTTTCCGCTGTGTCTAATGCCAGATAACTGTCATCTTATCTCTGCATTGATAAATTAGATTTGCAAGTTTCATTTACTTCCTGTAGCTGGCCATTCATATGTGTTTATGTATGCTTCTGCTAGTACGATCAGTATTCTCCATCTATCCATTGAATCTATAAACTATTGAGCATTAATGGTCTAAAGCCTTGTATTGTTGAGGGTGTTCATGCATGTCTTGAGTGAGAATAAAGCTGAAATGGTTATCTGACTTGATCCAAACCATCATCCATTCCAATAGTTCAAAGAACAATATTGAAGATTATATGTTACCAGGCATCTCCGAGCTGTAACCTAGGAGAGTTTCCTGGAATGATAACATTTACCCACCAAAAAGTGAGTATCCCATAGGAGAAATTGTTCTCCTCCTTGGCCAGCCAATTAGCAACCCTATTAATCAGCACTTGACATGATGCCATGGACCCTCTACATATATGCTACGGTTAGATTTCTTTCTCCCATCTAAGATTCGTCCTCAAATGAAGGAGGGTCATCCATTGGCAGGTACTTTAATCATTTTGTAATCATGTGCTTGTACTTATTGTTTTGGGGCATGCTAATATGAATCAAAGGGTGACATAGATGATTGACCAATCTTGATTGTATTCTTGTTTAGATTTTAGCAAAGTGATGGGCTATTTGGTGACTTCACATGATGTTTGACACCCCAAAGGACCCCCAGCTGTTGAAACACTAACCATGATGCTTAGTGTTGGGGATATTGATGATGTGGCTAGTGGACCCAGGGTGCCGCCAGGCTGGCCTTGACACTGTTTGATGGGAATCACTTGATCCAGAGCCTAGATGACAATGGACATCCTTGAGATAACAAGGGAGGGATTGTAGATCACCTTGGAGCCCCAACGCTTGAGATGTTTCTTGCCACATCATTTATTTTCCTCTTTTTAGTGTGACCTAGGGCTTGGGCATGATGTGTTCGCATGGAATGACTTTTGACAGCTTGCACATATTCCTCGAGACACTTCTTAGAGTACGGAGCACTCAATGGCCCTTATCTCACATTTTGAGAGCTTATTGAGCTCACTTGGGAGGTTGACATCATACTTTTGGAGCATTTATTCCCACACATCCAGGCTTTTATGGCATATATGTCTTGTTTTTTATCATATGAGGTTGGCTTATAACCTCTTTCTTGTGGAACACTCAAAGTGAACTTTTCTTTAGGGCTTCCTAGTCATTTTATTTGTAAACTTAGCGGGAGAAAGGACATATAAATAAAGTCTCCCCTCACTTCTCATTTCATCATCACACACATGTAATTCAACGTCTCCAAAAGAGTGTGTGAGCTAGCTTCTTTTTCGCTATTCAGGCATAATGTGATTTTCTATGGATGTGACTTGCTATTAGATGTGAATTTTGCTTGCAGAGATTATTTCTTGGAATGAAAGAAGTGTTATTGTGGAATATTTTGTAAGTTTTGTTGCTGATTATTGATAGTTTGCATGTTTTCATGTTTAGGGTTTACATGTTCAATGTCTAAATGTTATCATTAGTGAAACTTTACTTCATAATTACATGTAAAATTGCATTCTTCATAGCCTATAAGGAAACTCCTAGTCATCTTTGGCCCTACCAAGCCCTTTATCTACTCTTAGACCTTCAAAATAAGTCACCTTGAGCCCTAGTGTTAGAATGTCTTCTAGGTGATCTAGGAAAGCCTCCCTTGTGGTTGAAATCCCACTAAACAGTATAAGGAAGGTTGTTGAGGTGACAGTGACAACCCTTCCTCATTGTTTTCATAAGGTTTGGCCCCTCACCCGGTGAGGCCTTTCACCGAACCTGCTAGATTTTGTGGCAACAATGATCATTATAGGCAAGCTTCCCTTGTGGTTTTAAATACCACTAGATAGATGGAGAAAGGTTGTTGAGGTCACAATGATAGTCAATCTTTTATTGCCACAAGGTCTATATCTACCTAGTGAGGCTTCACACTAGGGCTCAAGATCCTCCTCTAGAATGCCATGCACTCCTCCAAAGCAAGTCATCCTCGAAGCAAGCAACTCAACCCCCATGTGGCAATCATGAACCACCAAGATCTCTAAAGCTCTCTAATGCTCCAAGGGAGAATGCCACATAACCATTAAGCAAAGTCTAGCAATCTAAGATTAATCCAACTCCACAAGTGCATGTGAATCATGGAACAACCAATGTATCATTTAAAACCATGCACCACACAACACATAAGCCACACTCAAGCATGGTGTAAACACTTTCAGAGTAACCTTGAAAGATAACATGAATGAGATGTTTGCCATATTCCAAGAGTTTGAAAACCTTGTTGAAGCTCAATGTAAGCAAAAGATGAACCATCTCCAATCTAATGGGGGAGGAGAATAAATAATGCCCTTTGACAATTTCTTCACTTTCATGGCATCTCTTGGTAGCTAACTACTCCTCAATAGAATGGTGTGGTTGAATGAAATAATAGGGCTATCATGGAAATGCAGTGTATGCTTCACTCTCAAAACATGATTCTTTCCTTCTAGAGTGAAGCAGTTGTAAGTGCAACATTTATCACTAGTTGCACAGCTACTCATGTTGTCTCTAATATGACTCTGTATGAGCACTCGCATGGGTAGTGTCCCTCTATCTCACATTTCAAGACTTTTGGACAAACTACATTAGTCCACCTAACTCATGGAAGGTGTAGTATATCACCTATCCAATATACTCATTACCAAACTATGGTTGGCTACAGTGACACTTTTCAAGGATTAGGGAGGTGGATGGGGTGTGGACAATGGTATCCGTCTTTATGACCACATCACTCACCATCCAAAAGAGAATCATGAGGCTATCTTTGATGAGCTTGTTCCTCGTGGTCCATCAAGATCTCTTGTGTCACACTTTCTTTTGGTGGTGATTATCAATGTGTTTCCATGGAACTTGTCTCTTCCTCTTCAACAAAGTTATTCGCTAATGATTCTCAACTTCCTGTAGTGGATCTTATCACATCTTCAACTAACCACCCACTTGTCTCTTCTTCTTCAACAAATTCATTTGCTAATGATTCTCAACTTCTTGTAGTGGATCTTAACACATCTTCATCAACTCTCCACCCACCATCGGGTACCTTTTCAAGCTTTTGTTTTAGAAATTCATTAGGGACTTATAGGCTTGCTCGATCAACCAACCCCACTTCTATTCTAAAGGTCTTTTCTGGCCTTCCCTATATCAACGAGAATATGAAACCTAGTGATGAGCCTTCTTCCAATGAACAATCCAATAATAATACCTCTTTTGAGCATCATTCCAATGACATACTCTCTCCAAATATGTAGCATAGTGATCATCCGTCTCCAGTTGTGTAGCGTTATCCCTTAAATTCACATCAAGGCAATCAACTGCCCCTAAACATATGCTATTGTTGTTGATCAGTTATTTTCTTCTGCAGCTCCCCCTATGGACCTGTCTTTACTGCACCTTAAGTCTTTTGATGCAGTCTTAAGATGTGTTGGGTCAGACCTCTGTTGATTTGGGGTAGCATCGAATGTGCTCTAGCCACGAAATTTGGTGGAGAGGTTGGGGCACATGAGATCTCCAATACCCAGAAAGGGTTTGGGCAGATTCTAAACAGATCAGGAGACATTAAAATAATTAATATGTTTAATGGAGTCCCTAAGTCTAAACTTAGGGAAAATAAAATATTAATGTGTATTAATATGAATCTGTGTTAGAATGGTCCAAAAAACATGGATCAAGCCAGATCTAATCTTAGCCGTTGATTAGGGACTTAATCTCGGTCATTGAGATGTCAACAGGAAAAGTATAAGAGGAGCCTTCAGGGTCACTTGGAGAAGCACACCAGACGATCAGTCATTCTATTCTCTAGAGCGGGGTTTGCTAAGAGAGATAGAATCAATGATCGGGAGAGTAGTTGAGGGGCATTGAGTACAGAGAAACAAAAAAGGCAGAGATTGTGTCGAGAGAGCAGCGCAGCAACCAAGGAGGGTGACGCAGAGCTAGCAAGGGCTCACGCAGGGCCACGCAGAGGAAGCCAAGTGCTGCATAGAGCACCAGAGGGGCCAACGCAGCTGACACAGGGCCTCCTGGGGCTGACGCAGGCCTAGAAAGGCTGACGCAGGGCCAGAATGAGATAGAGAGGAGCTGACGCAATCCAGTTTGGGCAGACACTGGGGTTGCAATGCAGTTTTGTGCTAAGGAGCTGTCGGAATAGTTTTCCGAGGTTTCAGCCAGGAGATTTCTCTCAAACTATGAGGTATAGCTACTAAAGAAATTCTCTGTTGGGTAGGCCAGTTTCGACACCCAGATTGTACTCTGATATTGCTTAATAAGAAAACCCTCAGATAGTTGCACTGGTTTTCCCGCATTGGGTTTTTCCTGGGACATTGATCAAAAAATAATGGTGTCATGTGGTGTGTTTGTTCTTTTTTTTTTAGTCACTGATATGTAATATGTTGAGCATGCACTGGTGTTTATTTTCAGTATTTACTTTCTAAATAACTTGTTAAAGGAAAATTAACGAGTAGGTAGGAATAAATCAGAAAAAGTGCATGAAGGGTTTCTAGACTAGGTAAACGTAGAAACTTCAACATGGTATCAGAGCGTGATTGCAGATCACAGGGGGACTAAGAGACATCAGCCAAGCAGAGCAATAGCAGCAGAAAACAGTGGTCCCGAGGTGACAGAAGTTGTTTCTAGCAGCGCAGAGGCCAAGAAGTGTGACGCAGAGCCAGCCAAAGCCACGCAGAAGAAGTCGAGAGTTGCGCAAAGCCTCAGAGAGGCCAACGTTGCTGACGCAGAGGGCCAGAGGGCTGACGCAGGGCATCCTAGGGCTGACGCAAACCCATCTGGGGTGACGCAGAGCCAGCATGAGGCAGAGAGGGGCTGACGCAGTTCACAGAGAGGCAACTGTTGGAGTCTAGAAGGCTACAGAAATATTGAAGAGTGGAGCTGGTGAGGTATTGTAGTCAGAACAGTACCTGATAGAGCAGGGCCAGAGGAGTTGTTACCGAGGGGCTCTAGCCGAGGAAACTAGATCAGCAGTGCAGTTGCACAAGACGATCAGAGTAGGGGACATCTTGACAAGCGGCAGAAGGATTTCCAGGAGGGAAATCAGGTCTCAGAGGGAGTCCAAAAGAAAACTTCGAAACGGGAAGTAGACACTCAAAGGAGTTGAACAGAGAACTTCCAGGAGGGAAGTAGAGGAGCGTTATGGCACTACACAAGGTAAGAGACAAGGATAAACTGGACGGAGCATCTCATTGGACAATATTGATACCACCGCTGCATGGAGAGTCGAGACTGAGAGGCCAATCTTGGACACGATCCCGGATTGGTTAGGTGTGGATCTAGAGGATGTAGCAGTTGCAGAGGAGGGAGAGCTAGAGATAGAGGAGGAGGAGGCGGAGCAACATCAGGGTCAGGAGGCAGTAGCAGAGCTGGATGAGGATGCTGAGGAGGAGGTGACACCATCTAGGGTGGGCAGCAGCAGCGGCAGCGTAGCACAGAGGCCACCTCTTCCATCAGCTTCTAGAGGACGATTGAGTCCATTTCCTTTTGTATCCCCAGGGGCAGGGTCTTCTTCCTCTAGAGGAAAAGGCAAAGCCATTCCCTATTCCCGTAAAAGGGGAAGAGGATCTCAGTGACTGATTAGTGATTACTTGATGACTTTTAGATGACTCATGATGTACATTTATTATATTTTTTACTGATATTTTGACTCTTGAGAGTTGAAACTCAGACAGGACTCAAAATTCAGGAGTGGATTCACTATTTTGATATGTGATGCAGCACTAGACTTCATATACATATTATATATTAGCTTTCTTTACATGTTTATGTGGAAATGCATTTATTTGATGTTGTGGATACTCTAGATGTTAAAAAAAATTAAAAAAAATGAATAATTTTGTGTTTTTTTAATTTTGCCGACTTTTTGCCGACTTTTTCGAAAAACTCCCAACTTTGCCGAGTTTTTCAACTTTTGGACCCTTGCCGAATTAATCCCGACAGCGACTTTTTCCACATTGGTCACACCAGCTCAATTTGCTACACACTCTGCTCAAAACAACTAAAGATCAAGTCTTCTAGCCTTTTGCTGACTGGGAAACTAGTCCTCTGACACTTTGGAAATGCTTTCCAGCCTCTGGAACTGAAATCCAGCTTCACCCGAGCAAAACCGAACTTGCTCACTGAAGCTTCTACACTGCGTCCTAGAGAAATCTCTGCCTTTCTCTGCAACTGCACTCACTGGATCTGGAATGTCTCCTCCAGCCTCATTGTCTTTGCCCCTCTCACTGCTTAGATTTCTAGCTTTCTCTCCGGAAAATGACTATTGCTACTCTAGAAATCGATCTGTCAAGAAATCAAACTAATCAGGTGATTTCTCCAAGCCCTATCGACTTCTTATAATCCTTTGTTGAGACTTCAACGATGAAGATTAGATCTTAATCAATGGCTAGGATTAACTTGAAGTCGATCCGTGTGAGTTTCTACAACATTCACACCATAACTTAATTAATTACGATTAATTAGTCATATTCCCTAAGTTTAGACTAAGGAAATATTTTAAAAATGACTAATAATCTAATTAAGTCATTTCTAGGTGGTTCCAGAAACGATTTATGGGTTTTGGTGATCTCATGTATTCTAGCCTCTCCGCAAAAATTTTGTGGCTAGAACACATCCGAAGCTACAAAAACTAACACTTCACAACATAAGTTTGTTGTTTATGTTCTGAGTAATATAGATTGGTAGATTGATTGAGGTGTCTATTCTTGTGATTCGGATGTAGATAAGGAGTTCTTCTCATTTGTCCTTCCTTTAACATGTGTGTGGTAATTTCTTGATTTTTTTCAGGTACTAATGTTGTTGAGTTGGCTTCTGAATCGTCACTTAGAGTTTCCATCATTTGAACTACAAATTCTGAATATCTTTTCACTTCAATTGAGTTGTCATCTTCTTGAGTTCCAATATTGACTGGCTCGGTATTCGTTACTTTTTCTTCAACTTGGACGGTTATGTCTGGAGACTTTGATAAATCTTTCGTGTTGAGTTCTTCTAGTTTGTTTTTCAAGGATTTCTTGTCATTTTTAAGTTCCTTAATTTGTTTCAATAACTTCTTGTTGTGGTCCTTGAAGTGAGTAACTTCTTCATTTTTGTCAGTGGCAATGTTGTCAACTTCCTTTTGCATATTTTGTATCACTTTTTTACTTTCTTGAGAAATTATTTTTGAGATGTCTTGTATGTCTTCTAGTGTTACTAAATTCAGCTTCAATATAACATCTTGTAGTGTTATTTTTTTCTTTTTGTATGAAAATGTCAAAAACTTCTTTTTTGTATTTAGGATGAAAGACCCTAGAGTTTCCATCCAGGGTGATCCCAACATAATGTCACCTTGATCATTCCATAGGGATTGAACAGAGAATTGTGACATAAATGTATAATCCCCAATGTTTAACTGTAAATCAGTTATTTTGTATTTTTTTTGTTCATGAAGTCTAATTTTTCGATTATATTTGACTCAGGAATCACTAATTGGTTTGTGATTTTATGTTTTATATCATTTTTATTTTCAGCAAGCGAGATAGAGATAGTAACATCTTTTCTAGGAAGTGTCCCTTTTATTTTAAATAACACTAAAGCACAGTTATATGAAGTTTCTGGAAATCTTCCTTCCTTTATTTCCGAATTAGACTCCATTTTTTTCTGTTCAATGGTTGGCTCAATATCTAGCTTCGATTAAAAAAAATTGACCTAATATTTCGCTTGAACTTGATACCTATAATTTAAATTTTTATTTTTATTTTTTAATACACTTTTTATAATTTTGAATAACCCCTTTTTATATATATTTTTAAGCCTCTAAAAAAATTTAATTATTTTTTTTCTTTTTCTCACAAGGATAGGCTTTTTAATTCCCTTCCGTAAGACCTTTGTTGATTTTGGTTTATTAAATGACACTTTATTTTAATTATCAAAGGTTACGATGTTTTCACTGATGGGTCACCAATTCATTCTATTTCTCCACCACGAGCTATTAGGATTTTTGAATTTTTGAGAGACCCTTATCACTCCACTATACCCGGCGCTGCGTATGTAACTCAGTCGATATGGATGGTACAACAACAAGTGTTTGATCATATGAATGATACAACGGCCTGATTGGTGAATAAGAATTCACCTAGCGGTGGTAGACTAGACCGCTGCGGAACTGCACATTCGCTAGTGGCTGGAATGTTTGGGAGTCGTGGCCATGTGCAACAGAGGAATTTTGCAACGACAGTTGTTGTTCAACGCTTCGGTTGTGCGACTCAGTGGCGATGACAGTGCAGTCGACTATGTGGGTTGCGTGCGGAAGAGGCGGCCGCATGTAATTTGTTTATTTATTTATTTTTAATTACTCTTTCTTTATTTTTATTTAATGTGTTTTTTATTTCTTTTCTTTCATTTTTATATATAATAGATTTTTTTTTCAAACATTTTTTTAGATAAATAATATCTTTTTTTATAATATAATTTTTATATGATTTTTTTTTTCTATCTCTCTTTTTTTCCTCTCTTTTCTTATAATTTTTTTTTTAATTATATATTATTTTTTTTACTGGCCAAAGCCCTGAGGATGAAACCTGCAAAATGGAGAACCTCCACACTGTGTAGCAAAATGCTTCAACGACAACAAGGTTGACGAATTTTGTCAGCCAAAGGCCTAGATCGGAGGACGAGGCTCTGTGCAGTAGTTGAGCGGTCGGAGGATCGATCAGCTCTGATACCAATGTAACGAACAAGGTTCGTATACCTAGAGGAATGCTTTGATACCAATGTAACGAACAGGGTTCATACTTAAATTAAATACTCCAAAAGACTTGGAATATAAAGATCGCCATTGAAGATACAAGAATATATATTGAAAAATGTATGAATGATAATGATCTTACAAATGAGAGTGAGGGCATGCTTATATACCCTAGGCAAGTGTCCCTTTATGAACGTTAATGTCCTTAGGGACATACCGCTTCATAAACTAATCACTAATTAATCATTATTTATGATGTGTTATTATTATTTATATTTACATTATTTATATCTATATTTATTCATAACATTTTTCTTGCCACTAACTTTCCGGAGACTTCCTTATATCACATCCTTTAGAATTAAATGTGACTTTGTGTCCTCTATCATCCATTTGACTTACACTCGGAATTCATCAATCCTTTTCCTATGTCGGAGATGTGATTAGAAGGAGCAAACTTGTCGTATTCTCTTGGATCTTCTTTCGTAACTATCTCCCTTATCCTGGAATCACTAGGTTTTCTCAGAGCTTCATAGAGCATCTCGAACACTAAGGTTAGTGTTTGATCACATGGAAACATGGAGATTCAGTTTAGAGATGAAACCCTAGGTTGTTGTTGATTTGAGGTAGCATCGGATGTGCTCTAGCCATGAAAATTAGTGGAGAGGCTAAAGCACATGAGATCTCCAAGACCCAAAAATAGTTTGGACAGAATGTACCCGGTTTGGGAGATATTAAAATAATTAATATTTTAAAAAGAGTTCCTAAGTTTAAACTTAGGAAAAATAAAATATTAATGGGTATTAATATAAAACTGAGTTAGAAGGTTCCAAAAGTCATGGATCAAGCCAAATCTAATCTTTAGTCGTTGATTAGAGATTTAATCTCAGTCGTTGAAGCACCAACGAGAAAAGTATAAGAGGAGGCTTGAGGGTCAGTTGGAGAACACACCAGAGTGATTAGCCATTCATTTTGTTAGAGCGGGGTTGCTAAGCAAAAGTGAATCAGTGATCAGCAGCGAGCGACAGTGAGTAATGGACATAGAGGCAGAGACAATATTGAGAGACCAACGCAGAAGCAGAGAGAGCGAGATCGGCAGCCAATTCAGGTCACGCAGAGCCAGCAGAGACAGCGCAGGGGCCGAAGGGACTGCGTCATCCACACAGAGGCTATTGGAGTGACGCAGAGTGTCCCAGAGGTTGCGCAATGCCTCAAAGGGCTTACGCAGAGGGTCCTAGGGCTGACGCAAGTCAGCAGGAGGCTGACATAGAGGCCAGAAGGGCCAGCGTTGAGCTTCAGTTGTGCTGGAGAGGGTTTCGTGGGACAGGTTTTCTGAATACCTATTTTCGGATATAGAGGTATTGTTGCCGTGTATTTTTCTCTGTCAGGTGAGCCGGTTAGGCACCCAGTTGTACTCCGAAACACTGCATAATAATATAACCCTCAGAATAGTTGCACCGGTTTTCCCACATTAGGTTTTTCCGGGGAAATTTTACAGAAATAACGGTTTCACTTGTGTGTTTGTTTTCTTTCAGCTGATGATCTGTAGATGTTGTGACTATATTGTGTTTATTTCGGTATTTAAATGTTTTAAATAACGTGTTTAGAATTTACAAGTAGAAGAAATAATCCAGCAGAATATAGATTAATTTTCTAACGGATAGACCTAGAAAATTCAACATGGTATCAGAGCATGGTTGCAGATCGCAGGAGAGCTGAAGGCATTAGCTGAGCAAAGCATTTGCAGCAGAATCAACTGTCCTGAGTGACAGTAACTGATCTTGCGGAAGCGACAAAGGAAGGGTTGACACAGAGGAACTGCGTCATCAGTCTGGGCTTGAGAGAGGCCAGCGCAGAGGCTGAGGAGGGCAGAAATAGGCTCACACAGAGCCACGCAAAGGCCAAGAGGGCTGACGCAATTGGTTGAGGGAGTTGTTTTGCCGGTGCCGGCATTGCGCAGAGCCAAGAGGCTCAATCCTTCAGTTGCTAGGGCGAAGGAAGCTGTGGACAGTTTGCGAGAGCGAAGCTAGTGGGGTACTGTGGTTAATACAGTACTTAACAGGGCAAGACCAAGGTGGAGGGAGTTGCTACCGAGGCGGATTTCTAGCCAAGAAATCTGGATCAGTGTTGCAGTTGCACAGACGATCGAAGAGGAGCAGCTTGACAGATGGCAAAAGGATTTCCAGGAGGGAAATCGAGACGGGAAGTAGAGAGACTCAGCAGGAGTCGAACCGAGAACTTCCAAGAGGGAAGTAGAGAGACTCAACAGGATTCGAACTGAGAACTTCCAGGCGGGAAGTAGAGAGACTCGGAGGAGTCGATAAAAGAGCAGTGAGATGGCTGTGAATGCGCTGAGAGATCAAGACAATCTGGACGGAGCGTCCAACTTTGTGGTCTAGAAAACCAGGATCTTGTCCTTTCTAGACAGACATCGTATCAAGGGCTTCGCCTTGAGACTCGAGAGTGATGGCTATCCCAGTTGACCCGGTAGTTAATGAAAGGTACGAGGAGGCAATGGCTAAGGCAAAGTGTATCATCCTTAATGGGGTCAAGGATCATGTAGTCCCACATATTGCCGAGAAGGAAACGACAAAGGAGATGTGGGACATTTTGAAAACATTGTACCAGCATACTTCCGCGCAGAGGAAGATGCTCCTGGAGAATCAACTAAGGTCATATCAGATGCAGAAGGGAGAGCAGATAGATGTCTTCCTCGGTCGGTTGAAGGAGATCCGTGACCAACTGACTTCCATAGGAGCCATGCCAGATCACGAGTTGATGGTAATGACCGCACTCAACGCAGTCTCTGAGAATTGTGAGACATTTGTCAAGAGCATACTGGGCAAGACAAGTCTTCCAGATTAGGAAGAACTGTGAGCGGCTCTTCGTCAAGAAGAGATCAGATGACTAACCAACGCAAGAAGTAGCAGCAAAGGGGTCAAGATCAAGAAGGAAGAGGAAGAGGATGCGGCTCTAGCATCTGCAGGAAAGCAGGAGAATAGAAGAAGAAGGACCTCTCCAAGGTCAAGTGCTTCCATTGTGGGGAACTGGGTCACTATGCGAACCAATGTCCAAGGAAGAAGAGTAAGGGGGAGGCTTCTGAGTCGAAGGTAATTCCAGCGAAGGCAGAGAAAGAAGTCGAGGAGGATGATGATTGTGCCATGAGTGCTCATGTGCCACTTGAGAAGAAGTGGGGAGACATCGAACTGTAGTTAGGAGGACTACAGGCGATGACGGGCAGGATCCTTGAGGTACCCAACCTCTTGGATTATACCTTGCTACGGGAGCCACAAACAAGAGTAGCAACACTGGCGGATGTAGGTATATACGAATGCGGATGAAACGATATAGAGTGCTACAATGCAGGAGTCCCTAGGCAGCGCAAGGCTAGCAAGCTACAACAGTGCGAGAGGCACGAGAGTGTTGCACCAGTGCAAGATGGCACAGAGAGGTGTGCAACAGTGCGAGATGCAGGGAGTTGTTGTAGCAGCATAGAGGCTAGTAGAGGGAGCACTTGTTAGTGGCAAAGGGAGCTTCAGCATCGAGAGTGTTTCTAGCCTGACAAGGATGTCATATGTTGGGTGGATCAGTTACTTACTTCTCAGTAACTGAGTTGCAGTGCAATAGCAGTATGCAGTAGCACGATGCAGCATGATGAGAGGGGGATGCAGTGTTGGGAAGATGGACCAGCAGCAGCACGGATGCAGAGGGAGCTATCGTACAGATGCAGCAGTGGCAGTGGTAGGGCCACGGGCAGCAGTGCAGAGGATGTTGGGCGGGGAGGCCTAGCATCAGCACAGGTACCGGTGCTGGATAATCAGAGTGATGCTCAGTGAGGAGTATTACTAGAGCACAATCCTCGCTAAGAGGGAGTGTTGATTTGGGGTAGCATCAGATGTGCTCTAGCCATGAAAATTGGTGGAGAGGCTAAAGCACATGAGATCTCCAAGACCTAGAAATGGTTTGGACAGATTGTAATTAAAATAATTAATATTTTTAATGGAGTTCCTAAGTCTAAACTTAGGAAAAATAAAATATTAATGGGTATTAATATGAAACTGAGTTAGAAGGTTCCAAAAGTCATGGATCAAGCCAAACCTAATCTTAGCCATTGATTAGAGATTTAATCTCGATCGTTGAAGAACCAACGAGAAAAGTATAAGAGGAGGCTTGAGGCCAGTTGGAGAACACACCAGAGTGATCAATCATTCATTTTGCTAGAGCGGAGTTGCTAAGCAAAAGTGAATCAGTGATCAACAGCGAGGGGCAGTGAGTACTGGACAGAGAGGTAGAGACAGTACTGAGAGACCAGTGTAGAATCAGAGAGAGAGAGATCTGCAGCCAGTTCAGGCCACGCAGAGCCCAACAGAGACAATGCAAAGGCTAGAGGGACTGCGTCATCCATGCAGAGGCTGCTGGAGTGACACAAAGGGTCCCAGAGGCTGCGCAGTGCCTCATAGGGCTGACGCAAAGGGTCCTGAGGCTGATGCAGGTCGGCAAGAGGCTGACGCAGAGGCCAGAAGGGCCAGCGCTGAGCTTCAATTATGCCGAAGAGGGTTTCGTGGGATAGGTTTTCTGAATCCGTATTTCCGGATATAGAGGTATTGTTGTCGTGTATTTTTCTCTGTCGAGTGAGCCGGTTAGGCACCCAGTTGTACTCCGAAAGACTGCATAATAATATAACCCTCATAATAGTTGCACCGGTTTT
Organism: Pinus tabuliformis; assembly: GCA_031772625.1. Classification (NCBI taxonomy): domain Eukaryota; kingdom Viridiplantae; phylum Streptophyta; class Pinopsida; order Pinales; family Pinaceae; genus Pinus; species Pinus tabuliformis. The sequence continues at coordinate 1,842,270,844 of CM062819.1, forward strand.
CCCGCATTAGGTTTTTCCAGGGAGATTTGTCCAAAAATAACGGTGTCACTTGTGTGTTTGTTTTCTTTCAGCTAATTATCTGTAGATATTGTGACTGTATTGTGTTTATTTCGGTATTTAAATGTTTTAAATAACTTGTTCAGAATTTACACGTAGAAGAAATAAACCAGTAGAGTACAGATTAATTTTCTAATAGATAGACCTAGAAAATTCAACAGTTGTGATTTTTGATGTGAAGGAAAAGAGGAAACATCTTGCCTTGGAGAACATGCTTGTGTGATGCTAGTTTGTGGGAGATCCTTGGTGTCAGCTAATGTTAAAATTGGAAACTAGGGCCAAATTCTACCTTAGGACAGCTAATATGATGAAGATGATTATTGCATTGGATTCCTCTTTCAAAGAGGTACAATTTTGATATAAAGATCATCTCATTCCGACAAGCAAAAATGGAATTATGAATTTATTTCTTCTATGGACAAATTGTCAAGGTCGGCTCCAGTCAAATGTAGCCTCATGAAGCCCAATAGATGTGTCTTTTTACCCTCAACGTTGTGCATAAATAAGATAGACCTTTTCCTCATTTGGACATCATCATCTCATCACATCTTCTTCTCTCTCTTGATTGGGTCAAACAACATTAAAGGCTTCTCTCTTCTACTTCGCACATGTGTTTGGGTATCGCTTTCTCTTCTTCACATGTGTGGCGGGAGGCCGAGTTTCCTTTGGGCAAAACAGTTCGAAATTGCAGTGTTGACCATGGGTTATTTGACTTCGGTTTTTGGGCCAGATTTCCGATTTTTCTAGGCCACATTCTTTGGCACAAAAATCGAGACATTTGGAGGTGTTTGACCAGCATTGACTTCAGATTTGACTGCAGAAAATTACAGCAGAATTTCTCTCTCCTTTGATTGGGTTTGATTGAATATTTTGAGCTGACTTTGAGACTCTTGGATCGCCGAATTGGACTGCTGTTTGGAGGATGTTTTGGGGCAGATTTGACCACCGTTGACTTTCTGGTTATGGCTGATTTGACTGCTGATTTAGCAGATCTATTTTGGGCTTATATTTGTACTCTCTCTCTCTCTGCTGAACTATTGAAGAATAATAAAAATATTTGATCAAAGGGTTTCCCCACATTGGGATTTGTCCCTGGCATGCGCCACATCTTGTGTCCTCTTGTCTTGGCTTGTCTTATGCATATGATTTTATGTTCTATCTGCATTTACTGTCAATGTTTATAAGTTAATGTGATTGCTACTGGATATAATTGGAATTTGTCATTGAGCTGCTAAAGGAACATTGGAGTAAATTGTCTTAAGTATAGAACATACCATTGTTATCTAAAATTAACAGCTAAGGTTTTCATTATTTTCCCTAGCTAGGACTTTGGAGCTCTAGAGGATTGCACTAGCCCTTAGATAAGACTATTGTATGTACATGAACTTCATCATTAGGCATATCAATAAAGTTAACTGTCCAATACTTGTGTAATTCTATACTTGATTTGCAGCCATCTATTTCTTCACGGTTTGGTAATTTCCAGCACTTATATGTCTTGCTAGTTTGACATAAGTTGATGCTACAATTGTTAAGCGATTTAACATTTATATTTAAAAAGATATAGGCCAGATTTGCTGCTATATTTACAGCTGTTGTAAATGATTTTCAGATCTCTTATATACATGATAATATTGCCCTAGGGGGATGAAACTTAATGGCACACTTTGGAATCGCATCTCTCAAAATGCCCAGTGGATTGACTTTGTTGATAGTTGAAATATTGTCCATTGTTGCTGCTACTTTGTTTATATTTCATAACAGCCATTAAGTTGAAAATTCAAAAGGTTAAGATCTGGGAAACCTCTACTTAAGAGGTGAAATTTCTGTTTCGCCTTGAAAGTCATAGGCAGCAGAAATTTCTCCACATGCACAAATAGTAAATACTGTTAAATAAAAGAATCACCCAACCATGTTTGAAACCTGAGAGTCAAATGCTACTCCAATAAAAGAAACCAATGATAGGTAGTCCTTGGATATTGTTAATTTCATAACATGGGGCATTCCATGTCTAATTGCATGCATGATTAATGTAAACATAGAACAAATAGAGATAAGAGGAACTTAAATAAGATCCAATACAAAAAAGCAATAGACTTCATAAAGGAAAACCAATATGGTTGTTCAAAAGATTCAAACTAATATGGTTGTTCAAACATACCTAAAGCAAGTTTAGGGTATCAATCATAACACCAGAACTAAACCAAACAAAAGCCACTGTAAATAATTACCTCCTCAGCTCCGACTAGCGATTATGGCTACTATTAATAGACGTGCTTTATTTTCAATTCAGTTTCTATGTGTAATAGTAGACAACTTCAAAAATTTTCCATATTCACAAATAGGTTTCTAACCTCAATGGTGGTAAAACCTCAACAGTCTCTCCTAAAATGCTAAATTCTATCCTTCAATTGTGATGATAGTTACAAATTAGCCAACTGCACTAACATGCTACAAGAATAAAAGGACACATACAGAAAACCATATTATACTTTATCAACCTTGAATCAGGTTTAACTGTACTGTGTAGCAAAAATGAGAAAATATAAAACAACGAGAGTTGAGACTGCACCCGTTACTATTTTGTTACATAGAAGTACCTTTCTTATGTCGTCGACTGAATGAAGAGAGATTCCACACTTGGACTGTGCTGACTCCTTTAGTTTTACCTGATGCACAGGCTTCAAAGTTTAGCCAGGATGAATGTGGAAAAAGAATTCTAAAAGTAAATAAAAGATCAGTCACCTGCTTACAACATGATATCCTACAGAAACATTATGGAATAGATCAACCCAGTTTGATCTTTCATAAACAGTAGACAGCATTCACACTACTTGCATTGTTATTCTTATTTTTATAGTATGCCAGGAGAGACTCTCATTAACATCATTAAAAAATATTTTGCTAAAAAATATTGTCAAACACATAATTCTGCTTTAATATTGTCTCAACGAATTAAGAGATAATAATAATGTATCTGTACAAAAAATAAAAAATATAAAAAATAAAGAAAGAGCAACTAAGAGCCAAAAACTATTGTGGTAATTTCAGAGCCAGTAAGTCGTTCGAGGTATCTGAAACCCGTATCTACAAACACCATGTGGAGATTTAGCTGTTTCATTTCCTCCCCACTATTAGTAATAAAATGACAACAATAATCTAATTTAAGCTCACAGCCTAGGCAGAGACCAAATTGAGATATGAGACTCCTTGGTTGTGGAACAAGGGACCCCCTCCATGCAGCAAGTTGACTATTTAGTCAATGGATCTATACAAACCCTACCACCCTCTAGATATGAACCTGTAACTTGCAAGGAGGAAACATGTGTTTTTGTCATTAGACCCACAGAGTGTTATGTGAACCGGACCAAAACCAATGGAACAGGATGGTCTGACTGGTTTGGAGGCAAAACAGGTCCAACCAGTTGCCCTGAACTGCCCGGTCCTTGTATGGAACCGGACAGTTCTGTACAACATCGTACAACTATTGAATTCTGTAGCTGCGGAAGGCTCGACTTTGTTGAAAAATGTAACTAGTGTCAGCCTTCATAATTGTATTTGAGTCATGGTGTAATGTATTTATCAAAAGAAAGAAAAAGAAATTTTATTATTAAAGAAATCAATTTATTCAAGCATGGGTTTCATGCTTGGGTCAATTGTTTGTAGGTCAAAGCCTCATTGTAAGCTTCTAGGGTTTATATCAAGTGTCCTTGTCCATGTAATAATGTAAAAGACCCTTCTTGGGCTTCATTTGTCAAGAAATAAATTTATTTTAATGTAAAATAGGTCAATTAGACCTCCTCCACCAAGTCGGCCTAATTGAGGGGCAGAATCTCCTATATAAAGGCAACAACTCAACCTCATTTGAAACACTCACTCATCAAGTTCGATATGCAGTTATTGGGGCAGTAAAAAGTGTGAAATTCAAGGAAGAAGGTGGAAAGGGCTAGCAAAGGAGAAGGAGGTCCCTATCAAGCACAAGAAGTCAAAATTCTCTCTCTCTCTCTCACACACATAAACACACACACACGCACACGTGTGAAATGGTTGAGATGCTGGAACGTATGAAGTTACAGTAATATAGCTGGGCCGAAATTCTGGATCTACTCGGGGGGCGAAATTCTAGGTCATTGCTGGGTTGAAGCTACTGGACAAGAAAAGACTACTGAAGTTTATTGAAACATATTGGAAGGCTGACTTGGTGGAGGAGGAAGGTCTTTGGTTCTAGGGTCTTGGTTTATCTCAACTTGAATTTGTTAATGGAAGAGCTTGACTGGGTTTTCCCCTATAGAGGGGTTTTAGCCCTGGCAAAGTGCCTACATCGGTATCTTTGATCTTCGTGTTTTGCTTTTGATGATTGCTTGATGAAACAAAGATAAAAGAACATAAGAAATTAATAAGGAAACAAAGATATCACAAGCAATTATCAACATAAGAAAATCTTTCTAACTTTTTGATTTTCTAACATGGTATCAGAGCTAAGGTGAAAAAGAAGGAAAAAGGCAAACTGAAGATCTATTGAAAGGAGAGATATCAAGAAAGGTTTTCAAGGAAGGTCACAAGGAATAGAAGAATATGACAAACTCAATAAAGGGAGAAAATAAGCTAGAAGGAGCCTCCAACTATAGGGCAAGGAAAAAGAGAAATTAGAATAGATCTTATCCTCACTAAGCACAAAGTTTTAGACATTGTTCAAGGATGAGCCAAGAAACCTACAGATGAAACAGAGAAAGAGAAGTTCAGAGAAACCAAAATCTTGGCCATGAATCTAATAGTAGATGGAGTAAAGGATAACATAATTCCATACATATCCAACATAGACTCCGCTCAAGAAATGTATGAGGCTCTCTCCAAATTATTCACCATCAAGAACATTGGTCAAATAACAAGCCTCAAGAATGAACTAAGGACAATAAAGATGACAAGAGACGATACTGTATCATCCTACTTTGTAAGGATATCTAGAATAAGAGATGAACTCCAAGCAATAGATGAAGTTGTACCAGAAAAAGAGCTCGTAATTGCTGCTCTTCTAGGACTACCAAAATCTTGGAGTGTTTTTGCATCAGGAATTAGCAATTTGAAAGATACTCCAACATTTGAACAATTGTGGAATGCATGAAGTCAAGAAGAAGCTCGAATATCATTAGTAAACAAGAAGAGGATGAAGAAGAAAAACACCTCTAATGTCTATTATGCCCATCACAAGAAGAAGGGAACCTTCAAGAAGTTCAAAGGACCAAAGAAGAAAGTTGACCTATCCAAGGTTGAATGCTACAACTGTCATAAGGTGAGTCACTACAAAAGTTATTGTCCTAAAGATCCAAGGAATAAGAAGAGAGAAAGAGAACATGTGAATGTTGTTGATGAAGGTAGACCTAAGAGAAACAACACTGAAGAATCTGAAATCAAAGATCTATTTGCCAAAGACTCTTAAAGAATACTATCCCTTGGATATCCTTCTATCTTAAGTTTTGCATTATTTTCCTTTGTGTTTTGATTTCTAGAGTTTTTAGGTCTAACATGTCATTTTAGAACATTTTTTTAATTATTTTGATAAGTTGTAGGTATCTGTTGATGGTCTTGGGAATCTGTCAACCAAGGCGGTCTCCCCGATGTGAAGTCCCAATATGACCTCACATCGTTTGGAATAGGAGCCCCATCCAGAGTATCGGCCTGCCTGCCATATATTCTTAGAGATTTGCCTTGGCTTAATCTGTCAGCAAGAGAGAGAAGCGCGTATGTGCCTTTGCAAAAAAGCAAGCGTGCCTACTGAATGTTTGGTTGCAGGTGTATCACGGTTCTTCTACTGCAGAGGGAAGAAAAGTAAGCCTTTAAGAAAGAGGTAATAGTACCACACTAGTAGAGGCGCAAGCAAGCGAAAAAAGAATTGTCTAACATCAATCAGAATAATCCACATAGATGAAACGATTGTTACAACACATTTTCAATAAGACAAGCGCTAAAATAACCGAAATAGTACAACTACTTTAGTACAGGTGAAAGCAAACATGAATCATAAACATTCACATAACCGTCTTATAAAAATTCACGATCCATGCATGAAAACGTGTTGGCCATCAGGCTTCAAGAAATAAGTAAATGCCCCAAAATACATGAATACAACAAACATCACTATAGCTCCAACAGTGGAGTGTTTCAGCCACGACTTGCTCCCCAAAAGTACTGACTTTGTCTCTTTGATGCCTTAGGGTGAAGCCAAGGTGAAAAAGTTCATTTCATCAACAATGAGGGTGTATACATAACAAATGAGTTGTTCATTCACCTCCCTTGTGACTCTTGGACTACCCTTATGATCGTTTGACTTCTCTATGACTTTTCAAATCCTACATGACTCTTCACATTCTGTACATGTCTCTTGGACTTCCTCTTTACAATACATTTTCCAATATGAGTTTACATAATCCACAAAATGATGTGGCACATGATGACTCATGACACGACATGACATGATACTGATCATATGGACTTGGTGATGACATGGCAATACCAAGTCGCCCTTTGTTGCTAGTTTCTTTATGTCTTCTTGAAAGATGTTACATGTTCTTCTTCTTCCCCCTCCTCATGACTTGAAGATAAGGAATCTTCAATGTGGTCTTGATCTTCAGGCTTCTATTGTAATCCAATGTTCCTTCGTCTTCTCACCTCATGATCATCTTATCTCCTCAACTCTTTAGGTGTCTTCTAGCATGGTCTCCTTCTCCATCTCCTTCATCATCATCCTTTCATGACATAATAGAATACCTACAACTGCAATCCTCTCATGACAAGATGACATCAGTCCGATAAACCCCTAATCTAAGATGCTTCACGAAATCACTTGTCAGGGCTAGAACTAGTGACTGACTCAGGGATTATGCAGTTCCAGAGGCCAAGGTCTGGGACTGAGGCTTGAGACTGCGCAATGCACAGTTCAGGATGGCCAAGGTCAAAGGATTGCGCAATTCAGGGACTCAAGAGCTCAAGCTGGAGGCTTGAGCCTTGAGACTGTGCAATGCACAGTTCTAGAGGCCTGGGCAGAGGGACTCAAGGGCTCAAGCTGGAGGCCTGAGACTACGCAGTGCACAGTTCTCAAGGCCTAGGTTGAGTGACTGCACAGTTGAGGAACCCAAGAGGTCAAGATTGAGGCTTGAAGTTGCCCAATGTGCAGTTCTGGAGGAAGAGAGGCCAAGTGATTGCGCAGTTCAAGAGCTCAAGGCTAAGGCTTGATGATTGAGACTGCACAGTGCACAAAGAAGGCTGGCTAGAGGCAAGGATTGTGCAATTCTGGAGCTCAGTGGTTGGGCTTCAGCACTGAGATTACGCAGTGTGTAGTTCTAGAAGGCAGAAACTGCACATTGCGCAGTGCCAAGAGGCAAGGCTGCTACTTGAGGACTAAGACTGCGCAGTGCATAGCCCAGGAGGGTTGAATGAGGTTGAGAGGTCCTGTCGGGGAGTTTTCCCAATTTTGACTAATTGTTAGATCAGTGAGAGAAAGTTCAACAAAAGCAAGACTTGAACATGATCACACACTTAGCTCACTTACGACACAACACAGAACACTCAGAGCACATGAACAATATTTTTCCTCAATGCGACAACATTGCAACAGTTCACTCCAAGTGCAACATTAAAGATACACTTTGTGACGATAGTGACAACAGTTGTGCAACAATGCTTGAAACTATGGAAATAAGTGTGATACATGTTTACAAGATGAGGACAACTCAATAACACAAAGATTACCCCTTGAAACAACCAGAACTAGCTTTTGTACAAAATGCGACACTTAACATGCTAAAAGACGGCACTTGCGATATGAAGAGAAAAGTGCGAACGACACTTGCGATATGCAAACGATAGTGAAGATGACACATGCCAGAGCAAAGATAACATGAAAACACCACTTGTTAAGGTGAAAGCAAGCAAAAACGACAATCGTAAAAATGAGAACGACACTCACAAAGTCGAAGGTGCGCAAAAGTGACAGTTTGAAAAACTCACCAAAAGAGAAGTACAAACACAACCAAAAGTGAGAGACTATTAACGACATTGTGCATTGACTGTCGACATGGGTTGCACATTGCACAAGCACTGTCTTGATGGACTGTGCCATCCATGTTCAAGCTTGCATGAAGGAATGCATTCATCAATGCATTATGGACTCGGCATGTGTGAGCAAGTGACTGTGACACATACGATCCCAAAGCAAGCTCAAAGACTTAATACAGCATCAACTGGCCAAGAAGTGACTACGGAACGACCGATCCCAAGATCCACAGTAGGCTCCAAAATCCAAGTGTAGACCAAATTTTGGAGGGTGTTTGTCGCAATGACAACAATATCCTCAGAAAGATTGGATTAAGAGGGAGCCCTCACCATTTTGCCAAAGATAAGTATCTTGTTCCTTGTTTCCTCTTTTATGTTTGGTTTCCCTCTCACATAAAGATTCGTTTGTATTATATGCTAATAACCTTTTATATTTTCCTTGGTTAGGAAAGCTTTTCGAATGCTCAAAGGTTATGAAGGAAATTTGAAGCATGGAAGAAGTTATGTTGCAAAGGAGGCCCTTTGAGAATTGATGTCCTACAAGGTTTGTTAAAGAACAATTCAAGGTATGTCTTAAACTACAAGCTTTGTTACAAGGTTCTCTTCATAGAAAGGTATGTTCATTCTCTTTGAAATTTGCTTTACATTACTGACATCTTATGTCTAGTGTTTTGAATCTTAAATATTCTTGTTAGGGTAATTAATCATTTAGATTGAATCTACCCTCGTTTTATTATCATTTGATCATTCTTGTGAAACCCTAACCTTTAGGGTTCACTACAAAACCCTAGCCTTTTGGTTCTTAGGGTGTGTTAACAATAATGTTGAAACCCTAGTCCTCTTAAGGTTGTTGATGAAATCTGGAACCTATGATGAAAACTATATTCTTTTTTATGTTTAAGGTTTTGATGTTGTTTTAGCAAAACCCTAGTCTTTTAGGGATTGTTGTTATTGTCCAAGTTATAAACCGAAACCCTAGATCTTTAAGATTTTGATAAGTTAGGGTTTGTTGTTAATAAGTTGAAATCCTAGATTTTAGGGTTTGTGAGCAGGACCCTTGAATTAGCTAAAATAAGGTCCTAGGAATGAAACCCTAGGTAAGTATTCTTTCGCATAATCGAAACCCTAGCTTGATTGAATCTAGGGTTTACCCAACTAAGTATTAATAAAAGTCTCTATTATATGATAATGCATCATAGATATGTATATGAGAGTATGCTAACCTAATTGTTGATGTTCATGTTTTAGTTTGTAAAATCTAGGGTTTGTAACAAAACCCTAGTAGAGATTGATATTCTAGGATATGATGATATTGTTTTCGATATGATTTAGTTTTGATGATAAAATCTAGGGTTTACAACAAATCCTAGTAGAATCTGACATCTAAAAGCATATTGTTGAAACCTTAGATGTATAGTGCTATGATTAGACTGATATATTGATTGAGTTGCTTTAAGCCCTAATGATGGAGGCTAGGGTTGTGACAAAACCCTAGCAAGATGTTGAAGTCTAGTATATAAAAGATATAACTCTTGCTGATTATAAACCTAATCAAGTTTAGGTATGTGATCTCTAAATTTTGAATGTTTCGATGCTTCCATTATAATGACATAATTTTGATATGGTTGACTTCATGCTTTTGTATGTTTGCATTTTGTTGTACTTGCTATTAAAGCTTTGCAGGTACACAATCTTCAAGATGTTGGAGATGTTCATAATTAAAATAATGATGAGCATAATGAAGGAAGCTATAAGAATGATGATGATCAAGATGACCTCGAGCCATAAGAAAGAAAGAATGAAGTTTCTTCGATGCTATGAAGTCGTTGATCTCCCCAAGTTGAGAGGAAACCTGAATATAAGAGAGGATATATCTCTCCAGTTGAGAGGGAGGGCATATTATGACAATCATAGTGAATAGCTTGAAGTAAGAATGAAACTGAAAGAATGAAAGTACTACAAGATGAATGCTCGTAATTCATGAAGTTATAAACAAAAGACTTGAGAAGTATTGAGACTGTATTTGGTGTTGCTGAAGAAATGGAAAAAGGAAAAACTTTTGATAAGATTGAAGATGTTATAAGCAACATCAGAATGATTAAGGGCCCCGAAGGTTTGTGTTTACTTCTATATATAGATTTGAAAGTTTATTACTGATTGGGATTGTGATTGTGCAGGATCTCTCCATAAAAGATTGAATGTTTGAAGCATGCTTGGATTGGTGGATATATCTGATTTAGTTGATTAGGAGAGATGAAGAATCTTATGGCAAGATGCTTGGGAGGACATTTGGCCGACCTATGTGTTGATGTCTAGATCTCGAAGTAGGGAGGGTGGCGTTGGTCATGGAGATTTGACCTTGGATACGCACCTAAATCCCTGGGTTGTTGGTAGAGCTTAAAAGTCTAATGGTACCTAAAGTGGCTAAAGCTTGAGTCCATCTTAGTCCCACCCGATTAGAGCACCATGGTCAGGTATCTAATCTGTAGTACTGTGTGTGATGTGACTCTTCATTGAGCATATCATTTTGAGATCTTCCATGTACCTCTATATATATGTAATTATGAATACCTCCCTAATTAAGGAGTGTTGAAAAATGTAGCTAGTGTTAGTCTTCATAATTGTATTTGAGTCATGATGTAATGTATTTATCAAAAGAAAGAAAAAAATAATTATTATTAAAGAAATTGACTTACTAAAGCATGGATTTCATGCTTGGGTCAATTATTTTTAGGTCAAAGTTTCCATTGTAGGCTTCTAGGGTTTATGTCAAGTGTCCTTGTCCATGTCATAATGTAAAAGACCCTTCTTGGGCTTCATTTATCAAGAAAGAAATTTATTTTAATGTAAAATAGGTCAAATATGCCTCCTCCACCAAGTCGGCCTAATTGAGGGGCAAAATCTCCTATATAAAGGCAGCAACTCGACCTCATTTGGAACACTCATTCATCAAGTTTGATCTGCAGTTGTTGGGGCAGTGAAAAGTGTGATATTCAAGGAAGAAGGTGGGAAGGGCTAGCAAAGGAGAAGGAAGTCTCTACGAAGCACAAGAAGTCGAAATTCTCTCTCTCTCTCGCACCCGTGTGAAGTTGCTAAGCCATTGGAAAGGATGAAGTTACAGTAATATAGCTGGGCCAAAATTCTGGATCTACTAGGGGGCCGAAATTTTGGGTTGTTGTTAGGTTGAAGCTACTAGACAAGAAAAGACAGCTGAATTTGGATGAATCATATTCGAAGGCTGACTTCGTGGAGGAGGAAGGTCTTTGGGTCTAGGGTCTTGGTCTATCTCAACTTGAATTTGCTAGTGGAAGAGTTTGATGGACTTTTCCACTATAGAGGGGTTTTAGCCCTGGCAAAGTGCCTACATCTAGTGTCTTTGATCTTTGTGTTTTGCTTTTCATGATTTCTTGATGAAACAAAGATAAAAGAAGAACATAAGAAAGTTAATAAGAAGACAAACATATCACAAGTAATTATCCACATAAGAAAGAAAAAATTGCCACTCTGATTTTCTAACAGACTTGACCAAGGAGACTTAGGAGGACGATAAGGAGATTTCAAGAGGAAATCTAGAGGTCAAATTGGAGGAAGGAGGCCAAGCAACAAGTCTTCTTATCAGCTATAATTTCTTGTGTGTTTCTCTATGGCTCTGACCCATATTTTCAAGGTTAATAAAATTTTCAGAAGGATTTTGTAGGTAAATTTTTGGCAGTACCTTTCATTGATTTCTCACTTATTTCCACTGCAAAATTACCTGTTAATTATCAGCGTATTTAATTTTCAGCAGTTATGAAAATTATATGCTCCAATATTCTTTTGGGTGTTATTAAATGGCTAAGTGAATTTAAACTATAGCTGATAAGAGGTTAAATTAACGACAACATGACTAAGGACCCACAAAACTCAAATTTGTTTTAAAAAACAATAATTTATGTGTCAGGCAGGCTAATACTCAATCTTAGGGCCCTACCAATGCTATGTAATTAATGGTAATGTTCAATAATCAATTATGTAATGTACAAGGGTAATTTAGCCCTAGGGTTTCTTAGGGACTGTAGGGTTTCAACAATTTTCTTCTTTTTGCACAACAGTTTAATACAAACAGTGTATCCTTCAATAAACAATTCAATGCAAAAACCCCAATGATGTAACACTATTATTCAACAGTATAATCCAGATTTCAATAATTAGAATCCCATCAGACCATCAATAATTACAACAGTACAGAAATTCCCTAACCAAACATCTGAGCTACCTTAGATCAATCTGCAGACAAGTAAAACCCTGTGTGAATTCTGCCAGGGCGAATTCCTAACTTGCCTCAGAACTGCACTTGTTTCTTCCTTTGTTTTATCTTCAGAACTGTCTGCTTCAGGGGTCCTAGATTTTCCCAACGGTTTTACGGATGGTGACAACCTTCAAGCTACATATCATCTTCGTAATTCCTTGGTTTTGTTCAGAGATGAGTTTCCTCAGAATTTTGGGTCTTAAAAAACACTTCACTTCTACTACAGAAATGTCAAGTGGAATGGTTCATCGCAATAGGGGTCTGACCTACTTCAGTGTCACAAAATCAACCTTGGAAGGTGATCCAAAAATGGATCCTAGATAAACCTCTAAATCTAAAAGACTTCATATAAGAGGTAAAAGGTGCCAAATGGCACAAATCCTTTGTAAATCAGAGGAAAATGAAAATCGCAGTCTGCTCCTAGAAATAGTCTCATTGTAGAGATCTTCTCATTCTAAATCCAACGCAACTTGAATGGGCGGAAACGGACTCCAGACGAAGGAGTTATTGTAAAATGAAAATTGCCCAATGTCCTTAGAAAAGGAGGCAATTTCATTAAATTTTGAACTATATTGAAAATTTTGATTTTAGTATAGGCTCACGAGCCAATCCACAGCTGACACGTGGCAAGCCGGGATTGGGCCACGTGGCCTTGTTTGATTAGTCAAGAGGAAATATCGCATCGCAATTATTTCAAAGGGAAGGACCTTGGGCCATCAGCGATTGCGATAAGCGATTGCCGCTTTATCGCATCGCACAGATCCATGGGAGGACTTAACAAAGGCCGAGGCCAATGCGACATGCGATTGCCGATTATCGGCGTCGGTGGATTAGGCATCGGAGATATATATCGGATTGCCGTATGTCATAAGGGAAGACCTTTGGGCCGTAGCACCGCGATATTGCGATATGCGATAATGCGTTCACATCTGGACTGTTGGATAGCGAGTCTAATGGGACAGTGGCGATCTAACAAGGAATATCGCATCGCTATTTGCGTTAAGACCAAGGACCGGCGCTCCTGCCTGTTGCGATTGCAATATGCAATCGAAGGCGGACCCGATAAGTTTATAGATGCGATTGTATGTGTTTTGAAGTCCAAAAAGTGCCAATTTCCTTTGTAATTGTGTATTTCATTTATTAAATGAAATACAAAGGGAGTTAAGCCCGATGTGATATTACCAGGGTTGCAGGAATCGCCCCCCCCCCCCCTGGATCCTAACCCGGAACCGCGACCCGTGCGGAATCGTTTCGGAATCTCGAGGCGAAGCGCGATTCCAAATTGCAGGTGGCGCGATTCCGTTTTTTAAACACGCTTCCTGGTTTTTAGGTGGCGGTGGCCCGGATCCGCGCTTCGGAGGGCGATTCTGGCATCCGGTTGCGCCACGCAACCCGCCCGGAAGCGCACGCAACCCGCACGCAACCTGGACGCAACCTGGACGCAACCCGGATGCAACCCACCAATATGACATCATTCTCATATAGGATTCCTAATACCATATAACTTGAGCATTGTAGCCTGAATATACGGTCTTACTGCTCTGAATACAATGTCAACTCAATGAATATACATTGAAAAAGGGTAGAGGGGTCTTACTGCTCTGAATACAATGCCAACTCAATGAATATACATTGAAAAAGGGTAGAGGTACCATACGTACAAAGCAGAGAGCCATATATATATCTACTGAACTGATGGATGCACTTCTATATATTCATATACTGTACCATCATACATAGGGATGCCATACATATTTGTGAGATTGATACACACACACACACATAAATATATACAACTGTTGAAGTTGAGGTCATGCATATACTGCTGTAATTAGAACATAGCAATACCATACTCAAGCTATTTGAGCAGTGATATCCATACATAATGCTAAGTGCATATAAGAATGAAGAAGTCTCTGCTTATAGGTTTATACCCATCATTGCCAATATTGGGAAGCCATACCAATATTGATCTATATGAGAAACGATAACATATATATGACTGAAGCAAGTGACATGTCCATATTGAATTGATGTCATGAACAAATGTCATAATGCAAAGAATCATACTGAAGCATATGCCAATGATCATATGACACTATTGGTAAATCATACCAGGAGCAAGAGCATAGCCATATAACGAACGTCCAATTATTCCAGAGGTGCAGTATCAAATTATCAATACACTGTGAGAGTAGATCTGAGAGACTTCCTTGTAAAGTCTGCAATTCTTGCTAATGTAGTTTGTTGCCCTTACCTTGCTTCAAATCACTGTGATCTTATGTCCAACTATGCTTCCACCTATGCTGATCTACTAGGTATTCAATGTACTGCTGGTGGGGCTTAAGGTTCCTCCTCAAGCCTCCTACAATTCACAGTTTTGCTACAGCAAGGTCTAGGTCTTCATATACATGAAAATATACTTGGTTATAACTGCACTGATCCTCAGGATGACTGTGGCCTGGGTAGAGGACCTTAACTAGGCCTTCACCCCCTCAAAACAGACCCCCCAAGCTGCTGTAGAAACAACCCTTCTTTGTGGCCTAGAGAAGAATGAGAATCTCCTTCGATGACAAGGAACCACCCCCCTTTACCTGTGCTGTTGCTTGAGATGACTGCAGCTAGGGCAGTAGGTCCCTTCTAGGCCTCTTGGCGCTCTCAAATCCTCCTCCTCATACAGCTGTAGCAGCACCTTCCTGCAGCCTTGTAAACAGAGACAAACCCTCCACAAAATAGCACAGAAAAAGCATCAATACTTCTTGACTTGTGGCCTGATCTAGCAAGTGAGATGCTGCCCTAAATAGTCTTGAATTAGCTCTCCAAGCCTCCTTGCTGGCTGCTTCCATTAAATGCTGAAGGAGGACTTTGCAATCATGGTTTGCATTTTCAAATTTGATTTGTGGCCTTCATGAGCAATTGAGCCCAGCTCTGACATATTCCCAAACTTGAATTCTAACAGTCCCTTGCTTGATAGAAACTTGATAACTTTCCTTGTGATTGCATTCCTTCTCTTGCTTGAGCTTGTCCTATGAAATTTTATAGGCATCCAGCAGTATCAAATTGATACTGATGTATGTTTGTAATAGCTAGAATATAGATGATTGTTGTACATACTAGTAACTACAATGGAATCATGGATGCCATATCTATCTTGATTTATGCAAAAATATGCATGTTTTCATGTCTTCTACAATTAATTTGGTATTTGGGATGTTTGTTTTGAGTATAAATGCAAAAAAATATAAAAATATATATATATATAGCAGACGCTTCCGCGGACGCTTCGCTTCCTAGATTTTTGGAAAATGACGCTTCCGCGCTCCGCGCTTCCGCTTCGCTCCCGCTTCGTGCAACATTGGATATTACGGACCCAAAAGGGTTCCAAAATGCCTCTGTATAATGTTTCAAGTCCGGAATTGTGTTTTGGTGGATTTTCTCCATTTAAAATACATTTTCCTGTGTAAAACAGAAAGCGACTGCGTTTGGGATTCTGAAGAATTTCAAGAGGCCCGAGGCACTCTTACGTTACAGAAATGGTGGCCACCTCCCCTTTTTGGCGTTGAGCAATGATTGTATAACGCCTGGAAGAGAGGAATAGTCGGAGGCACGACCAGAGGAAGGCGTTTTAGGAACCAAAGAGGCTTTGGTAACCATCCATGAGAGTTGGGAAGCGTTATTCTTGGCGGACTCGAGGATTTCGAGCCATCTCGGGGGATAAATCCCATTGTTGTAGAGCCAGCGAAGGGGGAGCTCAAAAACGGTAATGATCCCAAAGAGCCCGAGGAACAAAGAGCCCGAGAGCAAAGGAGCCTTAATCCCAAGAGGGACAAAGAGCCACAATCCCACAGAGAAGCGGGAGGTGTAGCAAAAGAGGCCAAAAGACCCACAGAGAGCCTGAGAGCCAGAGAGTCAGGGTCAGTCTGAATTCGAGCGTGTTGTTAGCTTCAACAGTTGAGGAAATGCAGAATTCTGCCGGAGTTAGTGTTTGAAGAAGCTCAAGACAGCCAAGAGCATTAATTGAAGGAATCAAGTCCAAGGGAGTTTGGATCTATTTGCAGCAACAGCCAGGGGTAAGATGGTATTCTGAGCCCATTGGTTCATTTGTAAACCATATGGAGTTGAGTCACAGACTTGTAAAAGAATTTGAGCCATAATCCCAAAGAGCCAAGTCAAATCGACAAGAGCTCATGGAGACATAGCCCACAAGAATTTTGGGTGAACTCCTCATTAAATTGTTGTCTTATGTGTATTGTTTTACTGCTGCATTATTCACTGTTATATGCATTTATGTATATGTTCAAGCACATTTAAATATTAGCATACACAGCAAATTTTAAAGCACATAAACATACAACAATAAATACAAGCATACACCTATATTTTCAAGCATTTCTTAATTCTGCATTGGTTAATCATTAAAGACTTGGGAATATTCAAGCTTTGGAAGTGGGAGACGTTCTTGTAAGCTAGAGAAGAAGCCTAAGAGCCCCATTTTCAGATCAGGTGGTATCAGAGCTTAAGATTGATTAACCACACCTTTAGGAAGGTTATATCAGAATGCTTGATTGACAAAGCAAAGACTGCTTGTCTGAAACTTGTTTGAACAGCAAGAGGCTGATTGTATGCTTGTTTACAGACTGACCATTGTTTGAGTTTGCAAAGGTGTAGGGAAAGCTATTGATAGCTCAGTCCAAGAAGGACAAATAGGAAGAAGGGCTAAAGGCATTCTTCTATCCCAAGGACCTCAAGGCAATCCAAAGCACAAGAGATTTGTTGCAAGAGGTTGCTTAAATAAGCTCTTTATTTATCTTGTTGAAGTTTTTTTGTTCATTGGCATAATGATAACTTCTACAAGTGGGTCCTCAAATTCTGCTCTCTTCACAAGATTCCTTGATGAAGACATGAAGCAAGAATTGTCCACCATGATGGATATGGTGAGAGAAATGTATGAGGATGGAAGGAAGAGCAGCATGCTTAGAAAGCAGCTGAATTCCATGAAGGAAGAGAAGCAGTTGCTTGCTGACAAATTGCAAGAAATGGAGAGGCAACTTCATATTGCAAAAAAGAACCTGAAAAGGATGCATGAGTTGGAAACACAGCTCTTTGTTGCCAAAGAAGCCTTAGTCAAGTATCAGCTTGAAGAAGAGGTAAGCCATTCCAGTTTGTCTTCAAATTCTTCTGAGAATGCTCATATTGGTTCTTTTGAAAAACATACTAGAAGCATAGGTTCCAAGCTAATGTCCAAGATGGGCTATGAAGAAAAGGGTTTGGGAAAGCATGCACAAGGTATCATTGAACCAATCATGGTTGAGAAAAGGCCTAAGTATTTGGGTCTTGGCTATGGACAGCCCTATGGAGAGGGTTCCAAAGCTGCCATGAAAGCCATTGAAACCATTCCAAGAAGGAGTTTCATTGCAGGTCCTCTATCTCAAGAGTGTGAAGATTGTGTTCAGGAGGAATGCAATGGCTTGAAACATCGTTTGCAAGATGCAGGTGTTCAGAAGCCCACCCTTGAACCAGAGAGTTGTGGAAACTCTGACAGCCTTGAAGAGATTGATGGGATTCCAAAGGGAGCCACTTCTTCATTTGCTTCACCTCCTCATGAAGGCAATAAAAGTGAAAGAAGCAGGTATAAATCTGGTTCTGAACATTTTCCTTTTGATCATGCAAAGCATGATAAATTTCCACATAGATATGGGAAAATAATTGCATGTTCCTTTTGTCGTTTGGGTAACCATCATGTTTCTAGATGTTGGAAGAGAATGGCCACATACAGGAAACTTTTGAAGGAAAGAAAGCAAACAACCAAAGGTCCATTGGACAAGGCAAATCATGTTGTCAAGAGGATGCACATGCAGTGCACTTACTGCCATAAGCAAGGGCATCTTGTGGAAAGGTGTTGGACTTTGAATCCAGCAATGCTTCCACAAAAGCTGAAGGAGAAGGTGGAAAGAGAAGATGGCAGAAATGGAAAGGAAGATTCCATGAATGATGTGTCTCAAGATGATTCACATATTGATGCTGATGCACAGACAAAGGAAGGACCTTTGAAATGGATTGGTAAGAAATGGTTAGAATTCTTATCCAATTAAAAGTTGCATGCCTATGGATATGATGCATCTATTTGCATTTCTGTGGTAATTGAATGCAAGTTGCAGGTTTCTACCAAGAAGGTGAATGGGAAAAGGTTGGGTAGGAGACTCACTTTGTTACTGCAACATTATATTTCATTTTAACTTCGAAAGTACAGTGTGCTTAAGCGAAAGTTGAAGGATGAAATGCATGCATGAGATGAAGTGCATGAACACAGGGATGTTGATGTTTTCCTTGTTTTTGGGAACATGTGTGTGTGATTGACTTGAAGGGTTGATTGCTTTGTTTTAAACATGCATGTAAAATTGGTTTGGTGGAGATAGTGATGAAATTGTTTCATCTTTTGAAAAATAGTCCAAATGGTCTTTTTCTACATGCTTGACTTGAAAGGTCATTTGCTTTAAAGTCATGTTTTGTGGGCTTGTTATCTAGTCCATCACTTGTATGCAAACGTAAGACATGGAGATGTTCACAAGATGTGAAAATCTGTTTCTTTTGGTGAAGTGGGAGTTTAGTCCATCTAGTTGTTGTTTGTATGCATGTTGTTGTTAATAGTGTTGTTGGCAGCTTGTCAAACAGGTACAAATGAAAGATTTGTGGAGCATATGTACTTCACATTTGTTGGAGCCACCTTGGATCAATGATCAAGGCAAAGAAGCTCAAACTACCTTCTATGACCATTTCAGTAGAAGTTTTGCAGGAAGGCAAGGAGGAAGACAGTTCTTCTCAAGAAGACCAGCCCATCCAAGAAGGGAAGTGGTCAGAAACTTTGGTTCAGAGGCACTATGCAAAGGCAAGTGTAGGGAGGCTGAAAGAAGAGGGTGAGTCACTCTCATTTACTATTCAGATCAGTATATCAGTCTTTTGGAGACCAAAAGTTCTTTTAGTGGGAAGGCGTGATCCAAAAATGGATCCTGGATAAACCTCTAAGTCTAAAAGACTTCATATAAGAGGTAAAAGGTGCCAAATGGCACAAATCCTTTGTAAATCAGAGGAAAATGAAAATTGCAGGCTGCTCCTAGAAATAGTCTCATTGCAGAGATCTCCTCATTCTGAATCCAACGCAACTTGAATGGGTGAAAACGGACTCCGGATGAAGGAGTTATTGTAAAATGAAAATTGCCCAATGTCCTTAGAAAAGGAGGCAATTTCATTAAATTTTGAACTATATTGAAAATTTTGATTTTCGTATAGGCTCACGGGCCAATCCACAACTGACATGTGGCAGGTCGAGATTGGGCCACGTGGCCTTATTTGATTGGTCAAGAGTAAATATCGCATCGCAATTATTTCAAAGGGAAGGACCTTGGGCCATCAGCGATTGCCGCTTTATCGCATCGCACAGATCCATGGGAGGACTTAACAAAGACCGAGGCCAATGCGACATGCAATCGCCGATTATCGGCGTCGGCGGATCAAGCATAGGAGATATATATCGGATCACCGTATGTCATAAGGGAAGACCCATGGGCTGTAGCACCGCAATATTGCGATATGCGATAATGCGATCACATCTGGACTGTTGGATCACGAGTCTGATCGGACGATGGCGATCTAACAGGGAATATCGCATCGCTATTTGCGTTAAGACCAAGGACCGGGGCTCCTGCCTGTTGTGATTGCGATATGCGATCGAAGGCGGACCCGATAAGTTTATAGATGTGATTGTATGTGTTTTGAAGTCCGGAAAGCGCCAATTTCCTTTGTAATTGTGTATTTCGTTTATTAAATGAAATACAAAGGGAGTTAAGCCCGATGCGATATTACGGACCCGAAAGGGTTCCAAAATGCCTTTGTATAATGTTTCAAGTCCGGAATTGTGTTTTGGTGGATTTTCTCCGTTTAAAATACATTTTCCTGTGTAAAACAAAAAGCGACTGCGTTTGGGATTCTGAAGAATTTCAAGAGGCCTGAGGCACTCTTACGTTACAGAAATGGTGGCCACCTCCCCTTTTGGCGTTGAGCAATGATTGTATAACGCCTAGAAGAGAGGAATAGTCGAAGGCACGACCAGAGAGGCACGACCAAAGGAAGGCGTTTTGGGAACCAAAGAGGCTTTGGTAACCATCCACGAGAGCTGGGAAGCGTTATTCTTGGCGGACTCGAGGAGTTCGAGCCATCTCGGGGGATAAATCCCATTGTTGTAGAGCCAACGAAGGGGGAGCTCAAAAACGGTAATGATCCCAAAGAGCCCGAGGAACAAAGAGCCCGAGAGCAAAGGAGCCTTAATCCCAAGAGGGACAGAGAGCCACAATCCCACAGAGAAGCAGGAGGTGGAGCGAAAGAGGCCAAGAGACCCACAGAGAGCCCGAGAGCCAGAGAGTCAAGGCCAGTCTAAATTCGAGCGTGCTGTTAGCTTCAACAGTTGAGGAAATGCAGAATTTTGATGGAGTCAGTGTTTGAAGAAGCTCAAGACAGCCAGGAGCACTAATTGAAGGAATCAAGTCCAAGGGAGTTTGGATCTGTTTGCAGCAACAGCCAGGGGTAAGATGGTATTCTGAGCCCATTGGTTCATTTGTAAACCATATGGAGTTGAGTCACGGACTTGTAAAAGAATTTGAGCCATAATCCCAAAGAGCCAAGTCAAATTGACAAGAGCTCACGGAGACGTAGCCCACAAGAGTTTTGGGTGAACTCCTCATTAAATTGTTGTCTTATGTGTATTGTTTTACTGCTGCATTATTCACTGTTATATGCATTTATGTATATGTTCAAGCACATTTAAATATCAGCATACACAGCAGATTTTAAAGCACATAAACAGCCAACAATAAATACAACCATACACCTATATTTTCAAGCATTTCTTAATTCCGCATTGGTTAATCATTAAAGACTTAGGAATATTCAAGCTTTGGAAGTGGGAGAGGTTCTTGTAAGCTAGACAAGAAGCCTAAGAGCCCCATTTTCAGATCAGAAGGTCACGCCCTGCCTCAGGAAGTTCGGCTTTCCCTCCTTAGATAATTTCGGTGCTTCAGTCTTCATTTCTATTTGACTGCAGGAGATCTTGGCTTATCATAGAACTATACAATAGGACATCTCCCCTCAGTAAATGTATCCAAACTTGACCAAAATGCTACAATCCACTTTCAGGCGGTCTTTCCTGGCCTTTGCATTTGGATTCTTGTCACAATTGATAAGGATCTCGATTCTCCTAGGAAAATTCGTAGTATGCCTCAAAATATTCGATTTTCCTCTTGGCTAGACGTAATGCCTTGTCACAAAATTTGTCTCCACAGATACTTCGACTTGGACAAATCTTAGCCCAAAGATAATCTGTCCTCCCTTGAAAATTTGGATAAATTTGCCTCAGGGTCTCCACAAAGTTCCATTGCTTCCTTAGATGTGTAGTTTCCTGTGGCCTGAACAATGAAACAAGGATAAAGAGATGAGAAGAATTTATCAACTAGGATCGAATCTTTCACCATTGAAATTGATAGGAGGAAAGGGGTCTTAAAACCCTCAGAGCCTCTAGCTCAAGAGAAATAGAGATAATTGATCATATCCAAACCTAATCCAAATGAATTCAACCCTCTTATATTTATAGATTTCCTAGAGGGGATTCTCTCCTTAATTGATTGAGTAAAATTCACACCAAACCCCAACTTTGGGTTTCTTTGCCCAGTTGCCACAAAACTTGCCCAAACATTGGGCATTTGGGTTTTTCCCCTTTATCAAGTACTATACCCTACGGGGATTGATAGGCTGCTTCGTATTTTGAGTGATTAATTTATCAGGAACATTATAGTCCCCCTTCCCGACATTGCTTGTCCTCAAGCAATGAAAAGCTTTGTTGTTGCCCACTTTGTTCTCCTTCATTGATATTTGAAATCAGATCAGGTCGATGTTCATCAAAACACTACTGAGGAGGATAGAAAGGGATCTATAGTACAATTTCCCCTTGGTAGAGGTCAACACCAATCATTTTGGGATTGAAATATAGCATTCCAGGCATAGAGAGGAAATCCACAAGATCCTTGCTCATGAAATGTACAATGGTCAGTTTCTGAGTACCATGTTCACCTTCCATATTTATTTCCATCTTCCTCATAGTACTCCCAATTAAAATATTGTACTGAAGATTCATTCTGACCTTTAAGCCATGCTTGACAAACCAAATTGTGGCTCAGATTCCATCATCATCATCATATGCAGCCTAGATCTGATTTTCCTGAAAACATTCACCAGTTTGATCTCATTTATTTATAGTTTGAAGAGCGTGCTCGCTTATGTAAACACAGACAGAATCACCTTTTAAGAGTTGATGCCATCTCTTACCACTAAATGATACCCATGAATTACTTCGAGCATCATCGGGAATCTTTAATTCAAGATGAGCTAAATCTAGAAGTATCACAGGTCGAAATGACAGTGAGTGTGGATATATTAGGGTAAAAAAGCATGGATGGAACATTAGGATGCATCGTGGAGCCCCAGCTGATGTAGAATAAGCTATACTTCTAGTAGGGGTGGCCACTATGACTCCCTCAGCTTGAACTTTAGATATAAGGTGATTGCGCTCATAATATTAATCTTACAAAGGCAAGGATTGAAACCACGATCAACCACAACTTCATTAAGGACATCAAACACTTTTCCTAGCATAGTTTTCCCATTGTGGAATATCTCACTACGTAGTCGCATTTTGAGTGTTGTGTAAACTCCATCTGTTGTAATATTTCCATGAATAATAGACCTCAAATCTTTTTGTTAAATATGCAAAATGATGTGCAACGAGAAATCCCAGAGAGCCAAGATTGAGGGAAACCACGGGGGGAGCTACTCCACAAAATAAGTTTGAACCATGAAGTATCACACCATCCCCACCCACGCATGCAATAAAATCCTCTCTTTCATGGAGATCACTGGCATCCTGAATGTGAAAGATTTGAATGGAGTTGAATCCAGGGAAGCTTGCAAACATGTCATGCACCTCGGGCTCCACTAAAACATTCATTTTTTCTTGATAATATAGGAAATCATCTGGATCACTTCCTGTTCCACATTTTATTTTCCTTCCTGGCATTTTTGCACCTTTTGCAGTGGCCATTTTTTTCTGAAGTTCCCTGGTTGGTAAAATAAACAAAACTCCCGGGCACATTTCTTGAATTTTTGCCTGTCGTAGGCTTCTTACACTGACTGCTTCTCTTCGTATTCCATCCTTCTTTCTTGCTACTACTCTGATTCCAACATTCATGCCATTTTCATCTTGGTTACTTCCATGATCCATTTCACCATTAGTTAGTTTTCCGAAGGCCTATAGTGACCTTTTAATTTGAGAAGTCTTTGTACACACGAATGGGGCCATACTATCAAATCCTGTGTTCACCAGTTTGATCTCATTTATTTATAGTTTGAAGAGGGTTCTCGCTTATGTAAACACAGACAGAATCACCTTTTGAGAGTTGATGCCATCTCTTACCACTAAATGATACACATGAATTACTTCGAGCATCATCGGGAATCTTTAATTCAAGATGAGCTAAATCTAGAAGTATCACAGGTCGAAATGACAGTGAGTGTGGATATATTAGGGAAAAAAGCATGGATGGAACATTAGGATGCACCGTGGAGCCCCAACTGATGTAGAATAGGCTATACTTCAAGTAGGGGTGGCCACTATGACTCCCTCGGCTTGAACTTTAGATATAAGGTGATTGCGCTCATAATATTAATCTTACAAAGGTAAGGATTGAAACCACAATCAACCACAACTTCATTAAGGACATCAAACACTTTCCTTGGCACAGTTTTCCTATTGTGGAATATCTCACTACGTAGTCGCATTTTGAGTGTTATGTAAACTCCATCTGTTGTAATATTGCCATGAATAATAGACCTCAAATCTTTTTGTTAAATATGCAAAATGATGTGCAATGAGAAATCCCAGAGAGCCAAGATTGAAGGAAACCACAAGGGGAGCCACTCCACAAAATAAGTTTGAACCATGAAGTATCACACCATCCCCACCCACGCATACAATAAAATCCACTCTTTCATGGAGATCACTGGCATCCTGAATATGAAAGATTTGAATGAAGTCGAATCTAGGGAAGCTTGCAAACATGTCATGCACCTCAAGCTCCACTAAAACATTCATTTTTCCTTGATAATATAGGAAATCATCTGGATCACTTCCTGTTCCACATTTTATTTTCCTTCCTGGCATTTTTGCACCCTTTGCAATGGCCATTTTTCTCTGAAGTTCCCTGGTTGGTAAAATCAACAAAACTCCCGGGCACATTTCTTGAATTTTTGCCTGTGGTAGGCTTCTTATACTGACTGCTTCTCTTCCGTATTCCAACCTTCTTTCTTGTTGCTACTCTGATTCCAGCATTCATGCCATTTTCATCTTGGTTACTTCCATGATCCATTTCACCATTGATTAGTTTTCCGAAGGGCTATAATGACCTTTTAATTTGAGAAGTCTTTGTATACACGGATGGGGCCATAGTATCAAATCATGTGTTTGTTTCACCCTCTATACCGCCACTTTTTAGCCCTGATAAATTTCTACGATCATTTCCTAGACTACTCTGATGGTTGCCATTTTGTTTGCCTATCGCGTCTCATCAAGCATGGCTCCCAAATCTACCAACTTGTCACCTTGGAAAACCACTCCAAAACTATAAACACCATTTTGTACCTCAACTTTGCTTATTCCATGCCCTTCAAGGCTCAATCTACGAGTTCGCATTGTTGTATGGAGTTTGTGTTTGTCAATTTGTGAAGATTCTCTCATGCTCTATATCTGCACTACTTCTGCTTCCTTCCTTGACAATGCCTTCTTCAAACGGTCCGCCTGTTCTTTAAGTTCACAAACTTCTCCACTCTTTTTATTCAAATGAGCAGTACCAGGTTCAAGAAAGGACACCCATTCTCAATTTTAAGGGTGCTTATTGACTCTCCATATGAATCTGGTTCAGGACTTACGTGCACAAACATCAAAGTCTTTGCCTTGCCCCCTAATGAATCCTGAAGCAATTGAGTCAATTTGCTATTTCGATATGGCACATGTGAATTCCTTTGTGCCAATGTTGCAATAACATCTCCTTGAGATGAAAGGGACTTGTTTATGTATTGTGCCTCCTTCAAATGATCTCCAGCAACCTCAAGTTTATCCATCCTCTCATTTCCAGCAAGACCTACCAAATTTGGGGCATCTATGAAGGCTACACCCAGAAACACAATATGTGCTTTGCACATCCATAGTCAACACATTATGAGAAGGATTGTTGCAATCATTTCGTGCAGTATAGCCAACAATACAATTCTTTTGGCCAAAATTCATCAAATCCAAGACATCGTAAGTTACTTTAATGGGCATAAGTATAGCATTCGGTACATTAAATCCCTCATGACCATTATTTTGAATATCTAATTTTTTGTTTGAGGTGTGTTCAAAGTGAGACCTTGTACTACTCTTAGTGGAGTTGTCAATATCCCTATTTGATGTCTTTGTGCTCGCTACCGCTGAGATTGAGCTATACAGTAACAAATCATTGCAAGAGGTGTCTGGAGAGTCCTTGTAGACACTGTTGCCTTTACCCTCCCTTATACCATGAATACTTTCATTATTTCCTTCAATATTCTGCATAACTAAAATTTGAGTGATGTTGCTATCAGAAAGGATATCTCCTTCCTTGAGAAGTTCATTAGCCGACTTCTTTAACCTTCAACATTGTTACCACTAGCTATGGTGTCTTCTTTAGGATTTTCCTCCCTTTTAGGCTATACAGCCATGTCCATGCCTTTGCCTTTGCTTCAGCATTTCTTATACCTTGTTTTACAACCTTGGGCTTATCATCAGTATCACTTGATTTGCTTTTCTTATCACTATCCCAGAAGTTCTATTTCCTTATTCAATCATTTTCATTTTCCAAGTTTCTTCTTGCTGCTCTTCCAGCTTCCTCCAAGTTTTTGCATACTCCTTACCAAAAATCGCTTCGAATTGGTCCATCTTCACACGTCCTCTAGGTTGGGAGGATTCCAGCTCTGGTACCACTGTAATATACAAAGGGTAATTTAGCCCTAGGGTTTCTTAGGGATAGTAGGGTTTCAACAATTTTCTTCTTTTTGCGTGACAGTTTAATACAAACAGTGTATCATTTAATAAACAATTCAATGCAAAAACCCCAACAATGTAACACTATTATTCAACAGTTGCACCAACAGCATAATCCAGATTTCGAAAATTAGAATCCCATTAGACCATGAATAACTACAACAGTACAGAAATTCCTTAACTAAACTTTTGAGCTACTCTAGATCAATCCGCAGACAAGTAAAACCCTGTGTGAATTCTGCTTGGGCGAATTCCTAACTTTCCTCATAACTACACCTGTTTCGGCCTTTGTTTTATCTTCAAAACAATCCACTTGAGGGTTCCTGGATTTTCCCAACAGTTTTTGGGATGGTGGCAACCTTCAGGCTGCATATCATCTTCATAATTCCTTGGTTCTATTCAGAGACGAGTTTCCTCAGAATTTTGGGTCTTCAAAAACGCTTTGCTTCTGCTACAGAATTTCATGCGGAATCGTTCATCCTCGGAAGGGGTCTGACCTGCTTCAATGTCACAAAGTCAACCTTGGAAGGTCACGCCCTGCCTCAGGAATTTCGGCTTTCCTTCCTCAGATAATTTTGATGCTCCAGTCTTTGTTTTTATTTGGCTGCAGGAGATCTTGATTATCACAAAACTGTACAATAGGATGTCTCCCCTCAGTGGATTTATCCAAACCTAACTAGAACGCTACAATCCACTTTCGTGTAGTCTCTCTTGGCCTGAGGATTTGGCTTCTTGTCACAACTGCTAAGGATCTCGATTGTCCTAGAAAAGTTTGTAGTATGCCTCAGAATCTTCGATTTTCCTCTTGGTTGGACGTAATGCCTTCCCACTGAATTTTCCTCCACGGACGCTTCGACTTGGACATATCTTAGCCCAGAGATAATTCGAATTTTGTCCTACCTTAGAAATTTAGATCGATCTACCTCAGGGTCACCAAAGAGTTTGACTGCTTCCTTAGATGTGTAGTTTTCTATGGCCAAAGCAATGAAACAAGGATAAAGAGATGAGAAGAGATTTATCAACTAGGGTGGAATCTTTCATCACCAAAATTGATAGGCGGAAAGGGGTCTTAAAACCCTCAGAGCCTCAAGCTCAAGGTAAAACAAAGATAATTGATCCAATCCAAACCTAATCCAAATGAATTCAACCCTCTTGTATTTATAGATTTCCTAGAGGAGATTCTCTCCTTAATTGATTCAGTAAAATTCACATGAAACCCCAACTTTGGGTTTCTTTGCCTAGCGACCACAAAACCTGCCCAAACATCGGGTATTTTGGGTTTTTCCTCTTTATCAAGGACTATAGCCTACCGGGATCGATAGGCTACTTCGTCTTTTCAGTGATTAATTTATTAGGAACATTACAAATTCCTAAAGTAAGAGGATGAAAATGAAAGATAAAAGGGTAGTGTTACAATGTTTGAGAGTGGTTCCAATTGTTGAAGTTCTTGCTAGCTTCGGAATGTCTTTTACATGAGCTTGGTGTCTTAGCATGTAGAAGATGGTTAATTGCCTAAAAAATTAGCAAATTAAAATGCTTTGCACGTCATAAGTTCGATCACTTTGTCGGACAATGTCCAAACAGGGGGAAGGTAAAGGGAAAGACATTTATGGCAGCCATAGCATAGATGGATGAGTTGGCCAATAAGTTCAAGAGGAACTTTGCCTTGGTGTCATGTCGTTCTGGCAGCGTTACGAGAGGGGTGTGGTTTGTGGACAGTGGAGCATGACAGGATCTCATGATATTTTCACTAACATGGCCAAAAAGCCTAGAGACCCACATGTGGAGCTTGAAAACAACACCAAGTATGCAGTAGAGAGCATTGGCAGCATTGAGTTTTTGATGAACTTGGGGAGTATCATGGAGGTGAACCAAGTGATGTTTGTACTAGGGTTGGAAAAGATTTTCCTTTCAGTTTTGGCCATGAAGGACAGAGGACTAGAGGTCAACATCAAAGTTCAAGGGAGGTGAAGTAGCTATTGGGCCGAAAGGAGTTGATACCAACAAGAGGCGAGTAATTGGGAGCAGGGTGATCAACCTATATATGTTGTACATGAGAGTGATAGCCAAAGTGAGTTTTGGCACGAGAGGATGGGGCACCTACACTACAAGGATCTTCCTATGTTACAAAGGATGGTTACAAGTTTTCCAAAGATCAAGATGGTGCAGGAGGGAGTGTACAAAGGGTGTGTGATTGGCAAGCATGCCAAAGCAGCGTTTCCTCACAATGAGACCAGGTCCAAGGGGCTATTGGACTTGTTTCATTCAAATATATATGTTAGAAAAGGCTAAGGAGGTAGAGAACTAGAAAAGTTGGGTGATCTCGATATCTGACATCCACATGTTTTGTTGTGCACAATCTATTGTCACCACCTGGGCATTCGGAATTTGTTATGTCCAACAAACGGGAGATAGCAAGATTTTTCAAGTGACAAAGTTCAACATTGGAATATGTCAAGTGCAGAAGACCAAAATCTGGAAAAACCATATAAATGGATTTTTACAAAAAGCCAGATGGAGAAACTTGTAGATGGTGGAACCCTACATAGGAGGAACCTTGATGTCAAAGCTACAAGAGATTCAGAATTCCAAGAAATTTTATAATGCTAACCGTTCTAAAAAACCAGGATCAGCATGCCAGCGCAGTAGATCATGTGGAAGTCATGTGGAGACCACGTGGGCACCCACAAACCCTATGGGTAGGTGGGTGTTAACATGGCACAATGATGTGTTTGGGTTATGTGGTGTTTTGATGTGGCACTATATAATAAAGGAGTTGATATGGCGACTAATGTGGTGCCACATGGCATAGATGACATGGAATCTGAAAATCTAAAGTTTTGTGAAATGGGGATTTTTGGCTTTTTCTAGATCCAAATGAATCTGGAAAAGTTATAACCCTAGATATCTATATGAGTGGCAAAATTGATCTACATGGACCCAAGTTGATGTGGCAAATGTTGACATGGATCAGAGGTGTAGCAATGCTAACATCGAGGCCCATGTGGAAACCCCATGGAAGTGACATGAATGGCGAAAAATCCAGATAACGGAGATCTGAAAATCCAGAATTTTCATTTAAGTGGGACTTTTAGATTTTCCTGAATACGGATGTTGTCTATTGATCATAGTGAGCATCCAAAAGATTCAAAAAAGATGCGGGAGTGTAAGAAAAAGAAATCTTTGATCAAATGGTTCTGAAAGACTGGAAATTCTTATAACAAGGATTTATGGAAAATCCTAGATCCAAATGTGAGCAGTAACCAAACATGTCTGTTTGCGGATGTGCCCTATGTAGTGGTAACACGTGGGAGAGCGACTACCATGTATTAGCTGACATTGCATTGTACGTTGGAGACACATGGGAAAAAGGACTACCACATGTCAATGGTATGGCTGTTGATGTGGCACTAACAAGGGAAAATCATCATATGAGCATAACATTATGTCCAAAGCTTGGAATTTGATGAAATTTATATCATTGGAAACCTCTTGACGAGCTGAAGACAATGGTGATCTTAAAAAAGGAGTTTTAAGGCAATTGAAAGAAGAGGAATTTTGCTACCCCGCATCCATAAAGTAATATTGGAGGTTGGGTATAGACACATAATTTCCTTGAAAGGCCTTGAGGGCATAGGGTGTTGTTACACACAAGAGGAGAAGCAACCTGACAAATACCTAGAGTAGGTTTCTAACCCTTCTTTGTTGTTTTTTGTATGCTCCTCTTGCCCTGATCCCAAGTAGCTTGCTACAATTTAGATTAGATAAGGTCTAATTTAGTTCACAACTAGTTAATGGTTTTCACCCACGTAGGAGGATATAAAATCTAGATGCCTTCCCAGCTTGCTTGAATACCAAAAGAAATCGAGTTAATCAACCTAATGCTTCTTTGCTTGTTCACATTAGGTTAAAGGGTCAGCTAGGTTGCACATTCTCTCTTTTTAGTTCTACGCTTTCGTTTTTGTAGGTTAAAACAAAATGAGGTAAATAAACCAGCATCACCTTTTTCTATTTTAGTCATTTGTTAGTTAACCAACCATTATTGTTAATAACCTTAACCCAACTATATACAAAACCTAATAACCAATGACATGTACATTAAAAAAGATTAAACCTTTAATCAACTTAGTGGCCTACCCTTCTTCCCCTCTCCTAATTTTCCTATTTTTCTGTAAATTAGGGTGGCAATTCCAAGTCCCTTCCAAGCACATTAACTTGGCCCTTCCACCCTATGATAGTGTGTTACCTCACACTAATTATCATGCTACAATGACGACTTGGTACACAAATTTGCTTAAACTTTCTAACCAAATTAGGAGTTGTTTTCTAAAGTAATTATTCAAGAATCTAACACCAATGCCATCTAAATTGTAGTCACTCAATTATACTCTCTAAGCAAAGGAGAAAGAGAACAAGCTCACAATTCAATTATTACCTGAATAAATGATTACCATGTGCAAGTGTGTGATCAAGGTCACCACACCCTTCATGACTCCTTAGCTTTGGCGAATCAAAAGTATTAAATTTGAAAATATTGAACTTTGTTAGGCTACCAACCTTGACCCTTTGAACACCTACGGAAATTAACATTCAAAATTTCTACATGCATTCATCAAGTGCCCAATTTCAACAACATGCACCACATGAAGTATGTACTATGAATCAACAAGGATGGCCATTATAAAAACATTGTTAGTGGTGGGGTTTTGTCATCATTGCCATCTTCTAAGGGCTTGTCATTAGAATCATTTGATCATTTAATGAAATATTCAAGTTGTTAATTTCCTGGGATAGGATAGTGATTGATGTTGTGGCTCCATGGTGTAAGTCACTCCAAGTTTTATCACAGTAGTCATGTTTTTGGCTTCTACTTAGACATCATTTCATCTTTACAATCCCACTACAGTGTCTTATCATCAAAAATAGACTATAGTTAATGCTTTAAGTTCTATTATTTCGTTCAAGCTTCTTTCTCATTTTAAAATGATTCTTCAAATTGCTTCCACAGATTTTGTCAATCTTCATTTGCGATTAGTTGAGAAACAACAACCACTTCAACTTCAACGGTTCAACCCCTAGTCTATTATAGTTTTTTGTTTAGTCATCTTCAACATAGTTATCAAGATTTTCAGCCTTGCATCCTCCTGTTCTAGCCACTTGCCAAATATACATTCTCCTCTTGTTCAAATTCCTTCCATTTCATCAAATTCCAAGATGACATGATTACAATGTTGTGCAACTCAAACTCAACACCTTGGGGCTTGACAAAACTTGGAGATCAATCTTATCCAATGCGATACATATCCTTCTTGTTAAAGATTGTAGTAAATGAAGACCAACTTCTCGAGTCACTCGTGCTTCAACCTATTGCGCTTCTTAGAGTGGATGTGCTCAAATACTAACCAATTGCACTCACATCCTGAAGCACTACAAACTTAATTCAAAATCTAATGGCAAATTCTAGTCGCTCTAGTGTCATGCTATAATCTATTCACTAATGAGTCATTGCAAAATAGCAAAGATTGCATATTTTCCAATGCAAAACTTGATAATAATAAAAGACTACAAATTTATAATATAAGAATTTACAAATAAAACCTTCACATCATTTTATTGTCCCTTGATCATTTAGCTGAACTAAATCAAAAGATCTCAATTAAATCTTTTGTACAAATCTCACTACATATTTATATTGCCTTCAATTGTTGGATCCAAAACATCATTTCAATGTAGATCATCACACCTCTCATCACCTCAAGATCTCTTTGAATGTTAGACTTATGTTTATAAAATACATCAACATCGAGACATTCTAGTATTGCATGCAACAATGAATGTAGTTGCCTATTCCACCTAGTATCAAAAATTATCCATAAGGGATCATGTTTAGCTCCATCCCTCAACCCTGTCCAAACCCTAAAAAATGTATCACATTTGTTGATTATCTCCATCCATGATCCTGAACACTTTCACAAAAGGCTCAGTGATGCTAACAACCTTAGTGACAATATCCCATAAATCATCTCTAAAAATTGACCCTAAAAAAACCACTACCTCTAATTTTGTATGGTCATTACACTATAGCCATTTTTACAAACAAACATCCATCTCAATGTTTGTTTCTCATTCAAAAGACTTTGGAATGAAAAATAAATAAATAAATTGATGCAAAGAGAGTGACAATGACACAAATGAGTTCACCTAGGGTGAGCTCTCTCATAAGGCTCAACCCCCAAAGATGGCTATATATGTACTCAGTTATTCTTTTTCATTCATTTACAAATTAAAATATTCCACACCTAAACCAACTTACCTATGTCCTCTCAAATCAGATCTATATCATATGCAACAATTTGGGTCCAAAAACTGGTAGGCCATATTTCTTCCATAGCAATTTTGCAATTGCCACATAATTTGCAATGTTGTGTGTCATCGTTTGGATGACATGTTTGACCCCAACTTTTGTTGATGATATGGTAGCAGATAGGTACTTCTGCATAGACTAGGTATGAAGCATGTAGAAGTAGCCCAAGACTCTCTAAGTACTTGCTCATGTTGAGTAAGTGACTTTTATGATTTCTTTCCTAAGTTTAGCTTAGGAAAAGCATATCAATTAATTAATTAATTAATGTTGGTTGTTGGGCTAAGGTTTTCTAAAGAAAAGTGATTTAATCACTTTAGAGAATTAGATCTAATTTCTATCGTTGATTGAAGTGGGCTAGAATATAATCCTAGCCATCGATCACTTTGGAGATTAAGGGTTAGGGTTCTAGCTCAATGACAATTATAAAAATATCCTAAGGGAGCAGAAAAAAACATTGAATCATTGAGATAGTGATTTTCTCAAGTGGAGAGTGAGAGACTCTAGGTTAAAGAGAAGGAAAAGTTGCAGAAAGGAAATTTCGGTGAGAGAAACTTGAAGAGGACTAGATATTGCATATAGAAGGTCATATTTGCGAAGGAAGCCAAAACTCAGGTTGAAGGCTCGTGCGGGGAGTCATACGGCCTAGGTGAAGGGCAAGATTTCCTTTCAATGCGAGGGTCGTACAAGGCTAGGAAAGAGGAGGCCAAATTGTAGGGTTGACAAGCTGATTTCAAGCGTAGAGTTTTTCACAGGGCCAAAACTTCGAGGGGGCCGAGATTTCTAAGCTCCATTTTGCTATATAACTTGTGTATTTCTCTATGGGCGATTCTCCCTATAAAGAGAGCCCTTTGTTTTCCTAAGCAAATTAATGAAGGAAATATTTGGAGGGTAAAATTTATGTTGTGTTTGTGATTGATTTTTTACTTATGCTTCTGCTGCAAATTGTAATTATTAAAATACCAATGTATTTTTATTCAGCAATTGAGAAAATTAATTAACTTGGTTAAAAAATTTCTAGTATAAATATTGTTGGGAATATTAAATCAGACCTAGTGTTTGAATTCAAGAACTTCTTCAACAATCTTTGCAAACAGTGAATATAACAGATTTGCATCTTTGACATGTGATCAGGCAATAATGGATTTTAGGTGTTGAGTAAAGTATTACTAGGTTTGGTCTTCATAAATATGAAATGTACTTTTGATTCTTGTATTTTGTAAAAGAAAGAAAAATGATTATTATTATTATTGAGCTTGGGTTTCTTGCCCATGAAATTTGTTTTATAGGTCAAGCACTAATTGAAAGTGCTTCTAGGATTGTCCTACGTCAAGAAGTCAAATAGTGACATTGTCATAATATGAAGACCCCATCGGGCATCTTGTAAATTGTAAAAAGAATTATTTTTGTATTTTACTGAGCCCTCCAAGACCAAGTCAGTCTGCCAGCCTGTCAAGTCGGCCTAAACACTAGAACTCATACCATTGGGATTCGAAGTAAAGAATAGAGGAACTCATGTTTGCAGATTGAAGAAGGCACTTTATGGCCTCAAGCAAGCTCCTAGGGCATGGTATGCTAGAATAGATGCGAACTTGCAAAGGTTGGGTTTTAGGAAAAGCACAGCAGATCCCAATCTTTACATCAAAGTAGAGAATGATGAACCTGTCATCATTCTTCTATATGTAGATGATCTTCTAATAACTGGTGTTGAAGAAAGAATTCAAGAATGTAAGAAATTGTTGGCAGCAGAATTCGATATGAAGGATCTAGGACTTATGCGTTATTATCTAGGACTAGAAGTCTGGCAGGAACCGAATGAAGTCTACCTGGGACAAGGAAAGTATGTGATTGAGTTATTGAAAAGGTTTGATATGATGGAATGCAAACCCATGACAACTCTGATGATCACAAACTTGAAAATGTTAAGGAATTCTGAATCTAGTCCAGTGGATCCTACTAAGTACAGACAATTGATTGGTTCCCTGATGTATCTGGTGAATACTCGGCCAGACATATGTTTTGCAGTGAATGTTCTCAGTCAATTTCAAATAGAGCCTAGACATGATCATTGGATAGCTGCCAAGCATATACTGAGATATCTGCAGGGAACCGTCCACTACTGCCTGAAGTACGAAAAACGAAAAGATATTCTTCTAGAAGGATTTACTGACTCTGATTGGGGAGGCAGCGAGAAGGATGGAAGAAGCACTACAGGAGGATGTTTTAGGCTGGTATCCTCCATGGTCTCTTGGATGAGCAAAAAGCAAGAGACAGTGGCTTTGAGTAGTGTTGAGGCCGAGTACATTGCAGCCTATGAAGTAAGCAGGGAAGCGGTCTGGTTAAGAAAAATGTTATCTAATCTGTTTGCAGCACCGTTGGACCTTACCTTAACACATTATGTTAAGACCAGTTGTATAAGACTATCTGAGGACTCGGTATTTCATGGAAAAACGAAGCACATAAACAATAAGTACCACTACATTCAAAAGCTAGTACAAGATGGTGTGTTGAAGCTGGAGTATATCCCCACCGATGATCAAACTACTGATATTTTGACAAAATCTCTTCCCAATAAGAAGGTTGTGTATTTTAGAAACAAGCTTGGATTGGCTAACATTTCTTCCCTAGTTGAGCGGGAGAGATAGACACATCATTCTTGTCTTCATTTTGGAAGAAAGAATGGAGGATTGAGTAATCATCTGGCATCCGATACTCTTTGAGGATGTGGTAGGGAATCCAAGATAAGAGTAGGCAAGAGGACCGATATATTTTTAGGGCTGGGGACCCAAGATAAGAATAGTCCTAGAAGGTCATACTCGGTGAACACCTGAGTGGGTATGTACCTTGAGAGACAATGATGAAGGTGTCTATAATCATTGGTCTCGCCAACATTGTGCTCTGATCTATTGAGAGATAGAGTTGTTAGTCTAGGCCTTGCTATGTGACAATGTTGGTTATAATGATGCTATACAGATGGATTGCTAGTCCGACTCTTCTTATGAGATATCTTCAGTATTGAGAACAGCCATGTACCATTTATGAATACCTCCCTAGTTAAGAGGGACTATTGAAGAAAGTATAACTAGGTTCGGTCTTCATAAATATGAAATGTACTTTTGATTCTTGTATTTTGTTAAAGAAAAAAAATTGATTATTATTATTATTGAGCTTGGGTTTCTTGCCCAAGAAATTTGTTTTATAGGTCAATTACTAATTGAAAGTGCTTCTAGGATTGTCCTAGGTCAAGAAGTCAAATAGGGACATTGTCATAATATGAAAACCCCATCGAGCATCTTGTAAATTGTAAAAAGAATTATTTTTGTATTTTACTGAGCCCTCCAAGACCAAGTTGGCCTACCAACCTGTCAAGTCGGCCTAGAAGCTGGAACTCGTACCCTGGGAAGCCTATATATAGGAGGCAGTTCAACCTCATTTGGACACAATCAATCCTCTCTCTCTCAAGCAAAGGAAGAAGCAGAAAAGGATAGCGAAGAAGGTAGAAGAAGAAGAAGTGTTTTGGGTCTCTCTCCCTTTCTTTCTCTCCACATGTGCGAAGGAGGAGGTTGAAATTATGCAGCTTTTCGCTAGGGTTTCTGCAGTCAAGCTAGGGTTTCCTTGTGAGGGTTTGATCTGATGAAAAAGGGTTGAAAGAAGGGCCAACAAAGTCCCCTTCTAGATCCAGAAGTCAAATTAGGTCAAGCGAGGTAGCTGGAGGCAAAGAAGAAGCAGTTCTTGTCCACATGTGCGAAGTAGCAGCTGTTGTCGAGGGGCGAAGTTGCAGATCTGCAGTTAGGGCCGAAAATCTATGGCTGGAGGTCAAAGAAGTGTTGCCGAAAGAGATTTTGTTGGGTTTGAAGGCAGTAAAGCAAGCACACTATTAAGAAGTTGATCTTGGTCTTGGAAGGGCTTCAATGTTGGTCAAAGGTCTTAGTATTCGTCAATAAAGAATCTATAAGAAGAGATTGAAGGGTTTTCCTCTCAGGAGGAGAGGTCTTGCCCTAGCTTGGAGCCTACATCCTTTGTACTTGTATCTTGTTGATCTTCTTGTTTTGGTAGTTGTTTGATGATTGAAGAACACACAATAATAAGTAAAAAGACATCACAAGCAGTTATCATAGTTAGAAGAATCATTAATGTTATCTTGCCCTAGATTCTTCAACATTAGGAACACGATTCCTTTAGGGTATGTTACAAAGAAATATATCATCTTTTATTCCTTGAATTTGTCTACCCATTTGACATAATGGTGCAACCTGTTCTCCCACAAACTTGTAGCTCTAGCCCCGAGGGTTAGCTCAATTGGTTGGGTCTCTGTTGTTAAAGCACCTTTGTTATTGAGAGGTCACTAGTTCAATTCTCTCAACATTCTTAGGGTCACACTCTGTGGTTGAGCCGACAAGAAGTGATCCCTTTGAGTGGATCTATCTAGCACAAATATTTTGTGGGCGTAGCGGTCACCGATATCTGGGATCCATGAACCACAGAATTAATATAACAATTAACAAATAAAATAGAAAATAAAAAAATCCTCATTTAGCTCTTTCTCCCTAAGTGCATTATAAGAGGGAGCTTTGTAACTAAGGCCAACTATTGCGAAAACATCTACCATAGGCTGAGAAAAGAGAGTTCACAATGTTAAACAAAATGTTGTCATGGTAACAAAACCTTGTTGATGTGAGTGGTAGTTTCGGAAGGTGTTCTGCGTAGGCACGGTTGTCTTAGCATGTGGAAGACATTATTTGCCTCTTCTAGTGATTTAAGTCTTCTTTCCTAAGTCCAACTTAGGAAATGTACAATAATTAAAGTAAATTAATTATTGTGGACTATTGAGTTATTTTCCAAGGATAGATAATTTAATTGTTTAAATGACTTAGAAATTATCTCAACCATTGATATCCAAGATGCTTCTAGAAGAGAGATTAGGGTTAGGGATTTAGACTCAATGAAGATTATAAAGGAAGCCTAGTTGAGGAGGTGAAGGCACACGAAGAGCACAAGTTGTGTGGGTGAGTCATTGCAAAGAAAGAGTGATTTTCCCTAGGTGTGAGTGGCTCAGTGGACCAGTGCGCAAAGAAGGAGAAGTGTGAGTGGGTTTGGGCAAATCCAGTATTCGAAAACTAGTTAGGGCAGCTTATTAAATTGTGTTTTCCATACATGACAATTATTTTTTATTATGCTCTTTATTATGTGTGTATTCTTTTAACATCAAATAAATGCCAAACAAACAGAGATAACAACACAAGATGTAGGCATCATGCTAGGGCAAGGGGAAAACCTACAAGAACTTCTCTCCTTATCAACTTCAAATGAGACTTCCTAGACCATGGACTCAAGACCCACACACCGAGACAAGGTCAGCGACCCACCCAAGAGATCTGCTTCTCCAAAAAAGTTTGTTGCTAGCTTCTACACAATTCGCTCATGTGGAAACCCTAATATCATAGAAAATTCGCTCAACAAAGCATATCCAAGGTGAAAGACATCCTCCCACTTCTTCATTGGACTTCTTGCCTTTCTCTCAAGCCTTTTGCACTTCTTTTCTTGCCTCAAATCAAATCAGATGTATGTACTTCGATGTGTGTCTAATGGAGGTCGAATTCCTTCATATATATAGGCATCTTGTGGACACTAGAAGAGCCTTTCTCGGCCAACTTGAAGGGTTGGTCGACCCGATTATTGGTGGACTCTTAGACACTTCTTTACATAAAATATTTTTTTCTTTCTTGATTACATGTGCCCAAAGGGTCTTACACATCATGACTTTGACTTTGACTCAAAATAAAATCCCTAGAGCACTCAATGGGTGCTTTGACCTATTGACCAATGACCCAAGCATGAAATCCATGCTTTAATAAGTCAATTTTCTTTTACAATAAAAATCCTTTTTCTCTTCTTTTGACAATACATTATGACATGACACAAATGACAATTATGAAAACCGAAACTAGTTACAATTTCCAACACTCCCTCTTAACTAGGGAGGTATTCATAATTTTCCAACCAGTACAAGGATAGTACTCCTTTTGAAAATTTCTTCTAAGAAGAGAACCAGATTGATAAGCATCATTCACTACAGCCAGCATTGTCACATTACCCAAGGCCTTAACGGGTACACTCAATCTCTCACAAGATCAAAGCACAATGCTGGGAGGCATTCCATTGGACACCATATCACCTCATCATGGTACATACTCCACCTAGGATACCCGGAGTAATCCTACCATCAGAACATTCTTATCCAAGTCCATGTGACTTAGGATCTTCATCCTAATCCATCACATTACATGACTCTAAGAATGTTTGTCCAAGATGCTTATCCAATCCAACATTCTCCTTATCCATGTCTATGTACTTGACTTAGGACATCAATCCTAATCCATCAAGGTACCTGACACAAGGAGAACCAAACAAGTTATCATTCTCCCTATCCGTGATGCATGCACTAGACTTATGGTTGTTAGTCCTGGTCTAATACATCACACAGGGAAAACCAATGTCCAACCAAAATCCCTCTCAAATAGGGAATTCGTTCCTATTCTCCTTTTAATCAGAGAACAGATCTTGCTCCTATTCAAGGAGACTCCTTTTACTCCCTCTCAAACCTAGAGGAGATTCCAACTTCCTTAGAGAAGTCACAGCCACAAGTCCTCTTGTCTTTCATAGCTTGTATGGCTCCCTCTTTCCTCCGCATCTCGAAACATTCTTCTGGTATCACGGATCATGGAGCCATCTTCTCACGATAGATTCCAGGTCATCCATCTTCCACATCACTTTCATCTTGTCTTTATTAATGAAGGCTTTTCTATTGAACCTTCCCAATCTTCAAGTTGCTCATAGCTTCCTCACGAAAGTGATCTCCCTTCAAGACCTTCAGGTTATCTTCATATTGCTACCTTCCAAATCCAAGATGAACAAATCTTGATCTTTATAGATGTTGTGGTTACCAGATGTTGAGGTTTCCCTCATCATCCATAAAGTTAAACTTGCCCCAACTATCATTATGTACACCTACAACATCTTTCTAGGTTGCACAAACAACATGTTAACAAGATAACCAATAACAAATATCAAACTTACCTCACCATGACAATCTTTCTCATCCTCAACATCTTCATGGTCCATCTCCACAAGAGTTTTCCTTCTTACATCAGAGTGCCCAAGAATCGAACTTAATTACCAAGTTTCTATTTGCTTCCAAAGATCGTACTTGATGTTGATCATTAGTAGATATATATTCTAGTGAGAAAGTTCTTTTATTAGTTACTTCAGGGTCCTTTCAGTTCCCTTCCTCCATCATGCTCATTATTTTCAAGGAGTCACCATCAAGCACAATAGTTGCTTTGCTTCTTCCTCCTTCTCATCTTGCTTTTACCTGCAATTCTTTGATAGCAAGTACAACCAAGCAAAATATACAAGTACAAGTGCATGATAATAGATTTGTCACTCTAGGGTTTCCATGGAATCTTAGAGAGGGAGAACTCCTAGGATTTTCAGATCCAAACCCTAAATCTCTTGATATTTCCTTTTGAAACATCAATCCTAGGATTTGAGTCTCAAATCCAATTCTACCCTTACCAAGATTTACCATTTGCCCTAGACTACCTACAAACCCTAGAAATCAAATGTCAAGGTTTCTATGAGGGAGCAAACATATTACAGTTAGGGTTACTCTCTTAACGAGGATTTCTAAGTATCAACAAGGGTTTTTAATAAATTAATGGCCTTCATCAAAATGAAGACTACAAACCCTAGAAGTCAAGTGCTAGGGTTTCTATCAAATTAGGGTTAGGGTTTCTCACTTGACAAGGGTTTTCTACTTCAAGCATCATCTAGGGTTTTGTAATCCCTAGATTTCAATGATGAAGTCTACAAACCCTATGATCAAGATATACATAGAAAATTCCAACACAATCAAAAACAGACCTTTTATTCAATTATGCAAATGCACATACCTTATGACTACATACCTTAGTCAACCAATATTGCTTGAAGTTGTTGCAAGGCCTTCTCCTTGATTACATTGTCCAAGGTAATTTCACTTCCACAACTGCCACAATCTTCCTACTGATTCCAAGATGCCAAAGCCAAAAGTTGCCTTTCAAGGGTGCTGCAATCTCCAATGATGTCATGATCCTCTACAAGGGCAATCACCAAACCAGGGTGTTATTCAAGGTGATCAACACAAGATAACCTTCCAGCATACTTCAATCTTACATGAGTGTTAATATAGGTATTCTTCCCTCTGGTTAGGGCTTTCTATTTTCACAGTATATCTTTGTAGAATAGACCTATAAGGTCTTCCAGGCTTGCTTCAAGCAAGTCCCAAGAAGCTAGATGCTTCCAACTAGCCAAACAATGATACTATCTAAGAGATGATACCACTATTCTTCTCAATTACAGGTTAGGGTAGGATATAGAAGCTGCTACAGGTTCTCAGATAGGCTCCTTCCTTCACTGTTATAGTCAGAGATGAATACGCTTCTCCTATTGTGATGTACTGCTTCTATCCTTGTCATAGATTGATGTATATATATATATATTTTTGAGTATAGACCTTTAATATGCTTTCCAAAACAAAAATTCTTTAATCCTTTTTGGGTCGGCTTCTCAGTAGTTAAGGTTTGGTCTCCCTATATATATCTGTATAGGTCTGCGATCACTTTTACAGGAAATCTTCAATTATTTTCAGTGGTTGTAACTTTATAACAGGTCTTTCAAAATAGGCCATCAATGCTTCTAAACAACTCGGCCTATGTCCTTTTCTTGCTAGCTGTCTAGTCCTCAAATGATACTTTATTCCTTGATGTGATTACCCACAAAGATACATAGACTTCGGATCTCTGAGATTACACAGAATTTCGGACTTCTGGAGAGATTTCAGATCATAATATCTATGCCTAGGACTTTGATCCTTTCATCAAGGGACTCGGTCTTGAAAGGGCTATTAATCTAGCCTCTCAGTCCTTAGAAACAGTGCTTCTATATTCCTCAAATTTCTTTGTTATCTTTGCATAGCTCTGCAGCCTTATCACAAAGGTAAAGGCTTGAAGGTATGCTCAAAAAAGTGTTCTTTTGGAGCTCGGATTTTTCTCTAGAAACTCGACCTTGAGGAATGATACAAGTAGACTCTTTATCTTTCAAGATGTGATCCTCCTCTAGCTGCCTTTAGACCACTGTCCTTAGCTCTGATACCATGTTGGAAAACTGGTTAGGGCAGCTTATTAAATTGTGTTTTCCATACATGACAGTTATTTGTGATTATGCTCTTTAATATGTGTGTATTCTTTTATCATCAAATAAATGCCAAAAAAACAAAGATAACAAGGACACAAGATGTAGGCATCATGCAAGGGCAAAACCCCTCCAACAGGGGAAAACCCACAAGAACTTCTCTTCTTATCAACTACAAATGAGACTTCCAAGACCATAGACTCAAGACCAACACACCAAGACCAGGCCAGCCACCCAACCAAGAGATCTGCTTCTCCAACAAAGTCTATCGCTAGCTTCTACACAATTCGGTCTTGTGGAAACCCTAATATCACAGATGATCCATCAAGAGATATATCTGTGTCACATGGCATGATTTTCCATGTGTGACATGTCAAGGGTTTCCCAAGGCTTATCAAGGAAGCATCTTGTAAGAATAGTCAAATTGTCACAAGCTCCCCCTAACAATATGCATGGTTTTGGCAGAATCTCATCATCAAAACTTGAAATATCATATCTGCCAAAGATGTACTCATTAGATCAACAACATGAATTGATGTTTTGAGTATTCAAGACACATTCCACGTGATCTCCTTGTGGTTCAGCTTGCTTCCTTCTCCAAACTTGTTTAACCTTCTTTTCATGCTTGGTTGTTATGTTTTTAGCTTGTTTAGGAGCCCAATTCAAGTTACAATCACGAGCCATATGACCAATATTATGACATTTGTAGCATTCAATTTTGTACATAAATGAGGAGGCATAATTTCTTCCTGCAAAGTTGCTTTTGGGAGACTGATGGGGACCATTATATTTGTCCTTGTTGTATGCCCTACATTCCTTTTCCATATGCCCAAAATTTGTACAAGAATAGCAATAACCAAAAAATATACTTTGGTACCTGAAGGATGGAGCTTGCCTTGATGAACTTCTAAAGTCTTTTTGCCTTGAGATCCTTTGATGATATCCATTTCCTCTTGCATTCTTGACACCTTCTGCACACCTTCTTGGAGTAGGGTTTCTTTTAAGTTTATCTTGATTAATCACTTTGCTTTTGTTGGAACTGGGGATGCATTAGGGTTTGCATCATTTTTGCTTGAGGGTTCACCTGCATAACCAAGCCCTAATTTATCAAGGGGGGATCTTTGATGACTTAGGATGTCATCTAGGGTTTGAGAGCTCTTTAGACTCTTATTCAGCAAGTCAACTTCTTTTCTAAGAGAGACAATCTCTCCTTTTAATTTTTCACAATCTTCATCTTTCATACTTAGCTAGTTCTCCATTTCTTCCATTATTCTTGTTGCTTCATGAGTTTCAATTTTTAGAGAGATGATATTTGATTTAAGTAGGAAAATTTCTTCATCCCTTTCTTTTAGTTGACATGCCATAGCCTTTTTCTCTTTCTTTGCTTCATCAAACTGAGCTTTTAGGGTGGTGACTTCTTCTTTATATTGACCAATTTCTGTTTCTAATTTACTCAAGTCCTCATGTCTTTGTTCAAGATGGATTGACAAAATGTCCTCCCTTTTCTTTGCTTTATCCAACTGATTTGTCATGGATATGACTTCTTCATGATGTTTTTTCTTGTTTTGATGCAATTCCTCCTTAAGTTTGTTGAGTTCCTTATCTCTTTCTTGTACTTGAAGCTTGAAGAGGTCAACTTCCTTCCTTGTCTTGTCAAGGTCATGGTTACCATCTTGTGCTTGCCTTTTGAGTTCCTCATTTTCCTTTTTCAAGTTGCTTATTTCTTCTAGGGCAGCTACAAGTTTGTCTTAAGATCTATTTCAACTTCTACTTCAAGAATTTCTTCATCATCATCTTCCTTTATACAATTGGTCCCTTCATTTTTGCTTTCATTTGTCTTCTTTGGTTCATCTTGATGCTCTTTGTCATCATCTTTTGGATCAGAGGTTATGACCAATAATCCTTTAGAGTGAAGATCTTGAAGATTTTCCCAAATCTCTTTTGCTGATGAACATTTCTCCATTTTGACCTTTATAGGATTTGGTAGGCCACTCAAGATAGCTTTAATAGCTATTGCATTATGTTCCTTGGAGTCTTCTTCTTCCTTTGTGCTTCCAGTAACCACTGATTCCCAGACTTCAAAACCTTGAGCCATTAAGAAATTCTTCATTCTTGCCTTCCATATTTCAAAGTTTCCATTGAACAACGGAGCTTTCTCAATTTGATTATCCATTGAGGAGGTGACACCTTCGAATGGTTTGCAAGCCTTCTTCCTTGACTTTGCCATTTGTGTTCTAAGGATCTACCTTCCAACTGTAAGGCTGAGACTGAAGGTACTGGCTCTGATACCAATTGTTGGAAACACTGAGAGGGGGGGTGAATCAATATTTCTTTTACAATTGTTATTTTTATGCCAGTTAAGATCACTTATAACTTGAACACAAAATGAACAGTGATATAAATAATTTTATTAATCAATGATGAGGACTCAAATCCTCTTTTTACAATAAATCAAGTACAACAATAGTTTAGGGCTCCAACCCTAGATAAAGATTCCAATCTTCAATCAACCAGCCTTTGACCTGCGTTGTGCGAAGCTCCAACTCGCACTTCAACGAGGCACCAACCTCTTGGGCTCCAACCCTATCCATTGGTCCAGGCTCCAACCCACTACTTCAATTCTTAAATAATTAGTACAAGATGTTCTTCAA
This sequence comes from Pinus tabuliformis, assembly GCA_031772625.1. Lineage (NCBI taxonomy): Eukaryota > Viridiplantae > Streptophyta > Pinopsida > Pinales > Pinaceae > Pinus > Pinus tabuliformis. The sequence goes on from CM062819.1 coordinate 1,842,315,639, forward strand.
GGCTTCCCAAACACTTCTGCAACAATCCTTGCCAATGTCTTCAACAATGCTGTCAATCAATCTTCAGTAACCCTTCATTCATCAATGACAAAAGGTATCTCCAAAACTCTTCATTTCTACACAGGAAAACTTCTTTAAAGAATATTCCATGAGGCCTTAAAGGTCAACAAACTCCTTGATCCTACAGTGTCTTGAATGGTGCTTCAGGGATGATCACATCTCAACTTCAAAGAACCAATTCATATCTTTGAAACTGCCACAAAAGTATGCTCTAAGTCTTCTCCAAGGATTGTCTCATATATTCTTCAACAATCCTGAAAATGATTTTCAAGATTATTCAAATATGCTTTTTAATAAAAATGACTTCAAGGGTCTTGCAACAGTAGATGTTTCACAAGCTGCTTCACAAGTCTGTTCCAAAAAAATGCTCAGTAATGCTTCAAAGAACTATATCCAAACAAGTTTATTCTTGAAAGGTGATCTGCTATGACATTTTTCACTTCTATACTCCATAGGTCTGAAGGTTAGTCATTGAGGCTTCTCTGTTTAATAGATCAAGATCTGTCCTATTGAAGTGTGAAGTCTGCTCCTGTAGAGACAAAGGATATCTTCTGTCGAATGCCACAAGAAATTACAACAAAGTGTTTTCCATGTTGCCACATGAAGAAACCTTAGTGAAGTTTGTTCAAAGTTGTCACAACCAGACCACAGAGAAGACTGCTATAGGATTCCACGAAGAACCAAAGGAGAATACTTCGCCTCAAAAAAATCAAGGTAAACTCGTCCACTAGGAATATGACAGATTTTTCCTTTGAAGTATGTGATGCTTGGCTTCCCAATCGATGAATAAAACACTGAGAAAAGAGCCTATCAGAACTTGCACAGCTGTCTTCAGGGTAATTCTACAGGTCTGAAAATGTGCTCAGAAGTTACAATACGTCCAACAAACGTCTGCTACAGATTGAGTTTACTGGACCGAGTATGTCATAAAGTTGAGTTACAGAGCCACATGGTTGAGGTAGTGGTCTCTACGAATTTCCTGCAAAATAAATCCACAACCTGGAAATTTCTGGGTATAAAAACAAGTCTAAATTTAGAAACAAAAGTACTCCACTGAAGCTAGTTTACTATTTCGCTGCTTCTCTCTGAGATTGCTTTGACCGAGTTTGATAGATGAATCAAATGAGCTCAGACCATGTATATAATATATATACACAGTTGCAAGTTGAACAATCACGTCCTTTGATAGGAGCCGACTTACGAATTGGTGGAGCCAACCAATATTAAATACGTAATACATCCAACGTTCAGCGTTAATATTTTGTCCAGCGTCCAAAGTTCAGCGTTAATATTTTGTCTAGCGTCCAACGTGTAATTTGTTCATCAAATAAGCAGTGCAATGCACTGTTTTGGAAATATTTTGTTATGTAGTGTAATGTCCAATTACTTGTGTTCTTGTTTCTACGATGACAACATTACCTATGGATTGGTGAAGCATTCATGTATATAAGTAAATATTTTATATATATTTCTTTTCATTTATATAAATTTTCTTTTGCTTGTTCTTATCTAGTATATATATTTCTAGGATTATGGTTATAATTTATGAATTTGGCATATGGATTTAGAGCTTTAGGAATTTAGGGCTTAGAGTTATATGTGCTTCAATTGGCATATGTATTAGGGCATCCTATGGTTTCTTAAGCAAGGCCTTCTAGATTAGCGTTTTCATGCTAGCGTTTGCTAGCTAACTTTTGTTCATGAAACAGCTAGGGTTTAGGGCAGAGGTGTCATATTTACTAATGCTAGGGTTTCTCTTTGGCACCTAGGGTTTGCAATCATATATTATGGTTTTCGATTATGCTTCAACAAGGCTAGTTATGATCATAGGATTTCATCAATCATACTTAGGGCATCACTTTTAGGGCTTTCAAGCAATTAGGGTTGGGGTTTAGCCATCTTCAACAATGCCATATTGACATCAATGACAACTTTAACCAACACCTATGGAATCACTCCTTATCCTCCTATCTAATCCATTCATCTAGTGATTCCCCTTATATCGAGTCTCCTCCCATCGGTGAAATTTTGTAAGAGCAGGGAGACTTAGTTGAGGTGACAGTGGGCTATTGCTCCATTGTTGCCCTTGAACTAGTAGTTGCTTTATAGGATTCCCTCCTAGGACTCTGCTAGTTTGAGCGGTAACAGGTCTTACACATCATGACTTTGACTTTGACTCAAAATAAAATCCCTAGAGCACTCAATGGGTGCTTTAACCTATTGACCAATGACCCAAGCATGAAATTTGTGCTTTAATAAGTCAATTTGCTTCACAACAAAATCCTTTTTCTTTTCTTTTGACAGAGCATTACGACATGACACAAGTGACAATTATGAAAACCAAAACTAGTGTTGAAATTTCTAAGTCTGACACGTTAGAAACCCCTACTGCATTATCTGGTTTATTTCTCCTACTTGTTTATTCCATTAACAAGTTATTTATAAATATAAATATTGAAATAAACACAAATGCAGCCTTAACTCATATACAGATCATCAACTGAAATACTGAAACAAACACACAAGGGACACCGTTATTTTTGGACAATCGTCCCCAGAAAAACCCAATGCAAGAAAATCATTGTAGCAGTTTTGAGGGTTTTATTATTATGCAGATTCTTGAGTACAACTAGGGTGCCAAAATGGCTCACCCAACAGAGATTGTTACATGACAATAATACCTCTTCTCGGAGACAGATATTCAGCCTCTCAACTCTAGTCTGCCCACGAAAATCCTTTCGGCACTTCCTCTTGGCCCTGCGTCAGCCCTGCTAGCTTCAGCTCAGCTCCTGAAGCCTCTACGTCAGCCTTCTAACTCTCTGCGTCAGCTCTCTGTCCCTATGCGTCACCCACGCAAGCCCCTCAGCCTCTACGTAGTCCCCAGCTGTTTCTGTGTACCTTCTATTGCCTCTGTGTATCTCTAGCTACCTCTACGTCAGCCTCTTCGGTCTCTGCTATGTACTCACTGCCCCTCGCTGCAACAAATCACTTGTTCGAATTTTCTCAATAAGCCCTGCTCGATAAAATCGAACTGACTGATCAATCTTCATGTTTCTCCAACTGACCCTCAAGCCTCCTCTTATACTTTTCCTATTGAGTCTTCAATGGCCGAGATTAAGTCTCTAATCAACGGCTAAGATTAGATTTGGCCTAATCCATGTCATTTAGAACATTCTAACCCAGTTTTATATTAATACCTATGTTGCCAGGAAATGTGGGTTCGGGGACGGGAACGGGGACGGGGACGGGGACGGCATTTTTGGAAACAGGGTGCGTGGGTTCGTCGGGTAATATAATAATATTAAATTTTAATAATTATATTTTATAAATTATAAATTTATAAATTTATAATTTATAATTAATAATATATATGAAATTTGAATTTGTATATTTTTTCAACTTTAAACAAGAAAACTTTAATGATAATCACTTAAACATGCACATCATTGAACATTCAACATTGACATTGAAATTTCAAAATTTATCACCAAAAAACTGTTCATTGTTTACATATTAACATGAATCATGATATGGGACAGATTTTGTCACACACAGCTGACTGAGATACACTAGCCAAGTTTCCTACAAACTCAGGAGTACGCTCAAAAATCCTAAAGTATTCTGAGTTCTCAAAGACTCAACATTTTAAACTTTATTTTATTGGGCTGCGTTGTGTGTTTGGTGGGACAGCAGTGAAATATATGCTGCCAGTAGCCATAATTTATACTTTAATGTAGCCACAAGCCTTAAAAAAAACCACAGAATTTATATGTTAATGTAATGATTCAATTTTTCAAAAATTAAAATATATATACTATGAACTGTTTTACTTTTTCCTGAACAAATTCTGAACCATTTAATTGGATTTTGTTGATCCATGGTGAAATTACATTGCAAGGGCAAGCAACACCATTGTTAGAGGATAGATAATGAACTGGCTTGAATGTTGTGTAGATGATTGAGTTGAAATACATTCTCACTGAATGGTTTATATTGTAAAGAATAACACAGAGCTATATTCAGTGTATGAATGCATTTATGTAATGCCATTCATTAATGCAAAAAATGATGAATATTTTCTGCGTTTTATTAATCTAATTGCAACTATTTCAGGTTAAAAGAACTGAAACGTATACTTCTCATATTATAGTATATAGTATAAAAAATTAAAAATTTAACAAGTCTGGGCTGAGTAGAGGTAAGTTTGTGGCATTGTCATCTCTGTTTAGGGCTTCGGTTGGGTACAGGAGTCTGCATAGGGAGGCCGAGGTATGTTCCTTAGTGAACAGTGAGCTGTTTTGTGTAAACAGTGGCATGAATCAAGCCTACAGCTCAGCGTTTGACAACAAGAAGGAGGAGGGACTATGCCGCAGCTGTAGGAGGCAAATTGAGTGTATAAAAGTGGACTGACAGTTGTGGCTCATGTTGCAGACAATCCGAAACAGCAAGAAATTGTGACATTCATTCCGGCAAGCCTTTAAAAGAACCCAACCCGAAGAACCCGAAGAACCCAAGAATCCAAGAACCCATTAAAGGAAAAGAACCCAAATTTTTTTTTTGAAGAACCTGGTTCTTCATGGAAGAACCTGGTTCTTCTGGGAAGAACCCATACCCGAATCCGGTACTCGGGTGCGGGAACCCGGGACAGGTTCGAGAACCCCACCCCTGGGTGCGGGAACCCGTGCAACATAGATTAATACCCATTAATATTTTAATTTTCCTAAGTTTAGACTTAGGAACCCCATTAAAAATATTAATTATTTTATTATCTCTCCAACTGAGTGGAATTTCCCCAATCCATTTCTGGGTCTTGGAGATCTTATGTGCCTTAGCCTCTCCACCAATTTTCATGGCTAGAGCACATCCGATGCTACCACAAATCAACACTCCATCTTAGCGAGGAATGTGCTCTAGTAATGCTCCATCACCGAAACATCACACTGATCCTTCCGCACCGTTACCTGTGCTGATGCTTGGCCTGCTGCCCAACATCCACTACACCACTGCTTCCTGTACTATTGCCCATGACACTGCCACTACCACTGCTTCTTGTACTGATGCCCATGACACTGCCACTACCACTACTACATCTGTATTATAGCTCCCTCTCAACATGTTGCCCATAGCACTACCACTGATAATTATTGCACTGCAACTTAGTTACCGAGAAGTAAGTAACTGACTTACCCAAATTCTGACATCTTTGTCAGTCCGGAAGCCTCCTGATGTTGAAGCTACCTCTGTTGCTATCATGTGCTCCCTTTGTTGCCTCTGCGTTGCTGCAAACACCTTTGTGCCTCTCGCACTGCTGCAACCTCCACTGCGCTACTACAGACCTCTGCACTCTAACACTGCCTTGTCACTCCATCACATCTTACTTCTCAGAGACTGCATTTAGGGCGGTCCTCACCATGAACTCCCATTCCGGCGTGGCCCCTATGGAAGTAAGTTGGTCACAAATCTCCTGTAATTTGCGGAGGAATAGATCTATCTGCTCCCCCTTCTGCATCTGATACGTCCACAATTGATTCTCTAATAGCATCTTTCGTTGCACGAAAGTGCCCTGATACACGGTTCTCCTTTGATGTGTTCTTTTCAACAATATGTGTTACGACATGATTCTTGACCCCGTCAAGGATTATGCACTTTGCCCTCGCCATTGCATCCTCATACTTCTCATTATCAGTTGGGTCTAGACTCCCTCTGAGTTTCGACTTCCCTCCTGGAAATCTCCCTCTAAGTCCTGATTTCCTTGCTGGAAATCTTCTCGCCAAATGTCGAACCGCTCCTCTCCATTCCTCTTTGCAACTGCAACTCGGATCTAGATTTCTTGGCTAGAAATCCGTCAAGGTAGCAACTCTCTCTACCTTGGTTTTGTCTTGTTAGGTATTGTTCTGCTTCGACAGAAACAACACCCCACCAGCTTCCCAATCCACAATCTGCCCACAGCTCCCTAGGTCCGGGCAACTGAAGAAACTAAGCCTTCCAACTTTGCGCAAATCCTGTAAAGGCTGAATTGCTCCTCTGGCCAACTGCGTCAATCCTACCTAGCTGGGTAGGATGACCTGGCTCTTAGTGAGCCTCTTCTGCCTCTCTCTGCCTCTGCACTAGCCCTTTCTTTGGCTCGAAATGATGATGCAGGCCCTCTGCGTCACTCCTTCTCTATTGCCTTCTCCTTAGGAGCAGCTCTGTCTCTCGAGACAGCTGCTACTGCTACAAATTTCCGATATCACTTATGCCTTCAATCCTCCTGTTATCTGCAATGCTCTGATACCATGTTAAAATTTCTAAGTCTGACACATTAGAAACCCCTACTGCATTATCTGGTTTATTTATCCTACTTGTTTTATTCCATTAACAAGTTATTTATAAATATAAATACTGAAATAAACACAAATGCAGCCTTAACTCATATACAGATCATCAACTAAAATACTGAAACAAACACACAAGGGACACCGTTATTTTTGGACAATCGTCCCCGGAAAAACCCAATGCAGGAAAATCGGTGCAGCAGTTCTGAGGGTTTTATTATTATGCAGATTCTTGAGTACAACTAGGGTGCCGAAATGGCTCACCCAACAGAGATTGTTACACGGCAGTAATACCTCTTCTCGGAGATAGATATTCAACTTCTGAGCTCTAGTCTGCCCCACAAAAATCCTTTCAGCGCTTCCTCTTGGCCCTGCATCAAACCTGCTAGCTTCAGCGCAGCTCTTGAAGCCTCTACATCAACCTTCTGACTCTCTGCGTCAGCTCTCTGGCCCTCTGCATCACCCGCGCAGGGCCCTCAGCCTCTGCGCAGTCCCCAACTGCCTCTACGTAGCTTCTACTGCCTCTGCGTATCTCTAGCTGCCTCTGCGTAAGTGTCTTCAGTCTCTGCTATGTACTCACTACCCCTCGCTGCAACAAATTACTTGTTCGAATTTTCTCACCAAGCCTCGCTCTAGAAAATCAAATTGACTGATCAATCTTTGTGTTTATCCAACTGACCCTCAAGCCTCCTCTTACACTTTTCCTATTGAATCTTCAACGACCGAGATTAAGTCTCTAATCAACGACTAAGATTAGATTTGGCTTGATCCATGTCATTTAAAACATTCTCACCCAGTTTTATATTAATACCCATTAATATTTTAATTTTCCTAATTTAGACTCAGGAACCCTCAGACCAACCAGATGGAATTTCCTCAGACCATTTCTGGGTCTTGGAGATCTTATGTGTCTTAGCCTCTCCACCAATTTTCATGGCTAGACCACATCCAATGCTACCAAAAATCAACAACTAGTTACAATTTCCAATATCCAAAAGGGTCGAGTACGAGAAGATTGTAGGGCCAAGTTGTCGGAGAGAGATTGCATTTATCTAGAGGAGGTTGATTTGCTTGGGGGGTCGAGTTTTCCCTAGTGCGCATTAGTGGCACACAAGGAGGGTGCAGGTCAAGTTGTTAGCAGAGTTGTTGGGTCGAGTTCTCCAGGCCGATTTAATCAGGAAGCTAATTTCCTCGAGGCTGAGTTACCTTGGGCCGAATTCATTATGATGACGCTCAGTTATAGGTTCCACATTTGTATTTTTCCTTGAATCTTTGTGGGTTGGAAAACCCAAATTTTCCAAATAATGAAATGGTGAAGAATTGTCGTGGGTGAATTTGTTTTGCAATGGTGATTCATCTCTTTGGTTTATTTCTATTGAATATATTTAATTCTAGATGTTAGAAATACTAGTGATTTTATTTTTGGTTATTCAGTAATTGTTCGGGTAAATAAATAATTTAGTAGGGATAGATTAAATTGTCGTGAGAAAATAAATTTGGCTAGTATTAGGAATTTAACATTGCATCAAAGTTGTCTAGAAAAACTTTGAAAGGGAGATCTAACATCACATGGGTTTGCAGCAGCGAGTTTTCCTTTTTGCAGTAGTAGAATTATTTCTTAAAATTTACAGCTGATATTTGTCGTCATTGTCGATTTGTAGAGATGGAATCATTGAGCAGCTTGAGATACGAAGGCAGGTTGGATGGGGTACCAAATTTCAGCCTCTGGAAGGAGTGAATTACCTTAATTCGAAAGATGAACGATCTTTGGGATTTAGTAAGCAGAGACGTGAAGGTTCCTTCAGATCTGAATCTTGCAGTAGAACATAGAACCAAGGAAATGAAAGCAAGCTACATACTTTTGGATGGTTTGAGGGATCACATAATTCCTCACATATTAGGGAAGGACACCAGAAGACAGATGTGGGTAGCTTTGACTGGTCTTTATCAGAGTACAAACAAGAACATAAAAATGGTACTACGAGAAAAGTTAAACAGTATTAAAATGAATAAATCTAAGACTATGGCATCTTATCTCACAAGGGTCCAACAAGCTCGTGATGAGCTCGCAGCTGTTAGAGACACTGTGCATGATTCGGAGCTGGTCAAAGCTGCTCTCAACGGGTGTGTAAAGCAGTGGTCCACTTTTGTGGATGGGATTCTTACTCGTCAGCGGCTTCCCGATTGGAGTCGGCTATGGGATGACTTCATCCAGAAGGATATCTGAGAAAACTCATTTTAACTGGAGGACAACAAAAGGGCAGTGAGGAGAAAGATGAGCTTGATCTTGCTGCACAAGCGGAAAAGGGCAAAGCGAAGGCTAAGCAAAACTAGAGTGGAGGAGCATCTTCACAGAACAAAAAGGAAAAGGACATGAGAAAAGTAAAATGATTTTCTTGTCATAAGTTCGAGCATTTTGCTAGTTAGTGTCCAAACAAAAACAAGGGTAAGGGTAAGACTGTTACATCAACTACTGCGTAGATGGACGAGATGATCGAGTGAAGTTTGAGAAAAATTTCACCTTATAATCTTTCCTTTTCGTAACCAATATGCGTATTGAATTCCAGATGGACTCAGGGGGCATCATGGAGGTGAACGAAGTACTATATGTACAGGGTTTCAAGAAAAATCTCCTTTCAATTTCAGCCATGGAAGACAAAGAATAGGAGGTCAGCGTTACAAGAGGTGAAGTGGTTGTTGCACTGAAAGGGACCTATTTTAGCAAGAAGTGGATCATTGGTAAAAGGGGGAGAGACCTCTATCTGTTGAGAGGACAGTTGGTAAAGGCTCTCATTCGTGAGAGTGATAGCCACAACGAGATTTGGAATAGGAGGATGGAGCACCTACACTATAGAGCTCTTCCTATGGTACAGAGGATGGTTACTAGTTTCCAGAGATCCGGGTGGAGCAGGATGGAGTGTGTAAAGGGTGTGCACTTGACAAGCAAGCCAATGTTGTGTAACCTCATAGTGAGACCAAGTCAAAGGGCATGTTAAACTTGGTGCATTCTGATATTTGTGGTCCTATGTCTATGACGTCGATCACATGGTCCTTATACTTTGCGACGTTCATAGATGATTATCCCAAGAAGACTTGGATCTACTTCCTGAAGACCAAGGATGAGATCTTCGATTAGTTTCAGGAGTTCAAAGCACTTGGGGAGAGCTAGGCAAGAAGGAAGATTAGGGCGCTAAGATCTGATAATGGTGACAAGTACACCTCCAACGAATTCTACGACTTTTACAAGGAGGCAGGAATTCAAGAGGTCTCAGTACCTTACAACCCTCAGCAGAATGGGATTGTCGAGAGGAAAAATAGGACCATCATGGAGGCAGCGAGTGTTGAGAAATCTAGGAGCAACTAGATTAGGTCATTTCTCTTGCTTTGATAATTGCTTGTGATATTCTTTTACTTGATTAGCTTCTTCTTTCACTTGATTATTATTATGTTCTTTATCATCAAACAGTTATCAAACAATGAAGATCAATGAGACAAGAGGACACAAAATATAGGCTGCAAGCCATGGCCAAAACCTCTTTTCTTGAGAGGAAAACCCACAAGAATTCTTCTCTTCTTATAGAATGTTCAAATGATGAATTCCAAGACCTAAGACCCTTGACAAAGGCCCCTCCAAGACCAAGTCAACCTTCCTTCTTGATGAGCTTTCCTTACATAGCTTACAGCAACAAACTTCGACCTTCCATCAACTTTTCTAGCAACTTCGACCCCAACAACTTTTCCAGCAACTTCGACCCCAACAACTTCTCCGGCAAATTCGACCCCAGCAACTTCTTCAGCAAATTCAACCCAAGCAACTTCTCCACCAAATTCGACCCCAGCAAATTCTCCAGCAACTTCGACCTAGCAACTTCAGAATTTTGTTGCACATGAGAGAGAGAGAGAGACCCAAAGACTTCGACTCTCGCTTCCTTCTTGAACTTCGCTTGCCTTAGGACTTCTTTTAAGATCTAACTTCTTCTTTTGCTTCTACGTATGTCTTGGATGTGTGCTTCAAATTAATGGCAGAAGTGTCCTCAGACACGTAATTTTATTAATCAAAAAAAACAATTACATAATTGATTTTGCAAGAGTTTACACCCGAACAACACAAACACTCTTGCAATGAGCTATTTATAAGCTCCATGTCCTAACTACCTCTAATTATGGATCACTTATTAAATAACAAGTGTCCATTTACAATAAATGCTATTCAAACCAACTAGCTAACTAATCTCCTAAAATAGAGCCTAAGATACGACACATTTGGAGAGTCATATCTAGTTACAACAATATGCTAATTCTAAAAGTCTCCATTAAATAATTAAACATTCTAGAATAATAATTATTAATTTAATATCTTAAATTAATAATTATTTTATTCTAATTTTATAACCTATGATAAAATTGTATTTTTGGATCATCTAACATTCCCCCCTATGATCCAAAGATACATTACAACAGATACCAAGTTCATCCCTGAACTTAGTAAATTTTATTTTGCCAAGCGGTTTCGTGAAAATGTCGAAGATCTGATCTTCGGAAGGACAATAAACTGGTTTGAGGACATCTTTGGCAATGAGAGACCTGATATGATGATACTTGGTGTCCACATGCTTTGTCTTTGAATGAAAAACTGGGTTCTTGGCAAGTTTGATGGCTGACTGGCTGTCAATGAATAATGATGTAGCTTGTGCCTGAGAAATGCCCAAGTCCTGCAAAATTTGGCGCAACCAAACAATTTCACATGCTGCTTCCCATGCTGAAATGTACTCTGCTTCTGCTGAAAAAGTGGCCACTGTAGCTTGTTTCTTACAACTCCAAGATACTGCTGCTGACCCCATGTTTATTAAATAACCTGATGTTGATGCTCGATCATCAACACTCCCAGCAAAGTTGGCATCGGAATATCCACCAAGTACAAAATTTTTAGTCTTTGTGTAAAGAAGACCAAAATCTTTTGTTCCTTGGATATATCGAAAAACTCTTTTGGCTGCATTCCAGTGGCTGTCTCGTGGTTCCTGCATAAAACGTGAAAGAATATTGACTGCATAAGATAGATCAGGACGAGTATTTGTCAAATAAATCAAGCTGCCAATCAACTGTCTGTAAGTTGTACTGTCCACCTTTTCCCCCCCTTCAAATTTTGAAAGTTTCAAGTTTTGCTCCATGGGGGTAAGAACAAGCTTGCAATCCTGCATGCCAAATCGCTGAAGAACCTCTACTGCATACTTACTCTGAGAAATGAAAATATGATGTGGACGTTGGAAGACTTCAACTCCAAGATAGTGGTGAAGTAATCCCAAATCTGTCATCTTAAAAACCGCTTGTAACTCCTTTTTCACCTGTGCAATATGATCATCATGGTTGCCAGTAATGATCAAATCATCTACATACATAACAAGAATTACCAGATATTTTCCCTATTGTCGCACATACAAAGTATCATCAGATTCACTTCGTTGAAAACCAACTTTCTTAAGGTAGTCATCCATCTTTGCATACCAAGCTCGGGGAGCTTGTTTTAATCCATATAAAGCCTTAATCAATTTGCAGACTTTATGTTCTTGTCCTTCAATTTCAAAACCTGGCGGTTGGGTCATATACACTTCCTCCTGTAAATCTCCATTGAGAAAAGCACTTTTCACATCCATTTGATGAACTTTCCATCCTTTCTGAGCGGCCAATGCAAGTGTTAATCGGATGGTGTTCCATTTAGCTGTAGGAGCAAAAGTTTCCTCATAATCAATGCCTTCCTGCTGCGAAAAACCTTTTGCGACAAGTCGTGCTTTATACTTTTCAAGTTCTCCCTTTTGATTATACTTAATTCTGTAAACCCATTTGCATCCTATGGGTTTAACATTTGCTGGACAATCAACAAGTTTCCAAGTGTTGTTATCAATTACTGCTTGATATTCTTCAACCATAGCCTGTTGCCATTCTTTATGTTTTACTGCTTCTTTGTATGTGGAAGGTTCAGTAAAATCATTTGCTATCAAGGCAAAATTGCCTTCACTTCTATGTGCCCTTCTGGTGCCTGTTTTATTCTGTTCATCAGGCTTTACATCTTTCAAAAGTTGAACTGCCCATTTCGGAAGTTGGTGCTCACTTGTTTGCGCTTCTGTAAAGTCTCCATCATTGTAAAGAGGATTAATATAAACTGATGTTCGTCGTTCAGGTGAAGAATGTGGAGAATCACTGTCAGAAGAACTGCTACTGCTTGGAGATGCGGATGAACTGCTAGAAGACCCAGATGATGTTGTTGATGTAGATGGACTGGATGACTCATCTTCAGAGGAAGGAAAATCAAGTTCATACCAATTTGGTGAAGTTGGTTGACTTTGCATTTTTCCATTTCTTTTACTTCCTTTAGTTTCTAACTTGTGAAGAAGATTTTCAATTTCTTCAGCACTCTTACTCTCAATTTCATCAAAAATGACATCCCTGCTCACAATGAATTTCCCATTGGTCAAAAGACGATACCCTTTCTTCTCATCAGAATAGCCAATCATTATGCATTTTAAACTTCTTGAGTCAAGCTTAGTTCGTTTTTCTTTCGGAACTAAGGCATAACACACTGACCCAAAAACTCTAAGATGTTTAACTCGAGGTTTGAAACCAAACCAAGCTTCATAAGGTGTGATTCCGTCTAAAGAAGCAGTTGGAGATCTGTTTCTTAAGTAGACCGTTGTATGTATTGCTTCCGCCCAATATGTTGGACTTAACCTCTTGAAAGTTAACATGGATCTCGCCATTCCTAACAAAGTGCGATTCATTCTTTCGACTACTCCACTTTGCTGTGGAGTGTAAACATTAGTAAGATGTCGTCTTATGCCATTTTCACTGCAATAAGTTTTGAATTCATTTGAAGTGAATTCTCCCCCATTATCTGTCCTGAGAGTACCTATCTTTTCTTTGACTTCATTTTCAACAAGTTGGCGAAAAATTTTAAATTTATCAAATGCTTCTGACTTGTTCTTCAAAAAGTAAACCCAAGTCATTCTGCTGAAATCATCAATGAATAGTAAGAAATATTTGCATCCACCAAAGGAAGTTTGTAGTGGTCCACAAACATCATTGTGAACTAGTTGTAGTCGCCTGTTTGCACGCCATGAACTTGTTGGAAAACTTTCTCGATTTTGTTTGCCATAAATGCAAGCTTCACATTTTGCATTTTCCCTTTTGAAAGTGGGAAGTCCTTTAACCATTCCTTGTTTCTGCAATTGAGAAAGACTCTCAAAATTCAAATGTCCATATCTTACATGCCATAGTCTTATAGGTGAAATACCTGTAGTCACTGCCCCTGCAAAATCAAAATGCCTTGGAATAACTGTCCCTTTCATCCGTAACAGTTTTCCATCTTCATAACCTGTCATGACTGTTTTCAAGTTCTGTTTGATTGAATTAATCTTGACTAAACCATCTTCCATAATCACCTGATGTCCTGCTTGTCGAATCGTGACTAAAGAGAGCAAATTTTTCTTAAAACTCGGTACATACCATACATTGGAAATCATTTTTTCTCCAATGCCAGGGAGAAAAACTTTAATTGCTCCTTTTCCATAAGGAGTATGTTTTGTATCATCAGCAAGAAAAATGGAATTAAGTTGGCAATCTTGAAAATTCCAGAAAAAATCACGTCGACAAGTCATGTGCTGAGTTGCCCCGGAATCCAAGATCCAGGCATCTTCATAGTCACTTCTAAGATGGGATGAAAGTTGTGATGCTGGTGAGGAAGTAAAAACATATTCTGAGTTATCTTCATCTTGATCATTGGCAAATTGTGCTGAATGCTGCTGAAACTTGGGAATTTTATTAAGTGAAGTTCGACAATCTTCAGCATAAGGGCCAACTTTGTTACATCTTTGACACACAATTTGACTTTAAGTCTCTTCCTCTTCCTGAAGATTGTCCTCTGCCTCTGCTTTGACTTCTATTTTGAGATTGTCCTCTACCTTGATTATTATATCCTTGTCCTTGAAATTGCCTCTTCCTTGGTTGTTTCCTCTACCTTGAAAATTATTCCTTCCTCCTCTGTTAAAATTGTTTCCTCTGCTTTGGCTTCGACCTCGATTATGTGCTGCTTGATTTTGATTCCCTCTACCTCTGCCTCGAGAACTGTCTGCTCATGATTTACTACTGCTGGCTTCTGTGAGAAAAACATCTTCACCAACCTTCTTCTTCTTCCCAAAAGTTTTATCATGTTGAGTCAACATTTCACAGAGCTCATCAAACTTTAGTTTCTCTAATTTCCCAGTTACTTGTAGAGTCTCCAAAAAATCTGTGTAGGAAGAAGGAAGTCCAGCAATTACAATTGTGACCATAAAGCTATCATCAATTGCGGGAAAACCAGCATTAATAATTTCTTGCCTAATATTCTGAAGTCTTGAGATATATTCAAGAACATCACCGCTTTCAGTTAATTTTTGTTGCAACAATTTTAATTGTAGATCGACTTTCTTTGATTCAGGCTGAGTATCAAAGAGGTCTTTAAAAGTTTTCAAAGCAGACCATGCATCTGTAGCATTTTCTATATGGACATACATTTCATCATTCACAGAAGATTTAATAAGAGCTAAGGCTTTAGCATTCTTGATTTCCCATTTTGCTAGTGTAGCTGCATCTGTGGGTTTATTTGGCTTAACATCTCCATCACATATTCCCTGCCATAATTCATTGTAAATGAGTGTGCTTTCGATGAGACGATGCCATGTTTTATAAGATTTGGTGCCTTCAAGTTTGTCGGAATCAGAAAACAAATTAATCAACTTAGACATTGTAGCGTTGAAGCGTCGCACCAAGAATCAGAACAGAAATGACAAGATAGTCAACACAACACACCACGCAAAAAAAACACGATCTATCGGGGCTTGGCCTTGACCCTCGAATAGTCGTCAAAACAAGAGAAAATTGACTGAGCTTTACACTTGGGTCTAGTCAATTTCTCAATTTTTTACAAGGCAACTTTCAAAATTTGACTTTTTACAATGGTGCTTTTGCACAATATGGTAAAAAAGAAAGTACCCCCCCTCAAAGTAAAATTACTTTGAGTTACAATGCCACACTTATCTCTCCGAAAACAAATTACAAATAAAGTCTCCTTATTACTCCAAAATTTACAATCCCTAACATTTACAAATATCCCTTATTACTCCACAAAACATAAACTCCAAAATTAAAAAATCACGAGATTTCTCCAAAATACAGTATACCTTATCCCTCCAAATAAAAAATATTCCTTGTCTCTCCACAAAAAATTACAAACAACGGAAAAAACTTTTCACTCCATTAACATTACAAAATTAAAAAATTAAGAGACTAATTTTTTTTTGTTCCAGGCTCTCCTCCACGCTGGCTGAAGGGTAGATTCTTGCTGGCTTCTTGTTGGTAGGCTTCTTGCTCACGCTGGCTGGCTTACGCGGGCTGGCTCACGCTGAGTACTTCACTCTGGCTTCACACTGGCTGACTACATAAGGAAACACTCAAACATATAATTTTATTAAATTAATTCTCTCCAAACTTTTAAATGTTCCTCACCTGAAGATATAAACTCTGCTTTCCTCTACAATAGCTCATTTCATATTAACCTTTGTGAATAGAAACATGACTATTCACCCTCCAAGCCGCAGAGAAAATCAAGCTTTGCGTTCCATCATCTGCTTTCAGAAATAAAAATGAATCTGAGTACGTTACTATTTTCGGCTACAGCAAGCGATGCAACGTGAGGTTGCTGTGTATGTATTACACGTAAAAAAGAAGTCAATCTGGCATCCAAATCCAAAATATTGTTCACGGTTATGTAGAAGCGGTTTTGAATAGTCTTGTTGCATATGTTCTCAAAGGCTGCGGTGCTTTGTCAGAATCAGAAAGCCGAGGATGAAATGATGACCCAGCTTTATAGCTCAATCCGTGCTCAAATTACACCAAGGATTGAAGAACTTCTCCAAGAAGATTAGAAACCAAAACAGATTTGCATATTTTGATGATAAAAATGATTTTAGAATTTACAAATCTAAAATCAATAATAAAATTTCTGTTCTTTTAAAACAAAAAACTGGACAAATTCCATACCAATCATACGCTGATCAATTCAATGGAGTTTTCCAAAAACTTGTAGAACTGGAATCTCCTCTTCACATCCACTGCAGCATTACTGGAGCTCTGATACCACAATAATGGCAGAAGTGTCCTCAAACACGTAATTTTATTAATCAAAAAAAACAATTACATAATTGATTTTGCAAGAGTTTACACCTGAACAACACAAACACTCTTGCAATGAGCTATTTATAAGATCCATGTCCTAACTACCTCTAATTATGGATCACTTATTAAATAACAAGTGTCCATTTACAATAAATGCTATTCAAACCAACTAGCTAACTAATCTCCTAAAATAGAGCCTAAGATACGACACATTTGGAGAGTCATATCTAGTTACAACAATATGCTAATTCTAAAAGTCTCCATTAAATAATTAAACATTCTAGAATAATAATTATTAATTTAATATCTTAAATTAATAATTATTTTATTCTAATTTTTTAACCTATGATAAAATTGTATTTTTGGATCATCTAACACAAATGAGGTCAAATGCCTCTTACATATAGACTTTCTAGGGGTACAAATTGTCTCCATGAGGCCGACTTGATCTTTCATGTAGGCCGACTTGTTGCAACTAAGTTCACTTGTCTTGGAGGGTCTTTTATGACCCAAATAGATTTATTTTATATAATACAAGATGCCCAAAGGGGTCTTACATATTACAATGACTCAATTGACCCCTAAACTTTATGACAAAGCCCTAGAAGCACTCAATGGATGCTCCACCTATAAATAAAATGACCTTGAGCATGAAACCCATGCTTCAAAATAATAATAATAAAAAAATATATTTTTCTCTTTCCATCAAATACATAAAATCATGATTACACCGAACCTAGTTATACTTTTCAACACTCCCTCTTAACTAGGGAGGTATTCATAATCCATACAAGGTACTTGGACATTCTCACACTGAAGAATTATCATAAGAAGAGTCGGATTAGTCAGCCATCTCATAAGTTATCTTATCAGCTTATATCAGTGCATCTTATCATATCAATCGACATTGTCACATAGCAAAGCATTGACTAACAGCAATATCTCCCCACAAGAATAGAGCACAATGTTGGGGAGACAATGTCTAATAGACACCTTAATCATTATCTCTCAAGGCACATACCCCATCTGGATGTTCACAAGGTATGTCCTTCTAGGACCATTCCCATCTTGGATTAACACATCCTCATGGAATTTCCTCTTCGACTACTCTTACCTATTGGATGCCCTACCTCATCCTCAAAGAGTATCGAAATCAATCTCAGATGCTTACCCAATCCTCCATTCTTTCTTCATCACATGAAGACAATAATGATGTGTCTATCTCTCCCTCTTAACTAGGGAGGATCTGCTCATTCCTATAAAAGGAATATAACCAAGCTCCCTTTTAACAAGGGACTTGCCCAAGCTCCCTCTTAACAAGGGACTTGTTACCAATAGCAGCTCTCTTCGGTGGAGATCATGGTACTATCAGCTGCATGTAGGGCTCCTCCTTTCGGCATCATATCATGAACTTCAACTTCTTCATCATGGAGCCTTCTTCTTGTAGGGCATCGACCATCTTCATCATCACTTCCCTTCAACGAAACATCGTGTTGAACCAATAGTCATGTCATCCTTCTCTTCATCGGAAAGTGATCTTCTAGTCCACATCTGGTTATCCTTCATACAGCTACCTTTTCCAAGTCATCATTCTTTCAGGATCTTCCATCCAATCTCATGAGTACTAGTTGTAGGTGACTTCTACAACCTTCTTTCGGTAGCCCTGTTTCAACCCAACCAAATGATTTCAAAAATCAAAATGAACATTAAAATTACCTTTTTATGATGGCCTTTCATCATGATATCTGTTTCCTACAACATCAACATCTTTTCGCAAATATATGAATCCATCTCCAAGACATACATTATCAAGGTTTTCCTTTCTCCAACGTACATATCAGGGTCTTCATATCTTCTCCATGGAGATGTCATAGCTAATCCTTCTAGTTATTAGATGTTGATCACTTATCTTATCTTATTTGACAGTAGATACACCCTCTCATGAACTCTTCTTCATAGCTCATTTCATCATATGAATCATAGTTGCCAACTACCTCATATTCTCCATGAGGTCATATTATGTTGATTTCAACTTGTCAATGTGTAGAAGAGTTCAAGGCATATTGTTTGCATGCCTTTATGCATCATTCTAATGGAAGAGTTTTCTTCTTCATGCTCAAGAGGTAGAGCATTTTTAACCATTCTATCTGCAACCATATGATGACATGACTTTACCTATCTATTACCAAATATATACATACCTCCTCCTCCTTTTGGTCATCTAGACTTTCTTCCAATAGCTTATTTTCCTTGCTTGAAGATACCTCAACCAACTTGACATGTTGCATTCATTTGTCACCATACCTTCATCCTTCTAACCAACAAATCCCACACTAGGTGGAATGTAGACTTTCTACAAGACACTTGCTTCTTCTAAGTAGAGGTGAACCTTCTAATGAAGATTCCAATGGAGGATCTTGATGATCCTCATTTTGTAAATGTTCCCTTCTAATGATGATGATGTATGATGATCTCTTTATCTTCTATCTTGCTAGATGACTTTCTCCAACCATATAGACTGCTACTCCAGTTGTCCTTATATGCTTTCAATGAAGATGCCATGAGCTACTTGCTTTCTATCACAATGATTGCTTCAACCATATTAACTTCTACTCCAACCATCCTTTCATGTCTCCATGATGATGTCATGCATCCTATCATACTTGTGATGCCCTTCATCATGACTGCTAACTTCTATATGCTGAAATGAACTAAGTGAAGGAGGTTATCTTAGTCATAAAAAAGGTCTTTAACTTCTTTTCGGGTTATTCTACTTCTTCGGTGATATGGGATTCATTTCTCTCCTTTCTCTTCTTTTTGTCCTTCTTGAGCTTAGGACAATTTCTTTTGAAATGCCCATATTCGTTACCCTCATAACATTGGATCTTTCACATATCAATCCTCTTGTGAAACTTATTTCGCAGCTCAAATTTCCAAAATTTTCCATTCTTCCTTGTCGACATTGCATATGCTTGTGTTTGTTCAGCTAACCCATCAATCTTTGCTTTTAATCAACTATGCAGACGAATGAACAACTATAGATGACAAGTACCATGGAAACATCAACTATTTTAATCATGCAGATGAATGAATAACTATAGATGACAAGTACAGGAACAAAATTTCTTCTCCCTCCATCACTCGTGATGAATCTAGCGTACTTTTTATATTTGTCCTGTCGGAAGGATGAAAGATTACATTGGCCATCTGAGAGGAAGAAAATGCTTTTAAACTGCCCATCACAACCAGAGAGTATAACTACCGCATCGTCGAAATGTAAAAACTAAAATATTTGCACACTCCAAATAATTAATAAAACCTTGAAGGGCCAACACCTCACCCCTTTAAAAAAGTAATTATAATGGTGACTTCACGCAACACGATTTTGTCAAACTTCTCATTGTCAACGGTACAACGCATCAAACAGTGACGAGGAAAAGGTCGTTGGAAGGCCAGTGATGCTTGACAACTACACGTCGGATAGGCATCCAACCTCCTGTCGAGTCTTGTTTTCAACATCAAGCCGAGGGTTTATCAGTCTCTCAAAGTGCACGATCGTGGCCTGTTAGGGTTTAGACTATTTATTAGTTCTGTTTTTTAATATTTATTTAATAAATCTAACCATTGAATAGCTTTTTATGGTGGGAATGATTTAGTACTATCAAAAACTCTTGCTACCTAAAATCATCAAATTTATAACTGTAACTTGGGTTTCCAAAAATTTCAATGGAATTTTATGGAAATCTTGTTAAAATAGTGCTTTGGCCTAAATTTAGAATTGTAACCTGGTTTCCAAAAATTTCAGCAAATGCATAATGACCACAAATCGTTGAATGGAATGGTTTCCTTCTTCCCATAGATGCTTGATACAAAATTCCCCCATTCATTAGGTAGTGCATTGAGCACAATGGTGGTCATCTCTCGATCAGACATTACTTCTCCAAGTTCTTGTAGTTGGTCTTTAATTTCAGATACCTTCATGAAATATGAAGCTATCCCTTCTTCCCTTGATACCTTCATCTTGTATAATTTGGTTCTTAAAAATATGATTTCACCTGCATTGCTTACAGAAAACAGCTCCATCGATTTGTCATGGATCTCTTTAGTTGTCTTCAACTTTGCTACATAAGGGATGAGAGAATCCTTAATTGACTCTATGAGGATCCTTTGTGCCCTTATTTCTCCTTTCATGTATTTTGAAAGTGCTTGAGATTGCTCTTGAGATGGTTTGGTGATTGAGCCCTTAACATATTCAATAACTTCATTCTCCACGAGAATTAAATCAATTCTCTTCTTCCATGCAGGGTAGTTCGAGGTCCCAACCAATTTATTGTTTTCCTTACAGAATGAAGTCATTTGATTTGTAGATATAAAATATAGAATACTTACTTGTCAAGTGAAGATGCTCCTTGATGATGTCTTCAACTTGATGACTTCTTGATGATGTTGACAATAGAAGATGTCTCCTTGATGAAGATTTTTTCTACTACATGTTGAGAGATGTCTTTCTTCAAGTATGTTTAAAATATGTTCCTTTCTTCAATGAGAAGAAGATCACCTTGATTTCTTTTATGATGATGGCAATGCTCCTTTTTGCTTTCTTTGAATGTAGAAATGTAGAGTGTGGAGACTTCAAGTGTAGAATCCTTCTTTGAATGGAGGTATGGTCTTTGAGGTCTTCTTCTTTTGATGATGTGATCCTTGTCCTTCTGATGTGATGGATGGTCGTCCTTGATGCTCTCGAAGATTTGATGTCCTTGATGCTTCTTAGTTATCCTTGATGATCTCCTTGTGCTCGGCCCTTGTGTATCCTTCTTCAATGGAGTGATCTTCAAGTTGCCTCTTCTTCTTGATGTTGTCACCTTAGCTCTGAAACCATGTAGAGAAATCTAGGAGCAACTAGATTAGGAGATTTCTCTTACTTTGATAACTGTTTGTGATGTTCTTTTACTTCAATTGATTAGCTTCTACTTTCACTTGATTGTTATTGTGTTCTTTATCATCAAACAACTATCAAACAATGAAGATCAATGAGACAAGAGGGCACAAAATGTAGGTTGTAAGCCAGGGCCAAAACCTCTCCTCTTGAGAGGAAAACCCACAAGAATTCTTATCTTCTTACAGAATGTTCAGATAATGAATTCCAAGACCTCAGACCCTTGACAAAGACCCCTCCAAGACCAAGTCAACCTTCCTTCTTGATGAGCTTTCCCTACACAGCTTACAGCAATAAACTTCAACCATCTAGCAACTTCAATCCCAACAACTTTGACCCCAGCAACTTCAACCTAGCAGCTTCAGAATTTCATTGCCCATGAGAGTGAGAGAGAGACCCAAAAACTTTGACTCTAGCTTCCTTCTTGAACTTCGCTTGCCTTAGGACTTCTTTTAAGATCAAACTTTTTCTCTTGCTTCTTCGTATATCTTGGATGTGTGCTTCAAATGAGGTCAAATACCTCTTATGTATAGGCTTTCCATGGGTACGAATAGCCTCCACGAGGTCGACTTGACCTTTCATGTAGTCGACTTGTTGCAGCTAAGTTGCCTTGACTTGGAGGGTCCTTTATGACTCAAATACCTAAAAAATTCATAATAAAAGATGCCCAAAGGGGTCTTTCATATTACAATGACTCAATTGACTCCTAGACTTTATGACAAAGCCCTAGAAGCACTCAATGGGTGCTTGACCTATAAAAAAATGACCTTGAGCATGAAACCCATGCTTCAAAATAATAATCATAAAATTTATTTTTCTCTTTTCATCAAATACATAAAATCATGATTACATTTGACATTATGAAGACCGAACCTAGTTACACTTTTCAACAGCAAGGGCAATGATCTATGATCAGGAGTTGCCTATGTTTTTGTAGGCGAAGGCCTGCAATACAAATGTGTACGTGCAAAACAAGACTCCTCACACGGTATTGGAGGACATGACTCATGAGGAGTTGTTTACACGAGTAAAACCCAATGTGAGTCATTTGCGCATATTCGATAGCTCCAGTTTATGTCCATGTTCCTACAAAGAAGAGGACTAAGAGGACTAAGTCGGAGCCCTTATCTAAGAGGGCCATGTTTGTTAGCTACAACAAGGTCTCAAAGGCCTACCGAGTCTAGATTTGAGGATAGAGAAAGGTGATCTTGAGTCGGGATGTCTGATTTGATAAGGACTGGACCCTTAGGAGATCTCATGAGAGGTAGCCAACAGTGGTAGAGGAGCGGGAGCAAGAGACTTCTAAGGCTAAGCAAGGACTAGCAACACCAACAGGGACACAGCCAGCAGATTCAGAGGATGAGTTGGATATTTCTTCAAGCTCTACCAAGAGGAGGTCGAGATGGGCCACGCAGACATTGAGGTATGTTGAGGAGCGTGTGCAAGCTCGTAGCACCACTTTCATGTAGAGCACACCACTAACCAAATATTTTGGTTATTTGGCACTAATGAGAAGGTCTAGAGAGATGCCATGATAGAGGAGTATAGCTCCATCATGAGAAATGATGTTCGGGATAGAGTGCTGAGACCGAAGGAAAAGTCTATGGTCACTTCTCGATGGATCTATAAGATCAAACATGCAGTTGATGCCAATATCAAGAAGTATAAAGCAAGGTTCGTGGAAAGAGGGTTCTCCTAGAAAGAGGGAGCAGACTATGAAAAGACATTTTCACCCATCACAAGATATGCATCTATTAGAGTGGTTATGTCTATTACTTCAGATGGGGTAGAGGATACATCAAATGGATGTGAAGATTGCTTTCCTCAATGGACTTATTGAGGAGGAGGCGTATAATGAGACGCCTCAAGGTTTTGAGGTATATGGGAGAGGTTCCCATGTATGCAAGTAGAAGAAGACCCTTTATGGGCTAAAGTAGGATCCATGCGCATGGTATGAGAATATTGATGGATATCTTCTTTGTTTGGGCTTCATCAAGAGTGAGGCAAATCCCAACTTGGACTATGTACTCATTGAGGGTGAACCACTCATCTTCGTATTGTATGAGGACGATCTATATTTAACAAGATCGAAGAAGCTCATGGGGATGTGCAAGGAGGATCTCGCTTCAGAATTCAACATAAGGACATCGGCTTGATGCATTACTTTTTGGGATTAGAGGTGTGGCAGTAGCCAGGAGAGATTTTCCTTGTGCAGGACAAGTATGCAATGGAGATCTTGACGAGATTTGAGATCGAGGATTGCAGGCCTATGTCTACACCTATGATCACTAACTTGAAGAAGTTGAACACTTCTGAAGGTGAATTAGTCGATCCCACGTTGTATAGGTAGTTGATAGCTTCCTTGATGTATCCGGTCAACACTAAGCTTGTTATAGGCCATTTTGTCACATCTGGTCAATAGGCCTACAAACTAGATCCATCAACATCCATGAACACCTTGTCATCATCCCTCCACAAAGCCCTAATCATTAATCTCTTAAATCCCTGAGTTTCTGACCTTTACTGCCTCATTTCAGTGGTTTCAAGGCCCAGCGCACCTTGGCCCTTTAAATACCTCCTTTGAGTGGCAGGTTGCTCAGTTTTGCACCTGCTATGATCAGAGCAATGTTTCCCTTGTTGGAGTGTGTTGATCAAGAAAATTCAGGAAAAATAAAAAGAATTTTGAAGCTTCCAGGAGTTGTTACAACCATTTACCTTGGATAAGAACTTTGAATCATATCTCCCTTACCTTGGGGTCTTCACCTTCTTATCCCTTGAGCTCATCCTCCCATCAAAAGTGGATCTCAAGCCTAGATTGGTAAATGGATAAGAATTCCTAAACTACCATCCTCTCCTATATATTTACTGCCATACAAGATCAGCTTCCACTTTCGGTTGTAAACTATCTCCCTTCCATTTTAATACAAAGAGTATATCATTTTCCTACATGTGTTATGTTATGTTTATGTACATATCTTTCAACGCTATGATGATCCAATGAACAGAATAATTTGATAATGCTACATGGATGTCGTAGATCTTTGGCTTGTGTTGTTTGTTTGGGAAGGTTCTAATTATAGCGTTTGGAGCCACGGTTGGAGCTGACAAGCCAATATGAGAGAAGAGCTTGCGATGGATCACGTAAGTCATCTTTCCATTCTCCAATTCTTCTAAGGAAAACTTTATAGTTTTTTATTTTTGTCGTTCTAGACCAAGCCTCTAGGTCTAGGGGAGATACTTCTGTCCGCAGTCATAGATTCTGTATAACAAATTGGTGACTCCTCTGTGGAACAGTTCATTCCTTTAGTGGTTTCCCTCACTTTTTCCCTTGCTACACCTCTTCATAAGACCTCAAGTGTCTCACTCAGCTTGAATTGGCCCTAGGAAGACCCTTCATTGAGTTGCATTTGACTAGTTGTGTCGGAAAATCCTTTTTCCCTGATCAGCGGACCCGCTGGTCTACTAACAGAGCGTTACAAAGCACTAGTAGCCTCTATGCACCTGTGTTGACCTTTGTTTCATGCAAAAATTGTCTTTTGATGCTTTGCTCTCTGATTGACTTGATTCCAGTTGGTCCTGAGTGTGTTTTATCCCTCTCAAAAGCCTTCATCTGGTTTGCTACTGGTCAACTGCCCATGCAGTCCACCTCCTTTCTGTTGGCAAAGAGGGGTAGCTCCTGAGCGACATGTCCGTGCCAGCCTACAGTCATCGACAGCTTGATCATTTTTGTTGTCAACCCAGTCTGCATGCTTGAATTGTAAATAATCTAAGCAGATCAGAGTCATGTATGTAAAGTTGCCTAGGTGGACCTAACTTTCTAATGATGATCTGCGTCCCGGGAGGTTTTTAGTCTCACCGATCCATGGATCGGCAGAGTTTTCCTTCAAACCCGACCCCAAAGCCGGGATGCATTTTGTTATTAGGACTTTAGGAGAATCCTAGCGTGTTAATCTGCTAGATTATAGTTGTGTCGCAGAACTGGGTGGTTTATGAGGGTCTATGTTAAAGTGGGTTCGTCCCCTTAAGATGTAAATTGTAAAAGTCATGATGTAATGTGTCTTGAGGGTTGAGAAATGTTTAAATCCCCTCATGAGTCCTAGGTCCTAGGTCCTAGGGGATGTTTCCAACGGTTTGGTTCAAATGATCCATTTAGAAAATAAATAAAATATTAAAATAAAATTAAAAAAAATAAAAAAATAAATAAAAAAATAATAAAAAATTCATAAAACAAAGCAAAAACCCTAAAAAATAAAACAATAATATTTTTTGTGAACACATGCAAAATATCATTTTTAAATAAAATCGACGGATGAGATCAAGAGATGTCTTGATCCTCATCAACGGTCGAGATCAGTTCTACATGGATCACCCAAAACTAGCCGTTGGGATCATTTCCTTTTTATAGGGTCTTAGGGGGTCATTTTACAGGTTTTATCTGATCTGTGAGTCTGTACTGAAAGCTCTCTTGTAAATCTGATTTTCTGATTAATAAAAAGACTTTGGGGTTCAAAACTGGCTGGTGTTACTCTCTGGAATCGCTGTGAGATTTTCGTTTTTCTGCATATTTCAGTTTTCATATCATTTCTAAGGAAGGAGTCAAGGTCGATCCCGAACGAGTTGAAGCAATTCAAAAGATTCCTCTCCCGCATAACCTCAAGTACCTTCAATCTTTCCTTGGAAAGATAAATTTTATTAGAAGATTCATCCCAAATTATGCGGAAATAGCTAAGCCCATTCAAAGTCTTCTGAAGAAAGATGTGAAATTTGTCTGGCAGGAAGAGGGCAAAAGGGCTTTCCAAGAAATCAAGTCTGCTATCGCTAAAGCTCCCGTCCTGGTTAGTCCTGATTACTCCAAGAATTTCATGATTTTTTCTTTCGCTTCTGAAGATACCATTGCCGGTGTCTTGCTTCAAAAGAATCGAGATGGTCATGAGCAGCCTATTGCTTTCATGAGTAGAGCACTTCAAAACTCTGAGTTGAAGTACAATACCATGGAAAAGCAGGCCTATGCCCTGGTCAAGTCTCTCAAGCATTTTAAAACTTATGTGGGTTACTCTAAGATCATTGCTTTCGTCCCACATTCTGTTGTTAAGGACATATTAACTCAAACTGATTGCTTAGGGACTCGTGCTAGGTGGGTTACTAAGATACAGGAGTATGATTTAGAAATTAAACCCACCAAGCTGATCAAAGGACAAGGTTTAGCTCAAATGTTAACGGAAAGTAATGAAAAGACTCTTGGTTTGTTTTGCCTTGACGATCTATCTTCACCAGAATTGAGAAGATTAGCAGAGCATGAATGGTATAAGGACATAGTTTACTACTTGACAAATCTTGCATGTCCTAACCATTTAGTCGCTCATAAGAGAAGGGCTCTTAGACTAAAAGCCACCAAGTACTGCCTTATGAAGGATGGCCTTGGATGGAGAAATCCGGAGGGCATAGTGCTTAGGTGTGTTGGCGATGTTGAGTCCAAAAGATTAATTTCAGATTTTCACTCAGGATTTTGTGGTGGTCATTATGCTGCTAGAACTACCGTCCACAAAATCCTGAGAGCTGGCTATTATTGGCCTTCGATTTTTTCTGATGTGCACAAGTTTGTTAGAACGAGTCAAGCCTGTCAACTGTTCACTGGGAAGCAGAAGCTTGCTGCCCTTCCTCTACAACCTGTTATTGTAGAGGCACCTTTTCAGCATTGGGGTCTGGACTTCATAGGGAAGTTCCATGAAAATTCTAGCAATGGCTACTCTTGGATTTTGACTGCTACTGATTATTTCACTAAATGGGTTGAAGCCATTCCTGCTAAGAATGCCACTGAAAAGGTGATTATGGATTTCATTGAGAATAATATCATTACTAGATTTGGTGTCCCCGCTAAGATCACTACTGACAATGCCAAGGCTTTCAGTTCTTCAGAGTTTACATCTTTTTGTTTCAAATATGGCATTGTCTTATCTCATTCGTCGAATTACTATCCTCAGGGTAATGGTTTGGCTGAATCAAGTAATAAAAATCTCATAACCATTATCAAGAAAATAGTAGGAGATAACAAGAAGTCTTGGGACAGAAAAATCAAGTATGCTTTGTGGGCAGACAGAATTACTAAGAAGAAATCTACTGGTAAATCTCCCTTTGAATTGGTTTATGGCTTGGATGTTACCTTACCTGTGCACCTAAAATTGCCAGCTTATCAGCTTCTCCAAAATTTCTCCACTGATAAAGATGTTGTTCAGAATAGGATAGATCAGATTGTGGAATTAGATGAGACTCGTCGGACAGCTTTTGAAACTATATGTAAAAATCAATCTAATATTAAGAAAAGCTTTGATAAATGCTCTAGATCTAGATCTTTGCAGGTTGGAGATATGGTTTTACTTTGGGATCGCAAAAATGAAAAACCAGGAAAGCATAAAAAGTTTGACAGCTTGTGGCTGGGACCATACATCATTAGAGATATAGCTGGGCCAAACTCATTCTACTTGAGCAGATTGGATGGCGAACCACTTGATCTACCAGTGAACGGCCAAATGCTCAAGCTGTTCTTCAGAGATGATATCTGATGCCATGGGGCATCTTTTGTATTGTATTTCTATCCCTACTCCTTGTCTTTTCAGCATTTTATTTCTGTTTTACGATTAGATTTACTTTTCATGTTATTAGTTAGTCAATAAATGAAGAGCTTTTATCTTTCCTGTGCTTAATGCATATGATGATTTTGGAATGGACGCTACTTATTTTTATTTGTGTGTTGTATGGATGCAGATTCTGGATTCTCACATTCCTACCAGTGCAGCAACGTGTCCCCAAGTAGAGCCAGATGTTGACCACTACTGGTCAACTGCCCATGCAGTCCACCTCCTTTCTGTTGGCAGAGAGGGGTAGCTCCTGAGCGACATGTCCGTGCCAGCCTACAGTCATCGACAGCTTGATCATTTTTGTTGTAAACCCAGTCTGCATGTTTGAATTGTAAATAATCTAAGCAGATCAGAGTCATGTATGTAAAGTTGCCTAGGTGGACCTAACTTTCTAATGATGATCTACGTCCCGGGAGGTTTTTAGTCTCACCGATCCATGGATCGGCAGAGTTTTCCTTCAAACCCGACCCCAAAGCCGGGATGCATTTTGTTATTAGGACTTTAGGAGAATCCTAGCGTGTTAATCTGCTAGATTATAGTTGTGTCGCAGAACTGGGTGGTTTATGAGGGTCTATGTTAAAGTGGGTTCGTCCCCTTAAGATGTAAATTGTAAAAGTCATGATGTAATGTGTCTTGAGGGTTGAGAAATGTTTAAATCCCCTCATGAGTCCTAGGTCCTAGGTCCTAGGGGATGTTTCCAACGGTTTGGTTCAAATGATCCATTTAGAAAATAAATAAAATATTAAAATAAAATTAAAAAAAATAATAAAATAAATAATAAAATAATAAAAAATTCATAAAACAAAGCAAAAACCCTAAGTAATAAAATAATAATATTTTTTGTGAACACATGCAAAATATCATTTTTAAATAAAATCGACGGATGAGATCAAGAGATGTCTTGATCCTCATCAACGGTCGAGATCAGTTCTACATGGATCACCCAAAACTAGCCGTTGGGATCATTTCCTTTTTATAGGGTCTTAGGGGGTCATTTTACAGGTTTATCTGATCTGTGAGTCTGTACTGAAAGCTCTCTTGTAAATCTGATTTTCTGATTAATAAAAAGACTTTGGGGTTCAAAACTGGCTGGTGTTACTCTCTGGAATCGCTGTGAGATTTTCGTTTTTCTGCATATTTCAGTTTTCAGCAGTAAAAAATAGCTGGTTTTCAGAGTATTGTGAGTACAGGTAGCTTGCTCACGTGCTAGGGTTTGAATGTTGTAGGTTTTTCTGGAATAATGGCAGGTATCTCCATTATTTCTTGAAATCTAGCAGCATTTCTTGCCCTCTTTAATGATGTTTGCTGAAGGTGTGCAGGAAATCTTTAGGTGAAGGGTATTTGTGGGCGTTTGGGGAAGTTCTGGGCTGAACCAGCCGACTCCCACAGGCTTTTCTGTGCAGAGCTCAGCTGTTTGTGCCCTGGGTTAATCTTTTAAATGTTATTTCGTGTTTTACATTGAGAGATTTTCTTCATTTTCACAGTAAAGTTCAAATTTCTGATAAATTGAAAATGTTACTGCAATCATGGTTAAATCTGGCTGTTCTAGAGCTTTAAAATTTTGATTTTAGGTAATTTTGAAGGGTTTTACTCCAAGATTTTGCATATATCTGCCAAAATCTTGTTGTCTGCTTTTTCAGGGTTATCGTACTGCTGTCCTGAGAATAAAAACGTTTCTGGGAAAGTGGCATAAGGGTTTCCATGAAACTATGAGAGCTTGCAGTTCAGCCGTGTGACTTTTTGCCAACAAAGGGAGGTGCCGAGGCGTTAGTATTGTGGTCTGCTGATATTACGGCTGAAGGATTAAATCATTGTAAACCTGTGCAAGAGATTGAAAGACGCAGTATTTTAGAAAGTGCTGGAGGCTACATAGCTGAACCTTAGTATCATTACATGTGTGTTGTTCGCCTTTCTGCCATCCTCAGAATCATCTAGTGGTGAGAACGCACAACGTACATTGTACCAGTCAAAGCTTCTGCAAGCATTGTGAGAAAGGTAGCATCTACTTATTTCTATTCAGCAACGAAAGCTTCAAGACTTCAGGTATCTGCAAATCATCCGCTAGGCCAGGTAAAAATTCTAAACAATTTCTTTCGATCTCTGCTGAGTAAAGGAAAATCTCTGAGTGAATCGATTTATTTATTGAGATCTTCTCAGTCCGCATTTTCCAGAATTTACGTACGGTGACAGCTAAATCGACTTTTACTGTTATGATCACATTTTACTTCTGCAAATCTGGAAATTGAATTTAATGCGTATCCTTTAGGAAAAATTCGAAAAGCCCTACGTATGATCCTTTGCCTGCGTGAGATGTTCTTTGTATGAACCAGGGTCACAGGTTTTCAAACAAGCCGTGGATAGCTTCAGCGTTGCAGCATTTTTAATCCCCGGAGGCCAGCGTAAACAAATCTCGGATTGATGGTAATTTCCGGTGCGTGATCATTCAAACTCTCAGCAGATCGGGTTTCTTTTCTTCTGAGAAAGCGTCTGCGTCTGCATCAAATATTGGTCATTGCCAGCAGCAGGTGACTCAGTTTCCATTTCGGCGGCTGAGGCAGTGTCGTTTTCCCTTCAGGTACGCAGCAAATGCTAACCCGCAAATCTCCGGAGCTTTGAAATCGATTTTCCTTGCCATATAAGCGTCTGGTCTTGACCCACGGGTAGCATGTCATTCCCAAGTTTGGATTTCGAATTTACGTTTCATTTTAATTTCTGATTGGTTTTAATATAGCGGCTTAGTGGTAGGTTAACGTAGTTTTGTTTTTTTTTTTTTTTTAATTTTTAGTTTTCAATTTATTACATTAGTGTGGCATTGTATGATTTAACTTTATTTTTTTTTTATAATTGCTAAATTTTAGATTTAGTTTCATTAATAAATAAAAAAAGAAAAAAAATATAAAAAAGAGAAAAATAAAAAAAAATATTTTTATTTTGATTAGCTTTTAAATTTAGATTTTAAATTTTTTAGGAATTAGGTTTTAGAGATTTTAAATTTTTAGATTTGATTTTTTATATTTTTATTTAAGTTATATAAAAAAAAAAAAAAATTTGTGGAAAATTTATTTTGCCAGTTTCAGTCTTTTTATTCATGCTGTATCTTTCACACTGAGATCTGAGCACGAAATAAGTATCTGGTTTCTCTGTTATTCAAAGCAATTTATTTCTCTTAGTTTGCCGGATATCGTTATTCGAGGAACTTTGTGGTTTTTACTGGATATTTAAAGCATTGTTCTGATCATTTGATGAATGGTGATTGCTGTCTGTAGTTCAGGTTCTTGTATTACCAGCTAGTAATCATTTAGATCTTATAAGGCACTGGTCTGCTCAACTCATTAAATCATTTTAGTGCTTATCTCAATCGTGCATCTCGTCTCCCAGCCCAACTGTTTGGCAGTTGGCCTCCATCACCTCACAGGGTCTACCCCCCTTAGCCGCGGGAGACAGGCTTAAACGGAGGGATCGGGGATCAGAGTGACAGCCCCCGATCCGAGCGTTGTCGTGTCAATCCGCGCGACAACATTTTTTGGCGCCGTTGCCGGGGATAGAGTTTTTCTGTCCTTGGTCCTTGTTTTTCAAGCTTTTCCGTGCTTAGCTTCTTGTTCAAGTGGCGACTCCACTTCCTATATTATCTGCAAGAGTGTACACTAGAAGACATCCGAGCAATCTGTGCAATCCTACTCCTGATCCTGAAAAGGTTTATAGGGTGCGATCACACAAACTCGCCTCTCGTACACTTCTTGGAAATCTTGGACAAGAAGCCCTCTCCGATATTCATTTGCTCTTTAAAAGTCAAGTTAAGCGCAGCACCATGAGTCTGTTTGCCCCTTGTGATTTTTCCAACATTCCTGGAGCCCCCAATGATATTCCATCTGTTGGGATAGACAAATTGCCTAGCTTTCATGGAGATAATGCCATTACTGTTAATTCCCATTTGCGTGATTTCAACATATGGATGGCTAAGTATGCTAGATCTCCTGATTTTGATCATGAAGATGTCAGGATGACCCTTTTTATCTTGACTCTAGGAGGTGATGCTCATGACTGGTATACAGAAAAACCTCCTAATTCTTTTGACTCTCTACAATCACTCATTAATTCATTTAGAGAAAAATTTGGAGATAAGAGAGAGGGAAGACATCTTGTAAGAGCTCTTACTCTGATGAAAAAGAGAGAAGACGAAACTGTTGAAGAATTTAATAGAAGGTTTAATGGTATTATTAGAGAATTACCTCAAGACTATAAACCTTCAGATAAAACTCTCCAAGATTTTTATATCGATGCCTTTGGTCCTGAACCATCTTATGAGTTAAGGCGTGCTAAACTTACTGATTATCGAGATTGCCAAGCCTTAGCTGTAGAACTTGAAAAGGACAAGGCAGCTTCTGGGAAGTCTGAAATCCCAGGCTTTGATAGGGCTGCTACGAAACTAAAGGAACCTAAGGGAAAAGCAGCCCAGGAGCCAGAAAATGAGCTTGTTCTTAAATTGCTTCAAAAAATTGAAACTATGGAAATCAATCATAACAAGGAGATAAACACTTTGCAGAATAGGTTAATTCAAATGGAAAGAGCGCAACCGCAAAATTTTCAGCCTCGAAATAATAATAACAGAAATAGTAACTGGCAAAGAAAGGGTCAATCTAGTGAGCAGAGGCCCCCTAATCCGCTTACCAATCTGGTGGATGATGCTCCTCCTTACTGTCGTGCTTGTGCTGATTTTCACGAAGAATCCTCTTGTCTCATTATCAGAAGACTTTTCGATAATGGAATGTTTGGGACAGGTGAGCAAATAAACGTGGTAGGGAGCAAGTTTCCTTTGCCCGTGAATGATTGGATAGAGATTAAGGAAAGGAGCTATGATGTTGTGAATCCTCAATCTGCTTTTAGTATAAATAACCTTGAAAACGAAGATGACATTTTGGCCAGGTTATATGGTGAGAAACCCTCTCCTGAGAAAATTCTGGAAATTGCTAGAGATAAGGGTATAACATACCAGAGAAGGGATAAAGATCAGAGCGGGAATCAAATTCCTCCTCGAACTTTAAACCCTGGTATAAACTCAGGAATAGATGTCGACTTGGGGAGTTGGTTTAATAATGCTAAAATCTGGGTTCCCGTGTCTGAGATCGCTAAGATCCCTTCCCAAAGAGACAAATTACTAAAAGCAATTCAGGGTCCTCAAGTCAACGCTTCTCAACAGAAGATTCGTGAGGTTGACTATCAGGATGCTCCTATTTACCTGCAAAGCGTAGATGCTGATAACAAGGATCATCAACCCTTCTTTATCACCTTGTTAGTCAATGGGTATAAATTGAATAACTGCATGTTGGATTCAGGTGCATCTGCTTGTGTTATGACTAAAAGGGTTATGGAATAGCTTAACTTAAGAGTTTCCAGACCCTACTATAATATATGTGCCATGGATTCTAAGAAAATCGAAGTACATGGTTTAATCAAGGATTTGCAAGTTCATCTTTCGGTTTACCCAGACATCATGGTTGTTATGGATATTGTTGTTGTTGATGTACCTGATGCTTGGGGTATGCTGTTATCTAGGAAGTGGGCCTCTGATCTAGGGGGAAGCATTCAGATGAATTGGTCATATGCTATGATTCCTTCTCCTAGCGGTGACGGTTTCGTTAGACTAAATAGAGAGCCGGAGAGGAAATTTCATGTTGAAAATCCTAAAAAGCCTCATAACGAAATAATTAGAGAGCAATCTGACATCGGGAACTATGTTATCCTGTCTAACTTCATAACTCCTCCCGACGAAAAGGTCAAAAGTCTTAAAGATGAAGTCTGGTATATGTATTTCGATGGTGCGTTCTCTAGTCATGGTAAGGGTGCTGGAATTGTGCTTAAGTCTCCCCTTGGTCACGTATTCAAGTTTGCCTATCGTCTAGAATTTGAAGCAACCAACAATGTCGCTGAGTATGAAGCCATATTGTTGGGCCTTGAAGATTAAGTTGCTTAGCATAAAGGGGGATTCCGATCTGGTTATCATGCAGCTTAAGAACAAATTCACATGTAGAAATCAGAGATTAAGAAACTATCGAAATGTTGTGTGGGATACTATGGAGCACTTCGATGCCCTTAACCTTGAAGCAATTCCTAGAGAGCTGAATAGTTCGGCAGATGAACTTGCCGTAGCTGCTACCACTTTCCAGTTGTCTGATGAGTTAATTAACGATAAAATTAAAATGGAGGTAATATTCAGACCATCTGTCCCAGACAACTCAGAACATTGGCAAGTTTTTAATGATGAAAAGCAAGTCGTTCGTTTTCTCAATAGTTTAGACGAGTTTGAGGATTTCCGGTTAGTTTCTGACGAGGATGGGTCTTTAGATCATAGACATATCATAAATCCCACTCCCAGAAATGTGGTTGCCTTAGAGCAACATTTTGATCGGCATGATGCCACGAAGCTGAGAGAAGAAAACAAGATGGACCCAGGTGAGTACCTTGAAATCAACATTGGCACTTCTGAAAATCCGAAAATAGTTAAAATCGGTAAAGGTACTAGTTTGGAGGAAAGGAAAAAGTTAACCGATTTACTTCGCGAATATCGAGATGTTTTAGCTTTTTCCTATGATGAGTTGAAGGGCTATAGGGAAGATATTATGGAGCATACTATTCCCTTAAAAGACAAAAATGCTAAACCTTTTCGGCAGAAACTTAGGCAGATTAATCCTAAGTTAGCCCCCCTGGTCCAAAAAGATCTTGCGAAGATGCTTGCAGCAGGAATCATCGCTCAAACTAGGCATTCGACATGGTGTTCGAATTTGGTGATTGTCAGGAAGAAGAATGGTACAATAAGACTTTGTGTCGATTTTAGAAACCTTAATCTAGCGTGCAAGAAGGATAATTACCCTTTGCCAAAAATGGAAACTTTGTTGCAAAGAGTAACTGGGTCTGGAATGATGTCATTGCTAGACGGTTTTTCTGGGTATAATCAAGTTTGGGTTAAAAAGGAAGATCGACACAAGACCACGTTCACAACACCATGGGGCACTTTTGAATACATCAGAATGCCATTTGGGTTAACAAACGCTGGAGCTACTTTCCAGAGGGCCATGGACTATGCCTTCAAAGGGTTAATCGGGAAAATTATCGAAATATATCAAGATGATCTTACTGTTTTCTCTAAAGATGGTATCAGTCATATAGATCATCTTAGGCAAGTTTTCGATAGATGTAGAGAATATGGAATTTCTTTGAATCCGGCTAAGTCTGTTTTTGGGGTAACAGAAGGAAAATTACTCGGTCATATCATTTCTAAGGAAGGAGTCAAGGTCGATCCCGAACGAGTTGAAGCAATTCAAAAGATTCCTCTCCCGCATAACCTCAAGTACCTTCAATCTTTCCTTGGAAAGATAAATTTTATTAGAAGATTCATCCCGAATTATGCGGAAATAGCTAAGCCCATTCAAAGTCTTCTGAAGAAAGATGTGAAATTTGTCTGGCAGGAAGAGGGCAAAAGGGCTTTCCAAGAAATCAAGTCTGCTATCGCTAAAGCTCCCGTCCTGGTTAGTCCTGATTACTCCAAGAATTTCATGATTTTTTCTTTCGCTTCTGAAGATACCATTGCCGGTGTCTTGCTTCAAAAGAATCGAGATGGTCATGAGCAGCCTATTGCTTTCATGAGTAGAGCACTTCAAAACTCTGAGTTGAAGTACAATACCATGGAAAAGCAGGCCTATGCCCTGGTCAAGTCTCTCAAGCATTTTAAAACTTATGTGGGTTACTCTAAGATCATTGCTTTCGTCCCACATTCTGTTGTTAAGGACATATTAACTCAAACTGATTGCTTAGGGACTCGTGCTAGGTGGGTTACTAAGATACAGGAGTATGATTTAGAAATTAAACCCACCAAGCTGATCAAAGGACAAGGTTTAGCTCAAATGTTAACGGAAAGTAATGAAAAGACTCTTGGTTTGTTTTGCCTTGACGATCTATCTTCACCAGAATTGAGAAGATTAGCAGAGCATGAATGGTATAAGGACATAGTTTACTACTTGACAAATCTTGCATGTCCTAACCATTTAGTCGCTCATAAGAGAAGGGCTCTTAGACTAAAAGCCACCAAGTACTGCCTTATGAAGGATGGCCTTGGATGGAGAAATCCGGAGGGCATAGTGCTTAGGTGTGTTGACGATGTTGAGTCCAAAAGATTAATTTCAGATTTTCACTCAGGATTTTGTGGTGGTCATTATGCTGCTAGAACTACCGTCCACAAAATCCTGAGAGCTGGCTATTATTGGCCTTCGATTTTTTCTGATGTGCACAAGTTTGTTAGAACGTGTCAAGCCTGTCAACTGTTCACTGGGAAGCAGAAGCTTGCTGCCCTTCCTCTACAACCTGTTATTGTAGAGGCACCTTTTCAGCATTGGGGTCTGGACTTCATAGGGAAGTTCCATGAAAATTCTAGCAATGGCTACTCTTGGATTTTGACTGCTACTGATTATTTCACTAAATGGGTTGAAGCCATTCCTGCTAAGAATGCCACTGAAAAGGTGATTATGGATTTCATTGAGAATAATATCATTACTAGATTTGGTGTCCCCGCTAAGATCACTACTGACAATGCCAAGGCTTTCAGTTCTTCAGAGTTTACATCTTTTTGTTTCAAATATGGCATTGTCTTATCTCATTCGTCGAATTACTATCCTCAGGGTAATGGTTTGGCTGAATCAAGTAATAAAAATCTCATAACCATTATCAAGAAAATAGTAGGAGATAACAAGAAGTCTTGGGACAGCAAAATCAAGTATGCTTTGTGGGCAGACAGAATTACTAAGAAGAAATCTACTGGTAAATCTCCCTTTGAATTGGTTTATGGCTTGGATGTTACCTTACCTGTGCACCTAAAATTGCCAGCCTATCAGCTTCTCCAAAATTTCTCCACTGATAAAGATGTTGTTCAGAATAGGATAGATCAGATTGTGGAATTAGATGAGACTCGTCGGACAGCTTTTGAAACTATATGTAAAAATCAATCTAATATTAAGAAAAGCTTTGATAAATGCTCTAGATCTAGATCTTTGCAGGTTGGAGATATGGTTTTACTTTGGGATCGCAAAAATGAAAAACCAGGAAAGCATAAAAAGTTTGACAGCTTGTGGCTGGGACCATACATCATTAGAGATATAGCTGGGCCAAACTCATTCTACTTGAGCAGATTGGATGGCGAACCACTTGATCTACCAGTGAACGGCCAAATGCTCAAGCTGTTCTTCAGAGATGATATCTGATGCCATGGGGCATCTTTTGTATTGTATTTCTATCCCTACTCCTTGTCTTTTCAGCATTTTATTTCTGTTTTACGATTAGATTTACTTTTCATGTTATTAGTTAGTCAATAAATGAAGAGCTTTTATCTTTCCTGTGCTTAATGCATATGATGATTTTGGAATGGACGCTACTTATTTTTATTTGTGTGTTGTATGGATGCAGATTCTGGATTCTCACATTCCTACCAGTGCAGCAACGTGTCCCCAAGTAGAGCCAGATGTTGACCACTACTGGTCAACTGCCCATGCAGTCCACCTCCTTTCTGTTGGCAGAGAGGGGTAGCTCCTGAGCGACATGTCCGTGCCAGCCTACAGTCATCGACAGCTTGATCATTTTTGTTGTAAACCCAGTCTGCATGTTTGAATTGTAAATAATCTAAGCAGATCAGAGTCATGTATGTAAAGTTGCCTAGGTGGACCTAACTTTCTAATGATGATCTACGTCCCGGGAGGTTTTTAGTCTCACCGATCCATGGATCGGCAGAGTTTTCCTTCAAACCCGACCCCAAAGCCGGGATGCATTTTGTTATTAGGACTTTAGGAGAATCCTAGCGTGTTAATCTGCTAGATTATAGTTGTGTCGCAGAACTGGGTGGTTTATGAGGGTCTATGTTAAAGTGGATTCGTCCCCTTAAGATGTAAATTGTAAAAGTCATGATGTAATGTGTCTTGAGGGTTGAGAAATGTTTAAATCCCCTCATGAGTCCTAGGTCCTAGGTCCTAGGGGATGTTTCCAACGGTTTGGTTCAAATGATCCATTTAGAAAATAAATAAAATATTAAAATAAAATTAAAAAAAATAATAAAATAAATAATAAAATAATAAAAAATTCATAAAACAAAGCAAAAACCCTAAATAATAAAATAATAATATTTTTTGTGAACACATGCAAAATATCATTTTTAAATAAAATCGACGGATGAGATCAAGAGATGTCTTGATCCTCATCAACGGTCGAGATCAGTTCTACATGGATCACCCAAAACTAGCCGTTGGGATCATTTCCTTTTTATAGGGTCTTAGGGGGTCATTTTACAGGTTTATCTGATCTGTGAGTCTGTACTGAAAGCTCTCTTGTAAATCTGATTTTCTGATTAATAAAAAGACTTTGGGGTTCAAAACTGGCTGGTGTTACTCTCTGGAATCGCTGTGAGATTTTCGTTTTTCTGCATATTTCAGTTTTCAGCAGTTAAAAATAGCTGGTTTTCAGAGTATTGTGAGTACAGGTAGCTTGCTCACGTGCTAGGGTTTGAATGTTGTAGGTTTTCTGGAATAATGGCAGGTATCTCCATTATTTCTTGAAATCTAGCAGCATTTCTTGCCCTCTTTACTGATGTTTGCTGAAGGTGTGCAGGAAATCTTTAGGTGAAGGGTATTTGTGGGCGTTTGGGGAAGTTCTGGGCTGAACCAGCCGACTCCCACAGGCTTTTCTGTGCAGAGCCCAGCTGTTTGTGCCCTGGGTTAATCTTTTAAATGTTATTTCGTGTTTTACATTGAGAGATTTTCTTCATTTTCACAGTAAAGTTCAAATTTCTGATAAATTGAAAATGTTACTGCAATCATGGTTAAATCTGGCTGTTCTAGAGCTTTAAAATTTTGATTTTAGGTAATTTTGAAGGGTTTTACTCCAAGATTCTGCATATATCTGCCAAAATCTTGTTGTCTGCTTTTTCAGGGTTATCGTACTGCTGTCCTGAGAATAAAAACGTTTCTGGGAAAGTGGCATAAGGGTTTCCATGAAACTGTGAGAGCTTGCAGTTCAGCCGTGTGACTTTTTGCCAACAAAGGGAGGTGCCGAGGCGTTAGTATTGTGGTCTGCTGATATTACGGCTGAAGGATTAAATCATTGTAAACCTGTGCAAGAGATTGAAAGACGCAGTATTTTAGAAAATGCTGGAGGCTACATAGCTGAACCTTAGTATCATTACATGTGTGTTCTTCGCCTTTCTGCCATCCTCAGAATCATCTAGTGGTGAGAACGCACAACGTACATTGTACCAGTCAAAGCTTCTGCAAGCATTGTGAGAAAGGTAGCATTTACTTATTTCTATTCAGCAACGAAAGTTTCAAGACTTCAGGTATCTGCAAATCATCCGCTAGGCCAGGTAAAAATTCTAAACAATTTCTTTCGATCTCTGCTGAGTAAAGGAAAATCTCTGAGTGAATCGATTTATTTATTGAGATCTTCTCAGTCCGCATTTTCTAGAATTTACATACGGTGACAGCTAAATCGACTTTTACTGCTATGATCACATCTTACTTCTGCAAATCTGGAAATTAAATTTAACGTGTATCCTTTAGGAAAAATTCGAAAAGCCCTACGTATGATCTTTTGCCTGTGTGAGATGTTCTTTGTATGAACCAGGGTCACAGGTTTTCAAACAAGCCGTGGATAGCTTCAACGTTGCAGCATTTTTAATCCCCGGAGGCCAACGTAAACAAATCTCAGATTGATGGTAATTTCCGGTGCGTGATCATTCAAACTCTCAGCAGATCGGGTTTCTTTTCTTCTGAGAAAGCGTCTGCGTCTGCATCAAATATTGGTCATTGCCAGCAGCAGGTGACTCAGTTTCCATTTCGGCGGCTGAGGCAGTGTCGTTTTCCCTTTAGGTACGCAGCAAATGCTAACCCGCAAATCTCCGGAGCTTTGAAATCGATTTTCCTTGCCATATAAGCGTCTGGTCTTGACCCACGGGTAGCATGTCATTCCCAAGTTTGGATTTCGAATTTACGTTTCATTTTAATTTCTGATTGGTTTTAATATAGCGGCTTAGTGGTAGGTTAACGTAGTTTTGTTTTTTTTTTTTTTTAATTTTTAGTTTTCAATTTATTACATTAGTGTGGCATTGTATGATTTAACTTTATTTTTTTTTTATAATTGCTAAATTTTAGATTTAGTTTCATTAATAAATAAAAAAAGAAAAAAAATATAAAAAAGGGAAAAATAAAAAAAATAAAAATATTTTTATTTTGATTAGCTTTTAAATTTAGATTTTAAATTTTTTAGGAATTAGGTTTTAGAGATTTTAAATTTTTAGATTTGATTTTTTATATTTTTATTTAAGTTAAAAAAAAAATATATATATATATATATAATAATTGTGGAAAATTTATTTTGCCATTTTCAGTCTTTTTATTCATGCTGTATCTTTCACGCTGAGATCTGAGCACGAAATAAGTATCTGGTTTCTCTGTTATTCAAAGCAATTTATTTCTCTTAGTTTGCCGGATATCGTTATTCGAGGAACTTTGTGGTTTTTACTGGATATTTAAAGCATTGTTCTGATCATTTGATGAATGGTGATTGCTGTCTGTAGTTCATGTTCTTGTATTATCCAGCTAGTAATCATTTAGATCTTATAAGGCACTGGTCTGCTCAACTCATTAAATCATTTTAGTGCTTATCTCAATCGTGCATCTCGTCTCCCAGCCCAACTGTTTGGCAGTTGGCCTCCATCACCTCACAGGGTCTACCCCCCTTAGCCGCGGGAGACAGGCTTAAACGGAGGGATCGGGGATCAGAGTGACAGCCCCCGATCTGAGCGTTGTCGTGTCAATCCGCGCGACAACAGACATGTTCTGACGTCTTTAAACATAAGAGTTGTCGTTTTTGCCAGCATTGCATTCCGGGGATGATATCCTGTTCCACGTACGTAAGTGTATCGGATCGTTCTCCATGTACCTCCGGGTATATTGGATGGTGCTCCACACATGAAAAGTATATGGGAACACTCTCATCGTACGGTTACGCATTAGACAGCACTAACACGAATTGCACTTCCACGTATCGTCAAGTATATTTTGGAAGTCCACCATAGGTTGCTATCCTCGCCATAGGTAACTTTGTCAATCGCCTTGTACACTGTGATACACCAAACACAACATTCGGGGAGATTGCCTACCCGTACGTAAATCCTTGGTTTTCCAAGGTTGTATATTGCAGTTCACAGTTGCTTGGTAAACATTTATGCCTAGTTTACCCTCTTTTATTTATTTTTTGTGTTAATTGTTAAAATTTATTAATCCACCGTGGAAGAACAAGACCCTTTACCCCATCGTTCGCGTAGAATGCAAAATAAGCCTCCTCTTCCACCAAAGGCAACTCCTGACCATCGTCAAAAGCATAAGAAAATGCAGACTATTGAATCCAGTACTTTAGGGGCTATTACTTCTAGTCCTCCATCTAAATAGATCCACCAGAATCATCTTTTCTTGTGAGTACAAAGCCCGAGATTACCTCTCCATTGGTTGGTGACTCTAACACAGTCGATACCGAAGCACTTGAAATCTCTTTACCTGAGGTTATTGAACTTGAATTTCCTAAGACAGAGACAACTCAACCCGAGGTTATACAACCTAAGGTACCTCAGTCATCTTCACCTATCACTTCAGGACCTTCTCATTCTCTTCCACTGTCTCAGACACAACCCCAAACTATATATCTTGGACCTGATGGTGAACCCCTTCCACTTGGTCTTGTGAGTATCGAAGAGATTCCACAGGAAGAGCCTCAACCCTCCTCTCCCATTCGAGCAGGGACTCATCTTTATCAGGCCCATCCTTTTCTGTCTCCTCATACTCCATTTCAGCCTCCTTTATCTGATTATTTTCCTTTCAACTCACCTCTGAGTTTCTCTTGGAAATCGTCTTTGGGATTAACCATGACTGAGTCTGCTTTGGTTTCCCAGCCTATATCTTCTACCATGGCTAAGACAACCCAAGTTGCAACCTCATCCATGTTTGTAACCACACCAGAGGCACATTTATATGGTGGCCCGTCCGTCCCGCCTGGTTACCAATCCTTGTCTGGTACCTTCTCTGTAATAGCAACCAATCCATGGACATCTCCCATGACATCTACATCTGGAATTCCATCTAGCACTCCGTTAATGAGCGCTACACAGTCTGCTCCTCTTCCTCCATCTACACCTACAGTTCAGCAATAGACTGGCCCTTATGTTAGTGGACATGGTTATTTACAACAGCCCAATCCATCTCCTATTGGGAACCCTCCACTTGGGGGGCAATTGCCTCTGTATTATCCTCCTCTTTCGGTAGGGGGAAACCTGTTGTAGGTTCATTTCCATCTCCTCAAATTAGTGCTCAGCCTCAAATGAGTCCTCCTTATTCAGGAATGACTACTAGTGTTTAGCAACAAACTTTGCTATTCAACCTAGTTCAGTTATGGCTTCATCTTTAGCTTCTCAACCTATTCCATCTACCCCTCAGATTTTTGTTCAACAACCCATGTCTCAACCTGTCCAAACTCAAATGAATGTGAGCCAACCTTTACAAGTTGTACCTTTAACTCAACCCATTCTGCCAGTATCTGGCGCATCACAACCTATGTATACCCAACCTCTTCAAGGTAACTTACAATCACAACAGTTTGGGCAGGCCATTCCTCAAGCTCAGATGGGTCAAAATGTGTATGGTATGGCATAGGCACAACCACAATTGAATCCACCTTATGTTGGGATGATGCAGAATCCCATGGGGCAACCATATCCACCGTATCAAGGTATCCCTCAGATGCCTTACGGTCAACAAGTCCAAACTCAGTCATTCCAACCTTTGCAAGGTCATCCTGGAACTGGACAACAGGGTTATGTGTATACTAGCTATCAAAATCCTCCCTATCCCGGGACATAGATACCTGTTTCTCAAGCTATTCCTTCTTATCCAAGATATCCTCCACCGAACCTTAACAGGTAGTTGCCATTTGTGGCAACTCTCGAATTTCTGGATTTGACCAGGCTCACCAACGATCCCATTGCTCATTCTCCTTGGTGGTCGGTTATTCCTACCAAGTTGCCTTCTGATATTCCTAAATTCAATGGAAATCCTGGAGAAGACCCATCCATGCACATAATGACTTATCATTTGTGGTGTTCTTCGAACTCCCTCAATGATGATTCTGTTTGTTTGCGTCTTTTCCAATGTACACTCACTGGTACGACAGCTAAATGGTACATATAATTACCTCGAGCTTTGTTTGATAACTTAGCGCCTTAGCTACTACATTCCTAACACATTTCCAGTTACCCATCAAATATGAAACTGGAACAGAACTCTTAACCAATTTCAAACAGAGTAAGGCCACTCACATTTCTGATCATATTCATGAGTGGCAACATCGTCGTCATTTGGT
This sequence comes from Pinus tabuliformis, assembly GCA_031772625.1. Classification (NCBI taxonomy): domain Eukaryota; kingdom Viridiplantae; phylum Streptophyta; class Pinopsida; order Pinales; family Pinaceae; genus Pinus; species Pinus tabuliformis. Next base: position 1,842,359,225 of record CM062819.1, read on the forward strand.
TAAGACTTTCGTTCTTGATCAATTGTTAGTTGAATGGTTCATAAAGTCTCTGTTGCCATCTATTACAGAAGACGTAGCCAAAGGCGGAGTCATAACCGAAGAACAGGTGATCACTCGTGCCCAGTACTTGGATCTCATTTATACCCAATCTGGCACGTTGTATGATAAGATACTTGATGCTTCGCGACCTACCGATATTGTTTCTCAAACTCCTAGTAAAGAATCACATGTTATTGATGGTGTGATTGGTTCTACCAGCCAGCAGTCGATGGGTAAACCATCTGGTTCAACTCTTGTTGTCGCTGCTCAAAACCCTCCTTCCACTCCTGCGGCTTCTACTTCTGAGATCAATGTCGTTCAATCATCTAAAGGCAAATCTTCGCAACCAAGAAGTAAGAAGAAAGGCAAAGGCAACAAGAAGAAAGACAATGCTCCACAGGATAAACAAAACAATCAGTCTCCAGAAGAGAAGAGGAAACCTCGTTACTCATGTCTAATTTGTAATGATCATTTCACTTGTGATTGTCCACGTCGGGTAGAGGTGAATCAATTCCTTAAATCCTCCGCTACACCCGCCGTGTTTACAGATCCATTCCCAAATCAGGAGACCAATTTGGTTGCTCAGGACCCTACTTCCTCTAATTCGGTTTAATGGTTTCATATACTAAGCCTAAAAACAATACTTTTGTGGCTACCAAAAGTAAGGACTATGGTAATGAGAAATCCTTCGAATGGTCAAGCTACTGATCAACCTACCAATTCGACAACATCTCCATCGGACTCTACTCCAAATTGCGTACCTACTGAATTAACAATTAAGCCTCCTAAGGGTGTTATTCATAAATCGACATTCAAGCCTCGCATAAGAGTTCCTCAAACTTATAACATAGTTGAGGACCTAACTCAGGCCCCATCAACTATGTCCACTCTTGAGGTGTTGCAAAATTTCCCCACCCAAAAGAAGGTTTTGCTCTCGACAATTGGATGTATTGATCCTTCGGATTCCAACCTGGTAGTCTTTAACCATGAGAACCATACACCTCGTCTTCCAGCTCAGCTACCCTTCATGATCCAAGTTGTTGTTCATGGTAAAATATTCATCATTCCATTATGGACGAAGGTGCCTCAACCTACATTATGTCCGTGTCTTGCTAGAAGGCTATTAGTTCTCCCCAATTGAGCCAGTCACCAACCACTTAGACTTTTGATGGAAGAACTTACAAGCCGTGTGGGATATTGAATTCTCTACAGGTAGAATTAGGTGGCAAGACTGTATCAGTAGAATTCGAAGTTATCGACGGACCTCTAGATTATAATCTTCTACTGGGTCACACGTGGGTCTATACCATGGTTGTGGTTGTTTCCACATACTTTCAAATGATCACTTTTCATCATAAAGGCAATATCGTAGCCATCAATCAGCTCACTTTCTTTGCCACTGATTCTTCAATTAATGGAAGTGTCCTTCTCGTGGAGGAAACCCCTCACCCGTATCAGCATGTTGGAGTTGCATTGCTTAGGGATTCCTCTCTCATGGGAACCTTTCTGCTTTCTCCTCCCCAACTACCCGGCAAATCTACTTCGGTCACCTATATTAATATGATTTCTTCTTGTTTTGCTCCAGTTCATCCATGGGTATCACCAAATCAATCTAATATCGATAGTTTTGGTGACTGTATGCCACTCAGCCCCGTTGAGCAAGATTACAAAGCCATCCATTCGACTTGCGCAGCCTATTCTAATCCTTCCTCTTCAATCAATTGGGTTGATCGTTCTTTAGATTATGGTACGTCATCGGATCCTTTTTCTAGTAGAGATCATGATGTCGAATTTGCACCATGGGAAGATCATCATCATCATTCCTCCTTGCTGGATTCCTTTGAGGATAATCTTAATGAACTTTATCGACCCAATATTGTTGAGTTATCTACGAATTCCACATCCATTTATGATGTCAATTCTAAGAAGAACTTGTCAAACATTGAAGAGACCATCCCTCTTGACATTTCAATTAAACCCGACATTGTCGAAAATCTACATATCGTTGCGTCGTGTTCTCCCAATGAGGTCAAGACCTATAAAGCCCTATTCCATGAATTCAGGGATGTTTTTGCCTGGTCTTGCTTAGAAATGTCTGGTATCGATCCAAACATCGTTGTGCACAAGATAAAAACGTACCCTGATGCTAAACTAGTGCGGCAATGCCTTCGCCCTGTTCATCCCAAGAAGGTTGTTGTTATCAAAACCAAAGTTGAAAAACTTTTGCAATGTTGTATCAAGTTGCAGGATGGTCCATTGGGGATCATGTCAATTGACATGTCTTCTCTATAACACCGGAGGTCTACTTATGGGGCCCTACCCAATGTGAGTCAAATGGTGACAGGGATGCCTGAATTCAAGAAGAGCATGAAGGTACATGTCTGAGATGTACCAAAGGAAAATCTTACAAGGGGACCATTCCCCTTATGTAGCAGGTCCACAGGTTTGGAACAACCCGAGGAGTTTGAGATTCATGATCGGGAATCTCATGTATACAGGTGGAAGAAAGCCCTCTATGGCTTGAAGCAAAACACCCCGGGCATAGTATGAGAGGATTGATAGCTGTCTGATGAAGCTGAGATTCACTAGGAGTGAAACCGATCCAAACCATTGCTCGAAGGTTGTGGATGATAGACCTCTCATACCGGCACCTTCTAAGGACGACCTATTTCTGACAGGTGCAAACCCTCTCATTTGCAGAAGTAAGAGGGAGTTGGATTCCGGATGTGGAACGGTAAACTACAAGCCCGTGACTACCTTGAGGATCTTAACTTTCAGAAGTTATATGGTAGTGATGCCAGACCAGATTTGGGAAATGCCTCTGAGTTTCATAAACTCATTCGTGTTGATGTTCTTGGTGAACTTCCGTCCGGACATATGTTTTGCAGTTAACATGATGAACTCATATTTGGTTGAGCCTCACTGGATTGGTGCCAAGAATCTTCTGAGATATCTTTGGGGCACAATCTCTCATGAATTGAGATACACTGTCGGAAATGTGAAGCTGCATGATTATTCGAATCCTAACTAGGCAAGCAATGTGGAGGATCGCAAGAGCACTTCTAAGTGCTGGTTCTCTTTGGATTCTGTTTGGATATCATGGATGAGCAGGAAGCAGAAGTTGGTTGCTATAAGCATCGCCGAGACCGAATACATAGCTACGAGTATGATCTCGTATGAAGCTGCCTGGTTGTGGAAGCTCTTCAGTGCGTTGTTTATACACATGATGGATACCACCGTGATCTTCTGTGTCAACCAAGGGGGATTTGATTTTTGAGGAATCCTGTATTCTATGATTGCTCCAGCAGATAGACATCAGATACTACCTCATCAGGCATATGGTACGTCGATGAGCGAGACTCCATTGCATTGAGACTGATGTACAGGTCACAGACATTCTGTCAAAGTCCCGAAGAAAGGTCAAATTTGTGACTTTCCCGAACAATTTGGAGTCGTTGAGAGACCCTCTTATGAGGGTCCTGCATGTTGCATGCATTGAGCTTTGGGAGCCCCGGGGGACTTGGAGTACTTACTGGAACAACACACGACCATAGGGCGACTCACCCTCCCCTATGGTGCGTTGTGCACAGGGTGAATGGCTCAGCCTTCCCCTGTGATACCCCGAGGCGACTTAGAGACAAGATGAATGGTTCTCCTGTCAAAGCATCCTACTACCCATGCAGTCTGGGACTCATGGGAAGTACCTCTCATCTGGCCAATGAGCAAGGAAATGGGAATAGGGACCATAGTAGCACTATCGATGGACGCATCATTGTATCTACCATACCCCCTATGCTAGGATGACCTCCATTGATCTGGGATCAATGAAACTGATCTGGGATCAGCATGAGTGGTTTGAGACACTCTCTTATGATATTGATCTAGGATCAATAATACTAACTTCAGGTCAGTAGAGAATGGTATGAGACATTCTCGATCAATTCTTCTTCTTCATGGTTCAACAGAGCAGAGCAGTGCAGGGCACTGATGGCAGAGATAGTACAGTCAGAGTCATGGAGTTCTCCCTAGTTGAGAGGGTGTGTTAAAATTGGCAACTAGGGACAAACTCCATGTGGGTCATCTTATTTATGGCAACTGATATTTTGCTTGGATCCCTCTCATTAAGAGGTGTAGGATTGATCTAAAGATCATCTGATTCCGATAAGTATTCATGGAGTTATGAATTTATTTGTGTTATAACACAATTCGTCAAGGTCTACTAGCAACAGAATAAACCCCACATGTGCTCAACGTTTTAGTATAAAAGGAGATGACTTGAGAGTCATTTCTCACACACACTTCTATCTTGATTTCTCTCTCCACTTGTCTTGGGTTTTAGTGGAAGAGAAATCTAGGAGTGGAAGCCCTAGACGTTGGAGGAAAAGAGGTTGCCCTAGACGCAGATGGAAGGCAGCCCTAGACACAAACTAAAGGGTGCCCTAGACGTAGACTAAAGGGTGCCCTAACGCAAACCTAAAGGCTGCCCTAAACGCTGGTCTAATCCAGCCCTAAACGCTGATCTAATTCAACCCTAACGCAGTCAAGTTTATGGGCCGCAGTGAGGGTTTGTTGTAGGTGACAGCGTGGTAAGTAAGGGTTGTTCCAAGTGCATAATGTTGGGCAGATTAGGCCAAGGAACAACTGTGTGGACAGCGGAGCCATAGCCGCAATATAAGGGGTCAAAGGAACAACGTGGAGGCTGCCCTAGACAATGTAAAGGGGCTGAAGGGGCAGCGTGACCTTAGCCGCAATATGAAGGAGCTGAAGGGAAAGCATGGCCTTAACCACAATCAAACAAGGCCTAAAGAAATAGTGTAGGTATGGAGAGTTATCCCCTTGGAGAACCGCAGTCTTTAGAAGGTTGCCTTGCTTATTTGTATGGAAGATAAGGGTTGTAGGGCGATGCCCTATCCAATGATGCAGCATGGTGAAACAACACATGGCAGCAAGGTTACATTGTGCTGCAAACTAGTGCAGCAAAGTAAATATATAGTTGGGCTACATGGTGCTGGCAAGATAAATGGACAGCAGGCTACATAGTGCTGCAAAGTCACATAGGACAGCAGCAAGGTATAGCAACTATGTTGGGACAGCAGTACTAATAGGACAGCAAAGGACATAGTGCTGCTAAAATGCATGGGACAGCAAGGTGACATAGTGTTTCCACATGCATGGGACAGCAAGGTAACATGGTGCTGCTAAGACACATGGACAGCAGCCAGGTATGCCAAGACATATGGGACAGCTGCAAGGTATGGCAAGGCAAAGTGAGACAGCAGCTGTGACATGGCAGAAGGCACATGGTACAACAACAAGCATGGATAGCATGGATAGCAGTGGCAAGCATGGTGTTGCAAGCACATGAGACATGCAGTATGACAACATGGTTCAACCATGGCACATGGGACAGCAGTGCAACATAAGGTGCAGCAGTCATGAGGTCCAGCATTGTGATGATGGGTGCAGCATGGTGCAGCACAGTGAGGTGCAACATGATGACGAGATGCAGCACAATGAGAGGTGAAGGAGTCACCTTGGAGAATCAATTGAAGCAGCATGTCTTCAACTGATCTCATGTATCATCTTCCTAGAGATGATCTCTGCTCTTATCTAGAAAAGTCAAAGTGTTGACTTATGTTGTAAATGTACTCTCTCTCTCTCTCTGTTGAACTATTGAAGAACATAAAAGAAGAATTGATCAAGGCTTTCCCCACATTGGGGTTTGTCCCTGGCTAGCGCCACATCTTGTGTCCTCTTGTCTTGGCTTGTCTTTTGCAATTTATGTTTATGTTCTATCTGCAGTTTACTTTAATGCTGATGTGATTGCTAATCTGGAAAAGATATTGAGCTAACTATGAAAATTGAAATAAATTGCTCTAAGCATAGAACATACCTAAAATTAACAACTACCCTCAAGCAAATGGGCAAGTTGAGGCGATTAATAAAGTTCTCAAAACAATGCTTCAACATATGATAGGGGTCCATAAATCGGACTGGCATCTCATTCTTTATGCGGCTTTGTGGGCATACCGAACTTCTGTTAGGACTGCTACTGGATTTACACCTTTCCAATTAGTCTATGGTTTGGAAGCAATCCTTCCAATTGAATGTGAAATTCCATCCCTCAAACTCATTGTCGAACTACTCCCTGCTACTTCCGCAGAAGAGGAACGTCTCTTACATCTGACACACTTAGATGGAACTCGGCAAGATGCCGCTATGGCTAACAAAGCGCATAAGAAACGTATCAAGGTGCAATATGCCAAGAGTGTCAAGCCTCATGTCTTCTCAAAAGGAGACCTCATTCTGTTATATGATCAAGGGTCCGATAAATTAGGATCGGGGAAGTTCGAGCCAATGTGTTGAGTCCATATATTTTCAAATGTGTTATTGCTAAAGGGGCCTAGCCGCCTATGAGCTAGTTGATTTTGGAGTTCACTTGGCACAGCCTAGAAATAGGTTGTACCTTAAGAAATACTATGCTTGAGTTTCGCGTAGTGCATTGTGTACATACTTTATATAGGTGTGATTGAGTGTGTTTGATGTGTGTTCCCTTTAGAGTTTCCTAGGAATCTGTTAATTTTGTTTACATTTGGTTTGTAGATGTCAGCATCCCTCGAACCATATGTTGGTTATGTTGATGTTGCTAGTCGTAATACTCGCAACCTCTCTTCTGCAACTTGGGCCATATTTGCTCCAAATGGCGAGTTAGTGAGTTTACAAGGCATTTGTATCAGTCGCTCTACAAATAGCATCGTTGATTATAGCGCAGTGATAGAACTGTTGTCTGATGCTATTTCACTTGGTATCCGTCGTATAGTCAACAGACTTGACTCACAGTTTGTAGTACTACAATTGACTAATGTTTCTTCGATTAAAAGTCCAACTATGTTTCGCATGTTCATGAGGGTCTGTCTTCTGAAAAGATATTTTGATTTCATCCAGTATCACATATTTCTAGAAATCTAAATACATTGATAGATGCACTTGCTAATCATGTTTTAAATAGACATTTGCGACACATGTAAATTAATTCAATACACATCACATCACATTGAAAAAAATAATAGAACCATAAGAAACACTAAAGATAGATAGTTTTATATATATATCAAAGTTTTGGTTTTACAAAATTTGTGCCCGAGCCACATGTGGCTACATGGCATAAAATATACATGTGACCAAAATATGGCTATAAGCCTCCTGTTAAACTAATCATAGTGTTCATGGTTGGCCCACCACTGCGCAAGCCATCTTGCACGGAAGTCGACTGATATGGCCAAGCACACCAATAGTATGTCGTTGCAGTCGCATAGGGAGCTCGTCGACCCTTGTCTTAGGTATACCATGGGTCAACCCCTCCATATGGCGCTCACCTCTATCAAGACCTCGGCAACATCGAGATCCTATAGTACGTCTCGTCCTAATACAGTTGATTGTACTACTGCTGGTGACTGTTGTGGGTCTCCTCCAAGATGAAGATAAGAAGAATGGCACAAACACATTTAAATACTCAACAAATTCATATTTATTATTATTAAAAGATAGAAGATGATTACAAATTGTGGGAGGCCCATGGCTATATACTACCTTAGGTGCCTCTTGGTAAGATCATGCCCTTTGCCTAATAACAAATAATTAATTAAATTTTTTATATAAAATGCTTTTGTCCTCAAAGCATACGTAACGACGGATGTTGTTGACAAAATGCTTCAGTCTCCCAAGAAGCTTCTTCTTCTGGTAAGTCCTTCCACTTGATCAAGTATTCCTTGATTACACGAGATCGAAGCTTCTTTTCCCTGGTGGATATGATACCTTCTGGTTCTAAAATGACCCTTCCTTCATCATCTAAGGACGGAAGCGTTGTTTGTGTTGATTGATGGTCGCCCAGTGCCCTTTTAAGGCAGGATACATGGAAGACGTTGTGAACTCGACTTTTATCCAGAAGGCTTAAACTATATGCAACTTGGTTGATCTTTTTGTTGATCTAGTATGGTCCATAGAACTTTGGTGCTAATTTATTTTTTCCTTTTTGTTTCAGGGACAACTGTTTGTATGGCTAGAGAGCTTGACAAATACCCATTCTCCAACTTCAAATTCTCTTTCAGTTCCGTTCGGTCAGCTTCTTGCTTCATACAGTTTTTTGCATTATTTAAATTTTCTTTTAGGGTTTGGACGATTTTTTGGGTTTCTTCTAGTTGATTTTTAACAGCTGGTAGATTTGTCTGAATGGTAGCTAGATCCTTCCATTTTGGAGGTTCGTACCCATACAAAGCTTGGAATGGAGTCATTTTTGCTGACGTATGATAAGTAGAATTATACCACCATTCAACGAGATGCAACCACTGAGCCCACTTATTTTGTTTTACTGTACCGTAACAACGTAGGTAGGCTTCCAAACATTTATTGACACCTCTGTTTGTCCATCTGTTTGAGGGTGGCAAGCAGAACTCATATTTAGGTAGGTTCCTATATGGTTGAACAATTCTTTCCAAAAATTACCCTTAAATTTGGCATCTCTATCACTCACAATGACTTTCGGAAAACCGTGTAATTTATAAATATTTTTGCAGAATATCTCAGTGATTTGTTTAGCTGAGCCTGACTTCTTCATTGCAATAAAGTGAGCATATTTGGTGAGTCTATCGACTACAACGAAAATCTTATCCTTGCCTTCAGATACAAGTAATCCCTCAATAAAGTCCATTCATATTTCTTCCCATTTCTGATTCGGAATGTTTAAGGGATGAAGCAATAATCCAAGTGTCATAATATTTTCACTTTTATTTCTTTGACATGTGTCACATTCCACTACATATTTCTGAATATCGCGACTCATCCCCTTCCAAAAGAATGATTGACATGCATTGTAGTAAGTTTTAAAGAACCCTACATGTTCGGCTGACAATGAATCATGTGACTCCTTGAGTATCTTGTATTTAAACTTGGAGTTTGAATTCAGATAGATTCTTCCTTTGTACCATAGAATATCATTCTTCCATTCAAATTTTGAGTTGTCTGGAAGGTTATTGATTATCGTAGTTATTTTTGGAACCATAGCATACTCACTTCGAATCTCATTAAGCCATTTAGGAACAACAACCAAGACTACAAGGAATGTTGGAATCATCCTTCCTAGATAGGGCATCTGCTACGACATTGTTTTTTCCCCTTTTATGTAGTATCTCCATGTCAAAGGCGGCAATTTTTTCAATCCATTTTTGTTTTTCTTCAGAAAGTGTTTTTTTGTTGAAGGAGGTGTTGGAGATTGTTATGGTTTGTTAGAATGGAGAACTTACTTCCCAAAAGATATTGTCTCCACTTATCCAGTGCGCACATAATAGCAAGCATTTCCTTGTTGTATGTGGACTTAAGATGTTCTCTTTTATTGAGCTTTTTGCTTTCAAAAGCTATTGGATGCCCTTCTTGCATTAACACTACGCCTATACCGAATCCAGAAGCATCACACTCGATGATAAATGGTTTAAAGAAAGCTGGAGTTGCCAATACCAAGGCATTAGACATAACTTCCTTCAGTTCTTCAAAACACTTTCCTGCTTCCTCATTCCATTGAAATGAATTCTTCTTTAAAAAGTTTGTTAGAGGTGCAGTTATATGTGCATAGTTTTTAATAAATCTTCGGTAATATCCAGTCAATCCTAAGAACCCTCTTAGCTTGGATATATTAACTAGTTTTGTCCATTCCTTTATAGCTTTGATGTTATTAGGGTCTGCTTTTACTCCTTCATGGGATATTATGTGTCCGAGATATTCTACTTCTTCCTTCCCAAAGGTGCATTTGGATTTCTTGGCGTAGAACTAATGCTCTTTCAGTAGTATAAGAACTTTATCCAAATGTTGTAGGTGCTCCTTCCAAGTTTTACTGTAAATTAAAATATCATCAAAGAATACTAATACAAACTTCCTAAGATATGGACGGAATAACTCGTTCATAGTGGCTTGGAATGTTGTTGGTGCATTGGTTAACCCAAAGGGCATTACTTTAAATTCATAGTGACCTTCATGTGTTCGGAACGTCGTTTTTGGTATGTCTTCCAACCTGATTCTGATTTGGTAATAGCCTGACCTTAAGTCCAATTTTGAGAAGTATTTTGCACCATGTAGTTCATCCAACATTTCGTCGATAAAGGGAATTGGGAATTTGTTTTTAATCATTATTTTGTTTAATCCTCTATAATCAATGCATAACCTGAATGATCCATCCTTCTTCCTTACCAATACCACTGGAGCAGCATACGGATTCTTACTTTTCGACATGATCCCACATTTTAAAAGGTCTTGGATTAATCTCTCAATTTTAGTCTTTTGGTGATGTGGATATCGATACGGCTTAATGTTGACGGGGTCTGAACCTGCTTTGACTTCTATTGTATGCTCGATTTCCCTGTTAGGAGGTATTTTCATGGGCAGGTCTTGGAATACCTTTTCATGCTTCTGAATTAGCTCTTGTACTTCTGGTGACTCTTCGTTAATCATGTTTGCAAATAACATTTCTAACTGGTGACATTGTACTACATAAGTTGGTGCTCCTTTCCGAATCATCTTCATCATCTAGGATGACGACACGATTTGATTCTCTGGTGCTTTGGAATCTGTATAACTTGTACCTCTGCCCTTCCCAGTTAAAGCTTATGAACTACTCTTGATGGTTAGTAGAGTAAGTGCCTAAGGTTCGTAGCCATTGCATACCTAAGACCACATCTACTCCTCCTAATGGTACAGTGAAGAACGGGGGTTTTAAATTAAAGTCTTGAATCTACAATTTGACCTTATGGCATTTCCCTACCTTTTCAATCTTCTTACCATCGCTACCATCACCTTCATGCTGGGTAAGGGAAATGAGAAAATGTTGAGTCTCTTTGCCATGGTTGCATCTAAAAAATTGTGGGTGCTACTGGAGTCGATGAGAACCACTACATTGTTCTTATTTATATGTCCTTTTAATTTTAGAGTTTGGGGTTGTGATATACCTATCATAGCTGATATTGACACTTGGTTCTTTGATTCTTTTCCTTTAGCACACCTATGTTTAGGGTCCACTTCTCGCCACAGCATTTGCATTTGCCTCCTTTTATCCTTTGCATTTCCACGTTAGATTTTTCGCCTTCACGAAGATGTGGTGGTACATATCTTATATTATCCGTATTCACAGACTGGGGCATTCTTCGTCTTGAATATACTTTTTCTAGTTTTGACCACAGTATCTGTTCAAATTTCTTTTCAGCAACTTTTGCTTTTTGTCTTGCTACTTCTATTGACATAATGTCATGAAGTTCAAGTTCTACTTGTAGATGAGTTTTAAGTCCAGAGATGCATGATTGAATTAGACGAGATTCTGATAACCCAGGTACTCGTGTTGCTAAGGTCTCCCATTCTCGAGTGTATTCATCCACATTTCCTTTTTGTCGCAATCTGATGAGTGTTGAAATGAACTCTTCTTCTTTTACACCTTGGAATCTTTTAAAGAATACATCTTCAAAATTTTTCCAACTGATAGCCAGCATCGTCTTCTTCCACCACATATACCAATTATATGCTTCGCCTTCCATTTTCATGGAAGCGTGTCTAATCTTTTCGTCATCATTGTCAATATCGTAAATCTCAAAATATTCTTCTGCTTTATTCAGCCACGCAACGCTGCATTTTTCGTTGCCATCAAATTTGGGTAGCTCGATTTTTGCTCTTCGTTGATACGTCGTTAACAGTGGAGCGAAAAGAGGGTATTGATTGGTGAATGTATTCCAGAGCTGCTTATTTGAAAAAGTCGTGTTACTATTTCCTTGATGGTGCGTAGATGATTTTTTTTGGAGACTCCAATTTTTCATGAGAATTTGTTGAATCTGATGACTTTTGTTGTTGATTACCTCCATCATCTTGGAGTAGTTGTTCGGGTGTAACCTTCATCCTGTCACACAAAATGTTCAACAATGACATTGTCTGATTATGATTTATTCAGATATGATATAGTTCTGCCTGAGCTGTTTTTCTATTCGATTTATCGTATCCTGTAGCTTCTTGATATCGTTGGAATGTCTGATAACCTTACTCTCGAGATTGACTAATTTTTGGTTGAAACCATCGGAGTGGCTAGTAATCCTATTCTCAAGATCAATCAGTTTTTTTTTTTAAATCGGTCATTGTCATCGACGACATTGAACATGTTTGTGGGGGTGTATATTTGTCCAACACCTTTTAATTTGAATTTTTTTTAATAATTAATTTAATTATATATATATATATATATGCTTTATAAAGTTTTATAACTATGTGTTGGATGTTATAAAAACGATGTGCTAGATGGACACGGCGTGGTGGATGGACAATAGGGAACGAGGTCGAATGAACGATGGATAAGGGACGCGGTGGAAGGGTGGGGGCACAAGTGGACGGCGGTGAAGACGGGGCAGAAATCTGTTTGACGAAATCAGAGTAGACACAATAACCGGCGGAGATATCAGGAGGAGAGCGATGGAGTCGGAGACTGTCAGACAGCGGTGGGGCGACGGAAGGAATGCAGCAGGTGCGGGGCTAGGGACAGGGGTTGGTTGATGACTGGCGGATGTATGGGGGCGATGGTTGGTCGAGTGCGGCGGTAATATAAGGTGCATGGAAGAGCTAGCGCAGTGGCACAGTCAAACGGCGGAAGAATAGGATGTCGAAGCATGACAGTGGAGTCAAATGCGGGGGCACAACGGATGAATTGACACGGCGTGACTGTTACTGTTTGTGCTAGACTCGAAGGGGGGGGTCAAATGAGTGAAAGAGGCCGAATGAAAAAGGGACGAACAGAGAATTCCAAGGAGAATCCACTGCTCTAATACCAGATGGCACAAACACATTTAAATACTCAGCAAATTCATATTTATTATTATTAAAAGATAGAAGATGATTACAATTTGTGGGAGGCCCTGGCTTTATACTGCCTTGGGTGCCTCTTGGTGAATGGGCATGATCTTTGCCTAATAACTACTAATTAATTAAATTTTTTATATAACAAAGAACCCACAGGCCGAATGGGACCAACATTTACATGTGTACAATTCAATAGTTTAGTCTCAGATACATCAAAAATCACAAAAAATACAAAAAATGGTCAAAATGACATACCTATGGCACCCCATCACTCGCCATCAGGAAGCATGAGCTCCGAGTCTCTACGAAAATCCATCTCTGCGTATGGATTGTCTTCTATCATGATAAGTTGCGTGCGCAACCAGCTGAAGACGACAGGTGTGAAGTTCATCGATGAAGGACATGCATGCCTAGACATGAGATCCACCCATCTCCTCATCCGTGGGACTCTCAGATCTACGAGCTCAAGCGTGATATGTTGTGGCCTGAGCAATGGAATCCACTCTAGAGAAAAAGAGATCAGAATCGAACCATAGACAAAGTTTTTCAACCATCCATATTTTGCTTTAGTCAGCTGCTCTTTCATGTTTACTAATACCCCTTCACTCCAATTGAATACCGTAGGCTCCAGACATTCTAGAGCATACTGCATATGTGACTTATTCGCCACATGGAGAGATGCACTGCTGGTCAATCTGACAATAAGGAACAGGATCGTTCTTAAAGGAAAACAAACTACATCTTTGATGTCGATTTTTCCACCATTAGTCGATTGGGATCTCGGTCGACAATGTGTACTAACATAACCTTTCATTGTTTCTCCGCCACTCCTTGAACCAGACATAATCTTTCACTGTTCTTCATGCTCTCTTTCCCTCCATATCAAGGGCATTTTGTTCCAATAGACACTTGCAACGTCACAAGGAGAATCATTAGGATACATTTCGTGCAAAAAACCAATAAAAACTTGAGGCAAACAAGCAAAACTAAGTTGGGGATTGTGCCCATCGCACCCTCCTAAGGGAAAACAGTGCATTGCAATGCTGGCCCCGGTGTATTTTCCTCCTAATCAATGCACCTTTCAACCTTCTAGAGTGCGTTGGACCTAGGGCGAGGAATTAGAGCCCTAGGGGCCTCAAAACCTTGAAAAATGTGCATGAAATTGCAAAATGGAACCATGAAAAGGAAGAGAAAGGTATTAGCTCCTACTTAGAAGTGACGGCGCTTGAAATGTTCCACTGGATTGGCCGCAGTCAGCTACAAAAGAATGGGGGCAAAAACACTCAAAACTCACTCTCCAAGAAGTAAATGCAAAATGGTAAAAATGAGTTACCTTTTGCCTATTTTATGGTCATTTTCATCATTAATTTATTAGTGTTTTGACCTAAATATGTCTCAATTTTATCATGAAACAAGTATTTTTAATCTTTTCGTGGTGTTTTGAGCAGATGACAGTTGTTTTAACGGATTTGACGATGTCTCGATTGAAACAAGCCATTTTAACCAAGGAGCATACTTTTATCACTTTTTCAGGCTCTGTAAACCTACGAAAAAGGAACCCCCTAGAGTCCTCTTTCAGCTCTTTTTAGACTCCCTAAACATGAAAATATTGTCGAGCACTTGTCTTTTTGAACTCGTTAAAGTAAATGAAAAGACGTCTACTCAATATAAGTTTAACCATTTTCTAGACTAAGATAGACTAACTACGAAAAAGGAATACCTTAGTCGAACATGGCTAAGAGGTTCTCCTGAGTATTGTTTTCTACCTTTTCAGACTCAAGAGACTATCTACGAAAAGGAACCTTTGGAGTTTTCTTTTTCGCCTCTTTTTCAAACTCTCTAAACATGAAAAAGATGTTGAGTTAGACCTTCGTTGGACTCATTAAAACATCAAACAGCGATGGACTTGTCGAACATGACGGGACCAAACCACTCTTTCTCAGGGTTTGTTAAACATATTCGGAGGGATTCGTCCTAAGGATGAACTTACATATCAAGCATATGTTATCCTCCTCGAACTTGTTAAAAAATAAAGAGGTACTAACCAGCAATGGTTGGGAAAATTGGTTAAATGGGATACTCCACCTATTATGGCAGCGAGTCTCTCTTGAACATGACACTCTTCCACTTCATCTCTGTGGCTATTGGGTTGGGAAATCTGCTTGTCTTTTGGTTCATCATACCATTTCAGAGCCTCCATTTCGGTTTTGGGTCAATGCTGCCAACTCCATTTAGTGTCGTCGGTGTGTTCAAGAGAAGTCATTCAGTTAATATCTATTACGATACTCTTAAGCCTTCATTCCATGTTTGTCATTCCTGAACCAGTACCACATCAAAGTCATTATGTCTCAAATCATGATACCTGTTTCGTGTCGTTGATGAGGGATACATCATTGCCCTCCTCCAATGCGTCGCTTCCTGTCGACATCAACTCATTATCCACGAAGTTGACTTAGAAACTTTTCCTTCAGTACCTTGGGACTCGCATGCATCAATGGCAAGTTCCTCGCTCTCAACGACAAGTTTACATCATTGGTATTCGACTGACGGATTCTATGTGATGTTCGACTTCAGCTCATTCATTCACACCATACGGATTGTACTACAGTACCTTAAGAGCCATTAACATCATCGGTGGTTTCTCTCGCGTCTGCTAAAGGCGTACATCATTGGCTGATAATCAAATGGTGTCTACCATGTTTGAATCCAACTCCTTTATTCGTATGGTTAGACTCGTACATTGAACGATCAAGTGAACGAGATAGAAGACCCCAGATCTAGTTCCAGCCATCCAAGCTGCAATTTCAAGATTAATACAAGATCACAATGTATGATGGCTATGATCATAAAGACAAACATCCAATCGTGGGTCCACCCTTTGTCATCAGTGAACATGTCTATTTGATCATTGTACATGTAATGTTAGCTTATGTGTTGAGTATGGGTATGCCTCCCTCAACAAAGATATCATGATGTAAATGTATTGTAACAAATGATGATTCCACTAGTTGCTCTTGATCCAGACTTGTCACAAAGTAAAGCACTTCATTCATCAACCACTATTCCAGACTTTGCACTTTAGGGGGCAATTTGTTATAGGCCATTTTGTCACATATGGTCAATAAGACTACAAACTGGATCTATCAACATCCATAAACACCTTGTCATCATCCCTACACAAAGCCCTGAGCAAGACTCTCTTAGATCCCTGAGTTTCTGACCTTTACTGCCTCATTTCAGTGCTTTTAAGGCCCAACGCACCTTAGCCCTTTAGGGACTTGCTTTGAGTGGCAAGTTGTTCAGTTCTGTATTTGCTCTGATCAGAGCAGGCTTGCCCTTGTTGGGGGTGTGTTGATCAAAAAAATTCAAGAAAATAAAAAGAAACTTGAAGCTTCCTCTTCCATAAGCTTCCAGGAGTTGTTACAACCATTTACTTTGGATAAGAACTTCGAATCATATATCCCCTACCTTGGAGTTTTCACCTTCTTATCCTTTGAGCTCATCCTCCCATCAAGAGTGGATCTCAAGCCTAGTTGGTAAATGGATAATAATTCCTATACTACCATCATCTCCTATATATTTACTGCCATCCACAAGCTAGAGGTCAGAATTTGGAGATTAATCATACCCTTATTTTGTTGCTTTGATCATAAGAAAGACATCATTCCCATGCATTAGGGTGGATCTGAGGTGTACATTGTGGCAAGGAAGAACAAGTCAACTTGGGAGGTTCTCTACAAGATCAGCTTCCACTTTTCATTGTAAACTATGTCCCTTCCATTTTAATACAAAGAGTAAACTTTCCTAATTTTGATCTAATACACAAGGTAAGTAAACTTTCCCTTCCCTCATTTGATGGATCATCTAAATGTATAACAAGAGCTTGGGTGCAAAAATTGGACACCTACTTCAAGCTCAACCCTATGCCAGAAGCAGAGGCGATCCAATTTGCCACATTGCATCTAGAAGGAGAAGCGCATGAATGGTGGTATCATGGTTTAGTAACATTAGGGCATGCAAACATTACATCCTATGAAGATTTTATGCAAAGGCTAATAGAAAGATTTGACCAAAAGAACCCAAACATCCACTTCAGAGAATTGGCACTTCTCAAGCAGACAGGCTCGCATGAAGAATTCATTTTAGAATTTGAATGTACCACTATCATGGTAACAAATATATCTGAAGAGTGATTAGTTATGCTTTTCACTGAAGCATTAGTTGAGCCCCTATAAGGATGGGTCAAAGCATTCAATCCCACCACTCTTCAAGAAGCCATCAAGAAGACTCGAGACATGGGAAACGGAGCCGCTAAAGCTAAGGCTTCATCTAAGCCTTTCATCCCTCCAAAAGATAAGGAGAAGAAGTCTTTCCAACATGATGGGCCCAAAAGAGATAGACTAGATGAGGAAACTCGAAGTGAACTAAGGAGGAAAAAGTTATGTTTTACTTACAGGGAACCATGGGAACCCAGTCATCGTTGTTTAGGAAAGGGAAAGATTCACTACATCGAAGTGCTCTCTGACGACGAAGAAGAAGAAGAGATCACTCCAAGTCCTGATGAAGAGCCACCGCAGAAGGAAGCAAAGGAAGAAGAGAAGCCTGACAACTCTAAAGAAGAACTGCCACAAGAGGAAAGGCCCAGTGGAGAAAAGAAGACACGACCATAGGTTAAGATTGCAACCCTTTCAAGTACACCCAAATATTACACCTTCAGGGTTAGGGGAGTTGTCAAGGGGCAACACATCACAACACTAATTGATGGAGGAGCCACACACAATTTCATTGATGCAGCGTTGGTGGCCAAGAGAGGGCTTCCCACCAAAGAGTTCAAAGGCCTGGATGTAATAGTTGCAAATGGATACAACTTGGATTGCACCTGAATGATCCCAAGTTTGAGCGTAACTCTCGGTAACTATACTTTTACTAGTGATTTCTATGTAATAGATCTTGCAGATCTCAATATGGTATTAGGGGTTCAATGGTTGTATTCGTTGGGCAAGCACACAATGGACTACCAAGCACTGGAGATGGAATTTAAAGCACCAAATGGCAGTAGGGTAGTCTTGAGAGGTATGGAAAATGGCGGGCCATAGGTTGTTTCAGCCAGAAGAATGGAAGTTATCTTTAGGCACGATGATGTCGCATATGCAACAAACTGTAGAATCATGAGCCAAAAGGTACCCAACAGTGATAAACCGCAATACAACACAGATATTCAACAAATAATTGACAAGCATGCTTTAGTGTTTGGTGATATTCCTCCAGGATTGCCTCCTAAGAGAGGATTCGAGCACACTATAGAACTGGAAGAGGGAGCTAAGCCTGTGATCACCACGCCTTACCGACACCCGAAGAAATTCAAGGATGAAATAGAAAAGACCATCCAGGAGCTGTTAGAAATGGTGCACGTCAGACCTAGCTCAATTTGCCTAATCTGTGGTCTTGGTAAAGAAGGATAGCACGTGGATTACCAAGCACTCAACAAGAAAACTATCAAAAACAGGTACCCTATCCCAAGATCGATGAATTACTGGACGAACTTCACGGGGCAGTTTACTTTTCAAAAATTGATTTACGATCAGGGTACCATCAAATCCGAGTTCGAGAAGAGGACATACCGAAAACGGCATTTCAATGTCATTATGGACATTTCGAATTTTTGGTCATGTCATTTGGGCTAACCAATGCCCTTGCTACTTTCCAATCCTGTATGAACAATATCTTCAACAAGCAGCTAAGGAAGTTTTTATTAGTGTTCTTTGACGACCTTCTCATTTACAACAAAACATGGGACGATCATCTGAGGCATTTGGATACAATTTTGAGCATTATGCAAGAGTAGTCTCTCTATGCCAAAGCGTCAAAATGCGAGTTTGGGTTGATGGAGATTCTTTATTTAGGACACATAATCAGCACAAAGGGAGTACAGGTTCATCAGGAGAAAATTTAGGCAATATTGGACTGGCCCACACCCAAAACCCTAACAGAATTACGTGGGTTCCTTGGGATCTACAGCTACTACCGACGATTCATTAAGGGTTTCTCTCAGTTAAGTGCACCCTTGACAAACTTAACCAAAAAGGGAGCATTCAGGTGGATAGAAGAATCTGACAAGACATTTAACAAGTTCAAAGAAATAATGAGCTCATGTCCAGTCTTGGCTCTTCCCGACTTTGGTCAACCATTCATATTGGAATGCGATGCGTCGAGGGAAGGAATAGGGGCTGTCTTAATGCAAAAGGGTCACCCTATCGCATTCGAAAGTCGAAAGCTTTAGGACACAAAGAAGCTTTACTCCATATATGACAAGGAGATGTTGGCTATCATGCATGCTTTGGCAAAGTTCAGACAATATTTGGTTGGAAACAGGTTCATAGTCAGGACAGACCACAACAACCTGCGTCATTTCCTGGGGCAAAAGGACCTTAACGAGTGGCAACAGAAATGGGTAAGCAAGATCCAAGCTTATGACTTTGATATTGAGTATGTGAAGGGAAAGAAGAATATTGTGGCTGATGCACTTTCCAGGAAACCAACAGCATGTGCCCTCATGGAACTCACAGAAGATTGGAAGGCACACCTTGCAGCAGAATATACCAAGAACTAGTTTGCATGTGCACTAATCGACGAGATCATCCAAGATGACAGGTACAAAATAATTGATGGAGTCATTTATTATAAAGACAAGATATACTTGGTTCCTGAATCTACACTTAGGGAAAAAAATTGAAGGCTACTCATGATATTCCCTCTACTGGACATTAGGGATTTTTCAAGACATATCGACAGATTCAGGAAGGATTCTCATGGAAAGGGTTCAAAGAAGATGTGATGAAATACGTCAAGGAATGCATGACATGCCAAGAAAATATGGTTAAGCATACACACCTTGTAGGTCTTCTCCAACCCCTACCAATCCCAGAACAAAAATGGGAGAGTATCTCGATGGATTTCAACACAGGGTTACCCAAAATGCAAGGGAAGGACCGCATCTACACGGTGGTAGACAGGCTGACTAAATTTGCACACTTCTTTGCTATATCAGACGATTATTCGGCCAAACAAGTGGTAGACTTGTTCTTTAAAGAAGTCTTTAGACTGCATGGGCTGCCAAAGAATATAGTCAGTGATCATGACAGTAGATTTATGGGCGCATTTTGGCAGGAGCTTGAACTAAATTGACCCCTAGCACTAGCTATCACCCTCAAACTGGCAGTCAGACAGAAATTGTGAATAAGTGGATTGAAGGGTACCTACATACCTATGTGATCAATCAGCGAAAGGCATGGATTAAGTAGTTGTACCTTGGGGAGCATTGCTACAACACCCCCTACCACTTATCCATTGGGATGACTCCCTTCAAAGCTCTATATGGATATGATGCACCACCCTTCATCAACAGAATATTTGGAGACGGCAAGGAACATCTTGCCAAAGACTAGACACTGGAGAGTCAAGACATTCTCATGGTACTCAAGGAAAACATACAGGACACTTAAAATTGGCAAAAGTTGTAAGCAAACCAACATAGAACAAAGCGCAGTTTTGAGATAGGAGATCTTGTTTTCTTGCGATTGCAACCCTATAGACAGTGTACTCTCAAGAAGAGCGAAGTGGAAAAATTAAAGCTGAGGTTTTATGGGCCTTCCAAATTTATCCGTAGAATGGGCGAGGAGGCATATGAGTTGGAGCTACCAAGTGACAGCAAAATCCACAATGTATTCCATGTATCATGCCTCAAGAAGGTTGTGGGTCAACAGGTCACCACCTCTGTTGAATTGCCGCCATTAAATGAAGAGGGTCAATTAAAATTGATTCTGGAAATGATCATGGTCATACGGAAAAGGAAGTTAAAGGGAAGAATAATTCCTAAATACCTCATCAAATGAAAGAATTTACCAGAGGAGGATGTGACATGGGAACGAGAGCGGATTTTGCAGCACCCGCACCTGCAATTGCTTGAGGGCAATCAATTTCAAGCAAGGGGGCAGTAATGTCCTCAATGAATTGAGGATAAAATATGTCTCATTAGCCTACCCTTCCCCATAGGCCATAGTCCACCTAAAAGGGGAAAACCCCCAAAAATACGCATTGTTGGGCAAGTTTTGGGGCAAATACCCAGAATTAGGGGTTTTGAGTAAGATTTACTCAACCATTTATGAAGATGAAGCCCCTCAAGGAAGCCTATAAATAAAGAAGGATTGGATTCATTTTTGGATCAAGTGTGGAAAGACTCCATCCTATTTGACCTTTCCCTCTATCTTCTCTCTTTGTTTGGCACAATGTTAATTTTAGATAACAATGGTATGTTCTATGCTTAGCACAATTTACTTCGATGTTCCTTTAGCAGCCCAATAACAATTTCCAATTATTTCTAGTAGCAATCTCATTAACCATTAATCACATTGATAGTAAATGCAGATAAAACATAAAACAAAATTGCAGAAGACAAGCCAAGACAAGAGAACAATGGATTTGGCGGATGCCAAGGAAAAACCCCAATGTGGGGAAAGCCCTTTGATCAAATTTTCTTATTATTATTCAATAGTTCAGCAAAGAGAGAGAGTATAGAAGTCAAATTGATTAGCCCAATACAAAGTCAAATCAGCCCTGTCAAATTCTGCAATCAACTGCTGTCAAACTTCAACCCTAACCAGAAAGTCAACGATGGTCAAAACAGCAGTCAAACACCTCCTTTGAAACTCGGTCAAAGGTAGTCAAATTCGGTCTCCAACCGTGGTCAAAGTCAACCCAAAATAGTCACAAAAACTCTGGTCAAACTCGGTCAACCTGCAGTCCACACAGGGCAAACTGCCCAAAAAACTTTGATTTTTGTGCCAATCAATGCAGCCTAGGGAAATATAGGTTTGAGTCATCTTCACTCCTTGTAAAACCCAGCGTCATAAGATAGCTATCAATCCTCTCATACCAAGCCCTAGGGGCTTGCTTCAACCCATAGAGGGCTTTCTTCAACCTGCATATATGTGTCTTCAATCTTGAACTTCGAACCCCTCAGGTTGCTCTACATAGACTTCCTCCTTAAGTGAGCCATGCAAGAAAGC
This sequence comes from Pinus tabuliformis, assembly GCA_031772625.1. NCBI lineage: Eukaryota > Viridiplantae > Streptophyta > Pinopsida > Pinales > Pinaceae > Pinus > Pinus tabuliformis. Next base: position 1,842,381,202 of record CM062819.1, read on the forward strand.
AGTTTTGACATTCATTTGGTGTAGGCTCCATCTTTGAGAGGCAACAAGAGCTATAATCGAATGGATAGTGGTATACGGCAACCAGTGCAAATATCTCGTCATAGTTCACTCCTTCCTTTTGAGAGAAGCCTTGGACAACGAACCTAGCCTTGAACTTTTCAGCACTCCCATCAGCTCCAGGTTTGATTTTGTAAAGCCATTTTTAAGTGAGCACTAACTTGTCCTTGGGTCTAGGAACCACATCCCCAATATCATTCTTCATGATAGATACATATTCCTCATTCATCGCATCCTTCCATACTTGGTGCTTCACGGGTTCTTCGAACGTACATGGCTCAGATTGAACAATGGTACTCATAGTAGCTAAGTACCCTTGGTACCTGTTCGGCTTTTTTCTTTCACGAAATGTCCCCCTTGGTGCAACATGTCTTTCAGCATCTTCAAGAGTATCTTTGAGCCACAAAGTTATTTTCCTTGAGGTGAAGGGCTCACCAGGAGGTGGATCAATAGGATCCATCGGGAATCGGATCATCTGTCAGAGATTCAACCTTCTTTCCTGCATCATCATCATTGTCCTTCCTAGGGATAGGAAGATATCTGACTTTCCCAAGGGCAGAATCTTCGTCAAAGGTGACATCATGACTTATTTCCACTTCTCTTTGACCAGGCACATAGATTCTATATGCCTTCAAAGTTTCACTATAGCCCACAAAAGTTCCTTTCTTCCCAGATGCATCTAGCTTGTTTCTTTTCACTTTTGACACATGAAAATATACGGGACAACCAAAAATTATAAATGAGAAACACCAAGTTTCTTACCGGAGAAAACTTCTTCGGGTGTCTTGAAGTCGAATGCTTGATGCGGGCACCTATTTTGAACATATACAGCAGTGTTGGAAACTTCTCCCCATAAGAACTTCGGTAGGCCTTGGTCATGAAGCATAGCACGAGTAGCTTCTATGATTGTTCGATTCTTCCTTTCGGCAACTCCATTTTGCTCAGGAGTATATGCAGTAGTGGTCTCCCTCTTAATGCCAACTTCTCTACAATAGTCATTGAATTCATTTGACTCATATTCGATTCCATTATCGGTCCTCAATATTTTGATCTTCTTCCCTGTTTGATTTTCAACCAAGGCTTTGAAAGAGCGGAACCATTTGAACACTTCGTCCTTCTTATTTGAGAAATAGATCCATGTTCTGTGAGAGAAGTCATCCAAAAAAATTGCATAGTACAAGTATCCTCCCAAAGATGTTACGAGCAACATACCTAATAGATCATAATGGACCAATTGAAGAATATCGGTAGTTTGACTTTCACTTGAAGGGAATGGTCCCCTTGTATGTTTTCCAGCTGCACAACCCTGACAAACTCCTTCATGATCTATGTTGAATTCGGGCATACCTGTGACCATCTTCCTTACATCAAGTAAGGCTTTGTAATGAAGGTGAGCAAATCTTCGGTGCCATAATTCGGATTGAAGAGAAGTATTGCAAGTCATAGCTCCCAAAGGACTTCCTCCAACCTGATAAAGACCTTCAACCCTAAATCCAAGTGTAAATGCATCTTTCAAGTTCCTTTGCCAAACACGTACCTTCCCATCAACGAATGTTACCTTGAAGCCTTTATCTTCCATCGCAGAAATACATACCAGGTTCTTTTTCAAATCAGGTACATACAATACTTCTTGTAGATGAAGGATTTGACCTTAATTCAAGTGAGGAGTGACAGTCTCAATCCCTTTCATAGGGTAGGTGGCATTGTCCCCAAGTATGATCTCCAAACTTGTCTTCTTTTCGACCAAATTTGATAGGGCCTCCTTGTACCCAGTGAAGTGCCTAGAGGCACCACTATCAATCAACCAATTATCCAAAGTGTCCGGAGGAGAGGCAATGGTGAGGGTAGAAATAAGATAAAATTCTTTCTTCTTATCTACAACATTAGTTTCCTCATACCTGGAGTTTCTCAACCTTTTTGGAGGACAACCATTTCCATATCCAGCAGCAGGAGTATTCCTCTTTCCTTTGTTGTTGAACTTAATGTTCCTTTGATTGCCATTGCCTTTGTAATTGTTCATCCCTTGGAGCATCCTTCTTGTGAGGACACTCTCTTGCATAGTGGCCAAAACTGTTACAATTGAAGCATCTTCCTTTTCTTCCTTATTTGAATCTCGGCTTTTTTAGCATGAGCGAAGAAAGCAGTAGGATTCTTTCCATTTGAGGGCTTATCTCTTTTCATCATCTTTATTTCTTCATGTGTGCATCTGGCCAATAATTCATCAAAACCCGGAATTCTGTCATTGTTGAGGATGGTGGTGTTAAACACATCCCATTCTCTTGTAAGACCTCCAAGTGCAATAAGAGTGAGCTCCCTACCACCAACAACTTCTCCAATAGATAGAAGATCATTCTTGATTTCGATCATCCTCATGAAGTAGGATTAAATGGACTCTCCTCTATCCATCTTGATGTCTTTCAACTTTTTCTTGAGAAAGAAGAATTGATTTGCATTGTCTACTTTGAACATCCCAACCAGCTTGTCATACATCTCCTTAGATGTTTCCAAAACAGAAATATAGGCAACCAAAATCTTGTGAATGGAACCTACAATAATTTTCTTAGCTTTGACTTCACCTTTCTTGTACTTTGTTTTTGCAGCGGCGGGTGCATTTGAAGGAGGCTCCACCACTCTTCCTTTTACATAGTCCACAGCATCATTCTCTTCCAAAGTCAAATCCAGAGACATCTTCTATGCATGATAGTCGGATTTGTCGTTGAGCTTGTCCTCGGATTTGAAGTATGATGTAGTCGTCATTGAAGTTAGCTCAAAATTCTTGTCCAACAGCTTTCCTTAGTGATTTCTTTTCTCACTCCTGCTTGGGCTTTGTCTTCACCTGAGCTCTGATACCATGTTAATTTTAGATAACAATGGTATGTTCTATGCTTAACACAATTTACTTCAATGTACCTTTAGCAGCCCAATAACAATTTCCAATTATTTCCAGTAGCAATCACATTAAACATTAATCACATTGATAGTAAATGCAAATAGAACATAAAATAAAATTGCATAAGACAAGCCAAGACAAGATAACACCGGATTCGGCAGATGCCAGGGAAAAACCCCAATGTGGGGAAACCCTTTGATCAAATCTTCTTATTATTATTGAATAGTTCAGCAAAGAGAGAGAGAGTACAAAAGTCAAATTGATTAGCCCAATACAAAGTCAAATTAGCGCTGTCAAATTCTGCAGTCAAACTTCAGTGCTAACCAAAAAGTCAACGTTGGTCAAAATAGCAGTCAAACACCTCCTTTGAAGCTCGGTCAAAGGCAGTCAAATTCGACCTCCAGCAGTGGTCAAAGTCAACCCAAAACAGTGACAAAAACTCTGGTCAAACTCGGTCAACGCAGGTCAAACTGCCTAGAAAACTTTGATTTTTGTGCTAGTCAATGCGGCCTAAGGAAATCAGAATTCTGCCCCAAAAACCACAGTCAAAACTGGTCAAAACAGCCTCGAACAATGCTGGTCAAACTATCTGAAATTCTGCAATTTTGATTCTATGATTTAGCCCAGAAATTTTGTCCTTCTAGCCGCACATGTGAGAGAGAGAGAGAAGTTGCCCAAGCTGTACGAACCAATTTGATGAAGAAAGAGAGAAGAATGTTCTAGTGATGGATGTCCAAATGAGGTGTGAGATCTCTTCTATTTATACACTTTGTTATGGGTGAAGACACACATCCATTGGGCTTCTTGAGCCCCCACTTTCAGCTGAGGCTGACCTGAACAATTTGCATGTGTTGTCATAAATTCAAAATCACACTTCTGCTTGTCCGAATGAGATGATCTTTATATCAATCTTGGACCTCTCGAAAAGAGGAATCCAATGCAATCATCATCTCCATCAAATGAGTTGTCCCAAGGTGGAAATTGGCCCTAGTTGCCAATTTTAACACACGGGAATATCTTGAGGAAGGAACAAAAGTCTGGATTGGTGTCTCTGTGGTCTGGGTTGATTTTCTTGACTTGAATTAGGGTTTGGTTGGATAGCGAGGGCTTTTCCTTCACTTGTTTGGACTTTTGTTTTCTCTAGCCAAGGCAAGCGCAGGAGTTATAGCAGCTGATAGGGAATATTTTCTTTTAGATTAGACTCAGAAAGCAACATAATCAATTCAAAGAGGCGATTTGACCTACAACAGGGTGCGAAGGAGAATATCGAGAAGAGCATTGCAGGTCTGGCTACAAGACTCCTCATTTGCAGGGAAAAGGATGATTGTCTGGATCGAGTTTCTCGCTTGAGTAGTTCTTCTAGGTATGTTTCGTATGTTTGGACGTCATCTAATGGTTAGCGGAGGTCCTCTGAAGCACGACGTTGGAATCATGTCTTAAGTGATGATAAGAAAGGTCTAACATTTCTAACTGACTCGAAAGCGCTCGGGAGTGTGAGGTGGCAGATTTTGTCTGACGAACCAATTAGAGTTAGTTTTGATCCCATTGTTCTTGAGAAGCCATAGCGATCTTCCAAAGGGCATCGGCATCCATCGGCGAGTCTGAGTAACATCTCACATCGATCGTAGCATGATGACATGCGCTGGAAGAAGCGAGTAATCCCGCAAGACAGGCACACACAGGGGTTAAACCAACTGGTGGACAAAATCAATTAACAGTCAGACGCAAAGGTACAGGGCACGCTCCAGGTTAAAATTTGGAAAGTTGGAACATTTTTTTTGGCTATTTGCATTTTGTGGTGGGAACGGACAATTCCATAAATACTTTGGAACATTCATATAATTTTTGGGGCCATTAAAATACTTTTGATTTTTGGGACTTAGCAAGGTGGGGTCAACGACTTCTTGTTTATTGAAATTTTGGAACTAGTAAATGCTTTAATTATTATAAGTTAAATGTTATATGGTGGAAGGGACTTAGCAATATTGCATTGATTGATATATCATTATACTAAAGTACTTTGTCACAACCTAGGAAGAAGGATTATTATTATTATAGGAAACCCTAAGAAATTTTCCCAATTCCTTACACTCAGCGAATTCATGGTAGAGTCGAGATAGGTTCATTTGATGGCAGCGAACTAAGAAATTGTCTGAATTCCTTACACTCAGCCAATTCATGGTAGAGCCGAGATAGGTTCATTTGATGGCAGCGAAGCATGTGCCGAGTGTTGAATTTTTTACAAGGATGCATAGTAGAAAATTTATTTTCTGACCTGATAATTTCTTTTAATGATCTTCGATTAATTCTTCTTATGCCATTGATATCATTAAGCAGTTATACACAGAGAATCTCAACAGTAGTGCAGCAAAATAGTAGCACAATAAAGATCATAAAGAGACAACCACGCACAATAGAGACAACAATTTTTCCCTGGGAAACCCAAATTTGGGAGAAAACACATCAACTCTTCTTCTAGGAGAAATTTTCTCCAACAAGGTTTACAAATCAAATTGTCTAGAAATTTGTGCTAAAAACCAATTCCAAACTTCAGTCACTTCATCCCTTTTTTGCTCCCATGTGTGGCTAATATAGAAGAGATATGATCATGAGTGAGTGATCAAATGAAATGTCACATCATGTGTATATATACAAGTCGAATGGGTGCATTTACCCCAAGGGACACACCCTTTCATGGTGGGGCTGACATGTCCCTTTTGAGCCTACATGAACCCAAAAATAAAATAAAATTTATTTTTTTTCCATAATTTTTCTAGGCCGACTTAGGTGGCCTCTTGGCATAAGGGAATACTTCCCAATGCTACAAAAAATCAACACTTTGATACCTATGTGGGACAATAGACTTTGGACTGAGATATGTCAGAGCTAGAGTGAAGTTGCAGGGGTACAAAAATTCTGATTGGGTTGGGAGTGTGGTGGATAGAAAGTCCACATTTAAATGTTGTTTTAGCTTGGGATCAATCATGATCTCATGGTTCAGCAGGAAACAATAGTCAGTGCCACTCGGTTCAATAGAGGCAGAGTACATGGCAGTGAGCATGGCAAGTTCTGAAGTAGTGTGGCTTCCCAAGATGCTTGCAATACTATATAATTTGCAGATGGGGCCAATAGTGATCCATTGAGATAAACAAAATTTCATTAAGCTCTCTAAGAATCCTATATTTCATGATCAAACCAAGCATATTGAGATCAGATATCACTTCATCAAAGACAGGGTCCAGAGGGGTGCTATGAAATCGCAGTACATTTCTACAGAGGAGAAGGTAGCAGATGTTCTCACTAAGCCTCTAGTGAAAGGGAAGTTTGTGAAGTACCAAGATAAGTTGGGCGTCCCAGAGAATCCCTTCCTTGCTAGGAGGGAGTATTGATGTGAGTGGTAGCTTCAAAAGGTCTTCTGCATAGACTTTGTGTCTTACCATGTGGAAGACATTATTTGCCTCTTCTAGTGATTTATGTCCTTTTTCATAAGTCTAACTTAGGAAAAGTACAATAATTAAAGTAAATTAATTATTGTGGACTATTGAGTTATTTTCTAAGGATAAATAATTTAATTATTTAAATGACTTAGAAATAATCTCAACCATTGATCTCCAAGATGGTTCTAGAAGGGGTATTAGGTTTAGGTATTTGGACTTAACAAAGACTATAAAGGAAGCCTAGCAAGGAGGTGAAGACACACAAAGAGCACAAGTTATGTGTGCAAGTCATCATGAAGAGAGAGCGATTTTCTCTAAGTGCGAGTGGCTTAGTGGACCGGTGCGCAAAGAAGGAGAAGTGCAAATGGGTTTGTGCGAATCGGGAAGGCCAAGTAGAAGGAGATTGCAAGGCCGAATTGTCGGAGAGAGATTGAATTTATCCAGAGGAGGTCGATTTGCTGGGGGGTTACAAGTTCAAGATTTATATTTTTCCTTGTATCCCTGTGGGTTGGAAAGACCAAATTTTCCAGATAATGAAATGACAAAGAATTGTTGTGGGAGAATTCATTTTGCAATGTGTGATTGTTCACTCTGGTTATTTCTGTTGCATATATTTAATTCTAGAAGTTAAAAATACCAATGATTCTATTTTTCGATGATTCAGTAATTATTTGGGTAAATAAATAATTTACTGTGGATAAATTAAATTGCCACAAGAAAATAAATTTGGCTAGTATTAGAAATTTAACAAACCTCCTCACCGCATTGCTAGCCTCCTCCTATTCATCAAAGCTCCGCAAGGAAGGTTGAGCTCCTGGAGTCATTTCAGGCATTGAAAAAGGAGAGGTTATGGTCAAACTAGCAATGTTTGATCTAGATTTCTACCAACTCCAATTTCCAACCTCATCCTAGGTTTCCTTGCTTTGATTGTTTCCAAAGTAACTTGCATTTGCATTGTAACTTCTTCAAGGCAATGATCACAAAATACAACACCCTTGTATGGGAGTCATGCTACATGGTGTCTCATCTTGTTAATGCCCTGCCTTGCCTATCATGGTAACGATAATTGCACTTAAGCTTCATGTCATCATTAGATTCAAGTCAGATATCTTGGTCACAAGTTTGATCAAGGGGGCTCTTGAATTTGGACTTCAGAAACATTGAGAATAGAGAATATGAGGTAAGAGGCAAAGAAGAATAGGAGATAGTTTAGACTCTAGCACTGTAATTTGATAATTGAGCCTTGAAAACATAAATAAAATTAGAAATCTATCTGATTTTAAATGAAAATACATTTTGCAAGATTGAAAATGGAATCTAATGGATTGAACTTGATATATAAATGGGTTCATTGTTGATTCTCCGCCTTCTATTCATTCTCCAACTAGTACATAGAATGGATCACCAAGCAAGACTCCAACCATCAACAGATCTCCAAGCAAGGAGAAAAACATTGCAGGAAAATGCTTTTTGTGAACAGTCAAGATGAAATGCACAAGTGAGAGTGATATGATTATTTTGGGCAGTTAAATGCCTTTGGGGTTTCGTTGAAGGCCTTCCCCTCATTTTCTTCCTCCAAAATTCTTGACTTCAACCTTTTCTCCAAGGCAAAACTGTGTGGGGTTGTGTTTCTCTATCAAGCATATGTGGGTGAGTGCAAGTTGGATTTTGGGTGTAATGTCCTCGTTGAATTATATTGACTAAGGGAGAATGAAGTAACCTATCCAACCCCATAGGCTATAGTCTATTATAAAGGGAGAAATCCATTATTCTATTTTTTTGGGTAACATTGGGTAAATTGGGGTAATTGGAGGAAATCTTGTGAAAAAAGCCAAATTTCGAGCAAAATGGAGAAAAACTTGTTAGCCCCTGAAATTAAAATTAGGAGAAGAGACCCCAAAGGGAATATGTAAATAAAAGAGAGGAGAATCATTTTTCTCATAGTGGTTTGTCTTAGTTTTTGTAGCATTTGATGTGTTCTAACCACGAGCTTTGGTGGAGAGGCTAGAATATGTGTATTCTCCAATACCCAGAAATTATTTCTGGAAATTCCACGAGAGATGACTTAATTAGATTTATTAGTCAGTTTTTAATATTTCCTAAGTCTAAACTTAGGAAATATGATTAATTAACCAGAATTAATAAAGTCATGGTGAAATGTTCTAGAAAAGTACATGGGTCAATTTCTAGTTAATCCTAGCCATCAATTAAGATTTAATCGTGGTCGTTTAAGTCTCAACAAAGGATTATAAGAAGTCGTCGATGGGGCTTGGAGAAGACACACCAAATCAGTTGAGCATTCGATTTTGCTAGGAAATCGATCTCCAGAGTAGCATCATTCAGTTGTCAGAGGTCATTCAGTGAGAGAGGGGCAGAGATAGTGAGGCCAAAGGAAGCTTTTCGAGTTCCAGCGAGTACAGTGCAGAGAGGCATCACAGAGCCCTCTAGAGGAGATTTATGTTTTGCTGGGGAGAAGTCGAGATTAAGTGCCAGCAGCTGGATAAAGGTTCCAAAGGTCGAGAGAATCAGTTTCCTAGACAGCCGCTGACGAGATAGTGAGAGGCGACGCAGTTCCGAGCAAGAGGGATGCAATGACTGCGTAGGCTGACGCAAAGATTGATCAGAGGTAGCAAGGGACGACTCAGTTTCAAGCTGAGGTCAGTGTCGGATCACCTGTGGAATGAGGAATTTTCCTCACTAGTTACTTTTTCCAATTTTCCTCTGTTTGGATAGCCAGTTTGGGCATCCATAGTTTGTACTCAGATTTTCACTACTGCATAATATTAAACCCTCAATTGTTGCACCGGTTTTCGCAAGTTGGGTTTTTCTGGCAACTTTTGTCCAAAAATAACTGTGTAAATTTATGTGTGTGCTAGAATTTATTTCAGCATTTATTCTTCTGCAGTTTTATTTGTGTAGGTTGCAGTATTCAGTATTTGCTATAGGAAACAATAAATAAATTGTTAATTAAAATAACAATTAGGTGAATAATTTCCAATTGCTGCAATAGGGTTCGAGTTTACGACTTTTCACATGGTATCAGAGCGCAGATCATAAGCTGAAGAGCTTAGTAGCAGAAGGGAAGAGGAATTTCGTAGCTCTGTGTAAGCAGCAATTCAAAACACTCAGAGGCAGCACAGTTTCTTGGCCAGGAGGGTCAAATTCTTGAGGAAAAATCGATTTCTCTGAGAGAGCGACAGACAAATCGGATTTCTCCAGTTCGAGGATTACCAGAGGTAGAGAGAATAGCCAGTATTTTCCTTGCAGAGCAGATCTCTCGTGGGACGCGGTATTTTGCAGCAGTTGCCAATGCAAAATAGCATCAGGAGGAAGAAAAAGCACACAATGCGGGAAATTTTCCTCAGGGAACTTCTAGCTTTAGAAGTTCAATTTTTCTCTTGCAGATCAGCATTCGTTGTGAGCAGATTCACTCACTCCAGCAGAGAGTGCATAGAGCCTAACAGCAGCTGAGCAGAAGAGAAGAGGAGGATTTCGACTTATTTTGCTGAGATGGCCATAGTCAGACTACAAGATCAGGATAGGTTGGACGGTGCTTCCAACTATGTCATTTGGAAGGCAAGGATGTCCTTCCTTCTAGATGAATATGGCTTGAAGCCATTCATAGATGCAGTGGTAGCTATCCCCACGGATGCAGATCAACTGAAGGAATATCGAAAGGAGATGGCAAGAGCAAAAAGGTTGATTCTTGATGGTGTTCAAGATCACATTGTATCACACATAGCGAGCCAAGAAACAGCCAAGGAGATGTGGGATACACTTTCCACGCTATACCAAGGCACTTTCGAGTAGCGGAAGATGTACTTGGAGGAAAAGTTGAGATGCACCAAGATGCAGAAGGGGGAACGCATAGACCCCTACCTCACCAGGATTCAGGAGATCTGGGATCAGCTGTCAATTGTTGGAGCAGCACCTCAAGCCACAGAGCTAGTATGATTGGCACTCAATAGTGTCTCCGAGTGTGGCAGGTATTCGTCCAAAGCATTTTGGGCAGAGAAACCTTGCCAAAGTGGGACAAGATGTGGGTCGATTTGCAATAGGAGGAGTTGACGCGAGACTTGCAATAGGAGGAGTTGACGCGAGACTTAGAGAAGAGCTCCATCAGTGGTAGCAGCAGGGGGTCGAAGCAAGTGAAGGAGGAAGAGAATCTGACCCTCGCATCGAAGGGTCCCAATCAGGGATAGGGGGAGCAGCGAAAGAAGAAGAAGGACCTGTCAAAGGTCAAGTGCTTCAGATGTGGTGAGCTTGGTCACTACAGCACCCAGTGTCCTCTTAGGAAGAAGGACAAGGAGGACAAGCAGGACCAGGAGGCAGCTCATGCCAAGATTGATAGGTTGTCCTCCAGGCTGGAGGAAGACTTCGACATGTTTGCTGACATACCCCCAGGAGTCAAATGGGGTGATTTGGTTTTGTAGCCCTTGAGTGCTGCAGATGGGCAGGATTCTTAAGGAGGTCGACCTCTTGAATCAATACCTTGCTATGGGGGGCCCACAGTATTTCAGTAGCAGGATGGATCAATGGCAATAGATGCAGTCAGATGCCAAATTGACAAATGCAAAGTCTAGTTGCATGTCAAATGTTGGGGAGCGCAGTGCAGAGTTGGCAGCAGTGCAGTTGGCACAATGCAGAGTCAGTAGCAGCGCAGATGCCTCAGTGACAGTGCAGATACTAGCAGCAGTCAAAGACTTGAGTGATAGATGTATCATACTAATCACAGTTGATTCAGTATTTCGGATGCTTTTCAGTTGCAGCAGCAGCAGATCGAGAGGAAGTTGCAGTGCAAATGCAGTGTTGGTAGCAATTCAACAGAGTCAGCATCAGCACAGATGCAGCACATATCAGAGTTGCACAGTGGTTGGTGGGTAGTAGTAGCCAAACATCAGTAGTGTGACAGGAGATGATACAGAGACAGGGTGTGTAGTAGCACTTGAACACATTCCTCGCTAAGAGGGAGTGTTGGTTTTTGTAGCATCGAATGTGTTCTAGCCACGAGATTTGGTGGTGAGGCTAGAATACACGTATTCTCCAATACCCAAAAATCGTTTCTGGAAATTCCACCTAGAGATGACTTAATTAGATTTATTAGTCAGTTTTTAATATTTCCCAAGTCTAAACTTAGGAAATATGATTAATTCATGGTGAGAATGTTCTAGAAAAGTACACGGATCGATTTCTAGTTAATCCTAGCCATCGATTAAGCTTTAATTGTGGTCATTGAAGTCTCGACAGAGGATTATAAGAAGAAGTCAATGGGGCTTGGAGAAGACACACCAAATCAGTTGAGCATTCGATTTCGCTGGGAAATCAATCTCCAAAGTAGCATCATTCAGTTGCCGGAGATGATTCAGTGAGATCGAAGCAATGAGAGGGACAGAGATAGTGAGGCCGAAGGAAGCTTTTCCAGCTCCGACGAGTACATTGCAGAGAGACAGCGATTGCCACAGAGAGGCAACACAAAGCCCTCTAGAGGAGATTTCCGTTTTGCTGGGGAGATGTCGAGATTCAGTGCCAGAACCTGGATCGAGGTTGCAGAGGCCAGGAGAATCAATTTCCCAGACAGCAACTGATGAGACAGTGAGAGGTAACGCAATTCCGAGCTAGAGGGATGCAGTGACTGCATAGGCTGATGCAGAGACTGCACATAGGTAGCAAAGGACAACTCAGTTTCAAGCTGAGGTCAGTGTCAAATCGCCTGTGGAGTGAGAAATTTCCTCACTAGTTATTTTTCCCAGTTTTCCTCTATTTGGATAGCCAGTTTGGGCATCCATAGTTTGTACTCAGATTTTCACTACTGCATAATATTAAAACCCTCAACTGTTGCATCGTTTTCCCAAGTTGGGTTTTTCCGGGGACTTTTGTCCAAAAATAACTATGTAAATTTATGTTGTGTGCTTGCATTTCTTCAGCGTTTATTCTTCTGCAGTTTTATTTGTGTAGGTTGCAGTGTGAGTTATTCAGTGTTTGTTGTAGGAAACAGTAAATAAATTGTTAATTAAAAGAACAATTAGGTGAATAATTTCCAATTGCTGCAATAGGATTCGGGTTTATGGATTTTCACAGTTTGTGGATATTTCTGTTTGGTAAGCTGAGGCTCTTGGAGGGTTTTAACTTTTAAGACCCCTTATCTCTGATTGGTTTCGGTGGTGAAAGATTCCACCTAGCCAAACCTTTCTCCCCAATTTGTTTAGCATAACTTCTGATGCAGCATCCAATCTGTTGTGGAAATCAAGAGTTCTGGAAGGCTAAGTTCTGTATCAGCTAGGGCATGCTGCATTCCCTCTTGAGCAGCAAATCCGAGGCAACGAAGTATTGCTGAGGCAGCAGGGGTTCTGTCCTCATAATTTGAGGTATCAGCCCATCTGAAGTGCATCTCCTTGTTGCTACACAGGTTAAGGAGATAGTACTATGTGGCAATACACTGACCTGAGACTCTATTGGACAGCAAACAGCATTCCTGAGGCAACGTAAGGGTTTTGAAGGATTAATCTCTGTGGCAGTAAGGGTGACTGGCAGCAAATTATTATCTAGGCCGACGACCAACCTCAGAAGGCAGCGGCTCACACTTGGAGATAATTCAGAGTTCTGTTAAGGGCTGCAGTTCTGCCTATTGCAGCCGCTCCACACTCCTGAGATCCATTCTGGGCAGCGAGGGTGTCTGGGCAAATTCGGCTGATTCAAGGACAACAGTGTCATTCCTGTAACCTCTCCAGGGAGTTTCTGGGCAGCGAATTGTGACCAACAAAGGCTGGCTGGTTGGCAGGAAAGAGATATCCAAAGGGCAGGTTGCAAGGTCAGGCCAAGAGTAATGGGTTAATCGGATTTGTTGATAATTTAGCAATTATTATGTGCCTAATCTGTAGGGTGAAGTTGGAAGGATCGTGGGTTTAAACCCAGTATGTACTGTTGATTGGTTTCATAAACATGAGCTGTTGATGCTGGTTACACTGTTTATTGTATTCAGTATTGTTCATTTATTTGCAAAATTGAAGGAACAGTGTGATACGAGTTAAAATACAAATCTGTCTTGTGCTCTTTTCAAACCCTAACGGTAAATATCTCCAAAGGGACATTACATTGGGTGAGTTTCCGAGTTTGCTAAGTTTGAGCCAAGTTTTGAGATGGACAACTTCTAAGGCAGTTTTTGAGTGATTACCCATTTGAGGGCCAATTCAATAAAACCTGGAAAATCCAAAGGGTGCACACCAAGCATCACAAAATTGCAAAATTGCAACACTACAAATGGGTACACACAATCCATGGTGATAATGCCACTTTTATCAATATTGCAAATCGCAATGAGGAGGTGTTTACATATATAAGTATAAACCATTTGTTGAGGAGTTGTTAACCTATATATGAACAAACCATTTGTGATCACACATATCTGCACCAACAGATCTGCCTAATAATTATAGCCCATCTAACCCTGTCACTGCTAGATGCCTTCTCATTCGGACTGGTTCTTTTGCAGTCTCAGGGGGTGTCCCTAGGGGCTCTATGCTGTTATGAAAGAAAATAATCTGCATAGAATGCAATTTGATTAACACATGCAAAACCCACTCTTGAGATTCCCATAAGCGGTCAAGAACGAGAGTAAATTCTTAGTAAAATTTCAAGATATTTGAGATCAGATTCCTAAGTCAAATAACAACGAAACAAAACAAATGGAATGGAAGATAATATGTGCCCTAAGTGAATAATAATTTAAAATAAGCACGTTAAAGCCAACCAAAGCATTGCAATACTATCAAATTAATGTCCAACCAAGAGATCCTAAGAGTCAGAAAGAAGGCATAATCGATCCAAATCAATGTACTAATCAGGAGGCATCAATTACATTATAGTGACAACAAATGACATGCTGTCATTGGTCCAATAACATGCAAAGATGGAAACGGTTGTCAGTTGGAAGGTGAAAGGATGATGAATACTCTACTGCTGCAATCTCCTCAGAAACAACTCTCTAACCCCCTAAGCGATCTGAAAACTCCCACATATAGGAGCTAAAAATCCATGAGGAATAGGGTGCCCTAACTGCCTTTGGACAAAAAGGAAACAAAGCATATTCAGCTTGACAGTCTTTTGCGTGCTTTCCAACTGTATCAACCTGCCGTTTGAGATAGCCTTTCCGTAGCATAGGAAAGCTGCTCTTTTGATGATCTTTTATGGAAGAAAGCTGCTATCTAGATGATCTTTTATGTCAAAGAAAGCTGCTAAGAATATCCTATTTCAGGTTAGTGTAACCTTGTGTAAGTGCGAGTTAAAACAGTAAATCCTATTCCCAAACAAATCTTCCTCTTATCAATTCAAAAGCTGCCCAAAATAGAGGTTCAAGGCACTGATCTTATGTGGAATATGGCTTCCGTTTCCATTCTTTTACACATAACATGATGCCAACCATCCTAATTCTGTAGCTGCTATACTCAACCTTGCTGTTTGCAATCCTTTCCAGGGCTGATATTGCTGAGACACCACCAAACATTGCATAGAATACATGCTGCTAGAGTGATCATCCACAATTAGGAGTATACACTGATACCTTTTCACATTATTCCAGAATTGTACCACTATTTTCTGCTGCTGTTTGGCTGTCTAATCCACAGACTGCTGACAGGCTGGTACCTTTCTGGTCTGAATGAGGCCGACTAGAGCTTTTTGTCAGCGAATAACAGCATGGTAGGGTATGCACAGCTGCCAACTATACCAAGGAAAACGAATTGGAGTTTACACTTGTTCCATTTTAGCAACAACAACCTCAATCAAGACTTTTTTTCTTTGGCAGAATTAGTACAAGTGCTAAATATGGCTAACCAATCAGATAAGCTTCTCTCCTTTGACAAAGTCAGTGTAAGAACCTTGTTTTTAAGGTAATTCAAATATGCAAGACTGCCAACTACAACCAAATCAACTTGAACTAGCATTTTGCCTCACAGAATTAGTATGTGAAATTTGACTTGGCTTTGAATAGCACTATACCAAGGAACTTTTGGTTGTTAAATTAAAAAAGCCAAATGTGGAAAGCAAACAATTTAAGCTTTCAGTTTTGACCATGATGCCAAGGCGAGTTAGGACCTTGGAAAAACGAAGTGAAGCAAATGATCCAGGCAAGGAGAACTAGGGTTTCACCATAAGTCAAACTTTAACAAGCCTAATAAGGTCTCTGGTTAACCCTGCTCCTGACTAATCATCTTTCGCGCACCAGAACCTTGACCAACTCCACCAATGCACACATGGAAACTTGACACCACACCCTATACCACTTATAGGAACTGCTAAATATAGATATGACCAAAAAGCAGTCATAACTCCAAAAAATAAAAAAGTAGGAAAGACTGTAATGCTTCTGGAGGATTAATTGGCCCAAGAGATGAAGTAGCCTATCAATCCCCATAGGCTATAGTCCTCAATAAAGGGGAAAGCCTCAAAATACCTAATGTTTGTGCAAGTTTTGGGGCAGCTGGGCAAAGAAACCCAAAGTCGGGGTTTGGAGTGAATTTTGCTCAATCATTTAGGGAGAGAGCCCCCCTCTAGGAAAATCTATAAATACAAGAGGGTGAATTCATTTGAATTGGATCAATTACTTCTGTTTTTTTAGCCTGAGGCTCTGAGGGTTTTAAGACCCCTTTCCTCTTATCAATTTGGGTGGTGAAAGATTCCACCCTAGTTGATAATCTCCCTTTATTCTTTTATTTTTATTTTTATTGTCCTTGTTTTGGGACAATAACACTTTTGAAGGAGGAACGAATTTCTGCTGAACCAATTTAACTGTTTTATTTGGGCACATAAATTCTATTTTGGGCAGTGAGACCTCTGTAAGTTTGTGAAGGGTTACGAAGATCTCTTTGAAGGATTGCGAAGATCTTTTTGAAGGTAGTGGAGGCCAACTATCTTCTTGTTGGGCATAAGGAAGAAATTGGAGAATAGCGAATTCACCTTGCATTTTGTCTAGCACAAAATTATCGTTGAAGATGAGCAAGGGCTTCTGAGCAACAGGATTCTTATTATAAATTATACGCACAGGAAATAACCACGTGGAAAGCATATCCACTAAGCGGAAAGCTCTCATTCTGGAACGAATACATTGACTAGGAATAGGCTGTGAATATTTTTTGGCGTCTCAGTCAGCGGTTTGTGGAATTAGTCATTGTGCAGATTCGAAATAATTGTTGAGGTCAACAAAGATCTCTGTCACTACTAAAGAAAGACAGCAATGTGTAATTCTGGCACACATCGTTGTACAGCAGTCAAAACCGAGCCCCTGAAATCAACAAATAGACCCCGAGCAAGTTCGATAAGCAGAGGGACGGAGCAAATTATTTGGAAGTCGGTGAAGAACTGATGCTAGGGTTTCTGGACCGCTTGAAAGGGTTTACTCCCATTCTGGTATTTCTGAAAGAGCCGAAGCAGATAAGCCTCATTGACTTGGAGAATACCCAAATCGTGAATACTCTGAAATTCCGTGACAAGTCATGTTGCTGGAGCACTGAGCCTGGAATATCGCATTTCTAAATGCAGTTGTAGGTCCTAGGAGCATTGAATATAAAACCGAAACTATCTGAAGACATAAGGTAGCCAGGATTTGAAGTAGATTCTTCTCTCCATTGGAGCTTTATATCGTAGTTTGTGAACTGTTGAACCGATTTGAGCGTCAATATATTTGGTTGTAATCTGTGGATTGACCTTTTGGATTAATTAATGTTGGACCGTTGAACTATATTGTGGGAATTCTGATAGCATTGCCATCACATTTGTCGCAATCATATGTTGTAAATGATAAATGCATCACTATTAATTGCATTTATTTATCTGATTGCATATTGTTCATAAAATGTTATTGAAACCCTAGTCATTTAAGGGAAGAACTAGGGCGAAAATTTCGTTATTATATCACAGTGGTATCAGAGCAGAGATCTTGCCAGCCTTGATGGTTTTTTAAAAATGGAACACTAAGAAGCTAATTTGTGGCACAGGTATGCAGAATCTTGGAGAAAGTTGGAAGCACAGCAAGCAGAAACTTTTAAGAAGACGGAAGCACAGCGAGCAGAAAACGTCAACAGACTGCAAGAATGGAGTGTTGATTTGGGGTAGCCTCGAATGTGCTCTAGCCACGAAAATTGGTGGAAAGGCTAAAGCACTTAAGATCTTCAATACCCAGAAATGGTTTGGGCAAAATCTAACCAGTTTGGGAGATATTGAAATAATTAATATTTTTAATGAAGTCCCTAAGTCTAAACTATGGGAAAATAAAATATTAATGTGAATTAACATAAAACTGAGTTAAAATGGTCCAAAAGTCATGGATCAAGCCAGATCTAATCTTAGTCGTTGATTAGGGACTTAATCTCGGTCGTTGAATTGACAACGAAAAAAGTATAAGAGGAGGCTTGAGGGTCACTTGGAGAACACACCGAGTTGATCAAGAATTCGATTTTCTGGGGCAGGGCTTGCTAAGGAAATCGAAGGAGTGATCAGAGTTGCAGCTGAGAGGCAGTGAATGCAATAGCAGAGAGGCAGAGATAGTACCGGGAGCATTAGCGCAGAAGCCGGGAGAGGGTTGACGCAGAGCCAGCTAGAGGCCACACAGAAGCAGTCAAAGGCCACGTAGAGGCAGCGAGGAGCTGTGCAGAGCCTGAGGAGGGCCAACGTGGGAGACGTAGAGGCTCCAGAGGCTGACGAAGCAATGTTGCAGGAAAAGTCCCTAACCCCCCCCCCCCGGGTCTAATGCCCGAAGCACGTCCCGTACGGATTTGTACAGGAAGAGTCCCCGGAAGCGCGACTCCAAAATTCGGAAACGCGGTTCCCCCTGTTTTGGACGCTTCCTGGAAATTCCGGAAGCGCGCTTCCGAATCTCCGAAGCACGCTTCGTACGGCGTTTCGGTCGTACGAAGTGCGGCGCTTCGAAGGGCGAAGCGTATGGTTCCCGTATGGTTCCGTACACGCTTCTGGAAAAAGCGCCGCGCAGTTTAGAAAATCGATTTTTTTTAAATGTCTTTTTTTTTAATTTTAGGTGAGTTTGCATATTGGGGTGGGTCCACTTTGGACTAGGGTGAGGAATGAAGGCAAAAAAAATATAAAAAATATATAAATATTGCATATACTCCTTCATGGTAATGTTAAATTCTCCTGTATTTTTCATTTTCATCTTTTTACTTAAATTTTTAACATTAACATGAAATGACTTGGGATGTTTGAGAGTGGTTCCAGCCTCATTGGACTTCATATGGAGAAAATAGAATTTCATATCCTATTCAAAATTCAGCAAACTTAACAATTTTCAGGAATTCGGGATCAATGGGATTGTGGCATTTCATTAGATTATATCAAGTATGAAGGTATGCGATTAGCATTTAATCAAGAACACCAAGCCCTATATGTACCCTAGTGTTGGTGGTGTTAATTGTTGAACTCCTTTGTCACGCCCTTAGCAAAAAATTACCTTTCAATGAAGTCAAAATCATCGATCAAGCATGTTAAGCTTTTGCTACCATATTTTAAGTCTTGAATTAGGTAGTTTGATCAAAATTGGGCAATGTTGACTAATATCCCTAGACAATTGAGGTAGAGGCAAAAGCTAGACAAGAGAAGAATCTAGATTCTAGATGGTTGATGCTCGAATAATTAATCATTAATGTACAATGGATGTTATATCTATCTTGATTTATGCAAAAATATGCATGTTTTCGTATCTTCTACAACTAATTTGGTATTTGGGATGTTTGTTTTCAATATAAATGCAAAAAAAATATAAATATATATAACAGATGCTTCGCTTCCTAGATTTTTGGAAAATGACACTTCCGCGTCCCCGCTTCCAAAAAAAGTCCCCGTTTTGTCCCTGCTTCGTGCAACATTGTGACGCAGAGCCCAGAGAGGCAGATGCTGGACCAGAGAGGTTGGCACTGGGCAGACGCTAGGCCAGAGAGGTTGACGCAGACCCTAGAGGTTGACACTGGGAGATTTTGTGGGGCAGATTGGGGCTGATGTCTGTCTCCTACTAAGAGGTACCATTGCCAAGGGCATTCTCTATTGGGTGAGCCATTTCTGGCACCCAAATTGTATTCTGAAACTGCTTAATAATAAAATCCTCAGATAGTTGCACCAGTTTTCCCACATTGGGTTTTTCCAGAGACATTAGTCCAAAAATAACGGTGTCACTTGTGTGCTTGTTTTTCCTTCAGTTGATGATTTGTATGTGTTGAGACTGTACTTGTATTTATTTTCAGTATTTACATGGTAAATAACTTGTTAATTAACAAAACAAGTAGGAAGAAATAAATCAGAAAGTACAGGAAGGATTTCTAACAGTTAAACTTAGAAATTCCAACATGGTATCAGAGTGTAGTTGCATATCACAAGATAACTGAGGGCATCAGCCGAGCAGAGCAGCAGCAGCAGAAACAGCTGTTCCGAGTGACAGAAGTTGTTCCTACTGGAAAAGTAGCAAGGAAGGTGTTAGAGTCAGTATTTGCATACTGCCATCAGTGATCAAAACTCCTCTTTTATATCATATTAGGGTCCCATTCTGAAATTTTTGTCATTCCACCTAGGTCCTCATGCAAAAATTTATTCACTGATGGTAGCCCAAGTCAAAAGCCTCACTCTCCCTTAAAAAATCAATACTTGTTGGCCCACCTTCATGTCTTACTGAGCATACATCAATCATAAAAGCTCATTTTATCATGTCTTTATGTCAGTCAAGTCAACATGGAGTCTGGTCATTCAAGGTCCCATTAGGTCACTAGGTTTCATTTTCCAAGGTTCAATAATACACTATTTCACTGCATAAGGCCAACAAAGAAGTATGAGAGTAACCAATAATGTCCCTTTTTCATTTAAAGAGGATTTGCAAACATGTAACTATGGTTTCCCAAGCTCTAATTTTCATTCCAAAGTATGAGTTTTATTTCAGATTGTAATTTTATTCCAAAAAACAGAGATGTAATGTTTTTTTTTTAATTTATGTAATTTTATGTCCATTATATGTAATAAGTTACTATTCCTAAGCTGTTAACTCAAACTCTATGTGCCAACTTCATCCAAGCAAATTCAAATGTAAAGAGTGTCAAACTCCAGCATCATCAATCTGCAAAGAAGAAAATCAGAGAGTAAAGGGTAATTAGCAAAGATTTCAAAAGGGTGAATTGAAACATTAGAAAGTGGGTTTTAAAGTTAAAAGATCAAATTCACTCAAGTATAAAGGCCTTCTTAGCTTCAAACTCAACTTCATTTGCCTCCTACCATCGATTAAGCAAAACACAAGAGAGCATTTCTCACGATTCTGGGCAAATTTGAAAAAACATAGCAGGTGTTGCACGCTTCCTTCAGGCGCTGCGCACTTGCCAGAGAAAGGGCGCACTTCCTTGTGGCATTGCGCGTTTGTCCAGGAAAGCTAGAATCGCCTCCAAAGCTCCACCAAACTTGTATTCAACCTCCCACAAGTAAGTAACAGCTAAAGATAGCATGCTTCTTCCTCCTAAAGTCACTCTTATGATGTTTTGAAAGTTTATTGAAGATTTGGTGTTTTTCTCACATAAAAACCCTAGTATCTCCCTTAAAACTACCATTCCACTCTTAATTCCCAAATTTCAACTTCCCTACACTTTCATATACTCCCCTACACTTTCATACACTCCCCTACACTTTCATTCCCTTTCCCTGAACCCTTTATCCCAATACTCTATAACCTTTATCCCAAAACCCTATAACCTTTATCCCAAAACCCTAAGCCCTAGGTGCTACAACTACCTAGGCTCCCAAACCCCCAACATTGTAAACAATTTCCCCATCCTAAAAATCCATCATATTAATACTCCCTATCCCCTCCTCCATTACATAAATCCCTAAACCCATCTCCTTCAATTTCCCTTCCCCATTCCTTACTCCTAAAAAACCACATTCCAACAACCTAATACCTCCCTAGGGTTTGATATTAAAACACCATGGCAGAAGAGGAAAATAAACCATACAGTGAGGGAGAAGAAACAAAGGTGAAGAAACCACACAAAGGGGGCAGAATACTCAGATTTGAGCCAACAGATCTCAGGGAACTCTTGGCATCTCCTATGGCTGTGACATCTTTCAAATATCTTGGCTGTTATGATTTATGTGAGCAAATTCAAGCAGTCCAACACCATGCTATGTTGACTAGACTCTTCATATCCAAACTCCATGACAACCAAGTTACTCTAGTTGGTGTCACTTTTACTTTATCTACTGTCGTTATATCAGTTGCCACCGGGATCCCAGATGTTGGGGAGAAATGGTTTAAACAAGGTGAGTTGGAGAAACATTACTATGAGCCTTTCATAAAACCAAGGTACCAAAATGAGAGAAAGGGCTATTTTCCTTTTTCTCACCTCCTGGACAAATATGCCCCAATGATGAAGATTATCATGAAATACTTTTCATGTGAAGGCAGATTTTCTAGGCTTTATTCCTATCACATCCGGCTCTTAATGCATTTCACTAGGGTAAAACTGCTCAACATACCCTACTACCTTTTCCAGAGCATTGATAAGATGGCCTATATTGTCCAGAAAAGGGAATATGAACATCAAATGAAGAGTCTTTTTCATCATTCCCTCATCAAAATCATAGTCCTCTATCATCTCAAAGAGCTGAACATTGCATGGAGTACCTTCATAGCCAATCCCATATTCACTAGTCCATCTATTCAGAATGTTCAAAATGTCCCTTCATCATCTCATCCTTCCACCTCCATTCCTCCATCTCAGCCTATAGATCATTCATCATCATCAGATCAGTCACCTTCACCATCACCTCCACCATCACCATTTCATGAGCATATTGAGTCACCTAGCAAAGATGAGATCAATGAGTCGGAGCAGATTGAGCAGGTTGAGGTCATCAAGCCTAAAAGGGCAAATTTGGGCACACTGGCACACACTTATCAGAGAGGCCATAGGTAGGTGTTTGCCCCACAAATTGTGGGAGGGGCCTTGCCTTCTTCACCAACAAAGCAGGTACACAAAGGCAAAGAAAAGATGACAGAGACAGAGATTCAGCATGAGGAGGAGGACCTCCATGAGACAGAGTAGGATTTTGACTTGGTTGACCTAGGTGAGCAT
Source organism: Pinus tabuliformis (assembly GCA_031772625.1). Classification (NCBI taxonomy): domain Eukaryota; kingdom Viridiplantae; phylum Streptophyta; class Pinopsida; order Pinales; family Pinaceae; genus Pinus; species Pinus tabuliformis. Next base: position 1,842,403,692 of record CM062819.1, read on the forward strand.
GATGACAATAAGGACACCAGCATTGTCATCAAGGAAAAAGATGCACTCATCAGGGAGCTCCAGATCAACTTAGAGAGGTCAAAATATATCATTTCATATTATGAGCAGGAGAATGAGCAGCTTCAAGCCAAACATGATGTCATGGAGATTCAGCTCATCAAGGCAAAAAGGGAAGCAATGAAAGCCAAGGCATTGCTTGATGAGGCCTATGACAGGTATGGTGAACCTGAAGAAGAGCAAGAAACAAGAAGCAGACCTAGGACTAGAGGGCTGAAAAGAGCTCTAGAACTAGAGAAACAAAAGGAGGCTGAGCTTGCAAATGAGCTCACATGGAATGAGCAGTTTGCCATCTTGATCAATGAGAACCGGGAGCATTGGCTTGATAAGGTCAATCAGCATTTAGAGAAGCTCCTAGACAAGGCTAATCAGCAAAATGACATTCAGAGGAAGATGGCAAAACACTATGCCAACAGAGAAAGAAATGCAAGGGCAAAGCTCAAGGCTGCAAAGGCAAAAATTGAAGCCCTAACTCACCAAGAAGAGAAGAAGAAGCTTGATATACTTGCAGAGGCTTCACTCCAAGCCTAGCCACACCAAACATCAGCTCCTTGACCAATTTTGAAACCTCTTGGCTCATTTTTGTAAATATTGTCTTTTCTGTGTTTTTTTAGGCAATTTAATATCAACAACATGGTCAAACGCGCAGTGCCCTAAGCGTTGCGCACTTTTTTGGGGCACTTTTTGAAGAAATGGAGACCACCATTGGATGCATAATGACAAATACATCTAAGAAAACCATGTTTCCAGCCTTAGTTTGCAAAACTGGCAGGTGAAAAGGGCAAAAAACAAGCAAAAAATCATGTTTCTGCCTCATTTTTGGCCTAGGCGCTGCGCACAGACCAGTCTTGGGAGAATGAAGTTTTGGAGGGTCAAATCAGGTCCATTTTGGAAACTAAAGATAGATTTGGAAACTATACAGGACAAGCTTTCCAATGAGCTATCATGGGCTCAATTTGGACACCAGGAAGGCAGTCAAAAGTAGCCTGTAAGATGGAGGGCACACATGACACTGTGAGGGCGCACTTGACAGAAAGATGGCACACTTGACCATTTGCCTGATTTTTCATTGTTTTTCTCCAAACTCGATTTTCATCTTTGGAAATCAACTTTTTACTGATGTAATTGATATGGCATATGTAATTTTGGTCTTTTACTATTACCTAAGGGTAAATACATTAGGTAAATAGACTTCATCAAGTCAAATGAATCAATTTCAATGTAATTAGGGATGAGTCACTTTGACCACCCTACACTCTAGCTATCAGTTCAGATTTTGGTGGAATTGCTCCTCCTCTCATGGATTCGACCCCTGAGGTTGGGAGGAGTTTGTTTTGAGGTTTATATCTTCCCTTTCTTCACTCTTTTCAGGGGTTGTACTTAGCTGAATGTTGTACTAGTGATCAAAGACACTATTGTATCAGATTTTGGCCAGTATTAATAGATGAGTTGCAACTATTTCTTTGGGATACATGTGGTATGGATGTTTAGCATTATTTCTTCTTTGTTATCATTTGTATGAATGTTTTGTAAGCTCATAAACCATTTCATGTCTGTTATATGGTAATTTTCAAGTTGATAGGCAGAATACATGTTTGCTCATGCTCTATTTTGGGAAAGTTATCATAATTTGTCCATTTTTCTTCAGTTTAGGAAGAATACATCTCATATGCTCTTCCTAACTCCTCATCAGTCTTAAACCATCTCACCAAATCACCTTTTAAGTGCTAAGCCTCCTGCCTACCTTGCCCCTTTGAATGTCTGCAATCATATCTAATTTGCCCTGACCTAGCCTCTTTGACCTAATATCCTCATCCTACAAGACCCAATCAAATCAAATCAAAACAACACTCTGCACTTTTTAACTAGCCTAAAACCCTAATCCATCCAGCCCTCTTGGCTGTGATTCTATGCAGACAGCCCTCTTTGGCCTGGTAGGACTAGCTACCAAGTCAAAAGATTGGTCTGTGGTTACCTCAACTGGACTCTTCCTCAGCCTTGGAGATCTAGAGGAGTGATAACAGAAGGGTTGACACAGTGTCTGCGTCATCAGTTCAAGCCAGGAAGAGGATCAGCGCAGTGGCAAAGAGGAGCAGACCTGACCTACGCAGTGCCCGATCATCTTTCGCAGTCAAGAAAGATTGACGCCCATGGCCAGGAGGTGCGGATTTTGCTGGTGTCGGGATTGCGCAGAGCCTAGAAGCTCTAACCTTTAGTTTGTTGGGGCATAGGAGGCTGTGGGTAAGTTATGGAGTGAAGTTGGTGGGGTACTATGGTCCGAACAATACCTAACAGGGCAAAACCAAGGAGGAGGGAGTTGTTGCTGAGGATTTCTAGCCAAGAAATCCGGATAAGTGGTGCAGTTTTCAGGTTTTCAGGAGGGAATCGAGGCTCAGAGGGAGTCACACCGAGAACTTCCAAGAGGGAAGTAGAGAGACTCGGAAGAGTCGAAAGAGGAGCAGCGAAATGGCAGTGAATGGGGTAAGAGATCAGGACAAACTGGCTAGAGCCTCAAACTTCATAGTCTGAAAGGCCAAGATCTTGTTTGTTCTAGACAGGAATCGTCTCAAGCACTTTGCCTTGAACATGATAGAGATCCCAGTTGACTCGGCTAAGAACGAAAAGTACGAGGAGGCAATGGCGAGGGCCAAGAGCATCATCTTTGACAGGGTCAAGGACCATGTAGTACACATATTGCCGAAAAGGACACGGCAAACGCAATGTGGGAGGCCCTGACGAAATTGTATCAACATACTTTCGTGCAGAGGAAGATGCTAAAAAGAAAATGGGTTGCCGTCATACCAGATGCAGAAGGGAGAATAGATAGACACCTTCCTCGGTCGATTGAAGGAGATCTGGGATCAACTGACTTCCATAGGGGCCACGTCGGATGAGGAGATGATGGTGAGGATCGCATTGAACACAGTCTCAGAGGATTGGGAGGTATTTGTCTAGAGCATACTGGGCACGTCGACCCTTCCAGATTGGGAGGAACTGTGGGCGGCTCTTCGTCAAGAAGAGATCAGAAGGCTAACCAAGGCGGGAAGCAGCGGCAAGGGGGTCAGAATCAAGAAGGAGGAAGAGGAGGATGTCGCCTTAACATCTAAGGGAAAGCAGGAGAAACAGAAAAAGGACCTCTCCAAGGTCAAATGCTTCCACTGTGGGGAACCAAGTCACTATGCGAGCCAATGTCTGAGGAAGAAGAGCAAGGGAGAGGCTTCTGAGACCAAGGCTGCGCCAGCAAGGGTGGAGAAAGAAGTGGAGACAGATGATGACTGTGCCATGAGTGCTCATACGCCACTTGAGAGGAAGTGGGGAGACATCGAGCTGTAGTCAGACAGACTACAGGCGATGAGGGCTAGGATCCTCGACGTACTCAATCCCTTAGATTATACCTTGCTACAGGAGCCCTGAAGAGGAGTAACAGGACTAGCGGATGTCGGTAGAGATAGATGTGGATGGAGCAACAGAGGGAGCTGCAGTGAAGGAGTCCCAGGACAGCGTGAGGCAACAGCGCAGAGGTCAGAGAGGGAGCACTTGTCAGTGATAGATGGAGCTTCAACATCAGAGTGTTTCTAGCCTAACGGAGATGTCAGAGTTGGGAGATCAGTTACTTACTTCTCAGTAACTGAGTTGCAATGCAGCAGTTAGCAGTGGCAATGCTATGAGCAGCATGATGCAACATGATGAGAAGGGTTGCAATGCAGATGTAGCAGTGGCAGTGGCAGGGCCATGGGCAGCAGCACGGATGCAGAGGGAGTTGTCGTACAGATGCAGCAGTGGCGGTGGCAGGGCCATTAGTAGTAGTACATGATGCAGCAGTGGCAGGGCATGTTGGGCAACAGGCCTAGCATTAGCACAGGGACCGATGACGGATGATCAGGGTGATGCTTAGTGAGGAGTATTACTAGAGCGCAGTCCTCGCTAAGAGGGAGTGTTGATTCGGGGTAGCATCGGATGTCCTCTAGCCATGAAAATTGGTGGAGAGGCTAAAGCACATAAGATCTCCAATACCCAGAAATGGTTTGGGCAGAATCTAACCAGTTTGGGAGATATTAAAATAATTAATATTTTTAATGAAGTCCCTAAGTCTAAACTTAGGGAAGATAAAATATTAATGTGAATTAATATAACAATGAGTTAGAATGGTCCAAAAGTCATGGATCAAGCCAGGTCTAATCTTAGCCACTGATTAGGGACTTAATCTCGGTCGTTGTCCACAACAAAAGTATAAGAGGAGGCTTGAGGATCACTTGGAGAACACACCGAGTTGATCAAGAATTTGATTTTTTGGGACAGGGCTTGCTGAGGAAATCGAAGGAGTGATCAAAGTTGCAGCTGAGGGGCAGTGAATTCAGTAGCAGAGAGGCAGAGATAGTACCGGGAGCATCAACACAGAAGCCGGGAGAGGTTTAACGCAAAGCCAGCTAGAGGCTACGCAGAAGTAGCCAGAGGCCACGCAGAGGCAGCCAGGAGCTGCACAGAGCCTGAGGAGGGCCAGTGTGGGAGATGCAGAGGCTCCAGAGGCTAACACAGAGCCCAGAGAGGCTGACGCAGACCCTAGAAGTTGATGCTGGGAGATTTCGTGGGGTAGATTGGGGTTGATATCTGTCTCCGACTTAGAGGTACTACTGCCGAGGGCATTCTCTATTGGGTGAGCCATTTCTGACACCCAGATTGTATTCTGAAACTACTTAATAATAAAACCCTCAAATAGTTGCACCAGTTTTCCCACATTAGGTTTTTTTGGGCACATTAGTCCAAAAATAACAGTGTCACTTGTGTGCTTGTTTTTCCTTCAGTTGATGATCTGTATGTGTTGAGACTGTACTTGTATTTATTTTCATTATTTACATGGTAAATAACTTGTTAATTAACAGAACAAGTAGGAAGAAATAAATCAGAAAGTACAAGAAGGATTTCTAACAGTGAGACTTAGAAATTCCAACATGGAACAAAAAACTAGAAGAATATAACAAAATATCCTAGCACATAAGAAAGAAAAGTTGGGACGATTTCTGGAATAGTGGCAAGAAAAACAAAACAAGTGTTACTGATGATGAACCAAAGCATGAAAATCAAAATAGAAGAGAAAATGTAGCAAAGAAAAAAGCATGGTCAAGGCTATATTCCCCTAAGAAGAAGGAATTTTCCAATAAGGATGATTATTCGTTTCAAGAGAGCCAAGACAGCCATAATATAGAAACTAGTGATAATGATGATGGAATGAAATGGCAGGCTGACGCTAAGAAGCTTGAAGACAAACCGGCTAATGAGAAGGGTAAGAAATCCACAAGACTTATGCCAGAAAGTGACGATAAGAAGGAAGATTCTGGGGCTACAAAATCTTGTTCAACTCCATCATTTAAAAGTAGCTGTCAGTCACCAGCTTTGTGTAAAGAATTTAGGACTCCTCAAGACCCCTAAGGAAACCCATCATTGAAATCTCCTTTCAAAAACAGCTTGCCAGAAACAGTGTCTCCAATGACTCGAGACAACTCCCATGGAAGACAATCTGGGGGCAATGGAGATCCTCTTCGCAGTATGCACCTAATTTTAAAGGACTTCAGTAAGAATGCAAAGGTGGATGGCAAGATAAATAAGGAATTGGAAGTATGGAATGAGTCTCTTAGAGCAGAAGCAATTAAGTACTGTCAAGAAAATGGTTTCAATATGGGCTTATTTAAGGGTGGAGATAACCATACTATTGTGGACACTTATGAGTTGAAGGTAAGGCTTGAGCACCTTCTTGAAAGGATGGCTTTAATCTCTCAGGCTACTGACACAAAGAACCCCTCCTCTGTTACAATATATTTATTTGTTGGTAAAGTTCTCGCTGCCAGATCTGTCAACACATTACAATGTCTTGGAATTACTCACATCTTGTGCCTCTGCCCAATTGAGCTTGGTCAATCAGAAGCACAATATCCGGAACTCTTTGAATACAGTGGTTTCAGAGCCATTCTCCAGCCATCTCTTAGCGCAGCAGAAACAAAAGTCACATTGGTGATGTGGCAGTTTGTTGAATCTATTAATACCAAGCAAGAAGCATTGGCTATCCTTTTGCAGTTGAAACACAGCATGGAAGCTCAGATTATTCAAGCAGAAAGGGCATGCATGATTGAAAGGAAACAAACACAAGAAATGGAAGCTAAATTACTGACATCACAAGATACAGTGAAAACATTAAAGGCTGAGTTGAAAAGAAAAGGATAAGTACTGGAGAAGATGGAAAAAGTGATGTTCCCATTAGATGATAATTGTCTTGATCTAATGAGTTCTTCCTCAGAATATTCAACAATGCAAGTAACATGGCCAGCAAAGCAATCACCTAAGTGCATGCTCACTGGAAAACCTAGTCTGCCATCTATAATCATGACGTGCAAAGAACAACATATACCTGCAAATGGAGATAACCAGGGAAGATATAGAGAATCTGCTAATGAATCAACTGCAGATGTGTTGCTTTTATCAGAAGGAAATGAGAACAAAGAATGCATGTCTATTGAGAATGATTTAAGGTTGTGGTCAGTTGAGGAAAGACAGATGGCAAGCACTATCTGTTTTAAAGGCCAAACAGATATAACTGTAACTAATGTTGCAAGTTTAAAGCAGGATTACTGTACACATGCAGGGGGAAAACATGTTTCTATTGCAATGGCATATCCCTGTGCCAAGTCTGAAAATACCAATGTAAATATTGATTTCAAAGACATGAATTCTGTGGACAAAGAAAATGTTGGGTGTTTTCTTTCTCAAAGGACAATCTTTGTAACCTCTATAAGGAAAGGTTGTACACTTGATGGAGGTTCAGTCCATTTGGATAGAAAAGCATCTCCAACTTCAGAGTCTGATGCTTCCCTAGGTGATGAGAGTAAATTAGCTATGACTGATACAGATGCTATTGCAGTTAGAAATACAAAAACACAAAAAGATTGTGTCTTGTCCAGATGTATATAGTGCAGCATTTCTTCCACAAGATGTAGAAGCAAGTGCACGGGGAGCTGAATCTTCTCAGACTTTTGGTGGAGATGACAAAGCTGCATCTTCTACTAGGGAGAGTCTAGGCATGAAAGTTGAAAACAAAGATGCAAATAATTGTGGACTGGATACCAATAAGCATGTTGAAGAGAAGGGAAATTTAAAAGTTGATTTCAGTACCTCTAACAAGCTTCTTGTTGAGGATAATATTATTTTGAAGTTATCGCAGGGATAATTTTTATATGGCACTGGATAAGATATTAGACTATTTGCAAGAAAAAATTAAAGTTGATGGGCAGTGTTGTGTGACTCTTGAAATTAGCATCAGAAATGGACGCGTTCTTCTGCCTTCTTCTAGGAGTCTTGCTTCATCATCTGCAATTACAGAAGGTAAAGAGGCATTGAATTGAGGTAATCTGAGACGTAATGAAGAGTTCATCAGTCTTCGTAACAAGAATATTTTGCAAATTTTTGCATCTATTGGAAGATTCTTGAGCCTAAAAGTGTATAAAAAGGGGCTTGCTACAACGAAAATATCAAAATAGTTATTCCAGGATCAAATCTACTGCTCATAGGAAAAGAGACAAACTTGCAGGATCAAATTTCTGAGTATTGGATACCATCAACTGCAGACATCATGGAATTGATGCAGCAGCCAGACATGCCATTGCTTGAGAACAAGCAATGTTGGGAAGGGGGAACTGTAATGTTCCCAGAGGATTAATTGGCCCAAGGGATGAAGTAGCCTATTGATCCCCGTAGGCTATAGTCTTCAATAAAGGGGAAAACCTCAAAATACCCAATGTTTGGGCAAGTTTTGGGGCAGCTAGGCAAAGAAACCCAACATTGGTGTTTGGAGTGAATTTTACTCAATCAATTAAGGAGAAAGCCCCTCTCTAGGAAAATCTATAAATACAAGAGAGTGAATTCATTTGAATCATCATTGGATTGGATCAATTACTTCTGTTTTTTGAGCCTCAGGCTCTGAGGGTTTTAAGACCCCTTTCCTCCTATCAATTTCGGTGGTGAAAGATTTTACCCTAGTTGATAATCTCCCTTTATTCTTTTATTTTTATTTTTTATTTTTATTGTCCTTGTTCTGGCACAGGAACACTTTTGAAGGAGGAAAGAATTTTTGCTGAATCAATTTATCTGTTTTAATTGGGCACATAAATTATATATTGGGCAACGAGACCTCTGGAAATCTTTGAATGGTTACGAAGATCTCTTTGAAGGATTGCGATGATCTTTCTGAAGGTAGTGGAGGTCAACTATCTTCTTGTCGGGCGTAAGGACAAAATTGGAGAATAGCAAATTCACCTTGCATTTTGTCTAGCACGAAATTATTGCTGAAGATAAGCAAGGTCTTCAGAGCAACAGGATTCTTATTAGAAGTTATATGCAAAGGAAATAACCACGTGGAAAGCATATCCACTAAGCGGCAAGCTCCCGTTCTAGCACAAATACATTGACTAGGCAGCGAATAATTTATGGTGTCTCAGTCAACGGTTTGTGGAATTAGTCACTGTGCACTGTTGATTTGGGGTAGCATCGGATGTACTCTAGCCATGCAAATTGGTGGTGGAGAGGCTAAAAAACATGAGATCTCCAAGACCCATAAATGGTTTGCGTAGAATCTAACCAGTTTGGGATATATTAAAATAAATAATATTTTTAATGGAGTTCCTAAATCTAAACTTAGGAAAAATAAAATATTAATGTGAATTAATATAAAACAGGGTTAGAAAGGTCCAAAAGTCATGGATCAAGCCAAATCTAATCTTAGTCATTGATTAAAGATTTAATCTCGGTCGTTGATGGACCAACGAGAAAAGTATAAGAGGAGGCTTGAGGGTCAGTTGGAGAACACACCAAGAGAGATCGGGAACTCGATTTTCTGGGGTAGGGTTTGCTGACGAAATTGAGAGTGATTAGAGTTGTAGTTGAGGGGCAGTGAATACATAGCAGAGAGGCAGAGTTAGTACCGGGAGGATCAGCGTAGAAGCCGGGAGAGGTTGACGCAGAACCAGCTAGAGGCCACACAGAGGCCACGCAAAGGCAGCCAGGAGCTGCGCAGAGCCAGAGAGGGCCAGCGTGTGAGACGCAGAAGAACCAAAGGCTGGCGCTGGACCAGAGAGGCTGACACTGGACCAGAGACGCTGACGCAAAGCCTAGAGGCAGCGCTGGGAGATTTTTCATGGGACGGACTGGGAGTTGGACAGCTGGATAGGGTGACGCAGTCCCTATCAGAGTGACGCAGAGCAGCAGAAGTTGCATGTTGTTGTGGGATCATTGATCCGGTGATTTAGCCAAAATATCTGTCTCCGACTGAGAGGTACTACTGTCGAGGGCATTACCTGTTGGGTGAGCCATTTCTGGCACCCAAGTTGTATTCTGAAATTGCATAATAATAAAACCCTCTGAATAGCTACACCTGTTTTCCCGCATTGAGTTTTTTGGGGACATTAGTCCATAAACAACGGTGTCACTTGTGTGCTTGTTTACTTTCAGTTGATGATCTGTATGTGTTGATATTGTACTTGTATTTATTTTCAGTATTTAGATGGTAAATAACTTGTTAAGTAATTGAACAAGTAGGAAGAAATAAATCAAATAGTACAGGAAGAATTTCTAATGGGTTAAACTTAGAAATTCCAACATGGTATCAAAGTGTGGTTGCAAATCCCAGGATAACTGAAGGCATCAGCCGAGCAGAGTAGCAGCAGCAGAAACAGCTATCCCGAGTGACAAAAGTTGTTCCCAGCAGAAAGCAAAAAGGAAAGGGTGACGCAGAGAGCCTTCGTCATCAATTTGAGCCAGGAGGAGGATCAGCGCTGAGGCAGAGAGGAGCATACCTGACCTACGCAGTACCTGGTCATCTTTCTCAGTCAGGAAGGATCGACGTTGTGGCCAGGAGGTGCAGATTTTTTCGGTGCCAAGATTGCGCAGAGCCTAGAGGCTCAGACCTTCAGATTGCTGAGGCATAGGAGGCTGTGGGTGAGTTGCGGAGTGAAGTTGGTGGGGTACTGTGGTCAGAACAGTACCTAACAGGGCAAGACCAAGGAGGAGGGAGTTGTTGTCGAGGATTTCTAGCCAAGAAATCTGGATCAGTAGTGCAGTTACACAAACGATCGGAGTGGGGCATCTCGACATTGGCAGAGGGGTTTCTAGAAGAGAAATCGAGGCTCAGAGGGAGTCAAACCGAGAACTTCCAGACAGGAAGTTGAGAGACTCAACAAGAGTCGATCAGAGGACTTCTCGGAGGGAAGTAGAGAGAGTCGAAAGAGGAGCAGCGAAATGGGTCTGAGGGTTTTAAGACCCCTTTCCTCCTATCAATTTCGGTGGTGAAAGATTTTACCCTAGTTGATAATCTCCCTTTATTCTTTTATTTTTATTTTTTATTTTTATTGTCCTTGTTCTGGCACAGGAACACTTTTGAAGGAGGAAAGAATTTTTGCTGAATCAATTTATCTGTTTTAATTGGGCACATAAATTATATATTGGGCAACGAGACCTCTGGAAATCTTTGAATGGTTACGAAGATCTCTTTGAAGGATTGCGATGATCTTTCTGAAGGTAGTGGAGGTCAACTATCTTCTTGTCGGGCGTAAGGACAAAATTGGAGAATAGCAAATTCACCTTGCATTTTGTCTAGCACGAAATTATTGCTGAAGATAAGCAAGGTCTTCAGAGCAACAGGATTCTTATTAGAAGTTATACGCAAAGGAAATAACCACGTGGAAAGCATATCCACTAAGCGGCAAGCTCCCGTTCTAGCACAAATACATTGACTAGGCAGCGAATAATTTATGGTGTCTCAGTCAACGGTTTGTGGAATTAGTCACTGTGCACTGTTGATTTGGGGTAGCATCGGATGTACTCTAGCCATGCAAATTGGTGGTGGAGAGGCTAAAAAACATGAGATCTCCAAGACCCATAAATGGTTTGCGTAGAATCTAACCAGTTTGGGATATATTAAAATAAATAATATTTTTAATGGAGTTCCTAAATCTAAACTTAGGAAAAATAAAATATTAATGTGAATTAATATAAAACAGGGTTAGAAAGGTCCAAAAGTCATGGATCAAGCCAAATCTAATCTTAGTCATTGATTAAAGATTTAATCTCGGTCGTTGATGGACCAACGAGAAAAGTATAAGAGGAGGCTTGAGGGTCAGTTGGAGAACACACCAAGAGAGATCGGGAACTCGATTTTCTGGGGTAGGGTTTGCTGACGAAATTGAGAGTGATTAGAGTTGTAGTTGAGGGGCAGTGAATACATAGCAGAGAGGCAGAGTTAGTACCGGGAGGATCAGCGTAGAAGCCGGGAGAGGTTGACGCAGAACCAGCTAGAGGCCACACAGAGGCCACGCAAAGGCAGCCAGGAGCTGCGCAGAGCCAGAGAGGGCCAGCGTGTGAGACGCAGAAGAACCAAAGGCTGGCGCTGGACCAGAGAGGCTGACACTGGACCAGAGACGCTGACGCAAAGCCTAGAGGCAGTGCTGGGAGATTTTTCATGGGACGGACTGGGAGTTGGACAGCTGGATAGGGTGACGCAGTCCCTATCAGAGTGACGCAGAGCAGCAGAAGTTGCATGTTGTTGTGGGATCATTGATCCGGTGATTTAGCCAAAATATCTGTCTCCGACTGAGAGGTACTACTGTCGAGGGCATTACCTGTTGGGTGAGCCATTTCTGGCACCCAAGTTGTATTCTGAAATTGCATAATAATAAAACCCTCTGAATAGCTACACCTGTTTTCCCGCATTGAGTTTTTTGGGGACATTAGTCCATAAACAACGGTGTCACTTGTGTGCTTGTTTACTTTCAGTTGATGATCTGTATGTGTTGATATTGTACTTGTATTTATTTTCAGTATTTACATGGTAAATAACTTGTTAAGTAATTGAACAAGTAGGAAGAAATAAATCAAATAGTACAGGAAGAATTTCTAATGGGTTAAACTTAGAAATTCCAACATGGTATCAAAGCGTGGTTGCAAATCACAGGATAACTGAAGGCATCAGCCGAGCAGAGTAGCAGTAGCAGAAACAGCTATCCCGAGTGACAAAAGTTGTTCCCAGCAGAAAGCAAAAAGGAAAGGGTGACGCAGAGAGCCTGCGTCATCAATTTGAGCCAGGAGGAGGATCAGCGCTGAGGCAGAGAGGAGCAGACCTGACCTACGCAGTGCCTGGTCATCTTTCTCAGTCAGGAAGGATCGACGTTGTGGCCAGGAGGTGCAGATTTTGTCGGTGCCAAGATTGCGCAAAGCCTAGAGGCTCAGACCTTCAGATTGCTGAGGCATAGGAGGCTGTGGGTGAGTTGCGGAGTGAAGTTGGTGGGGTACTGTGGTCAGAACAGTACCTAACAGGGCAAGACCAAGGAGGAGGGAGTTGTTGTCGAGGATTTCTAGCCAAGAAATCTGGATCAGTAGTGCAGTTACACAAACGATCGGAGTGGGGCATCTCGACATTGGCAGAGGGGTTTCTAGAAGAGAAATCGAGGCTCAGAGGGAGTCAAACCGAGAACTTCCAGACAGGAAGTTGAGAGACTCAACAAGAGTCGATCAGAGGACTTCTCGGAGGGAAGTAGAGAGAGTCGAAAGAGGAGCAGCGAAATGGCAGTGAATGCGCTGAGAGACCAGGATAGACTGGACGGAGCTTCCAACTTCATAGTCTGGAAGGCCAGGATCTTGTCCATTCTAGACAAGTATCGCATCAAACACTTCGCCTTGAAAACGATAGTGATCCCAGTTGACCCGATTTAAAATGAGAGGTACGAAGAGGCAATGGCCAGGGCTAAGTGCATCATAGTTGACAGGGTCAAGGATCATGTGGCACCACATATTGCCGAGAAGAGTACAGCAAATGAGATGTGGGATACCCTGAAGAAGTTGTATCAAATACTTCCTTGCAGAGGAAGATGCTTCTAGAAAATTAGCTACGGTCATACCAGATGCAGAGGGGAGAGTAGATAGATATCTTCCTCGGGCAATTGACAGAGATCCTGGACCAGCTGACTTCTATAGGGCCCACGCCGAATGAGGAGATGTTGGTGAGGACCGCACTGAACGCAATCTCAAAGGACTGGGAGGTATTTGTCCAGAGCTTATTGGGCAGGTCAAACCTTCCGGATTGGGAAGAACTTTGGGCGACTCTTTGTCAAGAAGAGATCAGACGGCTAACCAAGGCAAGGAGTAGCGGTAAGGGGGTCAGAATCAAGAAAGAGGAAGAGGAGGATGTTGCTCTAGCATCTATGGGAAAGCAGGAGAAACGAAAGGACCTCTCCAAGGTCAAGTGCTTCCACTGTGGGGCACTGGGTCAGTATGTGAACCAGTGTCCAAGGAAGAAGAGCAAGGGCGAGGCTTCTGAGACCAAGGCAGCATGAGCGAAGGAGGAGAAAGAAGTGGAGACGAATGACGACTATGCCATGAGTGCTCATGTGCCACTTGAGAAAAAGTGGGGAGACATCGAGCTGTAGTCAGGATGACTACAAGCAGTGAGGGGCAGGATCCTTGAGGTACCCAACCTCTTGGATTATACCTTGCTACGGGAGCCCCAAAGAGGAGTAGTAGGACTGGCGGATGTCGGTAGAGATAGATGCGGATGGAGCAAAAGAGAGCGCTACAGTGCAGGAGTCCCGCGACAGCGTGAGGCAGCGGTGCGAGATGCATGGAGTTGTTGCAGCAGCGCAAAGGTCAATAGAGGGAGCACTTGTCAGCGACAGAGGGAGATTCAACATCAGGAGTGTTTCTAGCCTGGCAGAGATGTCAGAATTGGGAGGATCAGTTACTTACTTCTCAGTAACTGAGTTGCAGTGCAGCAATTAGCAGTGGCAGTGCTATGGGCAACACGATGCAACATGATGAGAGGGGATGTAATGCAGATGCAGCAATGGCAGTGGCAGGGCCATGGGTAGCAGCACAGATGCAGAGGGAGTTGCCGTACGGATGCAGCAGTGGCAGGGCCATGGGTAGCAGTACATGATGCAACAATGCAGAGGATGTTGGGCGGGGAGGCCTAGCATCAGCACAAGGACCGATGCTAGATGATCAAGGTGATACTCAGTGAGGAGTATTACTAGAGCACAGTCCTCGCTAAGAGGAAGTGTTGATTTGGGGTAGCATCGGATGTGCTCTAGCCATGAAAATTGGTGGAGAGGCTAAAGCACATGAGATCTCCAAGACCCAGAAACGGTTTGGGCAAAATCTACCCAGTTTGGGAGATATATAAATAATTAATATTTTTAATGGAGTTCCTAAGTCTAAACTTAGGAAAAATAAAATATTAATGTGAATTAATATAAAACTAGGTTAGAATGGTCCAAAAGTCATGGATCAAGCCAAATCTAATCTTAGTCGTTGATTAGAGATTTAATCTCAGTCGTTGATGTACCAACGAGAAAAGTATAAGAGGGGGCTTGAGGGTCAGTTGGAAAACACACCAAGAGAGATCAAGAACTCGATTTTTTGGGGCAGGGTTTGCTGAGGAAATTGAGTGAGCGATCAGAGTTGTAGTTGAGGGGCAGTGAATACATAGCAGAGGGGCAGAGTTAATACCGAGAGGATCAGCGCAAAAGCCGGGAGCGGTTGACGCAGAGCCAACTAGAGGCCACACAGAGGCAGCCAGGAGCTGCGCAGAACCAGAGAGGGCCAGCGTGTGAGACGCAGAAGCTCCAGAGGCCGAAGCAGAGCCCAAGGAGGTTAACGTTGGACCAAAGAGGCTGACGTTGGGCCAGAGAGGCTGACGCAGAGCCTAGAGGCAGCGCTGGGAGATTTTTCGTGGGACAGACTGGGAGTTGGACAGTCGGATAGGGTGACGCAGTCCCTATCAGAGTGACACAAAGCAGCAGAGGTTGCATTGTTGTTGTGGGATCATTCATCTGGTGATTTAGCTGGAATATCTTTCTTCGACTGAGAGGTACTACTGCCGAGGGCATTCTTTGTTGGGTGAGCCATTTTTAGCACCTAGGGTGTGTTCTGAAACTGCATAATAATAAAACCCTCTGAATAGCTGCACCGATTTTCCCGCATTGGGTTTTTCCAAGGACATTAGTCCAAAAACAACGATGTCACTTGTGTGCTTGTTTACTTTCAGTTGATGATCTGTATGTGTTGATACTTTACTTGTAATTATTTTCAGTATTTACATGGTAAATAACTTGTTAAGTAATTGAACAAGTAGGAAGAAATAAATCAAATAATACAGGAAGAATTTCTACCAGGTTAAACTTAGTAATTCCAACACGCATATTCAAAATAATTGTTGATGTCAGTGAAGATCTCTGTTGCTACTGAAGAAAGACAGTAGCACGAAATTTTGGCACGCATCCCTGTACAGCATTCAAAACCGAGCCCCTGAAATCAACAAATAGACCCTGAGCAAGTTTGATAAGCTGAGTGCGCGGACGGAGAAAATTATTCGGATATTAGTGAAGAACTAACGCTAGGTTCTGGATTGCTTGGACGCGTTTATTCCCATTCTAGTATTTCTGAAAGAGCTGAAACAAATAAGCCTCATTGACTTGGAGAATACCTAGATTGTGAACACTCTGACATTCCTTGACAAGTTGTGTTGCTGAAGTACCGGGCCTAGAATATCATATTTCTTCTAAAAATTGTAAATGCAGTCGTAAGCCCTAAGAGCACTAAATATAGGACTGAAATTGCCTGAAGGCATAAGGTAGCCAGGATTCAAAGTAAATTCTTCTCTATCCAAAGTAGATTCTTCTCTCCGTTGGATTTTTTGTTGAAGTTTCTAAGCCTACCAGTTAGAAACCCTCCATGCACTTTACTGATTTATTCCTACCTACTTGTTCCGTTACTTAACAAGTTATTTACAATGTAAATACTGAAAATAAACACTAGTGCATGCTCAACATATTACAGATCATCAACTGAAGGAAACAGATACAAGCACACAAAATGACACCATTATTTTTGGACCAATGTCCCCGGAAAAACCCAATGCGGGAAAACCGGTGCAGCTATTTGAGGGTTTTCTTATTAAGCAATTTCAGAGTACAATCTGGGTGCCAAATCTAGCTTACCCAACAGAGAATGCCCTTGGCAGTAGCACCTCAGTCTAAGACAAATGTCCCGGCTGAAACCCCGGATAAACCCTCCGGCAGCTCCTCAGCTCCAATCTGCCCCAGAAACCCCAGCGTCAGCCTCTCTGGACTGCGTCAGCCTCTCTCTGCCCAGCGCTGGCCCTGCGTCACCCTGAATAGGCCTGCGTTAGCCTCAGGAGGCCACACGTCAACCTTCTGGCCATCTGTGTCAGCTACACTGGCCTCTCTAAAGCACTGCGCAACTCCTGGCTGCCCCTGCGTGAGCCCTGGCTACTACTGCATCACTCTCTCTGGCTCCTACACTGATCTACCAGCACTATCTCTGCCTCTCTGTCTCTCTGTACTCACTGCCCCTCAGTTGCAACTCCAATCACTGATTCTATCTCTCTTAGAAAACCCCGCTCTAGAGAATAGAATGACTAATCATCTGGTGTACCCTCCAAGTGACCCTCAAGCCTCCTCTTATACTTTTCTCGTTGACATATCAACAGTTGAGATTAAGTCCCTAATCGACTACTAAGATTAGATCTGGATTGATCCATGTCTTTTGGACCATTCTAACACAGTATTATATTAATCCACATTAATAATTTAATTTCTCAAAGTTTAGACTTAGGGACTCCATTAAAATTATTAATTATTTTAATATCTCATAAACTGTTTAAAATCTGCCCAAACTATTGAAATTTGGTACCAGACGACAGGTGGTTCCCTAAGGCTTTGATCTTTGGCCTAGGGAAAAGTGTCCAAAAGAATTTAATTTTTTTCCTAAAGTGACTTTATAATTTTTATAAAATCAAATCTAATTTAAAAGCGACTTTAAGTGATAAAGTTACTAAAGTCTAAATTTAAAGTGACTTTATTAAAGTCAATGTAAAATTAGAAAGGAAAAGTGACTTTGGAAATAAATGACTAAGTGGGTCTTTATTAAAGTGGGGTGAATTAAAAAAATAGAAAGTGAGATTTAAATGAGCATTTAATCTCAGCCCTAGATCTCAATCTATTTCAACTATTGGATTTAGGGATCACCCAAAAGTCACTTAGGGTTAGATTAAAGGAGGAAAAGGTCATTAATTCTTTCATGAGCAGATTGAGAGAAGGAGAGTAAGAGAACCAGGGAGATTTCTGGACAGTGAGGAGAAGGAGGCTGCAAGTCCATACAGCAGAGTTTTAGCAGGGCGGAGTTTCAGCAAAGCTGAGTTTCAGCAAATCTGTACAGCGGAGTTTCAGCAAGGCTAAGTTAGCAAGTCTGTACAGCGGAGTTTCAGCAGGGCGGAGCTTCAGCAAGGCTGAGTTTCAGCAAGTCTGTACAGCGGAGTTTCAGCAAAGCGGAGTTTCAGCAAGGCTAAGTTTTAGCAAGTCTGTACAGCAGAGTTTCAACAGGGCGGAGTTTCAACAAGGCGAGTTTCAGCGACGCTGTACAGCGGAGTTTCAGCAAGGCTGAGATAAGTTGTAAAAGTTTGCTTGCTGATTTTGCTGAATATTTCTCTTACTGTAAAAAGCATTTTCTAGAAATAAAAGAAAGAGCTCTCGAACTAGTTTTCCCCAAGAGTTGTAGGGGGTTTTTCCAGGGTCACCTTGACAAAAAATCACTGTGTTTAAATGTGTTGAATGGCTGTTTGTATGTGCTGATATTTATTTCTGCATTTTCCAGCATTCTGTAATTTTTCCAGAATTTGTGTTTTCAGCAAAATTTATTTTCCAGTTGTTGGATGTATGGATATGGGAATGGGCATTTAACTATTTTGGAGAAATAAGATGAAACTAAAAACCGGGGTGGGAAATGATAAAGTTTTACATGGTATCAGAGCTTGAGTGTTGAACTGCAGTTTGGGACAGCAAGGAGGAAAATTACAGCCTGTTGATTTTTCACTCAGAAAATTCCAGCAAGCTGATTTTTCACAAACAGCAGTTTTATCTTTACTACAGCAGTGCTATTTTCAGTTTTAGGACAGCATGATGTCATTGGGATTGAGGGTGGAGGATAAGTTGGATGGCCATACAAATTACAGCGTTTGGAAGGAGAGTGCAGAGTATCTTTGAGGAGGCAGAAGTCTGGGACATCATGGTGCATACCACACAGAACCCTGTTGTTGTGCCTACTGATGCTACTCAGTTGACTGAGTATAATAAAAAGAACAACAAGGGTAAGAGACTGATTCTAGACGGAGTCAAAGACCATTGCATTCCTCATGTGAGAGGAAAGAGAAATGCCCATGAGATGTGGACCAGTGTTTTTAAAACCGGAACCGGTGACCGGACCGGTCCACCTAATGAACCGGTTTACCGACCGGAACCGGTCTAACCGGGACTGGTTTGGTCTAAACGAACCGGTTTTTAAAAAATACATTAAATAATTAATTTTTAATGAAACAAAACTATTTTTAAGATGTAAAACCATGATTCCAAGCCAATAGAGACAAAATATGCAAAGTTTGCTCATTTATATACCATGCAAAGGTGAATATATCAAAATGGCACCGAGTGCAATACATATCATCGACAAAATAGAAAAATACATAAGAAATGAGGCTCTAAATGGCCTATAAAGTCCAAAAACAATGCTGCAAGCTATGAGGCCATTGGCCTACTACAAGTCTACAGTGTACACATGATCAATCATCAAGTCCATCACCACTACTAGACACAGGATCATCATCAGGAGCTACATAGACATCATCTGGTTCAGAGTCTGAGGATGCCTCTGCCTCATCTGCAACATCAGTATCAATGCCACCAATGACAATAGAAGTGGACCTAATGGAAGCACGAGTTTTTCGACCTGCACGACTAGTGCCTTCCATTGGTTCCTTGCCTTTCCTTGATGCCGCTACTGATCCTGGTTCTGATGCCGCCACATAATCTGCCTCATCCTCCGCTAAAGCCATGTCGATATCAAAATCAGCCTCAAACACAGGATCTTCAGTCTCCTCCACCCATTCTGATGTTGGATCAATATCGTCCAACACAATGGGATCTAGATCAGGTGATTTGCTCATCATTTGGTTCCTCCTCAGTCGAAGGTTGTATTGCACAAAAACAAGATCATTTAACCGTTTTTGTTCCAAACGGTTTCTCTTCTTCGTGTGTATGCGCTCAAAAACAGACCAATTGCGCTCACAACCTGAAGCACTGCAAGTTTGACTGAGGACTCTAATTGCAAACCTTTGCAATTGAGGACACTGGCCACCAAATGACTCCCACCAATGTGCTGCAAAGAAAAAGACAATAATTAGTAACTTAGTTTATAATTTGAATTGTAAAGAACGTAAACAATTTTAACTTGAAATGAAAAACAAAATGGAAATTGGAATTGCTTACCTGGTTGGTCCACATCTCTTGCCATCTTTGCCAAGTTTTTGCCAAAAGTACCACTTGCTTGATTGAAAATAGTAAGCTGTCTATGTATATCCAACTGGTCTACATGGTTAGGGACCATGCGCTCCAAGCAATCAATCAATCCAGCTCTGACCTCCCCATCATGCTGATCTCCTAGCCGATTTTTATAGTGATACCTTGGGTTCAAAAAATACCCGGCTGCATGTATAGGACGATGGAGTTGATTGTTCCATCTGTTATCAATGATCTCCCATATACGGCCATATTTAGCTAACCTGTCATTGTAAGCTGCTCGTATCTGCTCCTTTGCCTGATCCATAGCTTCATAAATGTAGCCCATGGCCAATCTTTCCCCATCCACCAACCTTAGCACCTTAACAAGGGGCTCGGTAATTTTCACAAGCTCTACAGACCTTTTCCAAAAATAAGTGTCTAACACTTTCTTTTTGGTGTCTTTTCCATCTGGTCTACGAGCCCACCAAGATTCAGACCATTCATCAGAGGAAAACATTTTCTGCAAGTTTCTATGTTGACCATTGAGACATTGCAACGTGAGGAAGTGAGTTGCAAATCTCGTAATTGCAGGCCTAACAAGCTCTTTGCCTCCAGTGTGTTTCCTCATTAGGCTCAATACCCATGAGTGGTTGTAAATGTATTTTGTAATGCACTTGGCATGCTCTACAGTGTTTTTTACCCACTCCACCTTGCCTATATCCTCAAGCATGAGGTCTATGCAATGTGCAGCACATGGAGTCCAAAATATGGTGTTATATTTGGCCTCAAGCATCTTTCCAGCAAGAACATAGTTTGAGGCATTATCAGTGATGACCTGCACAACATGCTGCTCCCCAACTTCCTGAATAATGTTATCCAAAAGCTCAAATAGAAGGCTTGCATCCGTTACCCTATCAGATGCATCAACTGATTTCAAAAACATGGTTCCTTGAGGGCAAGAAACAAGGAAATTAATGATAGTGCGGTTCTTTCCATCGGTCCATCCATCTGACATAATGGAACAACCTGTTTTGACCCATGACTCTCTAAACTCAGCCAAATACTCATCAATGGAAGATATCTCTTTTTGCAAAAGAGCTCCCCTCAAGTCATGCATACTAGGGCCTTTGAAGCCCTTTCCTGCAGCTATAACAGAGTCCCACATAGCTTGGTAATAAGGTGAGCGAGCAGCATTAAATGGGATATCTGAATCATACCACCATCTAGCAATGTATTGGTGAGAAGTTTCTTTGCATTGTTTTTTCCAATGCTGATCCAAAGTGGGTTGAGAACTTGGCTGGGAGGAAGTGGGATTAGATTTAGAAGAGGCAATGTTGGCAGAAGATGAGAAATAACTTTGGATGTTTGGTCTCTTTGCTCCTTTTGATGGTTGGCCAACTCCAACAGAAGGATGAACATAGTGAAAGGGGTCATTGGTGGAAGGGATAGAAGTGGAGTCTTGAATCTCATAATCATCATACCCACTCTCTTTCATAAGATTCATGGCTTCCATTAATTCCCTCTTCCTTGCAATTTCATCTTGGATGGCCTTCTCCCTAGCCTTATCCTCATAAAATTTTTCAAGCTTGGCAATGTATTCTGCCCTAATAGGACCTAACAGTTCTTTTGGTGCATCACATGGCTTTACTTGGCCTCTTACCCCAGCCAAGTGTTGTTTCAACCTAAGAATACCCCCACCTCCAATAGATTTATGGCATAATTTGCATATCATTTTTCCCTCAATTACATCACAATGAACCCATGCACTGTCCTTTCCTTTTGGAGCCATGTTTGCTTGAAATAATAACAATTTGCAAAGAAATCTGCCATTTAAAAAAAAAATTGCAGCTAAGGAACATGGAAAACCAATGATAAATGTAGGAAAAAAAATGCACATGCAAGCTACAAAAATTGATAGCATAGAGCTAGAGAGTTCATAGGCTTAGCATAGATGATAGATCATTGAAGTGAGAAGTTTATAGCACAAAAAAAATAATTCATGGACAGCAGACCCAAATGAGGAATTATCAAGTGCAAATCCTTACCTGGAAATGCAAAGTAGCTCCCTTAGCCTCCTCTTGATGATGGCAACTCCACTGACAGCTACACACTATCTCCAAAATAGCTCCAACTCCAACTCCAAGATGACTACTTCAGCAAAAACTCCACACTCTCCAAGCTCACAAACAAACTCACAAACACTCCAAATCAGTTGTGTGAGACAAATGAGAGTGAGAGGGGTGTCTTATAGCAAGTGTGAGGGTGTTTTTGGAGGGAAAATCCCTTTCCCTCACCCCCAAAACCCCTAAACCGCCCTCAGTTCCAAAAAACCGCTGCGCTTTTTGCTTGACCGGCGGCCTGTCCATAAACCGGCCGGTTTAGGACGGAACCGGCCGGTTTAGGACGGAACCGGCCGGTTAGCAATAAACCGGCCGGTTCCGCCCTAAACCGGCCGGTTTTTACCGGTTAGGGCAATTTTCCGGGCAAAGGGTGCTGTAAACCGGGTTTTTTTCACCGGTTCTGACCGGTGAGCCTCCCAACCGGCCGGTTAGGCCGGTAACCGGTTGGACCGGAACGGTTTTTAAAACTATGATGTGGACAGCATTGTCCAATCTCTACCAGAGTACCAATGAGAACCGGAAAATGGTCTTGAAGGAGAAGTTGAAGACCATTAAGATGGGTAATGATAGTGCAGCTGGATATCTCACAAAGATTACTAATGTGAGAGATGAGTTGGCAGCAGTTGGAGAGGTCATTCCACCCACTGAGTTGGTGCGGATTGCAGCGAATGGCCTCCCCCATTCATAGATGAACTTTGCTGATGGGGTTTGTGCACGTGAGACCCTTCCCACATGGGAGAGGTTTTGGGATGATTGCATTCAGACAGAGATCAGGAAAGGTCAGCTTGGAGCAACCAAGCCAGCTGAGCAGGATGAGGATGTAGCATTGGTGGCAGGAGGCAAGAAAAGCAAAGGGAAGAAGCAGGCTTCCACAAGCAATGGTGGGGGCAAAGGCAAAGGTAAAGGTAAACAGGATAACACACAGAAGGACTATTCCAAGGTGAAGTGTTGGAATTGTCAAAAGATGGGACACTATGCAGTTGTGTGTCCAGAGAAGAAGAAGAAGAAGGGGAAGAACCAGAGCGTGGCAGCTTCAGCAGAGGTTGAGGACTTTGCAGTTCGTTTTGACCGGGAGTTTGGGTTCACTGCGTATGAGTCCTCTAGTGTAGGATCACCTGCCACACAGGTTCAGAGGGAGCATGCTTTTCCCTCGATTAGCGGAGCATCTTCGGGTATCTGGTATGTGGACAATGGGGCTTCACGTCACATGACAGGGGTCCGTGAGTATTTCTCAGAGCTTTCAGAGAGTGGCACTGATATAGAGGTAGTACTCGGTGATGACAGAGTTGTTAGAGCAGTCGGTGTGGGGACATTGACATTTCAGAGGGAGTCCAAACCTCCCTTGAAGGTGTCAGATGTTCTTTATGTGCCGGGGATGAGGAAGAACCTCATATCCGTCTCAGCTTTGGAGGACAGAGGATATAAGGTACTATTCAGGGGAGGACAAGTGTTGATGTATCCCAGGGGCACTCCAACTGATTCAGCTAGAGTGATAGGTGTATGCCATGCAAAGGTGTACAAGTTTGCATTCCAGTCCCTTTTGACATTGAGCAGTAGTATCGACAGCAGAGCTAGCAGTTCTGAGCTATGTGAGATTTGGCACCGCAGGATGGGGCATATGTATCATGGAGCCTTGAGGACCTTGTGGGAGATCACTACAGGTGTGCCAGATTTCAGTACTGATCACTTTGATACTTGCAGAGGATGTGCGATGGGCAAGTTTGCCAAATCTCCTTTTCCCAGCAGTGACAGCAGAGCGACTGGGATACTTGATTTGATTCATTCCGATGTGCGCGGTCGGATGTCTCATGTTTCCTTGAGTGGATATGAGTACTATGTTTTATTCATTGATGATCACTCCAGGAAGACCTGGATTTATTTCTTGAAGACCAAGAGTGAGGTCTTCAAGCGGTTTCAGGAATTTAGGGCTCTTGTGGAGACACTGACAGGTCGAAAAATCAAGTCCCTGAGGTCGGAGTCCCTATGTTGCGGGGGAGCACCCCCCCCCGTCGAACCCGCTCACAAATCGCGCTCCGGGCGGGAGCGGCTCGGGAGCGCGCTGTCCGGGAGCGATTTTCGGGAGCGCGCTCCCTCAAAAAA
Source organism: Pinus tabuliformis (assembly GCA_031772625.1). NCBI lineage: Eukaryota > Viridiplantae > Streptophyta > Pinopsida > Pinales > Pinaceae > Pinus > Pinus tabuliformis. Next base: position 1,842,427,351 of record CM062819.1, read on the forward strand.
ATTTGCGCTCCCTGGTCTGTTAGGAATCGACTTACGGAGCGATCACTCCGGGAGCGATTTGCGCGGGGCCAGGAGCGGGTCGGTGGAAAAAAATTCCACGGACCCGAAAAAAAAAAATAAATAAATAAATAAATAAAAATAAAAATTTAAAAAAAATTGGTTTTAAAAGGCCAATGGGCCAAAAAAATATTCATTGTTACTTCATTGAGCTTGAGTTTGGAGCTGGAGCAAGAGCAAAGGAGCGAGGAGCAAGTGTTGAGGAGCGAGGAGCAAGTGCCAAGGAGCGAGGAGCAAGCCTGCAGAGGTAAGTAACTTAGTAATTTAGTTAGTTTAGCTCGTTAGGTAGTAATTTAGTTAATTTAATTTAGCTTATTGAGTTTAAAAATCATGTATTTAAATTAAATTAATAAATTAAATTAATTAATCCCAATAAATTAAATTAATTTGCAGATTCAAGAATCAAAACCCTACAAACATCAAACACCATGGACCTGGCTATATTTCTTGGCATTTTCCTCTTCATGGTCCCTTTTATGGTTATTATGGTGCTGGAGAATAGGAAACGGAGGGGCCAGCCCCAAACTGAAGAGGGGGATGAAGAAGCCGGAGAAAGTCAAATGGGTGAAAACCCCGGTGAGGAGGAGCTGGAGGAAGGTGAACATGACCCTCAAAAAACTAAACAAGACCAAACTCCATTGTGGAAATATGTTAACAGGGCTGAAACAGGGAGAGGGGGTGGAACCACTAAATTTCATTGCCCCCATTGCAACACTGATTACACAGGTTCATACACCCGTGCTAGAAGACACCTCTGCGAGAAAAGGCCATGGGATGGAGAGAAACAAATAGGAATCAAAACTTGTACAGCGGTGTCAGCAGCGGAGAGAGCCAAATACATAAGGGAAGAGGAGGAAGCCCAATACAGAACAAAAAAATCAAGGGGTTCCTTGATGAGGGATGTAGGAATGATGTGGATTCAAAAGTTTACAGGTTTCTCTATGCATGTGGGATACCATTCAATGTTCTTCGCTCACCTTATTGGCACGAAATGGTTTCTGCCATAAATGATGCCCCTAAAGGATACAAGAGCCCTGGGTATGACAACGCAAGAACCGTTGGCCTTGATCATGAAAAAACAAAAATATCACATTCTTTGAATAAAATGACAAGTTCTTGGACTGACCATGGGGTGTCCATTGTATCTGATGGATGGACAAATGTAAAAGGCAAACCATTGATAAGTGTTCTCGCTGTGTCTGTTAGTGGTCCCATCTTTCTAGCTGCACATGATTACTCAGACAAGTTCAAGACCGCCATCAACATTGCAGAAGCATTACTTGAAACAATTGAGCGTATTGGCCCATACAATGTCATCCAAGTCATCACTGATAATGCTCCTAATTGTAAGGCAGCGGGAGCAATTATTGAGGATAACTACCCCAACATATTTTGGTCTGGATGTTTGGTTCACACATTGAACCTTCTGTTGCATGATATTGTCAAAAACAAAAATGAACAATACCAATGGATTGGTAATTTGTACAAGAAAGGCAAACAAATGATAAAATTTATTACAAATCATAGCAATACCCATGGCCTTTTCCGCAGTCACTCGAGATTGGAGTTGCTGAAGATTGCGAAGACTAGATTTGGTAGCTATTACCTCACCTTCAGGCGCCTTTTGAAGGTAAGAGAGGCATTAGCTAGCATGGTATCAAGTCCACATTGGCAGGTATTAAAGAAAAGGGCTACAAATGTAGCTGACATGGCAGGTTTTGAAATGGTGGAGGAGGCCGCTCTTGATGGGTAGTTTTGGACAAGTGTGAGGCAGGTATTGGATTTCACCAAGCCAATTTATCACATGATTTGGTTTGCAGATACAGACAAACCAGTGATTGGCGAGGTGTATGAGCAAATGGATACCATGTTGGGGGAAATAAAAGACATTGTTCATAATAGAGATCCCAACTTGTACAAACTGATTCATGATTGTGTGTGTGAACGGTGGAATAGGCTTAACCTTCCACTACATTGCTTGGCGTATATCCTTATGCCAAAATACTACTCTACATCTTGGTTCGGCCAACCTGCAGCAGGGGGTGGGGTTAGGACCAAACCCTATTTAGATCCAGAGGTAACTAAAGGATATTTGGAAGCATTAGAAAAGTTGGTACCTGACAGGGAGGAATGTGCCGCTGTGCGCCTTGAAATAGGCAGATATTTCAGTGGCACTGGTTTGTATGGTAACTTCCATGCAATCGACGACAAAGATAAATTTGAATCTCTCACATGGTGGGAAACATATGGCGGCCACGGACTTTTGCCAAAATTGGCAAAAAAAGTTCTTTCACAGGTTGTAAATTCTTCTTCTGGAGAGAGGTGTTGGAGCACCTACAGCTATATACATAATGTGAAAAGAAACAGACTCAATGAAAACCGAGCAGAAAGCTTGGTTTATGTGCACTACAACTTGAGGTTGTTGAGTCATTACTGTGATCGGGCTAATGAGGATCCCACATATAAAATTTGGGACAATCACCCAGAAGATGACAATTTGGAGGATGGCATTGTACATATTGAAGAACTAGAAGAGGAACTTGTAAGGGATGAAAATGAAGCAGCTGCAGCAGCCATGCCACCTCCACCTCCACCTCCACCATCCAGTAGCAGTGCTCGAGGTCCGAGTCTTGTTCCTTTGTTGTCGCCACCTCCATCTACACCCTCGCATGGAGGTTCTAGTTTTGGTTGTCGGTCTGTAAGGGAGACTCCTAGAAGACCACCACGACCTGCTTATACTCCTGGAGACTCTCGTGGCAAGGGCCACATGTAGATTTACAGTTTACTTGTCTTTTTTAGTTTCTATTAGACTTTAGTTTTCATAACTGTTGAGTTTTGAGTCCTTGACTCTTGACTCTTGACTCTTTCATATCATAATGATATTTTTTGTAAACATTATATCACTGTGACAATGAAAATTTGAAGTTTGAAGTTGGGCCTTGGCAATTATAACTCATTGGTAATGATTGTGAATTATGAATATGATGCTTTGTGAAAGACTAAAGTTGTTTCATTTCATCTCATTATTCATGTTTCATTTTATAAATTTTTAACATTTCATATCATGTTAACAGTTAGAAGTTAGGACTTAGAAATATCTTCGATATTACTTCTTGTAATGGTTAAACTTAGCTTACAAGTACAACTTTGGTGATCAATGATGATAAATGTTATTGAATTTTCAATTCTGAAAGCTTGAAGTTGAAACTTTAAGATTTGATGAATCATGATTTATAAGACTCAATATGTTGCAGTTGTAATATGTATTTTACTAACTTGTGGACATGGTTGATGACGATTATAATTTCTAGATGATTGATGTGATATGGTTCAATGATCAATCTATGTTTTTTTATGTTTTTTATGTCTAATTCATCATTCTACATGTTTTTGTTGACATATATGTATCAAAAATTAAAAAATATAAAAAATATATATCTTTTTAAAAAATCGCTCCCGGATTCGCTCCCAAACCGGGAGCTTCTGAAAATGGTCGCTCCCGCTCCCGTTTTCGCTCCCACTCCCCGCTCCCGCTCCCGCTCCCAAGTAACATTGGGTCGGACAATGGGGGAGAGTACACCCTTGGAGAGTTTGTTGACTACTGTGTGAAGGCAGGCATTAGGAGGGAGTTCACTGTTCCTTACAACCCCCAGTAGAACGGGGTTGCGGAGAGGAAGAACAAATCCATCGTAGGGGCTGCCAAAGCCATGTTACATGATCAGGGGTTGCCATTGTTCTTGTGGGCAGAGGCCTGCAACACAGCTGTTTATTTGCAGAACAGGAGTCTGCACCGTGCCTTGGGGCACATGACTCCGGAGGAGGCTTTTTCTGGGAAGAAGCCTGATATTGGTCATCTTCGTATCTTTGGATGCATTACATACTCCTACATACACAAGGAGAAGAGGAGCAAACTAGAGCCCACCGCAAAGAAGGGTATCTTTGTGGGCTACAGTGAGACCTCAAAGGCCTTTCGGATTTACATTCCTGCACAGAGGAAAGTTGTGGGATGTGAAGTTTGAGGAGGACAGGGCCTTTAGGAGGTCACGGGAGTTAGAGTATCTGGATCAGCCAGACCCTCAGCAGCAGTTGAGTCAGTCGCAAGGATCTAGTGGGCAGGGATCAGGAGGATCCGGAGGTACATCTATGAGGATGTCAGGTCCGTCAGTGAGCAGTGGCTCGCCGAGCCAGAAGGGTGGTGCTCCGGGCAGCATGCAGAGCAGTTCACTAGGGAGTCCACTGATGGACAGTTCACACGGTACCTCAGCTTCTACAGGTTCAGGTGCAGGCAGGAGGACAGCAGACAGACAGTCAGGAGTTCAGGCTCCTGATGATGATGAGGAGGACGAGTTTCATTCTCCTATGGGAGAAGTGCGCTCAGGGAAGAGGAAGCCCAAGTGGCTTCAGGACACCTTGAGAGATGCCACATCTGTTGCTAAGCCTAAGAGGCCGGTCAGAGAAAGTAGACCACCTGAGAGGTTTTGTAGCTATATGGCAATAGTTACCAGCATCCTTGACTCTGAGCCTTCTAGCTATGAGGAGGCAGCTAGCCAGCAAGTCTGGAGAGAGACCATGCAAGAGGAGTATTCTTCTATCATGAAGAATGATGTTTGGGAGGTGGTGCCGAGGCCTGAGGGCAAATCCATGGTTACTTCCAGATGGCTTTACAAGGTAAAGCATGCTGCAAAGGGCAGCATTGAGAAATTCAAAGCGAGGTTTGTGGCTAGAGGGTTCTCCCAGGTAGAGGGAGTTGATTATGAGGAGACCTTCGCTCCCGTGGCTCGATATACTTCGATCCGCTCCATTATATCGATAGCAGTAGAGATGGGTTGGAAGATCCACCAGATGGATGTGAAGACTGCATTTCTCAATGGCTTCATACAAGAGGAGGTGTACATTGAGCAGCCACAAGGCTTTGAGGTGCATGGGAAGGAGTCCCATGTGTGCAGACTGAAGAAGGCCCTTTATGGCCTGAAGCAAGCTCCCAGAGCTTGGTACTCCAGGATAGATACATACTTGCAGGGGATGGGTTTCACAAAGAGTGAGGCAGATCCGAACCTTTACTTTATTGTGATTGGTGAGGAGCCTCTCATTCTGGTGCTGTATGTGGATGACTTGGTCATTACAGGTGCAGAGAGATTCATAAAGCAATGCAAGAGAGATCTTGTGGCTGAGTTTGAGATGAAGGACATCGGCTTGATGCATTACTTTTTGGTTTTGGAGGTGTGGCAGGAGGAGGGACATTTCTTCTTGGGGCAGGGGAAGTATATTGTGGACATCCTTAGCAGATTCCACATGGAGGATTGTAAACCCATGTCGACACCGATGATTACCAACTGGAAGAAGCTTCATGCTTCGGATTCCGAGTTGGTGGATCCCACATTGTACAGGCAGCTAATTGGTTCCTTGATGTATTTGGTCAACACTAGACCAGATATTTGTTTTGCAGTCAACACAATGAGTCAGTTTATGTGTGAGCCTAGGAAGGTTCATTGGGTGGCCGCAAAACACATTTTGCAGAACTTGCAAGGGACAGTGGATTATGGTCTGGACTACAGGCAGGGGGATGGAGTGAGATTGGCAGGTTATACTGATTATGATTGGGCAGGTTGTGCTTCTGATAGGAAGAGCACTTCGGGGTGTTGTTTTGGGTTGGGTTCGGCAATAGTGTCATGGTTCAGCCGGAAGCAGCAATCAATAGCATTGAGTTCAGCGGAAGCAGAGTATATGGCAACCAGTCTAGCTAGTTGTGAGGCCATCTGGCTTCGCAAGATGTTGTTTGGCTTATTTGGTCAGCCGTTGAGACCTTCAGTGATTTACTGTGATAATCAGAGTTGCATTAAACTCACAGAGAATCCAGTATTTCATGACAGGTCAAAGCATATCGGGATCAGATATCATTTCGTCAGAGACTATGTTCAGAAGGGCACTGTGAAGCTTGAGTATATTCCCACTGATGAGCAGGTTGCAGATATTCTTACCAAAGCCTTACCACGGGGCAAGCATGACTACTTGAGAGACAAGATGGGTGTGGTGAGGAACACCTTCCTCGGTAAGAGCGAGTGTTGAAATTTGGTACCGGAGGACAAGTGGTTCCCTAAGGCTTTGATCTTTGGCCTAGGGCAAAGTGTCCAAAAGAATTTAATTTTTCTCCTAAAGTGACTTTATAATTTTTATAAAGTCAAATCTAATTTAAAAGTGACTTTAAGTGATAAAGTTACTAAAGTCTAATTTTAAAGTGACTTTATTAAAGTCAATGTAAAATTAGAAAGGAAAAGTGACTTTGGAAATAAATGACTAAGTGGGTCTTTATTAAAATGGGGTGAATTAAGAAAAAAGAAAGTGAGATTTAAATGAGCATTTAATCTCAACCCTAGATCTCAATCTATTTCAGCCATTGGATTTAGGGATCACCCAAAAGTCACTTAGGGTTAGATTAAAGGAGGAAAAGGTCGTTAATTCTTTCATGAGCAGATTGAGAGGAGAGCAAGAAAGCCAGGGAGATTTCTGGACAGTGAGGAGAAGGAGGCTGGAAGTCCGTATAGCAGAGTTTCAGCAGGGCGGAGTTTCAGCAAGGCTGAGTTTCAGCAAGTCTGTACAGCGGAGTTTCAGCAAGGCGGAGTTTTAGCAAGTCTATACAGCGGAGTTTCAACAGGGCGGAGTTCAGCAAGTCTGTACAGCGGAGTTTCAGCAAGGCTAAGTTTTAGCAAGTCTGTACAGCGGAGTTTCAGCAGGGCGGAGTTTCAGCAAGGCTGAGTTTCAACAAGTCTGTAAAGCGGAGTTTCAGCAAGGCGGAGTTTCAGCAAGGCTGAGATAAGTTGTAAAAGTTTGCTTGCTGATTTTGCTGAATATTTCTCTTACTGTAAAAAAAGCATTTTCCAGAAATAAAAGAAAGAGATCTCGAACTGGTTTTCCCCAAGAGTTGTAGGGGGTTTTTCCAGGGTCACCTTGACCAAAAATCACTGTGTTTAAATGTGTTGAATGGCTGTTTGTATGTGCTGATATTTATTTCTGCATTTTCCAGCATTCTGTAATTTTTCCAGAATTTGTGTTTTCAGCAAAATTTATTTTCCAGTTGTTGAATGTATGGATATGGGAATGAACATTTAACTATTTTGGAGAAATAAGGTGAAACTGAAAACCGGGGTGGGAAATGAGAAATTTTTACACACTCTTTCTAGGTATTGGAGATCTCTTGTGCCCCAACCTCTCCACCAAATTTTGTGGCTAGAGCACATTCGATGCTACCACAAATCAACACTCCCTCTTAGCAAGGACTGTGCTCTAGCAATAGTCCTCACTGAGTATTACTCTGATCATTCGACATCGGTCCTTGTGTTGATGCTAGGCCTGCTACCCACCATCCTTTGCACTGTTGTATCTTGTACTGCTGCCCATGGTTCTGCCACTGCTGTATCTGTACGATAGCCCCCCATGCATCTGTGCTGCTGCCCATGGCTCTGTCGCTGCTGCATCTGCACTACATCTCCTCTCATCATGTTGCATCATGCTGCCCACTGCTGCACTGCAACTCAGTTACTGAGAAGTAAGTAACTGATCTCCCAACTTTGACCTCTCTGATGGGCTAGAGACACCCGCTGATGCTAAAGCTCCCTCTGCCGCTAATAAGTGCTCCCTCTCTAACCTTTGCGCTGCTGCAACAACTCCCTGCATCTTGCACCGTTGCACACCTCTCTGTGCCATCCTGCACTGGTGCAACACTCCCGTGCCTCTCGCACTGTTGCAGCCTACTAGCCTTGCACTGTCTCGAGACTCCTACACTGTAGCTCTCTCTGCTGCTCCATCCACATCCATCTCTACCCACATCAGCCAGTCCTGCTATTCCTATTCGGGGCTCCCGTAGCAAGGTCTAATCCAAGAGGCTGGGTACCTCAAGGATCCTACCCCTCATCGCCTGTAGTCCGCCTAACTACAGAGCAATGTCTCCCCACTTCCGCTCAAGTGGTGTGTGTGCACTCATGGCATAGTCATCCTCTGTCTCCACTTCCTTCTCTGCCCTTGCTGGCGCTGCCTTAGTCTCGGAAGACTCTCCCTTACTCTTCTTCCTTGGACACTAGGTCGCATAATGACCCAGCTCCCCACAGCGGAAGCACTTGATCTTGGAGAGATCCTTCTTCTTCCGTTTTTCTTGCATCCCCTCAAATGCTAGGGCAACATCTTGCTCCTCTTCCTTTTTGACTCTGATCCCCTTACTATTGCTTCCCGCCTTTGTCTGCCGTCTGATCTCTTCTTGGCGAAGAGCCGCCCACATTTCCTCCCAAGGTGGAAGGGTCCCTCTACCCAGCATACTCTGGACAAATACCTCCCAATATTCTGAGACTGCATTCATGGCTGTTCTCACCATCAATTCTTGATCCGGCGTGGCCACTATGTAAGTCAACTGGTCTCGGATCTCATTCAATCCACCGAGGAAGGTGTCAATTGGTTCTCCCTTCTTCATCTGATATGACCTCATCTGATTTTCTAGGAACATTCTTCTCTGCACAGAAGTATGTTGGTACAATTTCTTTAGGGCTTCCCACATCTCATATGTCATTTCCTTCTCGGCTATGTGTGCTACTACATGGTCCTTGACCCCGTCAAGGATGATGCTGTTGGCCCTCGTCGTTGCCTCCTCGTACTTGTCATTATCAGTTGGGTCAACTAGGATAGCTATCGTCCTTAAGGCGAAGTGCTTAACACGATTCTGTCAAGTACAGATAAGATTTTGGCCTTCCAGACTGCGAAGTTTGAGGCTTCGTCCAGTCTGTCCTATTCTCTTACTCCGTGTAGTGCCATGTTGCTCTTCTACTTCCCTCCTGGAAGTTCTCGATGTGACTCCCACTGAGTCTCGGTTTCCCTCCTGGAAATCCTTCTGTCGATGTCGAGATGCCCCCTACTCTGATCATCTGTGCAACCGCACCACTGATCCGGATTTCTCGACTAGAAACCCTCAATAGCAACTCCCTCCTCCTTGGCCTTGCCCTGTCAGGAACTGTTCTGAATACAGTACCCCACCAGTGCCACTCTGAACTTTCCCACAGCCTCCTAAACCCCAACAACCTGAAGGTGAGAGCTCCTAGGCTCTACACAATCCCATCACCAACAACTCGGCCTCCTCAGCCATCTGCGTCACAACCCTCTAGCCCTCTGCGTGAGCCTCCCTTGGCCTCTACGCTGCCTCTTCCTAGCTCACCCTTGATGACACAGGCACTGCGTCACCCTTCCCTTGTTGTTGCTCTGCTAGGAACAGCTTTTATCACTCGGGACAACTGTTTTTTGCTACTATTGCTCCACTTGGCTAATGTCCTCAGTTCTCTTGTGATCTGCAACCACGCTCTAATGCCATGTTGAAGTTTCTAAGTCTACCAGTTAGAAACCCTCCATGCACTTTAATGATTTATTCCTACTTACTTGATCTGTTACTTAACAAGTTATTTACAATGTAAATACTGAAAATAAACACTAGTGCATGCTCAACATATTACAAATCATCAACTGAAGGAAATAGATACAAGCACACAAAATGACACTGTTATTTTTGGACCAATATCCCCGAAAAAACCCAATGCGGGAAAACTGGTGCAGTTATCTGAGGGTTTTCTTATTAAGCAATTTCAGAGTACAATCTGGGTGCCAAATCCGGCTTACCCAACAGAGAATGCCCTTGGCAGTAGTACCTCTCAGACTGAGACAGATGTCCCAGCTGAAACCCCAGATAAACCCTCTGGCAGCTCCTCAGCTCCAATCTGCCCCAAAAAACCCTAATGTCAGCCTCTCTCTGCCCAACGCTGGCCCTGTGTCACCTTGAATAGGCCTGCATTAGCCTCAAGAGTCACTGCATCAGCCTTATAGCCCTCTGTGTCAGCTACGCTAACCTCTTTGAAGCATTGCGCAGCTCTTGGCTGCCTCTGCGTGGCCCTGCGTGAGCCCTTGCTGCTACTGCATCACTCTCTCTGGTTCTTGCGCTGATCTCCCGGCACTATCTCTGCCTCTCTGTCTCTCTGTACTCACTGCCCCTCAGTTGTAACTCCGATCACTGATTCTATCTCTCTTAGCAAACCCCGCTCTAGAGAATAGAATCACTAATCATCTGGTGTACCCTCCAAGTGACCCTCAAGCCTCCTCTTATACTTTTCTCGTTGACATATCAACAGTCGAGATTAAGTCCCTAATCGACGAGATTAGATCTAGTTTGATCCATGTCTTTTGGACCATTCTAACACTGTTTTATATTAATCCACATTAATATTTTAATTTCCCTAAGTTTAGACTTAGAGACTCCATTAAAAATATCAATTATTTTAATATCTCCTAAACTATTTAGAATCTACCCAAACCCTTTCTGGGTATTGGAGATCTCATGTGCCCCAACCTCTCCACTAAATTTTGTGGCTAGAGCTCATTCGATGCTACCACAAATCAACAATTTTGTTATATCGTAGTCTGTGAACTGTTGAACCGATTTGAGCATAAGCATATTTGGTTGAAATCTGTGGATTGACCTTTTGGATTATATAATGTTGGACCCTTGGACTATACTATGGGAATTATGATAGCATTGCTATCACATTTGTTGCAATCATATGTTGTAAATGATAAATGCAACACTATTAATTGCATTTATTTATCTGATTGCATATTGTTCATGAAATGTTATTGAAACCCTAGTCATTTATGGGAAAAACTCGGGCAAAAATTCCATTATTATATCACAAAGACTGAATATGAAGGTAACATCTGTGAGACTACCATCAAATATAGCAAATCTAAAATTAGACACTGCTAAAAATAAGAACATCTTGCATGTGGATGAAAGAAGTCTCATTAAACTCACTTCTCTACAAGGAACCCAAAAATGTGCTCAGAAATAACATGCCAAAGCTAGAATGCAAAACTAATAAAAATAGAAACAGGTTGATTGGAATCATGAAGTCCAAGAATATATAAATATCTTTGCAATGTGGGCCCTGGATCTCTGGCTCTTGGAAAAAAGAAAACTACAAAAAATAGTTGTTTCTTGGAATCTGGTGAAATTGGCTCTGATAGAAGCTCTGATCACTGTAAATGTTTCGATGCACCTATAATGGAACTAGCCTAATGGAATCTTGTTGGATCTTACCCTCCAGTTCCACAAGCAAATCTGGAGGTTACACCATTGATAAATGTATTGCCAAGATGTTGGAATAGGAATCCTTTGGCCTTCCAACAATACTTGCGTTTTAAAACCTCATGTAGTTCAAAATACCTATTGAGACACTCATTTTTGTGTGGACTTTTGCCACCTTAGTAACTTCATTGTTAATTGTGTTTCTTCTTCCATGTATTGATGATTTTCTCGAGCATTTAGATGGAGGCATGTACTTTACTTCTCTAAAGCTAGCATTAGGCTATGGAAAATATCTATTGCTTTGGTAAATGCTACCAAGATTGATTTTCCCACTACGCCCAAGAATAGTGAGATACCTGATCAAGGTTGGCTCTATATTGGTTTAACTCAATAATATACTTACATAGCTTCTTGGGGCAAGCATTTGCATGTACATTTGTAATATTCCAAATTGAAATTTACAGCGAATAACAAATGCATGAACTAAAATACAACACTAAAAATTTGAACAAGAGCACAAATCAGTGAACCCCAAAATTTGGGCAATAGTCCTCAGCCATTATTTTAATTATGCATGGAAAATCAAGTACAAGAGGATGAAATCCATAGAACCTGGGCTTGCTACAGCAAGCAACGCAAACCCCAAGTCAAAATGTGTAGGATCAGGGGTTGGAATTGGCCCAAACCTATAGCTCGAACTTGCCCATAGACTCCATTACAGACTACTGAATGGAACTGATCGTCCTGCTCAAAATAATGTCCAGAATGCTCTGAAATTGCAGCTGCAAGCTCCTCTCCTCAAACCCAAAAATACCCAAAAAAGGTTTGGCCTATCTCCAAGCCAAAGTCGAACCCATAAAATGGTGCAAATTCCCCAACTAACTAGCAATTTGCCATGCTATAAGAATTAGGATTTCAAACCCGAATATTGCCTGGAAAATTATGTTAGTCAGAGATTCCTCTCAATAAACCCACAAAAACTCAAAAAGGGTTTGCGTTGAATCCACCAACCCCCACTGACCCCCAACAAGAGCAAATTGCCCAATTTGGCCAGAAAACGCCCCACAAAACTGATACTATTGAATTAAGCCCAAATCCACCATTGGAAATCTCTCCCAACTTTGGCTAAATTATCCCCTGAGGAATACCTCCAATCTTCGACCCTTATCTCTCCTCAACCTCTATTCCTCCAACCCCTATGAACATCCAGAAATGTAGAATTTGGCCCCAAGAATTCTCTCAACTCAGCCCTACTAATCACCACAAAATCTCCGGCTAAATTAGGGGAAAAACCCCAGCAAATCCTCCGGTGTTCTGCCCCTCCGTAATTGATCTCCCCACAAGTAATTTGAACCACTTCTGCGCCCTAGAAGAAAAATGTACTAGCTAAAATAACTTGCAAATACGCCCAATGGAAACTCTGAATTGAGCTCCCCAAATTGCCTCACTAGGGAGACATTTGAAGTTCTCTGAAATGAGGGTGGAATTCTCGCTCGAAAATTCCTTGTGCTAAACAGCATGATGGTCTTGGCTAAGCAGCTCAAGAGAACTAATGTTGAATTGTCAAATGATCAAAGATACCAAATGGAGGCCTCCAAGCTCTATTTATAATTGTTGGCCCTCTCTCCTTTGGTGGTCCCCACCTTCTACTAATTCGCACCCCTTCCTTTCTCTCTCTTCTCACTAGTGTGAATTGCTCCATTGGGTCAAATTTCCTTCTCTAGTGGCCCCCGCATTATTAGTTTTTGGTAGCATCGGTTGTGCTCTAGCCATGAAAATTGGTGGAGAGGCTAAGGCACATGGGTTCTAAAGAACCCAAAAACCGTTTGGTGAAATTCCACCTGGACTGTATTTTATTAAAATAATTAATATTTTTAATGAGGTTCCTAAGTTTAAACTTAGGAATATTAAAATATTAATAGGTATTAATCAAAATATGGGTGAGAATGATCTAGAAGGCGGATCAAGTCAAGTTTTAATCTTAGTCGTTGATTAGAGACTTAATCTCGGTCGTTGAAGTCTCAACAAAAAAAGCATAAGAAGAAGGCTTGGGGTTCATTTAGAAAGACACACAAAGGGAACAAATTGATTTCGAGTTCAATTTCTGAGGCTAGGAAGCTGAGATTTCGAACTGAGTGATCATTCTGCAGCAGAGGAGCAGGGATAATTCGAGAGTACTGACAGAGAGGTGGAGAGAAGCCAGTGGAGACAGCGTAGCAGCTAGGAGGACTGACGTTGGGCCAATTTGGGCCCACGCAGGCCTGACGCAGAGCCAAAAGGGCCAGCGCAGAAGCAATAGTTGCCCTCATGCAGAAAGCCAGAATTATCAAGGAACTTTCGGAACAACCAGGAAGGTTGACGCAATGGGCAGAAGAGACAGCACAGAGCTGATGCAGAGCCTGTAAAGCTTACGCAGGGCCAGCGCAAAGGTAGCCTAGTTAGCCAGTTTTGCTGTCGAATCAGCCGGAATCTGCCGGGTGAAGTGAGGTAAAACTCACTCAGTTTTTCCGCCATTGTATTTTCTCAGTCACTGGATTGTCAGGAGGGCATCCAACATTGTATTCAAAATTACTGCTTAATAATAGAAAACCCTTAGAGCTGTTGCACCGTTTTCCCGCCTTGGGTTTTTCCAAGGACTATTTTGTCCAAAAATAGTTGTGTCCTATGTATCTTGTTCTTTGCTCAGTTTTTTGTTTCATGTAATCAAATTTTAAGTAGTGTAGGCTGCAGAAGTAATTTGCTTCAGTATTCAGAAAATAACTTGATAATGTATATTAAAATCAAGTAGGAGAAGTAAAAATTCAGTTTTGTTGTTGTATGGGTTCCTTGGATTAGGAATTTTCACATGGTATTAGAGCATTGATTTTGAAACAGAAGAGCAGATCCAACGGTAAGCAAAGAGGCCAAAAGTTGCACGTGGTAGCGATTCGAATCCCCTTGAAGGGATTGCGCAGTCCTTGCCGGGAAGCAAAGATTCTGAGGAAATCTCTCTCTAAGACAGTCGACAGAGAGGTACGATTTCCAGTTCGTGATTTTGCAGAGGCAGAGACAGTGATGCAAAGCCTCAACGCAGTGCTTGAAGGGCATTATTTCTGTCGAGGCAAAAATCCGTTGGAAAAGAGCGAAGACACATAGAAGGGGAATTTTCTCCTTAGAGGACTTTTCTCGCCAAAAGTCTGAATTCTTCACTTGCCAGACAGAAGATCAGTGCTGAGCACTGACTAGAGGAGTTAGTTAAACAGTTTGGTTGAGATGACATCACATGGGCTCAGAGATCAGGACATGTTGGAAGGAGCTTCCAACTATGTCATCTGAAAGACCAGAATCTTAGTTGTTCTAGAGGAATACGATCTCGAAGCCTATGTCAAGAGTGTTGTGGTTGTTCCTGCTGACAATGATCATAAGAAGAAGTACAAGGTCGAGCAGGGGAAGGCGAAGAGGTTCATACTCGATGGAGTTTGAGATCATGTGGTCTCACACTTGCAGGGCAAAGATACAGCCCGAGAGATGTGGGAAGCTTTGTCTTCACTGTAAATAACTTGATAATGTGTATTAAAATCAAGTAGGAGAAGTAAATTTAGTTTTGCTATTATAGGGGTTCCTTGGACTAGGAATTTTCACATGGTATCAGAGCATTGATTTTGAAACAGGAAGAGCAAATCCAGCGTTGAGTAGAGAGGCCAAAAGATGCACCTCGCAGCAATTCAAATCCCCTTGAAGGGATTACGCAGTCCTTGCTGGGAAGCAGAGATTCCGAGGAAATCTCTCTCTAAGAGAGTCGACAGAGAGGTACAATTTCTAGTTCGTGAGTTTGCAAAGGCAGCGGGAGTGACACAGAGCCTCAACGCAGTGCTTGAAGGGCATTGTTTCTGTCAGGGCAAAAATCCGTCGAAAAAGAACGAAGACACATGGAAGGGAAATTTTCTCCTCATAGAACTTTTCTCGCCAAAAGTCTAAATTCTTCACTTGCCGCATAGCAAATCAGTGCTAAGCAGTGACTAGAGGAGTCAATTAGACAGTCTGGGTGAGATGGCATCACATGGGCTCAAAGATCAAGACAGGTTGGAAGGAGCTTCCAACTATGTCATCTGGAAGACCAGATCTTAGTTGTTCTAGAGGAGTACGATCTCGAAGCCTACGCCAAGAGTGTTGTCGTTGTTCCTGCTAAAAATGATCAAAAGAAGAAATACAAGGTCGAGCAGGGGAAGGCGAAGAGGTTCAATACTCGATGGAGTTCGAGACCATGTGGTCTCACACTTGTAGGGCAAAGATACAGCTCGAGAGATGTGAGAAGCTTTGTCTTCACTGTATGAAGGTTCTTCCAAACAACAAAAGATGTACCTAGAACAAAAGTTGCAACGGACATTAATGCAGAAGGGAGAAGGGGTTAACTCCTAACTTCAACGTCTTCAGGACACCAGAGACCAGCTTGCTGCAGTGGGGTCCACTCCTCACTCTACCGCGATGGTAAGGACAGCCCTAAATGGAGTCTCGGATGAATGGCAAGTCTTCATCCAAAGTATATTAGGCAAGGAAAGACTACCTTCATGGGAGGAGATGTGGGCAGCCCTTCAACAGGAGGAATTAAGGAGGGATATGGTTCAGGTCAACCTCAATGGCAACAATGGGAGTGGCACGAAGACCAAGGAGGAGGAGGAGAACGTAACTCTAGCATCAAAGGGACAACAGAAGCGAAAGAAGGACATTTCGAAGGTGAAATGTTTTAGATGTGGCGAGTTGAGCCACTTTGCATCCCAGTGTCCTTTGAAGCAAAAGGATAAGGATGAGAAACATGATCCTAAGGTTGTTCCAACAAAGATTGACGAAGATGAGTTTGCCATGAGTGCCCACGCATCTCCAGGAGGGAAATGGGGTGATATTGAGTTGTATTCGGGAGGACTACATGTGGGCAAGATCCTTGAGGAGTCCAACTCTTGGATCAATTCCTTGCTATGAGAGCCCAAGAATCAGCAGTAGCGAGATGGACTTAGTGTCAGATGATGCAGTGGATTATTTGGAGGATAGATGCAGTAGCCCGAGACCAAGAGCTGATCAGCACAGAGCAAGGTTGCCAGCCTTGCAGATGGCACAATGCAAAAGTCAGTAGCAGCGCAGAAGATTCAGAGGGTCAGAGACTAGTAGCAGTCAGATTCCAACATTCATGGTATTATGCTGAACACAGTTAAGTTCAGTAATTTTGGATGTTTTTCACTTGCTTCTCTCAGTAACTGAATTGCAGTGCGAATGCAGTGTTAGCAGTGGCAATGCTAGCAGCATAGCAGATGCAGCATTTGAGAGGGAGTTGTAGTACAGATGCAGTAGTGGCAGTGGCAGTGTCATGGGTAGCAGTACAGTTGTAGCAGCAGCACAGTGTTGGTGGCAGCAACAGTGCAGAAAGGAGGTGCTTCAGAAACAGAGCAGCGTGCAGTTGGACATTGTTGCTAAAGCACTTTCTTCGCTAAGAGGGAGTGTTAGTTTTTGGTAGCATCAATTGTGCTCTAGCCATGAAAATTGGTGGAGAGGATAAGGCACATGAGTTCTAATGAGCCAGAAACCATTTGGTAAAATTCCACCCGCATTGTATTTTATTAAAATAATTAATATTTTTAATGGGGTTCCTAAGTCTAAACTTCGGAAAATTAAAATATTAATGGGTATTAATCAAAATATGGGTGAGAATGATCTAGAAGGCGGATCAAATCAAGTTTTAATCTTAGTCGTTGATTAGAGACTTAATCCCGGTCGTTGAAGTCTCAACGAGAAAAGTATAAGAAGGAGGCTTGGGGTTCTTTTAGAAAGACACATAGAGGGAATGAATTGATTTGGAGTTCAATTTCGGGGGCTAGGAAGCTGAGATTTCGAACTGAATGATCATTCTGCAACAGAGGGGCGGGGATAGTTCGAGAGTACTGACAGAGAGGCAGACAGAAGCTAGTGGAAAAGCGCAGCAGCTAGGAGCTGGAGGACTAATGTTGGGCCAATTTGGGCCCACACAGGCCTTACGCAAAGCCAAAAGGGCCAATGCAAAAGCAGTAGCTGCCATTAGGCAGAAAGCCGGAACGTCGGGGAACTGTCGGAACAGTCGAGAAGGTTGACGCAGTGGGTAGAAGAGAAAGCGCAGAGCTGACGCAAAGCCTATAAGGTTGATGCAAAGCCTGTAAGGCTGCCTACACAGGGTCAACGCAGAGGTAGCTGAGGTTAGCCAGTTTCACTGCCAAATCAGCCAGAATCTGTTAGGTGAAGTGAGGTAAAACTCACTCAGTTTTTCTGCCATTGTATTTTCTCTGTCACTGGATTGTCGGGAGGGCATCCAGCATTGTATTGAGAATTATTGCTTAATAATAGAAAACCCTCAGAGTTGTTGCACCAATTTTCCCGCATTGGGTTTTTCGGGGACTATTTTGTCCAAAAATAATTGTGTCCTATGTATCTTGTTCTTTGCTCAGTTTTCTGTTTCATGTAATCAAATTTTAAGTAGTGTAGGCTGCAGAAGTAATTTGCTTCAGTATTCAAAAAATAACTTGACAATGTATATTAAAATCAAGTAGGATAAGTAAATTCGGTTTTGTTGTAGTAGGGGTTCCTTGGACTAGGAATTTTCACACACATTCCACTAGAGCTATAATTTTCCATTTCTCCTAAGTCCCATACATCAAAAATGTCTCCAATGCCCAAATGACAAAATTGTGCTATGCTTAGCACCTCCCCAATAAACTACATTAAACCCCTCAAATGAAAAATCAAAATTGGGGATATTACAAATTTGCCAAGTCTTGCAATAATTATGGTAATACAAGTTAAATTTCAGGCTAAGATATTGTCTGAAGGGTGACCAAATTAAAGTATTTCGAATCCATTATTTCAAAACATGGAAGGCATATGGATCCTCCCAATATCAAGGTTGTTTCAGAGTTTACAATGCCAATTTTGGTTAAAATTGCACAATGGTTTCTTAATGTGTGGGCCATTGCTATGGAAAGCATGCCTAACTATGCCTCTATCTAATCTCCTTTGCATGATTACTTGTTTAAGCAAACTCATTCTCCTAGTTGTGGCCTTCACCAGATTAAGCTTGCTTTGTCTTGGACTCTAATTATATCGTCTTGACCATTTGATCATTACATTTCTCTGTTGACAAAAATTATTTTACATATGGCCTTGTACATATGAATTATTATCCTTATGCATCACATGGCTACCTTGATATACACTATACTTACAAATGCATACAACAAATTGGACAAGAAACAATGTCATTGTAACCATCAAAACTCAAAACTTCCATGTTGGCATCCAAGTCAAGAAAGCATACTCTTACAAGTGTGAAGCAAGCACATCTTTTATTCATCGTTTTTGGAAGAACAAACAGATTCACACTCATTGGCAGAAGTGGTATCTATTTCTTTGGTTGAAATGATATATATTCTACAACATAAAGGGATGCCCTATGAGCAAATGCAACCTAATTGATAAGATGATGACAAACCAGTGAGAGACATTGGAACCAACATGTTCCACAAAATGGAGAACAGGAGAGCAGAAACTTTTTCAGACAAAGCTAACTTAGAGGACAGAGTCTTAATAGTATAAGCTTATTTGCTAGGATCCTGAGACCTAATGCCCAATGCCAACAAATACTATTGAGAACAATTTCCAGTAAAGTTCAAAAGATAATGTTTATAATGCTTTCCCTAGAAGCATTTAGGAACAACTACTAGTCAATATTGTCAAAAAAATAATCCAGATATACCATGTTGAATGCTTTTGATTTCATGAAATGGGAAAGTAGTTTAGACATGATATCATTATGTCTAAGGCTAAATGGTAGATGAATAATAAAATCAAGCAGTTTTACAAGAGTCATTGGATCGCATGTTTAATAGCAAATATGGAACCATATTTCAGAGTAAGAGATATCACAAAGTTATATGTTAGGATCATTTCCTGTGGACTTATTCCAAAAGTCACAATACTCCATCCTAAAAAAGAAGTGATTGAGTCATATATATTTTACTCATTATAACCTAACTGAAAATTTTAAACACTATACGAAAAAATAAAAACATTTGAACAAGCTATGCTGCTTGATTCACCTGACAACCAGTGACATCTTTAGTGCTTGTTAGAGATTTCTGATGTTGGGTGGTTTGCAGATGAGCATTTTCTTTCCCGGGAAACCTCTGGTGATGAAATGCGGCACTCTTCTGTGAACGTAGACCCATGTTAATTACTTGCTGCAAAGGTTGCCTTGAAGCCTGTTATAAATGTAATAGAAACAATGTTCAAAATTGAGAGTATTTTGAATAACATAATCTCAAATCGAAAAGTCATTCTGTGGACGTAGACCCATATTAATTATTTGCTGCAAAGGTTGCCTTGAAGCCTGTTATAAAAGTAATAGAAACAATGTTCAAAATTGAAAGTATTTTGAATAACATAATCTCAAATCGAAAAGTTAATAACTACCATATTGGCGTATTCGAGAATTCTCATGTTTCTTTAAATCATTAACCTACTTCAAAATTGACAAAATCATATGAAGAAATAACAGTGTTTAAGATCTAAGCCAGCTATTAATGTTGCTTGACTCACTTGACAACCAACAGCGTCCTTGGTGCTTGTCAGAGATTTCTGATGATTGTCAGCCTGCCTTACTTGCTGCAAAGGTCGCCTTGAAGCCTGCTATAAAAGTACAAATCACGTTCAAAATGCACAATATTTTGAATAACAATATCTCAAATAGAAAAGTTGAAAATTCTCATATTTATTTAAGTCGTTGGAACCTAATTGAAAATCACCAAAATCATAAGAAAAAAAAAAATAACATGCATACATACATATATATACATATATAAAAGAAGGCTATGAATGTCGCTTGACTCACCAGACAACCAGTGGTGTCCTTGGTGATTGTCAGTGATTTCTGATGATGATCAGCTCCTATATGAGTGTTTTTTTTGCCATTGAATCCCTGGTGATGAATTGTAGTAGTCTTCTGTTGACGTGGACCAACATTACGCACTTGCCCTGAAGGTCTCCTTGAAGCCTGCTATAAATGTAATACAAACAATGTACAAAATGAACAGTGTTTTAATGAGAAGGTACTGAAATACACGATACTGCAAATAGAATAAGATCAAAAAGGCATCTAAATATGTCTCTTACTGTAGCTGTAGCAGACAACTAACATCATGCTCTAAAATCTTAAAGAGAGCATTCGTTAATCAAAATATGCTTGAGCTGTTTCAAAACTGGAAGATTATTGGAAAGAATGTTTCCTTACTGTTTCAACAACTCCATAACAGTTTTTGCCCCTGATCAGTTGCTCCTGCTTTTTTCCAAATTCTACTGTAGCTCCCCGCCCTTGCATCCTTCTTATTTCTGTTGAAGCTCTGTCAGCTTTATATGTGGCATTTGCAGCCTCACTATCTTTCTTTATCTTCTCTTCAACAGTATTGGATGAACCAATGCTTGACTTTTTCCTATTGTTCTGGGTAGGAGAGATAGTGCTATTCTGAGCTTGAGTTTTTACCTTCAATACTTTGCTTTCATTCTTCATATTATGTGAATTTCCATTAGATAACCCTATGCTAGATGTTTCCCTGTTTGTCACAATCGAAGATCTAGTGCTGATGCTCTTTGAAGAAGACTTCCTGTCCTTTGGCTGCTGCTCATCCTTCACTTCAACCCTCAGTGGATGAGTTCCAGCACTTCTTCTCAGACTAGACATTTTAAGCATATGTAACAGCCCAGATTTTCTAGGAATTGCAGCTTTGAAATCCAAAATTGTTGATTGATAGTGAACTTCGCCAGATGGGATAGCTTGTGCATCTGTGGGGTTCTTCAATTCGTTCCCACTACCTGTAGACGCTGTAATAGAAGCTTGAGACATGGTCTCGTTATATGATCTGTGCAAGCTAGCTTGTGTCCCATGGTCATCGTCAGGCTTATGCAAGGAAGTAGCCGAACCCTCGTTAGCATTACTGTTTGAATTGAGTGATAATGGTTTTTCTCCTGATTGCCTATAACATGGATGAAATAAACGTTGAATAACTTTGCCTAATATAAACACAATTGCATAGAACATGTCTTGATCATCTAGCTAACCGGGAGATATTACTACACTACACCTGGTATGGCAGTTGCGTTGTTTATTCAATTCAGATAAGTTCAACTGAAGTTGTGCCGGCTGGCTCCTTGGCCAGCCGTGGTTTTCGCAAGGATGGCCCCTCGATTTTGAGACCAAATTCACAATGCTTGGAGAAACAGGGACCGACTTTGGGACCCTGCCCTTCCCTTTAACAAAAAGTGGAGAAGCCGATACCAGGTCACGGAAGGATCGTTGATGAAACCTGAGAGAAAATTGAATCATCGTAATTGTGCCAGCATAATGTCTCATATCAATGCTGAAGGCAATTACACACTACAATCTGCATCCATTCTAATTTCCTCAAGATTTAAATTTATATTGCAGAGGTTAAAGGTTAAAGAGTGTAGGGTCTTACGGATGCATAGAGTGGAACCAGCTATCCTCCCTGAGCATTGGGTAACAAAATTTAAAATATTCAAAAACTTAGCCAGAATTATGGGCTGCTTTTTAGAAGGAAAAATAAATAAATAATATTTCTTCAATCCTACACGGTAGATGAAAATTGTAATGAAATTGAAAAGGGAGTTTTACTGGTCTTCTTTGTTGGATCTTCCCTCCAGAGCTAAATCCACCCACATGGGGGCCTCGATTTCCTCCTGCAACAGTTCACATTGTCCAATAAAAAAATTATATAAATATTTAAAAACACACGGTCCTCATCGCCGATAAAACCCTGCGCCTCTGTCACAGTTAAATGCTAGAATATGTAATAATGAATGCTTAAACATAATTATATACATTACCATGAATGCCCAGGAATCGGACGATCCGGACTTGCCCTTACTAGTTGATTGGCATGCTTTGGCTATCTTCAGCGCCATGGTTTTCTGGATATTTCTGACGTTCGAACTTGAATTTGCTTGTACCTAATACAGCAGCTTAAATCTCCAATTCTTTTGTGGGTACTTTCCAGTGTATGATGTTATTAGTAAAAAACATCGCCCATTAAATTCATTGGCAGTTCCACCATGGATTTTCCACGACAATGGAGATACCTGGATTTTGAATTTAATGTTTATCATAACATAACACAGAACAGTAAGATTTTTGGGTTTGGGAAAAGCTGTATACAGAGAAAAAATTGAATGGGGATTTAAAAACACTGCCGATCACATCGACATTGGCGTAAAACCGGTCTACGACGTCTGTGAGCAGCTTCCTCACATTTCAAAACATGGTTGAAAATTTGAACTGGTTTGACAGTTTTGGGGAGTGAAAGATTATATAGTACTTGATTTGCATTTTATATATTTAAATTTTTTCACGTCTTGAAAGACGTATTTTGAACATTTTTATTTATTTAATGTAATTATATGGTAAAAAATAATAATAGATTTATAAAATCATTAGGAAATTTGAATTTTTGCAAGTGACTTTTGATTAATGACATCAACCATATTTAAATTAATTATTTTTTTTCATAAATGTTTAATAGTAGATTAATATTAATGTAAATTTAAGTAAAGGATTCCATTTAAAAGAAATTTTGATGAATTTTATTTTCATAAATGTTTAATAGTAGATTAATATTAATATAAATTTAAGTAAATGATTTAATTTAGATATATTTTATTTTCATAAATGTTTAATAGTATATTATATTAATGTAAATTTAAGTAAATACTAAAACTACACTGCTCCTCTCGTTGAGCGCTGCTGCCCTCGCTGCGATCTGCATAGTCTGTCTGGGCGCTACCCTCTCGGCCTCTCCGCCCCGATCCTGGTCCTCCTGACTGCGGGGCTGCTTGGATCTGCCAGGCCTCCCTTCTGCTCATTGCCTAGACCGCGTTGTGCCCCTGCACCAGTCAGATCTGCCTGGATCGCCCTCGTCCTGCAGGGTCTGATCGGATCTCCTTCTCTCCGAGCTTGAGATGCCTTGCTTCCTGTTCTTGCTTGGTGCAGATCGGGTTTGCTGATATGTGCTTTGCCATGGAGGCCCAAGGCTCGCCTACCGGTCCCTCACAAGCTTCACCTCGGGAAGCTGAAGCAGCCTTCTCCTCTCTCCTGGCTTCGCTGCCCAAAAAGAAGAAGCTCGAAATCTCTAAATTCGTCAAAAGGTTCGACGATGTTCCAGAGGTAAACCTTCCTCCTGAGGGTCTGATCGAGGTTGCCTTGTCCCTGGCAGATCGAGCCCTAGTGGGTCAATTCACGGGCCTTTGGCCCTCGCCAAAATCGACGGAAAACTGGGTCATCAAGAACTGGGTTCCCCTGATCGAAAACAATGTCACCTCTTATTTTCTGGGTAGAGGCTTCTTCCTGTTTGAGTTCAACACAAAGGAGGACAAAGACCTGATCTTCAAGAATGGGCCATATTTCATGGGACCTCAGGGTCTCTATCTCAACAAATGGACCCCTGACTTCGACCCGACCATGGATGTCCCAACGGCGGTCCCTGTCTGGGTTCGGCTCCCTAATCTCCCAGTGCATTGCTGGAACTGGGAGTCCCTCAAGCACATAGGGAATACTCTGGGAAAATTCATTGATAGAGCAAACAACAATGACCAATATGATTACGCCCGAATCTGTGTCGAGGTAGACTTAGAGGTGGGGCTTCCGGAGGCCATCAAATTAAAGGTCGGCAGTTGGACGCACGTACAAGTGCTGGACTACGAGCAACTTCCTTTCAAATGTCGTAAATGTCATATATATGGCCACTTTGCAAGAGGGTGCCCGAACAAAGGGGAAGTAGAGAAAGGTAAGGAAGAGGGCTAGAACCAGGTCAAGAGGTCAAAGGCATCCCAAAAGAAATCTGGGGTTCATGTCCCCCATCCTGCCTCCACCCAGAATGCTCCCCCGCCAAAAAGTCAAGAAAACAGGTATGTGGTCTTAAGCTCCGCCGAAGAGACTCCCCAGGAAGAAGATAAGCAAGATAATCCACCAGAAAAAACGACTTCAGCAGATGCAAGACCTGAAGAAAGCGCCACGGCAAGAAACAAGGAAAAGCAAACAGAAGCATCCGAGGAGGAACATGACTCGGAGGAGTCTGAGGAGGATGGAGAAATAGGAGACATGCAGACATCGGTCAGAAGATCTGCAAGAGGCCGTAAATCTGCTAGAGAAAAGAGAGATCAGGAAACTTACAAGGACAAGCTTCAGGGTAGCCAGCCCACTCTGGAGAAACTCCTTGGAAAAAATCCGAAGACGAACAAAAATCAAGTGCAGGGTTCTAAGGGAGCCCATCATCATAAAAATAAATGATGAAGATCGTCTCCTGGAATTGCAGAGGAATGGGGAGCAAAGTGAAAGAAGAAGCAACAAGAAGTCTTATAAAAAGAGAAGCCCCATACATTCTTCTGATCCAGGAGACCAAAATGGAGGACAAGGAGTTTCTCCAAATCAGTAAAAAAATTTGGAAAGGAAGCAGTGGACATGCAGTTTCAGCACGGGGAGCCTCCGGGGGTCTGGGCTCCCTCTGGAACCCTCTCAAGTATAGGATGGTCACCGAGTTGCACAACACCCACTGTCTGTTTTTGAAGCTCCAGCCTTTGGACTCAAGAGAGGCAGTCAGTCTTTTCAATGTCTATGTTCCAACAAATATAGGGGAGAAAAGGGAGTGTTGGGACTCCATCAGACAACTGTCGGAATCAGAAAATCTGGAAAACATCATTGTGGCAGGGGATTTAAACCTTACTATGCACATGGAGGAAAAGCGAGGAGGAACAATCATAAGGGATCCTGCAAGGGAATGGGTGGAAGACCTCATGCAGGACTGGGATCTGCTTGACATCCCTCCAAAAAATGGTAAGTACAGCTGGTCTAACAAAAGAATAGGTCCTGGCCATATTGCTGCTAGACTTGATAGATGCTTGGTGCAGAGTTCCTTTCTTCTGTTGGGCTTAGAATCCAGATTGCATATCCTCCCATGTAGCGCTTCTAATCATAAGCCCATTTTGCTTGAGATGTCAGGCCACAAAGATCTTGGTCCCATCCCCTTCAGATTCAACCCTCTTTGGGTTAAGGAACCAGAGTTCCTGAAGCTGGTTCAAGACTGCTGGATTTTGCCAGTAAAAGGCTCCCCTTTCTTCACTTGGGAAGAAAAGCTTAGAAGATTGAAAGCGGTCCTCAAAACTTGGGCCAAATCCCTTCCCTCCCCTGCAAAAGAGAGAAAGCATGCCCAGGACAACCTCGCCCACCACCATGCTCAGAGTGAAGATGCAGAAATCACTAAAGAAGTTCTAAACAAGGAAGCTGAGCTCCAGCAAATCTTCCATAAAGCCTGCCTTTCGGAGGAAGAGCATTGGAGACATAAGTCTAGGAGTTTATGGCTTAAAGCAGGAGACAGAAATTTTGCCTTCTTCCACAAAAAAGCTCAAGCCAGAAAGAGCTTCAATTCTATTGCAGAAATTATAGATGGTAGCTCAACTCACAAAGACTTTGATAGCATAAAGAGAGCAGCTTTCATTCATTTTCAAAATCTGTATAGAGAAGAGGGAGTGACGGACCCTAACTCTAAATTCTTGGAGGCGGTTCCTCCTAGGATCTCTCCCTCAATGAATCAACAGCTCAAGGCGAAGATCTCTATACAAGAAATAAAAGATGCTCCCTCCGACATGGAGCCGGACAAAGCCCCGCGCCCGGATGGCTTCACTACAAGATTCCTTCAAACCTGCTGACAGATTGTGGAGAAAGACCTTTACAAAATGGTTTTGAAATCCCAAACTTGCCAGAAAATTGGGGGCAGCACCAATTCAGCCTTCCTTGCCCTCATCCCCAAGGAAAAGGGTGCTAAAGAATTCAATCGGTTCCGCCCCATCTCTCTTTGTAATATTGGATACAAATTGATCACAAAGGTCATTGCCAATAGACTAAAAGGCATACTTCCAACCATCATCCCGGAGAACCAAGGCGGATTTGTTCAAGGGAGACAGCTTGCTGACAATTTCATCTTGGTTCAAGAGGCGATCCACTCGAGCCAGCTTCGCAAAGAGAAAGGTATGGTAATTAAATTAGATTTAGCTAATGCTTTTGATCGGGTCAGACTTAGCTTTCTTTGGGAGGTCCTGAAAAAATTCGGCTTTGGAATGGGTTTTTTAAAATGGACTCGGGCTTGTATTGTTGACCCTTGGATCGCCCCTCTTGTGAATGGGAGAGCAGCTGGTTTCTTTAAAGCCTCAAGGGGGCTTAGGCAGGGTTGCCCCCTCTCTCCGCTCCTCTTCGTTCTTCATGTTTCTGTCCTGAGTTTCTACCTGGATCAGAAACTGGTTGACCAAGAGATCCTGGGGCTCAATATAGCAAGAGGTGTTAAAAATGTCAATCACACCATGTTCGCGGATGCTACCCTCTTATTAGGGGCTGCCTCCGCCAGATCTGCTTCAAGTTTCAAGGAGGTCCTGGACGACTACAGTGAAGCTACAGGCAGCAGCTTAAACAGGGGTAAGTGTAAAATCTTTTGTTGGAATATTTCGACTTCCACCCTTACAATCATTTCAATAATTTTGGGCTTTACTGCTTCCCTCAACTGGTCCTCCTTTTCATATTTGGGCCTCCCCATCTTTCGTAAATTGGCTTACAACAGAGATTGGGTCCCTCTGTTGGACAAATTTAAGGCCAAAATCCAAGCTTGGGGGTTTTCATGGCTAAATCTTGCTGGCAAAATTGCCCTCATCAAATCCGTTCTCTGTAGCCTACCCATTTTTCAATTCTCTGTAATTCTAGCCCCTTCAGGCATCATAAAAAAAATGGAAGCCTTCATTCGCAAGTTCTTCTGGAAAGGGGGCAACCATAATGACAGGAAAATCCCATTGGTAAGTTGGGAGAAAATTTGCAAGCCTCAGAGCGAAGGAGGCCTTAACTTCAAGGATCTCAGCCTCCAAAACATAGCCATGGGTGCCAAGATCTTCTGGAGAGTCATTGGATCACATCCAGGCTGGGCGCAAAGAGCTCTTTGGAGGAAATACTTCAGGGGAAAGAGAAAGAGATGCTTAGATGCCCCTCTACCCACCACAGGCTCGCAGCTGATCAAACTTTGCCAAAAAGCAGTCCCTTTAATCAAAGACAGAGCATACTGGATTCCAGGAAATGGTAAAGATTGCAAGATATGGGAAGATAGAATTATGATGCATCCACCCTTATCGTCTCACAGTTCTCTACAATCGTTGCGCTTGTGGTTGGACAATGCAGGCTGCAACACACTTTGGCACATCTCGCAGTGGGAAGGCAGATCATGGCTGCGCTGGAGACTCCCACCCGTCCCTCCTACGTTGTCTCAAGCTCGCGATCTGCTCCTTGCATTGCTAAACGGGATGGCGCCTTTGTGCGTGGGTAAGAAGGACGCTCGAGGATGGGGAGCCGCCCCAGGGCTGTACACGGTGGCGCAAGGCTACAAGAGTCTGCAGGATCAACCTCATGTCCCCCCTAACCCAACTGTATGGAACGGGATCTGGAACATTAAATCCATGCCCAAGGTCGACTCCTTTTGCTGGTTGTTATGCCACAAAGCAATATTAACAGCTGACAGATTGCAGAAGAAAGGCTTTCAAGGCCCCTCCCGCTGCCATTTATGTTGTGACAATGAGGAGAACTCTGAGCATATCATGCTGGACTGTAAATATTCAAAAGAAATCTGGCAAGGACTTCTGAGTTTCTGGAATTATGAATTCACTTTGCCCATGACTATACCTGACCTCTTTGCAAATTGGCGGAATTACTACCCTGAAACTCTCCCAAAAAATGAAAGATTTAGAGCAACATGGCTCTCCCTGCCGAAATTCGCTTGCTGGCAGATCTGGCTCAAGCGCAACAGAAGAGTCTTCAGGGATGAAATTCTCAACTCACAGCTTATTATCATTAAAACAAAATGCCTTTGGAAAGAAAGTCTTGGGGATTATCTGTCGGAGCTGAATCTAAGTCAGCATGACTTAGATTGGGGCGCCTCGATGGGCCTCCATTTCTCAGGCGAAATTAGGCACCACAAGGCCACAAAAGAATGGCAATTCAGGGGGAAGGAGAACGAACTGTCGGATTTGCTTCTCAGGCAATCCAGATTTTCTTTGTTCTTCGACGGAGCAGCGAAAGGCAATCCTGGATTGTCTGGGGCAGGAGGAATTATAAAAAATAAAGAGGGCATAACAGTGGCAAAGTTCGCTTGGGGATTAGGGCAGTCAACCAGCATGCAAGCTGAAGCCTTGGCACTTCTGCAAGGTCTTAAGCAAGCAAAGGCTATGGGTCTCTCAAAAGTCAGCATTATAGGAGATTCTCAAGCCATCATCAAAGTCTTAGTAGAGGATTCCTCTCTTGTAGACATCAGCCTGGCAAGAATCATTTCAAGAATCAGAACCTTGATGAAATCTTTCCGGACTACAACTTTCCTCCATGTCTTGAGAGAAAATAATAAAGATGCTGATATAGAAGCCAACAGGGCAGTTCCTCTTTCCGCTGGCTGTCTCTTGGCAGACGAAATTGAGAGCTGGGATTCCATTCCATAACGATTGTCATGTTTTTCTGCATTTTGCTGAATCAGTTTGTTTGTCTATTTAAGATAGGGAAAATAACAGAGATAGAATCGATAGTCTGGAATAAATTTCGCGGGTACCCAGGATTTGGGACCTCTGATCAGCTAGTGGAAGAAAAGTTTAAGGGCTATGCCCGACCAAATGTAACCGGTGAAAGGCATTTTGGCCAAAGATCAATATAATCCGATACCCATTCTTGTAAAAAAAAAAATTAAGTAAATGATTTGATTTAAAAATAAAATGTGGGTTTCTAATTGGGGTGAATGAAAAGGTACATGTGTCGGTTTAGGGGTTTCACGTTTTTCCATGTGGTAGTTATGAATAATTGGGCAGGCAAGTACAACTACTCGAGATGTCAAACGGGGAAGTTTTTGGAGAGAATGACAGTTTTTATTTTGCAAGCGATGGCAGTAGGAAGTGGTATAACTAATTGGGAAATGAACAGTAAGGTCTCACATGGTAGCTCTCACTCGATTAGCCAGGAGGGCTCTGTTGGTGAGCCAAACAGGCACCATGCAGTAAAAGAAGGCGGGCAAAATTGGGCAGTGGTGGGAACATATTTAATTTGGGTGTTTATCTGGGATCCTGTGGCGAGCTTGTACCAAATTTTGTTGTCCTTTACCAGTTTTAAAGTTGTTGATGGTGCAATCAGACTACTCTACAAAAGGTGGGTTTTGTCCTCGAATATTGCAGCCAGTATAGAGGTATACTTGTTCTCTTGGTTTTTGTTTATAGTATGTGTCCTTGCTTTTCCTGTAAGGCGGTGGAGAAACACTAGCAAGGTGTCACTGAGGCCCAGTTGTGTGTACAAGAGGATTGGGTCTAGGTTTAGTTCTTATGTTGTTTTGAGTAGACTAGGTGGTGATATTTTCAATTCTTGTCTTACCTGGTTGGTGTTGCAGTGTTTTGCTTGGGTCGAGCCCGCATGGTGTTACAGTGAGCACTAAGGCGTTTTGTGCAAAGTTAAGGTCTTTATCTCTCTTGTAAGGAGGCGGAATAAAACAAACAAGGGCCCCTTGAAGCCTACGTGTGGATTTAGAAAGACTGAGTCTAAGTTTATTTCTTTGGTGGACTTGCATATATTGGGAGGAGAGGTTTACATTTATCATTGTAATTTATTGGTGCCTCTACGTTTCGCTTGGGTCGTGCTCCCCTGGTGTTGTAGTGAATATCAGGGTTATCTGCAAGTTGTTGGGACCCTCTGTAAGGAGGAGTTTCCTCGCGGTGTTTATTCATCCCAATTTAGTTTGTTTTGGTTAGTAGGGGCTCACTGGACTTATTTCTTCAAGTCTGGGTCGGCTCGAACCCTGGGGCCCGGCAAGTCCGGTGGGTGTGTTTTGAGAATTCTCAGTGGGCGTGATTTTTGTGTCGGGATGCAGGCTTGGTGTAGTTTTTTTTATGCAGAGATGCTCTGCCAACGTGGCAGACCGCATACAGGTGAAGGCCATAGGGGGCAGTAGGGCAGAAAGGGCTAGAGACGAGAGCGATGATAAGCATGGTGGTATGGAGGTCGAGGGCGAAATTGCACAGAGTCCAGGCCGCTCCCCAGGCCACGTCTTTCAACCTCCTTCCCTGGACACGATTGTTGATCAGTTACGAGGAATTTAGGCCAACCTGGACATCCTCCATGAGCATAGATATGAGGATCAGGACGAATGGGTGGCATACATTAATGACATACATTATAGCCATAATGAGATACTAAAGTAGTTGTCCTTAGTGCGCTGCAGTTAGCGCCAAACAAATGACAAATTGAACGAGATTGAGGCACAACAGGAGCATATAGACTTCCATGTCCATGAAGGCCACGACCCAATGGCTACTCCGGATGGTCAACCTTTTCACCCTCCTCCGTGACATGAGATCTATTGGTTGCCCATTGTTTTTATTAGTTTTTTGGAATGGATGGCTTGTTTTCCCTTGGGAAGTAGGAAATGAATGGACAAATCTTTTGCACTATTATCTGCCACTCCTTGTTAACAAATCCGGTCAGAGTGAAGCAAGGAGAGTTGTAGACCGACACCATGTAATCTACATCTTTTTTATAATATAATGTATGTTTGTTGACTCACAAAAAAAGAGTAAAATGCGAGGAGTTTATTATTATAGGAAATGTTTGATTTGATGATAAAATGATGAGGAATTTTTCATGATTGAGTAAAGTTTAATTTTGTTGAGGGTTGTTGTTAGTATCTAAGTTGGGTGTGTCGTTAACTAAGGCACACACCAAGGGTGATATCCCCATTGCACCATTTACGACGTTTATATCCCAAATAATCATGTTGTGGAGGAGTCGGTAGAGGGTTAAGCAAAGGGCCAAGGCTTCAATGAAACTGAGACAGTGGCAAAAACTAAGATTGGGGTTTCCACTTAGTCACATTTTGGTTAGCATAAGGATGGTTTGGTGACACAGGTGCCATGAACAACACAGCATGATCGAGTGTCCCAACCTACCCAAGCTAGGAAGAACCAAAGTGGTTGAGAGCACACATGAGCTTGGTGGCACAAGTGCCATGAAGGCGCAACACAACTACGAAGTGCACCCCCAACAAGAAGTTGGAATGAACATTTTTATTTATTTAATGTAATTATAAGGTAAAAAATAATAATATAGATTGATAAAATCATGAGGAAATTTAGAAGAAATTTATTTTCATAAATGTTTAATAGTAAATTAATATTAATGTAAATTTAAGTAAATGATTAGATTTAAAAGAAATTTAGATGAATTGTATTTTCATAAATATTTGTTAGTAGATTAATATTAATTTAAATTTAAGTAAATGATTTGATTTAAAAGTAAAATGTGAGGAGTTTGTTGAGGATTGTTGTTAGGATCTAAGTTGGGTGTGCCTTTAACTGAGGCACGCACCAAGGGTGACATCCCCATTGTACCATTTACGACATTTATATCCCAAATAATTGTAACAGCCTCACGTTAAAGTTTCATGTAATAAAAGATAATAAAGGCAAAATAAGACCAAGGTCACGGGGCACGTATTCCAAGCTTAATGTTGGACAAAACACTATAGTGGGCATCACTTTTGGTTTATTTATGGCTAAGGAACTTGGCAAAGGAAAAGAGACAATAATTGTCATTTAATTATGGAAATAAAGGAAAATAGGAGAAAAGGAAGGTGAAGAGACACAAATTTGCATGGTAAGGAAATTAAAGGAAAAATGAAGGAAAATGAAGAAAAAGAGACATCAATAATAAAAAGGCATCAAAAAATCAATTCATATCTTTTGTCTGTTCTAGCTCTGGGCAAGTGAGAAAAAGAGAGAGAGCTCCAAAAGGAGAAAGCAAGCAAGCAAAGGAAAAGTAAGCAAGGAAAGCAAGGAGAAGGTTGGATCAGTGGCTTTCGCAGGAAGATTTTACAGATAACAGGTTGCATGTGTAATTTCCTAATTGAGGTGTGAATGCATGGTACGTGAATTTGTTTATTTGGTTTATTTGTTGTCATTGGCATGTGTTTGTCTCGTTTCACTACGATTTCAATTTTTCCTTGTAGTTTCCTGGATAGCCATGATGTGATGGGATTCATTTCTAGTTGAGCTTCAGATTGCCATAAGGTTTTGGAACTGAGTAAGGGGGTCTCAAGGAAATTTCCAAGGGTTGGGCGTGGAGATGGTTTTCTCTGGGAAGCCCTCGACAGGTGGGTGGAGACAGGAAAATTTTTCAAGGTATGGTGAAGAAATTCTTAGGCATCCAAACATGGTTTGGTTTTGTGATATCGGACCGGTTTAGGTGAGATCACGGTAGTTTTAGGGTGGAGGTGGTTTAACCTCTAGATTCCCTTGGTTTTTCATGACTTGGTTTATCCAATGAGATCCCACATTGTTGGCACGAAAATGATAGCAGGGTGAAGACACTAGGTTCAGGCACAAGGGGCCAACAAGGCTTCGTTGTAGTCTAGAGCAACGCCAACATTTTCACCTTACCTAGAGAGGATAAGGAGTCTCACCCGAGGCGCGTCGTGACTGAAGTTAGATGAGGGTGGAATTAGGCACCAAGGGAGTCATAATCTACACTAACCCAATCACAACGATCTACTCATACCATCTTAGGAAACCATATAAACATATGCATTCATTCAAAACTTTAAAGAGTCAATAAGGAGCATAAGAACACAATGTGGGTCTGAACTATCTCTTCCATTAACATAATATAAATTAATACAAAGAGGCTCAAGGCCTGATCATTAATAACAGGAATATCATAACCAACATACATAGACTCACACAGGAGCGAGGAGTTGTTCACTCTTCTCCACAACACAGGAAAGGTCCAACGATCCCTGGCTCACTCGATTGACCAACAACAACCTTTCTTCATCCTTCCTTTTGCTTTTTATCCTCTGCCCTGTGCTCGAACTGCCAGTTATGCTTGTCTTCCACTCAACTGTCTTCATCCTCAGTTGCCTTTGTTCTTCCCTTACTTGGTTGCTCTTGCTCCTCTCTGCCACCTTTCTGCAACTATTGGTTCACTTCCAGTTCCTATTCCACTCTCGGCTATCAGCTTCACAACCCCAACGGTTATCCCCACCACTTACCCCTAGCTCCTTTTTCTGAAAAAACTCAAAACAAAGGTCCCAACAGGCCCCAACCACAGTCCATTGACTCGTCCCTGAGTCAATCTGCCCTTGTTGTTGTTTATGTTATCGTTGTTGATGTTTCCGCTGGTGCTTCAGTTGTTTTTGTCGTTAATGGTTCTACTGACGTTGTTGTTGCTTTATGTTGTGTTGATGTTGCTTCTTGTGGCACTACTGTTGCTTCTTGTTGGCCTTCTTTTCCAAACGAAGGCCCCAACTCTGGCACCGCAGCAATTGTCTCCTGGCGGAATCGGGTGTAATCATCGAGGGCTGCTTGCCAAGGTCTGGTAATTGTGTCAACTTGTTTGAGGAACTCTGCTGTCGTGTTGGAAGTTGGTTGGTCTGGTTGACTGCTCAATAGGGAAACCCACTACTCCTCCATTTCATCACAAAGTTCTCATAGAGATTTACATGATCGTCGAACGGTGGGTGGAGGTCCCGCATCTTCTTTTTAGTCTTCGCTGACTCATCTTCAATGTGTTGAACCCAGACCTCCAGAGAGGCTACCTCTGCTTTGAACTTCTTCCTCTTGTGTTTGTCCTTAAGTTATGGATGTCACCTAGGAGCTGCTAAATTCACTGTCGTAGTGGGTATATTGGTTGATTTTTCGTGGCTAGACTGTTGGACCAGTCACGGACTTGGTCCATCAGAATGTACCCCTCGTTCAGAGCATTAGAAATAGAGGCTTTCAGGGTGGCAACGACGGTGAGATTTTGTTCAATCTCATCAATGTAGGCAGTGGACAGATCGAGCAAAGCCTTTCTCGCAGCATCGAGGCTCTGCTTGAGTTCTTTGTTGGTGGAGATCAGCCTGGTGCACACAGCTTGAATGTGGTCACAGCATTCGACCAAGGTGCATGCAGAAAAGTCCTTTAGGGCTTCAATGACCACATCGACAATGGCAAGCCAAAGCGTTTGAAATTGCAATGTTATTTGGTCAACTCGTGTGTGCAGTTGTTGAGTGCTTTGGCAAAGTGGGTCTCTCTTAGTTGTGAGGGTGGTGATTTGCTGCTTTTGTTGCTTATGATCCGCAACAAGGTTGTTATGAATCTGCTTTGCCCACTGAGCGGCGTGTCGTTTGAACCCAAACAATTGTGCGGACGAACATGTCTAAAAACTATCTTGTTGCATAGTGGATGGGTAATAATGTTAGCATAATGACAGACGTTTAGGAGTTAATTTTTCCTATAACGAGAAAGATTCTACATAAATTCGGCCTAACGATCATATTATTGCATATTTGTTGTGGAAAAGACTCCTAGTACGTGTGACTGACTTCACCCCCCCAACCACAATCAATTGTAGTGTGGTGACATGGAAGCCACAACTGAACTTGACGTCCCGGGTTTGATTTATTGAAAATTAACTGACTGAACTCATTCTAAATCAACTAATTGATTCTACTGACTTTTCCTAATCCTACCTACGGTCTCTTTGCAGAGACCCAATCAATTTTGAATGTGAATCTTTGGTTGGTGGAAGGGTTTCAGGCATGCGCCATTCACCCAACTTGGTAGCAGTATTCCATCCAGTTGCGCGAGCTTCACCGCTCCAGATTCCCTGATCTCCGCAACTATGAACGACCCTAGCCAGTGCATCTGTAGCTTGCCCAAAAACTTTTGGAACTTGTTGTCATATAACAAAACTTGTCCCCTGACCGTGAAGGCTTTCTTCTTGATGTGTATATCATGTCATGCCTTCTGTCTTCTTTGCTTGACTAACTGGTGAAAGTCTTCTAGAAACCTGGCCTCATCCAGTTCCAATAGCTCCTCCAATCGCTTATGTAGTGACGCTTCTTCTGTCATCCTTGTGGCCTTGGCGATGAAGATGCTTGGGATTGTGAACTTTGCTGGCACAACTTCTCTTCCATATACCAATTGGAATGGTGTTCTCTTGTGTAAACTCTTTACTGTTGTGTGGTCCGCCCATACTGTGGAAGACACCTTTTCATCCCAATCATCCTGATTTGGTGAACATACCTTTGTTAGACCCTTTTCAAGTATCTTATTAAATGCTTCTATTGTTCCATTAGCCTGTGGATGATATGGGCTACTCTTGTGATGTTGTATCAGGAAGTTCTACAACAAAGAAGCGATCGTTTCATTAATGAAGTGAGTTCCTTGATCGCTTGTCAGGCTTCTTGGGCACCCAAACCTTGAGATGATATTTTCAAAAATAAATCTTGCAGTTGTGTCTGTTGTACAGTCTTTCACTAGTGCTGCCTCAGCCCATCTTGTGAGATACTCTGTCGCCATGATGATGTACCTAGCCTGAGTGTGACGCGTCGGTGGATTGATCGGATCGATGAAATCAATTGCCCACTTTTCAAATATCTGCAAGGCGCATACTAACTGTAGTGGGAGTTCATCATGATGTGACGGTTTCCCAACTCTCTAGCACACATCATATCCTTTAGTGTACTCTTTAGCGTCCTTATATATTGTTGGCCACCATAGCCCTACCTGCAAAACCTTCTGTGCAGTTGCTTTCCCCCCTACATGGTTGCCCGCAACTCCTGAGTGGCATTCCCATAAGACATCTTGACACTCGTGCTGGAGGACACATCGTTGCAACACCTGATCTAACCCCAACTTGTATAGATGTCCTACAATAAGCTGATAGTCGGCTACTCGCACGACCATGTATCTTCTTTGTGTTGTCGTGTACTCCTCCGGGCATTTCCTTGTGGCTAGGAATGTTGCGATCTCTTCTAAGTAATCAGGTATCGCTTCCACTCTGAATAAGTCAGCGTTAGGCAGTTGGTCATCTAGGGAGCCCCCACTTTCCCCTGATTCTAATATTGACAAGTGATCAGGCCCAACATTCAATCGACCTAGTTTGACGATTACCTCGAATGTAAACTCCTGGAATAATAGCAACCATCTGCAAATTCTCCCTTCTAATATAGCTTGTTTTCCAGGTATTTCAATGCCAAGTGATCTGTGAAGAACTTGAATGGGCCCCCAAGAAAGTAGTGCCTAAAATTTTGAAGAGAACACACCATAGCTAGTGCCTCCCTCTCGGTCATGGTGTAGTTTTTCTCTGCAGTGGACAACTTTCTGTTGGAAAAATAGATGGGATGGTCCAAGCTTCCTTCTCTCGGTTGCACCAAGACTGCTCCTAGAGCAATGTCAGACACATCAATATGTACATGGAATTTCTTATTCCAATCAGGATATACTAAAATTGGAGCACTTACCAACTTCTCCTTCAATATGTTCAATGCAACTTGATAATCCTCCGACCATGTGAATGCTTTTGCTTTCCTAAGCAACTTCTCCATTGGGGCAGTGATGGAAGCGTAGTTGTGGATGAATTTGTGGTAGTACCTTGTGTGGCCCAATGTCGATCTCAGTTGCTTCACATTGGTTGGTGGGTCCATGTTAATAATTGTCACAACCTTGGTAGGATCTACGCAGACCCCATCCTTGCATACAATGTGACCCAGAAGTGTGTCGAATGGAACTGCGAATATGCACTTCTTCAGGTTCAAGGATATTTGTAATTGTCGGCAGCAATCAAACAGTCCCCTGGGTAGGCTGGCATGCTTCTTCAACAAGTTGTATATTGTCCAGTCATCCATGTATACCTCTAAGAACCTGGGAATGTCATCTTTGAATGTTGCAATGGCAATTCGGGAGAAAACTGTAGGTGCATTCTTAAGGACAAATGACATCATGTGGTAAGTGTACGACCCTCCCTTTGTAGTGAAAGTGGTCTTCTTCTTATCCTCCTCAGCTATGCTGACCTGATGATATCCTGAAAACCCATTTGTAAAGGAATATGCTTCATTCCCCGCAACATTATCTAGGACCTCATCGCTGAAGGGTGTGGGGAATGGGTCGTTCATGCAAGTGTTGTTAAGGCTACAATAGTCTACATAGACTCTTATCTCCGTGGCATCCTTCTTGTTTTGTATCACTATCGGGCTAACCTGTTTTGCCTCGTCCATCGAGAAAATAAGTCCCGCTTCCAGCATTTTTTTTATTTCCTTCTTGACCTTCTCTTTGACCCTTGGTTTCAACCTGTATGATCTATGCTTCATCAACTTGGCATTGGGCTTTAGTACAATCTTCATTTCCCCTATGTCTCCCTTAATTCCCTTTAATTCTGCAACCGAAGATGGGAATAAATCCTCATACTCCCGTAAGAGATCGAAAATTTCTCTTGTCGTGTGCTCATCCCAGTAGTCCCCTATTGATGCCATCTTAGGTTTGTCCTTCATGCCAATGTTGTGCTTCCACAACTTTATTGGGAGAAAGTGCGGAGCCTCTATTACGATCCCTCCTGGATATCCCTCTCGCCTTCAGTCTCATGAAATGTAAGGTGCCTCAACCCTTCTAGGTCATCCTCCTCTGGATCTGCATTAACTTTCCCGCAGGTCATGGCTTCTGGGTATCCCGACTCATAAAATCACTGTAGGATCCTCTCATCAATGCATCCCTCCCATAACTGGCCTAATGTGAAGAGGATCCTTTTTATAGCATACAGAGCCTCGGTCAACCATTTGTCACTATCTTTGAACAAGAAACTGCTAATGAATTGGTTGGCCAAAGCGTCCTAATATCCATTTTGCCTTCTTACCTCTTCCTGTATGTACCACGCTTGAGGGATTGTGCCTAAGGTGTGTATGAACATGTGTACCCATAGTTCCTTTGGAACTCCTTTGTTCCACCTATCTTTGCAACTATCCAGGTGTTGTCGAGGATCTGAGTTCCCCTTGTATTTTGTAATCTCTTGCGGGTGATCCCCCGCATGCTTGAATCTTTCCCTCATGGCCCTCTTGATCCTCTCCCAATCCTGGAGGTGGTTGCGGTGTTCCCCCTGTTAGCGCTTGAAATTTCACCTCAGGCTGAGAAAGGTAAACCTCAAGGCAACATCAAACCATTTAGCCTCGTAGCTAGCCCTACAGGGCAGGAGAAGGCTCTCTCCGGTCTATCTCGTAAAATCTTCAATCGATGAGATGACCAATAAGGTAACACTGATATT